>JAWNPI010000085.1:2982500-4427500 GCA_035047625.1 Drosophila mettleri | reverse complement strand
TCCATGGGCGATGTTGACGCCTCAAAATATGACTCAGTATATTCATATTCTGTAAACCAGATAATATTCAGTTTATCGGATTCAGCATATCCATCGATGGATGCTCGCACGCTATAATTTTGCAGTATTTCCAGGTCGAGATCATAGCTGGCTGGCTCGAACACAAATTTACCCGAATTGAGAGCGGCGTAGTTCTGATTATTCGCATTCTCTGCGTTTCGCTTTTGTCGATCTTCAATAGATTTTTCGAGTCCTGTCAAGGCGATGGCTTGCGAGCAGCTGAATTGAAGTATTGGACCGTAGGGTATTGTTGGCTTTACATCGGGATCATTATCGTTTGGCAAATCGTTCTGATCGCTTGTTGGATCCGTAATGTCATTAGATGTGTCGCAATCCAAGTCTTTGGCGCTCAGCTCATCAAAGTTTTTGCCATAAAGTCTGAGTGGCATTCGACAAAATGGCGCAATTATAAAGGAACTCTTCTTTTTCTTGTAGAACTCGATCAGAGATCGCAGCTGGCAGTTGCAGTGCCAGTTATTCGGCTCCACATCGAGTAAGAGCAGATTTTTTCCAGGTCCCAATGAATTCGTATTGAAATGCGTTAACAAATTGTGCTTGAGGTCGACTAAAATCAGATTTTCGGCAATGTTCTCAAAGGCCGAGTCCTCGATTGCAGTTATATAACAGTATTTCAGATACAGATAGGTCACATTTGGCGTTGCCCTGAAAATGTGCTTTGTCAGCGGGCCCCTGAAGCTGTTATGGCTCAAGTCCAAATGCGCCAACTTTCCCAAATAGATGTGCTCGAAAATACTGGAGTTGCTCTTGAAAATGATGCCACAATTCATTCTCAGGTGGTTGAGGGTCATCTGAACGGGCTGCAGCAGCGTCAAATGTATGTTGGGCAACTTGAAATCGATTTCCAACTTCTTCAGCGAGTACAGCCCCAACAGAGCTCCAGTGCTAACTTCGGTCAACTTCAGATCCAGCCAGATCATGTGCAAAACCCGTGAAAACATTGGCGCATTGAATGCTCCGCTCTTGATTTCCGTCAAATCACTCTTGATCAGCGCAATTCGCAGCACTGTAGCATTCGCATCAATCCACTTGTTGTCAATAGAATTTTCACTCTGATTGGTTACGATCAACGAGGTAATCACCTCACAGTCGCTGGCATTCATGACGGCAGCTGCCTCCGCATAAAGATTCTCATTGCGCGTGCACTCCACGCGGCAGGTCAGCTCATAGCAGCCTTGCCTGTCAGCTCCATCTGTAATTAGGCTGTAATATTTGTTGGAATTAATATGTATATTTAATATAATATATTTATTTTTAATTAATGTCACCCAAAAACTTGAGCTGTTGCATTTAGCTCATCAGTGTCTTCGACCAATTGGAATAAGGCTGCAGTTTTGTGGGCGTTTTCGCCCTTCAGCCGAAATACTATGTATATAATTAGCGATATAATTAATAATCCAATGCATAGAATCAATAAGAGTCGCGATAAGATTTTTGTGCTTAAATGCTCCACATTTTTGTTTTTTGATTTATTTGAGCTGAAAATAAAATAAAGAAAAATTATAATATTTTTTATATATTATATATATAATATAAATAATATATAATATATATAATGTTAGATACTCAAGTTTTATATGAAAATTTTATTATTTATATACATTTTATATACGTATAGCATAATCCGTAACAAATTTAATTTTTGTATTTAAAAAACATAAATTCGATGGACACTCTTTATATATTTAATCGTTGATAAATTATGTAGTTAATTATTTAATTAATTTCAATAGGAACTTTACATATTCTAAATATTTGATATCTACTGCATCGTAGCTGTTCGTATTATTTTTTTATTGAGTATCATTTCAAAAGTATGCTACATTAAGTTAATTAAATAAATAATTATTGAAGAATTACCGCAATGCAACGCAGTCTTTGTTGCTCAGATTATGCTCCATAGAATTTGAATCCATTTATATTTTGGCTATATTCAGCTAAAGAGCTTTAACGCGACTGTCAAGCAAAACCCAAACTGATTAATGAAATATTGGCAACGCAGCATTTGCATTTGCTTTTCGGCTTATCGTTCACATGAACTACACTATATATCAATATATATATATATATATATATATATATATATATATATATAAATATATACGCCGATAAAGATAATATTTTTTCCTATGACCAATCAATAATATTATTCTTCTGATAACTACAAATACTATCTGTTTGTATATCAATATAAATTATTGTGACTGATCGACTAATTATGTTACATTTATAAATAAATGCTTTTAATGTGTTTTCTCTATTCTGGCACAGTAGTTAAATAAGAAAGCTTAAATGCCAGAGCTGCAACAGTTAGACTATAGTATGTAAATTATAAAAATTATTGAAATGCTTATAACAAATTGCGCTCTAGCTTAAATGCTTTTAAAATAAATAAACCAAAAGAGCTAATCAACAATTCCAATTTCACTTAGCAAATTTGAAAGAAAACTTATAAAATATTTTATATTTCTGAGAGAAATTTTACAGAAATATGTCGCAAAATATTAAAATTTGAATTCTATTCTAATTTACAAATTATTACAATTAGCTATTAAAACCTTTTCAATATATCTGTTATTAATAGAAATTGTAGTTGAATTTAGTTTAGCATCTTTACCGGCCATATTAGCAATAAAATATTTATAAATTAAATAAAATGTTATACACAAATTATGTCTTGCTTAAAATGTTTATTTTTATTATAAATAATAATATTAATCTTACAATTAAATATGCGAATCCTATTTATGGACATTGGCTAAAAAATGCTGAACAAATAGGTATCATAAATATAAATAATATATATATATAATATAGGTATCATAAATATAAATCATCATATAAATATATATATATATATATATATATATATATATATATATATATATATATATATATATATATCTCAATAATACACCGAATATTTTTCACACAATTTGATATTCGTTCAATTAAGCTCTTCATATAGCTCGAAACATTCATAGGTATATGTATTTGGATTTGTGGATATTGAACTCTTGTTCATGGATGGCGGTACGGATGGGGCACGTTCGATGGGCGGCACGTTGTACTTGTTCGACTCGCTTCGATAGAGCTGGACTTCTTCTAAGTGCCTATAATAGGACACATATTCGTCAATATTTCCCTTAGAGTTGGGACGGCTATCCACATGAAAGAGAGAATTTAAAAAGATTTATTTCTAGCATACTTTTTGGGGCATTTTCTCTTCAGCTTACCGTATGGCGTCGTAGACCTCATCGTCATAGTCCCTGGGCAGTAGGAGCATTACATTTGATTTGGTTGTTGAACGCAGCAGCCGCTTGCTGCCATAAAGCCAGGACGGACGCATCCAGAGAACGCCGTACATAGCGAACAGACCGAGAGCTACGCATAGTAGCATCCCAACGAAAGCTGAGACTATAATCGAAACGCTGTGCGCCTCGAACCACAGCTGCTGCCGGAGACACGACTGTGTGCAGTGGGAACGACAATTAAATGGAGAGGTCGTACCTTTGTCTATTATCAGACAAAATACGTATGCAGTTGCGCAGCTTAAGGAATTAATTTCGACTATTTTATAGCCCAGACTATCGACTGAATCGCCTATTTCGATTTCACTTTTGTCTTTGGCATTCGAAAAGTAAATTATGCCCCAAACTTCAGTTTTCAACTGGGACAAAGTCACTTTCACCGCACCCTCGGACTCATCTACAATTGTCATATGCGCATTGTAGGCTACGGACGTGTTACCAACACTTTCGCTTGCGGCATTCACACACACGACATTCTCATAGAGTAGAGCGTCGTCATCGTGGGCTGAGTTGTTGTCATCAGTTGTCGTGGTTATGCCCCAAGCAGTTGTCGAGTCAGTTGGTATGCTCTCTGTTTCAGTTGGCGTCCATATGGTTGGTATGGGCGTGGTCCAAGTAGATGGAATAGGCGTGGTTTGCAACAGAGTGGTCCACGTCGATGAGCTGGTCGTGCTTGACTTCTTAGTTGTTCTAGCAGGAGCTTGTTGTTTTGTCGAAGTCGAAATGGTGGACGCAGTTGTTCTCGATGCTGTGGTTAAGTCAATCTCTTCCGTTGTAGTTGAATCATCCAGATCACTAATTAAATCACGTGTTTTTCTGACAGGCTCCAGGCACGAACTTATGTTTAAGTACTCAAACAGATCCGAGCTGGCATAGCTGCAATTCCAATTATTTGACAGCAGATTTAACTTGATGTCACTTTCCTCTGCAGTTAATATAAACTGCGCACTAAGCTCTGTCAGTTTATTGCCACTCAAGTCCAAGTGTCGTAGTTTTGCAGTCAAGTCAAAATTAATACTGCTCAATCTACAATTCGATAAGTTGAGATACTCCAAATTTGGCATATTCCTAAAACTCCCTCTGTCCAGAGCTTCTCCAATATTGTTGCCGCTGAGATCTAATACTCTAAGTTCTCTATAAAGTGCTTGCCCAAACATGTAGGCAGGCCTATAGATCTTGTTGCTCTTGTATGGCAGACTTAGCCTGGCAGAACGTAGGCTATGCGCCACTGACAGCAAGAAGCCTTTGCATCGCAATAAGTTCCTTTTGTTGATTAGTGTAAAGTTGGAGAGTTTGTTCAGGCCTCGAAGTGTTTGGTCGGTTAGTTTCCTCAGCTTGGTGTCAATTAACTCCAGGTTTTGCAGGCTGTGAAAGCTCTTCTGATCAAAGGTGCCGTCGGCAATCCGTCTCACTTCACAATTGCTCAGGACTAGGCTCTGCAGTGTGTATTCACCCTGGAAGAGATTATGGCTGATAGCGCCATTGGGAAAATTGTAGTTTTCAATCCGAAGTGAAAGATGTTCGCTGCAGTCCGTTTTGTTCATGGCATGCTTGAAAATCAACTGAATTACGTTTTGATCGTAGAACAGCACTGATTTCCCAGGAGACGCTGCCCTCGATAGAGCCGATGCACTTTCCTCCTCGGGATCATATGAGAAATCAATATTGCAGATTATTAAAATAATTACAAAGGCAATTGCCGCCGGTTGCATTATGTACTTCAGCCACTGGGCTTTTCGTGGTTGATAAAGATTTTCCCGCTGCCTTCCAGCTTCATCGTTTTGCAGATCAAACGATTTGGAGTTAAACATAATATTTCCAGTGTGCGATGTCAAGTGCCGTCGTTGAAAGGTTAACTTGTTCTCATGACACTAAACAAGATTCTCAATTGAATGGTAAATTTATCAAATTAGTAAAGCCCATTATCAGTGATGAGCCTTATTATCCATAATAATTATTATTATTGATTAGATAAGTAAATTGCCGGAAATATATACTGTATCTATTTACATTGCTCCGATATGCAGTCAAGCAGGGTATAATTAAACATAATCAATACAATTACGTTGAATCAGTTTATCCCAATTCAGAAAATAATAAACGTTTAGCATTATTTTTATACTTTTAAAATGAAGCTTCGTTGTTAATCGAGGTTTGTTTGGTGTGCTTCGGTATGCATTAATTATATTTAATAAAATCTTAAAAATGAAATTAATGCTCGTCAAATTTGAATCGAACGGAAGCGGAAGTCGATGGTACATGTATTCGATAATTCAATATTTCGATAATTTAATACTAACATTCTGTCGCTGATTTTGAATAATGTACTAATTGGCCACGCCAGAAAAATTATATTTCTTATCAAATACATATATATATTTTTAATTTTTGTATATATTAATGCTGCACACAGAGCTTGTAAAACTGTAAGTTTTTGTCTTGGTATATATTAATGCAAAAGTGACGATGATTCAGTATATATCGAATTGTAAGCGTTCGAAAGTAGAATGAGTAACCATCGCCTATGTTTTCTTTGTTCTGTCATCACTACTATTGTCTACATTATTGCCAGAAATTAAAAGAAATAAAAACAAACAATTTGAGAAGCCAGACATACCGAAAAAAGAAGTAATTCACATAATTTAAAATATATATCAAGCTGCAAATACATTCAGAAGAATCTACACACAACAAGCCTATGTGCATATGTTAGCACACACAGACTTGAACGTAATGTATTTTAATTCAATTATAGATATACATATACAAATTAATGAATAGTTTACATACACAATATAGTATAGTATTTTATATGTACAGAGTTCATTTTCGAAATGACTTCATACAATCAAGAGTTCGAAACTGTTTTTTTATGCAGATATTCTATTAATAACAAGTCTCAACTTATATATGTATACAAGCCTGTTGGCTGCCGGCTGCCGGCACCTCATGTTACCAATTATAAATACAATTTTTAAGCTGAATTTGAATTGGTTATTTATAAATTTTATTTATTTATGCATTTCAGAGCTAAGATGCCTACGAATCAATGGTTACATGCTTATTTTTCCAAACTAAATCCCCTGGCCGAGAAGATTGCATTTGATATGAGCGAAGTGATATCGGCCTATGATCACGTTTGGCTAACTTTAACCCAAACTGAGCAAGATAATATACTGAACGATACCATTATAAAACCTGAAATAACTATACGATATTATAACAACTCTTTGAGCGCAACCTCGAGCACGCAATCTCGCAAAGAGTCTGAGCCTCGATCGAACAAAAAGAAAGTGGCGAAAGGCCAGAAGAACAATTTAATATATGGATTCGATAGATTGAACATTTGCACATTTATTCAACAAAACGTTGGCCTAAAGATACTCCATGACGAAAACATTGGCGACTATCGGGATGAGCATTCATATCCATTTAGTTACAAAACGAAATCTCAATTGAATTTAACCGAAATTGGAATATGCAAAAATATTGCAGTCGCTAGCACACCTAAGAAGATCCCACCGTTTCAAGTGAAAACTATTCCCGAACCCACACCTCGACCAGAGCCTGCAACAGAACCAGAACCAGAGCCAGAACGAGAACCGGAACGAGAGGCAGCTTATCAAAACCAAATAAGATCGCCATTATTAAAAAAGGAGGAGGAGGAAGAATCGCAGAAGAGGAATATAAATAAGTGTCCCGAGTCGATGAATTTAATTGCCGTTGAGAAGTTTAATCTCTTATCGAATTTTGGATCAAAAAACACGCTTTTAAGCGTATCAACTGATTCAAATGATTCCGAAAATGATACCAAAGATCAGCACTCCGAAAATAGTAAACTATTGCCAGAAAAAGTGCAAATGCCTAAAGGATTTGATTTCCTAAGTAACTGGTAGCCTATTTGAATATTTATATGCATTAACACTAACTATACATATATCTTTACCTTTACCAAAAAGAAAAAAAAAAAACAAAACAATTCAGTCTGAATTTATCATTAGATATAACACACACTTTTTATAAAAGGAAGCCATGTTTGGCATAATCTAATAAAATCACCGCTTTATACAAATATAATAAAAGTAAAACCTTTACTTAAGACTTTATACTTTTCGTCTTCAAATAATAATTCAGCATAATACAGAGTTCTTTCTATACATTTTGTTTAAATTCGTATGCCTCCTAAATACAAGTATTTGAGTATTTTATATGTATATAGAATAGTATTTTTTATGAGCATATTGAGTGAAATATAAGTTTGTCTGCTCAAAAGCTCAAAACTGGTATTGGTATTTTTAGCCCAAATATGTACGCCCACACTGACACACTAAAGCAAAAATTGTTTAAATTTTATTTATACAAAAATTGAAAAGTTCATGAATAATTGGCGTTTTACAGGGAAAGCGTATGTAACAGAAGATACTACGCCAAGTGAATTATTACAAAATAATTATGCATTGCAAATAATACATTAAAAATGAATACAAATCTCTAAAGTCCAATGTACTTTGCCCGCGAAATTTGAAAACAAAAATGATTGAGCAAGATGAAAATGCCCATGCCCATGTCCATGTCCATGTCCATGTCCATGTCTACATTGACAATGTTTTTATTATTGAATACAAAATCTGCTTGCCTGTTTGAGAGCATTGAATAAATAGACAAATATTCATTGCTAATTGAATTAGCTAGATGAGAGCGTACAATTATAGAATTTGGCAATGTTTCGCTTTGAGGCCCACATTGGTACGAAATCCGCTAGATTATTGCCCCACAGCACGTGAGTGGAAACGTGTGCTGCCGAAACAGAATGATTGCAATTGTATTTATTTTTAAATGCAACTAAAAATACACAGCAAACGCCGCCAAATGCTACAGCATCGAACTATTCGAACCCCTTATATGTGGTATTATAATTGTTTTATGATGTTTGTCAAAGCGAGTGTACATAGGCCGCTATAACACATTAATGAAATTGTATTTCTATTTTTGTGTAAACTATGAAATACTATTTAATTGCTTTAAATTAAAAATTTTAATATTTATAATTATTAAAATTAAAATAAAATATCCTCATGATTTAATAGTTTTATTTTTGTAAATATTATTTTAGTTTTAATATGTATTTTGTTGTAGTACAATGGCCGCACTACGAGACTCGCATTGCTGCCTTATAGTCGCTTGTGGCAGAAATTCAACCGATTCATATATTCATAAAATGGACATTGCTGGGTCACATTTGCCAGAGAGAAACGCCACAATTTAAATAGAATTAGTCTAGTGGCTTGCTCTTGACCACAATGTACTGAGAGGTGTATCTGTGTGTACAGCCACTAATTAAATGGATTTATAGTTGTTTATCTTCAATGAATATCTGTATATACATATGTACTCTATAGGCCAGCAAGTGTAGCATCAGCTCTGCTCAGATCAATCATTCTCCCAGCATTTAAAATATTTAAGTAGCATTTAATTTTTAATTTTTATGTTCACACATTTACGCATTTGTTCATTTGTGACTTTTCACTTTTTTCGTTCTTTTAAATAAAGATTTTTTTAATTATGAAAACATACATATTTTCTATTTTAAATAAATTTTCGAAAATTTGTGGCGCCCTTTTAACTTATTCAGTATGAAGAGTGTATTATGTAGATATATAAGAACAAGGGGTATATTAGTTTTATACATGCTTTGGGAACTTTGCGCGTGTGTGAGTTATTGGCATCATTTATGTTTGACAATTATTAATTGGTAATATTTACTCATGCGCTACTTCGTATGGTTGAGATACAATGAAGAATTATATATGTATATTAGCTGTTGATATATATATATATATATATATATATAAATATATATATATATATTTCTTCATTCTTCATATATATGTATATGTACTAAGATTATTTATGTTTATCTATACTTCTTTACTAATTCCTATACCTATTGACAATATTAGCTGAATTTCAGCTATATTTATTCCATTCTAGGCATACTGCACATACTTGGCATATACTAATTGCTAAACATTTTAATTTTAATATATTTAATAATTTTGGGCATATTAATCATATTATTTTGATTTAATAGTTCATGATCAACTGAACAGCATTTCAATAATACGAAAAAATAAAATATATATAAATAAAATATAAAATATATAAATAAACTATATAAATAAAATATATGAAGACAATATATAAATAAAATATAAAATTGTTGAGGACCAATGCAGCAGCTGAGTTTACCAAGAAATTCTTTTGGCCATTTCATACTTAACCGTTGCCATGACTTAGAGTAAAAATGGTTGGTTTTATATTCGCAGCTAAAATAAATGAAAATTGTCTCTAAACTCACAAGTACACACAAGCCTAGCATGTGATGAGCCGGACTGGTTTATCTGCTTAACTATTTTTCTCTATGTCTTCAGATGTGTTGACATTACGAGCTCAAAAATTGCTAAGAGATATTCTTTGTAGCGTTAAAAATTATTGAAAAACAATTTGAATAAACACCACACCTCAATCAGTTTATATAGAGATTAGATTAGACAAGCGAGTGCTGTGCGTGTAGTGCATCTGCTGGATGGATATGCTCGACCATGGCACTCTTACTTGCTTTTCATTGCAGTCGCTTACGATCATTGGCTTGCCCTGACGATTTATAGTGGTTTTTCATCGTCGACGTCACTGAAAACGCTTTCACGCCATTTTGCTCGGGGCGAGATCAATTCGGTTCTACTTACTTATGAATATGTGAGCACACACACACACACACCCACACCCACACACGCACATACATATCCATAAATATCCAAACACATATACAGATGTCAGAGATGCGAATGTGAATGTTGACGTGCATGTGTCGCTACGTGTGAGTCCGATTTATGAATGTTTCCGTTCGTGTGCCTCCATCATCGGTTTGACTTGGTCCAGTTAGTTCAGTTCTGTCATTTAGATCAAACACCAAAAATTTCCGCGTTCCGAATTATTATTTTGCACAGATAACATCAATTCGAACATTTGTGGATCCGCAATAATAATTAACCGACTCAAACATGGGCAACACAACGATGGTTAGTAAATAAGGCAATTATTCAAATATTCGCCGATGAAACGAATTTAATTGTGACTTTTTAAAAAAACCATTAATATTGGAATGCATACTTAATTAATACTAAAGCAAATTTTATTTGAAATAATTGATTTTCGTCTAACATATTTCGGTTATTGTCTAGAATTAATAATAACATTTAGAGAATTATTTAAATTAAAGAAAACCTCATAGTTTTCAGCCTTAAATTGAAAAACTTCGCAACAGCTCCAGTATAGTGTGTGAATATATTTCCTCTTGAGCTCAATAATAATGAATAAAGCTACTGCCTTGACCTTGTGCTTGGGTCCTTAGGTCGCAAATAAATGTTGTCAAAATTTATTATCATACACATAGAATCGAATTGCAATATACCCGTTTGGAAGCTATACCTGTTCTGATTACTCTTGATTTATGTTGCTTTGTCAAGTTCAAGTCGGACACATTCGACTTTAGATTATTTTGAAACAAATAAAAATGATGATTAAATATTTACCTCAAATAAATATATTGTATATACATATACATTTATATATATATATATATATATATATATATATATATATATATATATATTTGTAAATTGCTTGCGATTTACATAATTATATATATATATTTAAAAGAGAATTAAGTAAATGTCGTATATCGTACATATGACATACCGTAAATTTAATTTCATTTCATGCGTATAACAAATATAAGAATTAATTAAATATGGTATATTGTATATTATATATTACACAGTAAATTTAAGTTTATTCGATGCATACAAAAAATATTAAAATGTAATTTAAATTTGAATTTAAATTAATTTGATGCATATAAAAGCTACTGAGAATTTAGTAAATATCGTGAAACGTATACCCTAAAGAGCATGGCTAAAATACAAATTTAATGCAAAATAATTGTTTAAATGGTTGAAAGAATCTGACAGAAAATTTATCTGAGATTAAGATTAGTCTAATTGGCTGTTGATGTTTTAGGCGAAGAGAAATTAAGAAGGAATAGACAAAACACCATTATTTGCACAAAGAGATTATGCCATGCCAAGTGTGCCACTTATAGCAAAAGAGCTCTAAAAAATTCCGATATGATGTATATGCATTGATAACTGTATATATCTATATTTTATTGAGATAGATATTATGTATCTCTGTTACTATCATTATCTAGTGCAGAGCTTCTGTTTGCGTCTACTATTTATGTTTTGCATTGCTTTCGCGACTTGGCCGCTTTTTACAGGGTAACTGCAAGTTGGGCATTTCTGACTTCTTTGACTACTTATGGGCTAATCGTATTGCGGTTTCTTTTATATGATATGCCTGATATTTAATTTTATATTTCTACAAAGCGGCGCAACTAACAATAAAATGATTCTTACACTGAAACGCAAAGGGAAAGCGAGTATATTAGTTTGCATTTGATTTATTTGGCAAGTCATTTGGATTGTAAATGCAATTCAATATGTCGGAGTCTTCCGATTGATGTTGTTTTGGTTTTATTTTATGATTCCTTAATGACATTTGCACCTGGGCATACCCGTTCCCATTTGAAGTATTTATTTATGATGAACATATACAGTTGCATGCGCAAAATGCATCAAAATACATTTTTTTTTTTTTTGGTTATAAATAAATGTTAGGACAGAGATGGAGACACCGAGTGTGTGAGCGAGAGAGGGCGAGGCATTTGTGTACAGAGACAAGCACCTTCAATGCGAAATTCCTGAAATGCGGCAAGCAGCACAACAGCGCGACAAACAAACACGAATATGAAACAGTTTTTGATTCAACTCATATAGTATGTTGCTCGTGTTTCTATTCATTCAGGTAAATCGACTAGAACATGCGCCTGTTGCCTCGCCGCTTCCCTGTCCACGCCACTTGCCTCGCCTCACCTGCCCTGCCCTGCCCTGCCCTGTCGCCGCGACCATCTCTGCGCTGATCTCGGCAACTGCAGCGGGGCTGCTGCTGCTGCTGCCACCTTTGCGAAAATGACTTTTTGCGTTTGCGCTCTGGCCAAAACCATTCCTTCACTTACATCCAACCAGAAACAGCAGGAGGTTTTGTTGTTTGAGGCAGTGACAGTTTGGCTGCAGCGACTTCAAGGCACGTGTTGGCTTTCCTCAAATCGAGATAGATATTGTCTGTGATACGGCACCTTCTCTAATTATTCCAATTTTATCTATTTCCTGTGCACACTATTGATCCTTCAGTTGGTTAACGTGCGCGCGTCTGTGAACTTAATTCTGCGGCGAAACATATTTTCCCTGAAAATCGCTCACAACAAATAACTAAAAATCAGGCAACATGAGTGTAAGTTGAGAAACAATAATCGTGAGTGTGTGTGTGGAAAACCATATGCAAATGCTGCATTGATCTAGAATTGAAGCCCAGATTATTAAAGATAAATATACGAGATCTATGAATATGATATATATATATAAATATACTATATACAGAAAACATTCAAAATCTAGAAATTCAATATTAAATTCATTGTGAGCTTTTTTATTTATTTATTTAATTTTATATATTTTATTTTATTTATTATATTATTTATATTATTATATATAAAAATGTATTTATTTAATTTTATTTATATAATTTGTTTATTTACTTATTTAATTTTAATTATTTAAATTTATTTACTTAATTTTATTTATATATTTATTTTTATTTAATTTTATTTCTTCTATTTTATGTATTTAATTTTATTTCTTCAATTTTATATATTTCATATTATTTATTCATTTATTTTATTATTTTATTTATATAATTTTATATATTTAATTTAAATCATCAAATTTTATTTATTTAATCACTTCTCCAAAATTTGTGCAGTCACAAATATATATACTTATATACATGTCGGAAAAAGTATTTAAATAATATTCTTTTACTCTCAAATTGAAAGGCAAAACTTGGCATTATATAAGTATAAAATTTGTTCTGTGGCGAATCAACTGATTTAAGTTTGACGGAAAATTGCGTTTGAGGAGCGCTACCAAAAGATACTCCACTTAAAGTTTTCTGTGATTATTCAAACAATTTAATTATGTAATTCTTTACTGAATGGATTATATAGAATATACCCTATTTAGCCACTTCTGACCTGGCTAAAATTAATAAATTTTTATTTATTCGGCAATCGAGTCTCTATAGCATAAGCTAATTATATAACAGTTGATAAATGAACTGCGAGCTTATTGTCAATGAGACAATCTATTTTTAGATTTATATAAAATCGCAATGAAATGATATTCAAAAAAAAAAAAAAAAACAAAATAAATAAACTAAAAACTCTGTATTAATTATTTTTCTCTTCCTTTTTTATTGCAGGACGAACTAACCAAGGAGCAAATTGCACGTGAGTCATTGGATTAGCCATCTCAGGCATTGTGAGCTAATAAAATATTCTCCCATTTTCTGTGATTAGTGCTGCGCAACGCGTTCAATGCATTTGATCCCGAGAAGAATGGCTACATCAACACGACGATGGTTGGCACCATTCTGAGCATGCTGGGTCACCAGCTGGACGATGCCACGTTAGCCGAAATCATTGCGGAGGTCGACGAGGATGGCTCCGGTCAGATTGAGTTCGAGGAGTTCACGACCTTGGCGGCGCGTTTCCTCGTTGAGGAGGACGCCGAGGCAATGATGGCCGAGCTGAAGGAGGCCTTCCGATTGTACGACAAGGAGGGCAACGGCTACATCACCACTGGAGTTTTGCGCGAAATTCTGCGCGAATTGGATGACAAACTGACGAACGATGACCTGGACATGATGATTGAGGAAATTGACTCTGATGGCTCCGGCACTGTTGATTTTGATGGTGAGCAGCTGGCAATTAATAACGGAATTGAATTAATAATATTTATTTATCAATTTTTAGAATTCATGGAAGTTATGACAGGCGGTGATGATTAGACCAATTACCAACTACAACTACACGGAACTAAATAAATGAATATATTTTCAATTAGTTGCATCGGCCATTAGTCTCTTAAAATTCTATTCAAAATTAAATAAAAAATATTATTAATGTGTCAAAAAACATGTTGAACACTCAATAATTAATTAGGGAAAAAATGAAAGAAAATAAAAATGAATGTGAAAAAGCAAAAATAAAGAACTAGAAATATTTTAGTCTAAGTTGTAATAGGGCTACACAAATTAGTATTATTTTTATAACAATCTCGAATTAGTTCGTCTTTTGATCCAATTTCATGCTTGAGCTCGAATTTCGTCTAATTTTATACTCTTAGTAATAAAAATGTAAATTTGTAATACTATATATATATATCACATTATATGCGTTTCAGTCAAATAATATTAAATAGATAAAAGGCCTGGAGTCATCAGAAGTGCAATTAAGAGCAGAAGACGTCGATAATAAAGGCTCAATGTCAGTTAGCTGAATCTGGACAAGTCTTGATTTCTTCGACAGTTAATTTATAGCTCTATTGCTTATCTATCCATCTAGCTTGTCTACGCTACGCAACATAAAAGTCGTTAATTAGAGAAACGTATAAAATCGGAGTTTATGTAAATGTCAAAGATATTGGAAATCTAAATCCACTAGGCGCCAATCAGAAGAAATTATTCTTATTAGCCTTGAGTTGTTAAATAAATTTTTAGGATTTTTTTTTCTAGTAATATTAGAATATATTACTTAAAAAAAAAGTGAAATAAAAAAAAATTAATATATTTTTAACTATTCTGATTTGTTGGATGCCACGCCCACGTTTGAGCTCTGGCACCCAAAAATTGTTGCTTTCTAAATCTTATGTACTAGCTTGGCTTATTTCAAGGCATATCTATTTATAGAAAAGGCTTTTATATGCCAATACACGATCGATCACAGCTGACTGCTTGATCAGCTCTGATTATTTGATGGCAATATCAATGTCTGTCAATCGTATGAGTACAATGGATCTTAAGCAGTGTAGAGCAGCAAATCAATTAAGTCTACTTATTAAGTTATATATATATTCAGGATCAAATTGTGATAAGAATCATTTATATAGCTTTACTCAATAAGCTTATAGTGCTCTTGTGACATTTCTCTGGGCGTTTTTCTTTCAGGTCTGTTTAATGATATTATAATTATTTTAGAGTCTACAAAAGGTAAACATTTATGTTTTCATTCACAAAAAATAGTAAGTAAAGTATTTATTTAATTTATATTTATATATTATATTAGCGAGGTTACTAAAAAAAAAAGAGGCAACAAATTAATAATACGGTGTATGCAAATAACAGGCTGAGAAGGCTTGACAATGCCTTGATTATGCTGTCAGACTGTGAACAATTGGGCTTTCAGAGCTGTCTTATATGTTTCATTTGCTGAATATAAAATAGTGCGCTAGTTGTTATAATTATTAATACTATAACAATGCACTCACATATATAAAAGTGAACACAAAGTTATCTAGAGATTGTGTCTTTTCTTTCCACTACATCTCACTTTCATATACTTAAGCTAAGCCCATTAGCCATTGAGGTACAATTACCTTCTCTTTAAAATTAACTCTTTAGAAAGTGTTTGAAACTCATGAATATATGATATTTGAATGTCTGAGTCTCAAGTCGCAAATGTTGAATGTTGAATAGGGAAATGTGAATACTATGGCAAATTTCTGTATTCTTTTCAAGAACAGGAGTCTCTTGTGTCTCATTGCATATAAATGATATTTATTTTAGTTCAATATTTGATGTGGTTCGCTTGCCATAGATAATCATATATATATATATATATATATATATATATATATATATATATATATATATATATATATATATATATATATATATATATATGTATATTTAAATTCGTCCCTCTTTTATTTTATACTTTTTTCAATGTTTTTGATTTAGAGTCACGAATTTTGATTTATTGGCTAACAGTTAAAGATAATCTCATTAGCTTATTAATTAAGGTTAAGTCAAAAACACGTTCAACAACGCAAATTTAATTTTTGCAAAGAAAAAAATAAAAGAAAAATAAATAAAATAAAAGAAAAAATGATGCTCCACCCAAAGACCAAAGATTGCAAAAATTGTTTACTTAAGTCATTTCATTGAGCAAATTTAAATTCGTTAAGTATGCATTTAATAAATTAAGTATAAATTGAAGTGCAATAAACAAAGCATGTTTAATTAGTCGATAATCACTCAAATGAATTCACCATTTGCAATCATCGATCATCAATCAATCAGTTGCTCAGAATAAATATAGAGATTGGCGATCAACAATGAGCCAGGTAAATTCTGATTAAATGCAATAGCCAAAGCTTATTGTTTGGCAGCTGTTGTATCCACAGACTAAATAGAAATCTGCAGGTAGAATAACGATTAGCTATATTATAAGATATACGTCATTGAGTGATCTGCAGGCCTTTTGCCTCCCTCTATGTGCCTTTCTTTCCCTCTCGTGCTTTCTCTTTCTGTCTACATATATTTGGCTTTCGATCTGCCTATCGCTCTGCCTCTGCCTTTCCCTCCCACTTTCTATCTTTCCGTCTCTTTTTTTCTGCCTATCCCTCTCTCTTCTTCTTTAACATTAGTTCCCTTCCTCTCAAAGCCTGTTTGTTTGTATCCTCGATGAGTTACTTTCCCCTTTGCCCATCTCCTTCTCTCTGTGAGTTTCGGCGCCTTTCCTCTGTCTATTCCTTACATTTTATATATCCCTCAGGTAAATATCTCATTTTGAAAATGTCTGGCAGATTATCAAGTCCTTTGCCCTCCAGTTATCGTCATTCCACTATGAATCGATCGGCGTCAGGCATTCGGCTTCGGCATCCGACGATCTTCGATCGGCAATCGACATTCGGCGCCGTCACGCGGCTGCAGGTGCATTGTGTGCGTGAGGCATGCGTGCTGCAGGTTCTATTTTGTGGCTTGTATGCGATATCTGCTCGGCATCGATTGGCGCTGACGACGACAATTTGGCATTTGTTTCACAAGTTGCAGCACGACTCGTCGCTGATATCCCGCCCCGTGGTGACATTTGTCGCGCCCGTTTATATACGGCGCACAGACATAGATCTGCTTAGACGCTGGCGCTAACTCGATCTGATCGAGAGTAAAATTGGTAAAACTCAAACTCAGTTTGCTCCGTGCCCACTTCCAATTCATACAAATTTCATTTCACAGACATATTTGTCGGCGCAAAAAAAGAATAATAAAATATATAAATAAAATAATACAAAATGGTGAGTTATGCAAGTGAAATTCGAAGACGATTGTGTTCCGCGAATAAATCAATTAAATTGCTGCTTTCGACAAGTGTTTGGCCTTGGCGACTGTGATTGAGCATCGCAGAGGACATTTGTAGGGCAGCTGCGTTGCACCTGTGTCAATTTCTATCCACACCTTTTTACACTCGCCGCTAACTAAAGTGCGATTGCTTTTTACGATTTATTAACATTAATTAGAGCTACAGCGCATCCTATTTAAAGAACATGCGAATTGACATTTGTGCGCCTAATTAAGCATGTGGCCAATTAGATTTATCTTCTAATTAATTTTCACTTGCAGGCCGAGGGGGAGTACGACAAAGATCAATTGAGAAGTATGTAAAGCGACAGATAGATAGAGAGAGAGAGAGAGGAGAGAGAGAATGCTGAAATATTTTGTATCTCTTGGCAGTTCTGCGTAATGCCTTCAAAGCCTTCGATCTTGAAGGCACCGGAGCGATCGATCATGCCGATGTCTCAAGCATACTCGAAATTCTCGGCCAGAAACTGGAACCACCAGCTGTGAAAGCCCTGATCAAGGAGGTGGACAAGGGCAGCACGGGCAAATTGAATTTCAGCCAGTTCTGCAAGCTCGCGGCTCGCTTCATCGAGGTCGAGGAGGATGTCGGCGCCCTGCAGGCCGAGCTGAAAGAGGCATTCCGTGTGTACGACAAAGAGGGCAAAGGCTACCTCACGGTGGCCACCTTGCGCGGCATTCTCCACGAGCTCGACGACAAGATCTCCAGCCAAGACCTGGACTCGATCATCGAGGAGATCGATGCCGATGGCTCCGGAACTGTTGACTTCGATGGTGAGCAAACTCAAATTATTCAATTTTATTCACAATTTTCATATAAATTTTATTATTCAACAACTAATTGCAGAGTTCATGCAGGTGATGACAGGTAAAGAAATATTTTATTTATCAAGTTCAAGTGTTTTTTTTTTTTTTTTGCACGCAAAGCAAATACTTTTCCCTTTTAAAGGAACTTTCATAAGGTAGCTGAGAAGCATTCGTGGCAATAAATTTGATATATAAATTGATGTCATTTTAACTGCGTTTATTCAGCGCATTAAGCTGATTTTCTATAAATTATTAGAAAGTTATTCATCTGTTATAATTATTAATAGCATGCCTTACATATTCATAAATATTAATATAGAATATAAATATTAATTTCTTTAATTCTAGGCTAAACTTTTGGACTACCAAATATTTAAGACTAACTTTAAACCTTGGCTTGCAACACGACCGTATGAATCACATGCATTGGACTTGCTTGAAAATGTCATTTTTAATTAAATCTTTTGATCCAGAGTTGATTATAAAATATTGATTCTTTGTTTTAAAAAAGGAATTATAAAACAAAAAGAAAAAATATATTTATAACATATATACCACAAAATATATTTTGCACTAAATTAAATAGCAACGCAAATATTTAGGAGTAAGTATAAATTCTGGGAGCTCATAGGGGAAGGAGTATATTTACTATAAATTAATTTATTAAAAATAAAATCATTGGCCATATTTATATAAGCCTTCAAGCTCAAAGGATATATTTGAAATTTATTGACAGTGAAAAGTCACTCATATAAAATATTTTATTTTATTTCTTATTAAAAACTAATTATCATTAAGTTATTTACCATTTATTTTTAGAGAAATAATTTTATTTATTTATATTTTACTAATTTCATATTTATATTGTACATATAATTCAGATATAATTACAAATTGTTTATTTAAGTTTCCTATTCTACTTTCAAGCATCATTTCGCAGCATGCATCTTCCTTAATCGTTAAGCCTTTCATAAATGAGTTAATAATGAAAGAGTTAAGCGTTAGGCAGTAAGAGGACTTTCTCAAATTACCAAAAAAGAAAAAAGTTATTAAGTCTTTAGTAATTTCACGCTTTGCACTTAAGTGCGAAGTCTGGTTTGGTTTTGGTTGAGGTGTAAAATAAATACAAACAGTTTTTCCGCACGCTTAACGACTTTTGCTTGGATATTCCAAAGTAGCTGAAAATGTATAATAGAAATAATAAATGAAACTGATTTGCTTGAATCATTAACCTTTGTCCAATCGGACTCGGCTCGAATGAATGAATGAGGTTTTATAATGCAATGAAAATATACTTTGGAGGCGTGGCATAACTTGTTTAGGCGGCACTTTAAGCTGACCAAATGTCTTAGTTCTACAACTCTTGAGTTTTGTATGAGGTATACCAAAACTGTTAGATAGGCATTTAAAGTTTCGCTGCCTCTCTCTCGCTCTCTCTCTCTCTGTATCTCTCTCTTTGCTGAGTGTTAATTTCCGATGAAGAAATTAAAAATATTTATATACATTTTTGATACCTATTATATATCCGGATTTGCCGGAAGGTAGCTGTTCTTTTCTGGCTTCAATCAAAGCGACTCTCGCGACAACAAAAAACACTTCCACATTTTGCAATTCCAATTCCAATTCCAAATCCAATCCCAATTGACAACAAGCCAAAACAAAGCAAAGCAATTTAAAATCGATTTAGATCAGTTTTGTTTGGCGCGGTTTGGTCGCTTTGCCCAGATTTGTGGCTTTAGTTATTGAGTTGTTGTTAGCGTCCTTGACTAGCTGGTTGTTAATTAAAGCACTAATAGACAATGGGCTAGTGTTACGCATGCTTAACAAATGATTTAATTACAATTCGCCAAGTCAACAGCTCAGCTTGAGCAAAATTCATATAAAAGAGAGAGAAATATATAAATTATTTGCTTTGCTCTTACTCTTATCGCTGATCAAAAGTCGAGCTGAAATTTCAGCAACCTCAATATTTACTTCTAGTTATTACAATATTGGGTTAGCAGCACAGAAATTCATAATTTGCATGCGAATCGAACTTAGAAGACTTAGTTAATGTGCCTAATTTAGTCAGCCTTTTGGGTTTTTAGTTTGTTTCGTTTGCTTGGGCAATTGGGCCTGCAGTAAGAGCAAATTTAAATAGCATTGAGCTTTGCACCAAAATCGTGATTCACAGTTTTAGTTCGAGACTTTTTGTTGTTGTTGATATTTTTCGCAACCTATGAAATGAACAAAGCCAATAAAGCCCCAAAAGTCTTTTGTTTTTCTCAGGCCACATTTGGGCGGAGGTGTTTGGCCGCAAAAAGACAAAAAAAGACAGAAAAAAAAAACACAAAAAATTAAATAAAGAAACAGAAAAGCAACAAATTCTCTTATTTATTCCAGTTTCTACTCTACGCAGATACAAATCTTTTATTTGGCAAGCATAATGAAACCGAAAGTGAATGTATTTTAATTGTGGGCAGGTTTTTCCCTACGATCGCAGCTCTGTGTGTGTCCATAGATCTTTAGTAGTGCCTGATGCATATAGAAAACGGATATTGAATGAAACGAAATGATTTAAAAACCTTTTCGTAATCATCAATGCAAAATAAAAAAATGTAACAGTTAAGTAAAGGTATTCAAAATATAAAACAAAAGCCCAATATGAATGCTTTTATAATACATACTTAATTAATAGGAGTTGCAGTGGGAGTAGTACTAGAGGGAGTTGACTTCGCAAAGTAATAGAAGTAGTGGAAGTAATAGCAGAAGGAGTTGTAGAAGTATTAATATAAGTAAGAGTTTTAGTAGTAATAGAATCAATATAAATAGTAGAAGGAGTTGTAGAACTTTTATAGAAATTAGTAGTAGAATTAATATTTAATAGTACAGTGAAAGTTGGAGGAGTAGTAATAGTAGTAGAAGTAATATTAGTAATAATAATAGTAGTAGTAATAATAGTAATAATAATAGTAGTAGTAATAATAGTAATAATAATAGTAGTAGTAATAGTCGTGATAATAATAATAGTAATAATAATATTAGTAGTAATAGTAGTAATAATAATAATAATAATAATAGTAGTAGTAATAGTCGTAATAATAGTAATAACAATAGTAGTAGTAAAAGAAAGAAGGAATAGTATTAGTAGGAGAATTATCAATAGTAGTTGAAATATGAGTAGAGTGATAATAGTAGTAGTAGTAGAAATATTAGCAAAAACCAATATTAGTATAAGCAGGAGTAATAGTAGTAGTTGAATTAGTATTAGCAATGATAAAATGAATAGTAGTAGATATATGACTAGAGAAGCAATAACAATAGTAGAATTGTAAGTAGAGTAATAGTTGAAGTTTTTTTTATAGTTAAAGTACTAAAAGTAGTACAAAGATTTATATTTACTACAAATTTTGTAAAAGTCTTGGCAAACTATGAGAGTAAAGTCGCAGTAGCTGATACTCCCATCTTATAAAAGGTGATGAATTTGCTGGTGGTGCGCCGCTTGACAGAAACCTATTTGGTCTTAGCCAAATTATATCTCCAAATAAATATTGCTCTGCTTGAACAGTTTGTAGAAAAAAAAAACTCCGTGAAGGTGGAGTGCATCAGGCGCAGTGCCTGTTCCCCCTAAAAACAAAGGCATTGCAGCAAATGCAAGTGAGATGAATGAGTTTCACCGACACTGACCTTGTCGAGCCTTGGCCACTCTACCGTTGCAGCAGCCACGGACTCAGGCAAGCATCACAGACAACACCTAGACATTAGCTGCTCCCCAGCCAAAGACCACATTTCACATTTGACTGACAACAGGTGAATTACCGATTAAGTGGCTGGCGATGCAGATGCTAATGCAAATCTCCGAGTGTGCATGTCCCATGGACAGATGCAGTTATGCAAGGCCTTAGTCAAATATCGCTGCAAGTTCAGTTTCCATTAACTGCCTGCCAAGAGACTCGTAAACTTTTCTCAATAAAAAACAAAAAATAAAAACTTCACTCAATTAAAATTTTAAGAGTTTTACCTATTTTACAATTTTAAAATAAATATTTAACAATTTGTAGACATTTATAAATCTCACTCATTCTCTTTCCTTATAGACCTATATAATATATTCATTGAGGCATACATAAAATATATTCATGCATTCTTACATATAATACAAACATCTTAGATTTACATCTTAAATGTATATCTTAAATACACATATATATACATACATACTTACATCAGCAAACATTCATAAAACGTTGCCACGATGACTCGTAAAAAAGACTTGAAAATTAAACACACACGACATTTCAGGCACCAAAACCTCGAGGCCTTACTTAGATTTTTGAGAATCGAGGAGGAAGGCACCATCAACACTATGCCATATTTACAGTGTGGAGTAGGTCTGCACTTGCAAATGAGTATAAGTTCATTGATGTATGTACATACATACGTGAATACATGCATCCATATGTACATATGTAAATGTAATAATAATTATTCTGATTTAAACTGTCCAACAAGAGCATTTAAATTATGAATTTACATTAATACATCGCTGCTAGCTCAGCTCCCATAAGCTGCCTGCCGAGAGACTCGTAAAATTGTCGTCAGTTAAAAAAAAAACTTCACTCAATTTAAATATTAAGTTTTTCTTAATTTACAATTTTATAATAAATATTTAACCATTTAAAAACATTTTTAAATCTCATTCATTCTATTTCCTTATGTACATACATATATAATACATTCATTGAGGCATACAAACATAAAATATATTCATGCATTCTTACATACAATACAGATATCTTAAATTTATATCTTAAATGTATATCTTAAATACATACATAAATACTTACATCAGCAAACTTTAATAAAACGTTGCCACGATGACTCGTAAAAAAGACTTGAAAATTAAACACACACAACATTTCAGGCACCAAAACCTCGAGGCCTTACTTAGAATTTTGAGAATCGAGGAGGAAGGCACCATTAATACTGTGTCATATTTGAAGTGTGCTGCACGTCTGCACGTGCAAATAAGCATTAGTTTATTGATGTATTTACATACATACGTGAATATATGCATCAATACATACAATACAATACATATGTAATAATTAATCTTATTTAAACTGTTCAATAAGAACATTTACAATATGAATTTAATACATTAATTTAAATTAATATAAACATTTACATAAATATATTTACATCCGTACATAAACATTTCATACATATAAAATTCATGCATGAGAAGCCAAATTGGTAGAGTTTATTCATATCGTATACGATATTCGCGGACATCTGCCTTTTTATTAATTCTTTATTTTTTTTTTTTTTGCAAACAAAATTCACAAGTTTCGAATCGAAATGAAAAGAAAAACAATTAAACTTTTATTGAATGCCGTAAAATAATCCCATGGAGCGATGCATATTTAACTAAACTTAACATATTCCTGTTAAAATATGTACATATAGTAAGTATTATTAGCGCTTTTGCATTTCTCTTTGCTGCGGCGCTCTTGGCTAAAACGAGCTTTGCGAGCTTTTCGAGCTTGAGCTTCAAGTCGAGCTTCAAGCTTGAGCTGCCCGCCTGGGCGGGTGGGGGCTTTGGCTAACTGTTCGTCGTTGTTGCTGCTGTTGTTGTTGTTGCTGTTGTTGTTGGCGGGGCAGTCGCTGCAGCGACTTCTTGCGCTCTTGAAGCCATCGCGTGATTCACTTTTAGCCATTCCCCGACTGTGCGCAAGCTCGACCGCAACAGCTTGCAGCGGCTTGTTTCTGCGCTCGAAAGATTTTATATAGTCATACGGGTCCGCCTAGTGCTTCAGTTTGGTGCTTAGACGCGGTGCGCGTGCCTCGAAACGCTGTACAGCATTTGGAATTCCGTCTCGCTTTGTGAAATTGCGTCCAGTGGTCACATCTAGATCCAGCTAGCTGACCGCTAGCCAATCCAAAGCCCTTTGTGGCACAATATCCTGTTAAAAAAAAAAAAAAAATAAATAAATAAATAAAAACTAGTCCCCTAAAAAAATTTATTCCGAAAATTTGTATAAATTTACAACTTTAATGTTTGCCCAGTGCGCTGTGAAATATTAAAAATAAAAAGAAATAAAGAGGAATACGATATTTAAATAAATCAATTAAAATATTAAAAGCAGCGAAATGGGATTAAAACGCTTGCTTGGACTCGTAGCTGTTGTAGCTTTGCTCTCGGATTTACCCCTAGCTCAGGCTGTGCGCATCGGCGCTCCACAGCTAAAGCCACGCATTAAAGGTAAGTGCCTAAGAAAATAAAAATTAAATTAATAAAGGATTAAACTGAAAGTTAAAAGTTAAATTTTTTTTTTAATATATATTTTTTTATATGTGTGAGAGTAAGTGCAATAATGAAAATTGTTAATTAACAAGGCCTTGTGCATGATGCGAGGAGCACTTTCATTTTCTTTTGTGTGCTGAGCAAAATAAACGTGGCGTATGCTTGATATGCAAACGGATGCATGTACAGCATGCATATTTATATATATATATATATATATATATATATATATATATATATATATGTATATATATATATATATATATAACTGCCACAACAGGCATAACATGTTATTAATGGCAAACAAACTAACAGACGCACTCTGAAGCTCGGAGAGCCTCTGAGACTCTCTGAAAACACTTGGACACTCAAAGTGTCAATAACACGATTTATATATTGCACGTATTGTTATATTAAGCCGTCACTTTCCATTTATCATTTGAATGGCATCGAAATGGCTCGAAATTAAAATATCTTTGCAATGCCAAAGTTCAACACAAAACGAGAGAAAAGTGAACGAAATCAAAACGTAGCAACAAGAAGAAGCCCATAAAACAAAAGTGGGAAAAACATTAATTACAAAATGAGAAAAGCACAAAAAACGAAGACCAATAAAAATAAAAGAAAGTCTCGCAATGATTAAATTTGTATTACTTTTTATGCTATCTATTTATATATGCGATGGAAATTATGAAATTCTATAAAAATTCATAAAAGTTCGCGGCGCAAATTTGCCAATTTACATGTTTTAAATTTTTCCATTCAATTTTATTTTATTATAAATTTATATTTATATATATACATAATTTAAATTTTATTATACATTTATATTTGTTGTTCATAAATATATATATATTAAATTTATATTTATTTAATATAAATAAATTTCATATTTAATATTCATAAATATTTTGATCAAAATTCAGTTGAATTTTGTAGCAAATCTGAGCACAGTTACTAATATGAATTACTTAAATAAGTTGCTTATATTAGTAACACAAGCCTAAGCTGTGTTCCTCAGCTCAAGCTTAATCTCAGCTTAAGTTGTCCCAGAGCGAATCGCTCTATTAATGCAATACACATCCGTGTATTAATTTCAGTTTAAATGGATAATATCGCTATGCAGCGCGATAGATGCTTAAACTTGACATTCGTCTGTAGCACAGAGGAAGAGAGAGAGAGAGAGAGAGAGAGAGAGAGAGAGAGAGTGAGAGAGATGGAGCTAGTGGGAGAAAGAGAGCGAGTGAACTGGCTGCATTGTGCCAACAAATAAATGCAGCTCTCAGAGGCTTTGCTGTTGCCAGTCAACAGTGGGTTCCAACTGCTTACAAACATGTACACAATTAAATATATATACATATGCAGATGAAAATGTATGTGATTGCTGTGCTTGTCGAGGTAAACAAATCTCTGCACAAATGCATAATTGCTGGAGACACGAATCCTCTGAACATGAAAATCTCGTCAAGAAAGCAGCTATTGACTAACAAATTAGTTCCGCCTCGCGCGAATTATAAAATGTTCAATCAAATTGTCAACATTGGAAAAAACACACACACATCAGATGCTCTGATATTAATGCCGTTTAGCCAAACTGCCAAAACAAATCTCTGGGATTCACTGAATATTAAAATTAACAACTGAAATTTGCGTGTTTACGCAAATGGATTCATTTTATTCATTAACTTACATAATTTTTGAGTAAATATATTATTAGCTAGCTGCAGCTAGCTCCTAAATATATTCAGGCTTAATATTTTTTAATAAACAAGAGTAAATAACTATAAATATACTTAATTAATATAGTAGCAAATGAAAATAATTATAAATATATAGATTAGACAAGTTAGATAAATTATTTATCTAAAAAAGCATAAACATTGAGATATTATGCATCAGGTCAAAAATCCTTGACCCAGTAATATTATTGAAACTTGATAACAAGTTTTAAGGCAAATTAACAAAAAATTTTTTAGGAATTAGTTTAATTTTTAGATTAAAAAGTAAAATTATTTAAGATATTTATTTATTTTATTTATAAATAAAATAAAGAAAGGAAATTAATAATTAAAGCACTTAAAGCAAAGTGTGAAAAAAGAGAATAAGAATACAATATAAAAATAACGGGAAATTACAACAAAATTTCACCGATTTGTTAGAACCACAATTTAAAGAGAGAGAGTGATTTCCCGAAAATTATATGAAGGGAGGGAAATTATTAATGGAAGATAGGAAGAAATAGTACTGAGAGGAAAAGGTGCTCGAATTTAGATGTATGAAAAAATACAAATAATAAGAAATAATATTAATGATAATAATAATAATAAAAAATAATAATATACAAATAACAAAAGTGGTATAAATATGCATAATAATATTATATATATGCAAATATTTGAAAAAGAAAAAAAAAATAAAAATATATATATACATATATTTTTATTTTTTCTTTTTTTTTATATATATATATTTTTTTTTTTCTTTTTCTTATGACCCAAAATAAATTTTAGCTATAATTTCATACATTTTTTTATTATAAAAAGAATTTTAATTTCTATAATTTTTTTATACGTTTTAAACTGCAATTCCAATTTAATAATTTACAAATTGTTAGCATTTTTTATAAGGCAAGAGTTACATGGATTTGAAATCGACTTGTAAATACATAAATTATATATTTATGCAATAGCCATAAATCTCTACTCTCTGCCCTAGTGACTTCCTCTTGCAGCCTTAATTGAACAATAAATTCACATTTAATCATAATTACAGCCCAACTGCTCAGACTTTAATAGCAATTAACTGACTTCGATTTGGCTATGTCCATTAACACACACACACACACACAGGTGTAACTACCATAGTGAATTCTGAATGGATCCAGTTATGTGGCAATGCCACATCCGCCGAGTGGCATGCAAATCAATCGCTATTCACGGATCAGCTGCAATATGAGTTTTCATAACTGATTTTTTTTTTTCAATTTTTTTTTTTATTTCTGTAGCTCGAAAATTTGGAATTACATAAATGTGTAAAGACCGAGAGAAATTGGCAAATGTACTTCAAGCGGGAGACTTTCACATAAATTTAAATTACTATAGAGATGTCAGGCTGTATGAATATATATATATATATATATATATATATGTATCGCTCGATCGATAGGAATTTGCTGATTGAAAAATAATCGAAAAATAAAAAATTGACAAATTCGAATGGAATTCATGCATAAAAAGTGTAGGCAGCTCTGTGTGTGTGTGTGTGTGTGTTTACATCGAATAACGGCATGTATGCATAACGGTGCTGTAGGTAACTATGGCCACGCTGCAGTTGCCTGCACTCAGTTGCTGCCACACCCCACAAATCTGCAGCTCAAATCGAAAGTCGACAGCGGAGCACGTTTGTCAAAATTGGCTTTGATGGCAGCGCGAGCACAGACCCAAACCCAAACCCAGACACAGACATAGACACAAACCCAAACCCAAACAAAAACCCAACCAGATATCGAGCGCGCAATATGGGTGTAATTATTATAAAATCAAAATCGAACAATTTACTCTAATTTCCTGTATGGCAACACACACTCACACACACACACACACGCACACATGGGCACATATATGTACACAACATTTTATAGCTATACAGAGTTAGGCATCCGCTAATGCGTTCGGGACTACAATACGAAGTAGGAAGTCTGTGTGAGAGCCAGAGAGCGCCCCGAAAAATGTGACGAAAAAAAATCTTTCCGTGTGACACAAATTTGATTTAATTGCTGAGGAATGTGAATAAAGACAGCGGGTATTCAGTTTATGAATATATATTATGAATATGATTCAACAATTCAGTTAATCATTTCGGTGCATTTCAAAATTCCAACTAACAATTCTGATTAGAAGACATTTTTATAATTTATTTCATCATTAATTTATTTTATATTTTGTCGTTAGTTAATCATTTGATTATTTTTGGCAATTATATATAAATATATATATAGATGGGAATTATAAAAGTATTTCCTTGATTTGTTTTTGACTGCTTGAAAGGGCGGTAGCCTTTAGTAAGAAAATTTCACTTATTTGTGGGAAAAAAACTGCTTGCAAATATGAAATTTTTATTATAATATAAAAATAATTTTGATTAATGAAAATTGAATCTGGGAAAATTAATTTAAGAGACATTTCGCTTTTGGAAAAAGCCAAACATGTGAGAAAGGCAATGAATGCACTAAAATATTCAATTTATTTTCATCATCTGAGACTTGATCTACACACACATGCATAATTTGACTGCTTTGAAAATTCACTTCACAAAGTACTTATTATGAAATCTTGGCAAAATGTACCTTTTCAAAATGATATCCAAGACAATGTTTAATATAATTTACTGGGAAATCAGGATATATCCCTTTCACATTTATTTGCACAGCATTTCACTTTTGATCAAAGTACAATTTATGCGGCACATTATGAAAGCTTCATTCATTTGAGACTTGAGTTTTACTCATATATTATATATAACATTTATGAATATGAATTGCTGCCAAGTGCCTCAGAGATTGATTGACTAAAGAGTTTTCTTTGCCGTTTCCCTCTATAAAGGGTAATTGGGAAATTTTCTACTGCTTCTGTGCAGCAAAATGACTTTGCGAAATTTAATTTGAACGTTTAAGAGAAGAAATTTGAGTCAACTGCTGGAAGGCTTAATACCCTTTGAATGATTAATAGCGGGAATATCTTGAACACTCCTAACTCTTGCCACGCGGCGTATGCTTAATGTGAAGGCCCTTTGTACTGCTTGCGGCTGCTTGGCCAATACAGATTAGCTCCAGTTGAGCGCAGTGAATTTCGTATTATTGTTATGTTCGCTCTGTTTACATGTGTGCATATAATATGCACATACGTAGGTACACATGCCAAAAAAAAAAAGAGGGAAAAAAGAAAAAAGAGGGAAAAAAATGAATAGCGAAAAAACAAATTCAAATTCCAATAGCAAACCCGTTGAACCCGTTGCAAACTGAATCTGTATCTGGGCGCTGAGACTGAGATACATTTATGTGTTGTTGTTGTTGTTGTTGTTGCTGTTGTTGTTGCTGTTGTTGCTGTGTTTAGTTTAAGCGCGGAGTTAGCTGGCAAATGTCACGTTCGGATTCGGATATTTGTTGGGCTTTTGGCAGCGATTGCGACACAATGCATAACTATGTATCCATGTGTGTGTGTGTGTGTGTGTGTGTGTGTGTGTGGAGATCAATGCATAAATATTCTATTGGCCAGATTCTGTCATAGCCGATAATAATTGGGCAGGTGTCGCAGCGCAGCCGAAGGATGATGCCAAACGAGTTCCAGCTGGCCGTGTTCCTTGGCCAAATATGCAGATCGATGTGATAAAATATTAAAAATCTATTATAAAATCGACTCGAAATTCAATTAACGTTTTTCTTTTTTCGCAAATTTATGCGTGCGCTGACATAACTGGGTCAAAAACACGCGAATTTGCCAATTCCTTTTCTGAGCGCCCTCAGCAAGCAAAACAATGCGAAATGGTCATCTGATCTACATATCTATATATATGTTTATATTCATTTATTTATATCTATTTAGAGTGCAATTCAAGATACATTTGAAGTTTTGTATGGCAATTTAATTAGCATTGCTAACCATTTGTGAATTTTGTCGGTTTTGTTTCGGTTTCGGTTTCGGTTTCTTTTTGCTTTTTCTTTGCGAAAATCAATCGCACTCTGCGCATGCGCGCGCGCGCCCGCCCGCCTCTGCCATGGAGCAATACCCTTGTGCCTCAAATCTGGCTAATAAATTGCGCTGAGCTAACCCAGCGCTCGTTGCGAAACGGCTGCCCATAAAAGTGCCGAGCAGCAGCAGCAGCCGAGCAAAAACCGCAACAACCTTGAGACCTGTCCGAGCAATGATAAACTGCCACCGTTTATGACAATTCATTTCATTAATTCATTTGGGCTATTTGATGACGCCAACAGCTAGCAGCCAGGGCGACACTGGCGACACTGGAAGGGCGCTAACCACTTGCTCCAGTTGCAACTGGTTGCATCGAGCATGTGCTACTCTGACATTGAGCTCATTTCCAATTGATCCCAAGTTGCATCGAGCCGATGTAACCGATGTGTTAGGCCAGCAAGCAATCTAGTGTAGGAAATTAAGGCCTCAATTGACAAGTTCTAATTCTAATGCAACATTCAACATCAAACTGGTACTTTATTTAATTATTTAGCTAAGCGTGCAAATATATTGCAAATAATCCTATATGACATTTCTTAGGATGCTCCCTTGCAACAAGTTGCATCGAGCATGTTGTCACAAAGAAGATTTGTACTTTAGGATCAAGGGACAGCCCAGTATTTTACTATTAACAATAAGTACCTTAGTACTTAGGATCAATTGACATCCCAATATTTTCTTTTACTCTTCACAATAAATACTTTGGTGCTTTATATCTCTATACCAATTAGAACTTTAGCAGTTTAGTCCCAGTTATGAATATGCCAATTAGAGCTTCAGCAATTTAGTCCCAATTGGTACCGTACTTCGCATTCTTGTCGCTAGAGCTAATTTACCAAATCCTACAAATTTTGGCCAAATAGCAAACTTAACTGTAAAGTTATCGTTTGCGTTGCAACATTTAATGGGTAAATAATAAAAATATTCGTGCAAATATTTATGAATGCATGCAAAACTGAGTTGGAATTCAGATCAGTTAGAGCATGTACCCTGTCAGTGTGCTGCTGTACCTTGTTTGTCTTTAGGTACATTGTGCAGCAAGATGCTTCAGTGTCACGCAGCTATGTCCAAATTTGGCCAATATAGCCAGTGTAGCTGTCCCTGTACGTGTACCTGTACCTGTGCCTGTACCTGTGCCTGTACCTGTACCTCTACTTAAGTGGGCACAAAAAGTATATGTTCATTTAAGTGACAGCTGCATGTGTCAAGCTGCACTTAATTCTCGACTACATAAATAATTTGGGTCAAATATAATGCAGCGGCGGGCAGCGAGCGAATCAAAATAGCCCGCAAAACACGACACGAAACTAGTTAACGTGCAGCCAAAGCCAAAGCTCTATGTATGTAAACCTGTGCGCAAATGTTGCCGTTGAGAGCAGAGTTGTCCACACTCGAACAGAGCTACACACACACACACACACACACACACACACACAGAGAGAGACTTGTCAGTATGTAAGCAAAATGGAACAGTAAACTTGTTGGAGCAAAAAGCAGCAGCAGCAACCAAATAATGTTTGTGTTAGCCAAAACCAAAACTTTGTTGCAAATAAAGTCAACCGCAAGCCGCTAAGCCTATACATACAGTTACAGCCGCAGCCATAGCCACAGCGCCACAGTCACAGCTCCAGCTTCTGCTGCGACTCTAGTTTGCAGCTTTAGATTCCGATTTTGCCACAGTGTGGCAAAGACTTGCGAGCCAAAACTGAAATATGTATAATTTATGGAAATTAATAAAAACAAAAACAAAAACAACTAAAACCAAATTTTTATGGCTATGCTCTAAATAAATTGATTATATTCATATAAAACGTTTGCATATTTAATATAGTAAAAAAGAAAAATATGAAAAATAAATAAATATTTGCAGCCCCACGACGTGATCATGAGCATTTGGCACCAAAATTATACAAGTGGGCAGAGACATGGTTTTAATAAACAAATTTCATTAGAAAAATGTAAATTAAAATTGAAACTTAATAAGATTAATCAACAATTAAAAAAGTTGAGCTTGAATAAAGTTCAAAGATTTTTGTATTACGCAAACAACATTTTTATTCAAATATTTAACATGAAACATATTTAATATTAAATACATTTTTTACCCTTAAAAGACAAATGGAAATTTATTTAAAAAAAATAATATTTATTAGCTGTTTTATATTTCATTTTTAATAAGCAAATTTTCGTGCTATAATGTTAAAAAAAAATTAAATATAAAAAATATTCATATTTTAATTAATAAGAAAATTATAATAATAGCCAATAAAAAAAAACCAACGCAATGATGCATTAATATTGGAAATAAAATATTCAAAATATAAATGAATATTAATATTATTAATTAAAAAAAAAAAATGTATAATCAATAACAATAATATAATAATAAAAAATAATAATATACCAAAAATAATATTTTCAAAGAATATAAGAGAATTTCAACATAAAAAAAACCTTGAATTTGTTTTAAAAGTTTTTTTTATATATAATTATGTCTTGATGCATTAATATTGGAAATAAAATAATTCAAAATATAAATGAATATTAATATTATTAATTTAAAAAAAAATGTATAATCAATAACAATAATATAATAAAAAAAAATAATAATATACCAAAAATAATATTTTCAAAGAATATAAGAGAATTTCAACATAAAAAAAACCTTGAATTTGTTTTAAAAGTTTTTTTTATATATAATTATGTCTTGATGCATTAATATTGGAAATAAAATATTCAAAATATAAATGAATATTAATATTATTAATTAAAAAAAAAAAAAGTATAATAAATAACAAAATTATAATAAAAAAAAGTAATAATAATATACCAAAAATAATATTTTCAAAGAATATGAGAGAATTTCAACATAAAAAACACTTTGAATTTGTTTTAAAAGTTTTTTTTTATATATAATTATCTTTTTATATATTTCTGTATATTTTTTTTTATATTTTTAATAATGTTTTAATATATTTATTATATACATAACATATATACTTATATAAATATAATATATTTATTTTACTAAATCAATATAAATAAATTTATATTTTTATATTTACTTTGCCAAGCTCTTTGCTTGCTCTTACTCTCTCTATCCCTCTCCCGCTCTCGCCCTACTCTCTCACTCTGTCTGTCTTGGAACAATGCAATTCGCTTTGAGCGTGGCTAAGGCTGCCAGCCAACCAGCCAGCCCCATTATCTAAGCTCCTAAGGAGGCCACACAAAAGAACCACAAGACGACGCATTTGATTTGATTTTCTTTTTGGTTTTACTTTTTCACAATCGCCGCAAGTTAAATGAGCTCACATTACGTTGCTTGAAATGTGCATATATAAAGATAAAGATACATATTTATCTATGCATATATATGCTGGAAATTCCTAACTCAATTTGGCCTGAATGCTGAATACAGCGTTTTTTCCATAAACTAAAACTTTTGCAATAAAATCTGTTTATACAGCTGAAAAGACTTTCACTTGAACTAACATAAATATTATGATAAATAGCCGAAATTAAAAAAAATAAAAATAAAAAGTAAAAAAAAAATAAGGGTGCATTAACAATTCAAATAGAATATAAATTAAATTTGATTTTAGTCGAGCTGAGAAATTATAAATAAATTAAATTAATTTCACATTGAAATCTGAATTTTTTTAAGATAAACAAAAGACTTCCTTAAGCAAAAAACTTGAATAAAGCCAAAATTGTAGCTTTTAATTTAATATTAAATTGGCTTTGTTTATAGACAGGCTGATCATGGCAAATATTTAAGCGAGATCTTAAGAAATGTAGCTGCCTTTTTAGCGTGACCAGGAAGTGGCTGCCACTTGGCGAATGTGGAATTTGGCTATTGTGCTGGCAAAAGAAACCTATGACAGCCCGAAATACCCTTACAATGGCCGACTGGCCAAAAGAGCAAGAGATAGTTGATCTTCTGGTTGTCGATTTTGAAAGTTAACTCCGTGCCAATGGCTTTAAGCCTGCACATGAGACTTGGCACTTTGTTTTTTTGTGCCTAGGTCTATGGGATATGTGTGCTTGTCAAGAAGTTGTTTCTAAATACATTCGAGGAGTTGGCAACAGATGCATTTATATTTATTATTATTTGAAATATATTTAGGGATTCGAATAATAATAAATAATAATTAATAATAATATTTGTATCTCAAATGTTATTTTATTTATTTTATTTATGAGAGTATAAGCCAGTTGTAATAGTAACTAGATATAATAATATTTATACATACACATATATGTATACATATATACATATATCTTAATACCACTCTTAACTGCCAACTCAACTCTATTTGCTCACCCTTAAAGAAGTTCTTTGTGGCATCTGCATACTGGCTTAGAAATCACATTCGTATTACAGACAATGACTTTACAAAAGAGTCTCACAATATATATAAATATACATACATATATACACATACATATTCACATGATTTACATGCCAAAACAGGGTCACCAAAAATGAGTATTTTAATGAATTCATGTCTGGGTCTGTGACAATTGCGCAGAGTTAAACCAACTCAAACAGCGAATGTTAACACATAAGCGGCAAATTGTGGGAGAAATAGCAGAGACTTTGTTTCCGCTGTCGAATGCAGACTACACTGAGCGAAAAGCTTAACGCATTGAGAATGCCACAAAGACTTTTGATCAAATTTTAAATAATTTAAAGAATTTTTAGCTGCAAAGAAAACTGGTCTTTAATTTATGTTTGATCAATGCATTTTTTATTAAAAGTTTCTAATAAATATTTTTTAGCACTTAAAAAACTTAATTCTTGCATTGAAATCAATCTCAATTTTGTCTATTCATTAGAAACAAATTTCAACTATAATAAACTCTTATCTTGCGTCTAACCAGCTTCTAATGGATCCAAGCGACTCAGGCTCCTAATGAAGGCGCTATGTATGAGATTCAATTCGATATTTATTTATGATATTGCTAATTGTTCAGGCTAATTTATATGTTGTTCTCAGCTGGCAAACTTTTAATTTCAATTTAATTTTGAAAGGTCAGCTTATGCAAAATCTTTTTTCTTTTTTCTATTCTTTTTTTTGGCAAATTGCTAAACATAAAATTGACGGGAGTGCCCGACATTTCATGCATCACACATACAGATGCAGATACAGTTGTGTGTATATATATATATATATATATATATATATATATATATATATATATATATATATATATATATATATATATATATATATATATTTATATATATATATATTTATTCATAAATTTATAATTAAAGCAGTGTGTATAATCAAGAAACTCGAAAGCGCATTGAAAATATTGAGATCTGTGTGAGAAAACAGACAGCGACAAGCGACGTATCGAAGTGTGATAACCTTGAAAAACAATCTAATTTAGATGTTATTATTGCACGTATGTTGGCGCACATACATATCCATATATACCCACTCACGCATACATACATACATTTAAACATAACATGCAACAATTTGAAATATTCGCAAGATCTTTTATGCCTGCGTGATTTATAGTCTACTTAGACTCACACACACACACACACACACAAACACACACACACACACACACACACACACACTTATTATTTACTGTCAAAATTGGGCTCTAATAAGTGTAACGATCGAAGTGATCAACATTCCGTCGGAATGCATGCAAATCGAATAAATGCTGGCAAGAGGGCTCGATCAGCTGATACCCTGCAAATTGTTTGCTGCTAATTGGCGTTCTCTTGAAAGTTGTCTTTAATATTCAGTTAATTTACGAGTTGTCAGACTTAGCATTGCTATCAGAAGTTGTTCGTATATCGTATATCCTAAATAGATTTCAATTTACTATATATTTAACAAATTGCGTAGCATAAGTATATATAATTTGCTAGTAATATTATATGAAGTATATCGTAACTAAATAAAATAAATATATATTTATATTTAATATATAAATATGAAAGATATCCAATTTGAGTAGATATAATTTGCTAGTAATATTAGATGAAGTATATCGTAAATATATAATATTTAATATATATTTATATTGAAAATATATAAACGATCGATAGATATATAAATGTAATTTCGTATCGTATCGTATCGTATATCGTATGTTAAATATCGTTTGTTAAATATCACATTTATTTGTGTTTATTAATCTATTTCACTATTTAACTATGTATTTGTAATATCGTAAATTGTACATCGTATAACGAATATCGTATATATATTTCGTTCAATCTATGTTATTCGTATCTCATATTGAATATATATAAAATTTCCCCGCTCCCTCTCTCCCTCCCTCCCACTCTCTCTCTCGCTGCATAAATGCACACACCCCTTATCATTCTATGTTTACAGGGTATGACAAGCAAATTATTTTTGCTAAATAACTGTTAAATGCAAATTTGGTCACCGAGCGGGTTTTCGACTTCTCATTTCCAAATCGTTTGCATTGACGCATGTATGTATGTATTGTATGTATGTATGTATTGTATGGAGATATCGAGATTTTCTACACACTGAGACAGGTGGGCACGCATCTGCTCGTTTGGCTGTGTGTCTTGAGCACTTTTTCGTATTGTTTCTTCATTTGTTGAGTGAAATAAATAACAATAATTATAATATTGTTGTCTGAAGCGCTTGGCAACAATTTCAATTCTGCTGTAACTACATTGAGCACGCTCCCAGGCTGAGATCTGAATGGGATTGAGATTGTCGCTAGACTGTTTGAAGATCTGGAGCAAATGATATAAGTCGTTGCAAGACGAGTTCTTTATTTTTTATTACGTTAGATTAGACTTTTTTTATTACAGCACGAATAAACAAACGGAAACATTTCACAACAGAGGCAATAAAACTTGGAGAGTGAGAAGAAAAGAGAGAGGGAGAGGGAGAGAGATGGAGAGTATGAGTGATTGAGAGTGTTGAAGATAAAAAAAGAGGAAAGAAAAAGGGAAAATAGTGAGAGAGAGATGGAGAGAAAGTGAGATGGATAGATAGAGATGAAAGAAGAAAAAACGAGTGAGAGAGAAAGAGAGAGAGAAAGAGAAAGAGAGAGAGTGATGATGCCATGGTGAAAGAATGCTTTGTACATTGAGAGATAAGGAAAAGTGCAGTGAGAGAGAGTGAACGAGGAATAACAAATGAAAAAGGAAAAGAATATAAGACAAGAAGTGAAAGAGATGGCAAGCAGTTCTCAGCTTTCTAAAAAATAAACAATCTTGACAATCTCAAGGATGGCTAATCGAGCTTAGCTATTGCTACTTATCCAGCAAATACATATATATATATAGAGTCGGATTATATTGCCTTGAATAAGGCTATTAAACGACAGAGTTAATTAATCTAAATCGGTATTTAGTTCTAATTAATATCTGTCATGAGCCAGCGACTTCCAGAATCTCAAATATCCAGCTGCAATGTGACAAAATAGACATTTCTCTAAAACCGGTCGCAGCGCACTATAGGCCTAGTGAATGGGAAATAATGCGTCTAGACATCTACTAGCTGCAGCTAAGTGCAACGAGTTCACACTCACCACACAAACACACACACACACACAGACACAAATTTGTGTGTGTGTCTCAGAAAGATTCAAGCTTGGGCAATCAGGCTGCGTGCGAACCTGTTGCGAATCGCAGCCTGCAATTAAAATGGCAACAGAAACCGCAGCGAACGAAAGTGCTTCTGGCGCTGCTGGTGGCAACTGGGCCAGCTGCCAAGTTGCCAACTAGCCATGTTGCCAGATCGTCAGTTAGCCAGTTTTGCCTGGCTAGAGGTTGCCAGTAAGCGATGCTATTGCCGTTATTGTCGAGGCACACACACACACACTCAGGCACACACGTGTGTTTGTCTAACCTAAATTGATTTGTGTGCGAATGCTGGGTAACTGCTAGCTAAGGCAGACATATAACCAGGCCAATTGGAGCATTCGCTAAACTGGATCAATTCGCCAATTCACGAGCCGCGATAAATACAGGTACTTCCTGTTAGCGCTCTCATTCGGATCGCCGCCGCAGCGCCGAATTAGTTTTTGATGTATTCATGTTTTGTGTTTTTTCTCTCTCTCTCTCTCTCTCTCTCTCTCTCTCCCACTCTTTCTCGCTCACTCTCTATCTCGCCGCATTGCAAAACAACATCAGCTATGAGTTTGTTATTTTTTTTTTTTTTATGCGCTCTCACAAATCAAGTGTCAATTAAAAGATATATCTAGTAGACGATCGCAGAGCCACACGTCCACACATTTGAGCCGTTTTGCTGTAGCTTGTGGTCAGAACGGTAAGTACGTGTGAGTACGCCATGGCATTTGGGTCAAAATATTGGTCTTGGTTTTCAACTCGTTTGCGCAAACTATTTCAATGGATTTCGCAAGCGCGCTTAACGACGATTGCCGTGTGTAAAATCGCGACAAATTTGCCATTTTCCACAAAGACGGGGCCAAAGCAGCCAGCATCGTTAAGCATTCATTCATTATGTCGGAATTATGAATTATGATTAGCATTGCTTGAACTCTTGACTTTGTGCTATTAAATAAAATATTAAGTATACGCATGGGTGTACAAATAAATATTAAATTCAAGATTTAAGCTGCTATTTTATAGTGAATTTGATTAGAATTTTTTTAATATATGTCACAATATTTTAAATTAAATAAAAAATAATTGAAACATGCTGCTAATTTCTTATTAATGAGAAATAAGAGCATTGTAATAATTATTTATATATCAATTATGCATACCAATAAATATGTCTTTTAATTTTTCCCAAGACGATAAGCAGGGAAAAATATAATAGCACCAGTCGAGCTTTTTTATGGCTCATTGAATATGAAATTCAAAACATTAATTACTCGCACTCATAATTGACTTTGTAAAATGCATGAAAATTAACGGTGATCTGATTCTAGTTTAGAATAAACCACCGATCGTTAGCAGCTCAATGCCATATCATTCTAAGAGATTGCATTCCTATAAACCTGAACATAGCATAAGCCGAGTACCTCGTAATTGAACATGGCACTAAGATAGTTATTAGCCAGCCAGTTGGACGGCTTTTAATCGAGGCAGCATACGAAGGTGCTATAATCGATCCGTATCAGCCAATATGGCTAGGCATTTCCATTGATTGGCGACACGTAATGCAAATGACGAAAACTCTTGCCAAATATGCGCGACTTTGATTGCTTTTTTATTTGGATTGGTTTTTTCGACTGGCCATTATCCTTTAAGCGAAATTTCACTTTCGGTAAAACGACTCGCAGTGCTCCACTAATAATATATATTTTTAAATTACTGCAAATTACAAGAGTTTCCACGCATTCAGCGCTTGTGTATGCAATTTTCCCATCAAATAATTACAGCAAAGCAGGCAAGAGCAAAATTAAAAAAAAAAATTGTCTGGCTTTTCATCTGTGCTGTGGGCACAAAAACAAAAACAAAAAATAAAAGAAAAAGAAAATAATTATACAATAGAAAAACGAAAAAATAACATAACAAAGTTCAATAGTTTCCGTAAGACTTTATAAATTGGGAAACATCACGAAACTAGCTGCAATTCATGAAAATCATATTGAGTTTTCCAGGGCCAAGGCAATTTAGGTGTTTAATTCAAATTTTAATTATAATAATTTATTCAAATGTAATTAAAATTAATAGTTTTGGTATTTTTGATTTGCAATTAAAAAATACCATAAAGCAAACTTAAAGTAATTTAATATACTTATTATAAATGTGGAGTATTTACATTAGTATTTAAATAGGTTTGGTATTTTTCGATTTGAAATGAAAACAAAGAAATGCCATGAAAACTGGGTTACTGTTTCTATACCAACAGACCTAGAGTGTGTAGCAGAGAGAGAGAGAGAGATAGAGAGGGAGAGTGTTAGGAGTGAAAGGTAAATGTACCTACATTTAAGTCAAGTTTAAAATTGTATTTGGAGGAACTGGGGGTATCATTTAGCAAAAATGTAAAAAGAAATCACACACTTTCTTGACCAAATCTTATAATTTTGAAGACCAAAAGACACAAAAGATCATTTCCCTTTCACTTCATGTTCCCTTTCATGTTATACATTCATATTTTTTTTTTACGTCTGGTAAGTGTTTGTACCCTACAATTTGAATTTGGGTCTGTTGATGTTAATGTTTCTATGTACGCAGCACAGTCATATAAATAGGAACATGTACAGAGAGACTCAACACACGCCAATTAAATACAGAAATAAAAGCCTAATTCGGCTAAGAGTGAAAAAAGCATCAAAAATTGTGAAATCTGTTTGGCAGGCTGAGCGCGATGCGATGGCAAGGCAAGAGTAGCAATTGTAACAACAGCAACAGCAACAGCAACTGCAAGCAATCCAAGCAACAAAATCAACATGAAAATGAAATTAAATGCTCATAAAAATAAATAAAAAAAAAACTAAACGCAATGAGACCGTAACAATTTTCCCCTTCATCCAACTCACCACTACTTCAGTCTCTGCCGCAGTTGCCATCACCGCAAGCTGTTGCTATAGATGTTTGCCGTTGCTGTCTCTGCTGCTGCGGCTGCTGTTGTTGCTTCTGCTTATATCTCTTTCTTTCTCTCGCCTTCGATTCTTAACGGCAATTGCAGGAAGTAAAACAGAAGACGAGAATGTAAGCTTGAGACGTTGAGTGTGGCCAGATTTATGTGCGCTCGTGCGGAACAAAGTACACTAAGCAAAGTGTGTATATTCAATTGAAGCGTTTAATTTGAATTTAACCCCAACCTCAATAAAATGCTAACAAATAATTGACAGACGCAAGAGGAAGAACCGTGAATATCGTAAATACTAGAAAGTTTATTTGTAATGTCAATGTAAGCCATTTTGTCTATTTGGATGATTTGAGAGTGTGTTTGTTTTTGACATTTTCACGTAGCTGTAATTAACTGCAACATCTAGTTTGTTGCATGCTACTGCGAACATTGGCTGTTGCATGGTCGTTGAATGTTGTGTGGCAGCATTTTGAGTCTATCCCTCTGTCTCTGCCTCTCTCTCTCTTTCTCCTTCTTTCCTTCTGTCTTTGGGACTAATTGCCATGCGTTGGCATCGCCATTGTTTTTAATTTATTACATTTTCTTTTTTAGTATTTTTCGCTTTAATATTTTTTGGCGCAATTTTGTGCACGTGAATGGAACACCGGCCACCGGCACGGTACACTGCAATTGCCAATCGTATATGATACAGCAAAGCAACAAAAACAACAACAACGAAAACAGTAACTTCAAACAATGAGTTGCAATTTGTTTATTTGTGTGTGTGTACGTGTGCCTTCACGATGCGGAAGACAAATGGCCATATTCCAGAAGGTATTTGGTCACCAAGTGAAAGGTATATACACACACAGACACACACATAGTTAGTTTTTTAGTTGGGCAAACAGTGGCAAATTTATGGCCAAGCAACAGCAGTAACTGTAGAGCTTGTGGTTAACACCAAAAGACATCTTCATTAATGAAATGTGTTTATGGCCCTGAACTTGAACGCATCAACACAACGTTGTTAACAAAAGGCCGACGCAGGTGATTAATAAACTAAAGAGGCCTACGCAGCCATAAACAAAACCAAGATAATTACATGCATAGCATTTCATTATAAGATTTGACAAGTTCGATGCACGCGACGCGCTACCAGTGTCTGAGAGTGTGAGAGCAACAGACGAAAAGAGAGACGAATGAGAGGAGACAGAGAGGGCGAGCTGCTAACTGCGCTCAACAATTTGCGTCAATTAATGGGCGAAGTAATCCCCGCTCATCGTTAAGTCGAGCGACAGCCGTGACCACTCGAAACATTGTTAGACGCATAACTGTAATCTGGTTGCGAGAAACCTCCATTCATAGCAACACACAAGCAGCTGAATCAATGAATGAAGTCTGTGTATCATACACATATACGTAGGCATATTTAGATACGTGTGTGTGTGTGTGTGTACGACGTGTATGCTCGTATGCAAATTGATCGTCACCTTAGTTAATAAGCAACTAATTTATGGAGGGGCCTGCCGTTTATAATAGGGCAGGCACTATGTCATATTCTCATATATATTCATATGCCTCAATAACTATTTAACACTGAATTACTCATCTACATTTGCCTAAGTCAAAGTTAACTGAGGCAAGTTTACAAAAAAAAAAAGAAAGAAAAAAAAAAGGTTTGGTTGCTCAAGTCTTACGTTTTGTCTGCTGTAAATAATAGAAAACTCATTATTGAACAGTTACGTCGATAAAATATCATTCTCAAGCCGAAACTTTTACATTTATTTGATATTTGTTAACCTTTACCTGTCGAAATTTTACTATGCATTTTGTAAGCTCTATTATGAATAAAGTATTTATAATAGCTGACAAGATATTTGTTTGTAATTGGGAATAATCCGGAATCAGTTTAAGAACCTATTTATTAAATTAATAAAATATAGATATGAATCTTGAAGCTACATTTCCTTTATTGCCACTGATAGAAATCTTTTGGTATTAAAAATTAAATTTAAAGCTCACAGAATGGCAGCTCGGGGTTTCTTTTCAATGACAATGAAGAAAACAAATTGCTTTACATATTGAATTATCATGGTTTTTAATTGCATAATAGCACTTTTACAGCTCAGCTGTGTGCGCATGAGACGATAGAATTGCAGCCTGAAGTGCATATTTTAGCTCAGTCTGCATGTCACCCAGGTGATGTCGGAATACCCGGCCATTCAGAGTCATGAATAAGCCTACACATTCCAAAAACTAACCCAGCCACACCCATTTCGACTTGATTGAAGCGAGTGTGTGCGTGTGTGTGTGTGTATGTGTGTGGCACCGAGGTCAATTCATTTCGAATCAACTTCAAATATTTTGGGCAAACAAAATCCTCCAGCTTATGATGAAAAGCACAAAAATCTGCTCTGCTTGTCTGTCAAATGAAACGGAAGGTCGTGGCTTTCAATTACCCTACTTATTCATTTATAAAAGCAAAGCAAAAACCACATGCCCTCAGCTACAGTACGACACGGAGCGACACGGCGCGGCACGGCATTACCTGCCCTTCTAATCGCAATGGCAAGCGCGCAGTTTTCAATTCGGTTTATTTGCATGAGCTGGAGCCGAATAAGAGGCAATTTCCTGATTACGACTTCTTTTGTAATAACTGTTCCAAAAAAAAACTGGTTGAGGCGCCTGGGCACATTCGAATTATGGAGGGAATGTAACAAGGGAAATTGGCACAGGGTGACGCCGTTAAGTATATATATATATTATATTATATAATTTGACATCTGATCTAGTTTTTTTTTGTTTTACTGTCCATTTAGGCATCCTTACGAGCTTATATATGCTGCAAAGTAAAGATTATCTAAGGAACTATTTCCCTTTTTATGCACCTCGAAGTTTAGGATATGCATAGGCATAAGGTAACATTAAGGCAAGCATAGGGTATCTTTAGTCAAACACCACATACTAAACCAACTACAGAGTAACAAATAGAATCTGCGCAACTAAAATATCATTGGAGACCGGCAAGGAGCAGTGTAGCCAATGCTATGCCAAAAATTTAGGTTTAAAGTTAAAGTTACTATAATAATTATTATAATTATAATAAAGTAAAAAAAAAAAAGAAGTGTAACAAAATTTCATAATTGGTCTCTGACATCAGTGGAAAGTTAAGTAGCCGTAATACCAAATTGAACAATGACACAACACTTAACATAACAAAGGCAACAGCAGCGGCAACGACAGCGGCGACATAGTCAAACCACATCAAAGAAATGTATAAAGAAATAAAATCGCACATGTTTCATAACCCCTGGCAGCTGGAAAAGTCGTAAAGGTTTTGTAAGTTGAGTCCACAAGCCCGAACAGACAATTGACTTCAAGTACAACGTCGCTCTCCCACGATCACGAGCCTGATTCAAGCATTACAATGGCGATGTCGCGAAATTCTATAAGCATTTGCTACATTCAGCTGGTATTATCTGGGCATATTAGGCTCCACAGCTGACGCACAGCCAAATGCTAGAGCTGGAGCTGGAGCTAGAGCTAGAGTTAGAGCTAGAGCATTGGGGCGATAGTAAAAGTGAATGGGTTTACGGGTTGAGCTGGAATTTACAACAGTATTTAGGAACATTTAGTGGCGCTTTATCGTAAGTTTCGGCTCACGCTCATTGGCAACGTGACCGAACCAAGTAGACCATTTGGCAAATGGTATGAGGTGGGCGTGTTTGTTTTAAGGGCGTTACGAATGAATCATGCAGCCATAAAATGTTGGAGTGCTACAAGGTTTTTCGAGTGCGGCAAAGTGAAAGTTCGCCTAGGCTGTAAAGAAAAGGGGCTGCAGCATGACAGGGCGCCAACACATCGCGTGACCTTGCTGCCAAAGAGGCAATAATATTAACACTAAAAGTAATAATAATAATAATAATAATAATAATAATAATAACAATTGTAATAGCTCTAGTTGAAATAAAAAAAAAACCAGTTAATAAGCAGCAACATCGACTAGGGGCCATTGCGCAATACCCTAGCATTACGAGCACACACAATTAAATTACAACCGCAACCTGCCCAGCCGCCAATTGACTGGAACGCGAGCGCATTTCACATGATATCAAGTCAAGTCGCGCCAAGTGACCATAACCTCAACTAAATACATACATATTTTGGCACAGCTCTCGAAAGTCGAATACAATTCGCATTACAGCTTAATAACGAAATTTGCCATGCCAAATGGCAAACTTCGTCTGCGCGCTCCTGATCTATCAAACAAACTATGCCTAATGAATACTTAACCCCTGGACGAGATAATTTCCAATAGAAAAGAAACAGAAACAACAAAAAATATACACAGAAACAAAGTGAGATTGACTATCAGATTAACTTTCACTTTGGCAGTTTACAAATCTATTAAGATTTATGGGCGTACCAAAAGCTTGTATGTATATTGAGGTCCGGCTTGAATAAGGCCTTTGTATTATACGCCTGTTCCGCTCACAAAATGAAAAGTATTTAAAAGTAAGGCAGTGAGCCATTGAAGTAGATCTGACAGAGGCAGGGCCGCCAACAAGCAGCATTGAGCTACGCTCTCCCTACATTCTCCATACATCATATGAAAATGAAAATGAAATGTGACTTTTAACTGGATTCAAGAGTCCAAAAAATAATGATATAACGCATAAAAAATAAATGATTATTTGCATGTAATCACATTAGAGCGCAAAAGCTTATTAACACAAATTTTTAAGCAGCAAAAATATGCATTTACGTATGTTTGTTAAGTTGTTTTGAAATTGCCATATTTGCGTTAAATTTTAATTTATTATAATTCATTATTTTGTTATTTTTTTTTTAATTACTCTGTTCACACTTGAAATACTTTTTTTCGTGTCGTTTACAAGCGCTGTCAATTGCTTTGCATGTCTCTTTTAGGCAGATCCCGTTAGATTTGTACACGCTCTCTCTTGTCTCTCTTGTCAACAACAAATTGCAAGTTTCTCTTGCATTTAACACAGCATACATTTACACACACACACACACATACTTTAAAAGTCTTTTTGCATGCACTAATACATGCAGGCATGTAAATTCTCATGTCATTTTGAATACAAAAAAAAAAAAAAAATTAAACTTGCCATAATATTGCCTTCCAGCTCAAAGCACTTCCATAGTTGTTGTTGGCTAGCATAGATTTTACTGCCATTTTGTGTAATTGCGCGAAGTCGGTGTTGAGCTAATTAATTTATTGCTCCATTGCCTGAGCGCACACGCTGTTTTAGTGTCGCTAATTATCCAACAGTTGAGTTTTCGGTCTCATTGTGAAAGTAAAGCAAAATCAGTTTCAGATACCAGCCAGCCGCAATGGCGAGTGACTAAATCTGATTGCCAACGCGTGCATTCGCGCAAGCATACTCATGTATGCATGTATGTACACACATGCACACATGTGTAAATTGTGTGCATGACAAAAACACTTATGTGTATGTGTTGTGTGTGGAAGTGCTGCCAGCTTGTTTCTTTAGCCGTTTCTGCAAGGCGCTGTTTGTTGCCCACCTGATGACAACTAGCAGCGCTAAATCAGCCAGCTGCAATAGCAAAACGTTAATCAATTTCAGGCAGTTTGCCAGTATAACACAAATGCATAAATAGAGTTCGTTAATACCACCAACAACGCGATACGAGCGGACACTTGGCTCTGCTTTTGATCATTATGCCCTTACACACACACACACAGACGCGCCGATTTGCACGTGTATGCTTGCATGTTTGTTTGTAGTTGTTTTTTTTTTCCTTTTTCGTTTTCATTTCGCTTTTTTGCGCATGCTTTTTCACCACTCTCCAAGCTGCAAAGTGAAATGTTATAGAAGCAAACATATTAACATATTTATGGACTTACTAACCTCAGCAAATACTCGTAAATTTCAAGTTGTGCTAGGCGAAAAATGAAATACAGCTAGCAGGCTGGAAAATGCACATAACTTTTTGCCACGGGCCAAGGCGTACGATAAGACAGGTGAAGTGAATTAATGACGTGTAATTAAAAAAGAAAAGTTATCAGCGAAGTGCGAAACAGTTTTATTATAATTACATCTAAGTATACGGCTTAGCTCTTGTATAACAGTTCGATCAGCCCTAAAACTCGTAAGTGTATTTATATAATTATATTTAAGCTAGCTCTTGTATAACACTTCAATTTGCGATCAGCTCCAAAGACACAATGATATGCATATGTATTTGTTTGATAAAATTTACTTAAACAATGTATACAAAATTTTACAGACTCAATAGTCCATAAACTTTATTGGCTACAGAGTATCACCTTACCGAGCACCCACGTTCAGATTACTTTCCCTTTTTTTATGCCCAGCTGGAATTAACAAATAAGCCAGAGCTACAGCTACTGTAAGTCGATTAGATCTTTATACATTCTATATATATATATATATATATATATATATGTATGTCTTTAAGTAGCCTGATATAGCAGCTGTTAGAGGTAATTTTCATGGTAGTAATTTACATAATCATAAAATGAACGATTACCTGGGTGTTGCCAACAATAAATGTAGTTCAACTCAAGGTTGCGCGGCGACGCTGCAACAGATTTGAAACCGAATTCCACACAAAACAAAAGAATCCAATTCGATTGACCCATAACAGGAAAAAAAAAACTACACAACCTTCGGTATATCAAAGAAATACGGTAATACTTACACCTGCAACTATTATAGCCACATGTAATCGTGTGGCAGCAGAGGGTAACGTTTTTTTTGTTATTTCCCAGCTCAGTTAAAACTAAATTACAAATAAAAGATCAGCTAGTCGACATGAATTAATTATTCTGCCAATATATGTATGTATATAAAAACTAATGAATGGCCATAATCCGGGTTCGAGTTGCGGGGCAATGGCTGAATGTTGTAAGACTATGAAGATTAAACGAGAGTCATAATAGCTCGAGGCATCCAAGCCGATTGTGAAATATATAAATAATAATAATAATTTGTAATTACAGTGATGATGATAACGATAATGATAATGATATGTAGGTTAATCAAGATAAAAATAAAAAATATTAATATTAATAAATATTAATATAAATATTGGATGATACAATAATAATAATAAATAATACTACAATATAAATAAATACAAATATTTATTTATTTATTTATTTATTATTAATAGCTGAACAGCATTTAGATGTGTACAAATAATGTATATATTTAGCCAAGAATATGTAGGCCAGACAATAATTGTTAGCACACACACCCACGTTGGTTAGTTGCCACATTTGGCCAATGCCAAGCGACTGGGGCTCTGTGTTCTTGCCACAAGTACTTTTGGGGCCGGAAAAGTCATTACGAGCGTAAAGTTTGGAAGGCGATCTGACCTTGCATTTATAAAAATTTCACACCATTTCGGCACCAAAGTTCTATGCTAATGTTATTCACAGCTCGGGCGAATTTTTGAATACAAATTTGGAAACATTTGTCCATGCTGACAACAATTTAGCTTCCATTCTCTCGATATCCAAATGGAATTTAAAAATCTCAGGCCAAAAGCCAATTATTGCGGTTTCTTTAATGAGACCGAAACAGATGTCGCCAATCCATAAAACCTTATATTTCTTATATACAAATGAGAAAATTGAATGCGGATTGGAAATTCCATGAAACAGAAACTCCATTTCCAAGCTAAGCTCACTTCGATCTGTTAATGTTAGAGCATATTAATGTACGGAGTCTATAAATACAATCACGAAACCTTTTAAAAAAAAAAAATATAGAACAATCAACTCATGTCTCCAAATGGCCAGAGACAATCAGAAATCTACGAGTTGACAACTGCAAATGGTCAGTAAATGGTCAGCAAATGGTCAACTTCGGCAACAACAAAAATCGTGGGACAAATTGAAAGCAATTTATCTCTTTTAATGGATCAATGTATCTAAATTGTAGCCTTTGTTTAAATAAATGAGTAAATACACATGAAATACACATAATGCACTTAATTCCAATGCTCGCAGTGACAGAGATTTTAGATCCTAACTTAGGATATTATAATTGACCTTGCGCACTATATCAATTGTTATTGTTATGTATACAGACTTTGCTCGCTCACTGTATGATGAAGGATTGATCATTTTGAATGTATATTTAAATTTAATTATTTTATATATATATATATATGTATTTGAGTGCGAATACTTATCTCATGAGGTGACAAATCGAATATGTTCTCCAAGTTTTTATAGCTTTATCAATTAAGAAGGTGTCAAAATGAAAAAAACGGACAGCTTATTCTAGAGATTAAAAATGATATGCATAAACTGGCAAGACACACCCCTATTTTGTTATTTATATATATCATAAAACATATTTCAGTTATATAAACCTTGAGCTCATCTGTGGGATAATCTATAAATCATAAAAGAATTTACTATGAGCGCGCATCGTGCAGTCTGTGCCGCCCAACTGCACAGATCTAACTGCCAATTACTTGGGAAAGTATGAAATTGTCTTCAAAACGAATAGGAATGCTCTGAGTAATTACTTTGCGGCCATTGATTTATAGCTGAAAATGCAGTTCACGTACAAATGCAGTCGCAGTCGCAGTCGCCTTTGTAAATAAAGTTCGTGACCTCAATCATTTGTTTCACTTGAAGTGCGAATTGCATTTATACGATATTCAGTGTGTTTCTATGAAAGGTAAATATATATATTATATATATATATATATATATATATATATATATATATATATATATATATATATATAATAATGGGTGTGTGCAGCTCTATTTTCATTAAGAACTGCAAACAAAAGCCTATGAAATTGCAATAAATACAAATTTCTCCTGTTTGGCAAGCAACTTTGCAATTGCACAAGCAAAGTCAAACGTGTGCGAAATAAGTGTATAATAAATATATATATATATATATATATTTTCATAAATATATATATATATATATATACATAAATATATCGACAAATTAGCGGATCATATAAATTGCTTGCGATTGAAGTTGCGCATTCGTAAGATCGCGTATTGCTGCTATGCGATATGATGCATTAGTCGTAAGACGAATGCCAATAAAAATTAAAATTTTAAGCGATTTTTGCCAATTTTTTTTATTTATTTATTTATTATTTTTTTTTGTTGGTTTTCTGCTTCTAGCCAAAAAGCAAATACTAGAGTTTTACACTTAATTAGTTGCTGCAAAACGCGCAGCTCGGCGCATTGCGTCATCGTTGGAGCTGATTGAACTCTGGCGATTGCATAAAGCCATAGACATACATATACAGTTACACATGCACACATATATACTACACATATATATATATATATATACAGCTGATTCAGATACAGATACAGAAACTGTGGCCAATTTGCACTTAATTTAAAACTTAGCTGGGCACGATTTTTTATGAAGTACTGCGGCCACGTTTTTTGCTCTCCTTTTTTTTATTATTATTTTGTTTTTAAATTAATTGAAAAACTCCAAGTTCACAAATGAACCAAAAATAATTATTAGCAAATCCATGTTGTTATTGTTGTTACTTTGTTTTCACTTCATTTATTTATTTTGCTGTTGGTCTTTCATTGTTTGCAGACAAACAACCGGATCAGACGTCGGCGGGCACCTACTGGCAGCAGCACGTGGCCACACCCAGCAGCTCGACGCCCTTCGACTCGCCCTTCTACTCGGCGACGCATGGCCTTGTGCAGACGCACCCTTCGCTCGCCGGCGGCATACCCGCCGCACGTCCGGTGCCCCTCAACAGCAATACCCTGGGCAGCGGCGCTCCCGTCAGCGGCAGTAATCCCGCGCTGACAGCTGGCAGCGGCTATCTGAACTCGCGCGGCAGCCTGCCCACCTCTGCGCGGTATCCGCCCAAGATATCCGGCACCGTTGTCGACCCGAATCCCAAGTCGCCGTTCCGTCACTTGGATTTCTCCACAAGCGCCACAGCCGAGCTGCGCCGCAATCCTGCCCTGTCGGCGCCCGATGAGTGTGCGCGCGCGTGCCGTGAAGGCGAGCCGCCGAGGATTTGCTACTATCATTTCACACTCGAATACTACACGGTGCTGGGAGCGTAAGTCCTTACATAAGCCATATCAAAATATTTATTAATGAAGGCGAAAACCCGTAATGCGAGATCTATTACAAATATATATATATATATATTTATGCATATGTGTAAAATAAATAAATTTGAAAGTCCGACGATCACCTGACGTACCATAAACCAGAAATCCAATCAAGGCTTCCAACAAAAAAGAGAAAAGTAAAAAGCCATAACAGCCAATGTCCGTAGGAGTAGGTGTCTTTCGCACATATGCATACGATTACAATAAAAAATTAAGTTAGACCTCAGGTTAAGGCAACACACACACACACACACACACACACACACACACACATGCACAATTAAAATGCATATTTCTATTCAAATTCAACTCGAATTAAAACACCAGGAAAAAGCGCCTTCATGAAGAAAAAAAAAAAAAATAAAACAAAGTAAAAAAGTAACAGAAGAAAAAACGTCTAAGCTGTCACTGCACTGCATCGAGTCATAGCTGGGAGAGCGTGATAGGTCCATAGACATGGACATGGACATACATAATACTTAATTCCCACGCCATAAGCTGCTAGCTGACTGCATTGCCATAATATTGTAGACAAAGAGCCCAGGCCCGTTGGCAGTAACAACAACAAAGCTGAAATGCTGAACAATATGAGCAGAGTGCAAAGTGTAAACAAACAGCAGCGGCGGCGGCAGCGGTGGCAGCAGCTCCGGTTACGGATCTCAGTCAACTGCCCTAGTGCCTGGGCTGGCAAGCCACAAGAGCCGTACTGGCAGCCTCTAGCAAACATAGTTGTAAACAGTTCGACAACCTCGCTCGACTCACTTTGCATTGCAAAAGCCAAGTAGGAGTAGTCGAGTAGGATATGTGCGACTGGGCGATACCCTGCAGGCTGAGCTGACATGGAAACATGTGTGGAGTATGCTGCACACCTACTCAATATCTCAGAATTCAAAGAGGATGAGTAAATGTCATGTAGATTGGATCAGCCGATGCTCGAGCTGAGTCCCAGCTCTGGGCTGACTCTCACACTCGGAGACTTGCCTTAGGGTCTTACACAAGCATAATATTTAAATTATATTTTACAAGTATTTTTATTTAATATTAATTTATTTTTATTATTTATTTATTATATATTATTTATTATTTATTATTTATTATTTATTATTTATTATTTATTTATTTATTTATTTATTTATTTATTTATTTATTTATTTATTTATTTATTTATTTATTTATTTATTTATTTATTTATTATTTATTTTTATTTATTTGTTATCTTTTATTTATTATATATTATTTATTATTTATTATATATGCATTATATTTTATATATATCTTAAATTATTTATATGTATTAATATATCTATATATATATATATTATAAATATATTTTTTTTTTATTATTTATATTACATAAAACCATTAACTGCTTACAGTGCCTGCCAGGTGTGCACACCGAATGCAACGAACACCGTTTGGAGCCACTGTCAGTGCGTTTTGGCCGATGGCGTGGAGCGCGGCATCCTGACGGCGAACCGCATGATACCCGGCCCCAGCATACAGGTGTGCGAGAACGATAAGGTCGTCATTGACGTGGAGAATCATATGGAGGGCATGGAGGTGACCATTCACTGGCATGGCATCTGGCAGCGCGGCTCGCAGTACTACGATGGCGTGCCCTTCGTCACCCAGTGCCCCATACAGCAGGGCAACACGTTCCGCTATCAGTGGACCGGCAATGCGGGCACCCACTTCTGGCACGCGCACACCGGCCTGCAGAAGCTGGACGGTCTGTATGGCAGCGTCATAGTGCGGCAGCCGCCGTCGCGTGATCCCAACTCGCATCTGTACGACTTCGATCTGACCACGCACATAATGCTCATCAGCGATTGGCTGCACGAGGATGCCGCCGAGCGTTATCCGGGCCGTCTGGCCGTCAACACCGGCCAAGATCCCGAGTCTATGCTGATCAACGGCAAGGGTCAGTTCCGCGATCCCAATACGGGCTTCATGACCAACACTCCACTCGAGATATTCACAATTACGCCCGGTCGTCGCTATCGCTTCCGCATGATCAATGCCTTCGCCTCGGTGTGCCCCGCCCAGGTGACCATCGAGGGCCACAACATGCAAGTGATTGCCACAGACGGCGAGCCAGTGCATCCGGTCAATGTGAACACGATCATCTCCTTCTCAGGTGAGCCTCAGCTCAGCTCAGCTCAGCTTGCCGATCTATATCGATACTAAATATTCTCTATATATAGGCGAACGCTACGACTTCATTATCACTGCCGACCAGCCGGTGGGCGCCTATTGGATACAGCTGCGCGGTCTCGGTGAGTGCGGCATACGGCGAGCCCAGCAATTGGGCATTCTGCGCTATGCTCGCGGCCCCTACCAGCCCGCCTCGGCGCCACCGACCTACGATGTGGGCATTCCCCAGGGTGTGGTAAGTTCCAAAATCCTCTGCATTCATTGCAGGTTTCAGTCTACTATGAGTCTGAGAGTTGATATAAAAAACGTTTGATTTTTGTAGCAATGTGTGAGAGAGGCAGAAGAGAGTGTGCCAGAGCTCCTATAGTAAAGAAATCAATATAAATATGGGATAGAACAAGGGGCTTAGGGCAGTCTAGTCTTGTTCATTCGTCAGTCTCATAGTGCGTTCGCTTTAAAAATTTAATTATCTTCTATTTTTAACAATTTCTTTTTGATAACTTATTGTTTGTCATTTTAGCATTAGCATTTTATTTATTTTTTTTTTTTTATTTATTATTAAGATTATAATAGCGCAAACTGTTCCCATTTTTCTTCATTAATGGCCATGACTGTTCCCAGTCTTTCTGAAATTAGAAATGATAAACAGATTAGTAATATTCATGGTATATGAAAATATTATAGACAGAGGCTGAGTCAAATTGAATTTTAAGGATACTAGAACTAGAAAGTAATATTCTTTTTACATTATTCATATATTTATTTATATTTAATATAATATATAAATCAGCGCATATTCTAGTCGGGCTTAGTTCTGCTGTTATTAATATAAATATTTTGACTTTCAACCTATAGCAGACCAGTTCTAAAAGCATCTCAATATGCAAATAAAAATATTTACATCTAAATTTCGGTAATTAAATTAAATTATATAATTAAAACATTGTATAATTAAATGATCAAAAAGCAGTTGAATAGCTAAACACAAATAGAGAGTTTTTTCCTCTCTAAGTTTATTGGCATATATCGCTTAGTGAGTATACAGCACAGTTCTCAGAGCTGTGCAGTATACGTTCGACCAACGTAAGTAAAATGTATTATATGGTTAATAATTCGAGAATAATTTTGCAATTGTAAATAGTAATTGTATTGTAAATATCTAAAATGTGCCAAAAATGCAACTGAGACTTATGACAATTTGCATCGTTTAATCATTTTCTCTATATCTCTTTCAAAATCCTTTCTGCAACAAATTCCCTCTACACACAATGTATAATACCACCACTCATGCAAACTCGAACGTGGTCTTCCTGCACATGTATATATATATATATAACTGAACACCAATCAAAACCCTATGCAAATCTGACGACTGACATTGTGACATAACAAAAAAAAAAAAAAAAAACAAACACAAACAAAAATTAAAATTAATAAACCAAAAGGTCATGAACCCCCTGGACGCGCAATGTAATCGTCAACGTAACGACGCCATCTGCGTGAGCCAATTGAAAAACGCACTCGAAATCGACCGTGGAATCTTGGCCGAGAAGCCGGACGTCAAGATTTTCCTGCCGTTCCGTTTCTTTGTCTATCGCGCCGAGGATCTCTTCCAGCCGAACACCTACAACAGATTCTTGGGTAAGTCAAACAATAAACAAATCTCTGAGCTCATCTTAACTGCAGTCTCTCCCTTTCAGTGGCTCCAACGGGCGATCATGTGATTTCCCTCATCGACGAGATATCCTATCTGTCGGCGCCCGCCCCACTGACCTCACAATATAATGAAATTAATCCGGAACAGTTTTGCAACGGCGACAATCGCCCCGCCGACTGTGGACCCAACTGCATGTGCACCCACAAGATCGATATACCGCTGAATGCCATTGTCGAGGTGGTGCTTGTGGATGAGGGTTAGCTTCTGGGATTACCCATGGATTAACTATATGGATGTTTGTTAATCTCATCTGTTCTCATTGCAGTGCAACAACCGAATCTGTCGCATCCATTCCACTTGCATGGCTACGGCTTCAGTGTCATCGGCATTGGCCGTTCGCCGGACTCAACGGTCAAGAAGATCAACTTGAAGCACGCTCTTGACCTGGACAGACGCGGTCTGCTGCACAGGCAATACAATTTGCCACCCACCAAGGACACCATCGCAGTGCCCAACAATGGCTACGTAGTGCTGCGTTTCAGAGCTGATAATCCCGGTAATTATAGATTTATTCCCGCGCTCCCACTGCCTGCAGCTTAACTGTGAACTCTGTCTTGCTTTAGGTTTCTGGCTCTTCCACTGTCATTTCCTGTTCCACATTGTCATCGGCATGAATTTGATACTTCAAGTGGGCACCAATGCCGATCTGCCACCGGTGCCGCCTGGCTTCCCAACATGTGGCGATCACACTCCACCTATACCCATTAATTAAGCCTAGGCCTTAGTTCTGTTGGCGCACAAAAAAATCAAAATCAAAAACAAAAAAACAAAATCAAAACGAGCAAAAAGAGAAACTGAAAGCGAAGAAGACCCAACTACACTGAACGAAACAGTTTGTACAAAGTTGTTTTTTTTTTTATTAATTCAAAGAGACAGCACAATGAGTATGTATGTATGTATGTATGTATTTGTTGTAATATAGCCCCGATATATGTATATATAAATATATGTATGTGTATCACCTGTATGATATTACCTGACTTCCGCAACAGCTTGCCGCCGGGTGCACTTCCCCCCTTTAAAAAAAAAAAAGAAAGAAAATCGAGTAAAGAAAAATTGCAACAAGCAAACGATTGCCCCTTGACCTTGCCCTATGTCCTAATCACAAACACACACACACACACACACACACATGTAGTACACACAGATGTACTACAGCAAGACGGTGCACAGATGATGTTTGGAGCAGCCATAAAATATTCACAGAAAAATCAACACAATTTCCACAACATTTTTAAGCCTAATTCCGGACTTGATCCGCTACTGTAGTGTGTGTATGTATATGTACTATATTCATGTATGTATATTTAAACTTATGTATATAGGACCGCTGGTGCCTACGACATTTATGCAAAGCTTCAATTTTAAGCTGAATTTCCGCAAATCCGAATTTTCAGTTCAACTTTAACTTTGTGTAAATTGCGAAATACATGTAAAAACAACAACAACAACAACAACTATAAATAATAAATTTTAATGTACATAAAATGTTTGTAAAAATTAAAAAAAACAAATCGAATCTATATATATATATATATTATGCTTAAACTACCTACTTATGTAATGCCTAGGGTCTATTTAATGCAAATATACTCTGATTGGCTTGTCACAGTCATATTTAATAGCTGCAAATTTTGTTCAATCAATCTGCATTTGTAATTGATAACTGTTAAAGTAAAACTTGTACATTTCCCAAAAAGAAAAAGAAACAAAAAAAATCGATTTTTATGTATTTGTATAAACTGGAAAATCTAGAGATTTCGTTTTTGTAAAGAGGTAAACCCAATTAACTGCCGTTAAATTTATATTTATTGTTTAAATCAATTTTAATAAAATATGAAAATTTAAAATAACTACACAATTTCATTTGAGCAAATGCAACTGATAAAATCTTGTACCCTATAATATGTACGCTGTACCCAGTGCGAATTGTCTGTCAACTAATAACATAAACATAGGGTATCTATGAGCCTGTATAGCTTAGGCTATACACATAATCTTCGCTGTAAATACACTAAATTTGCAATGCCTTAAACCGGGTACAGGGTATTTACGAGTCGTTAACTACGACTAGCGCACTTTTAATATAAATTTAAATTGTGTAAAATAAATTAATTTCATGTTTAGATTTTATATAAAAAAAAAAAACTTTTTTTTTTTTTAGGTATCTGAAATAAAAACTTCTCTGCAGCACAGTTGGAGCATGCACCGCCGGAAAGATAAAATTAAGAATCTGTAACTAACGGGATTTCTTTATAAATTGAACTTATTCACAGATCCTAAACCCGCTGGATGCGATCTGTGATCGCAAGCGCGCCGATGCGATTTGCGTCTCGAATTTGAAGAATGCTAAAAAAGTTGATAAAAGCGTCTTGGTTGAGCGGCCCGACGTGAAAATCTTTTTGCCTTTCAGATTTTATGTGTACGATCCGAAATCGTTGTTCATACCAAATACGTACAATCGATTCTTGGGTACGTACTCACTGGGCCCGACTTGGGTGTTAAGCGTGTCTCCTCCATTAACCTCACAGCCCCAATCAATCCATTCATACAGCTTTGCCTTACAACTAACATTTAATCAATACCTTTTCATATATGTTTACGCTCATGTACTAAACCTAACAACGACCCGATCGCTATCAACACACACATGTTTAGTTGTGCCTAGCGGTGACCATCTAACCTCTCTGGTCGACGAAATATCCTACATATCGCCACCGTCGCCGCCTCTGTCCCAAATCGATGATATTCCGCCCGAATACTTTTGCAACGGCGACAATCGGCCGCCCAACTGTGGCCCCAACTGTGAGTGCACGCACATGGTGGACATACCGCTGGGCGCCATTGTGGAGGTCGTACTGGTGGATGAGGTGCAGCAGGCGAACATCAGTCATCCATTCCACTTGCACGGCACGGCATTCTACGTCGTTGGCCTGGGCCGATCGCCAGATAAATCGATCAAGAAAATCAATCTGAAGCACGCCTTGGAGCTGGATCGCATGGGCATGCTGGAGCGGGACTTCTCGAAGCCACCGCTCAAGGACACCATAGCTGTGCCCAACAATGGCTATGTGGTGATGCGGTTTCGAGCCGACAATCCCGGCTATTGGCTATTCCATTGTCATTTCCTGTTTCACATTGTCATCGGCATGAATTTGGTCTTTCACATCGGCACACAAGCCGACCTGCCGCCAGTGCCGCCGCGATTTCCCCGTTGCGGTGATCACGTGCCGCCCGTTACCTGGTACTAACTAATACCATACCATACCGACAGCCAACAGTTAGTGGTTCTCCGGCCACAACGACTACGAATCAATTTATTTATTAACCAATCGCTTTAGCCTAACTTAACTCGTAGACTAAATATATCTTGTAAAGAAAAACGATAATTGATGTGGGGTGATATACTAGATCTATGTTTGTGTTTGCATCTCTGTATCTTAATCTATATATATATATATATATATAATTATCTGTAACTTATAGCATAAGCGTAAGCCTTCTCTGTTATGTTCGATGCGAGAAACTGTTCAGAGACCACAGCTCGCATCATATTTAGCCTAGCTTGACCAGCTGAGCGTCATAGTCAAATGCACTAACCCCTTTCGTTCGTCTGTAGTCGCCTCGGATGCGGATCATTTAATATCCCTGATCGATGAGGTCTCGTACGTGTCGCCACCCTCGCCCATGCTGTCGCAGTACCGGGACATTCCTGAGGACTATTACTGCAACGGAGACAATAGGCCCGCCGATTGCGGAGAGAATTGTCAGTGCACGCATAAGATTGATATACCGCTGAATGCTATTGTCGAGGTCGTTTTGGTGGATGAGGTGCAGCAGATCAACATCAGTCACCCGTTCCATCTGCATGGCACTTCGTTTTACGTACTCGGTCTGGGCCGGTCGCCGGATACAAATATCAAGCGCATGAATCTGAAGCACGCCCTAGACCTGGATCAGCGCGGTATGCTCGAGCGACAGTATATAAAGCCGGCACTCAAGGATACAGTTGCTGTGCCCAATAATGGCTATGCGGTTCTGCGATTTCGAGCCGACAATCCCGGGTTCTGGCTGTTCCACTGTCATTTCCAATATCACATTGTCATCGGCATGAATTTGGTCTTTCAAATTGGCACGCTAAAGGACTTGCCGCCAGTGCCCGCAAATTTTCCTCGTTGCGGTAACTATCAGCCACCCATAACACCCAGCACTATATGGTAGCCAGACTTTATAAACTCTCATAAGTAGCAACTAAGTGCGTTAGGCCTTTAAGTACTGTTATTTATCACTGTAGACATTAACGAAATTCTACCTTTGTGCTGAACAGCGCTGCTATTCGTTAAACTTAAATAATAAATATGTAATTAAATTTAAATTTAAATTTACTTACAACAAATATGGCAACAGAAGAGAATGATTTAGTTGAATTATTTACGACAGCATGCATTATAAAAATATTTTAATGGGAGGCATCTGTAGCTATAAATCAAAATTTTCAATTTGAATTGCGCGGTATCGATATGCCGCATGGCCATCGATTGCAGAAATCATCGATATGTTGCTAGAAAAAAGGTTACCAAATTTGCTAATTATTTTTTATCAATAACATTTTTTATGCCAATAATGTATTATAATTTTTCTAAAACTTAACATTAATAAATCAATTGTTTTTTTTTTTAAGTGTTGTAATTAATTACACAAATACGAAATAAACTTAGAAAATTAACATTATTATTTGCACTTTTACAGTGTGGTAGCACTGTTCAATAGAGTTGCCACTATTCACGAATATATAAATTAGTTTGCATAAAATAACATTGTAGAAATAATAGCATTATGGGAAAGTCGGAAGGTAGGTGTAAACTGATAATAAAAAAGTAAATGTAATTAAGATATTAACATTTAAATTGTATAAGATCGCCGCCCAAAACGCAGCAAACGCCAAAAACCTGCCAGATTTGTGTCACCTTCGGAATCCCCACCGTCGCCAGCTCCGGCCAACTCTGTTTCGGAGCCAGTTGAGGTTGTCACAACTCAGGCCGTCACTCCAACAGCTGCCAAGGCGACAGTGTCAGCTGCGCCGGTAAACAATAGCAAGACTAGTGAAGTGTCCAGTACACGTGCGCGAACTGCTGCCAGCACGAAATCTTTGCCGGGCACCGCGACGCCACCATGCAGTTCCACGAAGAAGGCGAGGAAACGTCGCAATAGCGATACGTCCAGCGATGAAGAGCGTTGGCTGAATGCCATCGAGACTGGTAAACTCGAAGACGTTGACGATGAGCTGAAAAAGATAAAAGATCCCAAGCTCATGACAGCACGACAGCGTGCCATGTATGAGCGTACGCAAGACACGGAGCCGGCACTGGCGGGCTTTGTGGAGGAACTCATTGCGCTGCCAAGTGGATATAGGGAGAAGGAAAAGCCACAGACGGCAGAAGAGATACAAAAGGCGGCACTGAAATCGCAAAAACGCAAGCAACAGGCCGACGAGCGTCGCGAGAAGGACAAGCAGAAGACAATGGAGCGTTTGCTGAAGAAGCAAGAAAACGGCAAGCAGCGCTCGGCAGCACGAAAACAGCAAAATCAAAAGCAAACAGCGCCATTGCTGACCTACATGAATACCCTAGATGGAGCCTACATCATAGTGCCGCCGGGCCAAGAGTTTCCAATTAAAGCACAGACCGCAATCAAGCCGCCGCCAGCTCAGCTCTGCGGCATCGCAGGCTGTGGCAAGCGCAAAGTCTACAATTGCTCGAAGACAAATATTCCGCTGTGCAGCTTAGCCTGTTACCAAAGGAATCTCGCTGTCGTTTGATTCTATTATTAATAAGAAAGTATATTTTATTGGTTCATTAAGTAGTTATTGATGATTTCCTGCTGCTCAGACTCGATACGCTGCAAATATTGATATTCGCTCTTCAGACGCTCCAACTCAACAGTTTGCTCTAGAATCTGACTTTGGTATACCTGCTGCTCCGTCTGACGCTGCTTGGCCATTGTCTTCAGCTGATTCTGTGTGCCGATGGCGCGCAGTTTCTCGCTCTCAACATCTTTCGAGAAATTGTATGCAATTTTATAGAAATCTTCTCCAAATTTCTTGAAGGCCTGCAAATTTCTGGAGTACTCCAGGCACTCCTGCCGCAGCTCAATCGTTTCGTTGGCAATTGCCGGATCTTGCACTCGCAGCCTATAAATTTCGTCTATATAAAGTCCAGCCTTATTAAGTTCCTCCATATTTTCAATGTTACTTTATTATTGATTATTCAGCTGCTTTACTACGTTTTGTTATTCGAAACGATGTTTCCATGGCTACGAACACAACCCTCTTCTAGAGCAGCCAAAGTTTCGGCTAGTGAACGGATGGGAAATATACAGAATATAATTGCGATTAATCTCACGGTGTTCACAGTATTGTTTAGGAAATTATGAATTACATTGGTTGCATTTGATTTGTGTATATATATAAATTTCTATATATATATATATATATATATATTAACGATAATCGCAGCAGCGATGCCTGCGCCAAGAACTCAGGAGGAGGCGAACCAAAAATAGCCGCAAGCACCGCAATTTTGCCATCAAATCTGTGGAAACTCCAACTTATACCTGAGTCAAGTGGGATTGTTACGTTTGTTGGAGCGCAGACGAGCTAAGCCCGTGCGCTCCTCCTCCTCGTCGCTAGTATACTGATGCATACTGGTCCCGCTGACACCACCGGCACGCACCGACGATGTCGCCTTCAGCAGCTCTTGATCTGGTGCGTTGCGGGTCTCGTAGAGCAACACCTGCAGAGTCTCCTCGTAGATGCGCGCCTCTGGAAACTCGACCTTTGTGTGCTTCCGATCTGTTGTATACACTATGGAGGTGCAGCAGACCTCCGCCACTTTCTTGCCGTGGCCAAAGAAGGACCAGCAACAGATTTCACTCGGACCAATCACATCCTTAATAAAGAGTATTCGCTCGTTGAAGCGCAATGACAGCTTGTCAAACAGTTCAATATTCTTGAGCAGATTATCATCCGATGTGCTGGTGTACGAGTATTTGTTATTCTGCCGCTGCACCACCAGAATGACCGCCGGCTTCGACGATGAACTGATCAATAGCTGTTCCTCCTTTTGCGACGTTATCAAGGGTATGCGACAGATGGGCTTCGGCTCCTGATGCGTACACAGTGCTCGCTCGCACGACATCGCTAGCTCCGTGATGCAGTAGTATTTCGCTTCGGCGAGTAGCTCTGCAATCTCCTTGTTTGTCTCTGGCAGCGGCACACTGCCGTCGCGTAAAAAGTTTAATATTATGCCAAAATGATTGCCACAGCGATCGATTAGAATCCAACCTGAAATTACATAAAAATCTAATAAAATATATTTCCATTTGGTAAATGTAATATGCACAAACCTTCAGAATCTGTGAGCACCTCCATGCGGCCACTGAACATGGCGCTCAGCATGGTATCATTATGTTTGGTGAGCGTGCCAATTGTTGTATAATACAATTGTCCGCCCACATTGAGCTTAACGTATTGAGATGCGTGTCCCTTTAGCAAGACTTTCTGATCACCGGACATGGTTTCGGGATCCTTGGCATGAAGTACTAGCTGGTTGCTGACTGCCTGTCTCACTTGTACTTTTTCATCAAGACTACGGACCAAATCATCAATTTCAATGCTGCTGCATCCGCTAGTGCTGGCGCTGGCGCTGGTGCTGGTGCTGCCGCAATTATTGCTGTTGCTACTGTTGCTGTTGCCATTGTTCTGGGTTGCAGCAGCCACAGTGTCTGTACCATTGATCCCTCTCGCAGCTATCGCCACGGAAGGTATTCTGGAGCCTCTGCAAGCGCGTTCTACTGCGTTGCGTACGGCCGCCGAGAGCTCAGAAGTATCAATTTTGCCGAATATTTATCTCTCTCAATGGGAATATTAAAATATTACGAATAGAAGTCTTGACGCACTCAATTTCATAAAAACGTACACACACACATATATAAATATGTATATACCAAATATGAGTGTAAATATAGCAAAATGTCTTAAATTAGCGCATAACGCGTTTTCTTCTTAAAATACCAAAACGTAAGTGCCATAACGTACGTGTTTAGCGAAGCTGCCTAGAGAGTAGAAAAAAAGATAATTCCCTCATTGTTGTCTGAGTGGTCTTGTATGTATTTACAATACAATATGGAATTTATGCAAGTGGGTTTTTTTTTTTTTTTGCACTAAATTTACCGAGCAGACATGAACAACTGATTTTTACACTGAATTTACCTAATGTTAAATTTTTAATATTATTTGGCAAATAAGAAATACCAAAATGTAATATTTTTTAAATGACATTAAGATAATGCTAAAAAATACACAAAGAAAATATACTCCCAATTGTAGTTGAAGCTAGAGACAAAGTGAATAATATTTTCACAAACTCAACTCAATTAATATTTTTTAAAAGACTCAATTGTTGTTTGTAGGCGGCAGGAGTTATCGTTCTTACTGGCTTTTATTTTTTATTAACTTGTCACATTATACATTATTTTGAAATATATGAAAACATATTTTTCCTTTTCTTTTTTTTTTTTTTTGGTTGCATGCATCGAAAAAATATAACTAAAAAGTTGTACGTACGTTTATGAATATGTAATGAGTGTGTTTATAGTTGATGGCTAATGATAAGTTACTGATTTGACGATAGTAGAAAAGAACAAAATAAAAAGAATATATTTAGGAATAGTTAAAATATATGCGTACAAATGATTTTCTTTGTGTATAATCTTGCATTAAATAATTTGGAAATTTTTATCAACTCTAAGAGCTTGATTTTAAATAATGACCAAAACGCAGATGCACCAGCAGCCACCACTGTTGTGGCCCCATTTTTAGAATTTATGTCGATGATACGACAACAGCAGACTCATTCGACGTGGCCGTGTCCAGGGCTACTGCTTCTTTCGGCTGTTCAGCGGATTCTGCTGGGCAGCTGCTAATGGCATCGGTGGATATCTTTGCAGTCTCATCCGTTGACTCCGAGTCACCCTCAATCTTCAAGCGTTTCGATTTGCTGGTGTTCTCGGACTGATTGGCATCATCGACACCGGCATCTGGTGAGGCGCTTCGCTTAAGTGCACTCTGTTCCCCAGTGCCATCGATCTCCCGATTCTTTTGCTCAGCTGCAGCAAGGATGGCGCTCTCTGTTTCAGCTGGATTGATTGAGGTGCTCAGTTCTTGTAGTTTCTGCTCGAACTTAACAATAACGGCGGTCATATTGTCGCAACCAGTGCCATCACCCATCGTATTTGGTGCCAAGCAGTTGTCGAATAGCTATTTCATAGTTGGCCAAAAGAGGGAAAATAAATATCAATTGACTTTAGGGCTGCCTTCACAAAAGCGTTGCTCACCTCCTCACAAATTTTAGATAGCTTCTTGCTGTCGTCTTTCAGACGCAGACGCACAAAGTCGACCACTTCTTCGCTGGACATGTAATTCCAGATGCCATCGCAGGCCAGAACCATAAATTCATCTTCTGGAGTAATGATTAGTTTCTTGATGTCCGGCAATGCAGAAATCATCTGTGCTTCAGCTGGCAGCTCCAGGTTCGTCTTGTAGGCATGATCGCCCAGGGCACGGGACAGATTTAGTCCCCCATTGACACGGCCATCGAGAGTGACGCGACCGCCAGCCCTGACAATGCGTGTGGACTCCTCATCATCCTCAGGCTTATGATCCAGACTCATTTCGATAGCCTTGCCATTGCGAGAGATGACGCAGCGCGAATCGCCGGCATTGGCCACATACAGATCACGGCCATGCAACAAGCACACAACAGCAGTGCAACCACTGTCTTTGCCTGGCTCCTCAATCATATTGGCGCAGAAATGATCGTTCGCGAGTTGATCCTCATCAGCGTCATCATCCTCGCTCACATTTTCATCCTGCACAATATAAGAATGATAATCCAACAAAATATCTTCAAGTTTCTTTAATGATAACTTACCTCTTCGTCGTCGTCCTCATCATCATCGTCATCATCGTCGTCGTCGTCGTCTCCATCATCATTGGCGTCATTATCTTCTTCCATATCGTCATCAGAAGAGCTTTCAACCGCAGCAACTTCTTGAGCTTTAGCCAAAGCATTCTCATCATAGTCGGCATCATCATCTGTGGACTCCTCCTCTTGAGGTTTTTTCAAAACTTTTTCCGATTCCTTGCTGGTCGATGAGATGTCAGCAGGCTCTGGCTTGGCTACTTCTGGTGTCTCCACACTGCCGTTGGACTTTGCATCCGTGATGTCACTGGAAGCGGATACAATAGCGTCATCCGCTGCGCGAGCTGCAGTATTGTCATCTGTGGATGCAGCTTTGGCCTCTGAAGAGGAGACACTGCCATTTTGGTCGATAGGCGCAACGACTGGGCTAGTCGTCGGCGCAGCTTTGTTAGCAATGGATTCATCCTTAGGAGTAATAGTTGTGCTCGAGGAATTGGTAGTTTTGCTAGCACTGGAACTGCTGCTGCTCACCGTGGACTCATCTTCCGGCTCAAGTTTGCCAATGCGTGAGCTGCTTGGACCAGCTCCGTCGATTTCATTAAACGCAGCGACAGCCGCTGCTGAAGTTGAGGAACCTGCGGGCTTTGCTGTTGGATCCATAACAGCCTTATTAACCGCCTCGGCAGCGACAGCTGCAGCACGACGACCACGCAGACTCGTTGGCATAAGCTTGTCGGCCGCATTGTCCTCCTTAAGCAATGAAAGGTCATGTGTTTGCGGCAGGCCCTTGTATTTCTCAAGGACTTCAGTTAATGGCAAATTGCTCTCCTCATGCAGCTCAGCCAAATCTTCCTCGTCGTCCTCATCATAGCCATCACCATCCTCATCGACGTTATTGTGCTCGCCAGCCAAGATCTTTAAAGTATTAACCACAGCTGGTTCAAGCAATGTTTTATCAAAGCCGAGAAATGCATCCTTGAGCGCTTGCTCCAGCTTGCCGCTCTTATAGCTGGCTAGGTTCATAAGGAACTCTGGAAGCTTATCGGCACAATATTGCGCCACTTCCGCACCACCGTGACCGTCGTAGACAGCAAAAAACGATGTGTTCGTATCAAAATTCAATATCGAGTTATGTGCATCCTACGAATATAATTATTATTGTTAATTGAAAGATGCACAGCAGACATAATATCGTCACATGGTGGTCCATTCACTAACCTCTTGACTGTTGCGCCAGCCTTGCATCGAGCTGGCACCCACGACGAGCATTTCATTGAATTCGTCACTGGACGCTTTTTCCGTCTTTGGATGCGACAGGTAAGCACCCATTTTGCACTTTACACAATAAGTCCAGCGCTTAAGGAATTACCAATTTAGCTGTCGCGTTAGCCGTGTAGCCTGCCTACACTTGCGGATTTGCGGAAAAATCGATGCTTAGCCAACGCACGCGCGCAGTGTGTACTTTTTTTTCGCGCCACCGGCAAAAATAAAGCCGGAGTCAAAGGTTGCTTGGAATTGTTTATTCTGTGAGAATCACTTTAAATTATAAAAATACTGTTAGATTACGTTCTTATTTACTTTTCTAGCTTGCACAACTGACTTCGTTCACGTTTGTTTAATTAAATTTTAGCTTCTGCATGTTCACTTTGGCGTCTCTGTAAATTTTGTCGTGTGTATCCAATGCAGCATTTTTCGTTTAATAATTTACAAAAATATCAAAGAAACTAGTCAGTGGCTTTCAACTATAGTTACTAAATGACGTACTTTACCCAACTTGCTGTTGTTAGCAATTAATAGTTAAAAAAAATATATTTTCGCAATATTTCCGTCTATCCGCAAAAAAAAATCTACACTGTCGTGTGATGAAAAGATGCCATCAAGTTAAAAATGGGATCTTTTTATGCGAATGGATTATTTAGATACATGTTACAGTGAAAGTGTGGCAACGCTACATAGTCAAGCTGCAGTATTTCCGCCGTTTAATTTGTATTTTTGTTTCCATACTCCAATACTCACTTTTAGTATTTAAAAAAAATGGTTTTCTACTTTAATTTTGAGTAAGACATCTAAAAATTTGACTGGAGTGGGAAATGAATTAATAATAACGTTGATTTAACTTTGATTTTGATACCGATGCTAACTTGAATTAAAAAAAAAAAAAAAGTAAATAAATAAAATATAAATGTATCATAAGATTTAAGAGTTTATGAAGAAAAATTTGCAAATATTTTATTTAATTATATATTAATTTGTAATCTTCTTTATTTAAAGATGTGTAGGTTATATATATATATATATAGAAACTTCAAGCTTTACAATAAAGTCCATGACAGCAAATTCGTTTTATTTGATTTTGCAATAGCAAAAAAAATAAAAAAATAATAATAATTAAAAATAATTTAAATTAAACAAACCAGTTAATTATTTACATTTAAAAATATATATATTTAAAAGATAAAATATCAAAATAAAAAACTGACAGCAATTGTCTTTTTTTTTCAAAAAATAATTTACATTTTATTTAAACAGGCTTTCTACTACCTAATTGGCAGCTTAACAAGTTGAACATAACAGCAATTGTCTTACAAATAGAATTTTGCTCAGGGTCAATTCGGAAATATTGAAATATTGCAGCATTGATAATAATTATTGATAACTTGATAATCATTAAAAATTTTTAGGATTATCATCATCATTTTTTAAATATTATTCAATACACTCATCACTTTAAAAAAATAAAATAAAAAAAAAAAATATATATATATGTTTAAACAATTGTTAATTCAGAGTGAAGTAGCCCCAAAATTTATGCTATATTTTCTTAGCTTTCAAAGCATACGCACACTTGTAAGGCATAATAAATGAGAATTTTAAAATGATTATAGTCTTAATATATGGCCTCTATATTTCACAGAATTTATTCATTTGCTTATGCATTTTCTATAGTGGGGGTGGGATGCAGCAGATGCAAAATCCCATCTTAAAGTGTAGAGAGTATTGCATGTGTGTGCGTGCGTGTGCGTCTAAGTGCGTGTGACTGAGCGTGTGCTTGAGTGTTTATCTGTACATTAATTATGTGTAGTTTATATGTGTATATTTTATAAGTTATGATAGTTCTGTTACATATCCCTCTAGCTTAGTATGAATAGAAATTATTTAGTCGAAATTCAAGGTAAATATTTTCTACTACATTATGTTAAAGTCATTTTAAAATATCTGAATTGCAATTTTCATAAAATATATTTCGACAGCTTCCACATTATAAAATTACAAATTAATTGTTTTATATTAAAATGTCAACTGACATTTCAAAGAGGATATAATAATAATTTGGCAGTAACATAAATAGCTTGACTAATTAAAAAATGCCACAAAATGAGCTAATGAAAATTCATTGCATATTGACGCACACACACACACACACAAGCTCACTCACTTGCACGCACACATGCGTGCAAGTTAGACGTCAACTTTTAAAAGGCTCTCCTTTGCCGAAGGGAAATATGAATAGTCGAGCGTGACTTTTTATAACTTTTTAATTGTTTCGATAATTTTGTTTGCCGACGAATTGCCATTCTCTGTGCGTGGGAAGAATCTTAAGTGACCCTGCGCCAATGCTTGAAAGAGTGTTTGCTTAACGCTAAATTAATTTTCCATATGTGTCTGATTAGTCACAGCAAACGATTCCGATTTGTGTGAAATATACATTAACGGCTCGCCAATGGATTTTTGTTGTTTTTATCTAATTGGCACTTGATAGTGTCAGCATAGTTATGAATGTGACATTGTTACCCAATTTTTGGAACTTTTATAGAATAAACTAATTTAATATTTGATTAGATAATTGCCATATTTAATGGATTAGAAATAGTCAGTCATTAATTCGCAATTCCATGGAACTAAAAATTGATAAAAACAATGGGATTTTTATTCCAGTCTTCTGGCAACCCTGGCGATCTGCAGCTTAACGAAACTTCAGAGAAATGCATTAAGCATGAGCGGCTTTCGGCTAAGTCCGCGAGCATTTGAGAGATTTCGCAAGCAACATGTTGCTGTGTGTATTATGAAAGCCACTAGTCCAAGGCCCAAGGCAAAATATGCGACCGCAACAAAAGCACAGCAAAAGTCACTTGCCGTCGAGCACTATCGGTAAGCGAGGGTGTCGCGCAGCTCATACGCACACACACACACACACACACACACAAACACAGTCAGGCAGGCAGGCAGGCAGACACTTTGCTGTTTACCGTTATCTGCATAGCAATACCAATAGGGAACTACCCACTGTATTGTTGGCACGCTTCGCAGCGACGTCACCCGTTCCGTTTGGTATAAAAGCCAAGGCGACCAAGGACCTGCGCTCATTCACTCCGGTTGAGTTGTGTTGAAACGTTCGTGTCACTTGCTAAGTAAAGCTCGGCAACTCAGCTACCTGTGGCAGCGGCAGCAGGAAGCGTAAGCGCAGTGCGGTGCAGTTCGAAATTACAATTTTTACCCAAAGTGAGTTTCAATTCAAATTCAATCTCGGCTCCCCCTTTAAGTCCCAAAGCTACTGATTATATGTAAGAATTTGTGATCACCTATGTATGCATTAGAAATCTTTAGTTGAAAGTGTTTGTGCTTAGATCACTTCATTTAGATGGCATACGAGCCTTACCTTTTAAAAACTAAATGAAATTAAATTTAATTTAATAATTTAAGCGCTCATTTTGTATATGTTTATGTATCATATGAGAAGACGAAACTAAGATCAAATCCATTTGGCAGGGAGATTCAATTTCTTAAAACCAATTCTTGAAAACTAAACACAAAAATTTGGCAGGGAGATTAAGTTTCTAAAACCAATGCTTGAAAACTAAACACACAAATTTATTAAATCAATACACATAACAGATGAAGAGTTTTGCTAAAAATTCTGTAGGTGCTTCAAAATAGAATTTTTCCAATAAATGCTATTATAATGTGGCTAGAAATAAAAATATTAAAATTATAATACACACATATTTTTTTTCGGCTTACATCTATATTCTAAAAGTTTCATTAAAAATATGATGTGATCATATAATTGGCTATAAGTGCCTTCCTTTGCCGCACTTTGCATAGATCGAAAACCTCTAAAAATTCTATAAATATATTCTTTAGATTACATGCTTAAAGAAATATATTATTTTAAATTTATAAATAATACACGCACACATAAATAATAATATAATATAATAATAAAAAAAAGCCACATCTGCATAGCCAAAGATAAGTTTATGTTACTCAGATATTCTAATCTTAGATGAAATTTTCGCCATATTATATTATTGTAAATATTATTTTTTTTAGGGAGTTTTCAATAATCGTGCGATTTTTTATACATTAAAATTTAATTCCAATTCTTCCAGAAAACAAATGGCACTTATACTGATTTTTTTTAATTTGCCAAAACAAAAATAATAATTTGAAAAAATTGAAAACTCTTCATCTAGGCAGCTATAATAATAACCCTTACGCCTTTAACTATAATTTAATATTTTAAAAATTTTAAATTGTCAATCTTTATTATTTACTAAACAATATAGCAATAGAAATTCATAATATTTCTATTATAATATAGCTCAAAATTTCTTTGAAGTGAAGCGTTGCAAAGCTTCAAACTGCCCTTTGATTTTATATATCTTTCACCCATAAAAATTTGAGTCGTTGCTTAAAATATCTCTCATTACATATTTTTTAAAAATAAATAATTAATAATTTTTCTTGCTTAATTAAAATACAAATATAGCAAAATGCCAAGTTTTATTATTATTAATTATTTGCTAAACATGCATTTTGACAGAGTATTGAGAGTACTGAGAGAAGAGAGGAGATACATGTATTCACTTGCATACATACAGACTTACATACTTACATATAAATTTAGTTGAAGTAATTAAATTACTTATTGTATTGAATATTCTAGCTGGCACTTCAGAAAAGTTTACCTTGCGAAGGCGGCCCAGGCAACAATGAGCGGTGCCCTAAAGGCCTAATGAATAAATATGAAGTATCAAAAGCAGCTAAAATGCTTGTAGACTAAATGAGTCGAAGATAAGTCAATGAGTCAGCTTCATACATAATAAATACTAAATATGCACAAATGTTGTTGGCTGCATTTTGTTGGCTTTTTCACTGGGGCTAAGCAGAAAAGTTTGCTGTTGCCCCTGGCTTGAGGTCGCAGCATCTTTCAATCAGTCAATCAATATTCATAAATTCTCAGCCCGTAGCTGGCGGCCTGGTCGCCCATAGCTAGTTTCCACTGCACAGTGAGAAGTTTTGCGCAACTCGTGCACTTCTCAAACAGCTCCAGGCAGCGGGCGACCTGCCGATAATAGTCTCCTTTCTTGCAATTGCAAAAATGAACAGAATGAAGCTGGCGAAGGCGACAGCAGCAGACCAGCGCCAGGTGTTGGCTTACCAAATGCAAATTTTTGCATAACACTTTTTATACCCTTTGGGCTAGAGTCAAATGACAATTGTCCATTTGCCCAGAACAATATATATTTCAAAGTAAATTGTCTTTACTTAATTATATATATAAACTTGATTATGAATATGAATTTGATAAAGTGATGGAGTCAATTATGTTATGTAAGCGAATATTTATTTATTTTCAAATATATTTCTGCTTGAATTTATATTGGCTACAAGAGTTGAATAATAAACATAAATTAATTAATAATAATACTAGATATATTCGAGCAGTAAACATGATAGAGAATCAACATTTAATCATCAATAATTTTATGCCGTTCAAATATGTGCAAATAATAGAAAACCCAAGAATCAAATTAAAGATCAAATCTGATAAAGATCAAATTTAAATTGTTTCCGTGCTTCTTTTCTCTACTCTCGCTTCTCATTATTAAACTCTTTACTGTGATAATTCTTGAAGAATTTTAGTTAATTTATGAAGTACCGAAGCCTAAGTAAATCCCTTTTAAATTTAAGCAGATCAAGTTTAATACAGGGTATTAAATCTTCGCTCACAAAGCCAACAATTTTTGATTAAATCCTGTTACGATATCCTGCGCATATTTATTATTTATGGCTTTATATTTGTGCATAAATCGTGCGAGATAGGCGCACAACGAAAATTCGTTAGTTGCACTTGCTCCAAATTGAAATTCAATTGCTTATCGGATAAATGCAGCAGGAATGATGAAGCGCACCCACGCACACACACACACACACACACACACAACAGTTTATATATATATGTAAATTGTTTGTTATTTTCCGTTTAACAATGAAATCATAATAGTGACTGACTGCCATTGTGATAGTGTGTAGCATATCCTTTGCCAAAAGGAAATCCATTTAAAAAATGTCGCGCCAAGCCGAAATCCCATTAAGCTAAAATACACAGTGCATGTGAGAGAGAGAGGGAGAGAGAGAGAGGGAGAGCGAGAGGGAGATAGCAAATACCTCTACTATTTATTTAAGTACATATTTATTTTCATGTAAAAGTCACTTGGGAAAGGGTTCTCTATTTGTTTTACTAGAATTTCCAATCGCTCTCTACTTGGCTGTCCTTACCTAAACCTCTGCCCCTGCCCCTGCCTCTTACCTTGCCTGTTGATACACGTATATGTTTACATATTCACATTAGAAATTGCATCAGTTACATATCTGCTGTCCACAAACACGCCTGGTTGAATACATTTAATGATGCCGCGCCCCAAATCTGGCTAGCCTTCGACATCGTCCTGACTGAAAGCCGCTGTCAAAAAATTTGTTAACTTAAATGTGTTGCACGTCAACGTCAGCGACCAGCGTAGAGGCTGTGTGCTTGAAGTCTTAATTGAAATTTCAGTTATGCAATAGATATGGAAACGAAATGCCAAAGTCCAGGTGCTCTTAAGCCTAAATATTTATAGAAATTGCCAAAACTTTAAGGATTCTCTAAAATATATAGACACAAATTTACTTAAAAAAAAAATACGCAATACTAAAAATAAGAAAAAAATTAAATATATATTTATATCTTCAAACAAAAACTTATTTATTCATATATCTGTCTCAGTCATAGCTACAGCTATATAAATACTATAATTCATCAAAACATATATCAATATATATAGATATATATATATATCTATAATAAAGATATAGAAATCATGCCCTTTTCTAGGCCATTGAACAAAATGGAGCGGGAAGCAGAGTGGGAGCAAATGAGTAGCATTCCCCCCATTATTATCTGTAATCGAGCATAATTTTGTGGGTGGCTGGGTGGCTGGGTGGCAGGGCGGCTGCCTGAGTGGGGGTTATTTTAAAATTCTATCAAAATAATGTTCATCTTTTGTCTAAGTCTTTTAAAGAAAAACCCGCCAAGTTCAGTCAGCGACGCTTAATTAACTTAATGCCACAATTGCTGCCAAAAGAACAACCAATTTTCAGTCAGCCAAGGTTTCTGCCCCATCTCTGTGGGCCATCTGCTTTCTTGCTGACGCACAAATCAGGTAAGCAGGCAGGCAGGCAAAAAAAAATAAAAAAATTCAAATCAAATTTCGTACGTGTCCGTTTTTTTGGGGTTCTTCGTCTTTACCTTGATTTTTCGTTGCTAAACGATTGGCCAGGCTATCAAATCAAATGCTTGCCCACCTTAGCCCACCGTTCGCCACGGCCCACGATGTATGGGCGTGTCCGTAATAACAGTATTTACGATACACGAAACCATAAATGCTGATTTAAAAAGCATTCGCAGTAGCTCGATCAGATACATTTCGATATTTATATATGATTGGCTGCAATTAAATGCCATCGCACCTGCACGTGTGTGCCGAACTATCTGACGTTGACAATGACCGACGCGAAGCACCCTACAAAAGTGATAAAGAAAATATTTATGAAAATCAGGATGGCATAAACAGATTTCACTCAATTAAAATTGGGAAATTCACAGACAGCGCACCTAGCCGCAGTGGCCTTATCAGTGGCAGGTGCTGCTTATCAGCTGCGTAACGATAGCAGCATTTGCGCATTTACCGCTAAGTGTGCCAAGTACCGCAACTCTTCCCATTGTCATTGTAGCTCAGGAATCTTGGCGGCTCAAATCAGTGACGTCGAGGCCGAGTGCGGGAAGATTTTTCTCTCTGGCACACGGCAGAGCCTCAATTACCGAAATTACGATATTACCAAATATTCGCTAATTGCAATTTAGGGCGAGCTAATACGGTGTTTGTCACCTGGCGACATCTATTAAAATTTATTTGTTTGTCTTGCTTGAAACTCAATGAAGCACATGTATTCGTTCACACAGCACACACACACACACAGCTTCATTGTCTATGTCGCCATTGTTTAACGGTATCCCAATCCACACAATTTGGCGCTCTGCTCCTTCCCCTCCATTGACATTACTTCAGCGAGTTGAGATTTATTTCGTCGCGTGGGAGTTTTATTTAAAGCTTAGGAATCGAGCCAACAAATGGTCATTGAACTTGCTTATTAATTCGATATATTTAATAAAAATCGAGAAAAAAATAATTTGAATATTAAACATTTTTTATCTTAGAATAAATAAAAATAAATAAGAAAATAAAAAAAATATTGAACTAATTTTAAATAATTTATTAATAGTTTTCAATAAAATAATGGATATTAAACATGGAACAAATTGATTTGAATATTAAACATTTTTTATCTTAGAATAAATAAAAATAAATTATAAAATATAAAAAAATTCTAAATTAATTTTAAATAATTTAAAAATAATTTTCAATAAAAATAATAAACGGATATTAAACATGTTTCACGTGTTTATCTTATAGTAAATAAAAATAAATTATAATATTAAAAAAAAAAAAATAAATAAATTTTTGAATTTATTTTATTTTAATATAAAATAAAAATATATGCGAAATTGAGATTAATTATTATTTTGGTAAAAATAATAATTTCATTAAAACTTTTTTTTTTTAATTTAAATGTATGTTAAAAATATAAATTAAATATTTTTTGTACTGCTCAACAAGTTAACTTAATATTAGCTTAAATTTATTCAATTTTTCATTCAACATAAAAATCTTTAGCATGTGTTAAATGCATCTAATAATATCTGTTAAGAGCAAAAAGTAGCTCAAGCTGACGTAAAAATCTACTTTGAAATGGGATTCCCTAAGGTTGCTTTGTGTGTGTATGTGTAATTATGGCTCATTAGCTGTGGCATGCAGTTTTCCATTTAAAGTGAGGAAAACGTGGAAAACTGTTGAGCATCGGCAGCGACAGAGGCCACGCGCGCTGCCTTTGTAACCGCACACACCGAACTTTGGTTTTGACCAGCTGCAAATTAGAGGGCCAGCAGCGAGACTAGCTAGTAACATACTAAAAGTGGCACAAACACCTTGGGTGGGGCCTTAAAAACTTGTCCCAAAAGTGCGCAAATTTCAGGGAAGCAAACGACGCAGCGGCTACTCCTTTGTTACCAAAGCTTTTGGCTGAGGCCAGGCCAGACCACGCCCCAACGAGACCAGCGCGCAAGCATGTTGGCGTGAAGCAAAAAGAAATATACATAGTATATTTATTCCCCCAAAGCGTGCCAGACTAAAAAGTCTGTCTCACATACGGGCAGAGAAAGGGGTCAGAGAGAGTGAGAACGAGAGAGGGCACGGGAGCGAGAGCGGGTCGGCATTTTGATCTATACCACACACTGGCAATTGCCCGTAATTAATTTGTTTAAGCCAACCCACGGAGAGAAAAATGATAAATAAACGTGCAATGGGCCAAGTGTAAACGCACAATTCTGTCAACCGAACATTTGTTAAGCTAAACTACTCTACTCTGAGCTCACATGACCCAAATATCTGATGCAGATTATGACGTGAAAGCTGACACGTTTTTGAGTTTTTTAAATGCATATAAATATTGTATTGCTGAATTAAATATTATATGGCATTTTTTATGTAGTATTAGCTAATCTACATTAAAAAGTAATCTTTTAGTATCTCACGGCTCGGGCAAGTGTAAACTGAGTCCTAAATATGAGAAAAAAAAACATTGCCATTGTCATTGTAAAGAAATGCCACATGGCAGCACCAGGCAGCAATAGCTGGAACTTTTTAGTTTTTGAATAATTTTTTATTGCATTTCATCTACCTCCTTCTTAAGAACATCTTCTTTATTTATTTAATAATGAAAGAAGCAGCTGTTGCTCATTATCTAACTGCGAGCCATATACAAAAATTTAAAGGTTGCAAACAAAATGAAATTTTAAATATATATATAATTATATATATATTTATATGCATGTATAAAGAATATGTTTCTTTAATATTTTAAAAATTTAACTATATCATCTATTACATATATAAATTACAGGGCTAGAGGCAAAGCGGCTTTTAAGACTTTAAATAAAATTATGAAAAAATATTTCGTTTGCTAATAAATAATGGCATAAAAATAATTGCAAAATTTATATTAAATGTTATATAATAAATTAAATAAATTATTTTAGATATATGTTGCATTATAAATTATAACCGATTTGTATTAAATTTTATATATTTAAAATTGTATAAGTTTTTAATGTCTTTAGGGAATTTGCCAAAGTATATATAATATACACATTACTTAATATCTTTATTATTACTCACTTTTATTTAGGATTTTAGACTTTTTGCGTATTTTAGTTGATATGCAAATTAGTCACTTATATATACATACGGGACATGGCTCGTAAGTTGTTGGCTTTGTAGATCTCACAGAATAAACCAGATCGTGCTCATATGCACTAAGTCAGGGAATTAAAGCTCATTTGCAAATATAATATCAAAATTGTTTGCAAACTAATCTCTCCCGCAATCCATGAAACGATATGATTGCTATACATAGTATATAAATATATAGCTTCCATTTCACCAACTCAACTAATCGCCCCAAGCATTAATATCAAGACAACAGCAAAATTCAATGCGCTTACAATATATTTTGATAATCGTATCTTAAGAATGTTCGTTTTACAACCAGGCAGAGGCGTGGGATGGCTTATTAACGCCATTGCCATTTAGCCAGGGTGCCAGGCCGAGAGTCTCCAGATTGGTGACATGATTCGTGCCGGCGGTGATGGGCGAGAGTGCAGCATCCTTGATGATCGTCAAGTGGTGAGCTGCGCCGGCATTGCCGTTGCGTGTGAACTGCCCAAACTTGGCCGCTTCGTACTCGGTCTTTTGAATCTCGGCGGCGGCAGCATGAGCGGATCGCTGCAGTGCCGAAGCTGCTTCGGCCTCGCGAGCGGCGGCTATGCGCTGCTGATAGGCAACGGCTGCCTTGGAGGCGGCCAGACGCTGCTGAGCCAGCACCACAGCCGAAGCAGCAGAAGCCGCCTCCGAGCGCTGTATGGCCGCAGCTGCCTCCGATTTCTGTGTGAGAATTGCGGCGTGAGTCTCCTTGTCCATGGCGATGCGCTGCTGGTTCAAGACATTCTCCTTGGCCGCCTGCATCTGCTGCTGGGCGATCAGCACATTGGCTGATGCCTGTTTGGCCGCTGAAATGGCATTGGCCACTTCATTGGGAGACGGAGCTGTCTTCAGTGGACCGTGGCCAGCAGCCCAAGCGCCACTGCTGCCCGCCAGCTGACTAGCCCAGCTGCCAGCCGTATTCCAGCCACCGCCCAGCTGTGCGGTGCTCGTCGCTGCCCAGGGAATGGAAACATCTCCCAGGCTGCGCTTTGGCAGCGTCTTCTCGCCGGAGGCACTGCATCCAGCTGCCGCTACAAAGAGCAGCACTAGAAGAGGCAACCTTCTCTGCTCTGCGCTGACTCCTCGTTTATTTTGATTGATTGTGAATTGCATTTTACTAAATTCGGATGCCGCGTCTGTCTCCTACTGAACTCTTCTGCTGAGGGACTTACTATTTATAGCAGCAGCTGTAGTCTCTGCTGCTAGAGCCTCTGCTGCTGGGCTAATCACTCACGTAGGCGTTGGCATCGCCAATTTGGCCTCTATCGCTTTGGTAACTGATTTTATAACTGCCACAATTCCATGAAGACCAGAAGGAAATGAAAGGCCGCGCTCAATTATCAAAAGCTTAGCTAACTCGTTGGCCCATCGGGTCGCATTTAATCGTTGCCTTCATTTACCATCGTAACCCAATTTTTATTTTGCTTAAAATTAAATCTATTTGCAATGGAAACTTGGGTATCTCCTCCTCCTGCACTCTCGACTGCTGCTGCGCCGCTTACTTATTTTCAATTATTGCACTTGACTAAAGGCATTATATATGATCAGTTCTTCGTTTGTTTTCATATTCCGCGGCAGGCATAAATCTATAGAAGTGGCAGTCCTTTGTGCCCTTACAGCGCGCCCACCCATATTATTAATGTTATGAAAAAATAAAATTTAATTATAACGCAAGAGCCACGCAATATACGTGTCCAAAAGGTATTACACCTGAGGGGCAGAGGCGACATTCGATACAAACGATGCAGCTCAGTTCAGCTCAGCTGCCGAACATTTCACGCTGGCCAACGCCGACGTCGACGCCGACTCCGATGCCAACGCCAACGATTGTAATTACCATTAATGCACGTCGTCAGGCTCTCTCCTGGACCAACTCAAATTTTACTTTTCCTCGTATTAATGAATACAAATTGAATAAGACAAGCTGATGCCTCGGATGCCACAGTTGCCTGCTAACAGGTGGTTCAGCTGCAAAGTACAGTGGTCCGATAGAGTTAGGGAATTAGGCTATCAATAAAATTTGGGTGGATTAACTTCTTCAAACTCCCTCTTCAATTACTGCTGATTCTTTGATTTTGTTTAAATGTAATACATCAAGTTACAGTATTTTGTCTATAAATAATTTAAATTAATTTTACTTATCAATTTATTTCATTAAATTCAAATGAGTACTAATATTATAAAAAAAAAAATATTTAAAGAGAATCTAACACATATAAGAAGAATTTTGCTTTTTAAAAAACAAAAAATAAATATTTACATCATATGGTGAGAGTTTCCTCAAAATCCGTTGATCATCGCAAAAGATATTAAGCAAAGTGTTTGGCCACTCATCAAAAGCACACCAAAGGCAGAGCGCAGAGAGAGGCTGGCACCTATGTATATGTGAGCATTTTTTATACATGTGCATAATCTATGCATTTGCACACATACATTCAAATGCTTGCGCACTGCATTCTGCTTTGTGCCTCAGAGCGAATATGTTTTCGTTCTCTTCTCCTTAATAGTAACGGAATATTTGTTGTGCGCTTGCAAAGGTATTGGTAGAATTTGTTTCCACATTTCTTCATTGATCGACATTCTTAGTTTCATTGCCTTAGATCTAAATCGCTCGCTTTGGTTATCAATGTACGAGTTTTTATTAGTTGCTTTTATTATACATATTTGCTTGATCATGAGTGAATTTTTGCATAGGCCTAGTTTGACGACAGCTAAATTTCAATAGCAACTTCAGAAGTACCAGGCGAACAAAAATGAGTAGTAGAGCGCGTAATTGTAGTTGAAATAGAGTAAAATATGAGTTGACCTTGAAAGTGAGAGTGGAAGTGGGAGTGAGAGTGGCAATGATAGTGAGAGTGAGTAATTATCTGGCACTGTTAGCTTAATGTTTATGTTAACATTTGTGATCTCCTTTTTGTTTTTGAGAAGAGAGCAAAATCGACCTTACGAAGCGGCTGCTATGGACCATCAAATTTTCAATTCTCAAATTGCAATGGAATATTCTCAAAAGTACCAGCCGAACACAAATGAGAAATAAGGAATATATTATTTTACATTGAGTTAATATTATTTTACCAGAGCTATTTTACTTCATGTCATGCCTAAGATCATTTGCAGCAGAGCCGCTTACATTACCTTGCATTTCTGTAAATAAAAAATATTTTGGCGGCATCAAACCGCATCGCGATTCCTGAAAAATACCAGGCGAACAGAAATGAGTAGCAGGGCTCAAAATTTTAGTACAAACTAAGTAAAAAGTAAGTTGACCATGAGAGTGAGAGTGGGAGTGGGAGCGAGAGTGGGAATGATAGTGAGAGTGAGTAATTACCTGGCACTGTTAGCTTAATGTTAATGTTAACATTTCTGTTCTCCTTTTCGTTTTCGAGAAGAGAGCAACATCGACCTTACGAAGCGGCTGCTGTGGACCTTTAAATTTTCAATTCTCAAATTGCAATGTAATATTCTCAAAAGTATCAGGCGAATGCAAATGAGCAATAAGGGGAGAATATTATTTAACATTATCTAATATTATTTTACCAGAGCTATTTTACTTTATGTCATGTCATGTCATGCCTATGATCAGTTGTAGCACCGCTTACATTTTGCTGCATTTCTGTATATAAAAATATTTTGGCAAACGGCATGGCAATTCCTGAAAAATACCAGGCGAACATAAATGAGTAGTAGGGCTCGAAATTTTAGTTCAAATGTAAAATGTGAGTTGACCTTGAAAGTGAGAGTGGGAATGAGAGTGGGAGTGAAATGTTAATTAACATGGACAAGTATGCTCAGTACTAGGCATAGCGCTGGTACATAACATAGCTCTAATATATTTCGCCTCTCACTCTCATTCCCACTCCCACTCTCACTCTCACTCTCAATTTCAAGGTCAACTCAATTTTATCTACATTTTAACTAAAATTCGCCTCCCTACTACTCATTTATGTTCGCCTGGTATTTTTCCGGAATTACGGTGTCGTTTGAGCCTCGCCAATATTTTTTATTTACAGAAACGGAGCGAAATGTTAGCGGCTCTGCTGCAACTGATCTTTAGCATGAAATAAAGTAAAATAGCTCTGGTAAAATAATATTAACTCAGTGTTAAATAATAAATGTTAAAATTAGCATTAAGCTAACAGTGCCATGTAATTACTCATTCTCACTGTCATTCTCACTGTCATTCTCACTCTCACTCCCACTCTCACTCTCAAGGTCACTGTTTACTTAATTTTAACTAAAATTTTGCGCCCTACTACTGATTTATGTTCGCCTGGTAGTTTTCCGAAATTTCGATGCCGTTTGAGGCCTAGCAGAAATATTTTTTTATTTACAGAAATGCAACGTAATGCAATTGATCTTAGCTCGAAATGCACTCATATCTTACCTTTGCAGCAGTCGATTCTGAAATTTTATAGTTTCCGCGGAGTTACTACTCCAAGATTTGGTTCAACTGTAAGCTTTTAACCAGAATAATATCAATGGCATGGTATAACCAATGATTATGAGTCAACTGGAAGCTCTTGCATGTCTGGCTTAGTAGGACTATACCTTTGTAATGACTGAATCAAAGATATTTGGAAGTCACTGGACACCAGCTTGCCTATATCATTTCTTTTTACGTCTGAATATATAAATATATATATATATATATATATATATATATATATATATATATATATATATATTATTATTATCTTTATTATTTTAATTATAGAAAATTTAATCATTTTTTACATAAAAAAAATATATTATCATTTACATTAATTTTTAAAAAGAAAAATATATTTCTATTTTCATTTATTTGTATATAAATTATTTAAATTATTTTTTCACATGTATATTGATTGTTATATTTTAATTTTAATTTATTTCCATCATCCCAAACAATTTCGTGAGGCATAACAAACAAAAAAATGTTGTTTTAAATACATTTTTAAAAACAGGAAGTTTTCTATACATTAAAATTTAAAAAATAAAAATAACAATTCATTAGATCATATATAAATATATGCAAAATTATTATAATATATTAATTATTAATTATAATATTAAATATAATTATATATAATATTTTAATATATAATATTAAATATATATATTTATATATATCATTATGTATTGACTTTGATTTAAGCCTTGATTCACTGTGCTCTGTGTACAGCGGCTCTCAGCTCATCTCATGAACAAGAAATGCCGTTTTTGTTTATCCGATACATTGTGGAGATAGCTCAAGCCATATCAACTTACTTATTATGCATTTAATGGCCACACACACGCCCAACTGGTGTGCTGCCCGTCTGCAAGTGGTGATGAACATTTGAATTTATTTTATTTCAGAGCGCAAATCTGCTGGCCAGCATGTCCTCCCCGTCGATGGCATTCCAGAGCAAGTCACGAAAATCTTTTATAGGCGTTTTATTGCTCACCTTTCTGGCTCTTCTGTCGCAAGGTGTTTTGGCAGCCGAGTCGGATGCGCCGTACGTCGACAATGAGTTGCACAAGGACAACGGTTAGCAATCAACCTGGGTTTGGATTGGTCCATTTGAAGTTAAATTTTGTTTTGCTTGCAGAATATCCCAGTTTGGCCAAGCGTCCGTCATTTTTTGTGGGCAGTCGGTATGGTCGGTCGAGTGGCAACGGTGCCGCTGTCAATGGGGCTGCTGTCCACGGGATGGGCACCTCAAAGACGCGACGCCTAATCATCGTGCCACGCAACGATCGCTTCTTCCTGGGCTCGCGCTACGGCAAGCGCAGCGATGAGTATCTCTCGCCCTACGAGCAGAGTAGCCTTGGCCTCGGCCTGGGCAAGGGTTCGCTGCGCGAACCGGAACGCGATTCTGATGCCAGCAACGAGAAACCCAGCAGCAGAGCCCGAACCACGCCCGTTCTCACGATGACCATGAGCTGCGTTTACACGGGCATCAGCAACTTCTATCGCTGCAGCAATGTCAATTCGTAAGTCTTGCATAAAAGTTACCTCCACATTTGCTATATATTGCGTATCCTGCCCAGCGATGACCTTAACCTGGAGAGCAATAGCCTGGGCTCGGAGGATGCCAATACCAACATTAAGTAAGACTTGGCATGGCATCACGCATTCATTGGCAAACGATTCTCTGGCTAGTTAAATATCCTTGTTATCCATTAGCTGCTCAGCTACACACACACACACACACACACACACAGAGACATTTGTGACATTTGTATCTTGTTAAATGGTATTAAAATTTTTAACGGGGCTGGAAAAGTTTTAATACCCAACAATAACTGTGTAAATAACTAAGCATACAATAAAAAAAAAAAAAAAAAACAAAAAAACAAAAATACTAATACATAAATACATGCATTAATGTACATCTGTATCTAATAACATAACTAGGTTACATTGATTAATATATATCTATATACAGTATATATACATATATACAGTACGTTCAATTAACTGGGTATAAAGGATCCTTTAGCTTCGCATATGAATAATCTACCAATTACATTACAATTATACACACATGTGATGTACACTGATGTACTGCATATGAATATTTTTTATTATGCATGTATTACTCTTTCGCTCCTAAACGTTCAATAAAGGCAAACAGATATATACATACAGATAAATTTCGCTCTTTATAATTTATTATTTACAGAGAAACAGCATTTTTATCTAGCTCTGAGCATGGAGTCAACTCATGGAATATCAAACAATAAATATTTGAGTAGGTGCTGGGAAGTAAGTATATATATATATATATATATAAATCAGCAGACATAGGGCTACATCTTTGTAAATCTCAGTTGAATTTAATCATTTCGACTCTGTCTATAAGCAACGGCTAAAGACATCAGTAAAATATTGATTTCAGAGACTTTTAATTTCTTTTAAATATCTTCTATATATGCCCATATTTCAGAGAGTCTTCTAATTGTCAGAGATTTTGTAATAGTCAATATAATATATATTTATCTATATATCAGAGAGTGCAGAGTCTTCTCCATATCTGAGCTTATATGAGCTAAAACAATAATTATTATTATATTATTATATAATTATATAATAATTATATTATATTATTATACAATTAATACATTATTGTTATATTATTATAATAAAAGGATTATATTTTAAATTTTGTCAACTGCCCAATTGAGCTAGATAATTCATAGTTTATCTTATTTGTAATGCCTTTCCTATCAAGAGAATAAAATTACATTTTAAGCAATTAAAACATAAAATTAACTTTTATATATAATATTTATATTTTATATACTTTTTTAAATTATATACATATATTTATATTTCTTATTTATATTTAAATTTTATATATCTATATATTCTTTTTTATTATTTTTATTTATTTATTATTTATATTAATATTCATTTTTTATAATCTGACGCCGCCAGCTTCTTTTACAACTTATTATCTAGGTCAGTGTGTAAGCTGTATCTTTATTATATTCTTCATTGTTAAATGGCATTTCGCAGCAAGTCTATAAATTCTTAAATGTTTTTCCATAACAAAAATCTTGGCCATAATAAAGCAATTTCCATTGCGCTAATGCATTTCTGCGGGCTGACACATTTGCCTTGCCTACATACCACCTGGTGGCACAGGAACAGGAACAGGCACAGGCACAGGCACACGCACAGGCACACAGCTGATGTAAGTAAGACAAGAAATTTAATTATCATAGCCAGGCCCGCACCGATACGCGTGTAATGAGCACAAAAAGGCAGAGCACTTACACGTGAAATGCTCTGCTTTCTTGAGCGAGTAACAAATGCAGAAATTATAGAAAAAGTTTCTCTTAGCTGGCATTGATTTTAATTGTTGGCAACGGATAGCGGTAAACGCCGGAGAGGGGGAGAGTTGGGAGGAGACCTTAAGCCAGAGTCGAAGTGCTTGCTAATTGTATTAAGTGCCATTGGTAGCAACATTGGCATCCGCTTCTTAGCTCCATTCCTGTGCCGCCCGCATCACAACTTTTGGGCAATCAGCACGTGGCAGCGTGGCGATAGCTTCTCATCAAACAACTTCTCGTAGCGCACGGTCAGGCGCAGCTGCTGCGCTGCAGCCGCTTCCTTCAGATAGCACAGGCGGTCGTACAGCAGGACATTCTCGCAGAGAAGCTGGCCAAGGGATATGCATGGCAATCAGTTGATGACTCGGCTAACAAATAAGTAAATTACCTGTATGCTTGCCTGCAGGCAAGTCAGAGCCTCTGCCAAACGGGCGCCGCGGCCATTGGCATAGACTTGGCTAATTGCATCAAAGCGGCTCTCGTGTATGGGCCGCCAGTGCAAGCCGAGGCCCGTTTGTCGCGAATGCAGCTGGTATTTCTGCTGAATGCTGGCAAACGTTTGCGGATCTTCAGTCAGACCATCAGCCGCTGCCTTGCCTTGCCGCCTGACGCGCGTCAACTCGTCGTCATCGCACACGGCCGCAGCCAAGGCGCGCGCAAACATTTGCCTGCCATGCGCCACGTGCGCCTCGGCGCCACTTTGCCAGCGCGATTTGGTTTGCTGGCAGGCCAAACGCAGGAATGGCCGATTAAAGCAGCCCGGCGCAATCGTCGCCGCGGCTTCCCTTAGAGCCCTGCTCAGCGGAAAGTTGACGAACGAGCTCGCATCCGGACTCAAGGCGAGCTTGTGATAGCAGCAGGGCATGATGTGAAGGCAACGCACTTGCGGCTTGCGCAGAAACAAGTGCATTGCACTGATGCTCAGGTCGGCACAGGCATGCAAGCCAATCATTGAGGCGGACGCCCGCTCCAGCCCCAGGCCGGCTGCAAGCTGCTCGATGCGCGCACAGCAGCTGTCATCGGCCGTAATAAAGAGCTGTTCGTAGCTAATCGAATTAGCATTAGTTGTCGTCTGGCAGCGTAGACGCGCCGCTTTTACACGTCTCTCGTCTGCTTCCAGGCCGAGTATGCGATAATTGTCATTCAGCTGCATCAGTGCTTCGCTCAGGTAGCCCAGCCCGGAGCCCAGGTCAATGATGAGCTTCGTCTCGGGACAATGCTCATGAATGTGCGTGGCCAACTTATCAATTTCATGCGATTTTTTGTTTGACATTTTGCGATTATTTCTGATAAGATTCCCTGGTATTTCGCCTCCAACTGCAGCTGCTTGCGTGGGCGTCAAATTTGAAATTTCCTGGCGAAAACATAACATTTCCTTGGGGCAGCCCTCCAAGGGCTCGTGAACGAATGGAAATACGTTTAGCTGTTCATTTGTTAGTTCAAGGAAATATTCCTTCATGTAGCCAGGCATAACATCGAGTGACTTGAGGCAGGAGGTATTCGCCTCGCGATATATCCACGAATATCGATGCAGAAAGTCCACAGCAGCACGAAAATATGCGTCAGCATCGACGAAGCCCCGCGGCAGCGACATGGCTGGGGCTGAGAATGAGAGAGAGACAGAGCAAATGCTGTGCTGTGACTGTATTGTAAGCTGCAATCGAATAATTCTGCTTTTAGACAGAATTCCTGCCAATTAAGAGTGAGACATTTAACAAAGACAACTCGCTTTAATAATATCGTTAACATACAATCAACTGCTTTCGTGGGCAAAAACAAAAACTTAGACAAGGGCGAAGCGTATATAAAATACAAAGAGAACGAATGTAGCTTATGGGGGTATCGATATATACAGTCAGATTTTTAATATGCCACATTTAGGATATGATTTTCCATTTCAGTTTGGTTTCCTCCTCTAAATTTTCGTTTGCGGGTCCCAAAATACATTTGCCAATGTGTGCCGGCTGCTCCTTAAAGTACTTATCAATTACAGCTCGCAGCTCGTCAATTGTTACGGACAAGACGCGTGAACGATATTTTACAAACATCTCCTGCGAAACGCCGTAGAGGAAGTAATCGATGCCAATATTGCCAGGCGCAGTGGGCGAGTCCAGCTGCTGCAGCACACCCAATTTCGCCTCGAATATCGTTTGCTGATCGAGCTTGCTGCTTTCCGCCAGTAGCCAATCGTAGGTCTTATCAAAGGCATCCAGTGTCTTCGTGGAGTGCGGATCCCGATAGCTGAAGAATGCGAATATGCCATCAGAGCCAATTTTGGCTCCAGCGCCGTAAGCTCCATTTTGCTCACGTACCACGGGCAGCAGATATTTGGCCGACACAAGTTTGGCCAGGACCCGCAGCACGGGATGATCCTCGTGCAGGTATGGCACAGCGAAGAATGACTTGGCGCAATAGTTAACTGGAATATTCATAACATAATGTTGAAAGCTCGGCTCCAACAATTTCAGTTCGTTCTTCTTGTTCATGTCTTTGAGCGTTGGCAGCTTTTGCAGGAAAGTTTGGTAGTGCTTCAGAGCGGTTGGCTGAAAAGCCTCTGAGGTATTGATGGCAACACGCATGTTGCTCTTGCTAAACACCTTCGAGCCAATATCCTTTAATCTGTCGCGAATCTCCTCTGTACTGTTCTGCTCAACATACTTCTTCATAAAGTCGATGTGATCAACTCCTGATAACAGAGATTTCAGTTTGGCCGCATCGCTGACCAATGCCGCGGAGCTCAACATGGCATACAAATGGCCGGAGCTTGCGATTCCCACTGATATATTCGAAATATAGTTCTCAATTAGCATCTTAAGGCGATCGGTATCGTCCAGCTTGAAGTTGAGCAACAACTCCTCACAGAGCGCGAACATATCCTTGACATTCTTGTCGAGGGCGTGCGTCGTCATCATTAGGCCCATCTGATACGACTTCGCATCCTTTACATTCTCCACGAAATTCAGCTTAAAGTCAATGCCAGCAGTTTTGGAAAGAACGAGCTTGTCGAAATCCCGGAAATTGTGGTTGCTGGTGCCCATGTCGTCAATGACATTGCAGAATAGTGGAATGAGCATCAGCTCATCTCGACTCAGGCCTGTAATATTGAACAAACACTTGAGGTAGGAGATCTCATTGGTGGGCACCTTGCACAGCTGTGTGGGAACATTATCAATATTCTTCGTTTCTAAAATTGGCAATTTGGGCGGCTCCTTGACATCGTTCAGCGTCAGACACGGCAAGACATCCGTACTCTCTTTGCCTTTTTGAGACGCCTCCAGTTTGATGCCATTTGCATAGATCTCTTCACGTTTCGCAGAGTCGAGAGCATTCACTTTCTGTTTAAGCATCTCAGCCTCCGCCTGCTTGAAGTTCTCCTCGTACATCTCGTCCGGGGACATTGTGAGCGTAAGCTTATGTGTATTGTTTGCGAAATACTTCTCCATTTTCTGCTGGAGATAGTTTTTGTTCTCCTTAAGGCAGCAGCGGAGCTGGGCAATCATTTCCGAAACACGTAAGCTGCCGACAATGTCGCCATCATGATTCCACAGAGACGTCGAGTTGAATAGCAAGGCATTTCCAAAGTGAGGGCTCTGATGCTTCAGAGACAATTCCAAATTGTGCAGAATGCTCTCAATGTGCTGCGCCTCAAATCCTTCCTCGATCGTTTTGTGAACCGTTTGGTCAAAGAGCTCATTAAACCTCTTAAAGTCTTCAACCTTTAGGTCTTGCAAGCCCACAACGAAATATGTGTCCCGGCAATCCGAGGAATAGCCTGAGCTCTGATTGTAGCCTCCAGAGAAGTTTGGCTCTATCAAGCTCTTGTAGAAGGCCGAGTTGGGGCCACGAATCAATATTTCGGATAACACATTCAATTCAAAGCTCTCCTGTATGTCGGTCGAGTCGCACATCAGCAGCGCTATGGCTATCTGGTTCTGTCTATCGAATGTGGCGCCCAAGTTGTCCAGTCTGCTTGGAATGTGTACGTTGCGTGGGCGCGTCCAAGGCTTCTGATTCGGTATTCGGCTATAGGAATTATCTATTCGCGAGTGCTCGGCCAAGTATTCACTGTCGACAAACGCAAGTGTTTTCATAACGTCAAACGATCCGTAGCAGAACATGCGCGCATTGCTGGGATGATAGTATTTCTGATGGAACTTAACCAAATCGGTGTGCGTCAATTTCGGAATCTCCAGAGGATTGCCGCCAGACACATAGCCATACGTATGATCCGGTAGCATATTGTTGAGCAGATTTTGTATAAACACCTGTGAGTTTTCTGAGAAGGCTCCCTTCATTTCGTTATAGACGACGCCTTTGATAACGAGCTCTGAGTCACGATTGCTTAATTCCTTGTGCTCCAGGCGCCAGCCTTCTTGCAGAAAATCCAAATATGCCAAGTTTGGCCTAGAATACAGTAAAGGGTAAGTACTATAAGAAATTACATTCCAATTGGAACTCACCTGAATACCGCATCCAAGTAAATCCTTTGCAGATTCCTGAAATCCACCTCGTTCATGGTCGAGAATGGATATAGCGTATAATCTGGACCAGTCATGGCATTCATAAAAGTCGCTACCGAACGATTTAGCATTTTAAAGAACGGATCGCGAACCGGAAAGTTTTTTGAGCCGCACAACGCAAGATGCTCCAATATATGCGGCAGCCCCGTCGAATCGAATGGGGTGGTGCGGAAATTAATGGAAAACACATTATTCGTGTCATTCCGATCAATATACCAAAACTCCGTGCCCGTGCCCAAATGCCGCAGCGTGCATGAGACCAGCTCAAAGTCGGGTATATATTCGATGCGTTCGCACTGGAAGCCGTGATAGACCTGTCCCTCACTGTATTTGTATTTACGAGCTCCCATTATGTGTGGTATATCGCCTTGTAACGCCAGTTTCGATTCCGCACGGGCGCCTCTCTTGCTCTCGTTGCTAGTGAACGACTTGAGACTTCGACTGGTCGTCTGCCCAGGCAGCGCTCGGAGAGGGCGCGGCATCGCCGCCTTCAGCCATTGCAGACGTGTGAGCATGTTTGACTTTGTTTATTTGTTCTTTAGTGCGAGTCTATAATTGATAAGTACACAATACAAGTTGCAGATGTTATCCAGATCAACACATCAAGCGACATGAATTAAATAAAACCAACATAATAATACACGACACGAGTTTGAGTTACATCAGCCGGCGTTCATTGCGTTTTGCATGTATGCATATAAATATGTGTATATGCCTATATATGTATGTGTGTTTGTATTTCTCTATGTGTGCCTTTTTTATACAATTAATTTGCCTATTTTGACTTATAATCTGAGTGAAACATCAAATACTAAACTTAATTGATGTTTTAGAGTATCAGTTCGCACTCACAAACAGAATACAACTTACCAATTCTCAGAGACGCAGTGCTTTAAACTTTTGTCATCTGCACACTACACACGAGTTATCAGTAGTCAATATTCTTGAAATCTATCGATATATATGTATTCGCTAAAGGCAATCGATTATATGCTTTCATCTCTAATAAAATACTGACTCAGTTTATTTATATCGAACTTGCATTTGAACTATTCAAATGTCGTGTCTCTAAAAACAAGGGAAAAACATGAGATATCTCTCAAAGTATATTTATTACATTAAAATAATATATATTTCAAGCATTCTTCACTTTCATAACTAGTTTTTCGCTCTGTGGCCCCAAAATACATTTACCAACATGCCGCGGCTCTTTTTTAAAATACTTATCAATCACGGAGCGTACCTCTTCGACAGTTACACTGAGAACGCGAGAGCGGTACTTGCAATACTCCTCATGCGAGACTCTTAAGATAAAGTAATCCATGCCAAATTCCCCGGGTGCGGTTGGCCAATCGAGCAACTGCAGCACTCCCAGTTTGGCTTCAAATAGCGTCTGGTTGTCCAGCTTATCACTCATAGCTGCAAGCCATGCGTACGTTTTGTCAAAAACTTCCAATGTCTTGGTAGAGTGCGGATCCCGATAACTGTAGAAATTAAAGAGACCATCGTAGCCAATCCTTGCGCCCGTGCCATAAGCACCATTTTGCTCCCGTACCACGGGCAGCAGATACTTCGCTGACACGAGCTTGGCAACCACTCGCAATACGGGATGATCCTCATGCAAGTATGGCACAGCGAAGAATGACTTAGCGCAGTAGTTAACCGGAACATTCATGACATAATGCTGAAAACGGGGTTTCAACAATTTCAATTCTCTTTCCTCACTCATATTCTCGACCTCTGGAAGATTTTGCAGGAAAGCTTGGTAGTGCGCCAAGACTGTTGGTTGAAAAGCCTCCGAGGTATTGATGGCAACACGCATGTTGCTCTTGCCAAACACCTTTGAGCCAATATCTTGCAATCTGTCGCGTATTGCATCTATACTATTCTGTTGAACATACTTCTTTATGAAGTCTATGTGATCAATGCCCAACAAGTGCGATTTCAGTCTGCCTGCGTCACTGACCAGTGCAGCGGAGCAGAGCATGGCATACGAGTGTCCAGAAACGGCAATGCCCACACACAACTTGGAAATATAGCTTTCAATGAGCATCTTCAGGCGCTCCGTGTCGTCCAGCTTGAAATTGAGGAGCAGCTCTTCACACAGCTCGAACATGTCCTTAACATTCTTGTCCAGAGCGTAGGTCGACATCAGCAATGCCAATTTATACGATTTGCCATCGTTCACATTTTCGACAACTTTCACCTTAAAGTCAAAGTTCGCAGTTTTGGAGAGAATCATTTTGTCGAACTCCCGAAAGTCGTGCCGGCTGGTGCCCATATTTTTGAATACACTACAGAAGAGAGGCACGAGCATGGCATCGTCGTGGCTCAAGGCCGTGATATTGAAGAGGCAATTGAAATAGGTGATGTTGTTAGTGGGCACCTTGCACAGTTGCGTGGGTACGCCCTCAATGAGTTTCTCCGTGAGCTGGGGGTGCTCCATTGGTTCCTCAACGTCGTCCAGCGACAGACAGGGCAAAATATCTATATTTTCTTTGGTTTTTTGAGTCGCCTCCAACTCAAGGCCATTCAGATATATCTCCCCCAAACCAACTGGGCTGAGTTCATTGAGTTTTTTTGCTATCAACTTCTTTTCGGCTTGCCTAAAATTGTCATCATACGATTCCTCCGGCGACATGGTCAATGTGAGCTTGTGTGAATTGGCGAGAAAATATTGTTGAACCTTTTGCTGCAAATAGTTTTTATTCTTCGTTAGTCTGGCACGCAGTCGACCAATCATTTCCGATATTCTCAGATTGGCCACGACATCCCCGTCGTGATTCCACAATGCCATCGAACTGAAGAGCAAAGTTTTACCAGCGTCGGCGCTCCGATGTTTGACAGACAACTCCATCTTATGTAGAACACTTTCCACATGACTGGCATCGAAACCTTCTATGATGGTCTTATGAAGCGTTTGCTGGAAAAGCTCATAAAATCTGTCAAAGTCCGCAGAGTGGACATCCTGCAGCCCCACGGAAAAATAGGTATCTCGGCTGGTGAAATAATAGCCCGTGTTCTTGTTGAAGCCACCGGAAAAGTTCGGCTCAACCAGGCCCTTGTAGAAGGCTGAGTTGGGGCCGCGAATCAATAGCTCCGTGAGCACATTCAGCTCGAAGACCTCCTGCACTGCGGTTCTATCGCACATCAGCAGCGCGCAGCCGATTTGATTTTGCCTGTCGTTGGAAGCGCCCGGCTTAACCAATCGACAGGGCAAGTGGACATAGCGTGGGCGGGACCAGCGCGGATGGAGTGGTACACGACTGTAGGTCGTGTCAATGGCATCATAGTCGCATAGGTACTCCTCATTGAGGATCTCTAGAGTTGGCATGAGATCGAAGCTGCCATAGCAGAAAATGCGCGCATTGCTGGGATGGTAATATTTCTGATGGTATTGAATCAGCTTTGAATGCGTTAGATTTGGTATTTCCAGGGGATCCCCGCCGGCTGTATATTTGTAGGCGAGCTCCGGCAACAAGTTTTTCATGAGGCCTTTTCTAAATAATCTAGAATTCTCTGAAAAAATTCCAATCATCTCATTATAGACGATTCCCTTAATAACAATCTCTGATTGTCGATCGAGCACATTCTTGTGCTCAAGTCGCCAGCCCTCCTGGAGGAAGTCCAAATGAAGTAGATTTGGTCTGCAGGAATGAAACTTAAGCCTTTCAGCTGTCAATAAAGTTTCGTTCATCTTACCTAAAAACTGAATCCAAGTAAATGTGCTGAATATTTCGAAAATCCGCCTCATTTCTGGAGGAGAATATATATACAGTTAAGTCTGCTCCAGTCAGCGCGTTCATGTTAGTCGCAACAGATCGATTGAGCATTTTGAAGAATGGATCGCGAACCGAATACTTTTCTGAGCCACTCAGAGTCAGGTGCTCCAGCACGTGCGCCACGCCCGTCGAGTCGACAGGCGGCGTCCGAAAATTGATCGAGAATACATTATTCGAATCGTTGCGATCGAGGTACCACAGCTCCAGGCCCGTTTCCTTGTGCCGCAGCGTGTGGGATGTTAGCTCGAAGTCTGGAATGTACTCCACCCGCTCACACTGGAAGCCATGGTAGACATGGCCTTCCTTATATTTAGAGTCACGATCTGCGATCACTTGTGGCGGATTTGCTCTGTGTAAGGCAGCCTCGGCCGTGGGCTCAACAAGCCGCAGAATGGTCGTTTCGTGCAGAGCTTTCCGTAGGGATCGCGGTACGCCATTCAAGTATTTCACTGATCTATGCATGGGGTGCAACTGAATCTGTTAGAAAACTGCGACTTAAGAGTATCTAGTAACTGTATGTGCTTAAACCGGAAATTAAAAATATAATGGAAATTTTTTAATAAAATGTTCGAAAGAGTTAAATAAATTCAAATAGAAAATTTTATTAGAATACAAATTGAGAACTATCTGAACTTGTAACTCTGTAAGTTTTATTTAATATTCTGGCCTGTCAGCTCTCAACAGTTCTGAATAAGATACAGATGTCATAGGAATCTGAGCAATCAACAACTAATTTCTTACAGTATTGGAATGAGATAATCATCATATCAAAATTTAATTGGAAATATTTTAGTTTATATGCATTACTTGAGAAAACCAATCCAAGAGCCTGAGGTTGCAGTCGTATATCTCGCAGCTGTTCGACTTTCTGTTTACCTTTTCGGCTAAAATGTAGTCATATGAGCCAGGAGCAGCTGCATTGAGGGAGCTGGTGGGTCTGCAATTATATATTTAAAAGCAAAAAGATAATTTTATAAATAAAAAATGAACAATTTATTTATAACTCACGCCAACAACACATGCAGCAGCTCCTGCACGACGCTAAAGACTTTTTCAAACTGAATCGTGTTTGCCTCGCAAATAGCTTGCAGCATGCACTCGTGACCATTATAGCCATAGCTGCAATTGATATTAAAGTATATGTATATATATATATATATATATATATCTATAAATCAGAGATAAGCCTCACCCATTTAACATGTGCTCAACGTATTCATAAATCTGCCAGCGCAAGTGGCTCGGCTGCCTTTGCAGCAGACGCAAATCGTTCTGATTGTCTATGGGAATATTGTGTTTATATTCGGGCAAATATGGATTTTGTCTATAGACGCTGGCATTATAGGGCAGAAAGAACTCGGCTTTCAGCACATGACCCAGAGTCAGTGACTCATAGGACAAATCAGCCGGAATGCCTATGCCAGCAATAAACTAAAGAATCAAAAGAGTTGCGTTAAAATTTTATTGTAATTCCTATTTGGATTTACCTGATGTCTTGTGGGCGCTTGACGTGGAAAGATGAGAAACCGCTTCGAACGCGCTGCCAAGGCCAGGCTTGGCAGCACCAGAAGACAGATGAACCACACCGAGCAACGCATATCCATAGACTAAAAGCAATTCTGCAACTGCAACCAGCTGAGCTGCACCTCAGTAATTAACAATCAACTGTTACAACTCTAATCAGAGCTATTTGTAAGAACAATCAACAACTTGTTGAGCTACATTGAACGCAAGCCAATTGACACCTGGAGTTGTGAAAGGCTTTCACACTAACCTAGCCCAAGGCAGTGCTTTGTGTGAAGTTTCAGCTCTAGCTCTAATTTCTATTGAATACTAATCTCTATGTATATATTTTATAGTAAATTTATATTTATTAATCTTTATAATAATTAATGTACTATTTGCATTGAGAAAGGACCCAGTGAAATATGCAAAAAGGCATGCAGTATTTATTGGTATTATGTTAATTATAATTTCATAGATTATTTCATAAGATTTACATAAAAAATGTGTAAATAAATGATACGACAAGGATTGAGTTCGCTTAATGATCTTGTACGATGAACAGGGTAAATTCATTTAGCGCGGAAGTCTGGGAATACTTAGAATACTCGGGGCGGTCCGTTTAAGCGTAGTTACGAATACAAAACATTAAATTATATAGGTACATAAGATTAGAGACTTACTAAGGGATACTTAAATGACAAATTAAATTAGGCATACGTAATTTCGAAAGCTGCATGTAAGTGAAAACATTAAAAATACATTTACAATTATTCCGATCGACCGACCGACCGACCCACCCACCCAGCGACCAACCGAACAACGACCAATCGCTGCTTTTGCTCTCTCTGTCTCTCTGTCTCCCTCTCTCTTAATGTGTTAATCGTATTTTACTTGTGCTTGTGGAACTCCTCCATACAGAGCTTGCAGCTCCAAGAGCCCTCGGGCGGTGTTACCAAAGGCGGCGACAGACAATACATATGGTAGCCGCGATCACAGTCGTCGCAGAAAAGCAGCTGATCATCATTGTCGGAGGTGCCACAAATTGAACAATATTTACATTCAATACACTGCCAGCGGTAGCGCTTCACCGATATAATCATGTTGGGCGTGAACTGCAGACACGATGGATGACCAGAACGACCACAGTCGGAGCAGGACACTAACTCTTCGGGCATATTGGTTTTCTTGTTCTCACGCTGATCGCCCAAACAGAAGTCGCAATACGGCGAGGGCTGTGCCACCTCGCGTTCCGTTCGTAGCTTGTGCTTTTTGGGACTAGCCAATGGATTAGCTGGTGGCGCATTTACAGTTGCATATATTGCTGGATTAGCAGTGGTCGTCGTTGACGACATGTTGGCCATGCTAGCCATCGTGGCCAAAGGGATTGAATCGTTTGAGGCGCCACCATCATTGAGAGAAGACTTCTCGTACGATGTAGGTAAAGTTGTCGTCATCACCAGGGCCGACTGTGAGGTTTCATCAATAATGGGAATTGGTGATGCTGAGTTAGAGTGGTTTGTGTATAGTCCAGTGGCTGCTGCTGCCGCCGCAGTGCTCGCAGCGTGTGCTACAGCCGCGGCCGCTGCTGCAGCTGCCGCCGAAGTATTTGCATTATTGCCAGCAGCGCCTCTTCTCCGTCGATCCGGTGTATCGCCTTCAGCTGCATTTCGCCGACGATTGCCTGCAAAAAATGAGCGTTTAAATATGCACTTGGCAACACAATAAGGCCACATGTTTATCTCACCGCCACCTTTACGTCCGCGCTTCGGTGTGCCATCCACATTTGCATTTGTACGGCGGGGTCGTGAGCCTCGCTTGCGTTTTCCTCTACTGCTATACGACTCATCGAAGTCATTGTCCGAGTCAAAGTCGTCTTCATAGTCATCGGCATGATGATAGTGCGACGAGTCCATATCCTCATGGAACCAATCCTTCTCCGCATTCGCATGAGAGTCCTTGCTATCATTGTCCCCTGAAGCGCCCATAGAATTGCCATCCGTAGCCGCAATAGCTGCAACAATGTCAGATACAAATAAATAAATGTGGGCAAATATATATATATCAGTATGTATGTGCATGTGTCTGTGTATGTATGTTGGCAAATTCGCATGCATATGTAGCTACACACATACAATGACAATAGATATAAATCAGCCCCCAATAAGCATTGTAAATATGCTTATTGCTTTTTCTTATGGGGTGGTTACTCGCTGTGTACACACACACACACAAACACATGCACACATTTATTTAGATACATATATATATATATTTATATATAGGTATGTATGTATGCATGTATAAATTGTGCAGCTTCATAAAGCCACACACATGTTTAACTGTTCTAATTGAACAGTGGGACCAATATGAAATAAATGCAGTTTAATGAATTTTAATTGTTTTTTTCTTTTGATCTTATGGCCGTTAAAATTGTTATAAATATAATTAAATATTATTTTTGTATTTTATAAATATTTATAATAAATATTTGTATTTTTTGTGCATAGTATAATTTGAAAAATAATTTAACTGTCAATTAAATTTGAAAAATAATTTAACTGTCAATTAAATTTGTAAGCATTTAACTAAACTAGTTTACTCTGTAATATATTTAATTTGTTATTAGTTGGCGGCTCTAAGAGCTTGACACCACCATGCACGGGTGGTGGTGGCTGAGGATGTGACTGAACACAAAGGCAAAAGCAATTGTAAGAGATTTATTGATTTTACTACGACTTCTGTTGGATGCATGCGTATGCGTATGTGTGAATGTATAAATGTAAGTGTGTGTGTGTGTGTGTGTGTGTGTGTGCGTGTTTCTTGCATATCCTACCTGCACTCTCAGCCTGATGATGATCACGTGCATTGACCGTTCCAGGACCAGATGGTGGCACGTGATGATGCTGGTGCTGATGCTGATGAGTCAGATGATGCTCCCGGTACTGGTAAGCACGATAGCTATGATGTGGATTAAGTAAATACTGGCGTTTTGGTTTGCGCCATCGTGCCGAAGGATACGTATAGATTTGGCCATGTCGAAAGCCGGGCATCCGCTGCTTTCGCTTCATAAAGAGAGCGCAATGCGTCTGTGCGACGCCAGTCTGGGGATCGAGGAACGGCATTCGCAGACGCCGCTCGATGCAAAGCCGTGTGTTGAAGTTCTCGCTGTTCTCAAGTATCTCCTTGTAGGCAGTGTCATTTAAGAAGTTTTGTATCTTTTCAAAGTTTCCAATGTTTACTACCGCGATTTCGGAAGCCATATTGTTACCGTCGGCGTTAGTGTAAATGCAACGCGACGCACCCGTTATAAACAATAGCGTATTCAATTTTAATATAATAAACACATGAAGAACGCGCCTCAACTAGGTGTGGGTATAGCTTTCAGCAATCCAAGCCGAGTTAAACGCCAGAAACACACATTTTTTCTTCGTTTGCTTTCGCAAACAAGTTTTTATGCCACAAAACAAGAGACTCTGCAGGGTTGCCGTGTACGTATGCATTTTGTGTCAGCGATGTGGCATCGCTGAAAATCGAGTAAATTTCAAACAAAAACCTGGTCACACTAGCCGGGGCGTGTTTTGTGTGTTACTGACTCAATATTTCTTTTTGTATTAGTTTACTCTCATTTATTTATTGCATAGTTTCGCTTGATTGTTTGTTTGTTTTTGTTTCTTGCAATTTTGAATAAAAGTGCATAAACTAATACGCTGACAATGGGTGCCTCCAATCGCAGCACACGAGTTGCCCTGGGCATATCAACAGTCTCGTTTCTGCTTTTTGTTATTGCCTTTGCTACGCCCTATTGGCTGGTGACCGATGGCCGTCTGCAAAATCCACGCTTCACGAACCTGGGCCTGTGGGAGGTGTGCTTCAATCACTTCCAGGACATACATCGATTCTACGACACCCAATTCAATGGCTGCATGTGGGTCTTTGAAGAGGAATACTACATAATACACGATTTTCTACTGCCAGGCTTCTATATCGCAGTGCAGCTATTTGCAACGCTCTGCTTTGTGATGTGCCTGCTCGCCCTGCCCCTAACGTTGTCTTTCCTGCGCACATCTCGCGATGACGATCGTTATGTGGTGCTGTTGCTCACGATTGGCACCTGCCAGGTGCTGGCATCCATTTTCGGTTTCATCGCTGTGGTTATATTTGGAGCTAAGGGCGATTCGCGTGACTGGATGCCAGGCTGGCAAAACAACGATATGGGCTGGTCCTTTGCCCTGGCCGTAGTTGGTGCCGTCATGCTGCTGCCCGCAGGCATACTCTATCTGGTGGAAGCACGCCGTGAACGCTACAAGCGACTCAACGAGATCAGCAATCGAGAAGTGAGCGAATATGGCGATGACTATTATCAGAGTCAGGCTGCAGCTGCTGCTACTGCTGCACAACCATCGGCACCCGCGCAATCTTCATATTTCGCCCCGGAACCCAGTCGTCCGCGCCGCCCACAACCCGGCGCACGTCTGCCCACAGCACCAGCCCAAGGCAGCATCCAAACGGACATCTAAATGGATATCAATCAATATCCGTCCATAAATGAGGTCTACTTCGAATCTCCGAACGAATAGTATATAGCATATCCGTCCAATCGAAGATGCGAATCTGTTTAAGCAATTTGCACTGTCATTGTCCTTAGTCTAAGTCCAAATTTGCCTCGAATATATAGTATATATATATATAAAAATAGAATTCTGAATCATTCCATATTTTAAACAAATGTTTTTATAAATGTTTTATTATATTACTTTCCTAAAATACAGCTATGTATTTATATATTTTACTAATAAAATGCTTTTACACACAACAAAAAGAAAAACCATTGGATATTATCCATTTAATATTACCCTATTCAAAAATTTACTGAGCAATAGTTTGAATTGATCATATTCTTCAATTGGACTTAATTGAATATATACAAACATTATTGAGATTTTAATATCAATCAATAAATATAAAAATGTATTTGTATAGAATTTCATTGAGCTAAACATTAGATCACTCATTTTTGTCATTATATACTTAAATATCTTGTCTTGCCTTGCCTTAACCAACCATACGCGAACTCCGTATATTTATTTAACATTTGATAAATCAACCGAGTGAAACATTTATCAAATATAAATTGTACCTTTTGCATTAGTTATACTTAAATTGTAAAAGAACTCATTCGTTCCTTTACTTTTCACACAGTAAATTTTTGATTGAGCTTTTATAATCCCTTCAGCATGGGTCATATATTGACTAGAGTAGAAAAATTGCTTTGGTGGTCAAACAACGGCATTTCTAGAGCTCTGTTTGATCCAACGCTGATCGTTGTTCTCGCCAGTTCGCTGTTCGAGCACCAGAAAGAGCTCACGCTGGTGAACCTCATCCGACAGCTGCTCCCGTAGAAACTGCAACATATCCGCCTCATTACCAAGCAGTTCCGGCTGTTGTAGTTTCGAGTCCAAATTGTAGTAGGAATCTCCAATGCGACGCACGGCTATCCAATGTCGCCTGCTCAATGGTAAAGTAATTATTCCGATTTTATAATCAGATGGAATGTTTAGAATGAAGCCAACAATTGAGTCCAGGTCTATAATGGAGGGGTCCCTGAGGAGTATTAGAAATAATTTAGAATAAAGCATTCAAGTTGTGGGTGCTTCATTAGACGTTGAAATTTACTTCCGCTTATCAAACCAGATGGCTTCACAGTTCCGTTTTTGCAGTGCAGTCATTATAACATTAATGTCATAGTTCCCGAGCCCCAGCACTGAGCGATGTGGATTAATCCATGCATTTGGAGTCAAGTTGTTGCAGATATCATCGAGTTCCTCTTTGGTGTAGGATTGATCGCCTTGAAAGAGATTATTGAGTGCATGTAAGGCGCATAGTTGCCTCAGTTGCCTTTCGTGATAAACTGAAGAGGTTGGCATAGATAGTTTTTTTTCTTTGTTTTTCTTATTAATAACAATTTAATTTATGGTCAAGTTTTTACTCTGTTGACAGTATGTCTTCTTGTGTGTATGTATGTGTGTATATTGTTTGGTAAAATGTACACGGTACGACCGCAGAAATAAAATTAAATTATTTTGCCCCCTTGTCGAAATCAATTTATTTGCTCAAATTAACTCAACTCTGTTGAAATCAAATTCATAATTCATATTTGTATCGTCTTTATAAATTATTAGTAAAATTTGCCTATCAGTATTTGTTTGGTCTGAATGCAGTATTTTTAGTATTCAATAAAAGTCCCAAGTATATTATAAATATTTCTAGTTGGGCACACTAAACTCACCACAAACTGTCACATGATTTTCACCTGACATTTGCTAGCTTCTGCGAAAAAAGTCTATCGACGCGAATTCCAGTTTTTAAGGAACCCATTTACATCAAACCGTCGAGCAGCGTTTAACGAAGCTAGCAAAATGAAAATTTGTGGTCCGAAATGCTCCCTGTGCGGATTGATCATCTCCGTTTGGGGCATTGTGCAGTTGGTAAGTGGGTGTGTTGGTGAATTTGGTTTGTTTTGTGGGGGGTCATACGGGACAGTCACAAGACCAAAATATTCATATAATCTACTGTTTTGTTTTTGTAGGTGCTCATGGGTCTGTTCTTTTACATACACAGCGTGGCATTAATTGAGGATTTGCCACTCGCTGAAGAATACAAATCCCTAGATGAGTTCTATGCAGCAGCGAATAGTGCATACAATCAGGTTGGTGTTTCTCAATGTCGATTCATATGTACATATATGCATGTATGCGTGTGTGTATAAATATATGTACATATTTTTTACTATTCCTTGGGATTTGTGAGGATTTTAGATTGCTGATAAAAAAAAAGCCCATTGATAGTTTTATCAGGCACGATATCCATATATGCATTTTATATATGTATATTCATGCACACAAACACACACACATATATATATATATATAACTAGTAATATTATTACTAAATAATTTTCTCTTTTCCAGAATGCCTACAACTGCTGGATTGCGGCGTGCATTTACGTTTTGACTCTGCTGCTCTCTGCGCAACAATTCTACATGAACAGCAGAGTGACTGCCAACTAAAATCTGTGCTTCAACTTCAAAATAACTGTTGCATCGCGTGACCGCGGTGTAACAATTCATAAAAGAAGAAACAACAACAACAACATCCATAAAATGTAACTTGTGTGTAATCGGCGTAGCTGCCGATCGCATCTAACCACAATTAGTATTGAAATGTTTTCAAGTTGAAGAAATTTGTTTATTTACTGTATAATATCCCCAAAGTTTTTGTTGCTAAAGTTTAAATTGAATTGAATATGATAATTTTTAAGTAAAATGTATGTATAAATATGTACGTAATACAATTGTTTTGTTCATGATAATCACATTCCTTTCTTAGTTCTACTCTTTCTGTGTATCGGTCCAAACGCGTAAAGCAAATGCAACAATTCTGTATCATCTAGTTCCGCAGTTAGTTAAAACAATCTCAGAGTTAATCTGTATTCAAATTATTCACCAGTTAAATCAATTGTAAAATATGTATTCCCTACCTGATGTTTGTATCGTAAAAAGTTATCATTAGCTTTGCGGTATTATTGGGGTGTCATCTAATATATTCGTTCAAATTGTTTAATATCTACGAAATAAATATATATATATTGAACTACATTAAAATTTTGCCTATTTGTGTCTCATAAAACTGACGAAATCTTTGTGCTTACAAATACCTGAAATAAAATTGAAATCAATTAAGTTATTGAATATTTCTTTAAAAGGCAAACAACATTTGGCCAGTATATAATTGTCAATTATATGTAGATATATCAGCAATTTAAGCATCTTCATTTAGCCGCAACTGGAAAACTGATCATCTAAACAACATCTGTGGGCAATTTTAATGAATGGATTGTAATGGATCACTTACACAGCTCCTGAGCTCAGTTAAATAATTGTAAACGCATTTAAAATGATTCATTGTTAAGGTAAATGCGGAAATCTCTCATAGTGAAAAATAATCTTTGAGTTTCACTGGGAGAAACTCGACATGATGCAAAGAGATATTATTTTTTATAGATTTAAAGTCTAATGTGAAATGTGGGCTTAAATACTTTTAAAATTAATATACCTAAAATATCAGTCTATTGCAGTATTAATTTATACATAATGATTTGAAATCTATTTCACGTTAGACACTGAATATATAAAAATCATCTCTTCATCAGCATTTCAAGCTTGAAAGTGTGAGTAAAATTCTGGCATCTGTTTTTACAGCTCCACCAAGAGTAAATAAACTTATTTTATTTTTGTCCACAGCTTGCTCTTCACTCAACTCCTGCACCAAATAGGGAATGCTTCGATCAGATCTATATTTTCTTTTATTTGCTTCAGCACAATCTCAGAGATTTATATTCTTTCAATTCACATCTAGTCACAATAAAAGGTAAACGTTTTAACCGAATTTCGGTTATTTAATAATATTTATTTATGTATATATTAAACATACTTAGATGTATTTCAATAAACATATGTATATATATTTATTTATATAAATATATTATTTGTTACTTGAATGCCATATTTTAAGGTATTAATAAATGTTCAAGAAATATTCGACAAGTTGTCCTTAACAATCATTGTAACAGTCCTCAAAATACTATAGAGCGCAAGCACATCAATACACAAAAGCGATGACAATGGACTAGAAACTAGCAAATTACATAAATACATAAGCAATAGATTCTTAATAATAATAATATATATATATATATAAATATTTGCATGTTTTTTTTTTTTGTCCTTTTTAATTAATTAACAACAAGAAATACGCTATGCTACGATATATATTTTAATTATAATTTGTTTATCCACAATTTACACTTTTGCCAAAGCGATGAAATGGAAGGGTATTTAGATTCCGAATGGAGATTTTTGTTGGTTCAGATTCCGAAAGTGTATATATCAAAATAGTGTATAAAGCGGGACTTTGAGTAGAAGAAGCTCAAATACTGTTATCTATTGTAAAAGGCGATAGATTTAGTTTTGGAAACTCGACGTCAAGCAGCTCGACTTCATGTGACTTTTGATTTGAAGTTGGAATTAAAACTTCCAGTTTTTTATTTTATTTTATTTTTGAATTATTCGCTCCTGATTACAGCTCGATGATCGTGACGATTTTCGATTGATCGATTCCAGATATGCGCCCGGAGTCCAACCTTCTGCATTGGTATCTGTGCGCAAAGTAAGTTTTTGATCGTTAATAAAATATTGATATAAATTTATATATTTTTAGGAATAGCATGCAGCGCGTAAAACATGAAGTGGAAATTGTAAATGGAACATTTACCTAAGACGCGAACGTACCACCAGCCGGCACAGCCCACTTTCAATAGCTCGATGGCTTCGCCCTCTCGCATCGAAACTTCCGAGTGACCCATAGCCGCATAATCAGCCAGGGCAATGAATTTACTGCCCTGTATCAAATATTTATACAACATACATATACATAGATTATTTGTGTGTGTTCGGTTAGCATTTGCATTCAGCATTATATATAAACAGTAAGTAAATGGTTAAGGCAGGCATATTTTCATAGCTGTGTGTGTTGTGTGCTTAAGCCTTAAGCGTTTGTTATTGTTATTCAACTATTTGCAATTAACAAATTCAATTTACCATATTCTTAAATATATAATCATGTAACACAATATTAAATTGAACACCAAAACTAAATATATCAAATTTATATAGCTTACTCTAACGCGATTTTTCTATGAAATGTTAAGTTGGGACTTGTGTCTCAGAGAAATAGCTCATGTTTATAGACTCTTGAAAAATTGAATAGAATAATCATAGAAGAGCTTTATAGATTTTTATGGATTATATTCTCAAACTTCAAATTTAATCGTCTGCAGCTGAAATGCGCCCTTCGCTAACTAGTGTAAAAATCTATATAAATATATAAGTATAACAATAATAAATCAAATAAATATTGAACACTTATCTAATCTGATAAACATCTATAACCAACGACTAGTCATACACACTTAATGAGCTGCAGTCGAGAACATCTCTTGACGGAATGAGAACTTCACATGCGATTCGATTTAATTTTGTTACGATGGATTAGTCACAGAGCTGCGCAGGTGTTAAACATTTCATAGATAACGGGGCCGACGCATACGATTACAAGCATCATTCGAACATAAGGCAAGGGCGTGCAGCATACTACTATGAGGGGGGGCCATACCTAGCAGCTACGGCTACAGTACGTATACTTGATGCGGCGTGGACGGCACACCTCAGTGGTCAACGGAAACATAAAACTTGGAGTTGGACTTGGTGTTCCGCGCAAAAGACGTGGAGGACGAGGCTCCGTCGGTATTATAGGACGCCCACTGTGTCAGCAGATCCAGAAAGCCCTTTATTATTCGTTATCCGATCGATTTATATATAAATGCATATATGTGCATGAAACATATATATTTATATATTCATATAAAAATTTATGCGATTTTTTTTTTTATATATTTTCGTAAATTTAAAATTATTTTGGCGTTTGTCATGTAAGTAAAAAGATAAACCCAAAAATATCCAATAAGACCATCAAATTATTATATTAATTGATTAAAAATCTATTATTAAGTCTACGTAAATTATTGATCAAATTCAAATTATAAAATTAAAATAAAATATATATAAAATTGAGTCTTAATCGGTGCACCGAAATGTACAAAGTTCATACTAATTTCAAAATTTCAATAAGAGTAATTTGTAATATTTAAATGCTAGGAATTTTTTAATTGTTTTAATTTTTGAATAAACATATTTTTTTCCAATTTATTTAAAATTTTTTATTATTTGTATTTTTTTTTTTTCTGTCGTATTACCCAATTTCAATGAAGAGTTTTTGTTAGTCATTACATATCAAAGAGACAGACAGACAGAACTTGACATGAATTTGATTTGGAGCTACAGCAGAGGCAGATGGGATAGGAGAGACTCAATGGACTCAATAGAAACTTCCGCAGCTTGAAACTTGTTAAGACTTATAGCTTAGGCACTTGGTAACCTATGAGAATAGTCCGCTGAACACCAGATAATGTCTATAGCGCAAATGTTCTAATTACCGGCGTGCTGTTGTCCTCGTTCACAGAGATCTCGTCCTCGCTGTTCGAGTAGTCCGAGCTCCAGCCGCTGCCCTCGGGATGCTCTCGGTCAGCAATGCCGCTGCCCGAGTTGCCACAGGCAGCGGCCGCCGGACCGTTCTCTTCGCTGCTGCAGTTCGAGTTGCGATTGGACGACTCTGAGGACGCATCGCAGCTGATTGTGCGACCCGGCGTGCCCAGTATGATATTGGGAGTGTCCCACGAAGTGGTCTGCTTCAGTCCGCGATGATTCAGGCCATACTGTTTGATTTTCTCGCCCTTCAGCTCCTCGAGCTGGTTGAGCAGCACCCGCTTGATCTCGGCCACCCACTTGTTCTTCACCTCCAACGAGGGCGCCTGCATGGTGTGCACCTCCTGGCGGCCCTGCAACCACACCTCAAAGCGTTTGGTGTCGCCACGCACGGACTCCGTCAGGCCGATTTGTGACATCTGCAGAGAAATAAAGAAAAAAAAGGATCAGTGAATGAATATATTTGGATAGGGCTGTGTGTTGCCCACCTTAACGTGGTGCTTGAACTGGTAGGTGCTTTTGTTGTGGCCCGCTTTGGAGGTTTGCTTGCAGAAGAGCAAGGATTTCTGATAGAGAAAGATGTGTCGCTGCTGTGGCTTGATGCGCAGGCGTATGTCCTTCTTCGACTCGGTCCACACCTGAAACGAGTCCTGCAGCAGCAGCTCCCCCTGCTGTGCCAGATCGGGCTGTGGACAGCAGAATCAATGTTAGCAAATTCCTGCAAATGGAATCTATTGCGATTGCTTACTGGAAATCCTGTGATAGCCACTTGATGCATGGAGTCGTTGACGCACTTCAGCACAATCAGCATGCAGTCGAGCGCCTTCTGCAGCTCCTTGGTGCAGCTGCCGCTGTCGCTGAACCGCAGCAGATCCTTCAGCAGCAGCTGATATTTGGTGATGCGCTGCACGGGCTTCAGCAGATACGCGGCCAGCGGCAGCTTGTGACCCAAACGCTTTTGGCACTCCTGCAGGAATAGGTGGGTGTCGACCAGATTTTCACGCAGACGATCGGAGCGCGGTATATTCTGGCAATAGAACGAGTACAGCCGATAGAAGGTGTCACGCTGCAAGAGGAAGCAAAGGACATAAGTGAAGCGATTCCACAGGGATGGAGCTTAGTCAGCTTACTCTTTGCACAAAACACAGCGCGACCAGCTCCGTGGTGGAAATGCAGTTCTCCAGGTCCTTGAGAAAGATCTCGTTGTGAAATGTGTAGAGCTCATGCAGATTGCCAAAAAGTATTTCCTCTTTGCCCTGCAGACTGGCCGGGACCAGGTGCATCAGCTCGTCGGACTGCATTTGGTCAAAGTAGCCCTGAAAATAAACGAAGGAGCATAAAAGTAAATGGTGAATGACTTCCACAGCTGCTCAAGTCACGAGTTACATTATCATCGAAGGCGTTCATTTTACTGCTTATGAACTGGCCGAATTTCTGTTCCACATATTGCTCGACATTGGCATAGCCCTGGGCCACGACAAAGTCCTTCAGCAGCTGCTTGTACTTGGACGCTTTGAACTTGCTGCTCCGGAGCTCGGGCAGCTCCTTGGCATCGCCGCAGCTTTCCTCGAAAAACTGCCGACAGAAGTTGAGTATCTCACGATACGAACTGCTCCAGTCCGTAGTTGAGTTGGCCACGGCCATGGCTACGGCCGTCTCACGCTTTGCATTGGGCTCGAGCTTGCCTTGCCAGCTGGAGCGACAAGAGCTGCACAGTTGAGCATCCAGTGCGGGCACCTGCTTAGGACCCTTCAGTGACTTCGGTGTCGAGAGCACCTTGGTGTTGTTCAGCGAGCCCAGCGAGCTTTGCGCACGCGCCACCGACGACGACACGGACATGAGGCTTTTGGGCTCGCTGTCGTCAAGATATGCCAGAATGTCCATGTAGTTCTTGCGCTGCAAATAGTCCTTGAACTCAGTATCGTTCTCGATTTCGGAGTAACTGTTCGACTCCAGGTAGTCCTTGACCAAGCGATACTCCAGCGACTCGTCGCAGCTGGACAGCTCGATGAGCTCCTTGAATATGGTGCGTCGTTGGTCCTTCAGCCGCTGCAGACTATTGCAGTTGGCCGACTCCTGCCTCAATTGATCTCCGAACGCCAGCTCACTCGAGGCCAACTCTCGATCCTCGCACTCTTGCAGCGAATTGATAATCTTGATCGTCGACTTGCCATTCAGTATGTTGTGTGTGGCAAAGTTGCACAAGTTCGTGCCGAAGATGTAATTGCCGCCCAGGTCCGGGCTGAAGGACTCGAAGCGCGGCCGAAAATCGGCTGGACGATAGCTGAGCCCGCCGCACGACGCCTGCGAGCCAAAGAGCGAGCCTTGGAACGACAGCGGCGACTCGCGTGGCTCATCGGCCTCGGCCAACGGCGAGTTGATGCGCTTGATTAGAGAATCGCCAAACTTCAGATTGAAACGTCCGACAATGTTGCACGCCGTATTCTGCACCCGTCGCAGCCTGAATGAGCTTTGGGCAGCCGGCGTCTTCGGTTTTGAGGCTTTTCTCAGATCGTAGCCGCCGTAGCGCATGGCTATGCCTTCAATTTCAGTGGGATTCAAGTCGAGCTGCCGTGCTGTACCGTCGCGCACAAGAGCCAATCGCCAAATGATTGCCGGCAGCCCGAGAATCGGTAACAAATTATTTATGGAATCTTCTTAGTTCGATGGCGCTGCCACACATAATACATAGCCAGCCTAATGGATTTAATGCACTAATTACAAGCGAGGGCATTCAAGCGCTGCTGAGCACCCGAGCCGAGAACCCATTCAGCTCTGCAGCTCTGCAGCTCTGCAGTTACTCGCATTGGTCTCAGTTCGCTGGCCCCTGGGCAGTTTCTAAGACTCAGATTTCATGCTGCATGATTTTCGAGCTGGCCTATACCGTTGGCTCATACTAAACCCTCTTCGTTACCACTCTATAAACTGCATTTAATATTTACCTTTAGAATCGAACTCATTTCATTCACATAGATACGCTCCGTCTCCAACAGCTCAGAGAGCACGTGACCGCGTTTAAGCTTTCTCGCCTCAGCATCCTGAAAATGACAACAAAAATATAGAAAATTTCCGTTAATTACATTTTTGGCATGACCTCAGTACCTGCTTGTCGCTATCAATCAACATAATGTCAACGGTATTTAAGAATCGTAATTTTATTAAATAATATCTTTGATTTTAGTGTTCGGGTCTTGAGTCCATTTAAAGTGAGTAGAAATAAAACCTGAGCAACAATCACGCTTCTGGCATTCAATTTGCTGTAAAAACTCGTGTGTTACGAAATCTTTATCTATTTATCTATGAAGATTTATTGAAAATTAGTGAAAAATAGCTGAAATTTAACTAATGTCTTTTTTTACATTTTTATCAAAATTTCTGGTCCTATGACAAATTTTAAATATTTGACTATAATACATTCACACACTCTGATTGCAATTTGTATATATATATATTTCAACAAAGAGTATGTAGTTTTATTTTATTAAATATAAATATATATTAAAATTATAAAATTAATTTTTAAAAATTAAAATACAATTTAGCAATAGGTTGAGAATAATAATAAGATAAACAAATTGATTAAATGTTATTATTTAATAATAATTTATATATTTTGTACTATTAAAAATAAAATAATTATAAATTAAAAATATTATAAGTTATATTATAAAAAATTATAAATTAATAAATTATATTAAATTATTATAAATATTATAAGGATACCATTTCAATATTAATATATATTGCATCAAAGACTTTCGTTTATTAACTTGAATTTAATATAATGTAAACTCAACATAAAATTAAATTAATGTTAAAAAATAATTAATTTATTATTATTTAGTTATGTTTTATTTTATTTAAATAATAATAAATAAAAGGTTGCAAATTATTACAAATATATATAATATATATTTAACTCTAAAAGTATTTTTATTAGCAAGCTTAAACGGACTAAAAATAAATAATTGAACTTCGAGCAAAAGTTAAAATTAATTTTGTTTCATAACTTTTAAACACTTTTAATTACTTGGACAAAAATATGTAAAGTTTATTTTTATCCAAATTCAAGTAACGGTTTTTAGTAATTAAAAAATATATATGGCTTTAACCAAAACAAAACTATTTAAATAAAATTAATTATTAAAATGAGTTAATTTAATAATAAAAGAAAATAATAAACCAAAAAAATATCTACAACATATTATATAATTTATTATATTTTATATTTATTATTTTATTTCTTGACTTACCTGTTGATTCTGCAGGTGTTCGCCATTGTCTGGACTCGAGCCGGTGTCGCCATTTAACGAAACGCCCGAGTCAATGACACCATCCATGGATCTGGGTCGTAACTCATGTATACCAGTCTGCAAGAGATAAAGACGAGATATATATAATATATATTTATCAATAGGTTAATTTTAGTTAATTTTGCACTCTTTATGGGCAGATTATGAACTTGGGCCTAAAGGGAACAACAGAATAGAGCACAGCAAACACCTAAGACAACAGAGACCTGCTGAATGAAGACACAACGGTTGGCATAGATCTCTTGCCCGTCAGCGATTTTTGACAAATCTTCAGGTTTCGACAGCTTGGCCGGAGCTGAGACTTTTCTAACTAGACGACGTTTATTTAAATGTGGAAAACGGTTCTTTTTTTGTTTTTATTTTTTTGGTTTCTGTTGTGGCCAACTTGGTTGGCTTTCTGTTGCCACTTTCGCTGCGCTGGGCCGTCGTCGTGGCTCGCCGTTGATAGTTCGGCCGCTCGGCTGCTCGCTGGGTCAACTCGCTTGACTTTCCATGGGCGCTGCACGCTTTTTTGGTTTCATATACAGAAAAAAAAAAAAAAAAACAACAACAACAACAACAACAAATAAAACTTAGCTCTTGAGCAACTTTAGTCTAATTACCCAGTTAGCTTTGGACGCAGCTGGTTCTAAGCTGTGGGAGGTTTTTAATTACTGCAGCTACTTTAACCCGATAGTCGCTGTGCCCGGTGTCTATTAGATAATTGCTGCCTAGCCTTGGCGCTTTCTAACTCTGCCCAATTGGCCAAGTTAGCTGCTCACAGTCTGTTTCTGCTTTTAATTGCACACTCGAACTGCTCGACTGCCAGAACCAACTCAGTTCTTTCTGCCGCCTTCATTGTTTCCCAACAAGCTCTAATGATCTTCACTCTTCAGTTGGCTACATTTTCTTTACCTCTTTCATTTTCATTTAACATTTCATTTCGATTTACTTTCTAAGCGTGCGATAAGTATTAGAAATTAATTTAAGTGTAATTTGAGAATATCAAAATTGAAATGAAAAAAACAATAAATAAATAAAATAAAATAAATAAATAAATAAATATATATATATATATATATATATATATATAAATATATATATTTTTTTAATCGATATCATATCTATATATGATATATATAATCTTGTAGTATTACAAAAATTTATATTAGACTTTTTCAGCTCAAGAGATCTGTGCACTCATTGCCATAGAGACACACAGCTCGACTTATTATGCTGATTAGAAAGATATATATATATATATATATATATATATATATATATATATATATATATATATATATATATATATATATATATAATATATATTTATATTATATTTATTTATATTTATATTTATATATATATTATTATCTGCCAGCCTTTCTTCTGGCTATCTCAAAATTGAATTTCTATTTCAACTGTTGTAGCCACCAAAGCTAATATGAGAATAATAATGATGAGCTCTAATAAATAGTGCGTAGGATCATAAAAAGTGAGAGCAAACAAAGTTAATTAAAAATTAAAAAATAATAATAAGCAGGGCAAAAAAAACTCTTCTCTCCAACAAGTCAAGGCGCATGCGTGACGCTTGGCGCGGCACTTGGACGACTTGGACACAGCACCAGTAAAAGTGACAGATCGACACATATAAAAAAAAAAAAATATATATATATATATATATATATTTTGGAGGTCGAAAAGTTGGGGCATTCAACTAGTTCAGCTCAGCTGACACCAATTGTGGCGCTGACTTGGTCCAAATCGAGGCCAATAAGCGCCTGAGCCAGAGCCAGAGAAATTGAGTTTCGTGTGTCTTGCACCGTTAGATCATAAAGATCGGCATTTGTGAATTGATGCGCGACTCTATTTAGATATTTAGATATTACTGATGGCTACTTAGGCTACTTGGCTAATGGTGGGTAGCGCGTTGTGCCAGGCATTTAAAGATTCTTGAGTTCTCTTAGACGAGCCGACGCAAATCCATAAAAGTATCTGAAGCGCTTCGATACAATAGGGAAAGTGAAAGGTATTAACGGTAAATGCCGGGCTCGGCAGCAGCGCGAGAGTGAGAGTCAAGTGGGGAGAGGAGTGGAGCAAAGGGGGGCTAAATTGTCGCTGACATTTGTAGACAGACAGACAGACAGACGGACGAATGGACAGACTTTTGAGCAGTCTGTGCTTGGCAATTATTTAATGTTTAACTAGTTAAACAGTTATGCCACACACACACACACACACATATATATATATATATATATATATATATATAATATGCCAATAGACTCATGTTAATGAAGACCAACCTTATATATATATATAGCCATATGGTATGTAAAAATGTCTAGTGTCTTCGTAATTTGTTATGAAACCGCGAAACGAACACCACAACGAACCAAATCAAATGCTGAAGTGTTTGCAGTTGTTGTTGTTGTTGTTGTTCGTTCGCTAAATATTTTTGTTTTGTTTTTGCTTTTGTATTTATTAATGATTCGCTGCTTCCTGCCACACGTCAACAAATATTACACGCCACCTTCACCTTTGACGATGGGCTTCAAATACATGCAGACATATATATATATATATATACTCATATGAGACTTTCGGTTAGGTAACATTCGCATGCCCCTCGCAGCTATTCACACCTATTCTCGCACAGGTAACATATATATTCATATACTCAAATCCACTTCATTTGCTGCTTCGTGTCATTGGAGCATGCCATGCCATCGCCGACTGCTTCCCAGACTAATTTCCGTATCATCAGTTCGACTGGCCCATTGATGAAATGTTCAATATTTTTTAAAACTTTCTATATATATATATATATATATATATATATATATATATATAAGCATAACATAACTAGCGTAGAATGATATGCCAAGTTCTTATCAGCTTTATTCGAATTGGCAGTTATACCTTAGCAAATCAAGCACCCTTGCTATACTTTCTCTCTGCTCAATACATCTTTTGTTTTATATAATATAATAACAAATTTGATTGAAATGCTAATTTAAATGGGGCATAATTTAATTTAAATATGGCATGTTTTATAAGGCAAGTTGAAGTGAAATATATATATATATATATATATATATATATATATATATATATATATATATATATATATATATATATATATATATATATATATATATATATATATATATATATACATATACATACATATATATATATATATATACAGTTATCCATCGAATTCATATACATTTAACAGCTAATAAAATTCGTTAAGAAATTAATTGTCTTAAAAGTTGCAATTTAAGTTTAATATGGAGTTAATAAATATTAATTTATAGTAGAATTTTGAGTTGAAACTCAAAAACATTTTTAATTAATAATAAATTTAATTTAATTTATAATAGAATTTTGAATTGAAACTCAACAAATTTTTCGATAAATAATAGAATAATATATATAATATATAATAATATAATATATATATAATTTTTAACATAAGAAATTTAAGCATTAAATTTTGATCAAATTTAAAAATATATATCATATTATTATTTTAGTATTTATTATTTTTAATTTATATATATTTATATATTTATTTTTTTAAACAATTTTTTTTTAGTATTTATTGGATTATATTTTAAATTCAATTTTATTAAATCCATATTAAAGCTAATATCAATTTTTTAGTTGAGAAAATATTTAGTTTTTATATTTATATAAACAATTGTATAGTTATATATATATATATATATATATATCTTGAAATTTTATTTTATTTATTAATATATTTTTTATAAATAAAATAAGAGCTCTATGATATGATTGCTGTGATCTGCGCGGATATTAGGATTTTGCATGGTTTGCAGCTCAGCGAGTGCAAAAAGCCACAAATCAAGTTTGCATTAAAAATATCAGTTTGATGAAGATTATTTTTATTTTATTTAATTTCATTTATTTTGGCTTCGCAAATACAAATTTAGTGACATTTCCTCTGATAAAGCAAACATGCAAATGATGTATATGATGCAGCATAAGTGATCGACAGGCAGATACCCTGTAGGAAATGTTTGTTGATGTATTGATATTTTGATCTATTTCATATAAATGGATGGGAAAACTTTAGACAAACTCTAGGACTAAGTCCCTAAATATGGAGGGATTAAAAATCAATTCAGTTCATGAATGTTGGAGAATTCTCTGATGTGTATAAATTCCCAAAACAAATTACCAGCACGAAAATGGGTCAGAATTTCAGGAATTATTTTGGCTAATTAAATGCTAATTCATTGCCCAAGGGTCGTCCAGTGGGAATAGTTCGCAAAGAGCCGCTAAACACGTCCAGTTAGCAGCCAAGTGGCAGTGGGCAAATGTTTGCCAAGAGCAAAGAGCACAAGTTCTCCAACTGGATGCAGTCCGTCAGTCAGACAAAGAAACATGTTTGCATATTTAATCTAGGAAATAGTCAGAGCAACGCAGAGCGGAGTAGGCGCTGTGTGGAGCGGAAGCGACGCAGGCGCCGCGTGCAACAACATTTTGTGGCTTCCGCCTAATTAGAGACGTGTAATTATTGGGTCTGGAATGGCGCGGGAATTCCTACCTTGCGCAGCAGCTTATTGTTACGTGCGAGCGGCTTGCCGCGTCGGCCCAGTATGTGCTCCACTTTGACGCTGAAGTCGCCCGCGTAGTAGGAGCAATCGTCATCGTCGCAGCTGGATATGCTGCAGCAGCAGGCGGCACCGGTGCCGCCGCCTGCGTCGACGCCAACATCGGCTTCGATGTCGTAGCAGGCGTTGTTCCAGAAGACGCCGCCGATGGCGTTGCAGCAGTCGCTGGACAAGCAGCTCGGCTGCTGGTCCGAGCACGAGCAGCAATCCTGCTCGGACTCACACAAGGAACTGGTGTCGCGACTCGAGCCGCCGCAGCCGGAGGATGATGTCGAGGCGCACGATGACGGCGCCACAGCACAAGCCGCAGAGCCCATCCGAGGGACTCTATTGACCTGGCCATTGCCATTGGCATCGCCATTGCTGCACACAAAGATCTTGACGCTATTGTTGTTGTTGGATCGTGCGGCAGGCGGCGGCGGCGGCGGCGGCGCTGGCATCGGCAGCATTAGTGAGTCCGTGTCCATGTAGTCATCACAGGGATCTATGACGGACTCCTGCACCCAGCTATCGTCAATGCTGATCGTGGTTGTCGACGTCTTCGGCTTGAGGCTGTTCAGCTTGCGCTCCTTCTCGATGTTGCACTGCTTCACCTGGACAGCGGCTGCCGTGAGCAGCTCATTGGTGGTTGCCTTGGTCAGGTTCTTCTTGGCAAAGTTTTGCACATCGTTGGGATCGGCCTGGGCGCGCGGCTGTGCCACGCCACCGGATGCTCGCTCGTATTGCTTCTGCTTCTCGGCGGGCACCTGGACGCAGCTGACGCACTTTTCGCTGCGCTGCAGATTCGTTTGCTTCGCGTGCTGCTCCTTGGCGTCGTTGGACGACGAGACGCCCGAGTCGGAGCAGCTCTCCAGGGAGAAGCGCTTAGTGCGCTCCAGCTGCATCACTTTCGGACTCTGCTGCGGCAGCTTGTAGCTGGTGCTGCATTCGGCTGCAGCGGGCGCTGCTCTGGAGCCACTGGATCCGTCACTTGCCAGCTGATTGACTATGTGCAGCGGCTGGCGCTTCTTGCGTATGTGAACCCGTTCCAGCTTGGCTCTGGGCTGCGGCGAGGAGGATGTCGTAGGCCTTGGGCCATGGCCATCTCCGGCCTTTTGGAACATCCATCTGGGCGCTGCGCTGTGATTGTAGGCCATGTCCTGCTGGAACAGCTGCTTCACGCGTCGCTGCAGCTGCGCATTTGCCTCGCTGTTGGGCGAGGGCTCGTTGCGCTGCGCCAGCGCCAGCGGCAGCGGCTTTGGTATGCGCGATCTCAGCGGCACGCGGCTGCCGCTGGCTGGCATGGCTGCTGTGCCTGTGGCTGTGGATGGGGCTGGTCGGCGCACTGGCTCCGGCTGACGCTGACACGCCGTGCACTCGGCATCCTCGGCCTGGCAGTCCCTGCGCTCGATGCGCGCTATGCGATCGGCGCGGGATCTGATGCCGGCTGCTGCGCCGGCACGCGCCATGTCGCGACGTATGTCACGATAATTCCAGCTCTGTGACTTTTCGCAGTCCGGGGTCACGGTGCTGGTTTCGGTGGCGTCCGAGCTGGAATCGGAGCAGGAGCAACCGGAGCGGGAGCAGCAGCAGTCCAGGTCATCTGTGCGCCTCGGCTGCTCTGGCTGCGTGGGCTGCTTGGCCAGCAGCAGCCAGGACTCGACTGTGGGCGGCGGCAGCGCAGCGACGGGCACAGATTTGCGTGCGTTCACCTGGTTGACGCCGTGCAGCTGTGGCGGCTGACGGCGATAGCCGACAAAGCGCGCCGGATTATTGAGATGCGGCGTGGGCGGCGGCGGCTCGTTCGACTTGTGCATCATGGCCTGCTTGCACTGGTGCACATAGTTCACCTTGAGCAGCTCCATGGGGAGCAGCTCGCTGGTCGACATACGCGAGTCGATGGTGCTGTCCATGCAGGTGGACTCACTGCTCGACGGCTTGCGGATTGACGCCTGCGGCACTTTGCCGATGGGCATTTTCCAGGCACGCGCGCTTTACGTAAGTTTCACTTTTTGTTTCGATCGAAAATCGAATCTCGTTTTCCAGACAAATCAAATTGCAACAGATTCACAATTCACAATTCACATTTCACAACCCGGGCACAGTCGGGAGAGGGGAACACAGTCACTGTTATCAATGGGGTTATTCTGATGCAAATGCCGATGGTCCAATTGCGGAGGTCAGGCTTTGTTGCAGCTTCATTTATCGGCAATAAAAAACGCGGTCAATCATATGCCGCTTGCCTTTCGGCTCACTGTGCACCTCTTCATGGTTATGCAAATCGACGCGACGTGAAGTTAATTTCTTTGCTGCTTGTACAAAAAAACCACGACTCGAATCGACTGTGATGCGCGACGGTCTTGCCACGACGAAAGATCGGCTCAAACTGTTGCGTGCACGACTCGATCGGTGTCGGCAAGCCAGCTTAGCTCCAGCTGAGTTTGAAGCAACGGTTGCAAGCGAACCGCAGCCAAGGGCAGCGGCGCAGCGCGCTCTGTTTTGTTTACAACATGTCGCGTGCAGTTGTGAGCAAATAAAACGAAATTGATGCTCCAGCTGCGTGTGAAATCGGTTTGATGTGCCAGCCTCGGCTCTGTCAAAAACAAATATCTGCACAGACTGTATGATCGGGTTGCAAGTTGTGCATTTGCACGCACACCAATGCAAGCACACACAACTCGGGCAATGACCACAATTGGATGCTAGAACAAGAATTCTATTTATACGTTTGTATTTGCAGCCTACGTAGCTGTAAATATACATATGTATTGCCAATTGCCAAACTGTCTTCGAATAACGGCAACGAAAAAGAAGAAATACAAATTGACCTTTGTTGGCATGCATGTGTATGCGTGTATGTTGACTCGCATTTACATTTGTATGTATGTATGAGTATGTTGTGTATAACGCTGCTAAGTGAGCAAAGGAACTTATAATGTTATTGATCTTATAACTTATAATGTTATTGTTTACAGATTGCATAAGTATGTTATGCCTCGTATAAGTCTTGTAGGCATAAACATTTCAATATTTATTCATAAATTTGTAGTACATGGCTTAATGCGATGACTGTGGATGTGATGGCTAACTGGGTACCAATGAACAGCTTAATTCGCATGTTCGTGCTTATCCGTTTATGGCCGAGAGCATGCGATATGCTGTCTTGTTGTTGTTGTTCTTGTTTTTTGCTATTTTGGGCGTCACCGGCATTGGCAGCGATCGGTGCTTGTGCAATTACGTGAAACGGAAGACAAGCGCCCACAAAAGGATTACGCATGAGTCGGAGCGCTCCAAAATATTACAACTATTGCGGCCCAAACAGTCAACCATGTCCAAACTGGGCGGGGGGGTTCAATGAAAAGTGAAACGCGGCTGAAATCGGTGCAGCAAGAAATTTTTCGACTTTTCATTCATTAAATTAAACAAAACGAAAAAGGAAAGAAAAGAAAAGACAGAAAAACAGCCAGAGAAATGATCTCATAACAAATAAGTATTGTATACGAAGCAAATGTAATTCCATTAAACTGAATCTGTATCTGTGCAGCCCCAGCCCCAGCCCCAGCTCCAGCTCCAGCTCCAGCTCTCAACTCGCATCGTAAGATTAATTTATGATTTCATTGCCGGCGCTGCGGGCAATCATGGCCCAAAAGCCGCGCCGCCGTTGACATTTAAGCCCAACAAAAGGAAAGCCTCAGAAAATAACCGACGCCGGGTCGAAAGTTAAAAAAAAAAAATCCTAATGCGCCGTGCAGCTCCAACCAGGCACTTAATCTACAAATGTCCCATAACGATCATATTTATGATCACTAAGAGTACGCTCACAAGTCTACAATAAAAATCTCTTGAACAATTTATAATTTCATATTTATCACAAAGACAATCTTGAAACGCATGAATTGAATAAAGAAAATGCCTAAACAAAAAATTATTTAATTTAATTTTAAATTAATAAATTAATTTCATTTTAAATTAAATAATATATGTAATTGTGATAACTTATTGACTCCAAAAAAATATTAAATAATAATTAATATAAATAATAATAATAATTAATATAAATTGAAATAAGAAAATTCTTAAACTGAAACGTAATCTATTTAAGAAATTAAATAATAGATTTTTTGAGAACATGAATATAAAATTTGGGACGCCCAAATCTAGTTATTATTATTAATATTATATAAATTGACTAGGGAAAATCCCTGAACAGAAATTTATTTATTTCAATTAAAAATCAATAATTAAATGTACTTTTTTTAGTTGTGAGAAGATGAATATAATATATGAGTCCCAAACAAATAGTTCAATTATTCATATTATATAATTTGAATAAAGAAAACGCTCAAGCATAAATTCATTTAATTTAATTGCAAATAAAAAATAAATTTTATTTTTTGCAAGCTTCAGATTATGAATATAATTTATGAGTGCCAAAAATTAGTTATTTTCGTTTGAACATGATTGTTATTGTTATTAATTATTCTTGATTGTCGGGAAATAAAGCAATGTTTAATCATTGCTAATAATTCTCTAAATTGATATTATTGTTGACAGCGCTCAGACGCGAGGTAAATTGATAAAAACCTTTGGCAAGGTTGGCTAAAAGCGCAGTCAGCTACTGCCTTGGTTGGCAAGCGATTTCTGGAGTTGACATTGGTATTACCTAATTGGGCAGCGAGCCATGGTGACGATCGTTCTTTTGTTTATTATTATTGTTAATACGATTGTGGGTTCGTCTGCCGCAACTCAATAAGCAAAACACTTAGCCCCATATATGAATGCAGTGAGAGCTACAGTCAGATAATATTATTATTATTGTTGTTGTTGTTGTTATGTAGTCGATTTGTAGTTGACTAACTTTATCTGTTCTCAATTTAATTTATTCATATTCGGCTCAGCCTCTTGATTGCCCTCAATCCAGCGCATTATGGAGAAAGAGCTCACACACAACACAGTTCATATTATGATCGCTCAATGTAAAAATTGTGTCAACTTCTGTTTGACCAAATCATTTTATTGTCGCCGCTAAGCAAAAGCCAATGAAACCCCGAACTCTGTCAGCGAAAAACCTGCTGGCTCGACAATAGAAAAGCAATTCCCGCACAAAAGACCTTTGCGAAACACGCATAAACAAGATTGTCCGACTGACAAAAGCCTTTATGATTTGACGTGTTTTTGTTGTTGTCGCTCGACAAATGCTACACACAAAACAAGAAGAAGAAGACGAAGAAGACACAGTTTTCTCAGCCAATATAAGAGATTTATAGATGAGAAAATATTCCAGAAATTTAAACTTCATCTAGGTAGTGTGTAGAGGTTGTAATGCTAAATTATTATTAGCAGAAAAAAATGAAATGGTTCAAGTAAAGCAGTTAACTCTTGATATTGGCCAACTGTGAAAATAAAGAAAAAATTCTAAAAGCCAATAATTAATGTAAGTTAAAATACATAACTATAGGCGCTATTTATTGACGATCCTATGGTAATATCAAATGATCGCTAGAAGCGACTTTTTATACGAATTAAATTAGTAAAATTCAAATCAAAATTAAATCTCAAAATATAAGCAAAAATAAAATAAATAAATAATTGAAAATTCAAAAGAAAATGTCAAAAAATAACCCAAACAATGAAAAGTCAATCCAAGTCAGTCCAAACGCAGAGGCTAAGCTACCAATTCCAGCTGTCAATAGAAGCTCTTGAAGCTCACGTCTACGCTTGAGTCAGATGCAGATGCTTAAATGGATTCTATTCTATTACTCAATTTGAGTCATTAGAGCTTAAGAGCGTCTTTAGATGAGATTGAAATCGTGTTTGATTGCATGATGCGAGCTAAGCACAGACAATTAACAAATGCATGTGTCACGCTCTGATTGGGGCTTGGAGTGGCAGGCGGGGCAGGCATATGGCTCAGGTCTTAGAAAGTGGAAGAGAGTAGCCGACGCGACCCTTACTACTTACTCACACGTGTTCGTATTTATGCCTCGGTATTACCGCATTTAATTTCGCGTTCAAAATCAATTAAAATTTCTTTCCTTTCAGCAACTTTCGACAAAGACAAAGACTTCATGTCTCTGGCTGCCGCTCTATGTCGAGCTGAACGCATTTGTTTTGTTTTTTTTTTTATTAATTTCCGCATTGTCTACAATATCTTCCAAAATGATCAAGATCTGTAATTACGTTCGTAATTCGTGGCTCAAATTTATCTTGAGCTCGAAACAAAAGTAAAATTGATTCTAAAAGTGAATTGTTTAGGTATTTTAATAGCTTTAATAGCTCTGCAAATATAATTGTTTGTCTTTGGGCTATGCATTAAAATGATTTCTTCAATTTTATTTTTACACAAATTGCATTGTTTAAAGGCTAAAAATAAATTCTTCGTTTTGGCTCTCATGACTTATTTAAAAGTTAATTTACTGCAATTAAGTGGGTTATTTATTTATATTTTTATGCATGGAGCATATTGGTTTAGGTTCATGATTGTCTTGGTATATTCCTTACTATTTTTCCCAAGGAGTTGATACAGATGTTAATTGGGATATTTATATTATATTATATTAAGCTGCTAAAGAGCGGGTTTATATTGTCCAATATACAACACGAGATATGAAATAAATATTAAATATATAAAACTATGCTTATTTGGGGCGGAATCAATTAATTTAAATTACATTTTATTCTCAAATGTTTTAGACCAAGAATTAAATTTACATTTTAAATTTTGTAAGTTTTTCAGTAAAACGGAATTTTACAATATTCTTCCATAAACTCTTTATTTTTGAGCCAACCTTTTAGACTCGAATTGGCAAATTGCTTAATTTGAGCACATGAGCAAACAAAATTAAAGACAAATTTTGTATGCCAATAATTATCCAATTGGCATTTGGTTGGCCAAAACGATTCAGTTCGATTCGCAGTCAAGTCAGAGCCAGACAGAGCCATGGACAGTGGCTGGTCATTGATTCTGAACCTAATCAGTAAATATATATTTATGTTTGACAACTTACAAGAATAATATCTAATAATTTCCACATCAAACATTTGCCTTAGTCAGGGAATATTTACAGAACAGCACAGTTTGCGTGTTTTGGCACGAGAATTACGAGTTTCAGCTAGGAGACTATTCCAGCTATGTATCCATCAATATTGAGACATTGGAGGGCAGCTTCGAGCTTGACGGAGAGGCCAGGAGACAACAGCTCAAGCAGCTCGGGCTGAACTACGATGATCTAAGGCTTAAGCTAACGCTATCCATTGAGCGCTCACACTGCGAGGTGGGAGTGAGTAATCCTAAGAGGAATTCTCTTTATTTTACCTCTACTTCACAGAGTTTTCTGATCTTTGGCGCACTCATGAGCCGCTTCGTGGCCGCCTTCGCGGAGGCTTCTATGTACTCCATCTGGCGCTCGTTGCACAACAAATTCGTATTTGCCCATGTGGCACAGGAACTGGATGAGCAGGCATGCTGCCTCAGCTACTTTTTCCAGGGTAAATATCGAATCTGAAGTGAGCGAATTCAGCTGCTCGGAATACGCACTTACAGATCAGCCCAACATGCTCTTCGTGCTGCGCAGTTATGCGAATGCCACGGACTTTGAGCTGAAAACGAACAAATATGTGGGTCCCAGAGCGGAGCAGCCACAACAGCTCATCCTGCTCGATCGCTACGATGCGGAACTGCAGCGCTTTCAGCATAACGCTGAACTCTTTCCCGACAAACTCAGAGATTTGCAGGGACGCGAATTGATCATCGCCGGCTTCGACTACCGGCCCTACACAGTCATCAAATATGTGAGTGTTTTTTTGAGAGAGATTCTTGATGCGAGATTGTGAAACAGATGCGATTTGAGTCTAGACCAGTCAGAGCAATGCGCGTGATGTCGCCGTTGCAGAGAATTCGAATTTATCCAAGGCCTACATCGATGGCACAGAGACCCAAGTGGTGCTCAGCTTCTGTGCCCAGTTCAACTGTACCGTGCAGATAGATACATGTAAGCGAAGTCAGAGAGTAAATCTAGATTTTAATACTCCCCCCCCCGCTTAGCCGATGCCGATGACTGGGGAAACATCTATCCGAATATGTCGGGCGATGGCGTTCTGGGCATGATCATCGGCCACAAGACGGATCTATGCATTGGCGCCATGTACTCGTGGTACGAGGACTACACCTACTTGGACTTGTCCATGTATCTGGTGCGCTCGGGCATTACGTGTCTGGTGCCGGCGCCAAAACGTCGCGCCAGCTGGTATCTGCCGCTGCAGCCCTTCCAGGCCACACTCTGGGCCGCCGTGCTGGTCTGCTTGGCCATCGAGACGTTCGGCCTGGTGCTGGCGCACCGAAGCGAGCAGCAGCTCTACGCGGCCTCTAACGCCAACGACGGCTGGTGGCGCAGCCTAAAATTTGGCCTGGTTACGACCTCGAAGCTGTTCATCTCACAGGCGGGCAATAGCGACGCGCGTTCCGTGACGGTGCGAGTGCTGCTCTTCGCCTGCTTTCTCAACGACATCATCATCACGAGCATCTACGGCGGAGGTCTGGCCAGCATATTGACCATTCCTAGCCTGGACGAGGCAGCCGACACCATGCAGCGCATGCGCTCCCAGCGTCTTCACTGGGCGGCCAACTCCGAGGCGTGGGTGATCTCGATTCGCGGCACTGACGATGTGAGTAGCAATGGATTAGCCCCGTAAACCCCTATTATTTCCATTCCAAACACAATCGTAGCCGCTGATGAACGAGCTGTTGGACAATTTCCGCAGCTACAGCGATGATCAGCTGATGGAGTTGGCCAAGGAAAATCGCATGGGATTCACCTTGGAGCGTTTGCCCTTTGGTAACTAAAATGATTTTGGCATGCCCAAGTCTAAGTTTGCCTTATTCAAAGGTCACTTTGCCATCGGCGACTATCTGACGGAGCAGGCCATTGAGCAGATGGTGATCATGCAGGAGGATCTCTACTATCAGTACACGGTGGCGTTTGTGCCGCGACTGTGGCCGCTGCTGGAGCGCTTCAATGAGCTCGTCTATCGCTGGCACTCGTCCGGCTTCGACAAGTACTGGGAGTACCGTGTCGTGGCCGACAATCTCAATGTGAAGATCCAGCAACAGGTCGAGAGCACAATGCTGGCCAGCGGCCAAGAAGACATTGACATCGACCCCGTCAAGCTGGGCATGTCCAACTTTGCGGGCATCTTGCTCATCTGGGTATTGGGCATCAGCGCGGCCACCATAGCATTCCTTCTCGAAATGCTGACCGCCAAGCACTCCACCTGAGAATGGAACACATAACAGCCAGAGCATTGCCAAATCTGTTTGCGCAACATTTCGCAATCAACCCGACATCAAACGGTTTCACTCAATGTAGCGCAGCACACAGACGCCAGCCATACGATACATATATCATCTGGAAGATCTAAGACCGCACATCTTAATGTTTAGTTTCACTGAGCGACGCGCCATATGCAAAGGGCCGACGCGCTGCGATCCGCAGAGATGTCGCCGGCCAAACGACATGCGGAAGTGGCGTGAAAGTTCTCAGACTCGCTGCGAATTATGCTCTTAAGAAAAACAAACGAAATGTAAACTAAGTTTATATATATATAAAAGAAAATATATATATATCTCTTTTTACCTCTTTTAATGGCATAGCACATGTACGTGATCCCAAATAAATATATAAAAAACAAGTAAAAGTGCTCAAGTCTGGAGAGTGTACGACTAGGGATTACCCTGAGACTAAAGCAGAGATGAATATAGCCAAGACTCTATTCTTTGAAAAAGTTTCTTCTATAAAGAATTCGAGAAGGCTTAAGCAAGACATCGTATTTAGCATCTGTTTACATATTACACAAATTTTGTGTCTAGTTAAGTCAAAAGACAGCAGACTTTAAATAAAAAAAAATTGTTTGATTTTTATTGAAAATATATTAAATATATAAATATATTTAATTATTATTATTTATTATATTTATTTAAAATATTCTTTTTTATATACATTATTATTTTAAATATTTTTTATTTATGTATTATTTATTTATAGATTTAAATAATATTTATTTTGTATTAATATATTTTATATTATTTAGTTATGTATTTATATATTATAGATCTATGTATTATTTATTTAAATATTATTTAGTTCTATATTATATTATATATATTTATTTATTAATATATTTAATTGTTATTTATATTATTTAATTCATTAAATTATTCATTTAAATACTATTTTTTTATGTATTATTTATTTAAATATTATTTATTTATATATATTTATTTATTATTTATTTATATTTATTTATTAATATATTTAATAATTATTTATATTATTTAAATAATTAAATTATTATTTATTTACATTTTTTTATATATTATTTTTATTTATTTAAATATTATTTATTTGAATATTAATTAGTTATATATTATTAATATATATAATTATTTATTTACATATTATTCTAGTCATCAGCTTTTATAGCTTAATTGAGTCAGTCTAATCTAGAGTCTGTCGCGTGTTCTTGCGCCTCTGGTAATCAACATACCCCAATTACAGAGTATCAATAAAATTAAGTGACTAGATACAAATTATGAGCTGCGTATCTCACAGATACGATATGGTGCAATGAACTGTCTAAGTGCTAGCCAGCGCCAGTGGCCGCTCCTCGAGTGTGAAATTTTGTGACTGCCTTTGGCTGTGGCTGTGGCTGTGACTGAGGCATTGCAATGAATTTGAACACGTTCCATGGAAATTCTCAGCTGCAAGGGGCGAGGAGTTAATTGGCTTTCGGCACTCGGCACTCGACACTCGATCTCTGATTGACATGCGCAGCGTGTGGCATGCATGTTTTTGTTTTTCTTTTAGAAATTGTCGAAAATGTTTAAGTTCGAATTCGGATTCGGATTCCGATTTGGATTTGGATTTGCATGTGCTTGCAGCTACAGCTCGCAGTGAAAGCGAAATGCACAAGGCTTGTTACTCAAGCTTACAACTTCGCTCTAGACTGAGCGATTAGCAATTGTTTAAAGAACTTTAGCAAACACTCTGAGAACTGACTAATTACAGTTGACTCTACGCATGGCTATAAAATGGAAACGTTTCGAGCGCAAATCAATCAGTTTAACGACAGAAACATGTTCGGTTTGTCCAGGCTCTTGCTGCTGGTTGCCTTGGTGGCTGCCGATTGGGCAAACGCGGATGCAGTGGGTGAGTCACTCAGTGAGACAGCTGCAGCTGCAGGTCTCAGAAGCTTCCACTTTGCTCTCTTGCAGACACCTGCAGCCTGCCGCCGGAGTACGGCAACTGCCGCTCCCACATACGCATGTGGTACTTCAACAGCTACAGCAGAAGCTGCCTGCCCTTCGACTACTCCACCTGCGGCGGCAATGCGAATCGCTTCTTCACGCGCTCCGAGTGCGCCAAGCACTGCGCACTGATGCGCATACCCGAATTGGAGCATCTGCTGCATGTGAAGCAAACTCGAAAGCTACGAGACTAAAATAAGATATATATCTAGATTTATATGTATATATAGTTAATTTAGGTAAAGCTCTCAATATACTCCTTTTTCCTCTGAGAAATGAGACTGTGAAAATGTGGTTACTCTGCGGGTAATTGGCCGCATGCAAATATCTGTGCCTCAGTGGGCAACGCTGCAGCGGGCATAGCTGAGGTGAGACCCAATTGTGCAAAGACCCTCGGATTGCAGAGATTGGCATTTGGCGGCCCGCAGATGCGTGCCACAGAGTGCGCCGCCGACTGCCACGGGCCGTCGCCGCCAGGGGCTGCTTGCCGCACTTACTTAACCTTACGTGCGTTGCTTTGACAATGCCACAACAGCCATAATAAAGCGAAAAAATATTTCACTTTGCACAACGCGAAGCGACACGGAGCGACATGGCGCGGCGACATATTCAATTGGCAGCGCGCGTCTCATAATTTTTATACCCTGAATCCATTGAAAATGGAAATTTCAGGGTATAATGTTTTTGTGCAAATGTATGTAACAGGCAGAAGGAGGCGTGCCACACCCCATAAAGTATATATATTCTTGATCAGCTCGATGAGCTGAGTTGAACTAGCCCTGTCCGTCTGTCCGTCCGTCCGTCCGTCCGTCCGTCCGTCCGTCCGTCCGTCCGTCCGTGTAAACACCTGGATTTCTGCAACCACAAAAGCTAGAGACTTCAAATAAAAAGCAAAATGCTCGATAATACCATACGCTGTACGAGTTTATTTTTTTTTTTCTATAACTCATCCCATTTCTTTTTTATCGATAACTATCGAAAATATCGCTTTGTTTTTGAGGTCTGGCGTGCACACCGTTAAAGATAGAATCGTGCACTAAGTTGTGTTTGATTGCTATATTGAATCCGCACATTTTGTCATTTTTGGATTTTTGATGCCACGCCCCTTTCGCCCACAATTCAACAAAAACGATAACTCACGCATATCAAATACTAGAGACTTGAAATTTGACAAATAGGTACATTTGTATGTCATAAACATTCCCCGAAAATTTCATTAAGAACGTGTGTCGAGAAAAAAAGTTATTAAACAAAAATTTCCATAGTACAGCCTCTGCTGCAGCCGCAAAACTGTGCAGTGAGCATATTACGTGCATGCATATGTTTGTGTGTGTGTGTGTGCATGTGTTGTTAACTGTTAATGAATAAATGAAACTTTTTATGATTGGTATTACAGCTCAATGGATTCAGGGTATCTCTTAGTCGAGCAGACTCGACTAGAGTTTCGTTACTTGTTAATATTTTCTACACTCTCCTTTTGTGCTTTATTTTATTTAATATCTCGCATACTTGCATGGAATTTATATAAATATAAATGTGTGTACATGTGTGTGTGTGTGTGTGTGTATGCTTAGACGCGTAAACAAATGTGAAAGTGAAAGAGCGCCTGGCTTATGCAGGGGCCTAATAAAATGACGATTAATTATTTAATTATGGAAAAGCTTCGATTGCAGCAAGCGCAGCAACTGAGCACATTGTGGCGGGAAGGCAAAGGGGGAAGCGGGAGGGGGGAGGTCGATAGACACAGCTAAGCTACACTCTGTGCTGTGCCCCATCATTCTCCCATTTTGGGCAGCAGCCAGCAGCAAGACGCATTGTTCGACATGACGCATTATTGCATTCGATTTAAGCTGATAAAAAATATATATCTATATATATATAAATAAATCTATATATATATGTATACAAAGAGAGAGAAACAATTAGAAACTGACACGTAAAAAGACTTTCGATTGTGCGCAGCAGATCGAGTGTTTGCTTAATGGACACCTGTGCAGGAGAAATCGCAGCAGCTGAATCAAAGCAAAAAAAAACAAAAAAACAAAAGACATGCCATGCTGTGAGTATATGCATATATGCCCTCATATACCCATTAGTATATATCCCACATGTTTAGCCAAAGTGCATTAGGGTTTTGTCTCCGCTCACATGCAATAAGAACGGGTCGCTGGGCCAAAGCATATTTTCTATTTGCACACAAAAAATAATGAGAAGAAGAAGAAATAGAGGCAAGAGTCGAGAGTCGAGAGACGAGACACAATAGACACAACCGCAACCTCCTCAGCCAATGGACATCAATCATGCGGACAGCGAGTTGCCACAGGCCGCAGCTAAATTGCATTTTCTGCACTCAGCAAAAACTGTGAATGCTTCGCATTCAAACTGACACCAATGCGAGCCACGCACCACCTATGAAATGCTTCTTCTTCTTTTGCTGATGTACACCTACCAGAGAGACACCCGCATATTGAAATTTTCATAAATTACACAATGAAATCCACTTTTTTTAAAGGTATTTAACACACGTATTTGAATTAAGCAACAAGAGAAGTTGCCTAACGCCTAGGCGAGGCGAGGCGGGTCGCCTGACCTACGACTTAACTTGAGTCGAGTTGGCGACTTTAACGTGGTTTAGAAGAGGCTTTAGAAGAGGCGCTATATGATTTGATGGACCAGCTGCAGTTGCCAAAATATATAAGTAATATATAATATAATATATAGATAAATATAAATAAAATAATATTAATAAATATAAATAATAAATTAAAATAAATAAAAATAAAACATAAATAAATATAAATAAAATAATATAAATAAATATAAATAAAATAATATAAATAAATATAAAAAATAAATTAAAATAAATATAAATATCATTGTAAAATCTTTAAATTTACTTAAATAAAATAATATATATATTTTTAATATAAAAGACTTAAATATTATATATATATATTATTATATATATATATTATTATATATATATATATTATATAGATTAATATTTATTTAAGTCTTTTAATACAACTTTCTCTTTCTCTGTCTCTATTTATAAGAATTAACTGCATTTACCCAATAGTCAATATGAGATAATATTATATTAAATATTTTATGATAATTTTAAGCAAAAAAAAAAAATATTTTACAAGGAAAATTTAACATTTTTACACAAGCTAAATTTTCTGTGCAAAATATAAATATTTATTTAAGAAAACTAAATTACTTGAAGAATTAGCTGCCGTTGCCAAAGTGTCACAACAATATAATAATGTATTAATATTTAATTACTATATATTATAGATTTCAAAAAATATAAATATCTTTATTTAGTATTTATATTTATTTAAAACTTTTAATATTACTTCGTCTCAATTTATAAAAATGTTAAATGACTAAATGGCAAAAATGTCAAAATAATATAATATATTAAATATCATATTATAAATGTAATATGATATTATTATATTCGCCATTTAGCTACAGTTGCAAAAATATAATAAATATTATACTATATTTTAAATAAATATTTATACCGTTGTTAAAGATGTATATTTAGTTACAGCTTATAATATTTAATTATTAGAATCATATTATAAATTTCAAATAATTGAAATATATATTTTTTATATGTATTTTATTTATTTAAATTATAATTATTTACAATTCATAATATTTAATTAATGAAATTATATTATATATTTTAATTTAATTTTATATATTTAATTTATATTTATGTTCATTTTATTTTTAAAATTATATTTATTTACAAGTCATAATATTCATTTATTCGAATTATATGTATTAAATAATTATAAATATCTTTGTAAAATATATATATTTATTTAAAATTTATAACAGTGCTATCTCTGTATCTATTTTTAAATCTATGCAGAAATTAGAGAAGTATTCCTTTTATCAGTTAATAACTCTCTGCAATAAGAAAACGCTTAGACTGCAACAGCATTGGCATCCGTTGATTTGTTGGCTCGCCATCTGAATGCAAAGTGAAAAGTGCTCTGAGGAAATTAGATGCAACGGGAATTTGCACAGTTAGCTGTAATTCGAGCGAGAAAAGCGCTTTGCACTTATGAAAATTGCTTTATCTTTGCTTTTGCTCAATTGCGGAATTGCAAATTTCTTTTCTATTTTATTTCATGCTGCCCAACGGAAATGCTCAAGTTCTGAGTAACTGAAGATATTATCTATCTGTTATGGCTGACCACATTAAGAGTTTGGATAGTAGATCAATCAAAAGATCAGAATAAGCCATTAAGGCATTGGAACTAAGTTGGTAATATATGATGCTAAATAATTATATATACTATATAATTATATATAATCATTCTGCTTAGCCAAAAGATCTCACATATAATCCGATCACATATGCTAATTCTACCTTGGCTCATCCGACTTGGCTTTCGCACACTTTGGGGGGGAAACACGCGGCTAATGGTTTAATGTAAATGCTTCTGGTACCCCCCATGGATCGTTAAGGCACTCACAAATGGTAAACGACACCGAGCGCCCAGCTCAATTATGCGTCGTCGTCGTCGTCGTCGTCTGCACTAATTTGTCTCGGAAGGTAATTATGAAATTTCGGAAGGCTGACGCTCGGCCACTCGTGGAGCCCATTCATGCCACATATATACTCAGCTTGCCTCCAGCTGTGGGTCGGCGTGGTAATCTATGATTTGCGCGGCCAGCAAAAGTGAAACTTGCGGCTGGCATTTGTCTTATCAAAGAGCATAGCTCGGGCTCGGGTTCGGGCTCTGGCTCTGACTGTGGCTGTGGCTATGGCGCGGGATCGGGCTTTGTTTCGCCTGCGGCCTTTGTTGAGCGGCAACAATTGGAGCCCAGTCGCCCGGGCCCGAATCTTTTGTACAGATACAGATAACAATAAAGAGACAAGAGCATCGTGTGAATTTCGCACAATGAACTTGAAACTTGTACTACAAATCTAAAGCGAGTCAGCCTGGCTCAGCCGGGGTATGCCAGCCCAACAGATGCCCTGCACGATCGAGTTTAAGAAATTAATTAACTCGCTCTAGATTTGTACACACTCAAGTCTGCTCTTTACTTCATTGCAATATACCCCATTTGTTTAATTTTCAGTGGGTATATTCAATGAAAATGCGCTCGTCGCATGTTTTCTTTGTTTAATTAAGAATGCATAAATACACAAGGCATATTTGGTGGCTCAGTGGCCAATAAAGCGCTCATAATTTTCAATTATTTTCACATTTTTCACTTACGGCCAGATCCTAGCTCTTTGAGCCAACCGAATGAATGCATTCAAGATCTAGTTGAGTCATTGGCCCCGCATTGTTCAGCGAACTCAATTAATTGAATCTATGTAAATTTGTGTTTGTCATGACTGCGTGACTGAGCTACTGACTGACTGACTGATTGATTGATTGAAAGCCGAAAGCCGCTTTAAAGTACTTTAAATATATTTAGAAATAAGTCCCAACAAAGAAGAAAAACCCTTTTCAATCACTTTAAGAACAAATTCTATTTGATAAATACCAAAAATAACTGTAAACTGCACTCACCTTATTTTGTTTGCGTCGCAGCAGGTGGGGCGCTCCGCCTGGCGGCTGCAGCGGCACGGCTGGCTCCGGCGTCACCTGCTGCACGGGACGCGGCGGCTTCAGTGCCAGCTTCTTGAGGCTCGCAATGCGCTTGTCGCACATCAAGGACACATCATCGATGCGCTGCAGGACCTGCAAAATAAATATATATAAATATTAATAGATTTCAATATATTATATATAATATAATATATAGATACAATATTAATATATAGATTATATTTAAAGAGACTCATTATTGACAAATTTCTAGATTTCTCTCTAAATTCTTATAGCTAAAAGTCACATTTGGAAAGTGGCTTGATCTACATAGACGCCCAATCGAAGCCAGAGCTGCCAATTGTATTGACTGAACTAAAATACGTTGTCTATTGTTATAGACTCAAAAAAAAAAACGGTTCCATTCATAACGAGCCACAGATTTTTCTACTCTTCAAAGAAGAAATACTTTACTCTCAATTTTTTACATTTCGCTCGTATTGTTAGCTCTTAGAACGCTATCTGCAAAGAGAAAGTGTTAAGTAGGCAAGCAATGGGCGTAAGCCGTGCGATCTAAATTTTAGAATGCATTAGATAATAGAAAAGGCACAGGGAGAAGCAGAGGTAGAGGCAGATGCATAGGCACAAGTAGAGCCAGAGCGAAATATATGGAGCATAAATATTCTTCATTGAGATAAGTGCGAATTAAATTCTTTTATTTAAACGATTAAAACTGAATGAGCCACGTTTTAGCTGGAAGCCGCTGGGAAGAGTCATGGAAATTTGTTGATCGAAAATATACAAAGTATTCATAAATATGTAAATTTTGTAGTTTATGAGTTGAGACAAGATACAATCAAATTTCCTTTTTCTAATTCAGGTAAAGCCTTCTGCTATTTAGGTATGCATAGAATTTAAACAATTTGGACTTTGAGTATTGTCTAGTCAGATATATTAATGCCAAACTATTGTGAAATAATTTCTATTGCAGTTCATAGTCACATTAAATAATTTATATAATGTTAAATGAATAAACAATGTAATTTAATAAATAGCAAAATTTAATAAATTTAACCTCTGACATTGAGATGTTCCAAGCTGGTAGCTAATATAATATATAAAAAAAAAAACTAAATAAATTAGATTTTATAAATAATATTTATGTTTAAAAATATAATAATATATAAAAAAAATACTAAAAATATTAAATTTTATAAATAATAATTATATTTAAAAATATAATAATATATTAAGCAAAAATACTAAAAAAAATTTAATTTTATAAAAAATATTTATATTTAAAAATATATAATATAATAATATATAAAAAATATTACATTTAATAGATAATATTTATATTTAAAAATATAATGCTAAAAATAATAAATATTTAAATTTAGTCTCAGGCATACAGATATTCTCACAAGCTGGTAGATAATATCAAAAAAATAGACTAAAAATTAAATTTTAATAATATTGAAATTCAATAAATAATAATACATAAATAATAAAATGAAATAAATTTAATATATCCAAAAAAGCCTAAAGACTTTAAATTAATAAATAATTGAATTAAATAAATTTAGTCTCCGGCATAGTCATTCCCACAAGCTAAAAATTAAATTTTATATATAATATTTTCATTTAAAAAATAATACTTATAATATATAAATTATAATAAGTAATTAAATTAAATAAATTTAGCCTCTTTCATAGAGATGTTCCCACAAATTGGTAGCCAGCTTGTGCCTCTCCAGCATTCGCATTTGCATTTGATTAAGATCTAAGCTCGACGCTGCTCTGTCCACAAATGCATTTGCACAGCGCTTATGGCATAATAAATATAAGCTGAAGGCGCAACAACAATGCGTTTTATAATGCAGGAGAATTTAGTGGTATTCTCACGAGATTTCTCCTTGGTAAAATGAAATGAGCACGAAAGTAAACTGAAGTTCGCTCAGCTGACTGAGCCACACCACAGCTAACAATTGAATTTGTGCCACACCAAAGGCACAACAATTGCTCAGTCCAATGCTCGCTCGTGTCTTGAAAGCGAGTATATTCGGCGCTAAGCGAACAATGTCAAAGTTCACTGAGGCTGAGGTCGAGCCAATTGCTTATATAAGCTGATAACTGCAAAAAGGTCTGATACACAAGGCACTTGCTTGGGCACAAGTTGCCAATTGGCTATTGGCTATTGGCGATTGCGTAATTGAATTGCACCTGGAGGACAACAGGCGTTTGGCGATGTCATGACCTTTTGACATTTTACATAATGGTCGCCGACAGCGGTTCAATTGCCGCTTTCACTTTTGCTTCCGACGCGTCTCTCTTGGAGCTGGGTTTGGGAATCTCTAAAGTTGTTGTTGTTGTTTTTGGTTTATTGTCAACCAGAGTTTGGCGCATCTTCAACATGCATCTTGGGTTTCCATTTACCAGTTATGCTGTCTACTGCGAAAGTCCACTCGAGCTGCGCAGTTGATCAAATGCTACAATGACACAGCTGCAACAGCTGCTGCTGCTCCTGCAACTGCTGCTGCTGCCGATGCGCTAACCAAACCAAAAATATTTTGTAATGTAATCAAATGTTATTTATGTGGCCTGTGCCTGCATAAATTGTGGCTGGACATGAAGATCTTAGGGTTGTCGTACCCAAGTCTGGCTGATTTCTATCAAATTTACAAGGCTCAGATAACTTTTTTAATTAAAGAATACATTTTATATTATACAAAAATTAAATTATTTTCAGAAAATATATATTTAAAGCATATACTTATAATTTTATATAGTTTATTTATTTAAAATATTTTAAAATAATTTTTTAATATTTTTTATTAATTTACATTTTATATATTTAATTTTTTTATATTAATTAAAAGTTTTTTTTTAATTATTTTTCTTTTCTTTTTATATGCTCCTTAACAACTCTGGGCAAATTTGAAATTTTCTTCTTTATTTGCTGCCGGCTCGCACGACCAGTTGCTTCATCAGCTACCATTGACCTTTGCAGGAGTCGGCGCCCACGCGCTTAGCTTCAGTGAACGAACTCCATTAGCGCCTTGATGCACGAAGCTGCGCGTAAAGTCAGAGTCAAATTGAAAATTTTGACGATGGCCAACAAAAGACGTCAGCAGCTGTCAACTAAATTAGACTTTCGTGTTTGGCTTTGGACTCGGCATGACTAAATATAACTAAGTATATGTTCGGCTAGCTGAGATAATTGCATGGTAGGAGAGACTTAGTAATTGCTAGTTGACCTTTTTAAGCGGCCTGCGTTCTTTATGTTTTAAACAATTTTACTTGGACCTCAAGTTCAACTTAAATACAATGTCTTAGTCAAAGGTCACAAAACAATAACTGCAAAGATTTTGTACATAAAGAAATAATGTAAATGTACAAAATCTTTTATGTAGGAGAATAATGCAAAATGTTAAGGTAAACTAGTGAAAATTATTTTTGTTTTAATAAAATTTGCATATTTCAAGTGTGACTAAAGCTAGAAAAATTATCTGTTGTTGCTTACAGTTCAAGCGAAAACATTTTATCCAGAGCAAGAAAGTGGAGATAAGAGAGAGGCGAAAAACCTTCTTCAAGGCAACTGGCAACATGTTCGAGCATGAACTTTTGTCAAAAGCAAAAATAATGCAAAAGCTTTGATTACCTGAATGTCAAATAGGAATGTAAGATGAGCATTGAGAGCAACTCGAAATGTTAAAAACAGATAGGAATGTTAACATGAGTGCATACTATGTATGTTATGCAAAAGCTCATTTAGGCTTGGAATTTAGGTGAATAAAAATGTTACAATTATGAATTCAATAATTAATTATAATTATTAATAAAATACATTTAGTGAATAAGATATTTAGAGTGATTAATAATAATAAAATTATGTAAGTGAATTTAAAATACATTGAATACAAATCATGAATGCCATTTTGTCCAAGATCAGATCAAGCTGATACTCACGCTAACGTCAACTTATACTCATATGAACGTAACACTCTATAAAAGAAAATTGGAATTTCTGTGATGCAACTTGGATGGAAAAACTTCAGTTAGCACATCGGTCATGATTTAATAGTTAACGTTTATTATAGTTAAGACAGCTTTTGTTGGCTTGATGGCCAGCGAGAATGCAATCGCAAGGATATCCAGTTGGCCAACTGGTCAAACATGACGACAGCGAGACTGGAATGAAAGCGGTCCAGCGCAGAACTCTGAACTGTGCCAAAGTCATTAAACAGACACAAAACGCGCAAAACGTAAACGCCACAAGAATATTCTCGCGGCATTGGCCGAAACGGGTCTTGCTGACCCATTTCGTGCTCGTGCTCGTGCTCGTGTTCGTGCCGCGACATCTTTTTACTGATTGCCTAAAATGAATAAATGCCTAACCAAAAATAAAAACTGGACTCTTGCCGTGAACCCACAGAAATGGGTCACTATGCTGCTGTGGGCCTGGAGCGCATGCCAAGCCATCAATTATAAATCTGAGTTGATATTTCCGTGGCACAGCTGCATAGTATAAGATCAAGACGTATAAGAGTGACTTTGCATAGCTGCTTGCACGCTTAACATAACATATTCTAAAATGTTACAGCTCTTGGCGTCGAGCATGTTCGACGCCATAGTTAATGTTGCTTAGCTGTCTTGTATGACTCAAATGTTCGCACATGCTTGACATGATTAACTCAATAAGAGTTTTGTTCCCAAAATATTATAAATACAGTGATTAAGGTAAATATTTGCCATGACAAGATCACTTGTAATTCTAATCGCATTATATACTGCTTACAGAACATATCAAAATATGACTGAGCAACAAGGAAATGAATCAACTCCACTTCAAATTTGTATTGCTAGAGGGAAATAAAAATTACTTTTAATGATTAACTCAGTCTGAGCTCTCATTGTGCTACCTTTAATTCTATATGTCGCAACGCCTACTTGGAATTGTTTCTGTTTTATGTCTATTGCCCTCTCCACTGCTGCACTGCTGCACTGCCCAGGCGTGCGACAGAAACCGGTTGATTGATACCATTTGTAGCATTAAATGCACATTATGTTTGTTGCAACACCGAAGAATGCCCCATTCCAATTGCAAGCGCTGTTATCTAACTGTACTCGCACACACAGCCAACTGCAGAAGCAACTGCGACAACAGTTCAAAGACAGCAGAACCTGTCTCTGCATTACATCACAAACACAGTCACACCACACAAATATGAACAGAGCGCAGTGCCCGTGTATGGGCGGGCGTACACGCTGCTCTGTTAATTTATATCAAATTTTTAAATCAACATTCGAGTTCGAGTTCGAGATGTGATTTATATGGCAAATCTATTACAGCACGATCTGTCGTCTATGTTTAATATGGAGAGGAAGAAATACTTAAAATATAGTGACAAATTTTATGGGCAACAAGATGTTAATGAATATGCAAACAAATAAAAGCTGTTAAAAGGCTTAATTTATTCTGTTCATTAAGTTTTTTAGTAGAGGTGCTAAATACATGGATTATTCACAGTTAATAAAGTGTGTTTAATTTAAAATGAGTATAAATATTAAATATAAATAATTATAAAAAAATTGTAAATAAAATAATTTTAAAATAGGTTTGTTATTTATAATTTAATAATCTCTTTTTAAATTTCTAAAAGCAATTTTAAATCTAAAGCTGTTTAAAGGTCTAATTTATTTAGTTTATTATTAAGTTATTTAGTAGAGGTGCTAAATACTTTGATTATGCCCATTTTATAAATTTTTTATCAAAGATTAATTGTCTATAATTTAAATTGAATATAAATATAATATAAAAATATAAAATACAATAATAATACAATAATATAATATAATAAATATAATATAAAATGTATAATTAAATAAAATACTCTTGAAATAAGTTCATTCATTTAATAATTATTTTCTCAATTTAATAAGCAATTAACATTCGACTGCACTCACCTGAGATACGAGTGCTTTGGTCTCCGGTGTCGTGCTATCCAGAAAGATTTTCTTGAATTCACTTGGACTAGATAATTTGAAATCTGAGGCGGATGCTATGAAGGCCTGTATTTCGTGCAGACTCTGCTCGGCCAGCTCCGCCGACACGGAACACTTCTCGATGCGCTGCGAGGCCAAGAGCTCCACACCATTGGCACACCATTGATTAGCCTGAGAGTAGAGTGAGTCAGAGTTAGTGAAGTTTTCACTGAGTTTATTCTATTGAGTTTGAGTCTGGTGGTTACCTTTTCAACTCTCTCCATAAGTTCGCTGTTCTTGGCCAGAATTTCTAGCCGTTTGGTTAGACGCACGTTGATTATGTCGCAGACGCGCTGCAGCTCATCACACTTGGGCTGGACAATCTCCCAGGGATAGACGCCGCGGGAGCCAATCAGCTGTTGTCCCGCTTGTATAGCCTCTTCAGCACGCTCGACATCCACTTTGATTTGCTTACAGAACTGTTCCGTCTCCTCAACGAGCGTCGCAACGCGCTCGACGCTCTCGCCAATCTCAGTCATGTCGGCCACAGTCTTGAGATGCCCATCAAAGATGCTCTGCAAGTTCGGTAAGTAGTTTAGCATTGAAAGTTATATATTTGGACACAGTTCGAACTCACTTGCAGCTCTCGGAAGTCCTGCTCGAACATGCGCAGCAGGAGGCATTGCTCGAGTCGGTTGCGATGGGTCCGCCAGAACTCGTCGAAGCGACGCTCAGTTTCCTCCAGTTGGATCAGCAGTCTACGGTAATCGCGACAATCATCATAATGTTGGGGTTGTTTAAACTTATATTGTTGGTGATAAATAATTTGCTGACGATGTATTGGCTGCCCTGCACTGGATCTGCACATCGATATTTTGTATCATTTATGTTGGTCGTTATTTGAATCAATATTTTTATTGTTTCGGAATATTTATCGTTTGCGACAATGGCAACAGGGGAGAAGACAAAAGACAAGAGACGGCAACAACTTAATGAGTGAGATGAGCGACATTCCAATGAAAGAAATTGCAACGTGTTTTATGTATTTTCTTTTGTTTTTCTGAGAGTTTATTTTTTTTGTTTGTTAAATTTTGTAGCTTTTGTTGTGTGTGCAAAGTGAGATAAAATTGTGAATTGTGAGCTTAGACTGGACCAATGTGAGATCAAATAGGTGAATTCGTTTAGGTGTTTGTGTGGTGTCTGTGACAGTCATTAACTCGCTTCAGCTATCTTCATCAAGGCTCAAAGAATCCTCTTTGTGAAACACTAACAGACATTGACATGGAAACCATAAGCACATAGACAGACATGCATTACATATATTGTATTTAGGCTCAAACATCTTTTCAACATTAAGCGGAACTTTAGGCTGAGATTTATTTTTGTTTTCATGCAAAACTAAATTAAATGAGAATTTACTTATATTGTTATTTCAAAGAGTTTAATAATATACCCAACTAATATAAATATTATATATATGTATAGTAAAAATCTGCTCCACTAAACAAATTAAGGAAACATATTTGGAATATATGTAAACAGCTTAGGGCTTCTTTAAAAAATAAGTTATAAAATATAAGACTAATAATAATAATAAAAGTGTCTTAATCTCTAAGCTACTAGCTAGGTCAGAATTGTCCACAATTCTTAATAATTATATAGTTAATTATTATTTTTAGTAATTATATATATTTGTTATAATAATTATTGAGCCAACGAGTGTTTTCGATGGCATTTTTTATTATTTTTAATTTTGAATTTATTTACGATCGTCAGCTTAGCAGATCGATATGAAACAAATAATCGAATCTCTGATTGATTAAATCTCTCTCAAACTAATATATTGGGCGAATTGTAGCTCTTAAATTAACTAAATTGCTAGACTTAGTTTGCGGTGATTTGTGGGACCAACAATAATATTAATATTTATAAATATATCATATATATTTATATTAAATTATAAATACTTTTACTTTACCTAAAATTATATATATATCATTAAATATATATATATATATATCTCACTAATACGTCAAGTTGTACAGTAGCTAACTTCCTACTGCCCCCTTTTTAGTTAAGCTTAATTCCTAAGATTTAAAGTAGCTTCAATAAATGGACAAATATTTAATTAAATCTAAACTTTGAACTAAAGAATTAATTACTAAAAATACCAAATATTAAATCTATTTAATTAGTTCAAAATTAACTTTAACTAGTTAATAAATTACAGCCCTTTTAAATAAAAATAAATAAATGCTAAAAAAATAATTTATGAAGTATTATGAATATAATATATATATATATATATATATATATATATATATATATTTTTTTTTTTTTTTTTTTATATATATGCGCTATGAACTGAGACTGTCTTTCAAAGTATTGCTCTCAAAAATAAACGTTAATACAAAAACCAGTGCAGAGCTATAAAAACCAAATATTTATCAAAGTTAGTAAAAACTTCAAGACGTTAAAACGTTAGTTAAGTTAAGTTGAAGTTAAATTAGTTTATAGAAACGCGTAATTCAGAATTAAGGACACAGTTAAAAAGTTTCGAGCAAATTACTCCAGAGTATATAGACTATATAGCAGCGGAACACCAACTCTACAAAGTCGATAAATACCTTTCGATGGCGCTGACATTGCCCGTGCGCTCCGAGAACTCCTTGAGCTCCTCATTCGATTTGATTTTATCGAGCAGCGTTTCGCCATGCTTGGCAGCAGCCAGTATCTCATCCTAAAATAAATAATTTAAACTTAGTTTTGCAACTCATGGGCAAGGGCATAGAAAAGTAACCTTTAGGCGTGCATAGTCTATGCCTTGATCCTCTAATAGCTTTCGTGTTGCCTCCACGGAATTGGGAAACTCCGTGTCATGTATGGCCTGAATAAAGACGTCCAATTCGGCTGAGACCTGATGCGTTAAGCTTGAGAACTTCTCCAGTGACTAAAATTGAAAATATATCTTTTTAAAATATTCGTTGCTAAATTAATAGTGAGCTACGCACAATCCGCTGTTGTATCCACTCGTGATGTGAATATATTAAGGTTCCGCCCATGTCAGGGGTCAATTGACTCGTGTCCACGAATTCATGCAGATCGCTTAGAGTCGAGCACACAATTAGCCGAAAGCGATATTCGTCCTTCGATGAAAACTTCGAGCTCACCTCGGAAATGGCCTTCTGAAAGAGTCCAGATGGACGCAGGACATAGACCACATGTATAATACCGGGAAAATAGATCTGCAAATTTATATTTTAATATTAATAATTGTTAAGTAACAAATTGAGTCTGGTTCTCTTACCGATATGCGCTGCAATGCAGTCTTCACTGAGGTCCAGCGATCCCTGCGTCGATCGATAATCAAATGGAACCCAAGATCAGCATCCTGAAGGCTAAAGTATAAAGTAATACAATAAGGCATCAATATGGGAGTCCATTTAGAGATCTTGTCTACTTACGATGGCACTGAGCTGAGGTACAAAATGAGCTTCTGATAGTCGGCTTCCTCAATCGAGTTGAAATTGTTGTTGTCCGGAAAGATGATCAGCGGACAACCCTCTTGGGAGCGACCTCCTGTGATGACTGCGTGCTGCGGATGCAGCAGATCCGCCACATCGGCTATGTTGAGCACGCCCTCGCCACTCATGGCGGCAGCCGCTTGTGCTGGACTAATGTGCTCCAGCAGCGAGTTGATCTGTTCGGCCGGCTTATGCGCACTAATTGCTTCAGCGGCATAGGCAATACCCTGTGAGTTGACTGAGTTTGTCGAGTTGCTGCTGATCGTCGACGTTGTATGCTGCAACAGGGCCGAGCTGCGGCTCGTGTGTGCCGGCGAGTTGCTCAGCGATTGGAATATCGCCGTCTGTATGGAGGCGCCGCTGCTTACCGATATCTGAGAGTCGATCATGTGCTGGCTGATCAACTGCTGTTGCCGCTGCTGAGTTTGCGACGCGCTCATCACAATTGCCTGCGACTCGGCAAGTGCACTCTCCACATCATTATCTATGCGCCCAAAAGTATTAAAGTTTTTCATTAATAAAAAATCATATTTTATAATATATTTAAATAATTAGGCATTATTAACTATTGACAGCCGGCACAGATAACCCGGCGTAGGCTACACAAACAGAATGTTGGCAATAAAAATTAATTATCTTTATTTTCCCTATGCCAACAAATAGCTCAAATTCTACACTGGCCAACAAAATATAAATAAAAGTTTTAGCCAAGTTATTATTATACTTTGTCGAACAGAATGCCCAAAACCCATTAGGATTTCGAGCAAGTATTTTAGGTATTTGGATCAATAATCTGGAATTTATTTATGGCCGAAAGTCTGCATTTTCTAAAAATATTTTTTAATTTAAAAAATAAGTGAATAGTAAATGTAATGTGCTATAAATAAATATGCCTAGCATTTTTTTGGGCTAAACCAATTGATTTTGTGACATGTTACTTGCAGGTGCCTGAACGATGAGATTTGATTTTTATCAACTCAGCTGTTGCACCTCATTAATTATATACACACTGAATTCCCATTCCCAATGGATTTCAGGGCATAAAAATACTTTCAAAAGAGGCAGAATCTCTACTTGCTAACATTTCCCAATCAATAAGTTGTAAACAAAAAACAATTTTCATTCATTGAGAATTATAATAACAAAAAATCTGTACGCATTGCATATGCAATATAGTAAGTGTTAGATATGTGTGGATGTGTATTTACAATATGTATATGTATGTGCAACAGTGGCGCGAAGAGGTTGTGGTTGCGGCGTTTCTTTTTTAGCTTTGACCCATTTTCAGCTGATCGAAACACTTGCCCCTCGAATCTTTCAATTTTTAGCTCTTCCGCATATTTTCATATTTGTTTTTTTTTTCTCTCTCTTGTGTTTATCGTGCGGAAATCTTGATAATGAGCTCTTAACTAGGTGGAAAATACATTTTAAGTTTTGATTTATTTTCACAAGTCTGTTTTGCTCTTATCGAAACTAAGTACTTTGAGTAATGTGGCTATATTTATTTGTGCTCTCATATACCAGGCTGAGTAATAGGCATTGAAATGTTTGTAATATTTATATTTATTGTTTAATATAATATATTCCTTACTCTACAGATATTATGTGCACACCCAATGGAAATGCATAGAAGAAATTTCACTTTTTTGCACTTCAACTCACAATCATAATTAAAAATTCTTTCTTTTTTTTGTGGTAGTAAAAACTTTGTTGCTTTGGGACAAAGCACTATTAAACGCCATGAATGCTGTATACCAATGGGACAAAAAACATATAATTTATTCGAATGCATTTTAAACGACCTTGCGTGTGAACTTGCATCGTATCACAGCTTGACTGTGCGTGCGGGTATATAATATGAAGTATAAACTTACATAAATATACATACATATATATATGTACATACGAGCTGATCTGAATACAGTGTAAATCCTACTCGACTGACTCCTAAATAAAGTTCTTATTATAGAACTTACAGATTCTGAAAGGCATAAATTAGAGACTTAATTTGAAATACCGAATATCTAACAGGAGTTCAAATCATCCATAAAATAGTTTTTTTTTTTTACACTAAATATAGTAAAATATATTAACTTTGAGGCAGGCCTAAATCCGAAATTAAGTAAAGCCAACTATGCGACTCGGGATAATATAGTAATTTTCGATATATAACGCCTCCAAAGTCTGGCACTTGAGAGAGTTCAAAGCCCTAGCTAATCTTAATGTTTTTAACCATTAAAATTGTATGAGCTACAGCTAACCGAAATATACGAGAGTAGCTTGAAATATTTTTGAGATCCATCAGAACATATTCACAATATTAAAATAAAAATGTTGCTTTAGTCGAAAGTGTAGTAAGGCAGCTCTACTTAAGTTATGTATTCAATACTTAATTTTGTTTATTAAATAAAATATTAATAATTTTATTATATTTATATATATGCCATCTCGATGTAAACTTTTCATGCTACCCTCGTAATTAATTGTAGCAAAATGAACTAGAATATTACATATTTATACATAAAACCTATAAACTCTGTTCACTATATGAACGAGTATAAAAGCACGTGTGAGTTGGAGCATATAAAGTCTGTTTTATAAACTGTGCACACACTCACGCCTAATAGTTATTTTTTGTTATTAAAATCTCTTTCAATTTATAAAGAACGAGACAAAATGTGATTCACAATAATTACGCATCGGCCACATAAACACACACCGTAATCAGCTAAGGTTTGCAGGTTGCCCATTGCGGCCCTTTTAGAGCAGATAATTAAGCTCACGCTTCGTATAGAACAAACGTTGATTAGGGCACTCAGTCAATGTAAATACTCCACTTGCGGTGCTTCCAGATTTGTCGCCATTTGGGAATTGCACAACACAGCTGAGAGCTGTATAGAAATTACGAATAATTGTCAGTGCTAAACCTTAAGCCCACATGTTTCGCACGGCACATATCACGAATCCACAATGAAAAGAAAATAGAATTATAGTAACTGAAACGTAGCGTATGCTGTGTGTATGATATTGCCACTGCGCTGCTCAATGAGACTCTGGTAGAGGAACAGCAGCATTGTGTTGGCCTCGTCATCATCAGCTGCTGCCAAGCGGAGAGACAGTGTGTGCGACTGAGAGAGATGCAGAGAGAGATAGAGCTGGTGGGCTGGAGAGGGAGCGAGCGCTTGCGTAAGAGAAGAAAGAAACAAGATGAGAGTGCAGAGAAGAACCGAAGGTGATTGCTCGATGGACAGAATTGAAAATTTCAGAAGAGCATCAATGCTTCGTTTGCCGGCCGCCACTCATATGCTTTCTTCTGATCCGATCTCAGCTGCATTTGGAGTGCACATCGTTTGGCATCGGCAAACATCTAATTGGAGCAGCGCGAAAACGAGCCAGTTCATTGTAACACTCAACAACACACACTCGCACACACACAGATAGGAATAAAGTTTTCGAACAGTTCTCTCTGTCGCCGTCGTCGTCGACGTATGTAAAGCGTAAAACATCTGCCTTCAATGCCAATAGATGATAAGGTTTTAATGTAATACACAGCGTATTTAGTTCCGCAGCGCTACAATACTGGATACTGGATACTGGATACTGGATGTGCCTGCCGATTAGCATAGTTCTGATATAATTATTAACATTTGCCACAGAGTGTTATATCACCAAACGAGTTTCAGCTGCATTTGTTTTGTTTATTTTCTCTAATAAAAGTACTTCATGCTTACAGAAGTGAAAACCTTTCGAATACTGTTTAAGCAATGATTTCGGACTAATGTCTCAAGGTATTTCACCCAAGTAAACTTTTACTTTTACCGCGACTTTATTCATCAATATTCGACTCGAATTAGCAAATTTTTGTCTTTGTCGATTTTTCCGTGCAATTTTCGCCGATTTTATTTTTGGCATTAGGAAAAAAATAAAATAAAACACAGCTATATACATAAATATATACATTTTACGTTAAGACGAAGACGCAATTAGATTTAAAGTTTAGTATTTATTTATAAGCGAACACACAGACAGGAGCCTTGCACATTCCTAGCGAAAAAAATGAGGTTCTCAATATTATTATTATTATTAAAATTGATAATAATAAACTTTCGTATAGCTAAAACAGGAATTGGCATTACTCATTGATTTACCTGATTTTGGAAATGAAGAAATCAAAATACCATTAACTGGGTCACTTGTGTTTAATTATAAATATATATATATATACATATAGTGCAAATTTTGAGATTAAAATAAATAAATTGGCTTCTGTCATCATCAATAAAAATGCCAAATAAAAAAGAAAAATTGTCAGCAACTTTAGAAATAGTATATAATAATTATTATTATAGTTTAGTTAGAAATTTCTATGGAAAAATTACTCCAAATTATTTTAGTCATTTGGAAAGCTCTTTAATAAGCTTTTCCTTAATAAACATGTTTTTAGCTATATTTTATCCAAATAGAGTAAATTTAATAATACTGGGGAATGACCCTAATAGCTAATATAGTACTAGTCTATACTCTTGACTATCTATTATATATCACCCTGTTCACCCATGACTATATAACAACGATTATTTTTATAATGACAGTTTAAATTCTGACTTAGAACACGCTCTACCTATATATAAATATATGATACTGGTCGTGTATACACAAAGCTAATTATAAAGCTGTATATTGCGAAAATGTCAATTGAGTATTGGTAAAATGACAATAAATATATTTGTCACATATATATGGGCATAAACGTCATCACATTTTGCAATATATTTATATAAAAATATATATGAATGTGTGTGCATAAATAAGTTATTAGTAATTTCCCGATCCATTATGACTGTGATCCCAATAGGTAATAGGAAAAGCAAATATTTCCTGCTTAACACAAAAACCATCACAAATGATGAGTAAACCCTTTGTGGTACAATATAATAATAAAAAGAAATAATTTTGTGGCATGCTTATCAAATATTCAACTTTGGTTATCGGCCTTTTTGTCTGTCTCTTGATAATTAGCATATCAGTTTGGCTATGAGGGCGGCTAGCAAGTTACAATGCCCCTATATACTTGATGTGTTATATACTTAGATACATATGTACATATGTATGTGCTCATAATATGTATTAAAAGGTCGTTTGGACACTCTGATCACAATTTACAGATTTATTCTGAATATTTATATGATCATGAATAACTATACTTACTTATAAATATACATAGTATCAATCACCCATTGACAAAACAATCATATGGATATATACATACATGTGCATGTATGTATGTACATATGTAAGATAAATGTTCATGTATGCATAAATGTTTAAATATCAATATACATATATTATGCATTTGCAATATTAGATAACACACGCGCACCACAAATCATTTGAAAACTTTTGCTTGTACGCATATTTAGCAGATAAAAAACATTATTTGTATATTTCAACTTTGCACCGGGTATGTATTTCATGCAAAAGATGAGCAGAACTAATATAAATAACGCAAGAGCGAAATTGACATTAACATCAGCTGAGCTGTTATTTTACAGTGAGCAGCAAATGTATGATCATTTAAATAAACTTATGCGATTAAATATCAATATAATGATTTTACGTTATCGAAAACTCTTAAATTTTGCTTTAATATGTTAAATTATTATATTTAATCTAAGTTTGTAGAAAAAATATCATGTTGTGTTTAAATTTTAACAGAAATTCACTAGTTCCAGTGTAACTGCATCCGAACAATTTTATCGATAATAAGATCAATAACAGAGTACAAAACAGCTGTTGAATGTTGAATTCAAAAATAATGAAATTTTATATGATATATGCATATATGTATGTATAAATATATTTATTTAAAGAATTACATGTCAGTTCATAAAAAATTAACAAAATTGCATGAATATATTTTTCTTAAGTCCAAATGTCATTTAGTTTTTTTTGCAAAGATCTTCGGTATTATTTTGACCAAAAATTGCGCCATAATTTTGAATAATACTAAATATTCAAAAACACACATATATGTACATACATTAATGTAACTATAAAATTATTGGCAAGCCTTTTTCTACAAAAGACAACTAGAAACCAAGGTCACATTAATGTAAGCGTAAGTTTTAAATAAATCAACAGGCAAAATGAGCAAAAACGAAAAAGAGAAACTAATGAGAATCGTCAGAACTAGAGATTAGCAATAAGCGTCGTCTACCCTAAATAAAATTGAAACCTACTTGCAACTTTGCACCAAATGCAAATGAGGGTAACACTTAGAGGCATTTAAGTACACAGATGATGTACATACATATGTACACACATTTTACATACGTATGTAAGCATGTATTTCATAAGAGCGGCCATTTAAGTGCAGCTAAGTGAGAGAAGAATATGCAATATGCAGACGACACGCAACCAAATCACTTCATGCACACAAAGAGGTATTAAATTTCTTGACACAGCTAAGACATAATTAATATTTGTGTAATGTAGCTATGCAATAGATATAATCTTAGCTATTTAGAACTTAGCTTTCATAGCCATAGACCAAAAATATCTTTACTTCGAAAAGGTCCTTCAACTCAAATTCGGTTTCAAGTTGAATACATTTGCAAATTAATACAATTCCTTAAAAGAGTTAACCCAGGCCGTGACATTAAAGACGAAGGAAATGCTCTTGCGGCGATTAATACGGAAAATCAATAAATACATACATATGTATGTATGGGTCGCCGAGTGGATGGGCGAAGTTTGAAGCAGCCTTGAGTTAGCGAGAATAAATAATGACGACTCGAACTAGAACTAGAACTAGAACTAGATACTCTCGGTCTGTGCAACTTTTCGGAAAACCTACCCGACAGTTCCGATACATCTAGACAGCTGGATCTGCTCTTAGTACGTTGCAGCAAACGCTGCAGTGGCTGCTGCCTTTGAGGACTGCTGCTAGACGGCCCATTGTTGAGATCCGAGCCACTGCCCCACTCCGTGTCGATGGCCTTGGATGCACTGCGTTTGAAGTGCTCCAGAAAATGATCAATTTGCTTTTCTATGGAACTGGACGGCGAATTTTCCATTTTCACTCATACATTGTTGTCCCAAAAAGGCACCAAAAATTATCAGATTCACAATATTTCATTTGTTCAATAGTATTTATCTTTCGAGCGCTTGATTGATGCACTTAACAAAAATAATTATGCACTACATACACATGTATATATCTTTTGTATATATATAATAATAATAAATAGCTTCAATTAAATATATAACATATTTTTTATTTCACATCTATTTTTTCACAAGTTTTTTTTTTTTTTTTCATTTATCTCTACACTAGTATTTGCTGCACTTTTTTTGAAGGTCCTCTTGGATGACTCAACCTTAACCGTTCTTCCGCATCGCTCAACCACGACTGTGAGATTGAGCGAGGATGTGTGTTTCCAAACACTCTGCCCATAGGTTGTGAATGAGAGAGGAACGACTGGGAGAGCCGGCAATTTTTTTCGTTCTTTTTCTATCGTCTTATTGACGCCAAAAGCTTCTACAGTTCGCACGTGTTGTTTGTTTGAATCAAATCAAAATTTTTGACATGCGCAGACGCGTTTAACACTTACAGGTTAATGCGTATATCCATCCGAATGCATATAGCTGTCTTTATGTCTGTTGTGTGGCAACAGCTGTTCGTGTTCGCTTAGATAATGTTTGTTTATTTTAGATCCGTAAAATAGTGTACTTCCTTGATTTATGGCTACTAAATAAAAAATATGATTAGCTTGTGTGCACGCATTTATATTAAGACTGTTTATATCTTCATTTACTCATACATATTTCTAAAATAAGTTAAGTACTAATAATCCAGTTACTCTTTCATATATTTTAAGGAATTTATAAAATTCAAATTCTGCATTAAAATTAATTGAAAAGCTCCAAACCACAGATTTTTGAATATGAACAAGCTCGATGTTTTTACAACTGTGCAATCGATTTACTAAATCCATTGGTTCGATAAAAATGGTTCAGTGAACGGTACTAAACTGGGCCGACACAACTCTACACAATCAATCCATAAACAAAAAAAATCTGTGTATAAACTTAATCCAGGCGCATAAATAAATAAAAATAATAAATGCAAAGTTCTTAACATTGGTCAATTACAAATTGTTTCCTTCCACTGGATTATGGGATATTAGCGTCCTGTTATTCGTGTAAGTTGTTTGATATGACACATTTGTAACACAAAAAGATGCAAGTGTGTGCGTGTGTGTATGCATGAGTATGGAGCCGATTCAGTATATATCATGTATACATATGTATGTACTTGAACATATGTGCATTGAAAAATGTAATTTTGTGCATTTCTATGTAAATATAAACAATCGTAAATATATACAAATGTGTACAGCAGTAGAAATGCATATAACTTCAAGTCCAAGCTGTACAACGCAGCGAAATTCATAAAAGTTTATAAATAACCACATCAGTTCGACCAACAATTTTAAGTAATTTAGTATATTTTTTTAGTGTAGAAAGAAAACCAAACAACGCATTTAATCAATGTTCTCCAACGGGCTGCCGTGCAACCTGTCGTTTCCGAGCTGCCTAAGTGTACCAAAAGATGGTAATGAGGAGCTCTTGCCATCCAATATGGGCACAAGAGAACCAGTTATTCTTAACGTTTATGACATGGTAAGGAGATTTATTATTCCCAAATATATATGGTTATATAATTAGTTTTATCTTATTTGCAGTACTGGATTAATGAATACACTACATCAATTGGTCTTGGCGTATTCCATTCCGGCGTAGAAGCATTTGGCACTGAGTTCGCATACGGCGGTCATCCGTTTCCTTTTACAGGTGTTTTCGAAATAACACCGCGTGACCACGACGAACTGGGCGAACAGTTCCAATTTCGACAGAGCATACAAATAGGTTGCACTGATTTTACATACGAGGAAGTGCGTCGACTTGTCGAGGAGTTGGGAAATCAATTTCGTGGAGACCGTTATCATCTTATGAACAATAATTGTAATCACTTTTCGGGAAACTTGACGCAGGTTTGTACCACACGCATGACTTGAATGAATTTTATTTGACATTTTAATAATTCTCTTATCGGCAGATACTTTGCGGCCAAGAGATACCCAGCTGGGTGAACCGTCTAGCACATTTCAGCTCCTGTGTGCCATTTTTACAAAGATGCCTACCAAAGTGAGTGAGCTGGCTTGAAAATTAAATACATTTTACATGGGATTCTTGTCTCTTTCAGAGAGTGGCTCACACCGAATGCCTTGCAGCAAAGTATAACAACAATCCAAGAGCGCGAAGACTCGGACAATAGTCCCCTTTGAGACATTACCTGATCTAAATTATATTCGTAACTTGCAAAGTCCCAAGCGAGCAAAACTCATCCCTGCTGTCTGAAGACCAACCAATATTGTTAAGTTAAATTGAGAGGAGCCGGGTTATCGACACGCATTTTCATTAACGCCAAGAAAGAATGAAAAATTTCTCCATAAAATGCAAATTCATAAATAATGTTAATAGTTTTATATTAGGCTACATTCAAAGCGAATAAATTATTGGCTAACTTGTAAAATGTAATTCGACTATTCAGAATTAAGATATTATTAAGTGGCCGATAAGTGTACGTAATCAGAAGAAAGCAGACAGCAGTAAACCCACTGCAACATCATTTATAGAATTCTGAATTAATGATTAAACATCGAGAAACCATTTTTAAAAAATTGCTAAACAAAAAACAAAACAGAAAAACAAAAATATATTAACAAGCAAAGCCAGCATATTATATGTAGTTAAATGATATCAAAGTTGTCAGCATTAGTTAATTTGTATACATTTTTATTTAAAAGATTTATTTTTACAATGTCGAAAGCCGCATGTCTATCAAAACACCAAAACGATCTGTTATCAATAAATATGTACTTGACATTCTGATATTTACACATACATTAATACTATTATATTAAAAATTTTTTAAAGAAAATATATTTTAATTCAATAATAATTCTATACGTAGTTATTCATAGTTGTACGCCTAAGTGAAGATACAAAATGAAAACCTACAAAATAAGTACATGCATGCATGCGCATACATACATATGCATATATATATATATATATATATATATATATTTTCAGACAACAAATAGTGCCAAAAACAAATGCTGCGAATTCTAAAATATTATTACTGTTAAACGTTGCCAACGTCCACAATATGATTTGATTTGACAAACAATTGCTGGAGTGCAACATATTGACAGGATAACATATAAATACATACATATAAATAATTATGCTAAATACATTGTGACAACTATTTACAAAATGGTAGCTACAGAATCTGCACAATTATATTATTTACATTATTCAATTGCTCCACTTGCTTCAAACCAGGCTGGAAACATTATTGTATAGGCCCACAGAGGCGATTTCATCAACGTCGATATCGACGTCGCTGTTTAGCATATTGTGCGGGAGCTGATTTCGAAAGATCATAGCCTGGGATCGCAACGAGCTGACATTTTGGGCCAGACTTCCGTGTGGATATTGCAGCTGATTCGTCTCAGCCATGGCAGTTGCTCGGCTAACATACAAGGGATCCTGATCGTGTGACTGCAGATGCAGCGATTGGGTAGAACTGGGCGTGCGAAACTCTTGCTGTGCCGCATAGCCATGTGGTAGCCTGGCGTTTCCCAACTCGCCGGAGTAAATGTTTTGAGTTCTTTGCAGATTTCGTGATCGATTTGGCAGATCATGAAAGTAAGCATCTTTGGGTATGTGCCTTTCAGCTGCACCGAATGGCGCGTAGTGGGGGTTCCTGATATGCGCTGCATACAGAGATGAGGGGCTGTGCAACGACAGCTGAGAAACGTTTTCGGGATTGGATATGCACGGCAGATTGTTATTCAAATGCGGCACGGATATTTGCGAATGCGGCAAATCGTAGCTCAAGCCAACATCTGTGTCGATCCTGCCCTGCAGCTGGGCCACCATGTCCTTGACTTGGCCCGTATTCGACTTCTTTAGGTATTTTATTTCGCTGTTCTTAATTTCTACTTTTCCAGCTGCTTCATTGGAGTTTTGTCTCATATGTAAGCCGGCAGCTCCGTGATGTGGAATGTCTGCTTGAGCAATGCTCATGGCATTGGAATTGTACAGAGTTGCACTGACTCCGTAGTTGTCCTCTAAGCAAAGCGGTTGTCTCTTCATTAGATTCGATATGGATTTGTGTATGGATCTCGAGTGTGACTGTTGAGCACGAAACATGGCATCTGTGCTGCATGACGCCGATGGAGATGGCGATGGTGTGCTCTGCGCTTGCTCCTTGTACTGCAACTTGTCTCCACAGAGTCTATCTGCATTTTGATTAAAGGTCACGTCGTCCTTGTTATGATCCGCAAAGGCAGCAACCTTGCGCAGAGCTTTTATCACGGTGTTCAACATATTTTCACCTCTGCCAATGCAATGGTAATACCTTTGGCCGTCTGGCGGAGTCGTTTCGAACTCCCAACTGTTTGAGTTTTGAGATGGGTTGGACGTTTCACTTGAGTTGGGATAACGCCTTTGTACATTTGTATACTCATCATAGCTCGGACTGTTGGCGTTCTCTTTATTCTCCAGTAGATGACATGGATTTTCTGGACTATACATGGATGGATTTCTTTGCTCTGGCGACAGAGAGCACAGCTGACGTTTATTTTCCTGTTCGTTGTCTCGTTCCATGATGAGCGTGGTTTTCTCCAGCAGATCTCCAAGTCGCTCCGATACCTTCAGAAAGTCTTGCTTCAGCTCATTCAGTTTCGTTTGCTTCAGTTCCTCCTCCGCAGCCGAAAGTGCAGCACCGTTCATCATATCATTTCGGTTCTCTGTCACTGCAATACTCGAATTCGATTGAGAGTCCTCATTGGAATCACACTCAACAGGCGCCTCCTTCGACTGCGAATGGTACACAATGTCGACAACGGTTTGATTCTCATTCTCTAGAATGTCAACGCTCTTCGAGTTGGACATTTTGCCGCTCTCGAAATTACTTTCAAGTAAGTCCAAGCTTCGACATCGAGACAAGGTGCGCTCGACCCTTTGGCATTTGGTTTGATTGTCATACGTAGACCGAAAGGGCTCTCCGCGGCGCAGATATTCGTTGAGGTACTGTCGCTTGCTCTCACACCGAATGCGATCCTCGATCATTGTTCGAGTCAGTTGCTCGATTTGATCATTCGTTTTAATTGCCAGTGCTTGGACCTTGTGGCCCAGCCGCTCCTTTGTTTTATGCACATACTTCTTTAGGCTTTTCCGATTGCAGTTCAGTTTATTCTCTATATGCCGGAAGAAGGGACCGCAATAGCATGTGTTACCCACGCTAACTGGACCCTTGTGTATGTGTCCGGCGAGGTCCAGGAAATATTGTTCGCCTTGCTTCAGCGGCTCTTTGGGTAAGGTTTCTAGTTTGGGCGATGGAAACGAACGGGGATCAGGAAAATAGTGACAGCCATAGGGTGACCAATTGATTGCTTTATCCACGCTATCCTTGTCTTTATCCTGAGCAGGCGCCGACTTATCGTTATCTTTTGGCTTCTCCCTTCGATTACGTATACGTTTTGGAGTACTCAGTATTTCATTGATTTCTCGATAATTCTTTCTGATCGCAATGCTTTGCGGTGTGTCGCCTTGGGCGTTTTTCACATTCAAGCGAGCGTCTGCCTCCAGCAAGATTCGCGTTAGCTTTCGCCGGCCCATGGCGCAGGTAATATGCAATGCAGTATCTCCATTCAAGTTCGTCTTATTGGGATCACAGAGGGCCGAAAGGAGAATCCGAGTGACGCCCGCATGGCCATACCGACAGGCAGTATGCAGTGCAGTATCACCGTACTACAGAAAAATTTGAGGACCAATAAAATGATATAAACGAATTGAATAGGAAAAGAATAAAGCTCACCTTATTTTGGACATCAGGATCTGCGCCGGCCATTAGCAGCTCCCTAGAGCTCTGATTGTGACCATTTTGGGCAGCCAAATGAAGCGCAGATAAGCCCTCGTTGTTAATAATACTCAACGTGCTGTTGTGCAGAGCTTCGATCGTGTTTGCTACCCTCGTCTTCAGCCTGCTCTTCTGCTCCTTGTGCTGTGTTTTGGCGGACGGCGGTGCACAGAGCAATTTAACGCAACGACTGAGCCCTCGACTGGCCGCCTCATGCAATGGTGTGTTGCCCTGATTCGATTCCCTGGCCAGCCGATCCGCATTGCTCGACAGCAGTATTTGCACGCGTCTGTCATCTGCTGCCGCAACGGCTTCATGCAATGCCGTCCAGTTTCTGGAGTCATGCTAAAAAAAAAAAAAAATGTAACGAATATTAGAATACATGCAATACGATACGATTTCTTTTTTTACATACCCCGGAAATGGCATTCGGCAAAGCTTCCTGCTTCAGATTGTGATCCATGCTGCATCGTCTAAAGCCGAATTAAATATAAAACGACGTTTCAATGCTCAAAACTCAATTAACCAACTTTTATTACATGTGCGCGTCTGTATGTAAATCTATTTATGTATATGTATGTAATGCGTAGTAGAAACTCATTGCAACGTTAGTGTACAGAATTACATATATATTTATGTATGTATGTATGTATGTACGTTCATACAAGCACGTACCCACACACTCACACTCACACATTACATGCTATTTAACGCACAAATTTATAAGCTTTAAAATGTTTTTAATAATATCAGTGTATTTTGCAATTTATGACTGATTAAATTACATTTCTTTTAAATTATTTGCACATATGCACATAAGTACGCACAACAATATTTTGCTAATTGAGGCTGACCGCTTTTCAGCGAATTAATACACATTCTTACAATTTACAGCTTGATTTGATGCTTGATTTTGATCCGTTAAACGTTACACGTTACTTTCGGAGATTTTATCCTTTTATTTATTTTAAAATGACAAACTTTCATTAACAACTGGCGAAAAGAAACATTTTGTGTACGCCCAGAGTTAATTTGGCTTTAAGCCTGGCCTAAAGGAAAATAGAAGAGAAAATTGAGGCGAATTGCAAAATTGGCAACAGGTTTTGTATGTGGTTGCCACCTAAAAGTTGGATTTATCGAAGATCTTCGGAGTTTATTTTGTTATCGAGGTCCAATTAGAATGCAGTAGTTGAAATAATTTAATTCGTAGCCATCTTGCAAATTTTAGACTTATTTTGGATTATTTGAGCGAAAACGACTGTGCTATCTAAAGTTATATTTATATTTAAAGATTAAAAAACAAATTGAGTAAAGACTATTTTCACAATCAGCTTGGGAGCGCGCGCTGTTAATAACATTTCGTCTCTGTAAAGATTTTTAGGGTGCCCACAAGGGTAATTGTTTCCAGTGCTGGGTAATTTTTGTCAATTTTGTGTCATCTCATCACAAAATAAGTTTTAATTTTTGCGTCGGCAAGCTAAAGCGGAGATATTGTTAATAGTAAAATGGCATTAGCAGAAATTTGTAAAATTTCGAACGCTTCATATATGAAGCCATCAGCCTGGACTTCGAATGAAGTGGAGAACGAGATCAACGCATTCACCAGCAACATTGCAAACCCATACACATTGGCGGCTCCTCCATTTGAGAACGTAAGTCGAAAAATAATATTAATAAAGTGTTTTTATTAATGATCATTCCTTATTTAGCCCCTTGAGAACCTAAACAAAATTCAAGCAAACTCTGAAAAAAGCGGCGTTAAGATTAATTTTGAGCATGGCACCACGACTCTGGGTTTTAAGTACAAAGGCGGCGTCATTTTGGCCGTGGACTCGCGTGCAACTGGAGGCCAATACATTGGATCACAGTCGATGAAAAAGATTGTGGAAATAAACAATTTCTTGCTTGGCACATTGGCAGGCGGCGCTGCCGACTGTGTGTACTGGGACCGCGTGCTATCCAAGGAATGCCGTCTGCATGAGCTGCGAAACAAGGAACGTATCTCAGTGGCAGCAGCCAGCAAGATCATGGCCAACATTGCTCACGAATATAAGGGAATGGGCCTAAGCATGGGCATGATGTTGGCTGGCTATGATAAGCGTGGACCTGGCCTGTACTATGTGGACTCGGAAGGCTCCCGTACTCCCGGCAATGTCTTCTCAGTTGGCAGCGGTTCCATTTATGCTTTTGGTGTCCTCGATTCTGGTTACCATTGGGATTTGGATGATACTGCAGCACAGGAACTGGGTCGCCGTGCGATTTATCATGCAACTTATCGTGATGCCTACTCCGGCGGTATAATCCGCGTATACCACATGACCCAAAATGGTTGGATTAAAATTTCCGAAACAGATTGCATGGAGCTGCACTACAAATACAAGGAGCAGAAGGAATTAAAGTAATATTTTATGTTTTCTAATTGCACAGCAAACAGTAAATGTGAGACGGGAATAAAAATAAATATAATAAACTAAACGAGATAATTGTGTAAAATATATTTTATTTGCAATCCAAATTGATTCTATGTTTCCTTTGGCTTCTCAGCACCCTTTTGAGTCTTAATAATCTCTAGAGTTTCCTTGTGTCGCTCTTCCGCACGCTTCTGCTTGAAGGTGCGCTTCGTTTTCGTCCTGGATCTGTTAGCCGGCTTGCGCTGCAGCTGCGATAGCTCATGTTTGATGTCCAGATCCGCGGGCACATGCAGCAGACGAATCATTCGATTGCGTATCATAAAGTTATCGAATGCATGATATTTGCCATTGCGATCTATGAAAACTGCATCGGTTAGTTCGCATGTCATGTGCCCATCAGCAATACTGATGATGCCCGCGACGGATGTCTCATTGCGTAGATCTATAAGAACGGCACGTCCTTGCAATATTATGGGTAAGCAATTTAATGTATTTGTTATCAAATACTTTTCACGTGCGCTAAAATTGTGCATTGTGTCTGGAGTTCTCCTTACTGCACTGTAAGAAAATTACAAGATAAAGTTAACATGCCAATAATATCGACTATTGGCAGCATTTAAACTACAAATCAAATATGTGAACAACGCGTATGCGAATCGGTATTAATAAATACTGAAGAAATAGTATTTAAATATATCAGTTGTTTGCCAGCACTGCAGTATTTTCTTAGACCATGAGCTTATAGTATGCATTTGAGAAAAGTACTAAATATCTTTATTCCTCTAGTCTCCAAGAACGGCTTAGTTATTCTGCATAAAAAAACTTAATTTTATTAACTACTTAATATTTAGCAGGCACACAAAAGAATACCACCGATGCGGAAGACGTCCATTCACTAGCAGGTCACAAGTTTGACTGAAGAAATTCTGCAGCAAGCTCGCCTTATATGCATCCGAGCCACTCATAATTGAGCGCATAATTGAGTGCACTTAAATCCAAGTCTGCTGCAAAGCGTAACCATTCTTCGGAGCTGCTCAACCAGGGTATAAAAATGTTTCTCAACACTACTTATAATTTCTATTGCCGTTTGAGTCACATAATAATACTCCAAAAATTTTGTATATGCATATGTAAATATGTTTATATTTATAGTATTTGAGGTACAAACGAACTTAAAGACTAAGTTAAACATTTAAATTGAAACACTCTATAAAATTAGGTTTAGATAGCTGTGCCGCGCTCCAGATTTTGCTTGATTTCTGCCGTGTAATCGCCGTAGAAACGATCCAATTTCTTGTTGAATTTCGAATTGCGTTCGTTAATGAAGTCCACATCGGCGTCATCGTTATAAATGCGGCGTCTGGAATATTTCTTTCTGCGATCAATTTGCTGCTCCAGGTCCTTAACCATATTATTAATGGCACTCGGCGTATCCTTGGTTTGCATATGAATTGTAGTGTGAGGTCCGCCATAAAATGCATCGCCCAACTCAGCCTTTTGTTTCTCATACTTGGCCATGTCGCGAGCGGGCATATTTTTAACCAAGCGATTGTATTGTCGAGCTGTTTGCGCCTCGTATGTGGAGAAGCCCAGGTCGGGATTATCTTTGCGTATCTTCTTTTTCTCTATGCGCTCCGCGTCGATGGCAGACACTTGGAGCAGTTGCAGACGCTCGTAATCCTTTCCAGCCGCCTTTGCATCAGCGCGTGCTTTGTCATCTGCGAGCAGCCATTCAGCCTGTCGTTTGCGTGCTTCCCAATTGCTTGGTAGGTTTTTTCGTGCGTCTTCTGCAACGACTTCTTGATGGTTTTGTGTGCGCGCCTCTTGACGCTGTTTATGCAATTCTAGTAACCGCGCCTTACGTTCGGCTAACTTATCCGACGCCGTCTTTGTATTTTCCATTTTGTACTTATAAAAAAATTGTATTTATTTTACAAATATAGTTAACTTTATTCTTCTTTTGTTTAAATGAAATTCACAGAATGAAGCGACAAGGGCTGGAAACACTCTCTAGAACAGCTGATCTACCTTATTATTGCGCACTCAAACCACAAAATACCACAAATATCGATATATTTTGTGTATCGAATCTTTGGTATTTTAACGTTCCACACTTTAACACGTGCAGTGCTTTTTGTTTATGCTTACCGCTTAAGCGAATAATTTTGATTTCTTAAGTTGCAAGTAAAACGCGCGATATGAAGTTTTCTTACAAAGTAAGTAATATTATATTTGAAAAGTATACATTACTTTTATTCATATATATTACAGTTCTCGAATTTGTTGGGCACAATTTATCGCAATGGAAATTTGGTGTTTACGCCTGATGGCAATTCAGTTATCAGTCCTGTGGGCAACCGGATAACTGTATACGATCTCAAGAAGTATGTTTTTAAACTCACATTAACTTTTATGGAGCTACGTTATTGAATATAAATATTTTTCGTACAGCAACAAGTCGCGGACATTATCACTGGAATCCCGTTACAACTACACAAACATTGCTCTATCGCCAGATGGTAGCCTGTTGATCGCCGTCAATGAGCAGGGCAATGCACAATTGATAAGCATGGTGTCCTGCACGATTATACATCGACATAAGTTCCAAACGGGCGTCCAGTGCATCAATTTTAGTCCAGATGGCAAGTACTTTGCTGTGGCAAGAGAGAATCTTTTGCTGATTTTTTGCTCTCCGGGTGAGATAACTGGCGAGTACAATCCATTCGTATTGAAGCGTAGTTTCATTGGTGGCTATGACGATATCACCTGGCTGGATTGGTCAACTGACTCCAAGCTTCTGGCCATCGGCTGTCGTGATAGTTCCACAAAAATATGCGCAGTCAATCCTACGAATAACTTTCGAACTTACAATCTGAGCGGACACACGGATGCGATAGTTTCTTGTTTTTTCGAATTAAATAGCTTGCACTTGAACACTGTCAGCCGGAATGGACAACTCTGCTTGTGGGAATGCAGCTTGGAACCGTCGGATTTAACTGAAATCGATAGAACTAAAGCAGAGCCGGCGCCGCCACTCGCAAAACGAAAAACTCCCAATGCATTTAAGGGATCAGACAGTGAATCTGAAGATGATGTCGAAGACAATATAGAAAAGCAAAACGACAAAATATTAGTCAAAGCTGAAATCGATGACCAGAATGAAGTGACAGACGAAAGCGACAGGAAGAGACATCCGTTCTTTTACAAAAAGCTCGGGCGGCACTATTTGGCTAACGAGCCGCGCAAAGAGAATCGCGATGCGCTGCTAACAGCAGCCAACTACAATCAGCGTACGAAGGTATTGGTTGTCGCATTCAGCACTGGCGCGTTCTACTTGTACGAGCTACCCGATGTGAATATGATACACTCGCTGAGCATCTCCGACTATCCCATATCGGCAGCTCTCTTCAATGGCACGGGTGATTGGGTCGCGTTGGCCTCTCGCGAAATCGGACAACTGCTGGTGTGGGAGTGGCAAAGCGAGCAGTACATCATGAAGCAGCAGGGCCACAGCAGTGAAATGACTTGTATAGCCTACTCTCCAGACGACCAATACATTGCCACCGGCGGAGAAGACTCCAAGGTGAAGCTGTGGAACACCCAAAGCAGCTTCTGCTTCGTGACCTTCAGCGAGCACACGAGTGGCGTGACCGGTGTACAGTTTAGCCGCAATAAGAAGTTCCTGGTGAGCAGTTCACTGGACGGCACAGTGCGTGCTTTTGATATCATTAGGTTTGTTCTATTTTCATGGAACTCATATCAATTTCATTTACTATTTTGCTTTATGTTTGTTTAGATATCGTAACTTCAGAACATTCACCTCGCCAACTCCCACTCAGTTTGCCTGCGTGGCGTTAGACTACTCTGGAGAGCTGGTTGTTGCTGGTGGTCAGGATATGTTCGAGATATATTTGTGGTCCATCAAGACGGGAAAGTTGCTGGAAGTCATTAGCGGTCATGAAGGCCCAGTGACATCTGTCGCGTTCTCGCCCGTCGCCACATCTTCGACGCTCATTTCTGGATCGTGGGATAAAACGGTTAAGATTTGGAATTGCTTGGAGAGCAATAGTGAGCACGAAACAATTGATGCGCTCTCTGATGTCACCTGCGTGGCATTCAGTCCCAGTGGAGAAGAGGTAAACGAATTGAGCATATATATTCTATATCAGATGTTTCATTTTTATATCATTATCAAGGTCGCTGTCGCAACACTTGTGGGCAACATAACAATCTTTGATGTGAAATCTGCAACACAAGTGAGCACAATTGAGGGACGCAAAGATTTAGACAGCGGTCGATTGGAGACTGATATTGTGACGGCCAAGACAAACGCAAAGTCCAAGTGAGCATAAATAAATTCATGATAAGGCCAAATTCTTATTCAATGCTCTTCTGCAGCTATTTCTCGACCATTGAGTATTCGGCAGATGGAGAATGTATTCTGGCTGCAGGAAGGTCCGCCAATATTTGCATATATAATGTGCGCGAGGCGATTTTGCTGAAGAAGTTTGAAATAACACAAAATCACAGCTTGGATGGCTTAAATGTGAGCATGCATAGAGTATACGATATACAACGATAACAGAATGTGAATTTCCATATCAAATTTAATAGGAGTTCATTAGCCGAAAGCATATGAGTGAATTTGGCAATATGGCTTTGATTGAGCACCGCGAGGAAGGCGAGGGAGGCAAAGTGGCAATTCGTTTGCCTGGCGTACGCAGAGGCGATATGTCCTCGAGGCGCTTTCAGCCCGAGGTGCGAGTCTTTTCCGTTCGCTTCTCACCCACTGGTCAAGCGTTTGCCGCCGCAGGCACCGAAGGACTGTGCATCTATGCGCTCGACAGAGGTGAGCAATCAGCTAACGTATAGTTATTATTGCAATTTTCTTAAATAATTTGTTGTTGTCACATAGGCGTGGTTTTCGATCCGTTTGATTTGACGCTGGAAGTGACACCGAAGGCAGTACACGAGGCGCTTAAGAGCGAGCAGTTCACCAAGGCGCTTGTCATGTCCTTGAAACTGAACGAGCCCAATTTAGTGACCTTAGTGCTAGAACGCGTGCCATACAGGGATAGTAAGTGCTCGTAAATTACCTGAATGCTATGCAAAAATGCAGAAAACTTACCCACGTACATAGCGCGACCTTGCCAAAGGAGTCAGCTCTACAACCTTTGTTGTTGCTTTCTTTCTTTTTATTTTATTTTTCTTTCAATTTTTATAATCGATAGCCATTTCAGCATTTTTCGCATGTCTAAAAATAAATGGAAGTTGCATTTACCCCTTGTATTCAAGGAGCTTATTACCTAACTCCCTTTTCGATCGAATGTGCAAATTTGTTGTTCTTTTTTGCTGTTAACAAACCGTTTCAAGGTTCTCCGGTTAGCGCTTGACAGGCGGAACTATTTGTATGGCTACATTCTAAATAAGACCCTCGGGCCACTGACATCGGTCCCACAAATGAGCTGAAGAAAACAAAAATGAAGCAAATATGTAAATTGATTGCCAGCGAACGTTTTTCTCTCTTTGCAGTTGAGCTACTTTGCGCGGATATATCGCCCGACATGGCCCAACGTTTGCTGCAACATCTGGCGCGCCTCCTGCAGTCGTCACCCCACATTGAGTTCTATTTGCAGTGGAGCTGCTGCCTGCTGAATGCCCATGGCAATCGCGACGGCGTCTTCCAGCACACGGCTCTGCTCGCACTGCATGAAAGTATTTCGCGCAAATACGAAATGCTCAACAAAATGTAAGCCGAGCACTTGGAGTAAAACTTATAATATAATAATAATAATAATAATAATACAATAACTTATATATAATAATTGAAATTACAGTTGTGACTACAATAAGTACACGATACGCGTACTCCTCGACAGGGCGGAGCAGCTCGAGGCAGCAAGAGCAGCTGACGCCGAGCAGGCCACAAATGAGGACAGTGATAGTGAAATGCTCTTGATAAGAAGCACTGACGACAATGCCTTGGAGCGCGAGTTTGGCGAGGAGAGTGACGACGACGAGGAAGAGGAAGCAGATGACAGTGAGGAGTCTGATGACGCTGCATAGGATGTAGAGTAATTAGTCTTGTTGTTATGTAGATTCTACGAATACGCATATTAAATTGTAATTTTAATGATATCTTGTCTTTATTTTGTGACCAATCGATTTTATTTATTTCCTTTCTTTTTTTTTACATGCATATTTGAGTACTTTTTATCTTAGATATGTTTCAAGCTTTGAGGTTAAATTTAATAGAGCATAATAAACAGTTTCGATTCTCTGTAAATATATAAAAAAAAACCTCTGTGACTAAAAAAAAAAATGAACTTAACCAATGGAAATTTATGTACACAAATATTATATTTCGATCTACGATAAATAAGTATCTCTGTGAAGATGAATTGTTTCTTTTCGTTTATATTTACAGCAATTTTTATTTTTTGTTATACAAAATATATGATTTCCTTTTAGCTTACGAAATATATTTAACATGTAGGTCGTATTCCTAGCTTTTATTGAATGTGCGCTATTTTAACTACGGCTAAATATATAAAATATATATTTAATTATAGTGTGTGTATATATATATATAAAGCCACAGCTCAAAAGTTTGCGTCGCTTTAATCGTCATTTGCGCTAAATTGTTGACGTCGTCTTATAAGTGTGTAAAAGTTTCTAAATAGCATTTTTACTACTTTATTTACATTACGAAAAGTGTATGAATATATTTTCTGTGATCCTTAGAGGTTTATCTCAATCAATTTTATTATCTCTTCAAAGCACCAATTCATTTTCTGGCTGATTTTCTTAAGCCTACAATATATATATATAAATATATATATATATATATTTATTATTAATTATCTATAATTATCAAATTAGAGCTAATCAATATCAATCAAATAAAATATAATTGAATTTTATATGTTTATAAAAAGTTAAGCATGAAGCGAGCTAAATATTGTTAGATTTCTTGAATTGATTATTTTAAATGAATTATTGAAGGATCTTCCTTGAATGGGATCCGAAAGAGTTTTGATAAGTATATTTGCCAGTTGGCTAGCGCAATATAACTACAAAGCAAAGTAGTTAGTTATACGTTAGTTAAATCTCGAAGTCTAGCAAAACCTTAAATAATATCAAAATAATTATATATTTTATATATATATAGGGGATATGCTGATGAGCAACTGTCAAGTATTTGCTGCTTATCGAGTAGACGAGAGTATTTTGGAAAGGTAGCCATATCGTGTGAGAACTGATATGCCCAGCGTAATAATAGATAGTTAAATATGCCGTGTGTACTAGATCTAGATATCCAGATAGCCACGCTGCCACATGCATATTGTAGTGTTAGTCCGCGTTCTGTTCACTTTAAATCCAATTGAGTTCAGTTTTTTAACGGAGTCCAGAAAAATGTATTCTGGAACTCCCCAAATCCTAGGACGACTTCATCAATAATATGGGCCAGTAGAGCAGGACGAACACAAAGAACAATATGGGGAATACGGCGCGCGAGACTTTATCAATCTCCCGCCACATTATCTTCTCGACGCCCGTATCCGTGTCCGTCCAGGCGACAGACAAAAGGCTCTGCCGACGCGCCGGCTTTGGTGGTCCGCCATTGCCCTGCAGCGATGTCTGTTGCAAATTATGGATATATATATAGAGATAAATATATACATATATATATATATATATATATATATATATATATATTGTAATTGTTAAGTTATGACGACTTATATAATGGACTTCGATTTGCTTATCGATATTAGTGTGGCCACAGGAGCGTGGCATGTGTGCCAAGGCAACTCACCTGGCCCGGCGTTGTCGGAGTTTGTGTGGCCTTTCGTGACCGTACGGCGCCGCCCTCCCAGCTTGCCACCGTTGCACATTGACCTTTTTCCATATTGCTAATGCGCTGCGCCGCCAACACAGGGACATCATGGACATGGAACGATAGAAGCAATGTTTTTTTTTTTTTTTTTATTTATTTATTAAGGCAGAGCCCAGAGCAGAGCTTACCATGGGCAATACCTTTGGTATGCGATTCACCTGGTATTGATATTGCACATCCAGCACCTTGACGACAACGAACTCGGCGAGGGCGGCAAACACGGAGACCATGCAGCCGGCCATCCACAGATCCAGCGCCTGTCGGGTCGCATGCAAGCAAAGTTGAAGCTATGTTAGTGGGCGTCTGGTGCGTGCGGATGTGGTTAGCTAGTTAATTGCCTTTACATACGCAACGGGTGGTATATCGGCTCGCAGCCCCGTAAACATTGTCACCAGCGTCAGCATGCAGGTGACCAGCAGCGTGACGCGACCCGGTATCGCGTCCAGGCCGAGCCAGAAGCTAAACCACGACAGCATCACCACCAGCGAGGATGGCGCAAATGTCTGTATCAGATGATGGCCGATTTGGCGCTCGAAGCGAAAGTAGACGGTGAGCCGAGAGAAATTGCCCACCTTCTCGGGCATATAGCCATCGCTCTCCTCCAGCTCCAATGGCTGACCAAGATTGTACTGCAGCAGCTTCAGTTCTGGATTGAGCGTTACCCCCGAATCCGACCAGCGTAACTTTACCTTTTGGTTATTGGACGAAACTTGAAACGAAATTGAAATCATATTGAGTGACTCAACTCGACTCGACTCCGACTCAACTAGACGTGACTCGTCTGCTCTCTGCTCACTTACAACTTTCAATGTAAATGGGACAGACTTGTATGTCCATGGGATACAGCTGGAACTCCATCTGGCAGGCAATTATCGCGTGCATCCGGGCGGCATAGCGCACTGTCTTATTCTTGTAGAGCGTCACCGATGTGAACTTGTGCGTCAGGGTAGCTATTTCTACAACGAGAAGACATCGAAAAGACGTTGCAGAGTTGCGGAACAAAGTTGTTTCGATTAGAACTAGATAGAATTGGCATAGGCGCTCGTTGGCTGATTTATTGTGTCTACAGTTGGATGGATTTACACGCAGTATGCAGGTGGGCGAGTGCATCTTGAAGTACGTACGTATGTTAACTATAGAAGCGAATGACTCGAACACGATTGCACATGTAGCTATGTAGGATCTGGCGCAGCATCGCTGAACGCTGCTCAAGAGCTCAGCCCCTGCTGCCAGTCTCGCATGTGTTCAATGCTGCAGCCAACTATCGTGTAACAAGTGAACTGAGTAGGGAGTTGATGTGGAATTTGATCTACGAAATATTGTAGATCTAGAGCAAGAGTTGGAGAACTAAAAGCTAACGTTTTATGCCAAATATGGAAGCAGACACATAAAGCGGCTTTACCAGTGTAAACTACCAGGAGCTACCCTGTATGTCTAGCTTAGTTCTTTCACAATTTTCTATTATTTATGCGAGGAAATGCTGTACGAAAACCCTCCAATTATAATTAGAATAACTATTAAAAAAAAATGATTAAACATGCATGAGATTTTTTCCACAATTTATTCATATATTTTTTATATTTCTTATTTATTTTATTTTTTTTTTTTCTTTTTAATATTTTAACTTTGGCTCTAATCATAAAAATTAAGATCAATCTCCACTAACATCGCTTATCAGAGATTAATAAAATGGAAATTATGATTAAAGCTCACGTGACTTTCTTAACGTAACTCATTAAAAATTAAAAAAAAAATAAATAAATAAAAATAAATAAATAAATTATATATATATATATATATAAATATTAAAATGTTTAGTTTTAAAGAAATTAAAAATGATTCTTTTAAACGGTAAGACACACAGAAAGTGCAACAAAAAAAATTAAATTAAAAGTTAAAGCAGAAGAATACGAAAATGTATAATTTATAATTTATATAAATTATAAATTTTTGTATAAAATTTTAACATGCAAAAATAGTCTTAATTTATAATATAAATATACATTTTGGTTATATATATATATATAAATATTACCAAAATGTATATATATATAATATACATTAATACTATTTTTGCATGCTAAAATTTTATTTCCTTTAGTTAGTAAATATATTTCTAAAATAATCATAAGTTCAAGTCTTTTTTCGGTTTCACAACCATTTGTTTTTGTTTTTATTAATAATGTTTGTCAAAGATTATTTTTAGCTTCTGTTTGGTTAGTGTACGTGGTAAAAAAAAAAACAAAGGCAGGTCTCATCCTTGTTAAACAAAACCAAAGCTACAAATCGATTTTTCTAGCTATCGTGAAAACAGATTGAAGCACTAACAATGCTTGACTTTTATTACTAATAAAATTAGAGGACTTCCATTAATTATACTTTCTGATGGAATTTTGTATCTATTAAGGCAATTAGAGAAGATCCATGTCTGAAATCCGAAGCCAGAATTCAATGAACATCTGTTGACAGCTGCTTTTAATATTATATATAAAATAATACAATATTGTTGATCTCTTATATAGAGGAATCGAAAATTCTTTAAGCCATATGAAACTTGTCCGTTTTGCTGATCTAAGGTCAATTGGAATTGATTTCTGTTTACAATGTCGCCATGGAACCGTGTTCAGATCTTATCGTAGAGCTCTACAACTGCAAAATTTCTCTTTGCTAATAATGGGGGTCTGCATTCTCTTTAAGCCAAACACCAACTACTAATTGGCCATGACATTGAGAGCGCTTTGGTCAGCCGGTTAGCTATTTCCCAAATGGTTTTTTAGGGCTTTTCTGCTTGATTCTTCAGTTGCACGCAATGCCAGATAAATGGACTGCATTTTGTTGTTTTTTGCTAGTTGGCTGCATTGGATTAAATAAATGAATGAATCATTTTATCGACCTACTCTGAGCATATGTCTATGGAAAGAAATCAAATTAAAGCCAAATAAACATGTGAGGCAATGAATAATGAATGATAAATATATATTATAAATTTATTTTTATTAAATATATAAGCAAATGATATTATAAATTTCCATAATTTTTTTATTGGCAGCTAAAATAAATTTCATAAAGTTTCAACACAGAAATTATTATTATTGTATTAATATTTAATGAAATTTCAATTCATTAGCAAACAACTGTTTAATTGTCATTTATTCACATTGAAAGTCCGCTTGATTGGCTTTTATTATGTATTTTTGACACATCTTCCTCAGCCCTGCCTCTGTTTTACTGCAGAGTCAATAACCTATACAATATTTATGTAATTGACATTGTTGTATAGTCATTAGCCATTGGTAAGGCTAATGCGTATTTTTATTATACTTATATGATACACAATAAATAAATATATAAATATATATATATATATATATATATAAATAAATAAATATTATAGCTAATCAGCTGTCGAATAGCCACAACAACTTTTAAGGATTTGAACAAATAAATATTAAGATATTAGAACTCAAAGTTTGATGTGCTCGAATCTGTATGTAAGAGATTGTATAAAAATCTTTATGAAATAATTTTAGAAGACAGAAAGAAATTTTAGATAGATTCCACTTATCTTCGACTTTATGTATTCATATGAGAATATAAATTCTGAGCTGTGTGCTTTGTTTTATGAAAATATATATTCCATAATTATTCTTTAATATTTCCTTAATATTCCTTAATAGCAAAAAAATGGATAAGTTATCCTGTTTTTTTCAGTTTATCAATATCCTGACTGATAATAAAATATTTAATGTATTTTATGAATTTTATTTTAATTAAAAATCTCATATTCACAAGTCTTCACTTCGCTTTTCTCACAGCATAAGAATACTTAAATCAATTGATTTTGATTGTAATGAAAATATAAATTTTATATTTAAGAATAGAAAAATTAAAATGTGCTCTGCAAATAATAATAACTCTAAAATATCTCCCATATCTACAACGCTCGGAGATATATATGAAAATAATAATATTTATGCTCGAAATAAAACCAGGTTAAAGCTTCAAGTCTATTTAAAACTGCAAGTGTATTCAGTGTTCGGCTTGCCGAACAGAGCTTTGCATTTTCTTTGAGGTACGAATTATGCATGAGTTGATTTGATGAACTTTCGACTTGATTACAATGGCCAACACGAAAACACATTCTCTAGTTAATTGTTAGTATACTTAAAGCTTTGTCTAGATGAAAGTTTTTAGTTTCTCTTTCATCCTTATGGCGTAGTAGAGAAGTCGACGAAATATGTGGACTTCCAAATCCTAGTTGTATGCGTTGTTGTTAGAAGTTGAATATATTTTTTTTTTTTCGTTTTTTTTCGTTTTTTTTTTTTTTTTTAAATTGGAAATGTTTAAAAACAATGAAAATTAAAAGTATAAAAAACACAATATTATTATACACAAATTAGGTAAATACATATAGACTAACTCTAAGCTTCAGTGCACTCAAGAGAGACTTATTTGTGCTGGAAAACGTGTGGATCGTAAATTGTGAACTCAGGTGTCAAAACTCTCACATAGAAACATGCATATAATATCGATTGTGAGTGAGTTGACTTACCGGCAATTTTCGAATTGAGAAAATATGGATCTGGCTGCCAGAGGTTGTCAAAGAATTCTGGAAGTAAGGTAACATAGTCGTCGCCCTCCTCGAATATGTCATCCGAAATTTCCAGCCGCGACTCCATCCATCGCTGATGAATGAACATGTCAACTCTGAAAATGGATATGTAACGCCTGGCTGCATTATATGATCGATGCACTGCGATGTGGCACTGAAGCTGTTGCGGCTCGTCACTTACCTAAAGTCCATATCCTCTACATTAATTGAGTTAATATCTACAACAAATATGCTAAAGTCTACTATCACTGGCGAACCCTTCTTGGAGGGCGGACGCATTTCTGCAAGTAAACACAGATCGAATACAATCAGAAAATAGCACGATATTTAAGTGAATCGTTCTCATAATATCTATATATATACATATATATATACACATATATCTTAGTCCGTAATTTATAGTATAGAAACACGTAAGAATTTCGGGCAATCGTCCCCACTTCAAGTTCAGGGACAGCGCGTGGGTTGAAGGTTTATTACACAACGGTGAAAATCGATAGAGGTTTAGGCCTTAGGCGTTAGCCCTTAAGTGTTAGCTTAATTTTGTTGGCATTTTGTATGAATTTCAGCTTTAAGCACAACAAATTTCGACGTGCATAGAAATAGATTAGCTAAAAGACAATATCAATGGATATATCTGAGCTAATGGATTACGTATTTCATGTTAAGAATTGTAGAATACTATTATTAATCACTTTTTTATTAATAAATAATTGACTGATTAATTGAACTGCGACAGGTGTATAGAGTTGAGGGAGATAAAAGCGTAAAAGTGAAGTCTATGATGAAGATTTTTGGCAACTAAAGTTTATGAATTCATTGAAAAGTATTGAATGAATGGAGCTAGGACATAGAGAAGAGTTGGGCCTGTAACTGAAGAAAGAGCAAGTGCTTAGGACAGTAAACAGCAAATTAAATTAGATGACTTCTTATGGAATAATTATAATAAACATGCTGACTCTTAGTTCAGGTGTATAGAGTTCCCTTTAGAGTTAGAATACTAAATTATTAAATTATTATCTTTATGTATATATATATATATATAATAAATAAATGCTGGCAAAATTGAAACTCATCTTTTTATTTTATGGTTTCTCTTTCGTTTAATCGATCGCAATAGTTGACGTCAAGGAACGACATACATAGATAATACATACATACATACATGCAGCACACACACACACACTCATATGCACATACATATTTGTGCATACTTATATGTACATAAGTAGTAATTACAGAAGTTAAGCGAATATGTACCGACTGAAGACAAAAGCAGGGCTCTAAGGGCGAAAAGGCCCTGAAATTGGCTGTGTCACGATAAATGCCGCACGCAACGCTTTAGCAAAGGCAAAAATAAAGGGAGAAAAAAGTGAAATGAATCACAAAATATTTGAATCGTGCACGGTGAGCCGAAGATTGAATGTGCTAACAAATTGTATTGTTAATATAAATACATACAAAATGTTTAACAATACAGCACCGAATACGATATTCAGATAAGAAATTAAGATATTTCATTATGAAAGTTTTCAACAAAAAAAAAAGAATTGGTTTATTTTACATTTAATAAAAACATAACATTTAATACAAAATACTCTAAATATAATAAAACCAAAAAAAAAAAGCATATTGAAAAAAAAATCGGCTTATGATTTAAATTAAAATTGCAAATAATAGAAATTAATTAAAAAATATTAATAAAAAATATTTGTTAATAAAATTAATAAAAATTAAAAAAATTTAGTCACTGAGTTAAAAGTGTAGAATATCCTACAAAAGGGTATTTTAAAATATATAAAAATCAGCACTAAAATAAAAGCTGCGATAAAGCTAAAAGATTGACTCACGAGTCACAAAAAAATAAATAAAATATAGTCAGAAAACCACATCAAGCCGCTTAAAATAATATAAAATTGTAAATTACATTTCACTTAATTTACAGGGTATAATAATATATATAGCCAGCTTACCCTTGACATAATTAGGCGGAAGAACCACTCGCGGCTTCGTTGTGTAGTTGTAGTTCACGTGGGCGTCCGTGGCCTCACTAATCCTGAAAAGTGGCCAAAAATACAAATCGGATATGAAATGGCAACAACTCAAAGAATACTTATATATATATATATATACATATATAGCTGTGCACACATATGTTTGGCTTTTGGCCCACGAGCGGCTCTTGGTACTATTGTAAACTTTGTCAATTTAAGTCCAAACTGGAAATTAACTTGCATACATTCGTGTCTGGGCCTGTCTAGCTGTAAATACAGTGCTATTTCACCTGACAACCCCTAGCTAAACTTTAAGTTGACTAATATTCGTGCTGCAGCCCCATTTGCTGTGATTCAATTGACCTTGGGCTGTGTGTGTGAGTGTATGTTTTTTATTCATTTTGTCAAATGGCTTGCCAATACTCGGAAATACCGTGCAAAGGTTATTTTCAATAACAAATTATATATATTGATATGCATTTTCCCGCTCAGCATTGACATATGCCTAAAAATTGTTCAGTTAATGTTTTCCAAGAGATCAAAATTTTATAATGATTGCAAATCATTTTCTTTGAACAAATATTATTTATGTTAAATGTGAGTAGCACTCGGAGAATTTTTAATTTTTTTTATACAAATTATAACTCTTTTTTAAGAGTGATTTAAATTATTTTCTCAATTTATTTTATACGCTCATAAAATATATTGGAATTTCGCTTATGCCTTTAAATTTTTTGCACAATTTTTCTCTTAGGATAATACCAACCCAAATTGAATGTAGTTTTAAACACAATTATGTTTTTTATTTCTCTTTATAGGTTCTCTCTTAGACTAACGCGAAACTAAAATATTTACAAATAATTATTTATTTTTATATATACACTAAGCACATATACATATTTTTCTCAAGACTCTTTTGTGATAATAATAAAAATAAATAGTTATGCAATTTCTGTCATAATAAAGCCGACGGGAATTTATTTATTTTATTATTTTTTATTCACACAAATGGACAGTAATTACATTTGAAATTAGCAATATTTTTATCTAGTATAAGCAAAACTATCTAATTCTTATAATTGCAACTTTGTCAATTTCCGTATAATATAAGTAAGCTTAGTGCAATTTTTCAATTATATTCATTTATAAGGTAAACCAGAAAAATAAAATTTTATTTTATTTGTATTTTGTACTTTAATGTTTTTTTTTACGTTTTATTTGTATTATATAAAAATATATATATTTAATTAGAATAAATCTGATTAATAATGAATTATTTAAGCACCGAATCTACAATATGTACAAATATATATTGCTAAAAGACATATATAAAGCTTATAAAGTGAGATATATTTTTATTTTTAGCAAAAATTACATAAGAAGATAAAGATGCATAAACACACCGAGTAAATAGATTTGAATAATAAATATAAAAAATTACATAAATATGAAATGTTTAAAACCCCAATTTATTATTTACAAGTCTGTTTAAGAAGAAAATTAATTTATCTGACAAGCTGGCAAACTAAATAAATTCTAGATGAAAAAACTTGAGATTAATGTTTATATTGAATCTGTTCGACTTTAATTTTAAGGAAACAAAATTGAATATTCCAAAGATTACAGGGTGTTTTGGGTATACTGGTATAGAATATATGGGCATAATTATTATTTATTTCTTAAATGTAATTGGAGCTCACCACATCAATATGAAAGTCAATCCAAGCGATATGAATGCCTTTGTGTTGTATTTGCCCAGCATGATGTTGACGACGAAACAGAAAATTAAACCAAACCTCAAATCATCTCACTTTACATCGACGTGGGAATTTCATAATTCGCTTTATGAAATCTGCAACACGATAGCGGAATCGAAATCGAAATCGAAATTGAAATTGAATTTAATATGCAAAGCATTCACATTAAATGATAATAAAAAGCAATATCGTTAAGCTCCGAGCTGAATTTTAAGGATACGAGCACTAGTTTGATTGATAACTCAAAACAATTAGCGTATATATATTATCGCGATATTAGCACGTTATTGGCTAATTATGTTGTCACACAGCTGGACTCATGGATCGAGTTCGACTGCGATACCAACTCAGCTAGCGTTCAAATATCGAATAAATAAACCGTTGTCCACTCGGCCGACGCTACAGTGGCTAGAGTACGCCACTGGCATATGTCATATGTAAATCTATGGCTAAATGCGAGCAACTCTGTGTGCATGTGTGTGTGTGTCACTTATCTCATGATTTCTGCTGTCGGATATGCACATATGTTCATAGATTGTGCGCGATTATCGGGCCATCTGTGTGGGAGGCAGGCGCATGTGGTTCTAGTAAAATGATAGCCACTGCGATGCCTAAGCTTGCCAGGCAGCCGGTCAAGGCAAATACATGTACACATATGTGTGTATGTATGCATAGACACACATATACATACATATAACAGCAAATGCGGCACACTTCGCGCCTCAAGTCAATGTGAGACAATTGAATCGCGTGCCGATTCCACTTAAGCGCGCGCGCTTTAAATATTATCGTTACAATTTGGTCAGCCATACGCAAAGCAAGCTACTTAAGCACATACATACATATGTGTCTTATATAATGGGACAATAGATCACTCAATATTAGATAAATAAAAAAAAGGCTCGATCGGCTTGTATTTCACTGTTGTGATTGCGCAAGGGCAAAAAAAAAAGCTTCTGGTCTATCTACATATGTATCTATCTCAGGTAATGTTTCTTATGCATATCCAATATGATTAGGATTTTGCTTGTAATTTCAATTTATTTGTACACTTTAGGAACCGGTAGCGACATTGACATTGCCATTGCCAGTCGGAATGGAAATGATAGTTCTCGCCATTGAAATTAAAAATTCCGCTTCAATGAGTGGACCGCAAGATGAAGTATATCCGGCTAGCCCCCCATACAGAGGCACGCGTCTGTCGCACACTTAAAGATTTAGATTTGAAGCACACACATACATAAGCATGTTAGGTTGCATGTGTTTATTTATGTATATGTATATGTAGTATGTTTGAATCAAGATCAGGGTTTATTGCAATTTTTTCTGTATTTTACAGTATTTAATTATTTGAGCATGGAATATTTAGTATTTTCGCACAAAGCAATAAACTCATATAAGTATATGTGTATGTGTTTTAGTAGCCTACTAATTGAGTCTGAAAATCCATTTATTTTAATTATGCGTGTTAAATGCGGCTACTTTTATTCTCTTAAATTAATATAAATTTATTTTAAACGAGTGCACAAGTGTACTAAAGTTTCAATTCATGTTCTTTTAATTTTGGCCATATGTTTGCATAATTAAAACTCTCATCGCTAATTTTGTAACGGGTTTTCACTTGTTTACACTTGTCGCGGAACTGGTTCATATTAAATTGTATATATGAATGTATGTATGTTTAATATTAAATTTAGCTTTCATAACTAACACCGATAGCTTTGGCTGTTATCGATTCAATTATTTAGAACTTTCATTATGCGATTCGAAAAGTAACCGAATCGAAAATACATTTTATCCCATTTAGAGCCAACACGAACACTTTTTGTCCGCTGGACAATTGAATTAAATAATGTGGGCATTACCGCGTTGCTGGCCGACGCGCGTTCGAATCCTTTCGGCTTCGCTCAGGAACTGAACGGAACTAAAAATGCGCGAATTTCTTTGCTGCTTTCTTGCCACTTTAATGTACCGCTCTCCCAATAAAATGGCAGCAAACGCGACGCCAGCGCTGACGCCGACGCTGGCCGCCAACTCATTGGTAGATAGGGGCCGAGGCAGTAGCAGCAGGAGCTGGAGCAGGAGACGGGGCAGCAACAGCGGCAGCGGCAGCGGCAGCGGCACGACAACTGTGACGGTTTCCATTTACAAGGAGTTGTGAGTATCGTGCTGGGTAAGCGTGCGAGCTCGAGCTTGGTTCCAAATTGGTGTTAGGTTCCGTTAGGCGCCATGGAAATGTGGCCATGTGGATTTTTAATCATTTGCAATAGTACGTGCTTTGTTTTGGTATTTAGTAGAACACAGGGTCGGTAATTAGGCTACGATTTGCTTTTCTCAATACATAAATACATACAAATATATATATATATATATGGCAAGGATATATTAACGCAAAACTCGAAATCAATCATTTATATATGCTAATATTTTCCTAAATCCTATGCATATATATTTAAAGTAACAGCCCATTTGAAGGTCATTATTATGACGAAGCCGAAAGCGTTTCATATTTCACTTCCTGCTAGAAAAACGCGCATGCCATAAGCCATGCACACATATGGACATAGATGGGATTTACCCAAACAAACTAAGTATGTCAGCACCCTTCCATCAAGCAACTAAGTATTATTGCAAAAGAAGAGCTGACGTTGCGGCTTTCCAATAAAATCTATGCAATTTGACTTGAAATTTCCACAAAATAACCAAACACTAAACAGGGGAGACAAGGAAATTTCATAGAAACCTAAAAACACAAGCATATTGCATTCATTTATACTGACATACATATACATATTTAGATATATTTACACAGATATGTGTCTATGGTTAGCTCTTTCCAACTGTAACACCCATTTCGAAAAATAACTCTCACTTTTCGCGCCCACTTTCACTCATATCTCATGGGAAAATTCTAAACTGTGTCTTTAGACCTTAAATGCAATGTAATAAGTATACTAACTATATACATATTGTATATATAAATATATATATATATATATATCAATATCCCATGGTATGAGCTGACTTAGCTTGCCTTACCCCAAAGATGTGTGAATTAACAATGAAAAGTAAATATATTTTATATGATATATATGTATGTATATATCAATACACATACATACATATGCATATATACACAGGAACTCGACCAAATCGGCCTAACTGCTGCAGTTGGCCATAGCTCATATGTAGGCCCATAGGCGGCACCATTGGGGTTTGGGGTAATTGTTGCGTGGTTCGTGGTTGTCTTTTTATGGCTACGCTATGACTATATATGTTAGTATTATCCACACGAACATATATGTAGGTAGTACTATGTGCAGGGTATTCTCTGCGGAGCATATTAGTTTTTATATTAAATTACGTTAAATAACTAATTTATATTAATTTCAATCCAAATTAAATATTTAAAAAAAAATTATATACAAATTATTTGAATTATCTAAAATAAACTTTTATTGCTAAGCAAATTTGTCTATCAAAAATTTCCACTTTGTGAACTTTCAAGTTTTCGCACATTATTCTGAACTGGCCCATAGATAAGTTCTTAGTTTTCTTTTAAATATTTCAAAGTTTCTGTTAAATATATTTATGTACACTCATACATAGGATAGTTTTATATCATGTTTGTAAATTAAAACTAACATTTTCAAGAATAAACATAAAATGCTATTAAGACTATTGGAAGCAGCAGTCTAAACAATGGTCGTGCCTTGCTGGTTCGTGCGTTGATTGATTTTCACATGGGTCTGTCGTTTCTTCTCCTCCTTGAAGGCCTCGGCGTTGGCCTTCCTCTCGATGCGACGCTCGTTGCGGTAATCCTTAAGCAAACGCTTGCGTTCGCGCTTCTCTTCGGGCGTTTCGTCCTTAGGGCGTATTGAGAGAACACTTAGCGTCGATATCACCGATTTGGCACACAGAGATTTCGGACCAGCATTATTTGGCGAATCATCGGTCAAGTTGGCCAGCGCCTTGGCCGTAAGCTGTGCATCGGTGCCGCCACGCAGCACGTTGGCTGGCAAACCCGTTTTGGGATCGATTTGAATGGGCGCAGCACGTCGATTGGAGCGCGGTTCATCGATCAGCTTGGGATGGTTATAAATATTTGAGTAGGTGGATAGTATGGATTCGCAGTCCCATTTCTTCTCTTTGCCGTCATCGACTTCGTAATCGACCAGCTCATCTGTTGGATCGTGCTCCCCATCAACAACATTTGAGTATTTTTTGACGCGTTCACGATCCCATTCCTTGTCGTATGGCAGATCCTCGTTTTTCTTTTTAAATTCCTTGAAGCATTGCATTACAACGGGATGCTTTTGATGCCACTGACCCTCAATGTCCTCTAAAGCAAGATCTCCAAGCTCGGGATCGTCGTAGCTAGCATAGAACTGCTCGAAACGATCATCTAGCAACGAGAGTTGCTCATTTCGACGAATAACACTGGATGACATTGAGTACTCTGTGAAGCGCGACTTGGTTTCTTCATCGTCGAAACGACTTTTTCGCATCAGCGGACCGAGGCGATCCATTAGCTCGTCGGCGTTCTCGTCTTCATTCAAATCATCTGAATCAAAGTCCATATCATTCTCTTCGTCCTCGTCTTGCCAGTCGTCATCCTCGCCGTCTTCGTCTTCTTCACCACTGACCATTGCTTGCATCACGAAATCGTCTTCCAACTCTTCGTTATCCTCAAAATCACTATCGAGTGCTGCAACAACATCCGGATCCCAATCTGGACGCGGACCGGGCTGAGGTGCTGCTTTGTTTAACATGCCCTCAGACTCCTCAAATTCACTAGCGAATACGGAGCTGGGCAGCAGAAGCTTATTCTGCGGTTTGGCATCCTCAGCGTTTGTCTTTCTTGCTTGGTTTGGATTTTCCATATACTCCCAAACAACATCATTTTCTCTTTTTTTCAGATGCTGCAGATAGTCGTAGTCATCGTCAAAGTGAATGCCAAACTTTTTCAGCTCTTCTTGTCGTTTCGCTGGATCAATAGGTGTTTCATCTTGTGGCTTGGCCTGCGACTGCCTAGCACTCGCCTCCAAGAGAACACGCTGTGGAGCAGTTTCATCGGTCACCAGGGGATCGTGCTGACTGCGATGCACCAAGTGAAACGTAACAGCCTTTTTTCGGTCAATATATGGCTTTTTCCCTTTAACCTAAAATTGAAATTCACTAAAACGATGTTGGCACTATTATAAATTAAAAACTTACCATTTTTATACTAAAGGTGTCGGCTTTTCTTCAAAAAATGTTGGACTTTAATAGAAACTGCGTACCAAAACACATGTGCATTAGAGCTGACACATTAAAGCGATCCCATCGATATGTTATAGTGTGTATCGATTATTTCATCGATATTTCCATAACAGAATTTGAGATGAGAATTTACATTGCTGTTTATAAATTTTAAGTAAAAGTGCGGAATAATCATAATTAAAATTTAGTAATTTAATAATTAGACATATAATAAATTCCAAATTCCTGAATCACATAGGCCACATACCGTACGTGTATATTATGTTTCTTTCTTCTTTTGATATTGTAAGAAAATCTTTACCATGAATTACTAATCGGAGATTAGAGACCTGCATAAATACAAACCAGCTTATCAAGCCTTTTAAACTTATCGGCGGTCACAACTGTTTCATGGGCGAATCCATTTGTGTGGCGCATCGCTAATTCTGATGGCTTGCATCCCTGTTGTAAACTAAGCATAATTGTTGATATTATTGACTTGGCTCAATTTCTGTAAAATGGAGGAGAATGAGAGTACGTCGGAAGCGCAGAGTAACGTCGCAAACGGTAAGCGGTAATCCTCAATAATCAATGACTAACTTAGCTGAATTTGCTTAATCACGGCAGGAGATGATGACGCGACATACCAGCATAAGTTGGAACTGCTCCAGACCGAGATGCGTAAGATGCAAAACGAGTTTAATACGCAGCGTGCAAAAATGAAGGAGCTGTACATGCAGAAGGAGGCCGAGCGGAAGCAGCTGCACGACGAATTGAATGAGCTGAAGACACATGTTATGGTTGCTGATCTAAAGTCTGAGAATGAAATGCAGTTGAAGGATATAAAGGCTCAGGAGGAGATATCGTCGCTGCAGCAGCTGGTGCAGGACACAATTGAGGAATCCTCCATATACAAAGCCGAGTTGGAGCGTCTCAAAGTGGAACAGCTGCGGCAACAGCAACAGCAACTACAGCAGATGCAGCAAATAACCACGGCTGAACCCTCCAGCGGACTAGCGCCGCATGTGCTCAATCAAGTGAAGAAAACACTGGGATCTGTGCGAAAGCTAGGCAGCGACTCGCTGAACAACAGCTTTCAACAGGAGAATAGCGACAGCAATACCCGTGGCACAAGCAAGGCAAATGCCAAGCAATATGTGAGTAAATTTAAGCGATATTCATAGATGCCAGATAAGAATTATATGTGTTCAAACAGGCCTCAGAAGACGCGGAAATGATGCACTCTATAATTGAGCAGTTGCAGGAAGAAATGCAAGCTCTGAAGGAAAAACTGCGCGTAGCAGACGACCAGCTGCGGGCGAAAACTAGCACGTCTCACTGCAGAGAGGAAATCACAGAAACGACCACAGAAGGAGCAACGGCCATGCACAAGTCCACATCGACAGATTTAGTGGAAGACAATTCAGCTTGCAATAGCTGCAATTCAACAGAGCAGCGCTCGGACGATTTGACGGCGCAGGTGAAGCAGCAGCAAAAGCAGCTGGATATATTGCAAAAGCAAATCTCAGAGTCGCGGGAACAGTTGGCTAAGGAGGCGGCACTGCGCAATGACTTGGAGAATCAGTGGCAGACGAAGCGAGAGGCACATAAGACCGAGGTACAAAACCTGCGCGAGCAGGTTAAGAACAGCGAGCAACAACTGCTCGACATGCAGCAAAAATTTCTCGAGACCAAGGAGGAGGTGATGCGGAATCTACAGCGCGTCACCGACGATCGGGAACGAGTCAATCAGCAGCTAGAGACGCTGCAGGCTGACAACGATTTTCTCTCCGGTCGATTTCTGGCAACATCCGAAGAAATTGAGAATCAATACATAAATCTCCCAAACACCGTGGTCGAGCTGCAAGAGCTCATGCTGCGGCAACAGAGCGAACTGATACAGGCGCGGGTGAGCAGCGAATATGAGAAACAGAAGTGCGTCAGCTCGCTGGATGAGATCCACCTACTGCGCGCCCAGCTCGAGGAGAGCAACAATGAGCGGCGCGCCTACAAGCGCAAAGTGCAATTAGATATTAAGTCACTGCAGTGAGTACGAGAGAGGGAGAGAGACTTGAATCTATATTAACACCTTTATTCCGCAGAGATCGCATCACGGAGCAGCTGGTCGCTGAACAGTCGCACGAGTCATCGAAAACACTTTTGGAGCGCAAAGAGGCTGAGCTGAACAAACAGCTGTCCGAGTGCCGTGTTGAGATTATAGAGCTACAGGAAACGAACGTAAGCAATTCAATATATACATTAATAAATTTTTATTTAAACTTTAAACTTACAGGAGAAACTGACAAAAAATAATATAGACTATAAGGCTAAGATAAAGACGCTTCAGGAGGAGTTGTCCACAATGGAGACGGTGCAAAAAGATTTTGTCAAATTGTCACAAAAGCTGCAGGTAAGCCCCATGCCCCATGCCCCATGACCGATGCCCGCCGCAACCAATAAGAATAACTTAAGCTTTAGTTTTATTATCAATTATGCTTGTAAAATTGGTCAACAATTATCATAGACTTAATGCTATTTTGTATGGGTTTCTAGATGTCGCTGGAGGAGCTGCGGCATGCTGACACCGAGGTGCGCTGGCAGGACGACGATGACGTCAACAAGTGTCCCACATGCAACGCCGGCTTCACGGTGATGGTGCGCAAGATCCATTGCCGCCACTGTGGCCACATCTACTGCGATAAATGTCTAACGAAAACGGTGCCATCGGGACCACGGAAACGTGTCGCCCGCGTCTGTGATATCTGTCACACGTTGCTCACGCCAAACACCGCTCCCTACTTTAGTCACGAGCCGCAGCAGACAAACTAGTCGCTTTCCGCTTTATTGTTTATACTATCTATGCGATTTTATGTATGTACTGTGTACTATAATTCCACTATATATATATATTTTTTGTTTGTTGTGTCTGTAACTGTTACTCCATGGATAAAGTGTGTGTCCCTGTCAAATCGAACCGAGTCATATCCAAGCAAAGAACGCAAAAACTGCGTTAAGTTTTCAAATTATATATACCATTTACTATATATATATATATATATATATATATATATATATTTATAAATATGCATGCGCAACTCAGTCCTCTAGTTATGTCGTGTTAGCTATTTTGTAGATAAGTTTCCCATTATTGAATTTTCAACGCCAGCAAAGCAACAATATAAAAATAAAAATATAAAAAATCAACCTGTGTACACCTGGCACTAGTGCTGCTGACCCGTGAGTTATTTGAACCAGGTTCGCCTGAAAAGTCAAGAGATATTATTGTTTACAGAGAACAGATCAACATGCAACAAGTAATTGTGTTTCATTTGGTTTTGTTTTTTATTATTCATAAATAAATCAGAGCAAACAATTTGGCAATTTTTGTTAACAACTAACATCAAAAATATATCAAATTGTGTCTTTAACGGGGGGAGGCGGGCTGCGAGGATACATTGTCCAGGTATGCATGCATTATCATTAATTTGTGTCCATTATTGTCTTCATATTGTTATCGTTTTCGTTTCATATTAAATGTAGTAACAAGCGGGGCATGCCCGTTATATATATATATATTTATATATATACGCTGTACAGCTCACTTTGTCTAATTTTATATTGTTTATATCTAATACTGTAAACTTCGCACACTCTCACACACACACACACACACACACACAGACACATACACAGAAATGCTGGGAAGGAGGGAATCACATTTTCATGGGGCGCACGCAGACATTGAAGCTGAAATGAGAAGAAGGAATTTAAATAACTCTAACGCTCTCTGAGCAAAGGCAGTTTCCAGAACTCGCACTCACCTCACCAGATGAAACGAGTGGCCAAGGCACCCACTAACGCTATAGCTGTAATACCCACTAGATGGGCGAGTCGACTGCTGGGACCTGGAAGCGAGAAGTGAGCGCAAAAAAAAAAAAAAAAGTAATAATTAAAATATTGTATATATAAAAAATATATAGTATGAACTGCGAAATGTTTTTTGTTCTCGTGTTATTTGTGAGCTTACGTTAAACTAATGTGCAGATGTTAGAACAAATATAGTTAAGACTAAAAGACAAATGAATCTTGAGACACTTACGTAAAGAATTTGGCGTTAAACGACAGAACGACAGATATATAGATGCGAGGCGAGGCGAGACGAGACGAGGGCGAAGGCAAAGTTGTAGACAAATGAAAAGCGATATATAATATATATATTTAGAGAGAGTGAGACAGAGAGAGAGAGAGAGAGAGAGAGAGACAGAGTGTGTGTGTGTGTGTGTGTGTGTGTAATCATGTTGTATGTTTTTCTGGCTGGAGCTGCTCATCAATTCATAATCCTCTCAGGTGCTTGTTGAGAGATGCAGCCCTTGATTTTTTCAGATACAAACATTAGTTATAAACACAGAGCAAGAGAGTGACAGTGAGAGACAGAGAAACATAGCTTAAACTAGTGATGTTCAATGAACTTGATGATCCTCGGTTCTTATCAACTATTTGAGCTTCAATCTAAGACTAAAGGTTGCTACTCTGTGGCCAGAGCAACAGCTGCCGTTGCCGATTGGTCATGAATTCAAATAATGTTTAACGTTTAACAATTGTTCGTGTCGGAGGTGCGTGGTCAGAGTTGTTGCTCTATTTCTCGTTTTCACCTGCAGCGCCCGTGGTGCTCAGCGAAATCTCGCGGCCGTACTTCGCCAGCCACTCGATGATGACGCCGTTGGTCCAGCCAAAGCCCTTCTGTACGCCGTATTCCCCACCGCCGCCATGTCCGCCAAACTTTTCCGCATCGTACTGAAACAGCAGGTATTACTCATTAGATAAAGACCATAGATTGCATATAGTGCAAACAACCTTTTCGAACATGGCGCGCGAGTCGCGATAGGCTGCAAAATTGGATTTGACCCAGCGATGGCCCCAGCTCTTCGACAGCTGCTTAGCCTCGGGCGTGCCCAGATTATCCAGTCCCTCGATGACAATATACTGCATGGGCGCCCACACATTCGGGAAGTCCCACTGCTCACCGGTCTGATAGAGCGTGTTCGGTATGCCGCCCGGGAATGTGTCCAGTTTATTCTTCTCAATGTAGCTCAGCACGGACGCGGATATTTTGTCGGTATCCGAAATATTGTAGGCCTTGACCCAGAGCGGCGCCAGATTGGAGGTCACGAAGTAGTCGCGTGGCTTCTCGTTGATCAAATCGTAATCCAGCCAGCAGCCGACCTCCTCGTTCCACAACACAGCCTGGATCGCCTGGAAAATGCATTAAAGAGATATATATATATTCCAAAGATCCCCATGGGGTTTCGATGATCTACCTCTTTCATTTTCTGCGCCTTGGTCTCGTACTCGGTCATCTTGTCGACGTTGCCAGCCTTGGCATGGAATTCGGCAATTAGTTTGGCGTTCCAGTAGAGAATGGAATTCAGATCGACGGGGACAATGGAACGGGTCTTGGCGTCCGAGAGATTTCCAATATTTGTGCCCTGCTCGTTGATGTACCAGCGAGAGCTGAAGTCCATGCCCGATTCGGCAGCCGACTTCAGTTCGCTATAGTGATCCTCCTTGGCCTCGTCGGTGTGGAAGCTCGCAGCGGTCTCGATGTCCTCGCTGTAGGACTCGGGGCGTGGTCCCTTCGACGAGTCCCTGTAGACGGCTAGATTGTGTCCCTTAGCCTGAACGCTGTGATTGTTGATGAAGTACTCAAACTCGTGCTCCAGCACCTCCAGCGCATTGATGGCGAACCGATCGTCCTTGGTGAAGTCGACATATGACTTGACCATGCCCGCCAGCAGCGGCGGCTGGGAGCGACCCCAGTAGTAGACGCGACCGCCGTTCGGTATGAATCCAATGCGCTGCACAATGGACATCAGATTCTCGATCATGCCGCGGGCCGTATCCCTCATCTCGCTGAGCAGCAGACCACGAATGATCCAGTAGGAGTCCCAGTAGTAGAACTCGATAAAGCGGCCGCCGGGCACTATCACCGGATTGGGCACGGGTATAATGGAATAATATTCCGGATTCTTGTGCACATCTTCCTTCATCTTGCGGCCAAGCTCCTTCCAGATGTTATTTAGATCCACGCCCCACTGCTTCAGATCCGGATCGTTGACCAGATCCAAAAATGCCGGATGCTCGATCCAATCTGTTGGTGTCCAGAGCTCCAACTCGGTGCCCTTGGCTCCAAAATTATCCTAAAATTCCGAAAAATTCGATCAGTGGAAATTTGCGCAATTATCGCATTGGCATCTGCTTCGTACGTCAACAAATTTCCGGATATCATCATTGCTGGGCGTATTGTTCTTCGATGCCATAAATGCCTCAAACAACTCCATTGTCTTCTCGGGCGAAGCCTTCAGTTTCATGTCCACGAACGTCTTCGAGTCGGTAAACAGTTTCGCCATCTGAACCGTGTGTAGCAGAGGTCCATAGCAATATATTTGGCTGAAATAAAAATACAGCTTGGATTCAGATCTGGTTCATAAATATATATATATATATATATAGACTTTTTTTTATACAACTTTATTTTTTAAATTACTAAAAAAAAGCTGTATTCTTAATTTATTTTTATATTTCTTTTGTTGCTTTTAATCAAACTGGTTTAATCAAGCTTTACTTGATTCATAATAGACTTTAAGCAAGTTATCTTTATAATTCTAAATGCATATATATATATATTACCAAATTCTATATGTTTTTTTTTGTTTATATATTTTTTGCACCCTGTCAATAAAAGAATTTTTTTAATTTTATTATTTCAAATTATAATTAATGATTTATCTTTTTTGTTTTCATTATTTTATTTGAGTTGTTTATGAAATTATATTGAGAATAACATATTTTGTTGTAATTTAAATTTCTTTACCAGATATATATTATATACCAAAAAATATATTTAATCACTCTAGTACTCCCCTTTTTTTCTACTTAAACAAAATCGATCTAAAGCTAAGCTGGGAACGTGGTTTAAAAAAAAAACCCCATTAAGCTAAATTACGGCTAAAACAACTTTAGTGGACCTGGCATTATAAATTAGTGTAAATAGCTTTTTCCCCCTCTCTCTCTCGCTTGCTCTGTCCCGCTCGCTCTCTCTTTTAATTAAGCAATTAAACTTTCAGCGCGAACAAGTTGAGTGCAACACCTGTTCGATAGGATTCGGTAAAACATTGAATCTAGCAGCACGATTTTGATATAGTCCGTCACGTTTATTGGTCTCGATTATACATATTTGACTTTCCATATATAGTATAAGCTGCGAATGGATTTCAGCTTGATAATCGTGGACCGGTTCACTGTGTGAGTTAAATTACATTGATGTTGAGGTGTTTTTAACAAGAAATCCTATATATACAGATATATACGTATTCGCGCAGATAAAAAGTCATATAAACGATTAATCAAAACCATATAGATAGCGTTTGTTTTTCGTACTTCACGGACCGGCAATAAAAAGTGTGCGAAAGCTTTTCGCACGCTCGAAACTTACCAGGAGGAAAAATCGTATTTCTCGACGTCTCTGTCAATGGCATTCGCACTCTCTGCGACGTATTCGAGCAGATGTTTGGCTTGCACCTGCGACACGGCCGCGAGGCAGCAGCAAAGGATTATTGGATGCAGCACGTTTAATTTTATCATTTTATTTAGACTGAGGAACTGTGTTGCTTTTTTTTGTAATTCTATCTGCTGTTGGTTTCACTAACAACTTTACCCAACTGTACACTGACAAGCACTTATATATATATATCGTATACCTATACTGAACTTATCACAATGACATTTAAAAACGCAGCCGCAAATTGAAGTTAAAGTATTCTAATTAAAATTCTTATCATTTCTTTTCTATATTTTTAAGTATGATTTCTTAATTGAATTGTTGCACTTTTCCAACTCTACACGATGTGCCGATCGAAACGACGCGCTCTCAGCTCAGCTCAGCTGCACTTTTCAACGACCCAGACACAACCTGCGCCCTGCCAGTGCAAGAATACTTCTAACTGCTTCGGGCGAATTCAATTTATAAAATAATTTGCCGAATGGCGACGACGTCGCTGCCGACGTCAAAGCCCAAGTGAGATCGGGAGCACACGACAAACAACACGAGTGAGTACGCACGAGAAAAAGCACGAACGTGATGTTGGTGGGCGTTGGGCTGCTGTTCTATTTATAAACGAATTGCGATTATAGCTGAGCCGAAGCTAAATGCTTATATATCTCAGTTTAACCGTTAGCCGCTATGCTTGCTCGTTGTATTTCTTATTTCGCTCACTCAATTGTGAGGCAGCGGCGCTCATACAAATGAACACACACATACAAATGCAAGTGTGCATGTGTAGCCCGCTGCTCAAGCCTTTTTGAGCATTCGCATTATAGGGATTTTGTTATTGGGACATTTTGCATCACCCTCAACTATTGTGAGTAATAAAGCAAGTGAATCTATATATGCAGTTACATTCACAAAATATGGGCGTATTATCACTTGATAAATGCATCTGCTATATATACATATATAATAATTATAGCATTGAAACTTATAAATGATTATAATAATATTGAGTTATCTGTAATTTGTAGATCATTTTAGTTAACTCAAATTAATCTCTGCACAATACGGACGCCATTTTATTTTTGAGTGAGACTTGGAATATTCGCTGACCGGTTAGAAAATTTGAGACAAGCTCGGATTATGCACAGCTTAAAGTAAATAAAGAACCTGAAGTTGGTTCTGTTAAAAGTCAAATTTCGCTTGATTTTTGTGTAATTCGTATACCCTATAAATCAGTTTCGAAATTACCACAAAAATGAAACATCCATCATAATTTAGACTAATATTTTTCTTATGTAAATAACGTATATAAATATATTCTATATTCCTAAGCTAATCGCTAAACTCAGCTTGTTAAAACCGGTTTAAGCTTGAAACACACAAATAATTTATTAACTTTAATAATTATTTTGTTTTGTACATTTTTGGCTCAGTACAAAATGTAAGTTATTTATGATTCGTAAACAAAGTATAGGAAAAACAAAACTTTATAGGCGCCGCCTACCTATCAAAATATAGACGAATTCCAAGTTGTACAAAGTATACTTCATAACATCTTTTTATCTGCACAAAAAGTTATAAAATTATTTTGATGACATGGCAAAGTAAATATAATAATAAAATTCCAGTTTTGTTATCTAAAGATAAACAATTTGAATCATATTCCCAAATAAGAATAAATAAAGTTTTTAATGCTGAAACGCCTATAAAATACAGCTTTAAGGATCCCAAGCTCTGAGGTTTTAGTAATCCCGCTTTTGTTCTTTATTTATTTCATTTTTTTTTAAAACAAATTGACCTAGAAATGCTTATGTAGGGGCCTCTGTGGTTTTCATTATCAACTCTGGAACTTATCACTCTAAGCTGACTTTAGTATAACTGTAAACCATGCGCAACATACATACATATGCATGACTATATGATATGGGGACTTGCTTGATAGGCGCTCCAAAAAGCAAACGATTTGGGGATTTAGGCTCAATATGTAAATGTGAATCAAATCAGTAGCACACAAATCCAAGTAATTAGCCCTATTCCATTTAGTGATAGACTGTTTCAAGAGGACAGGAAAAACCCCAAGGCATATATCGCGTCAGATAATACAAGTTTCTTTTATAGAGTTCAACTAAGCGTAGAATACTAAAACTCAATACTTGCATAATTTCTCTCAGTTGCTTATTAAAATCCATTTTCAAGAGTGCCAAAAAAAATACTGTGTTCCGGGCATCGCCTAGTCGAGCAGTGCCGCTTACTAGTTTTTCCCATTACTTGAATATTTATATTTGGAAATGTGGTTAAGATCAGATTTATCTATTTATATCTCGGCCTATTAAGTGGGGAAATTACGTACACAGTTTGTGTATTTATAAATACTTTTGATTAACTAGCTCAGTAAATAAGAGACAAAATCCAAAAATGACGTCTCAAAATATTTACGGATGTACGTATATGCGATTGAGTAGACGGTTACGGCTATAACAAGTCTTAATTGAACTGATTTGCTGCACACGTACTAGTCCGACTGTCCGGCTGTCTGTCTGTCTGTCTGTCAGTCGGACATCATAACAAAAAGAGAAAAGATCCGATTACAGTGAGAGAATCTACATTTGCATGCTATAAGTGTGTATGAATTTTGGGATCTGATCATTGACCGGAAAATTCTCTGTGAATTGTCGCATGTCGCATGTCACACTTTTAGTGATTTATCGCATTTAGTTAATATTCACTTGACCAGAGCATGTATATATTATGCATATTTATATATATGTAATTGCAAATGATGTATTGTTCGGCTAAGTCTAAGTACGCAGTACTTATTATATTCACTCTCAAGCAATTATACTATGACGTTCTCTTTCACTCGCTCTCTCTCTCTCTCTCGCTCTCTCTCTTTCGCACTCTGTCTATGCATCTATTGTGGCATTTGGAAACAAAAGATATTTTATTTCACATTACAAATTGGCATATCAAAACAGTTGTGCAATGATTTGCAGCAATGGACAGAAAAGAGATAGCTAGAGAGTGTGTGAGCGAGAGCGACTGTCATATCATTGTCTCTACGGTTACGGTTAGTAAATGGCATCAATAGGTTAATTAAAGTTTAATGCATTCAACATTTATTACAATGCAAGAAACAAACGTCAGAATTGAGAAATCGTGAATTCTGATACGATATCTGGTTCACGCTTTGACTTTTACTTATGAGATTATGAGTCAGATTATATACATGCATATATTATTATAGACTATAGACAGTTCTATCAGGAAGACTCCCGTTGCCTTGAGACTCCAACTCTTACAGTCCGTATAACGATATTATTTTTATGTATATATATATACATTTATAGTTATGACTGCTTTATAATACAGCCCAAATAATACAAAAACTAAGGTCATCCCATTGTTTCGCCCAGACAAATATTTAAACGAGTGTAATGGACTTTTCATAATTGCCGCGCTGCGATGACAAATAGACGCCAGTTGGCACGTGTTTAGCATTATCAAATAGTCAACATAAACTCATATAGTTACTTGAATAATACTTCCGATTTCGCATGGGTAACTGATTCCGGTTCGAATTCTGCTTAACTCATAATGATTTTGGTAATTTGCATTGATTGATTCATCGTTGATATAGCAAAGGCACTCAATCTGACGATTCGATTCATATATAGCCTTAGACCTGTTATAGACTAGAACTTACTAAGAACTGCTTTCGATTAGTATAATGCATATGCATATCTATCCAGGAATTAAATTATAGTTAAATGGAAATACGATTTTGTTTATTGAAAAGAATATACAATTTAAATAAAAAATTAAATGTTTTGACTAACTAAATAACTAATTTAAATTATATATATATATATATATATATATATAATTTTTTTTTTTTTTTTGTCTTGCCCGCATAAAAGTAATTAAACACTTTTTAAGACTAGTACGCTGTGGCTCGAAATCTAGTTCTCTGGCTTAAAATACTTTGCTCATATAGTCTCTACTACTCATAGTCGTTCCTATATATACTCTCTACTACAGGTATAAACTCTTTGCATTCAAATTTCTCAAAGAAACACTTAAAAAAAATTCAAATAAATTTAAAAAAAATTAAGTCATCTAATAAAATATTTATTTTTTTTTATTTCTCAGCAATATAAAATGTATTGTGTTAATTGGAATCATATATTTATTGGAGTTGATTTTATTTTATTATTATTTTTTTCTTTATTTTATTATTATTGGCAGTGCTAAATGAATTTCTGAATGGCTTAGCAGCTGTGACGTCTTTTTACGCATGACCAATAGTTCAGCTGGCTTAAACTGAAATCGAAAATAATAAAAAAAAATCTGACAGAAGATCGAGTTAGAAGAAGAAGAAGAAGAAGAAACCCGTTCCACAAAATTGGACCAAGAAGCACGTTTTAATTAATTGCAAAACATGCGTAATGCGAAATGCTTGTGGCTTAAAAGTTATCGGTTCAAGGACGACATTTGAATAGTAACTTAATTGTCCGAATAAGCCAATTAGCGAACCAAAAGATATCTGAAGCCGAAGTTCAGTGATTGCAAAATGTGTAGTGAAAAGCGAAATAACAATTCACCTTTCACTTCCAGCCAAGGACATTTTGGCCAAACAGAAAACACTCAAGATTATCTATCAGATTAGATATAGTCTGTGGTATCTATATATCAACGAGTGCCGTTTGCACTTTGAAGTGATTCCTCTTGAAGTATTTTCATCAGCTCCCTTCCTATATATAGGTGCGCCTACCCTGGCACAGGTGAATTAACTGGTTTTCAAACTTCAATCGAATTCTGAACTCAGGTTAAGGTTAAAAGTTTTTTTTTTTGCGTCTTACGTATCCATTAAAATTTCAAGTGATCTTTCTAATTGCCTTGAGCCCTATTCATAACTCCTTCGTTGAGGTGGCAAAGCTTCTGATATTACCGAGAATCGAACTCGATTCTTCTCTTCTTCTTCTTCTGAGAGCATATGAGATAAGGGTTAAGTGAGTAGCCCAGGGAACCAAAATTCTGCACTTGACATTGAAATTAATCGTCGATTATATGAATCGAGTTTGCCATTTCAAGAGTTACTGGCATTGAAAGGAACTCGACTTAATCCCCTTTTGCCTTAGCCCATTCATGATAAGGCGTTAAGCAAGCTGAGCGACGTCAATCACACTCGACTTCCATAGCAAACTGAATATTATTTTACACTGTCCAGCACAGCGCAGTCAAGACTAAAGAAATCTGAATCAATCAACAGTTCTACACGAATCAGAATCGGTATTGCCAACTGCACAATACTCGTTCAACATAAATTCAACTCTGGAAGTTTTTGCGCATTTAAAAGTATTTTTATAGAGCACAAAATTCGGAGTAAAGACAATAACAAAAAAAAATACTTAAATTAAAAAGATATTAAAACTAACAAATTACTAACATAAGTGAAGTTAATACAAATAAATACCAGGACAAATAAAATATTTATATAAATAAAATACTTATAAATAAAAAGTCATAATTAAAATACAAAAATAAATAAATAAAATAATAAAATAAATCATATAAATTAATAATAAGCTAATTAAAATATTGGTATAAATAAAATACTAAACTATAAAACACTAAAATATATATTAAAATGAAACAAAATCAAAATAATAAATTAAATATAACAAAAAAAGAATATTAAAATAAATTTAATAAAATAAATTATAAATAAACTAAATTATCAATAAATACCAAAATAAAATACTTACATGTATTAGAATACCAGATAAAAAATTGTAATAAATACTAAGCAAAAAAATACTAAAATTAAAAATACTAAAGAAATTAAAAAAATACTAAAATAAAAAATATAAAAATAAATAAAATATAATTATATTTTTTATAATAAAATACCAGATAAAAATTTTAATAAATACTAAGCCAAGCAATACTAAACTGAAAAATACTAAGGAAATTAAAAAATACTAAAATAAAGAATATACAAATAAATAAAATATAATTATATTTTTTATAATAAAATATCAGATAAAAAATTGTAATAAATACTAAGCCAAAAAATACTAAAATGAAAAATACTAAGGAAATGAAAAAATACTAAAATAAAGAATATACAAATAAATAAAATATAATTATATTTTTTATAATAAAATACCAGATAAAAAATTGTAATAAATACTAAGTCAAAAATACTAAAATGAAAAATACTAAGGAAATGAAAAAATACTAAAATAAAGAATATACAAATAAATTAAATATAATTATATTTTTTATAATAAAATACCAGATAAAAAATTGTAATAAATACTAAGTCAAAAATACTAAAATGAAAAATACTAAGGAAATGAAAAAATACTAAAATAAAGAATATACAAATAAATAAAATATAATTATATTTTTTATAATAAAATACCAGATAAAAAATTGTAATAAATACTAAGTCAAAAATACTAAAATGAAAAATACTAAGGAACTGAAAAAATACTAAAATAAAGAATATACAAATAAATAAAATATAATTATATTTTTTATAATAAAATACCAGATAAAAAATTGTAATAAATACTAAGTCAAAAATACTAAAATGAAAAATACTAAGGAAATGAAAAAATACTAAAATAAAGAATATACAAATAAATAAAATATAATTATATTTTTTATAATAAAATACCAGATAAAAAATTGTAATAAATACTAAGTCAAAAATACTAAAATGAAAAATACTAAGGAACTGAAAAAATACTAAAATAAAGAATATACAAATAAATAAAATATAATTATATTTTAGCTGAATTTCGATCTTTTCTTGATATATTATTAGTTATTATCTCCTTTAATACATTAGAAAAATTAACTGGGTAGCCCTAATGCAACCTGAGTAAATCATATACATATGCGAGGGTAGATTGAATAACTTGAATTTCAATAAATCAACCCTCGCATATGTGTATATATTTCATATACTATATATATTTTACGCATCTATGCTTCTAAAGACTTAAGACTTTGACACCCTGTATGTTGTTGTTGCAATAAATAACAGTAAAGTTATAAACAATAAAAAAATGTTTGGAAAATTACAATTTAATTGTGTTGATTATTTTTTTTTTTTTTTTTTTTTTTTTGCCTGCGCTCTTTACCTTAATTGCAGTTATTAAATTTTTTATATTTCCATTAATTCAACGCGATTATTTAGATTTTCGACGTTTCTTTTTGTTGCTCGTTTTTTCGTTTTTCATTTGCACAGTTGTTATTGTTTAAACAATTTGCACAGTTGTATTAGTAAATAGCTATTTTTTGTTTTCAGATTAGTTTCAGTGCCTTAGTTGCTGATAAGTGTAAAGAATTGAAGTTCAGCCAAGTCCCACAGCCAGTTGTCGAGCTGCCCTTCGATCATGTAATTAATGGAAAGACTTTTCCCAAACTCAAACTCGCCGAGCAGTTGGGGACTCGAATTACCCTCAACTACGCCATGACAACTGTTGGCCATTTGTTAATTTATTAAAAAAAAATGTATATATATATTATTATTGATCTGTATAGGAAATTCATTGATGGCTATGAAAACAAGAATATATATTTCAAAGTGAAATATTTATGACTTAGTATTTATCGCTGATTATAAATTAGACAAAATATATAATTTTGCGATTGGGTTTATTGATTTGTTAGCTGAGTAAAGCACATACACAGCTGAGCTGATAACGCAGCTGACTTGATTTACATATAAATTTTAGCACGAATGCTCAGTAAATCAAAACTTCATCAGTTGATTAGATAATTCATAGTTACACACAATTCACACTAACCTGTACCATCGAGCTGCCTGCGCCGGCCACAAATTGTATCTAAAATGCGCCCAATGACGCAATGTCTTGGCCCAAAACATTTGCCAAATATTCTGCCTGACGAGAGTCTGAGCGAATTTTTCTTCAATCTGAGCTGTTTGCGCCTGATAACAGCATTCAGCTGACTGACTGATAACTGATCGTTGCTCGTGCTACGAGCTCATATTGTCTCTATTTGACATCTGTCATAAAGCAGCGAACAGAACTAGGTGCGGGCCAAGAGTTTGTCTGTTCAGATGCAACTTGACAGCTTATTGTTGTTGTTGCTCCCAAAAAAAAAAAAAACATTTCAGCTACTGCATTAAACAAAAGCCAATGGCAATAGTAGATATATATGTATCTGTGTAAATGTATTGATTAATATGGAATATAATTCTACTTGAATTAAAAATTAGCGCAAATTGCAAATGCTTTACAAAAAACAAAAGCTGCACAATATTGCACAAATGATTTGCGCAAACAGACGAATGTGCGCCAGCAGCTTTTGCGCACTTTCAATTACGTATACGCCAGGGCTGCGCTGTCTCAACATCGAGCAAGCGCTGCTAGCGCGACTCAGAACCTCTTGGGAACAGCTGGAAAGTGATTTTATTTTTTTTTTTTTTTGTAAGATCGAATCGTGTCTTACGTTTGATTGAACACCTGCTGGTGTGTTAATCGACATTTGAGTGTGCTTAGATTTATCTATTTCCACGTATTCATTAATTTGCATTGAGTAAAGAGCAAAATGTTTGCTTGCTGGGCTTTGCGATCAGCATAAATGCAAATTCAATTAAACTAATGTATAAAGCCTAAATATATATATATATATATATATATATATATATGTATATATATTTATTTATGTATGAAATATAGGCATTATGTACTTCAAATATTCACTCAAAGTGTCTGCCTTTAAAATGTTTAATTCACATTATAAACATAACATAATAAAATAGACTTCTAAATCAATTAAGCTCTTAGCATGCATAGCATGAGATTTTGTCTACTTTGCATTATAAACTCACAGCCTAAATGTATGCAACAATTTTTGATCGTTGATTGATGTCTTGTCTTCATTTATTGAAGTCATGTTGTGATCGAATAAGATCGATAACCCTATCGTCGATTTCTAATATGAAAGACGATCACTAATCACACACGATTAAGAGTTTTCCATATAACACATTACCATTCAGATGGCCTCCATGAACAGTAAGTTTTAATAAACGCTCTTTTTCTGTCTTGCTGCTCAACAGTGTGTGCTATTCAGAGATTATCAACTGTTACTATGCCGCATCGGCAAAATATAGACCTGGAAATGGCGAATTTAATCCCTCCGACATTGAGCCACGCCTGTGCACTCACATTAGCTACGCTTTCTTTGGCATCGATGACTCAGGCGCATTCAAAGTGCTCGACGAATCGCTCGATATCACCATGGGTAACTAATTGCCTTAAATTAACTTAAATTGGTTTCATCTAATCAGAAACGAAAATGAAACATTTTTAGTTAACTTACGCAACACGCAAAAACTAACGCAACAAAATACCAACTTGAAACTAATAGCAGTTGTGGGTGGATGGAACGAAGGCTCCTCCAAGTACTCTGCCATGGCTGCTGATCCGGCAAAGCGGAAGACATTTATTTTCACCACATTAAAATTCTTTAGGGAATACGGCTTCTCAGGACTTGACTTGGACTGGGAATATCCTGGAGAACGGGGAGGAAATCATGCAGATCGAGGAAACTTGGTTACTCTTCTGAGGGAAATCCGAGACGCGTAAGTAAAAGTTTCTGATGCACAGAAAATACTGATATATGTACTTCGGTGCAGGTTCGATGATCACGACTATCAGCTGAGCATTGCTGTGATTGCCTCTCCAGATAGAGCCACCGTTTCGTATGACATTCCAAACATATCGAAATATGTGGACTTTATAAATGTGATGACCTATGATTATCACACGGCCAACGATGGGTATTTGGGCTTCAACGCCCCCTTGCCAGAGGTGAATAGGTCCATTGACTTTTTTCTGAGTCAGGGTAAATGATTATCACCAAATATGAAATACAAATAGTCATGATAAGCTTTCTAGGTGCACCGGCCGAAAAGCTAATTCTTGGCATCGGATTTTATGGCCACAGCTACCAGCTAGCTTTCGGGCCTGAGGTCAGGCCAGGTGCAAAATGCGCTGGGCCTGGAGATGCCGGTCCTTACACACGCGAAAGGGGTGTCTTGGGCTATATGGAAATATGCGAAAAAAAAATGGAAACTCATTTTGATGACGAGAGCAAGTGCCCTTACGCTTTTCATGGTAACCAATGGGTAAGCTACGACAACGTCGAGAGTATCGAGCTCAAGATGGGATTGGTGGACTCGCTCAATTTAGGCGGCGCTATGATCTGGTCAATCGATAACGACGATTTCCGGGGCATCACCGATACGCCATATCCGCTGTTGAGGGCAATAAACAGAGCAATACACGGCTCCGATGACGGTATCGTACTATAGGGCGAACAAAGCTCAAATCTTTGAAGCTGAGTGCCAAACATTACCCATATTAAATTAGCGATACACAATCTGCTACATTAGAAATGGGATTTATTTTCGACCTATCTGCGACATACACTATATATGTATAGCACAGATTTATATTCATATATAAAATATAATCGATATTAAACTTTGCACGATATAATCCTTCCGACTACCTGTCAGGCTGTCTGTATGAACAACATTTTTATAACAACATTTTTATAGTCTTATCACTCTACGAATGAGTGTAAATAAGGAATATGTATAATGCTATATATATATATATATATATATATATATATATATATATAATGAGTTAATAATTTAAAAATATATATGGAATATGAATTAATTCATCAACCAGAGAAAGAATCAATAAAATCCTATAAACTCACAGGCAGGCAGCTAAATGGTCATAACAAAATCCAATTTTCACATCTGATCATGCATAAGAAGTATTAATATGTTATATATTAACTTATGCACATACAGAGAAATCGAATTAATAAATTTTGATTATATGTGATTTTAAACAAGTAAGAAAAATCTAGTCGGATACCGTAATCCCACCCGCTCTTAATTTTTTAAACAAACTCGATATGCGCGTCGAATATACGAGCCTAACTAAAAAAATTTAAGGTTTTACCTCTTATAGGTTCTGAGATCGACGCGTTCATACATACGGACGGACGGACAGACAGACAGACGGACAGGGCTCAATCAACTCGTCTTGTCGTCCTGATCAAGAATATATTATATATGCTTTATGGCACGCCTCCTTCTGCCTTTGTTTTCCCATTTTCAATGGGATCAGGGTATAAAAAGCAAGCGAAAATTAAATAACAAGGTCGTCGTTAAGAACCTTATGCACTTTCACACACACACATTCGTGTGCATGCATGGTCCTCGGACTCGGCAACACGTGATAAACTGCTTAATAAGTTACAATTGCATTGCAACGACAATTTAGTTTACATTAATAAATTCACTTCTACCTCTAGTATTTAGTCACGTCTGAAAATGCGATGTGCTTGAAATTTTTAAATCGTTTTTTTAAAATACATTTTAGCGTGTTTTTCGAAAACCCTTTCATTTTTTTGCCAGACTCTATGTTCGTACATGTACAGTGTGTCAAAAAAGTATTGGCACACTTGTAAAATCCAACTTCTATGTGCTGTAAATTTTTTTTAAATACATCTATAAGTAAATGAACAACGATATTTAGTTAAATCATGTATTATAATACAATGGAAAACAAAAAAAAAAATACATTTCAGCTTTGGTTCAATTGCATTGACTAAAATATAAAAAAAGGCACAAATTTATATCAAACAAGTAAGAAAACTCTAGTCGGCGCGCCCGACTAGGTGATACCCTTATCCCACCCCCCCTTAGTTTTCTTAATATAGTCCATAACTCGTATGTACAACCATATCACGCGATTTAAATCTATGCCAATGGTACTAAGAATGTCGATCAAAGAGGAATTATGCAAACAAATTCGACACACAGATTATGCCAGCACACTTTTGCAAGCTCACAAGAATTGTTCCGTTACTATTAAAGAAGAAGAATCGAAAACATATTCGCACAGCGACACACAGCGCCTGCGACTGTGACACACAGCGGCGAGCGGCAATTGGAAGTAGCAAAAACAATTCGAACACAATTCGACCCAAACTCAAAGGCAATTGCGGTTCGCGAGCATTTGCATGTATGTGTGCACATGTATACATAATGAACATATATAAGCGCCACCTGGTCTGTGTGCGCTTTGCAGTTCAATCGCTGTTGATCTAGCCAAACATTTTGTTTAATAACTTTTGTGTTTATCAACGGATTTTGATGAAACTTTCACCTTATGATTTAAATAATTGATTTAGTTTTAAAAAAGACCAAACACCATATATATTGCAACTGAAAATAATTTTCAAAATTGTGGGGAAATTTGGGGCCGGTATCCAAATGTAACAAAAACCGAAATTGGTAAAATAAAATACACATAAAGCTACATGCGAAATTTGAAGTCTCTAGCTCTTAAGATAAAAAAGATAAAAAATCATAACTGATTTTTCATATGGTTTTAAATCGATAACAAATATTCACGAATAGTTATCGATTTTCTGAAACTAACTCGATATGCGCGTCCAATATACGCGCCTAACAAAAAAAGATTCAAGTCTTTAGCTCTTATAGGTTCTGAGATCGACGCGTTCATACATACGGACGGATGGACGGACGGACGGACGGACGGACGGACGGACAGACAGACGGACAGGGCTCAATCAACTTGTCTTGTCGTCCTGATCAAGAATATATATACTTTTGGGGGTGTGGCACGCCTCCTTCTGCCTGTTACATACTTTTAACAAAAACATTATACCCTTTTTTCCCATTTTCAATAGGATCAGGGATCATTTACTTATAGATGTGTTTAAAAAAAAGTTACAGCACATAGAAGTTGGATTTTACAAGTGTTCCTATACTTTTTTGACACACTGTATGTATGTATAATAGCGTTATATTTTTTGCGAATCACTTGAAATCGTAAATAAAGCATATGTATATATATTTATTTATGTATGAAATATAGGCATTATGTACTTCAAATATTCACTCAAAGTGTCTGCCTTTAAAATGTTTAATTCACATTATAAACATAACATAATAAAATAGACTTCTAAATCAATTAAGCTCTTAGCATGCATAGCATGAGATTTTGTCTACTTTGCATTATAAACTCACAGCCTAAATGTATGCAACAGTTTTTGATCGTTGATTGATTTCCTTCTTCATTTATTGAAGTCATGTTGTGATCGAATAAGATCGATAACCCTATCGTCTATTTCTAATATGAAAGACGATCACTAATCACACACGATTAAGAGTTTTCTAGAGTTTTCCATATAACACATTACCATTCAGATGGCCTCCATGAACAGTAAGTTTTAATAAACGCTCTTTTTCTGTCTTGCTGCTCAACAGTGTGTGCTATTCAGAGATTATCAACTGTTACTATGCCGCATCGGCAAAATATAGACCTGGAAATGGCGAATTTAATCCCTCCGACATTGAGCCACGCCTGTGCACTCACATTAGCTACGCTTTTTTTGGCATCGATGACTCAGGTGCATTCAAAGTGCTCGACGAATCGCTCGATATCACCATGGGTAACTAATTGCCTTAAATTAACTTAAATTGGTTTCATCTAATCAGAAACGAAAATGAAACATTTTTAGTTAACTTACGCAACACGCAAAAACTAACGCAACAAAATACCAACTTGAAACTAATAGCAGTTGTGGGTGGATGGAACGAAGGCTCCTCCAAGTACTCTGCCATGGCTGCTGATCCGGCAAAGCGGAAGACATTTATTTTCACCACATTAAAATTCTTTAGGGAATATGGCTTCACAGGACTTGACTTGGACTGGGAATATCCTGGAGAACGGGGAGGAAATCATGCAGATCGAGGAAACTTGGTTACTCTTCTGAGGGAAATCCGAGACGCGTAAGTAAAAGTTTCTGATGCACAGAAAATACTGATATATGTACTTCGGTGCAGGTTCGATGATCACGACTATCAGCTGAGCATTGCTGTGATTGCCTCTCCAGATAGAGCCACCGTTTCGTATGACATTCCAAACATATCGAAATATGTGGACTTTATAAATGTGATGACCTATGATTATCACACGGCCAACGATGGGTATTTGGGCTTCAACGCCCCCTTGCCAGAGGTGAATAGGTCCATTGACTTTTTTCTGAGTCAGGGTAAATGATTATCACCAAATATGAAATACAAATAGTCATGATAAGCTTTCTAGGTGCACCGGCCGAAAAGCTAATTCTTGGCATCGGATTTTATGGCCACAGCTACCAGCTAGCTTTCGGGCCTGAGGTCAGGCCAGGTGCAAAATGCGCTGGGCCTGGAGATGCCGGTCCTTACACACGCGAAAGGGGTGTCTTGGGCTATATGGAAATATGCGAAAAAAAAATGGAAACTCATTTTGATGACGAGAGCAAGTGCCCTTACGCTTTTCATGGTAACCAATGGGTAAGCTACGACAACGTCGAGAGTATCGAGCTCAAGATGGGATTGGTGGACTCGCTCAATTTAGGCGGCGCTATGATCTGGTCAATCGATAACGACGATTTCCGGGGCATCACCGATACGCCATATCCGCTGTTGAGGGCAATAAACAGAGCAATACACGGCTCCGATGACGGTATCGTACTATAGGGCGAACAAAGCTCAAATCTTTGAAGCTGAGTGCCAAACATTACCCATATTAAATTAGCGATAGAAATGGGATTTATTTTCGACCTATCTGCGACATACACTATATATGTATAGCACAGATTTATATTCATATATAAAATATAATCGATATTAAACTTTGCACGATATAATCCTTCCGACTACCTGTCAGGCTGTCTGTATGAACAACATTTTTATACTCTTATCACTCTACGAATGAGTGTAAATAAGGAATATGTATAATGCTATATATATATATATATATATATATATATATATATAATGAGTTAATAATTTAAAAATATATATGAAATATGAATTAATTCATCAACCAGAGAAAGAATCAATAAAATCCTATAAACTCACAGGCAGGCAGCTAAATGGTCATAACAAAATCCAATTTTCACATCTGATCATGCATAAGAAGTATTAATATGTTATATATTAACTTATGCACGCACAGAGAAATCGAATTAATAAATTTTGATTATATGTGATTTTAAACAAGTAAGAAAAATCTAGTCGGATACCCTAATCCCACCCGCTCTTAATTTTTTAAACAAACTCGATATGCGCGTCGAATATACGAGCCTAACAAAAAAAATTTAAGGTTTTACCTCTTATAGGTTCTGAGATCGACGCGTTCATACATACGGACGGACGGACAGACAGACAGACGGACAGGGCTCAATCAACTCGTCTTGTCGTCCTGATCAAGAATATATTATATATGCTTTATGGCACGCCTCCTTCTGCCTTTGTTTTCCCATTTTCAATGGGATCAGGGTATAAAAAGCAAGCGAAAATTAAATAACAAGGTCGTCGTTAAGAACCTTATGCACTTTCACACACACACACATTCGTGTGCATGCATGGTCCTCGGACTCGGCAACACGTGATAAACTGCTTAATAAGTTACAATTGCATTGCAACGACAATTTAGTTTACATTAATAAATTCACTTCTACCTCTAGTATTTAGTCACGTCTGAAAATGCGATGTGCTTGAAATTTTTAAATCGTTTTTTTAAAATACATTTTAGCGTGTTTTTCGAAAACCATTTCATTTTTTTGCCAGACTCTATGTTCGTACATGTACAGTGTGTCAAAAAAGTATTGGCACACTTGTAAAATCCAACTTCTATGTGCTGTAAATTTTTTTTAAATACATCTATAAGTAAATGAACAACGATATTTAGTTAAATCATGTATTATAATACAATGGAAAACAAAAAAAAAATACAATTCAGCTTTGGTTCAATTGCATTGACTAAAATATAAAAAAAGGCACAAATTTATATTAAACAAGTAAGAAAACTCTAGTCGGCGCGCCCGACTAGGTGATACCCTAATCCCACCCCCCCTTAGTTTTTTTTAATATAGTCAGTCCATAACTCGCATGTACAACCATATCATGCGATTTAAATCTATGCCAATGGTACTAAGAATGTCGATCAAAGAGGAATTATGCAAACAAATTCGACACACAGATTATGCCAGCACACTTTTGCAAGCTCACAAGAATTGTTCCGTTACTATTAAAGAAGAAGAATCGAAAACATATTCGCACAGCGACACACAGCGCCTGCGACTGTGACACACAGCGGCGAGCGGCAATTGGAAGTAGGTAGCAAAAACAATTCGAACACAATTCGACCCAAACTCAAAGGCAATTGCGGTTCTTAGAAAATTTGTTCGCGAGCATTTGCATGTATGTGTGCACATGTATACATAATGAACATGTATAAGCGCCACCTGGTCTGTGTGCGCTTTGCAGTTCAATCGCTGTTGATCTAGCCAAACATTTTGTTTAATAACTTTTGTGTTTATCAACGGATTTTGATGAATCTTTCACCATATGATTTAAATAATTGATTTAGTTTTAAAAAAGGCCAAACACCATATATATTGCAACTGAAAATAATTTTCAAAATTGTGGGGAAAATTGGGGCCGGTATCCAAATGTAACAAAAACCGAAATTGGTAAAAATACACATAAAGCTACATGCGAAATTTTGAGTCTCTAGCTCTTAAGATAAAAAAGATAAAAAATCATAACTGATTTTTCATATGGTTTTAAATCGATAACAAATATTCAGGAATAGTTATCGATTTTCTGAAACAAACTCGATATGCGCGTCCAATATACGCGCCTAACAAAAAAAGATTCAAGTCTCTAGCTCTTATAGGTTCTGAGATCGACGCGTTCATACATACGGACGGATGGACGGACGGACGGACGGACGGACAGACAGACGGACAGGGCTCAATCAACTTGTCTTGTCGTCCTGATCAAGAATATATATACTTTTGGGGGTGTGGCACGCCTCCTTCTGCCTGTTACATACTTTTAACAAAAACATTATACCCTTTTTTCCCATTTTCAATGGGATCAGGGATCATTTACTTATAGATGTGTATAAAAAAAAGTTACAGCACATAGAAGTTGGATTTTACAAGTGTTCCTATACTTTTTTGACACACTGTATGTATGTATAATAGCGTTATATTTTTTGCGAATCACTTGAAATCGTAAATAAAGCATATGTATATATATTTATTTATGTATGAAATATGGGCATTATGTACTTCAAATATTCACTCAAAGTGTCTGCCTTTAAAATGTTTAATTCACATTATAAACATAACATAATAAAATAGACTTCTAAATCAATTAAGCTCTTAGCATGCATAGCAGGAGATCTTGTCTACTTTGCATTATAAACTCACAGCCTAAATGTATGCAACAATTTTTTATCGTTGATTGATTTCCTGTCTTCATTTATTGAAGTCATGTTGTGATCGAATAAGATCGATAACCCTATCGTCGATTTCTAATATGAAAGACGATCACTAATCACACACGATTAAGAGTTTTCTAGAGTTTTCCATATAACACATTACCATTCAGATGGCCTCCATGAACAGTAAGCTTTAATAAACGCTCTTTTTCTGTCTTGCTGCTCAACAGTGTGTGCTATTCAGAGATTATCAACTGTTACTATGCCGCATCGGCTAAATATAGACCTGGAAATGGCGAATTTAATCCCTCCGACATTGAGCCACGCCTGTGCACTCACATTAGCTACGCTTTCTTTGGCATCGATGACTCAGGCGCATTCAAAGTGCTCGACGAATCGCTCGATATCACCATGGGTAACTAATTGCCTTAAATTAACTTAAATTGGTTTCATCTAATCAGAAACGAAAATGAAACATTTTTAGTTAACTTACGCAACACGCAAAAACTAACGCAACAAAATACCAACTTGAAACTAATAGCAGTTGTGGGTGGATGGAACGAAGGCTCCTCCAAGTACTCTGCCATGGCTGCTGATCCGGCAAAGCGGAAGACATTTATTTTCACCACATTAAAATTCTTTAGGGAATATGGCTTCACAGGACTTGACTTGGACTGGGAATATCCTGGAGAACGGGGAGGAAATCATGCAGATCGAGGAAACTTGGTTACTCTTCTGAGGGAAATCCGAGACGCGTAAGTAAAAGTTTCTGATGCACAGAAAATACTGATATATGTACTTCGGTGCAGGTTCGATGATCACGACTATCAGCTGAGCATTGCTGTGATTGCCTCCCCAGATAGAGCCACCGTTTCGTATGACATTCCAAACATATCGAAATATGTGGACTTTATAAATGTGATGACCTATGATTATCACACGGCCAACGATGGGTATTTGGGCTTCAACGCCCCCTTGCCAGAGGTGAATAGGTCCATTGACTTTTTTCTGAGTCAGGGTAAATGATTATCACCAAATATGAAATACAAATAGTCATGATAAGCTTTCTAGGTGCACCGGCCGAAAAGCTAATTCTTGGCATCGGATTTTATGGCCACAGCTACCAGCTAGCTTTCGGGCCTGAGGTCAGGCCAGGTGCAAAATGCGCTGGGCCTGGAGATGCCGGTCCTTACACACGCGAAAGGGGTGTCTTGGGCTATATGGAAATATGCGAAAAAAAAATGGAAACTCATTTTGATGACGAGAGCAAGTGCCCTTACGCTTTTCATGGTAACCAATGGGTAAGCTACGACAACGTCGAGAGTATCGAGCTCAAGATGGGATTGGTGGACTCGCTCAATTTAGGCGGCGCTATGATCTGGTCAATCGATAACGACGATTTCCGGGGCATCACCGATACGCCATATCCGCTGTTGAGGGCAATAAACAGAGCAATACACGGCTCCGATGACGGTATCGTACTATAGGGCGAACAAAGCTCAAATCTTTGAAGCTGAGTGCCAAACATTACCCATATTAAATTAGCGATACACAATCTGCTACATTAGAAATGGGATTTATTTTCGACCTATCTGCGACATACACTATATATGTATAGCACAGATTTATATTCATATATAAAATATAATCGATATTAAACTTTGCACGATATAATCCTTCCGACTACCTTGCAGGCTGTCTGTATGAACAACATTTTTATACTCTTATCACTCTACGAATGAGTGTAAATAAGGAATATGTATAATGCTATATATATATATATATATATATATATATATATATAATGATAAATTAGAGTCGTGTTGGCATTACATACATTTCCCCATTGCTTGGAATCAAATGTGATAAATTCTTATTTGCACAGGAATTTTGAGAAAATGTCACCTTGTGCGCTTAACGAATTCTCTTTGATTCAGATTCGCATCGACCAAAATAATTAGCTTAATTAAAAACAATTGAGAGTCTGAGCATGAGCAACCTTGCGGTAAGGCACACCTGTCCGACTGGTTCCGTTGCCGTTGCAAGTGCATTGCCAAACAGTGAACGCTTTTAGACGTGCTTAAAAAAGATTCGAATTGGCTCATCGATTAGTTGGCTAAATAAAAGGTTCATTGGCACGACAGACCCACAAACAACACGATCAACGATGGATGAGAAACAAACTATGTATCTTTCTATATATCTATAGACAGCTTGAAATTATTCTCGTTTCATTTCTGCTCATCTGCCCAGAGCTGATAATAACATCTAAAAATCGCTGACAGCTACAAATATTTGATCTGCCAACCGAGCCCAACTCAGCTCATTTATCAATGTTTATCGCGTATGGGAGTTGAGATAATAAATATTTCGTGCATGCAGAAAGAGAGTTATTGTTCTCTCAAGTTTGTTAATAATTTAAGAATATATATGAAATATGAATTAATTCATCAACCAGAGAAAGAATCAATAAAATCCTATAAACTCACAGGCAGGCAGCTAAATGGTCATAACAAAATCCAATTTTCACATCTGATCATGCATAAGAAGTATTAATATGTTATATATTAACTTATGCACGTACAGAGAAATCGAATTAATAAATTTTGATTATATGTGATTTTAAACAAGTAAGAAAAATCTAGTCGGATACCCTAATCCCACCCGCTCTTAATTTTTTAAACAAACTCGATATGCGCGTCGAATATACGAGCCTAACAAAAAAAAATTTAAGGTTTTACCTCTTATAGGTTCTGAGATCGACGCGTTTATACATACGGACGGGCGGACAGACAGACAGACAGGGCTCAATCAACTCGTCTTGTCGTCCTGATCAAGAATATATTATATATGCTTTATGGCACGCCTCCTTCTGCCTGTTACATACTTTTAACAAAACCATTATACCCTGTTTTCCCATTTTCAATGGGATCAGGGTATAAAAAGCAAGCGAAAATTAAATAACAAGGTCGTCGTTAAGAACCTTATGCACTTTCACACACACACACACACACACATTCGTGTGCATGCATGGTCCTCGGACTCGGCAACACGTGATAAACTGCTTAATAAGTTACAATTGCATTGCAACGACAATTTAGTTTACATTAATAAATTCACTTCTACCTCTAGTATTTAGTCACGTCTGAAAATGCGATGTGCTTGAAATTTTTAAATCGTTTTTTTAAAATACATTTTAGCGTGTTTTTCGAAAACCATTTCATTTTTTTGCCAGACTCTATGTTCGTACATGTACAGTGTGTCAAAAAAGTATTGGCACACTTGTAAAATCCAACTTCTATGTGCTGTAAATTTTTTTTAAATACATCTATAAGTAAATGAACAACGATATTTAGTTAAATCATGTATTATAATACAATGGAAAACAAAAAAAAAATACAATTCAGCTTTGGTTCAATTGCATTGACTAAAATATAAAAAAAGGCACAAATTTACATCAAAAAAGTATTGGCACACGCTGTGTGTAACAATCTCTTTCGTTGCAAAAAACGTAAGTTAACGGTAGTTACCGTTTTTTTTTTTTCAATCCTTCATTTAACCCTTGCTTTGTTTCGGCTGTTGCAAGTGTTTGTAATCACTTATAATTGGACATTTAAAAGAACAAGAGCAAAATGTAATAAATGTAATAAAATAAAGAGACAGAAATTTCTATGGAGATTAGATATTAGGAATCTGGCGGAAACCTAATAAAGAGCTTCAGCAAAATAATGTGATGGAGTGGCTCATATATCATTGCAAACAATTCAAAACACCTCCCCAATCACCAGATTTGAATCCCATCGAACATGTGTGGCACCTCCTGGAAGTAAATATCCGATCTCACCAGATAAGCTAAAAGGATTCTCTAAAAGAGACCTTACGAGCCGAATGGGCCAAAATCACGACTTATGAAACAATGGAAAAAACAAATTACGTCTTGTGTGCCAATACTTTTTTGATGTACATTTGTGAATTTTTTTATATTTTAGTCAATGTAATTGAACCAATGCTGAAATGTAATTTTTTTTTGTGTTCCATAGTATTATAATGCATGATTTAAATAAATATCGTTATTCATTTACTTATAGATGTGTTTAAAAAAAGTTACAGCACATAGAAGTTGGATTTTACAAGTGTTCCTATACTTTTTTGACACACTGTATGTATGTACAATAGCGTTATATTTTTTGCGAATCACTTGAAATCGTAAATAAAGCAAAAGCAGACTCTGAATTGTGGTTGCTGCATCGATTGCGTGAAACTTGTGGATCTGGGAACAACAATGCGCTAAACAAAGATAGCAACAGCAACAAACGCACAAGCGAAATACCGTTTACTGTTGTGACGCGATGTGCGAGACGAAAACAAAAAGAGATAGAGATGGGAATTTGGCAAAAAGAGAGAATCGCAAGCAGAAAAAGAAACAAGTAACAAAACTCTAGTCGAGACTGCTCGACTAAGGGGAGTGATTATGACTTAAAATATATCTATTGGTCAAATTTCAAGTCTCTAGTATTTGATATAAGTTGTCATTTTTGTTAAATTGTGGGCGAAGTGGCATCAAAAATCCAAAAATGACAAAATGTGGGGATTGAAGTCTCTAGCTTTTGTGGTCTACGAAATCCAGGTGTTTACACGGACGGACAGGGCTAATTCAACTCAGTTCGTCAAGCTGATCAAGAATATATATACTTTGTGGGGTGTTGCACGCCTCCTTCTGCCTGTTACATACATTCGCACAAAAACATTATACCCTGGTTTTCCATTTTCAATCGCTTCAGGGTATAAAAAAAGCGTATTTATAACTCAACCGGTAAAGCACACACACACACGTACATATGTATATGTTTAGTTGTGTACATATGTCAATGTTTTGAAAGTCTACGCACACAATTCTTGTGAAGCTTTCGGCCAATAGCGAAAAGTGAAAACACCTTCAAACTTACAGATAGTATGCGAATTGTTGTTTTTGTCTCAGTCACTACGCAATCAATAGTTATGCAACTTGTAATATACAAATGCAAATACAAATGGAAATACGCACGAGCTCGAGACTTACCCGTTGGCATTCATTTTGCGTTCCAGCTGACTAAGGTCCTCGTGAAAGGGAATTATTAAATTTTGTTGGCACTTTTTGTGTGGAGAAGGCAATTTCACGTGGCGTGCTGTAGACGAAATATGTTGTGTTCTTGATATCGATTTTTTTATCGCGCACTTTGTCGCAAAAAACTTGGACTATTTGCGTTTTTTTTCCTCTGTGCTTTTTTTTTTTATATATATTTTTTGTTTTTATTTGTGTCTTATCATAAAACACTCATGTTTATTTTATCACTATTCAAACGAAGTTTTTTTGCCTTTACGAAAGTTGTCCGACCAGCCGCAAACGAACAGCAAACCCGACAGCGATCGCTCTTGTAAATAAATAGTTTCTGAATGCTTTACACATAACGTATTTATACGTACAATACATACACATTTAAATAGATATACATATACGTATGAGAGAAACGAATAAGAGCGAGCCAACGGTTGACATAAAAATTCACGCTCGCTTTAATAATACCATTCCTTTTGTAGTTTTAATTAAAAGGTTGTCCCCTTTTTATTTGTTCTTAATTATTTTAAAATCTAAAAGGATATTTTTAAATGTATGCCTTAATTGCCAAATATTATAAAATACTTAAAAAAATATTAAAAGTTATTTATTATAGAGGGCATGTAGAAGTCACAGGGTATATAATGAAGGTGTACGAATAAATTGCAAAACGAAAAGTGAGAAGAGCAGCGCTTGGTTTGTCGCTCAAACAACTGTACAGGTAAGCAGCCGGTACACGTAGCTGCAACTCTTGTGTATGCTTAAGCTCTCTCACAAACACATTGATTCCGTAAATGCTGATGAAATTTCAGCATCCTATGAAATTTGGTATGTTGACGCCAAAAGCGGTGCAATTTATCCAAACAAAATGTTTAGCTATATGACAATTGTCTTTCACGCTCTAGCACGAAGTGTCTAAAAAGCCATACATACATACTGACATACATGTACATATGTATGTGTACTAATATCTACCAAATATTCGGTTGGGCTTTCTAGGTGCCCTTGGCTTTACGGTGTATACATTTTATAAGGGTAGAGCGAACCGGTTTAAAAAAAATGAGTGAAAATTGCGAGCTGTATAAATAAGCACGTTTCAGCTCATTCTATTTAAATAATCATTAGTGAAGCAAATGACCTTCACATTTGACCTTTGGATACAAACTTATGATAAATAAATACCAATTTTTGTTTTTTCTGTGGGGGCTCGTCTGTTCAAGTGTGTGTTTGTATGTATGTACATGTATGTATGTATATACAAATGTATAAGACGTTTTTATAAATATATATTTTCCTATGTATATAAATGTATTTAATATAGCAAATGTTTTTCAATCATTGTGGTTTAAATCTGAATAATTTTTTATTGCTGCTGATATAAAAGTGATAAATACTAATCGAGTAAGTGCAAAAAGATCAACAAATCTTCATAAATCAATTGCATCGCTCTGCATAAAGTAAGTATTCCTTTTAGCAGAGAAAGGGCATACGCGAATGCAGCTCTATAGCTAAATGTAATTGGATTCGTTTCGGATTGGGGTTATTGTTGCGTCAGTCCAAAGAACTGAATTAACTTAAATTGAATGCGCTCATCCACTTGGCGAAGGCACATTTCATATTTCACTATTCTATTTTCAGATTAAGGGAATTGTGCGAATCCATAGCGGAAATGTTAATTGAATAGACTAAATTTATTTAGTTAGAACAAAAGACACTCTTACTACATGAACAATAAGTAAGTTCAATTGGACAACAACTGAGCACTTTGTACAGCTGTGCTCACGAAAATAGTAGAAACACAAACTTGAAACAAATGAAACGGCACTTATGCCGTTGAAAAATTACTTCTTGTTTAGAATAGCCGGCAAAGAAGAGAATGGCAAAAAAGTCCCGTACTGTCGGTCAGAATTTGTGCATGTTGATTAAAGTATGTACATACGTATATATGCATACATATATATATATATATATATGGTGCATACATATGAATGTGTGTAGAAGTGTTTGAGTTAAGAAGCTGATAAAATAAATAGTATACAATATATATGCATATATAATGTATAAAAAATATAATGTACATTTTAAAAATAGTTTTATAATCAATAAATTATATTATATTATATTTAGTTATTTATGTGATGAATTTAAGAAGCTGGCAAAATAAATAAATAAATAATAATACATTTTAAAAAGAAGCATGAGAATTAATTAATTATGATATTATTGAGGGACTGTATACATATGTAAATACAAACATATATATTTGTACAAATCAATTTTACCTAAATGCATACAGGTGCACATACATTGTATGTCTAGTTTTAATTTAATTTTTATGATAAATTGAACATTCACAATGTCTTCCAAGACTTCATTTCATTTAATTTCTATGAGCGCCACACTTAACGAAACTTCCAAATATATTTACATAAAAAATATAAAATTAGTTTAATCAAGGATTTAGTAAACACTGCAAATTGAAGCGAATCAAACTGTTTTCGCATCATGAAAGCAAAAGCAAACGAAAGTGCAATAAAATATAATTAACTTGTTGACAGTTGGGTCCGCGCTTTAATTGGCTAAACAAGAATGTTTACTCGAGTTTACATATATTAAAGTCGAGAAGTCTCTTGGCTGTAAGTGAATAAATATGCATTTCAATATGTACATTTTATTAATAGCCATTATTTAGATAAAGACATTCATCACAGTGCGGTCTAGTAACTACGTGTGTGTATGTGTATGTTACATATTCGTAAATGAGAGGAGTGCATGACCATGAACACACTCTTAAGCAATGCCTGATTCTACCTGCAACTCTGCATAAGTACAGGGTATCATTATGTACATATTTACATATATACATATGAAAAGAATTCTTTTGATTTAGTTAAGGCTCCAAGGAACAATACACAATACTTAATATATCATATAATATTTTATCTGATATATCCTAGTCTAATATTTATATTAATAACAAATAAAGCTCCACACAGTAACCACAGATCTGCTTAATCAATTCACTTATCAAATTCATCACGTTTTATTATATTATTTATGTAGGTTTCATATTTGTACACACAGTGGATAAATGCGAAAACTTTTACGCATGCGCGATTTCTAAGCGAGCGAAACAAGACTAAAATCCACAATTGCAAAGCATAGACAAGAAAATTAAAGCTAAAGCATAAAGAATAAACCATAACGGTAAAGTGCAATGCCTTAGGCTGCAAACCAAATAAAGAAAGCATTCGATAAAAAGAACTTATCCACACACATATGTATATAGATAAATACATATATTTATTTATATATGCTTCTTACTTAATTTAAGAAAAAAAAATAAATAAATAATATTTGTTTTTATTTATGTGTATGTATGTACATATGTCGGTAGCTTTTTTTACATTGGCAGTCTAAATTCATAGATAATATATATATATATATTTATTTATATATGCAAAAAACCGCCAGTCTTACTTAATTTAAGAAAAAAAAAATAAATAAATAAATAATATTTGTTTTTATTTATATATATGTATGTATATATCTCGGTAGCTTTTTTTACATTGGCAGTCTAAACTCATTCTGAACTACGTTCCCTAGGATTATGCTATTATTGGCACTATCAGAATTCTCTCAAAGTTCCGATTAATAATTTTGCCTAAAGTTATGCTCTACGTTTGAGAGAATATTTAGGAAAAAGTATTCTACAAAAAAAAATCCATGTTAAGACTTTTTCGTTTTTCCAAATTCACTTGTAATTTCACATAATATTTACTATAATTTTTAGATTAATTAAACAAGTTTAGAACTCCAGTGTATTTATATATTTAACAAGTATGGGTATGGATATGAGATATATCAATTTCATTGCAATCTGTCTCAAGTTTCATTTATTCTGAGTTAACTGTAATTTAACTGCCTTCAATCATTGAGTATTTTTGTAATAATATATGAGAGACTTGCTAATTGCGTCTGTTTATTATTTATATAAGAAAGGGAATTAATTATGTTTTAATACCCTCGGATAAATTCTAGTGAGGTATGATATATTAGTTCGAAATTGTGTCAAACAAGCAGAAGAAGCTTAAAGACACTAGAAATATAAGCATACCATCTTATACCAAACCGTATCATATGCTATATATCCTCTAAGGCTATAGTCTTGTCATCGATCTACATTAAAAGCAAAATAACACAAGCATAGAGTATTATCTAGTTGGATATAGCTAAGTTAATTTGCTATTTTTTATGACGAACAAATTCATTTCAAAGTAACTAAAACAAACTGAAAGAGACTTTATAGAGACGAAACTTTATACCTATTGTTTATATACAATGTAATTTACTATAAATCTGTGTTTGGCAGCTATTAAATAGTATTTCTACAAATGTCATACGATCCATTAAAAACTACTGCTTAGCTGGCACACCCTGTATAATTGGATACAGAATGTGATATGAGGTCACTTTGTGGGTGAGATCAAGATCTCTTTGGGCTATGACAAAACAAAAAATAAAAAATAAGTAAAGTAAAGTAAAGTATTTATATACAGATCACAATAACAGAGCTATGCGACTTTGTGAGTCAGTTGAATAAATTCTAAATCTGGCTGGGCTACGTAGCAGCAGTTATCCATGATGATATTATAATAACATTATGTTAATGCATGCCAAAAAAAAAAAGAAGAATATTTTGGATATTACGTGCTTAATGTTTTGAGCATTTATAACTAGAAAATATACAGATATTAATATTTATACATGGCTTTTTTACAGCTCATTTATTATAAGCTAAGATCAAGCTTAATTCAGTTCTGTAATTCAAAGACTCGAATTTCCGACTCTTTAGGTAGTTTTCATATCTAAATGGATTATTTTATTATTATCATTAGTTCTTTATAACTGATTAACGATACATTGTTTATAATTTTTTTAATATTAATATTTTAATATTTTTTTCTTATTTATTTATATATATTTATTTTCATTTATATTTTTGTTTTTTTGCTCAGAACATGAATAGTTATGAATAGCGCTCTTCATTAATACATAAATTATTAAATATTAATTTGATGACTTAAAGCCAATGCCTAAATTGAATTAGTATAATTTATTATTTATAGCCTTAGTATAAATATAGCTCCATTGCGTGCTCCATCGGTGACGTATCCCTCGGCAAAGCGCTGTGCATGACAAATACAATAAAATCGACATGTGACGACATGTATTAATTTAATTTACATACAGAGCTTAAGAAGCCGAAGCTTTTAACAACTTTAACTTGCTAACGAGTTTGTTGTCTCTGTATGTCTATGAGAAATTGAATAGATATATGTATCTAGAAAATTCACTATAAATATATATTGTTTATACCTTGTGACTTACCATATTGTTAACACTCTAGCTGTAGGTATAAGCCTTTGTTAATGGCTCTGTTTCTAGGCCACAATTGTAGTGCCAAAGCCATGCTAATTGACCAAGTATAAGTATATCTATATAATATAGCTGCAAAAGTCTAAGAACCTTGACTTTAGCACAGTTGGCAGAATGTTCTAAAATAGTTATTACTGCTTAACTACATTATGTTAGTTGTGATTTAAAAAATACTAATAAAATACCAAAAAGTATGGTCACCCCGTGACAAAATTGATTATTCTTGTGCCTTGCCCTAAATCATAGATAAAACGGAACAGCAAGCAAGCGTTTGTGTGCGAACTGCGAGAGGTTGGGAATGTATGTATGTAGTAAGTAGGTACAGTCTGACCGACCGGCACTCAATAGACAATGATCGCCCCACCCTCGCGTTGCCCGATCCAAGGCATGTTCGCATTGTTACTGTATTTTCGCACAACAGAAAAGCTCGCAGAGCTTTCGCACGCTCATTCGCTCGTTCTCGCACTCTCTTTCTCTCTTTGTCTCTCTCTCTCTGTGTGCGTGTGGCGTTGAGCAGGTGTTTACTTCGGCTGTGAAATCGTTCGCTAAGTCAGTTTGAATTAGAATCTCAATCAGCGCACAACGTCGAATCAAATAAGAAGCAATCATGCCAATTGGTGAGTTCTAGTTGGAGTCACTGCAATGGATAATTCAATAAGCATAACACATTGACCTCAAAACATACGCATATTTTTGCATTGCATTGCTGTTTATTATGCCGGCTGCGATGGCTCTCAAGCTATCGCCCACTCGCTCGCACTGTCATGCTAAATTTGTTGCTGTTTTGGCCCACGTCCAATAAAACTCAAAGTGAAATGAAAAAAAAAAATTGTGTGTGTTTAACCATTTTCAATATTCGTCGAAGTTTTCGTTAGTTTCTTTGCCCCAAATCAAAGTTAAGAAAATGTGGTAAGAAGCGAGTAAGAAGTTTTAAGTTTGTGAGATCAGCTGGGCCACCGGAATTCCAAAAAATAAAATACCTTCTTATCGCCTCCTTGAACTCTGACAATAATCAATAATAAGCAGTATAAAAATTGTCTGTAGCTTGACCTCGCGTTGCAGGCAAATGATGTCATTCGACAATTTTGCTCTAAAATACATCGTGCCCCAAACATATATATATACATAGCTTGGAAATACTTTTGAATGCCAACAGCTTTTGAAACTGTATGTAAATACAACTAAAGATATATAGATAGCTCTAGCATCATTCCCATTCTTCTCCACAAACATCCACTCAGAGCGGGCTTCGGCGTTGAGCTCAGCTCTCGCCATCATTCGCTGAGAATGCCTCACCGCGGCAACGCCAGCATTCAAAATGACATCATGCGAATCAAATGCGTCGTCAGATTTGGCAAACAACATAGAAAACAGGTCGAGTGCACGACTAGTCGATACCCTATACATATGTATTTCATGATTTGTTGTCTATTTATAAATTGATTTTTCTGATTAGTCAACAAATTTATACGAAAGAAATTAATTTAAATATTTTTTATGTTGCACGACTAGCCGATACCCTAGTCATATTTATTACATGATTTATTGTCTATTTATAAATAGATTTTTCTGATTAGTCAACAAATTTATACGAAAGAAATTAATTTAAATATTTTTTATGTTGCACGACTAGCCGATACCCTAGTCATATGTATTTAATGAGTTTTTGTCTATTTATAAATTGATTTTTCTGATTAGCCAACAAATTTATACGAAAGTAATTAATTATAATAATTTTTATGGTATACCCTGTAAAAATATAAAATATGTTCTTAGCTGAAAAACTTGTCTAACTTTGGAATTTTTCCATGCGCCAAGTCTTTTTATATAGCTTTTGTAATTTATAAATAAATTTCTGGTTTTTTCTTGTTGTTTTGCAGAAGTGAACACGCCCGATAAATTGGAATACCAATTCTTTCCGGCTAGCTCGGGCGTCTTTACGTTCAAGGTGCGCTCCGCCAAGGATGCGCACTTGGCGCTCACCTCTGGCCCCCAGGCCAGCCCGCCCATTTATGAGATCTTCCTGGGCGGCTGGGACAACAGCAAGTCGGTCATACGCAAAGATGGCCAAAAGCCCGAGGTTGCCGAGCTGCCAACTCCGGGCATCCTGAGTGCTGGCGAATTCCGCGGCTTCTGGGTGCGCTGGTATGACAATGTCATCACCGTTGGACACGAGGGCGATGCCGCCGCATTCCTCTCCTACGACGCCGGCTCCCTGTATCCTGTCAACTTTGTGGGCATCTGCACCGGCTGGGGTGCCAGCGGCACCTGGCTGATAGACGGTAAGTGCGCCAATGCCACAGCCATGGAAATTCGCTCTAATCTCGCTCCAATCATTTCAGAGGCCGCACCCTCGGCCCCCGTGCTGGGCTTTACGCAGCCCACTTGCAGCGGCCCCGGCTGCTGGGTGGCCGCGGCCAATGGCGAAGTGCCACCGAATGCCCTGCAGGGTGGCTTCGATAGCAACGAGCAGCTGTATATTGCCCGTGCTCGCCACGAGGGCGATCTCATTCCCGGCAAGCTGCATCCGTCGCACGGCGTCACCTACATCGCCTGGGGCGGCGGCGAGCATGGCCACAATGAGTACGAGGTGCTCTGCGCCGCCGGCGGCAATTGGCTGCCCGTCGAGGCCGGCAACATTCCACCCAATGCCTTCCCGGCCGGCGAGACCTCCGAGGGCGAGCCGCTCTTCATTGGACGCGCCACCCACGACGGCACCGTCACAGTGGGCAAGGTGCAGCCCTCGCACGGCTGCTGCTACATACCCTACGGCGGCGAGGAGCTGGCCTACAAGGAGTTCGAGATCTACGTCTCCAACTAGATCGCCAACATATTCAATAGTCCCGCATCCTGGCCGCGGCGCCACGATGCACGACGCACGCACTGAAATCTGCTAAAGCCACAATCGCTATTCCCACGCAGCTGGCAGCTGGCAGCTGGCAGCTGAATGCGTTTGCTTCTATATTTATTTCTTATCGCAGCTATTTCTATATTTCCTAACGAATCTCGAAAACACATAACGGTTAATACCAGTTTCTCCGTTATATAATTAATCTTTTTTTTTAATTGTAACTTTTGCAAAATTTAACTGAATTTGTTAATAAACTTAAGGTTTAAGAAAAATGTGAGCTGCTCATGTTAACTCTGCTGTCCAGGGAGCAGCAGTCTGAGCTTATACAACATCAATAAGTTGCCCGACTAGAAGTTACCCTGTGTCTTATCCCACTTATCTCATATAAGCCACGCTTCCAATCTGAATTTAATATGTCTTGTTTCAAGTGGAATTTGCTTAAGGAATTCCCAGTGAATTCTTCTCTTCTATTGCCGAAACTCGAGTGGCTTAAGTGGGATCTGCACCTAGTGATAGGCAGCAGCAGATTATAGATTGGGGAACACTGAGAGTGTCTAAGGCTGAGCTCATTTACACAATGTCCTTCGGCATTGTTAGCTGTTGTTGGTATTTTGATGCAACTGTGAAATCATCTACTGCAACACGTTCCTTGGCATCATTCACAATGGTGAGATGCAGTCACAATCTTCGACTAGAATAATGCTGCGTCGTATACCTTTGCCGTTGGCGATCAATGAGTTAGGTTTAAGCATTTGGCCTATGTTTATCTCTCTCTGTCTATCATAATCTACCCCTGTCATACTCTCTCTCTCTCTATATATATATATATATCATATTCTCTCCCTCTATAACACTCTCCCTCTATCATACTCTCCCTCTAACATACTCTCTCTCTATATATATATATATATATATCATATTCTCTCCCTCTATCATACTCTCTCTCTCTTTATATATATATATATATATATCATCTTCTCTCCCTCTATAACACTCTCCCTCTATCATACTCTCTCTCTATATATATATATATATATATATATATATATATATCATATTCTCTCTCTCAATTATATTCTCCCTCTATCATACTCTCCCTATAACATACTCTCTCTCTCTCTCTCTCTCTCTCTCTCTCTCTCTATATATATATCATATTCTCTCTCTCAATTATATTCTCCCTCTATCATACTCTCCTTCCATCATACTCTCTCTCTCTCTATATATATATATCATATTCTCTCTCTCCCCATCATACTCTCTCTGTGTTTCTTACAGTCGCAATCTCTTTATTGCTCTCCTTCACTCACACTCTCCCTTTTCCAAGTCTCTCTATCTCTCTCTCTTTCTCTCACCCTCAATCTTAGCCTCTTTCCTGTACTTATTCTCAAAGTGTTATAACACTCTCACGCAATATATATATATATTCTATATTTTATTCTCTCTTTCTATCTTGTTCTTCTTTCTTGCCTTTTACTTTTGTTCTCTCATACTCTTCTCGCTCGCTCTCTTGCTCTCATAGTTACCCACTTTTTCTCAGTCTCAGTCTCAGTCTCAGTCTCTCTCACTTACTCTCGCTCTCTACCTCCGTCTCATTCTTTCTCTCTTTTGTTTTAATAACCTTGGCTCTGCCTGCGATTACAACCAGCTGATACTATTTATCTTTGAGGGAATTGATTATTCAGGTGATAAATATTTTTAGATAATATTTTTACACCCATTTGTCATTTGCCGATAGTCATCAGCCCGGCAGACTATAGGAAGTATGTCCAGTATTTCAATGGTATAGCCGATGACAAGTCTCGCAATACCCTCTAAGTGGGGCACGAAGAGATTTCCATTATTTGTTTCCATTTATGCGTAAGCCAAGCATTTTTATTTTACTTTAATTGCCTTATCTCAAGGGGTAAGCGAAAGTGATTTATCATAGATATAAAATAAAAAAAATAGAATTATAATAATAAAAATAAAAATAGATTTTATGTAAACATTGAAATCATGCGAGATTATGGCCATTCTAAGAACGAGGTTTATCTGCGCGGGTTATGCGACTGTCAATGCATCGTAAAATTGCAAATGGAGCTGATAAGTGGGGCGAATATATAAGATGGCACCAACTGAGTCCACGGCCAGAGAAAACATGAAGACACTGGCGTGCTCAGTGCTGCTGTTGGTCACTTGCCTCGCGCGGATGGCCTCCACGGACAGTAAGTGCGCATTAGACTGCTGCTTTAGGTTGGCACTTTCTCAGCTGGGCGTCGTTCTCTTGCAGAGCTAATCAATTGCTACTGGGGCACCTGGGCCAACTATCGACCCGGGAACGGCAAGTTCGAGCCCTCGAACATCGATACGTCGCTGTGCAGCCACATTAGCTACACGTTCTTTGGCATCGGCGAGTCGGGCGCCTTCAAGTCCCTCGACCCATGGCTCGACATGGACAATGGCCTGGGCTTCATAAGCAAGACGATTGCGCTGAAGCAACAAAATCCCCGGCTCAAGGTGTTGGCAGTTGTGGGTGGATGGAACGAGGGCTCCACCAAGTACTCGGCCATGGCCGCCGATCCAGCCAAGCGAGCGACATTCATTTCCTCCTCATTGACGTTCATCCAGGAACATGGCTTCGATGGCCTCGACTTGGATTGGGAATATCCGGGGCAACGCGGCGGAATTCCGGCAGATCGGGCGAACTTTGTCACACTTTTGCGGGAAATTAAGGAAGCGTGAGTGGCGTCAACTCAATAGAGATTATTGATATATTGATAAATATTTCTCGGCAGATTCGCTCCTCATGGCTTAGAGCTGGGCATTGCGGTCGGCGCCTCTGAAGCCACCGCCAGAATTTCGTACGATATTCCGGCAATTTCGCAGCACTTGACATTTATTAATGTTATGACCTATGACTTTCACATGGCCACGGATGGTTACTTGGGCTTCAATGCTCCATTTCCAGAGGTGGAAAAGTCCATCGACTACTGGCTGAGTCAAGGTGAGAAATAATCAGCGAAATAAGTTTTCTACTCATAAATTTCAATGTTTAGGTGCGCCGGCTGAGAAGCTAATCCTTGGCATTGGCTTCTATGGCCACAGCTACCAGTTGGCGAACAGATCGCAAAACAAGCCGGGCGCAACGAGCATTGGACCCGGAGAGGCCGGACCTTATACTAGCCAGCGAGGCTTCATGGGCTACCACGAAATATGCGAAAAGAACTGGCAAACTGTATTTGATGGCGACAGCAAGTCGCCCTACGCATTCAGTGGAGATCAGTGGGTGAGCTACGACAACGTCCAAAGCATTGAGCTCAAGATGCAGCTGGTGCAGTCACGCAATTTGGGCGGCGCCATGACCTGGTCCATCGAGACCGATGACTTCCGTGGGCTGTGCGGCGAGACTTATCCTCTGCTAAAGGCAATGAATAGGGGCTTATATGTGGGCGGGGTAACTGATACAACTAAGGCTGCATCTACGACTTCGACTACGACTTCGACTTCGGCTGCGACATCGACTATGACATCGACTACGATTACCACAACGACTTCAACTCCGACTACGACTCCGACATCGACTCCGGGAGTGAGTGAGAATTGTGTGAGCGATGGCTTCTTTATGTACAATGGCGACTGCAATCGATTCTTTAGGTGCGTGAATGGAGCTCGTTTCAACTTTAAGTGCCCGGCTGGACTTTATTTCGATGGTACGACAAATAGCTGTAATTGGCCTGCCGAAGTCAATTGTCCATATTAAGTTGCGAATCGTAGTGTAAAAAAATACATATATTTAGAGAGTTCTAAAAAATTATATTCTCACGTGCAAGCTTAAGAAATAGTAATTTTTATTTTATTAAATTATATTTCTTACTTATATAAAAAAAAATTTTAGTAGGTCAAATTATAGATTTTGTGTTTGATAAGCAACGTCATTTAATGAACTAGTATTTCCCTAGCGAATAATTAATTATTACTGAACTGACTATTAGAAATAAATAATTTATTTTTGAATTTCGCGCCAACATCAGAGTAAAATACCAAATTATAAACTGAAAAAGTATCGAAATTAACAGAGCACAGTATTAAATGAATAATAATTTGGTATTTTTAACAGTGCTGTAGCGCACTGTTAAGAGATTGCCAAATCTTAAAAAATGTTCAAACTTAACAAATAGTTCTTTTTATTTTATTTTATTATATTTTTTGGATTATATTAAACAAGATTTGAATAGAAAAAATTATAGATTTTGTATTTATAATTTTTGTTACTAACTGACAATTAGAAATAAATAATTTATTTTTGAATTTCGCGCCAACATCGGAATAAAATAACTAAACTGAGAAAGTATCGAAATTAACAGAGCACAGTATTAAATGAGTAATAATTCGGTATTATTAACAGTGATGTAGCGCACTGTTAAGAGATTACCAAATCTTTAAAAATGTTCAAACTTAACAAATAGTTATTTTTATTTTATTTTATTATATTTTTTGACTTATATTAAAAAAGATTGTAATAAGAAAATTATAGATTTTGTATTTGATAACTATATAATAGAAATAAATAGTTAGTTTTTGAATTTCGCGCCAACCACACGATAAAATACCAAATCATCAACTGAAAAAGTATCGAAATTAACAGAGCACAGTATTAGATGAGTATTAATTCGGTATTTTTAACAGTGATGCAGCGCAGTGTTATACTCAAAAATGCAAACCCGTTGCCGGACTATGTTGAACGCTTGTAAACTGACGTCTTTTGTGAAAATCTATTTGTGAATTAAAACAATTTTCAATTTGTGTAAAAAAGTAGCAGTTGATCGGACAAGTAAGTAATTAAGAAAACAACAGCTGTGGCCAGGTGCACAACGTGTATTGCTCGAATTGCAGATGAAACATCAGAATGTCCGCATCGTCGGTATCATCCAGACTGACGCTCTCGCTGTGCGAGGAACAGTTGGCCAAATTGACCAACGATTCGAGAGAGATACGCATGCGTGCACTGGACCAGATTGAAATGCGCTTCATGCGGTGCCTGCAGCATTGCGAAACCATTCAATTTAAGCCGGTGCTGCTGCTGAAGCAACTGATACGCTGGTTCGGCCACACACCGCCGACTGCCGCTGATCGCGTTCTCTCGCTGATGCTCGAGCTGTTGCGTTCCGAATATGGCGAGGCTGTGATCAAAAAGATTCCCTGCCAGCGCCTCGAAGCGGAACTGGCTAAGATACGCAAGCTACTTAAATACGAGCCATCCAAGCGCGTCGTGGAGCTCATGGACAATCTGCAGAGCCTGTTGCCTGCTCTCTACAAAGACGCGAATCCCAGTCCAGGCAGCAGCAGCAGTAGCATTAACAACAACAACAACAACAATACGACCGTTAGCTCAGGTGACTCGCAGGGGGATTGCGCCAAGGAAATGGAATTATTTTCCATAGACAATTTCGATATTGGCATCGATGACTATGAGACCGCCTGGTCGTACGGCAGCCTCGATGATCTGGCCACAATGAAGACACTCGTGGACACTCTGACCATTGGCAGCGATGCGCAGCTGCAAGAGAATCTAACCAGCCTGCAAATCAAACTCTGCGATTATCCAGCCGAGCAACTCTTTCAGGCTCCGTACATCGTCCTTCAGTTGCTGCACGTGCAGCAGCAGCAGGCGGGCGCCACGCTGCTGCACGTCAACCGCACGCTGCTGACCTTCGTACGCTGGCTGCAGCGTCGCCTGCACATACGCAACAAGTCCCTGGACATCGCATTCAGCGTCAATGCGCAGTCGACTCTGCCGCAGCAGCTGCGCGTCTCGTGCGTGCTGGGCCTGATACTGAACGGATGCCTGGAGCTGCTGGGGCCACCGCTGCTGGATCACTGTGCACACAACTGGCCATTGATTGAGCTGACCGTTGAGGCGCTCAAGACCTTTGGCCAGCTGCGCATTGCCGTGCCGGAGGACATTGTGCAGCGTCTGGGACTGATTGTGCCCAAGCTGATTCGCTACTGCATCAACTTTGATGTGGCGCACGTCGGTGAGGTTCGGAGCGTGGTGAAAAAGCAGATGATACCACGACTGGAGTCGCTGATCTTCAATGGGCTGCTGCTGGACGTGGTCAAACTGAACTTGTCCACCGAGAGCAGTCTCGATCGGATCAGCGCCCGGACGCTGCTGCAGCCGCTGCTGCTGGACAGCGCGTTTCTGTTCTGTGTGCCGAAGCGCCTGGACGAGCTGTACAATCTGTGCGAGAGAATTGCCACCGAGGCGACCACCGAGGAGCAGCAGATGCTGCGCCTCAAGAAGGCACTCAGCCTGGCGCTGGCCCAGCTGCTGGGCGAGGCCAAGCTGACGCCGATGAATATGCTGCAGGAGCAGCGCCAGATGAGCCTGGTGCTGCTGCTGCTGGGCAGCGAGACGCTGCTGCAGCAGCTCATCGAGGCCGTTGTCAAGTGTACCAGCTTTTATATGACCAAGCCGAAGCTGCGCCACGAGGCCGAGTCGCTGCTGCAGACGCTGTTCGATCTGCCGCACGAGGAAATGCAGAGCAAAGCCTTGCGTCAGCTGAAGCAGCCGGTCGTTGAGCACTTTCATGCGTTCATGAACAGCGCCAGCTACTTGGCCGGCTGCAGCAATCTTGAGCTGGCCAAGCATCGCATATTGGGGCTGCCCATGAGCTCGCAGCTGCTGCGCAAGCTGCTGGTGCGTGGCTGGCGGCCTCAGCCTCAGCCCCAGTCCGAGTCCCAATCCCAATCCCAATCCCAGTCGCAGCTGCAGCTGCAGCAATGGTGCAGCGACTACATGATCATGCTGATGGGTCTGGCCAAGCTGGTGCCCAGCAAGGACTTCAATGAGATCTTCAAGATGGCGATGCCCGTGCTGCCGCTGCTCGTCTGCCGCGCCATCAGGCAGCCGCAGCTGCAGCATCTGCTCTGGGATCTGCTCGATCCGGATCACGAGTATTTGGAGCCGGCGCTGGCGCTGCGCGGCAACGTCTGCTATTTGTTCCATCCGGATGCCAGGTTGCGCAAGGATGCCATCGGACGCATTGCGTACATACTGGTCTGGCAGGATCATCAGCATAAATATCGACCGGCCATGGATAAGCTGTGCCTGGACCTCATTGGCCACGACGTGTGCGCCATTCAGCCGCCCGTGCGCTACGACAGCGTGTTCAGCGAGCGCTCCCAGCTGAACTCTACGCGCAGTCTGCTGGCGCTGCTGCGCCTGCTGGAGACGCCCGATCTGAAGGCGAGCATACGCAAGTCGACGCTGATGCAGCTGAACGTGCTGCTGCACAGCTGGGAGGCCGTCGACTTTTTTACCAACTGCGAGGGCGCCTATGTGCTCTGCCTGAAGGCGCTGCACGATCAGCTGCTGCGGGACCGAGCCGGCGGCATTGAGGACACCGAATCGCTGCTGCCGGCCGTTGGCATACTGATGCGCGTGCTCTTTCGCAGCGAGCGTTTCCGGCACGAGTTCAAGGACAATGCCGAGATGCTCGTGTGCCTGCTGCGCACCGTCTTCCTGATGCCGCACGAGACGCAGCTGCGCGCCGAGGTGAGCATCTGCATCTTTCAGCTGCTCTTCCACGAGCACCTCAAGCCCACCGAGTCGAGCCTGCAGCTGGACGTCGATCTCGCCGACCTGGTGCTGCCGGTCAGCTATGTGGTGGACCACAGCGCACCGCCGACGGCGGCCAGCGAGGGACTGGCGCTGCAGCAGAATCTCCTAGCGAAGCACTTTGACAACAATGGCGCCGTCGAGGCGCAGCATTGGCGCCTCTTTGTCGCAGAGGCCGTCTGCGACACGCCTGAGGATCTGGCGCTGACCGATCTGGACAGGCTGGATGTGAAGCAGGCGCTGAAGCTGCAGCCGGTTGACTTGGCGCTGGTGCAATCGTCGCTGGCGCATCTGCAGCTGCAGAATCAGCTGATCGAGGCCGAGAATTGCAGCAGCCACGAGACGCTGCAGCAGCTAATTGACAGCGTACAGCTGTTCCTGGTGCTGCTGCGCGGCGATGTCTTTCCGCCGCAATGCAATCAGCTGTGGCAGCTGATGCACAAGTATCTGCGTCTCAGTCCCGGCAACAATGCCGATCTGCAGCTGTACATTGGCCTGCTGGAGCTGTGCCTCAGCTGCCTGCGCCATCGCATGCCCGAGGTGCTGGACGGGCTCGACAATGCGCTGCAAACGGATCCGCATCACAGCTTCCGCGAGATACTGCGCGACGACAGCGTCTCCTTGAATCTGCTGAGCCTGGTCACCGAGTGCCTGGTCTTGCTGCTGCGCTGGCAGCGTCACGAGCAGCACATCACCTGGCCCGGCCAGCTCTTCGCTGAGCTGAGCACGCGCGCGCGCTGCCTGTTCGAGCAGCGCAAGCTGCAGCATGTGCGCTGCATTTTGGGCGTGCTGCGCGAGCTCAGCGAACGTCCGCTGGACTTGGATGTGGCCAAAATAGAGGCAAGTCGATCGATCGAACGAACGAACGAACGAACGAACGCACGCTCGCTCGCTCAGCTTAACCTATGCTCATCTGTTGCCTTACCCCATCCATTTGCAGGGCTACTACCAGCACTATGTGCAGCTGTCTAGCAACCTGCGCACCTCCACGCACACCGGAGCGCAGTGGCAGCGCGACTGCCTGTTCATCATCTGCCAGATGCACGCGCATGGCAGCCAGCTGGCGAAGCCCGGCGCCAGGATGTACGGCGGCAACAAGGTGCTGCGCTACCTGCTGGGCCTGTGCGGCCACATCGACACCGAGGTGCGCTCCCTGGCCTGGGTGGCCATGGCCAGTTGGGTGCGAAATGCGGGCAAGAATATGACGAGCATACTGCTCGAGTGCCTGGACATACTGCCGGGCGGCTTGGCCGCCTGCTGTCTCAGCACCATGCTCGATGGCCACGAGGCGCTGCTGGTGCGCGAGCTGGCCGGACGCGTGTTTGAGCTGCTGATGCCCTATCTGGGCGCGACGGCGTGCATAGCGCTGTTCGACTATCATGTGTATCTGAAGCAGGCGCACGCAGCGATTGCCTCGCTGCAGCTGACCACAAACAGGAAGCAGCTGGCCGGCGTCAACTGTTCGTTCGAGATCCTCAGCTGTTTCATAAGCATCTGCATCAGGCTGATCCAACTGGAGCCCAACTGGTGTGCGGTGCTCTGCGGCCATGCGTTCTTCAATGCGCTAAGCGATGTGCTGAAGATGCCGACGCCCGACAAGCCGCACCACAAGAGCTACATGCAACTGTGCGCTGGCCACATCTGTCAGCTGTACGCGCTCTGCTATCAGATGGGCAAATTTGATATGCTGCAGCGCAGCATCTGCCGCGATCCGGTGCTATTGCAGCGCTTCATTGACATGATACGCGCTGTGCTCGCGGTGAAAAAGGTGAACAACAATCAGCTGGAGCAGCTGCTCAAGCTGCTGCTCGTCTTTTGCAAGGAGACAAATTCGTATGGGGCGCTCTGCGAAAAGTTTCAGCTGCAACCGGCGCTGCTGGTCGATCTGCTGATGTACGGCCTCAATCCGATGCTCATCGGTAGCGAGGTGCAGTGGTCCACGCTGTGCGCGCTCATGCTGCTGCTGATCAGGTCACAGTCAGCGGCCGAGGAGCACAATATGCTGCGCCTGCTCGAGGCGTATGTGGAGGAGACGCAGTCCAGCGACGAGGAGAAGTACGAGGATGAGCTGACTGAGAGCGACAGCGATAGCGAGGACAACGAGAACATCACCAAGGAGTTGAGCCAGCTTGTCAGGGTGCTGACAGTGAAGCCGCACGGCATCAAGCTGAAACGCTTGGATCCCGAGGCGAACGACTCGGATGAGCTGATCAATGCCGTCGTCCTGATATACCAATGCCTCGACCGCCTGTTCGAGCTGAACTATCCGTCCAACATATACAGCTTTCTCATCACTCCGACGGCGAACCACGCTCAAGTCTGCTATGTGCTTAGCGCCCTGTTGAAGCAATCGATTTGGGCCGCCGAGGCGGCGCGCCACTGCAAGCTGCTGGAGCGCATGCTGCAGCTGCTGGAATCGTTCCTCGACGATCCCAAAATCGGCAATGCCACCGTTTACGTGCGCCGCGTGGGCGCCCACAAGTCGCGCGACATCATGAGCAATCTGCAGCTGATACTCAATCTGCTCTCCCACTGGCTGAATGCGCCGCACACGGTGATCACGGATGCGGCAATTGCCGCACGGATTGTGCGCATGATCGTCCAGCTGTGGTCATGGTTATCCCATTCGCCGGAAGTGAAGCATATAACAGTGCGTCTGACGGCGATGGTCACCGAGCACTCGTTTGAGATGTGCAAGCAGACGGCGCAGGTGCAGTCCGGCCAGTCGCACTCGCTGCTGCAGCTGATTGTGCGCGTGGCGGACCACGAGACGACCAAGAAGGAGGGATCCGCGAACACCAAGGTGACGCCATCTCAAAGCGCCGGCGAAACCAATTCGAGCTCGATTGTGATCGCTGCGCTGCGTGTGATGATCAACTGTTGCTGCTGTGCCGAGGGACGGCTCAGTCTGGGCAAGATGCGTGTGCTGGACATGTTCGATACGATCCTGCCGGCCGGCGGCAGCGGCAGCAGCATTAAGGTCAAGCCAGTGGTGCTGCTCGCCTGGATATCATTTTGGGAGGTCTTCTCCAGGTACGAGCTCGGCTATAAGATCTGTCACCTCCAGGCGCTGCTCAATGTGGTGCGTCACTCGTCGCCACTCAGCCAGGTGCGGCTCAGCTGCCTGCACATCGTGCGCAACATGTGCTTCTGCAATCACAACCGCATGCAGCTGGTCAACATGACCGAGTTCACAGACCTACTGCGCGACATTGTCGCACAGCCGGTGCAGGACGGCAGCGGCGGTGGCGACAGCAGCCTCGACTCTTACGTGGAGCACCATCTGGCCGTGCTCTGCCTGTGGAAACTGTTCGGCTTCAGCGCCAAGTGCCGCGCCATGCTGCGCGGCACCAAATTAGCCAAGCAGTTGGCGATCCTGCGGGAGCACCTCACGTCCATGGATGAGCATCGTCACCAGCATTTTCTGGACTTCCCCTTTGCTGCCAAGCTCAAGGATCTGCTTGACAAGCTCTTCACCTCGCTGCAAGCCTAGCCTAACTCAACTCAATTCCACTCATCATTTTCCTCTCATTTATCATTTATCTTGTTCACCCAACTTCCAATGCCAAAAAATATGCCAACTGAAACTGAAACTGAAACTGAAACTTCTTAGAGCTAACCTCCTCATGTTAAACCCTAGTTATAGAAATAATTATATAAATATTATTAAATAAAATAAAATTTAACCGAAATGAAAGCAAATAATGATCTGTGAATATGTATCAAGTATTTATCTATAAATTTGTGATAATTTTTATAAAAATAATATAAATATGTATAAAATATGTATCTATAAATATTTAAATATATATTTCTAGATCGAAATTTGCTCTCATTTTGATTTTATCATCTTAAATTTTATTTCGTATTTTTTTTAAATTATTTTTTACACTTGATAAATATGTTTAAAATATTTATCTATAAATATGTAAAAATATTTCAATAAATCGAAGTTAGCTTTCATTTCGATTTTCTCATTTTGTTTATTTTATTTCGTATTTTTTACACTTGATAAATATGTTTAAGATATTTATCTATAAATATGTTTAAAATATGTATCTATAAATATTTAAATATATATTTGTAGATCGAAATTTGCTCTCATTTTGATTTTATCATCTTAAATTTTATTTCGTATTTTTTTTTAAATTATTTTTTACACTTGATAAATATGTTTAAAATATTTATCTATAAATATGTAAAAATATTTCAATAAATCGAAATTCGCTTTCATTTCGATTTTCTCATTTTGTTTATTTTATTTTGTATTTTGTTTTAAATTAATTATTTAATAATTATTCGAGCTGACTCCTGAATGCGCCTGTCTCAATAACTTCCGAAATTCTGCTAAATTTAATTCATATTCAATTTATATTCAAGTCAGCATAATAACGAGAGCAACTCTTAAATGCCAAAGAGTTTTACTCTCTGAGCAGAACAGTGATGGCTAAAAAAGTCGGCATACCGTTAAATGTAATGTAAATGAGATATATATGCATATATAGAATATATCTTGTACTCCATATTCCATATACCATACTCTTTATTCTATCAATATCAATCAGCTGTGTGGGTGAGTCTGATCCACTCGGATCTTTGTCTCAATATTTGCCGGGCGTCGGCGTTTAATTAAGTTTTTGCTGCTGCAGCTTAGCCCCGCCCATTTCCTGTGCTTTTGTAATTTATGTAATTTTCTTAGTTGTTTTACATCAATTTCAGTAGCGGAAGCAATTCCATTCCGATGGCTGCGACAAATGCGGAGCATCACATGGATTGGGCCACACGACGCTTCAGGTGTCAAAGCAATACGATGCGACGCGACGTCTAATGCGGCAGCAACAAGTGGCCAAAGGCAGCAGCAGACAACGTGCAGTCAAAATAATAAGAAACGAGCAACAACAACTACAACAACAACAACAGCAATATGAATGGCGTTAAGTTTTCACACAGCTGTGCAACAAATGAAACTTGTCAAACATTTACATGCGTCACTCAAAATCATTGACACCCACACAGAGCGAGAGTGAGCGAGAGAGAGAGAGAGAGGAAGGGCAGACAGCTGAGTTCTTCAACTTTGTTAGCTATAATAAAAAACACAAACAGTTAAAAAACCTCAAATAAAAATAAATAAATAAATAAAAAAACTTGTTGCAAAAATCAACGTATTTTTCTCATAATCTTTTTTAAACGAAAAACGCAGCGCCAGCATTGAGCACAGTGGTTCAAAATGCATGAGATATTGTCGTATATGCTAAAAACTTCACTTGAGAGCATGTATGTAAGAGTATGTGTGCATAGAAAAAAATTTTTGCTTATATATTTAATGTATAAAATATATATAATATAAAATAAATATGATATAAATTTATCTTATGAAGTGTGACCGATGAATAAGTAAATAATAATAATAATAATAATAAATAATATATATATATATATATATATAAATAAAAAATAATAAAAAAATAATTAATAATTACAGCTATATGATCCATATTTTTTATTATTTTTTTATTTTACCTGTGCTTCTTCTTATACCAAAAAAAAAATTTTATAATAAAGCAAAAAGGCGCCTTGCTAGGTATTTATTTATATTCATATAAATACGTCTTATATGTCCATATTTCATCTATATCATGCCGATCACAGCCTCACAATCCATAGCCCAGCTCGGCCCTCTGCTAGGGTATCTAATCTTCGGCATTTGGTCTCTCTTCTTCTATTAGCTCTCTTATATGCATATATTATTATTTTAACTTTTAGTAAAATACATAATTAAGCTAGAAACGTTTGCTTGTCCAGTTACTAAGGGTCACAGTCTGAATTTCGTAACTGGTTGCGTCGGCAGCGCACGGGCGTCGCGCAGTCAGCGGCAACATTGACTCCGACGTCGCCGCCGCCGCCGCCGCCGACGTCGACATTAACGCCGACGCACAGGTTGGAGCGGCTCATGCGCTCGCTCGCTCGCTCGCTCGTTGCGGGGCTTCGTCTCTGGGCTGCTTCTCCATTCGATACGCGTCCGTTGCGAGCGCCAGTCGCAGTCGTCGCGAGTGCTAAGCCCAGCAAAACAACAGAAACCTGATTTCAAAATAAACACAAAAAATAAAAAAATGCATCAAATATAATTTAATGCAAATTAATTAAGGGCTCCGCACCGCATGCTTTAATCAGCAAATAAATAACCAAAAAAAAAAAAAATATTAAAATAAAATTGAAATAAAAATTAATTAACTTCGTCGAAGCCAGTGGCGCCATCTACAGCGCACACAGTTAGCTCTGCTGCAAAACAAGGAAAGTGCTTGTGTATGTGTATGTGTACGTGTATATGTATGTGTTGTGTCATTATGTGCACTAATCCATAAATTGTGCTGATTACAGAGCAAGGTAATAGTTAAAGTAATGCACTCAAATACCTAAGTAGTAATGAAAAAAATAATATATATATATATATCTAAATATATGATAAAAGGAATAATGCTTTATAGTTCAAGGTAAGCCTCAAATGTAATTTATAGCCTGATCAGGCAGTAAATTCCACATATTTTTAATCGTTCGATAAGTGCTCAATTATAAAAAGATCGCAACGGCGATTGATTTTATGCGGAAATTGCCAATAGCCAGCCAGATAAGGCGACAGCTTAAGCACATAACAGCAACTAAAAGAAGAAGAAGAATATGAAAATGTTAAAAAATAGATAAATAAAAAATTCTAGGAATTATTGACAAACTGGCTTAAAAGTTGAGTTCATTAGTAAATTTAACTGCCTCATATTAACTACAATTTTATAAGAATTCATAATTTCAATGAAATATTTCATCAAAAATTTCTTTAGGTGCGGGAAATTTTAGTAATTAATTTTAAATTCTAAAATCATAAAAAATATAAATGAAATATTGGCAAAAATAAATTACCAAGGGTGTTTCAAGCATAATTATATTTATATAATATATTTAATATATATTTATTAAATATATATATATATATATATATATATATATATATATATAAATATAAATATAATATATGAAAAGAGTATCTAATATTTAATATTTTAATATAATATAAAAAAATTCTTAAATTGAGTCTGAAATGTTCGTAAAACATTCACAATATATATATATATATATATATATATATATATATATATATATATATATATATATATATATATATATATATATATATATATATATATATATATATATATATATATATATATCTATATATTTATTTTATTTTATTTTATTTTTTTTTTTTTTTTTTTTTTAATTTGAATGAGTTTTCTATATAGAATGCTCAACTGCTTTTCACTTTTCACATAGTCATATCTAACTATATAGCTATATTATATTACCAAAATTATACTTTATACATAGATCAAATGTCTCGTTGCAGGGCAGCTTCTTCAGCTCAAGTTTTCATTTTTATTTTGCTTTCGAATTAAATTTTATAAGTTTTATCAATGCAAATATTTACAAAATATGCGAGCTTATCGTAGTTCCCATAGCGGAGATATCTGTGCCGGACTCGGGTATAGTTTTAGCTGTAGGAAAAAGTATCTGCAGCGCTTTGAGTTTCTTATTTTATCTCAGACTGCGCAAATTAGATAAGATATGGCTATGGATATGTGTGTGTGTGTGTGTGTGTGTATTTTTGCTAGATATCGGCTGGTTTGCTCCAGTAATTGAGTATTTTTGTTTTTCATTTAGTTTGATTTGCATTCACATGCAAAAGCGCAATCAATTTGGACATGGGCATATTCTATGCATGCGGCTTGGTCAGACAGATGTGGGGCTGGCAGTCCATTAGATACATGTATGTTGCCACGGTTCAGTTTTTTCTTTCCATGACAACCTCGCCGGGCATAACACGTCCATCCAAAAAGTTGTTTGCCAAACGAAAACAACAACAAGAACTAGAAGAGGAACAGGAGTTGGTGCGCCGGCTGCGATGGGCAACTCCCCAAAGGACGTCCAGCTGGGTGGTTGCGGTTACCAGGGTGCGGCCCTTTAATGCCTGGCGTCATGTTACCAATTTAGCCAACTGACTGAGCGACTTGTTCCTAGAACTTTCGCTGCCTTCTTCATGTTTAATCGATAGCTGGGAAAATGTGTTTTCTGCTTGTATTTTTCTCTTTTCTTCGTTGGGTCTTTTCAGCCGCCTCATTGCAGATCGCAGATAAGTTATTTGAATAGGTATGTGTGAGAGAGAGAGAGAGAGAGAGTGAGACAGAGCGAGAGAGAGAGAGAGAGAGGGAGAGTGAGAGAGCTGTAAAGTTAATGTTGATGCGGGTGGGCCTGTGATTTGTGACTGCTTTTTGCTCGTTTGTGCCCTGTGCTGAGCTTATGTTAATTAGCTCGAAGTCTAGCTGCGACGCAATTGAAAACAAATGTAACAAGGTCTTGTAAAAGTGTACATTCATATATTATATATCATATGTATTTAGGTTTACGTGAATTGTATAATTACGTGCACTTGCCGCGAGGCATGAGAAAAGCTTGACAAACTTTGACTAATAAATAAATACATTTTTATTTGTATGCAGACTCTTGAAATATGTATATGTTTTATGTGTAGACTACTTATTTAGACTCACCCTATACGAGAGCCTCTTATTTGCTCAGATATGTTTTTTAAAATTTAATTTATGTTTAATTGCATTTATTTTTAATCATTATAAATTCATATAATTACGGACAATGAGTTAAGTTTAATTTTGGATTAACGACTTCAGTATGTGCCCCAGAAACAGCCCATAATTTACTTTTCTAAATCTTCTTCCATAATTTCTTTAATTCCATTGAAATCTGCTTCTAGACTCAAATGAACTTGCCACACTAAAGCCATAATGGCAATCAGCTAGCATGAGCGAATGGCAAATCTTATTAACAACTTAAACAGCTTAATTATGAGCGATAACTGCAGCTACTATTGACATATAGTTACTGCAAATAGTATGACTCTGGCTTGCTCAGTCTGAGGATTATTAATGGCCAGCTAAATTAACAAAAGAATAAAAATTGTTGTAAAATTTTATATTTATTTTTTATATGTATTATTTATATTTATTATATATATTTATAATTTAATTAAAATGCAAAATTGCATTCAAACTTCTTTAAATTACAGGGTATATATTTGTAATCAATTTTATGGCATATCAATTTTACATTTTTAATTTCTAAATGCAAAACCTGAGCAAATATTTACTAAGCAATAAGAGACTTAAATACATTTCTCAAATCCGCTGATTGCAGAAAGTGCCTTTCGAAAAAATAATTCAAAGCATATTCCATTTGGCAACGCAAATATCGCTGTAGTAAGTCCGATGTGTTCCATGCATATTTGCAACGCTCCAAAAAATCCAATAAATGGCAATCACAAGAGGCAGCAAAATGCTTTGCATGCCCACAGCCAGCACCAAGCACCGAGCACATATGTTTCCACAGACATCAGCATATTTGCATATATCATATATGTATATGTGTATGCATATATCTATATATACATACGTGTAAGCTAGGAAACGGGCTAGGCACATTCAAACGCAATTAACGTCAGATCTCAAGCATCTTTGCTGTTTAACATTCGTTTTTTTTTTTTCTATTGACAAAGTCTCGTAACTGAGGTTAAAGCTGGCTACGATCTGCATGTAATGCTTAGTGTAACAGCTCTGAAAATGTTTCTTTCTTTTTGTTTTGCTCTCCAGCTAAATTTCTGTTTAACCTTCACGAGCGTGACGACTTTCATACTCAGACTCAGTCTCAGACTCAGACTCAGAGACTCGGCTTTAGTTTGTACAGCCAGATTCTGAGCAGCAACAACACGAACCAAGCTCGAGTGCCTGCTAAATGACATCAGCATTTGGTGGCGAGAACAAAAGCACGCTTCAAGATAAACGCGACGCGGGTAAAACAATAATACCAAAAAAATAAATAAAAAGTATCTTGAAGTTTGCATATCGACAGGTGCCGAAGATTTCTATGTCAGTGAAAGCCGCAAAAACTAAAAAATATATAAAAAAAAAAAAAAATCTAGTGCTCAAGGCGGTTTCTTCTTCACAATTTATATTAATATTAAATTGTAAACTATAAGCAAAAGCCACGACTTTTCAGTTACTTTGCGGTGAGTCGTAATGCGAGTCGAGTCAGCTAATTGATCGATGACTAAACGTACGGCCAAGTGGGTATACCTCAGGCTATCTGCTAACGCACAAATATATAATCTAGTATATCATATTATATACCCACAATTAGACGAGCAATTAACTTGTAGCTCTGAGTTTTTCCTCAATTGAGACCTATGACAAATTGTTTTGTTGTTCCCGTTGATTGGTTAGAAAACAATTTTAATTGCTCCTCCGATGAAACTGAAACTCTAAAAGTAATTTTATTTAATTACGTTGCTGAAACATCTGCAAGCTTTTGATATTAAAAGCTTTTAATTAATTATTTAAAATTTACTTACACAAAATATTACACACAAAATGTAATAATATTTTTTGATGTTCATACAAAGAGAAAAGATTAGTTTTATAAATACATTTTTATTATGATTAAAAGTGAGTTTGTTTTATTTTTAGCTGAAATTCCTTTTTATTTCAATTCAATTAAATTTGCTGACATTTTTTTTTTTTACATATGGGAAGTAAATTTTTTGATTTATCATGCACATAATTTTTTTAAATTAAATTAATTTTTTTTTTTTTAATATTTATAGCTTTTTATAATATTTGCTTTCATTTCATTTTTATTTGATAACTGCATTTTATTTATAAATTTAAAATATTTTTTATAAATTTGTTGATGCATTGGAACAGCTTTTAAAAATAGTTAGATTTATTCAATTTTTTTGTAATGGAATTATTTTAAGAAAAAGCTAGCGAGAATACATTGAAAAAAGTAATAGGTATATTTATTTATTTTTACTATCTTCTTTTTCTTTTAAAATGTTTTTAAATTCAAAGATAAGATAAATAAGATAATATAAAAATATCTCATTCTCTGTTTTTGAGCTCTCTAAAATGTCAACAATTCGATTTAGTTACGCAATCGCTCATCTGTCCCATAGAGTGTGATAAAAATAAAACACATGCACATAAAACTTTGTTTACTTTGATGATAGCTTATCGCAATTGCGACTCAGGCAACATGTGGCAGGCCCTAAAGAGCCGACTACTGCAACCATCATCCGCTTGTAAGCTGACACCGGAGACGGCAAGCCCACGTGACCTTTAGGCATGTGCCCATGTCGAATGTGTGCACAATGTATCGTAGTGGTGTCTCTTTTAAGGTCTCGATGTCGATCTCGTTCTCGTTCTGGTTCTGGTTCTGGTTCTCACTTTTGGTTAACTGTGCCAAGCTGAAAGTGATGCCAGAAGTTCGCTCGAAGGCGAAACTTGGCCAGTCGGAACGCACCTGCTGCACTTGCTTGAAGACCGACAGCTGTCCAAGTTGACAGGCATTTGCCATGCTCGGAGCTTGACTTCGTTTTGCTTAGCTCAGCTGTTTTTCTCGCTCTCCCCTGCTCCAGTTACTTTAGATGACATTGAAAGATCTTGGCAGGCTGTAATTAGTTGCCATGATTGGAACTATAAGCCGCAAATTATAAATCATTTCTCGGGCAGACTTATCGGCGTCCATTTCACAAAAGATTCATTCAAAAATATCCGACAAGGCGCGTGCTGAGCCCAGTGCTTGAATGTGTGCGTGGGGGCGTGCGCTCTTTTGTGTATCAAGAGTAAAATAGAAATTAACGAAAAAATAAAACGGAATAACATGAAAAGAGTTTCAGATTCGAATTAAATTCCGTGCACGTCAACGTCTTGGCATTTGCCGAGTGGGCGGCATAAAAAATGCCTTTATAGACATTAGCTCAATATGGCAAGCGCTCAATGATTCAGTTGCTCATATCTTCACGGTCCGTAAATTTATTTTGTGTATCATATTCAGCTTGAAAATTGATTTTTTTTGGTTTGTGAAATACTGGAATATAACAATTGATTGTAAATATTAGTTTTATAACTTATTTTATTTATTTCTATTTTTTATAATTTTCTTATTATTTTAGTTTACATTTTATTTTTATAATTTATTATTTTTTTATATTAAATTTTTATTTTTAGTTTTATTTCTATTTTTTTATAATTTTCTTATTTTTTTTAATTTGCATTTTATTTTTATAATTTATTATTATTTTATTTATTTTTTTTTTTTTTGCCTAAAATTAAATACATATGTCAGCTAGCCAAGAATTTTCACAATTCGAATTGCTTCAGAAATGATGTAGGCGAGCTAGTTTCCAGTGACTCCCAAATATCTTTGATTCGGATATAACCAAGATATAGTCCTATATATATTATATCATGAAAGATCTTCCAGTTGACTAATAATCATTGGTTATACCATGCCATTGATATTGTCCTGGCTAAAAGCTTACAGTTGAACCAAATCTTGGAGTAATAACTCCGGGGAAACTATAAAATTTCAGAGTCGACTGACACAAAGGTAAGATAAGAGTGCATTTCGAGCTAAGATCAATTGCATTACGTTGCATTTCTGTAAATAAAAATATTTTTCGGCTAGGCATCAAACGGCATCGAAATTCCGCAAAACTACCAGGCGAACATAAATCAGTAGTAGGGCGCAAAATTTTAGTTAAAATTAAGTAAACAGTGACCTTGAGAGTGAGAGTGAGAGTGAGAGTGGGAGTGGGAGTGAGACTGACAGTGAGAATGACAGTGAGAGTGAGTAATTACATGGCACTGTTAGTTTAATGCTAATGTTAACATTTATTATTTAACATTGAGTTAATATTATTTTACCAGAGCTATTTTACTTTATTTCATGCTTAAGATCAGTTGCAGCAGAGCCGCTAACATTTCGTTCAGTTTCTGTAAATAAAAAATATTGGCGAGGAGGTTCAAACGGCACCGCAATTCCGGAAAAATACCAGGCGAACATAAATGAGTAGTAGGGAGCCAAATTGTAGTTCAAATTAAGTACACAATAAGTTGACCTTGAGAGTGAGGTTGAGAGTGAGAGGGAGATGTTAATTAAGATGGACAAGTATGTTACTCACTCTCTCTATTTTAATTCAAGGTCATCTTAAATTGTAACCTTAATTTTAAATAACATTTCGCGCCCTACTATTGATTTATGTTCGCCTGGTATTTTTCCGCAATCGCAATGTCGTTAGCCAAGATATTTATTTATTTACAGAAATATTATTTTACCAGAGCTATTTAAATTTATGTCATGCTTAAGATCAGTTGCAGCAGAGCCGCTAACATTTCGTTGCATTTCTGTAAATAAAAAATTTTTGGCGAGACCTCAAACGGCATCGCAATTCCGGAAAAATACCATATGAGCAGTAGGACGCCAAATTTTAGTTAAATTGTAGTTAAAATTGAATTTACCTTGAAATTGAGAGTGAGAGTGGGAGTGGGAGTGAGAGTTAGAGACGAACAGAAATTAAATATGTATATTAGTTAACATTGAGTTATGTTATGTAGCAGAGCTATGTTATACACCAGAGCTATGCCTAGTATGGAACATCTCACTCTCTCACTCTCACTTTCAAGGTCAACTCAATTTTTACTTAATTTCAACTAAAATTTCGCGCCCTACTACTCATTTATGTTCGCCTGGTACTTCTGAAGATGCTATTGAGATTTTACTGTCGTCAAATTGGGTCTATTCAAAAATTTACTCATGTGCAGGCAAATATAATAAGAAACAAATAGGAAAACTCGTTCATTGATAGACCAATTCGAGCGATTTAAGTCTATGGCAATGGTAAAAAGAATGTCGATCCAAGAAGAAATGTGCTAAAAAAAATACTCTACCAATACACCTTTGCAAGCGCACAAAAAATATTCCTTTACTATTGAAAAGAGAGAAACGAAAACACTGCGGCAAATACGGTTTAGAGATCGATGCGGATGGAGGGACAGACAGACGGACAGGGCTAAGTCAACTCGACTATGGGGTGTGGCCGCCAGCTTCTGCCTGTTACATTTTCGAAATTATTGAATAGCTGTTAGCAAATTTGTAAGCTAAAAACTTATATTACTCTAGCTTCACTTTAATGTAGTATATTTATTACATACATTGTAAGTATACATACATGTTTTATGTATGTAAGTTCTATATTTTTGAGCGAACTTGCTGCGCTGTACTTACCTTTCTACTGCGTTTCTTACCTTCTCTGTGCTCGGAGTGCGAGCGTTGAGCCAGCGGCGTGAGAACATGCCGAAAATGTTTGTAAAGTGGAGAGCAAAATAGAACGAATTACCGAAATCTATAGACATCCCTCTCTTACATGCTAATATTTTAGGCGCGTGGCTTCTCTTAACTAAGCTTAACTAGGCGAAGGGCTTGATTGAAGCGCCGATGGCTGCGACCAACATATGTACATACATAGATCATTTAATGATTTATGGTATATATTCTTCTATATATTATATGTTAAATTAAAGCATTAATTTATCTATTGAGCCACTCATTAAAATGTTTTACATGTATCTATCAGCTGCTCAGCTAAATAATCCAAGCAAACTAAGTGTTATATAATATTATTTGAACTCTGCGACTTTGTGTGCTCCAACTTATGCACATGCACAGAGTTGAAGTCAATCTTGACTGTCAACACTCAGATCTCAGCTCTCAGCTCTCGGCTCTCGGCTCTCAATTAGTCATTTGGCGCATTCGATTGGCATTCTAGGCACGTACACATGTCCCATACACAGCTGCCCCCTATGCCCGATATGGCATATCGTATACTATATATACGAGTGAATATTCCATTCATATGCATAATAAAATCAAGAGACTTGCGCATTTTGCCGCTAAGTGAAACGAGATATTTTTATGATTGCGGCGCAAAACGGGTGGAAAAAAAAAACCTTTCAACTCGAATTATGCACAATAGGCATATAAATATTTGGTTGTATCTAGCTAAATGCTATTGGCATAAATTAAGATACACATGTAGCAGCTGTTCTCTGTGCTGAACGAGCTCGACAAAATGTGACCCTCAAACTAAATCGAATATAGATTCTCAGAAAATGATCATAAAAAATATAAGTAAACGTTTAACCCAAGCTAAACTTAAAGATGACTTAAGGCAAGAAAGCAAATTTAACGAACCAAAGAATGTGAAAGATATTTAATTAGAATTTTATTTTTAAAAAGTTTTAAAAGTTAGTTATTTTAAATAAATAAATAAATATATATATTAAGAGAAATAATAATATTAAATTATTCTCATCTTTCATATATATATATATATCTTAAGTGTTCAAAACACATTTACATATCTACATATAATATATATATTTGAGGTAAATTGTAAAATAATTTTTGCCATTTTTTTGTTTTGTTTATTTTTTATAAATAATATCTAATTGGCATACGAATATCTAATAAGATTTATTTTTTATTTTAATTTAAATTCAGAGCAAAAATAATATATAATAAAATAAATTGATCCATACAAATTAATTTCTTATAGTATTTTTTTATAAATATTATAATAATTATTTATTATTTATATATATTTTTTATCATTTGTTCTTGTTTCAGCTCAACATATTTTTTATATTTATTTAATATATAATAAATATTTTTTTTGAATTGTGTAACCAATATTATGTAACTAGTGTTTATTTTTTGAAAACTATTTTTCTAAATTTAAAAATCTGTATTTCTGAAAATTTTAAAATAAGGAAAACCCCTTTGACTTTTCTCCAAGTGTACGTCAACAACTGCAACCGCGTGCTATCTATCAAGTCATGTAACTTCTGATATATGTGTTTATAGCAACACGTATTTTTCTGTAGATTCAGTTGTCATTGCGCATCGGTTGTTCGATATATTTATAATAATGGGATCTGTCAATGTGTGTTATACATGGTTAGAAACTGTCTGGGGAGATAAGCTCAAGAGCGGGCGCATAATTAGCCAAAGCCGAACGCAACTTGTTTGCCCTGAACTCCATTATGTTGGACTCGAGAATGAACATTAAGGCAAGTGGCCAAAAAGCACGATCATTAAAATGTACATATATGGCATAATTAGAAGAGAAGCGTTAATTGATATTTGAACACGCAAGATGACCATAAACAACAGCAAAAGAAGCAAACAAATTCCAAAAAAAAAAAAAAAAATAGAAAAAATTGGCAAACAAACCAAAAATTATTTTGGTATTTTACAGGCGCTGACAATGCTTTTCAGCTTGTCGAACGCTAAGATCAACAAAGAGACAACAATAATAATAAAAGTACTGATGACGTTAGGTGGTGTTGGTGTGGCAGATACTTTTTCAATTGCCCAGTGTCTGGCACTGCGCTCACTGATGGAACTTAATGTTCACTTTCATTTGCGATTGCAGAGCGAATCGCGAGTGCGAGCAAATTCTCAGCTCAGCTCAGCTCAGCTCAGTCGCTGTTCGAATTCCAAGCGTGTCGGCCATAAGACACAGCTGATCTAATTACAGTTATATATTGCGACGCAAATCAAGCGAACATTAACGGTAATTAATTGGCAATTTACTCTCTCGCATTGCGTGAGAGCCAAGCCCAAAAAAAAAAAAACAACCATACCAAAAAGAAACCCCTCCATAAAGTCGCCATCTAACTTTAGACGATTTCATCATATGCTGTTTTTGTGTTTGTTTTGCGTATTCATTAGATAGATAGATGTTGTTGTTGTTTCAGTTATTATTGCCTTGTTTTTTTGTTTTTGCAAATTAGCTAATATGCGCTTAGCCCCATTGGTGAATGTTTATTTTGAGCGCTGTACGTCATCAGCCTTAGGTTTGCTGTCTATAAGTAAGCGTATGCGACTGCATTCAAGTTTAATTATGTAAGGCAGAGCCACAATCTAGCCTTAGTAATATTTAGTAATATACAAAATGTATCTGTAAGTGGATAGCTTGTATCTTTAGCTCTCACACACACACCTTAAGTCTATCGAAATTGCAATCTTTATACAAAAATTTCTCTATATAAGAAAATATGTTTATAAATAAAGATCTCACGCTCTGACCTTTTGCAGATAGACGACAACCGAAAACGAATAAAGCGAAGCAGGGATACCGACTTGAGTCGCCCACAGCCATCGCTGCTTATTATATGCCACGCTGTAGTTAAAATTTCCATATGAATTTGGCTATAATGTGAAAAACTTGCAGCTCTAATAACAACAACAACAACAACACAACAATTTCAAATGTGAACCAAACTCGACACACACACACACACATTCACACGGAATTATTTCGGCTCACAAGTTTCGCGTGCCTCAAAAAAAACCAAAAAAAAATTTTAATTTTTAACATTAGGCAAAAAATTATTGCTAAAGTTTTATTTTTTCTTTTCGGTTTTTTTTTTTGAAAGTGCAGTGAAAACGAAATATGATTAATTAGCAAATGAGGCAAAAATCATACACTTGATGAATATTGCTGCAAAGCCGTTGCATGTGAGCGAAAGATTTTCGCCGCGCGTTTTTAAACGCTCGCGACGCGACACAAAACGCGCGCGTTTTCCAACTATACTTTCGCGGAAGTGAGTTTGCCAACTGTAGAAACACCAAATAAAAAGAAAAAAAAAATTGAATAAAATTTGCCTCTAAGCAGCAAGTTCAGTGCATAAATTAAGTTGCTGCCAGAAAAAAAAAAAAATTAAACAAAAATTCACATTGTGAAAAATTGGAAAAATGGAATTGGAAATGGCAGCAGCGGAGCCGGCGCGCCCGCTCGAGGCGATATTTATTGCCACGCCGCCCTGCACACCGCTCGCCGTATCGCTGACGCGCACGACAACGCCGCGCGAGCTGCCCAGCATGTATCACTTTGATTTTGGTAAGAGTCACCGCCAACTGCCAAGAGTAACTAGCAGTTAGTCAAGAGCGCTAAGCAGCCAGCACTCGTATTGAGTGGCACTCAAGTGCATTGGCTACCACTCATGAATTTATGCATAGACAAAATCGAAATTGGCTTAACAAAAATATTAAATTGACTACAAACTGAGCGCGAGGCGACTTCCGCGCAGGCGCACGCAGCGCAGAAGGAAGTGCCTCGAAAAAAAAACATACGAAAATATATTTGAATAGAAATAGTTGGAAAAAAAAGGTTATAAAAAATTACATATAATTTGGTTGTTTTTTAAGTGGCCAAGTGATTTTGCTTCGTCTTTTTTTTGTGACCATTAAAATGACAAACAAAAGAGCCGAACTCCGGTAAATTGAAAAAAAAAACTTTAAGAAATAAAAATATTTAAAATTCTAAATGAATTTGGTGGCACTTAAAAGTCAATTAAATGCAACATATTTTTGAGCACAAAAGGAAATGGAAATGGGGAAATGAAAATCAATTTCTCAATTTATATGATAAAACATGAGGTGAAGAACGTGCGTAGAATAAAATAGAAAATAAAATGAAAATGTAAAAACTCAAGAGGAAATTTTTTCTATATTTTTTTATCATTATTTTCACAAGCTTTTTAAAGAATTTTTTTATGTACTTCTATATTTGTAGAAATACAGTAAATTCAAATATTATTTGTAGAAAAAAATATATACATATATAAATTTTGTATTATATTTGTATAAAATATTTATGTAAGATATAAGATATAAAATATGTTTATGTTCTATATATAAAAAAGATATAAATAAAATGTATATATAAATATAATTATATAGTAGTATATATATATAAATATATATATATATATATATATATATATATATATATATATATATATATATATATATATATATATATTTTATTTATATCATTTTTTTTATAAAACACATAAATATAAATATTTTACATTTTACATAAATATTTTATACAAATATAATTTTTTAATACATTTTTTTTTTAAGTAAATTGGAATTATATTTTTTTTATGGTAGTAAAATATTTTTTATAGAAAGAACCAATGCCTCGATTTATAATTTATTTTATATTAATATCATATATGCGAAATCAAAATATATATATATAAAAAATTAAAAAATGATAGACTAAATTTAGATGCCGTTGGATCTTAATTCATTTGTATTTGAATTGTTTTATAATTGCACCATTTGCTATATGCAGATAAATTGTGATTCCATGCTTTGAATCGTTTCACTTTACAATCATTTTGCAACGTTCATTAAGCTGCACTTTCCACGGCCTAATGTTCACAATCAATTGTTAAAGTTTTAAACAAACTTAATAACATTTGCTGCGCCGCTCAACTTTCTATGAGCTTTGCACATCCCATGACATCAGACGCGAATGCGAATCATTTTGTCTGAGTAGTTGAAGCAGAAGCAGAAGTGGAGAAGAAGAAGAAGAAGAAAAAATGGAAATGCAAAAGCAAAGCCAAACGTGGGAGGCATTTAAACAATACAAAAACGAAGCGCAGCAAAAAAAAACGCGCAAAAAAAAAGAAGCCGAGCAAAAGACACAAAAACAAAATACAGCCAGAACGATGGCATTTCTAACTATGTCAATTTCCATTTAAAGCCGCCAAAATTGACATAAATTCATTTTAATTAAATTAACTATAAAAGTCTGCCAAAAAAGGCAGCTAAATACCCAGAAATTTGACAAGGTCTTACTTAATGCTCTTCTCTTTAAAGAATGTGCTTTAAGAGTCTCTTTTTGTTAGCGAAGCATCGAACATTGCATTATTATATTTCTTGCCAAAAATGAGACTATATTAAGTACTAGAGATTTAAAACTCTACAGGTACTTACTAGTCTCTTAAAACGCTGCAAATGCAAATCAGTATGTTATGGCTTAAAACTAATCTATCTTAAAATTCTTTTCTTTTGATCTTATTTGTAATTCGATGGAATAAGCATAAATCTAACTGAATATTTGAACAGCTCTAAGTTACCGATAAATTGTATAGTTGATAAAACATATTCAGCAAATATAGTATAATTCTTGCCATGCCTATTATATGTATTATCAATCGCTTAAAAAGGCAACATTTAAGAGCAAAGGGCAGCAGGTGGAGTTGGAGCTGTGTGAGCGGGAGTGTGGCTCTCCCTGTGATAGCTCTTCATATGCTTGCTCTGCTATGCTCGTTCTCTCTATAATCATTATATATATATATATATATACCATATATACAATATATATATATATATTTTTTTAATTTTTAATGGTTATGAATATTATTTACAAATAATAATAATTATGGTCTTTTAAGTTTTTTTTTTTTCTAATTTCAAATACAATTTTCAGAGCATTGCTTTGCTTTTATGTTCTATCCAGCGTAAGGCATTTATTCTATAAATTATAAAAATCGCCTATATATATGTATTTCGCGTTTGACAGAAATCGAGCGTTAATAATATTTTCAAATCGAGTCACGTTTGCGAATTTCGTGCTCGTTTTAACTAATGCTCGACAAATGCGTCAATATCGAGCTCGAGCTGGAGCCATCAGTGCTGCCTCAGTGTCAAATTTTGGATTTGTAGGCGGCTTGTAATGGCCTTTCTTCATATTTGGCTTAAATGAGCGCTGCATTTAGAGCCCTTAACTTGTCACAGTCGCTGGGCGTGACCCACTTAGCCCACTCGAGCTCTGCGCGAAATTTCCTTGACATTGAACTACATTTAGCAGCATTCGGAGCCCACACGCCGAGTTCCAGTTTTGTTTCGCACATAGAATGAATTCCAAAGTCAAATACAACCAGTTTTCGTGCGATTTTTTGCAACGTAATTCATTTGACAGCCAAACACAATGCAAACAGCAGCAATAACAAAATTTATTGCCATTTCATGATATAAAAATTCGATTTTGTTATTGGCAAATTGTGTTCGCATTGTTAGATGTGCACGTCTGCAAAAACCAGTTCCCAGCTAGAATGTCGTATACATAGTTATAGATATACTCTATCTGATTATATAAAATAAGTTTTATTTTAATTAATTACATTCACAAGTTTTTTGAACATTTTAAATCTTGTCTGCTGCATGTTTAACATAAGTAAATGTTTTCAGCTGTTAAACGGAAAGCTTGTTGAAAGCTCTCTGTTAAATACTGCGCAGTGTTGCCGTGCAGCTTACAGTTGCTACTTTTTGCTGCTCTTGATGGCCGTTAAATGAACAAGATCAAATATATATATAAAATATAAGTAAATTTATTTAAAAATGAAAATTTAATCATTTTTAAATGAATAAAAAAAATTTTAAGAAAATTGTTATTTGGTAAAATATTTAAATATATTAAAAAAATCTAATTAAAATTATTATTTGCTTACATCTGAGCATGCTTAAAATATATTGTGAATCAAAAATTATAAAATAAAATTTGTACTTAAAAAAATTTGTATTTGTATTGAATATTGAAATAAAAAAAGCCTTTAGCTCTGCGTAGAGCAATCTTTTGTATCTGGCAATCAAAAGATTTTTACTTATTTTAATATACTCAACAGCTGAGCATATGTATTATATATTAATATAATTTGAAATTGATTATATATTTATTAGTGAAAACTTAACACATGCTAAGCTGAGCCCATTTACTTTTTTCAATTTGTCTTAATTGCTCAGTTAGACTCGCATTGAATAACTGAGCCCTTTCCCAGCACAATGTGAGACCAATCAATAATTACCTACCTCAATTAGCGGTACTCAGTCTCTGCTGCAGACAATTCCAATGCAAAACTGAACTATATATATATATATATATATATATATATATATATATATCCATTTATACTCATACACATATGCTACAAAAGTCTTTCACACTTTCTAAAAAGCAATCAGCGGTAGGGAACAATGATAGACCTGGGTACAACAGCAAATAGATCAACATCAATTTGTATGAACAACAAACAATAACAACAACACGAGGAACAACAAACTCAAAATTAGTGAACTGAAAACAGAACAGAAAATTGTGCAATCTGCAAAAAAAAACAAGTAACTAAACTCTAGTCGAGACTGCTCGACTAAGAGATACCCTGAATCCATTGAGCTGTAATACCAATCATAAAAAGTTTCATTTACTCATTAATAGTAAACAACACATGCACACACACACACACACAAACATATGCATGTACGTAATATGCTCACTGCGCAGTATTGCGGCTGCAGAAGAGGCTGTGCTATGGAAACTTTATTGTTTAATAACTTTTTTTCTAGACCTATGTTCTTAATGAAATTTTCGGGGAATGATTATGACATCCTAATGTACCTATTTGCCAAATTTCAAGTCTCTAGTATTTGATATGCGTGAGTTATCGTTTTTGTTGAATTGTGGGCGAAAGGGGCGTGGCATCAAAAATCCAAAAATGACAAAATGTGCGGATTCAATATAGCAATCAAACACAACTTAGTGCACGATTCTATCTTTAACGGTGTGCACGCCAGACCTCAAAAACAAAGCGATATTTTCGATAGTTATCGATAAAAAAGAAATGGGACGAGTTATCGAAAAAAAAAAATAAACTCGTACAGCGTATGGTATTATCGAGCATTTTGCTTTTTATTTGAAGTCTCTAGCTTTTGTGGTTGCAGAAATCCAGGTGTTTACACGGACGGACGGACGGACGGACGGACGGACGGACGGACGGACGGACAGACGGACAGGGCTAGTTCAACTCAGCTCATCGAGCTGATCAAGAATATATATACTTTATGGGGTGTGGCACGCCTCCTTCTGCCTGTTACATACATTTGCACAAAAACATTATACCCTGAAATTTCCATTTTCAATGGATTCAGGGTATAAAAAAAAAATGCGTTCAGAAAAGCGAAAAAGAAACAAAAGCCAAGAAAAAACAACGCACAAGTAATAGCAACAACAACAACAACAACTTTGTTACAAGGGGAGCGCCAATGAACTGAAATGATTTCATTACAGATGTGGAGCGGTGCAGCGGTGCAGCGGCGAGGTTAGAGGAAAGCACGAAGCACGGGGAGCGGAGGTGGGGCTGGCGCGGAGTGGGTGTGAGTACAGATGGAAAAGTTGCGTCTGATGACGGCAAGAACTAGAACTTAATTAGTGGAAAATACGCCTAAAAAGTTACTCCAGCACATGCAAGAAAGAGAGGGAAAGACACTAAGATTGAAAAGGGGACAAAAGTGTGGGAGAGAATATGAGAGAAAATATAGATATAGCAAGAGCTATAGAAAAGAGGCGGGATGAAAGATATTTAGAATAAGCTATAGAGGGAGATTATTGAGAGAGAAAAAAATAAGAGATGGAATGATCATTAAATATCAAGAGAGAGAGAGAGAGAGAGAGCAAGAGTGAGAGAGAGAGAGAGAGTGATGCTTATAGATTAGCAGATATTTATGTGAGAGATGATATATTCTTATTCAGAGAGAGAGAGAGAGTGCGGAACACAAACGAGTTTTCTCTGAGAGGGATAGCATGAGCTATGCAAATAGAGGGATAAAGATACAACAAAATAATAAAGACATTAATCATTTAAAGCCATGCAATAGAAATCATTTTGCAATCACTTTATATTATTGATCAGATATACTTATTTCATTACCTTTGAGGAATGCACAATTTCCCAGCTTTTCAAATTTTCATTGATCTGCCTTGAGTCTTCTCTGATAAATTCGGAGATTTTTTAGTAAAAACTGAATTTTGCGCGCAACATTTTGGCTAAGTGTACTCAGTCATAACTGAAACATTCAGTGTTTGTTGGCTATATAAGAATTGAGTTCATTCTGTGCGGCCTGGCCCCAAAATGCCAGCCAAGCAAACCAAGTGCACTATTTATAAGCGTGCGCCCTTTTGTATAACGTTGAGGATCCAAGAGGAAGGCGAAGATTTAGCATTTATTTTTGTCATGCCCAAGGCGTGACAATTAGAAAAGATTATGGAGTTTTATGGCCAAGTATAGGGCGCGTGGGCGGCCACAAACGACGCCGACGACCCGCAGACAGCAAATGCCATGGGAGAGAATATCGTTGTTGGTTCAATAATTCTCAACAAAAACACATATATAGAGATAGAGATACATATATATATATATATATATATATATATATATATATATATATATATGCATATGTTGAAGGTACAGTGGCGTGCTTCAAGTTCATTAGTCGGCAGCATTTTCTTTGGCACGTGCAATAATCGAAGATAATACGTTGCATAAGAGTCGCTGCTTCCTCTGACGTCATCGCGCCAACTGTCAACTGTCAACGGGAGCTGGAGGTATAGCTGTAGCTGGAGCTGAAGCTGCGGATGCTAAGGCATATTGTGATTTATTACGGTTAGCATCAAGTTGACTTCAGCGCTGAGCAAATGGGATCGCGCCATCAGATATAGAGGCAGACAGAGACACAGATACGCGGCTATAGATATATATGCAGTTGAAGATACACACAGACACACAGACACACAGATACATAGACACAGAGAGGCACTCAAAAGTGCATTCGCATTTCAATTAAAAACAGAAGCGACCGAAAAAAGAAATAAAAATCGAAAGGAAACTATAAAAGAAGAATGATAGCTGAGCTTTTAAGTAAATGGAGCTGAGACACCCTATGATGAATAGAAAAAATATGATATGCTCAAGATTTAGCGATAATATTTCAATTAAATTAAAATAAAATGTTTACTAAATGTATTCCATATTTTATACTAAACACAGATATTAAAAAAAAATAAATAAAATAAATAAATTTTTTCTCTCTTTTCTTGCCTCAAAAAACTTTTCAAAAAATATATAAAATTAAATATATATTAAAAAATATATAAACAACTCTATATATATACATATAATATTTTATATATATTTCATTCACAATAGCATTCCATATTATTTAAATATAATTAAAATAATAAATATAAAAAATTAAATTTAACTTTTCTCCTCACAAAACCCTTTAAAACTATATAAAAAAAATTCTTTAAATTTTTTAATATTATTTAAAAGTCAATTTACAAATCAAACTTAATTTAATATAACAAATCATTGCTAAATGCTAATATACTGTATGATATTATATATATATATATATATATATATATATATATATATATATATATATATATATATATATATATATATAAATATATATACATAAAAATATATTTAAAAGTATTCCATATTATTTAAACATAACTGAAATAATATATATAAATAAATAATGTTTACCTTTACCCCTTTTTCACAAAACCCTTTAAACTATAAATTCAAGTCCATAAATTATTTACACTTAGTTAAAATTTAAATTACAACTTGAATTTAATTAAATCAACTCAAACCAATGTTAGGTGCACATATACCCCATTTAAAAGTGAACTTAAAAGCAATTCAATGTGTCTCCAACTCCATTGCCAGCTGTTTATTTATGTGTGTCGCCTGAAACACGAAATGTTGCTGAGATCGGCAAATGCTGTGGATGCGACAATTGCAACTGCAACTGCAACTGCAACTACGGCTACCTTTTTTGGCGCACTTATGCAACTGTACATTGCCATTTGCCATAATGGGGCATAGCTACATATCTATATCTATATATATATATATATGGGGCCTACGCCCGAAATTTGTGTGAAATCGATCAATGGAAAGCGCTGGCAACACAGGAAGTTCGACTGATTGACTGACGACAAAAGGAAGCTGCCAAGTGCGAGATATCAATTTGCCAATTGGCAGAGTAAACAGGCTTCAAGAGTAAAGCCAACACATCCACAGTCAAGTGAAAGATCTGCGAGCAGCCAAAGTTCAGCAACATTTGTGCGGCGCCTTTAAATAAATCAGTTGCAGAGACAAGCCGAGGAGCACAAGGGGATTAGGCATTCACAAAGAATAGCCGCCTTTGTTAGTCGTTGTTGTTGTTGTTGCAACACCCACATAAGAGCAAGCGCTGGCAGCTGGAGTGCAGCTATTTTTAATTAAATGCAAAATATGCGCCCGCAGCATGTTGCCAGCTAAAGCCGCCAGCAGCATGCTGCGAGCTTAAATGTTGCCAGTCGAAGCGTTTGCCTCGAATGTTGCCAGCGCTCAGTTGGACCCAAAACGCCGGCACGTAAAGTTGAGCAAAGGGCGCGCGCGTGTGTGCACTGCAGTATGCGGCATTTAAATATAAAAATATAACGAATTAAAAATAAGAAAAATAACAAAAAAAATATACGCAACATGAGCAAGAAAATGTGGCACAAAATATTCAAGTCGAAATCGCAGAAGCAGCAGCAGCAGCAGCAGCAATTGAACAAGATCAATAAGCGCCACAGTCGCGGCATCTACGAGGAGTATCAGCAATTAAATGAGCTGCTCAATGGTGAAAAATCGCAAGCTGCGCGTTTTTCGAGTGAAAATGAAAACGAATGCGGCAACGGCAACGGCAACGGCAACGGCAACATCAATGTGTTTGAGCAGCAGCCGCAGCAAAGTTCTTTCAACTCAGTGGCGCTTAGTGAGGCGCAACAGCAACCGTTGCTGTTTCAGCAGCAGCAGCAGCAGCAGCAACAACCGTTGCAACAGCTGTCAACATTTTCGCGCGTACGCAACACGTTCTCGCTGCGACGCAACAGCAACAGCAGCAGCAGCAGCAACAAGAAGCAAACGCCCAATGCCAAATCAAGTGAGTCGGTCACGCCCACAACTACACCCACGGCTGTGGGCGCTGGACAGCTGCAGCATGTTTTGATTATAGTCAATCAGATCGATGTCGCTGACACGGCAACAACAACAACAACAACAACTAATAACGCTACTAATTTGCATGCAAACCAAACAACAACAACAACAACAACTAATTCAAGTAAATTTATAGCAATTGATCAACTATTGTTTACAGCTGTTAATTGTTTAACTGATATAAATGATTCACTGAGCGTCTGTCAATTTTATTAACGTGAAAGTAGAGCAAAGCAGAGCAGAGCAGAGGCATCAAGTGTAGAAAGAATTTTAAATGCTGCATTTTACTCAATATTTGCCTATATATCTTTGTTATACTACCTCATTTATTTATTTATAAGCAAAGTTAATCAAAAATCTAGATTTATGATATATCAAATATCTTATCTAAAATTTATTCATGTTGTATTTTATATTTATAGTAGTTCCCTTTATATTTTCAAAATCTATAAAAACCCCAGTTCAATCAACTTGTCTGCCTTTTTTACAGAAATTTAGTTGATAGAATAGATTATTAGATTATTATCTACGTGATTATTAATTCTACCAACTAAATTTAAATAATAATCTACGTGATTATTAATTCTACTAACTAAATTTCTGCTAAAATCTGCTCGACTTTTAAGATATATAAAATATATTCAGTCTAACAAATAGACTAAGCAAATATTTTCTTCATCTTGAAATATATTTCTTATGTATTATTATTATTATATATTATATTTTATATTTATCAATATTTAAAATTATCAAGTTAAAACAATTTAAATAAATAGTTTATTTTATATTTATATTTATTGCATTATATTTATATAAATTTTTGATTATAAAGTTTAAATAAATATAAATTTATTTATATATATTATATTTATTTTATATTTACGTAAATTTTAGGTTTCTATTTATATAAATATTTCATTTAAAAAATTTCAATACATATTTTATTTTATATTTATAAATATTAATATACTTATTATATTATATTTATTTTATATTTATATAGATTTTTATAAAATATATAATAAATAATAATATATTATAGATAATAAATATATAAACATATATTTATTTAAATTTATATATAATATTTTTTATATAAATTAGAATAGATCAGAGACAGTTTATAGACCTCAGTATTCCCAGATTCAACAATTCTTACTATATATACTTTGACTATCATATTTTTTCTGTACATAGTTAAACATTAATTGCTAATTAACAAGCACAATTTATCTTTTATATATCTTCAGCAACATTTCACATTGTTTCAATAACCTTAATAATTGTTGATTCGTTTAATCTCTTTAACGATTCTGTGTCACATCTTGTATATAAATATTTTATTTTAGACCTTTCAATGACATTTTCTATAGGGCTTATCAGCAACAAGACAATAAATGATGTCATCTATATTTACTTATAGAAAAGTGACAGATATATTGAGGAGGAGAGTGTATTCAGTAAGCCTTCTAGTCAAACTTTTTGTGTTTTTATTCCCAACTGGCCCATCCAGTTCTTAAGATGTCGAAAGTTGAAAGTTCAGCACCAAGAATATGTCGCTTAGCAAACTCGTTGGCCAAGGTCCAAGTTATATCAACTTGTCTACACGAAAATATTGCTTCACTCTAAATTAATGAATGCGTTAAAGAATTAAAAGTCTTTAAAACGCTTGGTCAATGCAGAGCAATAATAAATTTGAAATTTTGCAGGCGAATGAGACGTGGGAGATTAAAATAATATAATTTAATTAAAATCTATAATTAATTATGAATTTACACACATATTTCTTCGTGAGTTCTCTGTTCTCTGCATTTATTTAATTTCTGCCTAACTAACCATTCACTCTCTTCCCATAAGTTACCAATATTTATTATTACCTAACATGTGATCGAGTAAACTTCCGAACTCTTGAACTCTGAGCATTTCTAAAGATATTTTTTTTTTGCTATCTCTACAAATTAAAAATCTGCTTAGACTCCAGACTTGGGACCTGGGCGCCCTGCTGTTGTTCTGCTGGGGCATTTTATTTATAAAACTCAAGTGGAAATAGTTGAAAGAGATGCATAATGGCCAGAGAGTAGCCCAGCGGCTGCTGTCTGCTGTCTGCAGTCTGCATTTGGCAATGCGCATTCGCTAAGCATCATTAGCATATGTGTATTGTGGTGCTGTCATGTGCCCCACACCTACACCCGAGCAACGTATCCATCCATTGAGCCAGTCACTCACCCAGTTCTCAGCGGATTACGCTGCGTACAAAACTTGCATTGATTTGAATTGGAATGAATGCGAACGAGTCGAGCTTCCAGTTCGCCCAGCTCTCAGCGTACTGCAGAAATTAATGCGTGCCGTTGATATATGTTATCTTAGGGTCTGCGCATTATAATTGGATTGTCTTGGAATTATTGTAATATTGGCACCCAGCGTGCATCATGTGCCATTATTTCCACCGAAAGGCAAGATCAGGCGAACATTACATCAGCATTCTTGATGGCTCACGCAATGTTTACGTGGCACGGCCTGGCATAGGTTCCATGGCATCATAATTGTTTATCACTTTAGCAATTGCTGGCAATTTTGTATAAACAATTAGCCATATAAATAGTATAGAAATATCCCATAACGAGACGATTGTTAATATTGGGTTTACTAAGTATTATTATCGAGACAACAAGACGAATATCTAGATTATCATAAAAAGTATTATTATAAATTATAATTATTAAAATTAAAATTAAAGTTATTTTGAGCTCAAATTCAGTCAATCAAAAGTCGAGACTCTGACTCGGACTACTCCGTGGGCTACCTTTAGTAGACTTATCATTATTTCTAGTATTATTAGTCTTAGTATTATTTGAATCATTTTTGGTATTGATATTGATAATTATATAAAATGAAAATTAAAGATTCTCAAATGGTTTTGGGTTCAAATTCAGCAGATCAAAAGTCAAGTGAATCGCTACGCAGAGCCGTGGGCTGCACCTGTTCAAGATACAGATATAATGATGTCGCCCACAAAATGGCAACAAACTCAACAGCTACGGCTCAAGCGAGCTGCCAAACTTGGACATTACAACATTTCATGCGGCAGATAAATAACAATTTATAGCCCAATCATACACGCAGAGGCAGCCAAATGTGGACACAATCCAAATAATAACAATAAATTATTTCTTATATATATTTATTGTTATTATTATTTTTTTTTTTTCGTCTATTGTCTTGCCAGTCTGAGAATTTATAGGGCAGTTTTTTTTTTATTTATTTTTGGGAGCTTACTTAATTTGTTGTTGCTGACTTGACAAATGATGCCGGAAAAGCAAAGGCAAACGGCAATTCAATGGAAATGCGACTGGCATGTGATATGAAAATATTTGCCAAGCAGCAAGTGCAGCGGGAAAGTTTTAGGGTTTCTGGCCCAAGACTAAGCCGTGCCACTTGGCCAAAGGCCAACAGTCTGCAGACGGACTTGGCCTTTTACTTGGCCTTTCCTTTTGATTTTCACTTCACTTTCTGCTCGTTTCACAGTCGCTTCAAGTTCTTTCATGGACAAAATAAATATAATAATAATATTTTTGAAACATTTTTGTTCCGATTTTATTCCGATAAATAACTTTAACAAACTTTTGAGAAGCTATATAAATAACATTGCCTTTAAAATCAATAATATCTTGCGCAAAAATATATTCAAATGTGAAATAATCGCAGAAGGCGAGCTCAGTTAAGTTTTTGATTTGTTACTTTTGCCGAGAGCTGTTCAATTTAGTTTTTAGGTTTTAATCTAGACAGAATCTACTACCAGACATTGCAAAAGTTTCCCAACAACAACAACAACAACTGAAGCCTCACAATCCAATAATATTCCAAATCCATTTTTTATTTTCCAATCAACAACAACTACAACAACAACAACAGCATCAATGGAGTCCGATGGAAATGGGTGTGATGAGCCAGTGGCTCCAGCGCCGGGCCCACTAACCACCGGCTTGTCGGAGACCATACAGGAGCAGGTATTCAGCAGCAGCCAGTTGACAGCCTGCCCCAACTGCAGTCGCACCTTCAACACGAACGCGCTGCGCAAACACGTTGTCGTCTGCGAGAAGATGCTGAAGAAGCGCAAGGTGTTTGATTCGTCGCGCCAGCGTCGCGAGGGCACCTCCTTGTCCACCTATGTGCTGCCCAAGAACTTTGGGCTGCCCAATGCTGAGAAGGCGCCGGGCGTGCACACGCCACCCTCAGCCAGCCGCGAGGCATCCACAGTATCGAGCGGCACAGTGCCGCACGAGGTAAGCAGTTGAGACCATCGAATATTGTGCTCCACAGTCTAGACTCGATATACACACACAGGCCTCACCACTGTCGGTGCGGCGCAAGAGCAAAACGGATATGTCACGCGCCTCCTTGCGCAAAGGAGGTGGCGCCTCTGCAGCTGCCGCTGCTGTTGCTGCCCATGCCGAGCCGGCGGCAGCATCAGCGGCTTCTACAGCCGCGCCACCTGCTTTGAGCCGGGATCGCACACGTGCCTCCGACCGCTCCATAACCAGGCGCATCAAGGACGCCGCCACGGAGCACTGTCCGCATTGCGAGCGCAGCTTCAACGTCAAGGCCTTTGATCGCCACGTTGAGTGGTGCAAGGAGAAGGCCATTCAGGCGAACATCAAGGCTACCAATACCATAGAGACGAACAAGGCCAAGGAGCGCATGGAGGCGCGCAAGAAGTATCGTCCGCCCAATCTCAAGTAAGAGCTTCGAGTTTCCATGCTGAATACCTAATGCCTAATGCCTAATGCCCTCTTCCGTGCAGAACGAAGCGCTCTATCAACCGGGACAAGTATTCGGGTGCACAGGAGGAACAGCTGGAGCCAGAAATGGTATCCCCGAAGCAGAATCTAATGACGCTCTCCACGATGACGTCGTCCGTGCAAAGTGTTAAGTGAGTATCTAAGCTTAGCGTAGACTTGTAGACTTAGGCAAACCCATCGGATTGACCCATTTGGGCGTTGCTATGGTTGTCGTTGAAGTTGACGTAACTCTGCAGTAATGTTTTGACCAGTAGGCACCGTCGCGTAGTATTTGCTCACCACGTATTCGTAGCAAACGATCTTCGTATATTTAGCCACTGACCTCCACTCCACACCCAACATCAACTTAGCTCGCAAAAAGCTGCACCACAGCCGCCGATGAGAGCACAACAACGCCCTGCGAGTCCACAAGTATTTGATGCACCCAAGGCAAGAGCAGCTGCAGGCACAAGCAAAGCCGGTGTGCGCATGCTTACCGAGGAGTCAGCGAGCATCACATACCAGGAGCGTGCCAGTGTCAAGCACTACGACACTTGCCAGGAGATCGATGACGCTTTGCAGCATTTGCGTCACAATTCCTCCTACGAGACGTTGCGCCTGGCCAAATTGGATTGCCCAGAGGCAGCGCATCTGCAGCCAGTCAAATCCCAACGCCAACGAGCTCCATCCCAGCGCCCAGCAGAGTGCATGGCCGGTGCACCCCAAGTCACGATCACTTTCGAGCAACTCAACGGGCTGATCAAGTGCAAAGGTAGGCGCGGTAACAGCTATAGAGCCAGTCCAGAGTCAGCCTTAGCTTAAGAGTATGCAGCATTCTCTTAATGCTCTACTTACTGCTCCGTCCACTGGCATAAGGTTCATAGGGTTCGGCATCTCGCATAGCGTGCCTGCACTTAATTAACTTCAAATGATTTCATAATTAGCTTACCACAATTTGCTGATTCTTAATTAATGCGCAGCGTATTTAGGCACTTAGAAGCTCAGCCAACCATAGAACTGCATTAGTTGCAGTCCATAGTTACTCAGAAAGTTGGAAACAGCTTAAAACATAATTGATGGCCAGCTAAGAGTAGAACTGTCTGAGAATGAACAGTATGAGTTATAGCTAGAAAAAAAAAGATGAATAAGAAGCATAGCTAAATTCCTAGGGTATTCATCAGTTGGGCATATTTTTATATAATTTCCAAATTTCAATCAAAACGAACTTAACTTTTAATACACACGCTGCAACGCGATGCGTCGACACGCAGGTGCCACAAATATTTGCAACATTCAAATGGATATCAAAGATCAGGAATTGAAGATGACGCCCAAGGTGCGCACAGCAACGTCGCTGGTGCGTCAAGCTCGCAGCCGCATACGCACCCATGAGCATCCGAATGTTATTCAGCGCACACTGGAGTCGCCAAGCGAATTTGAGCACCAGGCGCCAACTGAACCGTCCCCAGCATCATTTCGTCGCATCACCAACGAGCGCTATTCGGACTCCGAGAACGAGGAGAGCCTGCCGCATACCGAAATAAAACTCAAAATGGAGACAAGCACTATTCAAACCTTGGGTCGGCCAAAGAAGCGCATGCAGCTGCCGCTCATCATAAACAATTCGGAGCCGATGCGCGCTTTGCCGCTGCCTGCGGCTAATTTTTTGCCGGCTATTGATCTGAAGAGCAAATTGCAGAATGAAGATTTCGATGATGAAAGGGAAACGGATTACGATGAGGCCGACATGGAGGTGGGTCAGCTGCTAAGCAAGGCTAAGCTGTTGGAGGATCAATACGGAGACGAGCTGGATGATGCCGGCTACTGCGAGGAGGACGAGCAGCCAACGGTACCGAACAGTCTCAAGGAGCCCAGCACACCCACCAATGTTAGTCGACGTCTGGTAGTGCTGGAGCAGGATGATGAGGGCACTATGTATATTAGGGCACAGCGATCGCCCACTGATACCAAGCGATCAGGTCACGCGGTGTGCATGAGGTTTGTTCTTTCACACACACATTTTCAGAGACGACAACCAAGCGGCGCACAGGCGGGCGGGCGGTTTAATCAGACCACGAGTCACAGCTCATTATTTATGTATTCTGTTTTCTCTTTGTTCAATTTACTCTTTTTAATGCAGCGGCCTCAATCCGTTGGCTAGCGACAAGTACGATCCGTTTCTCTCCGCCAAGCGTCAGCTGGAGGAGCTCTGCTCACCCAGCACACCACCCGACAACGAACCGACGGTCACAGCCACAGCTACACCAACAGCCACAGCCACACCCACACCCACACCCACCCAGACTTCGCTGATGTCCACCTCGCTAACCAGCGCGCTGGGAAAACCGACATCTATGACAACATCAAAGACAACGCCGACATCAAACTTTCGACGCACTTCGTCACTGCGTGGACCCCGTCGCACTCCATTGCTGCCCAGTCGTCCGCTGTTTGCCACCAACTATCGGCCCACCATACAGCGCGGCCTCTCCGACGAGGGTCCCATCTCCAGCAACTTCCTCAAGCCGGAGGAGTATGACGAGATGCCAGTGCGTGCTGCCTGCGGCAATGATTTTCACAGTCCACGTGTGGTGCGTCGCGACACGAGCGCCTCGAATCGAAAGCAACAACTGAAATTGCCTCTGAGTGGCGGCACTGAGCCGGACAGCACTGCTGCGTCCAAGCAGACGCCGTCGCGCAATGTGGCCAAGACCGATTCGCTGGCCGTGTTCCTTAAGTACGAGCACGAGCTGGAGCAGCTGAATGCCAAGGCTGCCGATGTGGCTGCCAATAGCAAAGAGCTGAGCATCAAGGAGCTCAAGGACAAGAGCAACAATCTGAGCAAACAGAATTCGGCCAAGAATCTAAATGCGAACGCAAGCGGCGGCCAGCTGCCGCCGCTAACGACGCCCATTTGCCCACCAGTTGCCAAGGAGAACAATGAGAATGTGGCCCATAACTTTGGCACGCCTATGCGCTTGGATCCCATCGTTAAGACGCCACAGAATCTAAGCAGCAACAATGGTTCGAATGCGGCAACGATGCCCATAAAGCTGGACAGCATCTTCGGTAGCAATCGCATGGGCGATTACATAGATCCAAAGCTGATCAATCCTTGCGATAATCTGCTAGTGCAGCAAACATCCGCTGGCTCCTCCGACGCCAGCTCCACTCCACAGCAGCTCTCTCAGAGTCGTAGCAGCTCCCAGTCGACCATAACGATGGGGCAGGAGCAGCGGCGTCATTCCGGCGAGGCGCGTAATCTGCTGAAGCGCAAGATGCGTCTCGGACGCAATCAATTTCTGTACGATGCTTCGCCGGAGGAGGCGTATATCTCGTCGGGCAGCTGCGCCGATGACGAGGCCAATCGCTCCTCGCTGGAGTTTGACGAGCAATGCTGGCAGCAACAGCAGAAGCAACTGCTCTCCAATCCACTCAAAACAATGCCGCTGACTCTGCCCAATTTGCCGGTGCTGCCCACATTCGATGACTTTGATTTTGAAGAATTTCTCTCATCATTCGAGAATGAGAATGATGAGGAGCAATTTCCGCTGTTCAGGGATTGTCGCGAGTTCCTGCTGAATCGCACAACGAGCCGCCAACGCTCGTTCCAGAAGGCGACTTCAACACCACAAGCTCAATCCCATACACACACCCAGCCACCGACATCGACACCGACAACGACAGCCACACCACAAAGACCGGCCACAACCTCTAGCATTAGCTCACAGTTTATAACGCCGCCGAAGACCCATTACTATGCGCCCAACACTAAAGAGCCTCACGCCCACAGATCCAATTCGAATATGTCAAGTGGCGCTGAGTCACTCAAATCGACACAGGCCAGCAGTGACTCCTACAAGACACCAAATAGCAGCGGTTCCTACAAAGTCCCGTCGAATAGTGCTTTCAAAACACCGTTGACCAGCAGCAGCAGTGAGAAACTGGAGCGTCAGCTCTCCAATACCTCTGCCAGTAGCAGCAGCAGCAACTGTCACGTGGAGAAGACGCAGAAGTCTGTGGACGAATCAAAGAAACGTGAGATCTTTATAAGCATTGAAACGGAGGCAAATGCACAGGGGCGTTCGCCCATCTCACCGGATTCTTTGCGTCACATGGTAGGTAATGCACAGACGACCATCGATGTGCTACATATTGAGAACGGCAACGAGCCGGAACATGCCAAGTTCAGCAAGATCAGCGACAACGAGGATCAGCTTGATGATCAGAATGGCCGCGTTCATTATCAGAATCGGCTGAGCGCAGCTGTGACGACGCCACTGCCCAATGTGGAGGTAAACAATGCCAAGAATGTGATAGAGAAAATGCGCAATGATTTCAAGCAGCTGGGCGAGGAGGCGAGCGCCGCGGTGCGTCGCGATATCTTGCACCGGCAGGAGCAAGCGAAGCAAAAGCAACAAATGTCAGCACAGCAGGAGGGAAAGCCAATGACGCCATCGCCATCAGGAGATTCGGATGAGCTAAGTAGCCTGGATGGCTATCCGATGTCCTCATCGCAATCATCACGTCGCGGCGCTAGCTCCAAACTCAGCACTGATTCGGCTTACGGCAGGTTAGTCGAATCCTATCGATTTAGCTATAATCGTATTGACTCATCACTAAAATGACAATCGCCTCACGCGATATATTCAAATATTAACTATTCATGCCATTTATCTAACACTTATCGATACTAGTTACTCTAATTGGCGATAAATTTGAAAAAGCATTAACAGTTATTATTTTGTATATTATAGCAGCAACTCCCCATACTGTCTGTCCCGTCAGCGCTCTAGCGAGCTATCCAACAACATTACGCCACGCACCCAGAGCCAATTGCGTCCACACACGGCCAGCGCAGCCCTCAACGTGCCCCCCAAGCTGTCCAGCAACATGATGGATGCCTCAACACAGGCTCAAAGCAACTATGGCACACTGAAGGCGCGCCAGCGCATGTTTGCACCCAATGGTCTCGGCATTAATAGCGATGCCAGCAATGGCAACATGGAATATTCCAGCAGCAGCTCAGAACAGCTCATGCAGCAGCAACAGGAGCAACATCACAAGCAAAGCACAAATTATAATTATCTACAGCAACAGCAATCTCAGCCTCAGGTAGCCAACAATAACTACGAGCTAAACGCATTGAACTTAAAGAATAACAACAATAGTAGTGTAGGTGTTGGTTTGACGCCTACAACGTCTCAGCACTCCCTGCACAGCAGCAATTCGAATGTTTCTATGAAAATGTCAAAATTCTGTCACGAATGTGGCGCCAAATTCGTGCTGGAGCACGCCAAGTTTTGCATGGATTGCGGCGTGCGTCGCGTCGTGCTCTAAGCTCCACTAAACTCTCAAAGACAGTAACACACACATACGCACACTCATACAGTTATGGAAAGCGCGAGAGGTGGGACGACTAAACTGTGTCGGTCGGTCAGGAAGCAGCTAGTTGAGAAGTAATGGAGGTTCTTATACCAAATGTAGTTATTACCTGCAAGCAATTTTTGAGAGATCATCGATACATATAGCCCAGAAACGCTATATGCTACTTAAATATATATTTTAATAATAATAATAAAAAAAAAAGGAAAAAAATTTTAAAACGAACAAAAACATGCAATATTAATTATAAAATAATTAACACGAAATATGGCATTTGTTTTGCAATGTTTCTTAATTAATACTTAGAAATGTTGTTCTCTTGTGCTTTATTTGTATTAAAGAAACATAATATAAAACACTTTTAACCAAGTTGTTGATTAACAAAGACTGAACGAATTTAAACGAAAATCAAAGCACGAATTATAAAAGTCGAAAGCAAAATCATATAAATCATAAAATATCTATAAATATAAACATTTCTCAAAATCTAACGCAAACACACAGCAATTGTATTTGTATTTTGTAAACTGTTTACTAATTTTATAGTCACTGCTTAAATATATACATATATAAACATTTTATTATTAAACATGACTTTTAAAAAGAGTTGGAAATAAATGAATTTGCTTCACACATGTATTTCAATTGGAATAAAATTATTCTTGCAAATATTTGATGAAATGATGATACAGGTTTTCAAATGTTTGCATCTTAATTCATGGTGTTCACTAAAACTAAATATATTAATGGAGGTCGTCTCAATACGATCAGAGTTAATAATAAATGTGTTAAATAATAATACATTTTCTTTTCTTACAGCCACGCGAGAATTTTCGACAGACGTTTGAAATGTAAAATATAAATTTTGCTCCAAGGGTCCATTTTAATATATATTAAAAAAAAAAAAAAAAAAAACATAAATATAATCTTAAACTTCTATTATTTATGCACGCATTAAAAAAAATAAAAATGTACTTATAATATTGAACTTTTTCAGTTAAGCTGATCCAGCAACTTTAATCTTGACTTACGCAAATACAAACTGTAAAATAAAATTGAAGTGTGCCAGGCAAAGGAAAATGAAGTTAATATTAAACTTATGACTTCATACAGAAACGTCTGAAATATTCCCTAATGGAAAAGAGTCAAAATGAGACCCTCGATACAGTAATTAAATCATTGAACTTTCACTTACTGCAGCGTCTCTTTGATATGTTCAGATACTGGGGCGCAGTCCACATTTAAGTTGTCTTGAGCTGAAGTCTCCTCGTGAGTATTTAGAAATAGTTTCAACGTGGAGAGCTCCAGCTCTTCTACAGATATAATGTTGGAACAATTAATGTAGCACGGAGATTGACTGAAGCTGGAACTCCCGGTATAAGACTCATAGGCAAACGAATTGCTGCTGTTGCTTATGTCATCTGTGGAACAGTTAATTATATCAGATTTGTTTTAGTTTTCTAGTTTATTCACTTACCCGTTGTTGTTGTTGTATGCTGGCTATTGGAAAATGCTACGGGAATGTCTTGCGGCATTTTCGCATACCAATAATTAACGTCCTCAGCACATTCAAAATCACCATTTACATCGCGTTCCTCTTCACTCATAACGTCGAGGAAAAACGGACCCCGACAGGCATTCTTCTTTTTGTACAAGTAGTTGCCGTGTAACTTACACTGGTTGATGACGTAATTGATGTCATGGTGATAGCGCAACGTCACTGGATTGCCAATAAGTATAATCAAGGACTTGGCACGTGAGAGCAGCACATTGACTCGACGTGGATTACGTATGAAGCCTATACCGGCAAAGGAACGCACAAGCGACGCGATTATAATTGGCTTTTCACGTCCTTGATAATTCTCAACGCAGCCCACCTCCACACCGTAGTAGCCCTTCTGGCGCAGTATCTCAGTGATCAGTCTACATTGCGCCCTGTACGGTGCCACGACACCAATGTCCGCCTGCTGCACACAGTTGTCGCCGCCCAGGCCGTAACTAAGCAAACTCCGGACATACCAGAAGGTTACCTGCGCCTCCAACATGTTAAGCGTACTGGTGGAGTGATCTTCGGTCCGTGTTACGCCATGCGTGGCTTGGAATATAATCGGAAAATTGGTATCGGACAGCAATCGCCATTTTGATGCCAGACTGACCATTGATGGTGGCGCACATGCCTGCAGTTCATCATTGTAGTATAGCTTATTATACAGCCCAACGATTGCCGGATGGGATCGAAAGTTTTTGCGCAAACGAATTTGCAAACTATGATCATAATTGCCATTGGCGTCCACAGCATACAGTTCGCAACGCAGCAGACGCTCCATGAGCGAGTGGCGTAGGCCCAAATGGGCCGCACGATTATTTTTGATGACAGCACCCAGTTGTTTGTGATCACCCGAGAGAATCACATGGCATGAGTCCTGCTGCTTAATGCCCACAATACCAATGAGTGCCTCGGGCTCCGTTGAGGCGCCAGCCTCATCAATGAAGATGTGTGTAAAGAAATTAAATTTACCAATATTATCTGTCACCAGCCGGCCCACAGTACATAGTGTAGCAACAATTATGCCATATTTGCGTAGCTTCTTTGCGCGCAAGTGTACGTAAGTACGATCGGCAAAATTGGAATGAAATAAGAGCAGCGGATGCACCGAACTCAAGCCATTGTCGTACACCGTACGCGAAAAGAGACGCATTATCTGATGATGCAGCTCAACATCCTCGGTGACCAAACGCGAGTCTTCAGCCCGGCTTATCAACTGTCGCTTCAAACGTGCATCGCTAGCGAAATATTCGCACAATTTCAAAGCAATCGTGTCACAAGCTGAGTTCGAGCCTGAAGTAACAAGAATACGACTGCGCGGCTGCCGAAGTCGTAACTGTAGAATGGCTTCGACAATGGTTGTTGTCTTGCCGGTGCCTGCAAAAGCGAAGAAAATACATATATAGACACCAGAATAAATGGCGAATCTATCACGCATTGTCAAACCTGGGGGTCCAAATACAATAAAAGGCGCTACATTGCTCGGGCCATCAACGATCTGCTGCACTGCCTGAAGCTGCTCCGCGTTGGAGTCAATGGTCGCATTGAAGAGAGTCAGATTAGATGATGGTTTGCTATTGGTAGTTCCTGTTTGCAGTGCCTTGTTGGGAAACAAATAGCGACGTAAGCAGGGAATCTCTTGCAGCAGATGCATCGCACGATACATAAAGCGGAACGATGTACGACGAGAGCGTAGAATAACAAAATAACTTTCCTTGAGATCACCTCGAATTTTGGTTTTGAATTTCAGTTGAATTGTAGTGCGCGTCACGTGCTCAACGGTGCCAACATAACGATGCATTTTATGCTTCAATGGCAAGGATTCATGTTTATGTGGTAATAGATCCAGTATGGGTTCTCTGGATAATGGAGCTTCCTGCAAGCTAGCCTTGGGTATTAGCACAGCTTCGTCCACATGTGGAGTTACAACATCTTCTGCATTAATCTCCGCGTTGCTACGCAGCACAAAACTATAGCAAAGTTTGTCGATTTTCTTCAAAAAAACATTGGGCTGCATGAGCTGAGCATAAAGTTGCATGTTTGAGACATCTTCTATGTTAAGCAATGTGCTCAGTACGGAGCAAACATTTTCGAAGTCCAATTGCTGCGTCTGCAGATAATTGCAAAAAGTTGTGCTCGCTATGGCAAGGCTTTCGTCGTTGAAATCCGCCTTCATGGCTTGCAATATGTTCTTGCTGGGCTCATAGTGCGGCAAGCCTTTCATAATGCCAATCAATCTGCAACAAAAAACGGCACATTTCATCCTTGTAACCAAATCAAACCATATATGAAAATAAATACCCACTTCTCAACATGCTTTAGTTCATCGTCTGTACTCGAGCTATCTTCCTCATCGTCGCTAAACTGCTTCCTTCTTAGCGGGTTGGCAATTTTTGTTAATTCCAATTTCATCTAAAATATAATCCAGAGAACATAAAACACATATTGGTAGCGAATTTCATTGAGCTACGGACACTAATTACCGAGTCAAATTGTATATTTATGTCGGTCGCGCTCATTTTGCAATTAACAAACACGTATAGAAACACATGAACTGCACAAATACAAAAAATTAAAAACAAAGCAAAATTCACAAGAGCTACACAAAATTGTAATTCAACTGAAGACGCTGCAAGTACCGTTACAATCGCCATCTGGATATAAATCTGAATACAAAGTTTAGCGTTGATCATACATCATTCAAGAAAAGTGCTTTACAACACTATGCTTCACAGTTTATATGGGATACATTACTTATACTACGAGCTTAATTAACACAAATTTCTTGTATTTAACTTTTTGGTGATAAAAGTAATAAAAAAAAATATTATTAAGAATAACATGAATCATAAGCTTACCATTGCATTGAATGTGCGAACCAAAAGTGGAAGCGCGCCTCGATTTACGTGAAGTTGGTTGTAAATTTGTTGCTACATTAACCAGCACTACCCGCTGTGTTGCTATGGCATTTTGATATCGATATCGACATCGATATCATTATAAATATTTACGTTTTTGTTTGCAATATTTCTTATTATGTTTTTGGAAAAACTTAGTATTGACCAGCGTATGCAAACGCAAAATCTCGTACATATGCTGCAAAACAGAGAGTCAGGCTATACACGACACAAATTAAGTCAAACGCCCCAATTATCATACGAGCGACAATTTTACAAAGCAATTACTCCTTGTCTGACGACTGTAATATCAATACCACCTGTTTACCTGCGCAAATTTACACCGGACGGTAGCAAATTACTAGGTTTCTCCCATGATCAACGCTCATTTATTGGTAATAAATACATATATTTCATTAATTATGATTAACATTAACAATTAATTGCAGTATACTCATATTCGGGAATCGGCTCGGCCGGCGTAAGTCAATTGTTCAGTGATGCTGGAGTGGGCAGTAGCGAAACTGTGAGCGGAACACAAAACCCAGAGTTGAGAAGCTTAGTGTTTGACAAACTTTTTAAAACGAAATACGTGTTGCGTCTCTGCCAGGGCGAATCGGCGCGTTTCTATTTGCATAGAGAGTTTAGTGTTTTCCTTGATGAAAGTCGCTATGTCCTGCTGGCCGGAATGTGCGTGCTTCAGGGCTACAATTTGGCTGTCTCTGAATACGAGCGCTATCCGGACGTTTTTGACAAGGTTGATCCGTTCTCCTATATATTCTATGTTGTGGACCTACAGAGGGGCATTGTTACGGATGAAGTGCTTCTGCATCAGGAGTCAATTAGCTTGTCCCATAATCACGGCATCTCAGTTCATGGACATACTATAGCAGTCCTATCGCGTCTGCGACAATGTGTTTATATATACGAAATGGTTAACGGTCGATTAATTAAACAGGAACACGAAATAGGGCCAAGACCTCTACATTGCTGTTTTCAGGATGTTTCCTCGATGTTTATGGTTATGCTCGATGTCAACACATTGCTACCAATTACGCACATTAAGCAACGTGTGCTGAGCTTCCTCTATCGTCAGATCGAAGCAGATAGCCCTCAAGCGAGTCAAAAATATCAGGAGTTCTACAAAAACTTTGAATTCGTGAGAAAAACGAAATGATTTTCACGTAAATAAATTCTGAATTGTTTTCATTTTAATAATTTCAGATAGAAAATATGATAATTGAAAAAATGCAGCTAGTGGACAACGATCTTTTACTATTGCGCTACGAGGAACGACCAAAGGACAGCGATGTGCCACATATCCTGCTGACGGGCGAGCCACATGCACCGCGACGTCTCTATGTTTTCTATAGCATGAACAGTGAAGATGTGTTGGGCGTCTATCATGATGATTCTGTAGAACTGCTGCAAATAGTGGTGCAATTTAATGATATATTATGTAATGTGCGTTCTCTCCAAACGGGCGATGCACCCTCGTCATCCTCATCGCATTTCTTAATGCAACAAAGCCTCAGCAAATCGTCGCTTTTCATGCGGCAGGCGGCGTTGCGATACAATCCCACTGTGCCCGTCAGCACGCAGAGCTTTTCAACGTCGCCATACCTCAATCACAATTTGTTTAACTATAATAATCTACTCATCTCTCCGTTGGAACGTCCCAAGGCCTGTTCCACAGAGCCCATTATATTCCGTGATCGTGCTACCAATTTGATTAAGTTTCGAATTAACACCAAGGCTCAAAGACAACCCAGTCAATTCAGTCCACGAGAGCTGTGCGCCTTTATCTGTCATCCATTCGAGCCGTTGGTAATTAGCATACAGAAATGTATGCATATCTATTCCTATAAGTTGCATATTTATAATCATGCAACAGTTGTTCAACAATTTTAAAATTAAATTTAAAATTTAGCTGTAATGTAAAAAGTGATGTAACATAGTTTTATTATCGATTATCTCTGAATATGTTAAATATTTTTTAGTTATTAAATATTTGTTATTAAAACAAGTAAATGCTGTGCTTATTTGTTGATTATTTAAATTTGTAAGCGCAGTTATTACTAACCTTTTTACTAAGGTGTATTTCGATACCTATACTCCAATACAATACAATACTTATCGATACTTTATAAATGCTTTGCTCATATCTATTGAGAACATATGCTTTTTGTTTACTGGGAGAGCGCAACAAAATGAGCGAGAAACAACGAATAGCAAAGAACAGAAAAATTAAAGAAAACGAGGTATTAATAGAGGAAATTGATAGTAACGATGTGCCAGAAAACGAGCTGGCACAGTTTGAGGTGACGGAGCCATTGCGCATCGTAGAAATAATTGACTTGGAAGACGACGAAGATGCAACAGATGAAGCCGCTAAAGCAGCCGACGAAGAAGGCGCCCTAATTAGACGCTATGTGCAGGGGGTGCAGTGTTTAGAGTTTCCAGATTTTTGTACAAAGCTTGAGCCTGGCGATGAAGAGGACGACGACGAGGCAGCACACTTGGCGGCCCAGAAGAGTTATGAGCCGCCAGAGGAGCCCACCACCAGTGCCGCAGCAGAAGCTGCGCGTCAATTATCGCCACCAAAGACGCAGCCGAAGAGCTCATTTGGAGGCCGCGTTGGAGCTGGAGGCGGTGGTGGCAGCTTGGGACGCCGCAGTCTATTGAGCGCCGCCTTAATTGGCCTCATGGGCGAAGCGAATCTGTCGGTTGCATACGGACGTCTCGATGTTGCAGAACGAATTTGTATGGAAATCATACGTCAAAATCCTTTAGCCAGCGAGCCCTTCTATACGCTAGCCGAGATCTATGAGAATCGCGATGAGGTTAAGTTCTTGCACTTCTCTACGATTGCGGCGCATCTGAATCCACAGGATCGTGATATGTGGATACGGATATCGGATTTGCTGGTGCATCAAGGCCACTTGTCACGCGCCCGTGTCTGCTATGCAAAGGCCATCAAGGTGCTGCCCAAGGATTATCTGTTGCGGCTGCGGAAGGCGCAGTTGATGGAGCGCATGGGCGAGACAAACGCCGCAATGTTTACGTATTTGAAAATGCTGCCACTGATGCCGGCAAGTGAGTGGAGCTTGTGCCTCAGCACGGGCAAGAATGTGGCGCGCTACTTTCACGAGCTGGAGAAGCACAGCCTCGCACTCGAGGCAATGGAGGGCACATACGGAGTGTGCGGCGCACACTTCACAAATGAAGATCTTAATATCTACCTCGAGCTGGTCATACTCAATAAGCAGTACATCAAGGTGCTGCGATGTCTGCGCGAACGCACGAAGCTGGAGCTGGAAACGGAACAGGAGAGCCTGGAGCTAATCTACTTTTGCCAAATACCCGACGACTATGTGCCCGAGCTGCGTGCCAAGCTCTGTGTCAGTTTAATCCACATGCACGCTCACCATCTGCTCGGCTACATTGTGCAGAATGTGCAGGAGTATATAACGCCCACAGTGGATCGCGTGGAGCTGTACATGGACATTACCGAGGCGCTGATGCAGGAGCACAAATACGCTGAGGCTATTGCCCTAATGCGTCCCATCACAGATTCGGATTCCTTCGAGTGTCCCGCCTTCGTTTGGCTGCGCCAAGCCGAGTGCCTGCGTCAGCTGAATCGCACTCAGGAGGCTATACAGAGCTATGAGCGTGTCGTGCAGCTGGCACCGTACTGCTACGAGGCCAAGTTTACGCTGTCGGCGCTGCTCAAGCAGCAAGGCAGACCCGAAGAGGCGGTCAAGGCTCTGGAGCAGTCCGGCGAACAGGGGCAGCCACTGCATGCGCGCTTGCTCTACGAACGATGCATCATGCTGCAGCAGATCAATCGCATCGATGAGTTTCTCGACGTGGGCTATGTGCTGCTCAGCCGGCACTCGATAAAGCTCAAAAATCGCGAAGAGATGATGGCCGCTGCGAATGGCGGCGGCGCCTACAACACCGAAGGCCTCAAGGCCATCATACAAATGCGCAGCCTGGCCGATGTCACGGGCAGCGCTGAAACGGAGCATCAAGTAAGCGCATTCAGTATTTCGCTGTGAATCTCAATATTTACAAAGTATCCACAGGAATCCCATAAATCTTCTGCCAATGCCAATGCCAATGCCGAGGTATCCGATCTGACCATTAAGAACGAATACGAGCTGTTTTTGGAACTGGTACGCACGGCGCACGCGCATCGTCTGCATAACGTCGTTGAGCGAATCTGCTTCGCCATGGTGACCACCAAACGCTTCACCTACTATCATTACGAGATCGAACGCATCATGATACTGGGCTGTTACTTCAATCACGATTGCGCCATTGGCTTTTCGTATCTGCGCGAACTGATTGCCAAGCACCCGGATATGCTCAATTTGTGGAACATGTTGTCGCTGATGGTGCAGCAGGGCGATGAGGTGCGCTACTTTCGGTACGCACGGCGGTTGCTACAGCGCCATCCCAATGTCACCCAGCCCATGCGTCTCTTTCTGGGCCACTATCATCTCAATTGTAGCTCGTACAAGTATGCGTTGAATGTTTATGTGCCCATTTTGCGGGAGCAGCCGCATCCGTTGGTCGCCCTCTCCATAGCCGTTGTCTTCAATCAGCTGGCGCTGCAGAAGAAGGTGCTGCGCAAGTCAGCCGCTGTCGCCCAGTCGGTGGCCTTTGCTTTGCGCTATGCGGAACTGCGTGGCGGCAGCAGCGATAAGGGCAACGATGTCCCGGACACAAGTGCTGCCCAGCAGGAGATCTACTATAATATTGGTCGCATTTACCATCAAGCGAACATTCTGCATCTTGCTGTTAATTATTACGAGCGGGCTCTGGCCGCACAGCATCCACTGATAAAGCAGCACGAATCGGTTCTGGGACTGCAGCATGAGACAGCGTTCAACCTGCATCTCATCTATCGTGCCAACGGCAATAAGTGGAAGGCGCGGCAGTGCCTAATGCGTTATTGTGTTATCTAAAAATTAAGCTTTCATTTTCTTTGGTAAAATTTAAATTAATAACATTATTTAAAATATGCAAATTTGAAATTTACTCATTCTGTTAACAACGGATATGTTAACATTTTGCTGCTTTATAATTTACTAGCTTTACAGCCCTGCGTAAAGGTATCGATACTATTGTCATCGATAATGCGGATATCGATGCATCCATTGTTTGGGAGTGGGAAGTGGCGAAGTTTGTTTCGCGTAATTTATTTTGTAGTTTTCATGGCTGCAAAATGCAGAACTCCAAGGCCAAAATGGACGAATTTAAGACCAGGTTCATGGACCTGCTGCACAAACAGGTTGGCGCAACAAGCATCCCATATAACGGTCATTACAAAGCTTTTCTCTCGCAGACGAATCGACAAATGAAAATTCCAGCAATGGGCTTTTCCGATTATTTCATACAGACCGTCACAACGGATAGCTTGTCCACCACAACAAAAACAACAGCTGCTACAACAGCAGCGGCGGCAGCAGCAGCAGAAAATACGAAAACAGATGGAGCACAAAAATCGGATCAGGAAATTCTGGAGAGCATCGAGGAGCGCTACTACAGCGCCGATAGCAATCCAGAGCTCTACGAACTTAAGGTAGTAAATGACATTGCTGCAAGCTCATTAAAATTCTCATTGTGACTCAACTTTAGAAAGTGCTTGGCGCTGGCATTGATAACCAGCTCATTGAGACAACCATTGCACAGCTGCGCACACAGCAAAAGGTGCTGACCAAGCAGGTGCTGCAAAACATATTGGAGCAGCGCAATGCGTGCAGCAGCGAATTTCAGGCCATCAATGAGACGCAAAAGAAACTGGAGGAATCGCTGTGGACATGCCAAAAGGCGCGTTCCTATTTAAATTACGCACGCACAAATTTAACGACGACCAGCTTAGAGATCTTGGCCAGCTATCGAAAGCGCGAGGTGCTCAAAGAAGTACTAGACACGCTGACGGCCATCAAGAAGTTGGTTAGTGCAGATGCAATGAATGATTGATTGTGTTATTAATACGTGTCCTTGCAGCGCACCACAGACGAGGAGCTGCAAAAGCTGTTGGCAGACCACAACTACTCGGCAGCTATAGAACTGCTGCTGCAGTGCCAAAGCTCGGCGGCAGGCTTCATGCAGTTCAATTGTGTGCAGTCGCTGCACAAGAAGCTGCAGGAGACTATGCTGCTAATGGAGTATCAGCTGGACACCGTACTCAACGAAATGGTGCTGAATTTTGATATACGCAAATATGCAAAGCTGCAGGAGGCATACAAGCTGGCCAACAAGTCGCTGATTGCCATGGATCAGTTGCACATCAACTACATCTCGGCGGTGCACTCTACGGTGAATGCAGTGGTCCGCGGCTACAGCGAGCCCAATGCCGAGGATCAACCCAAGCTGCTCTACGAACAACTTTGTGAACAACTCAGCGCTGACAAGTTTATACCCTGTTTGATTAGCTTGTGCAAGACTTTCTGGACCATACTGGCCTCCTACTACCAGGTGGTTATGTGGCACAATAATTACAAATTATATACACAGCAGGAGGAAGCCGATGGCGAATCACCCGATCTGTATATACAACAAAAACTGAAGAAAGGCCAGTCGCGCATCTGGAACGATATACTCAACAAAGTTTGCCTCTTCCTGCAGAGCGCCAAGCTGACGACTCTCAAGTATGATCAATTCATACAAGTATTATCCATAGTGCAGCGGCTGAAGAAGGTGGGCGTGGAGTTCTGCAGTGAGCAGTCAGAGAAGCTGATAGCCACTATGCAGCAGCAGAGCGAGGAGTTCTTCAGACGCTATCACATATGTTGCGTTGAGGAGATCTGTTTGTTCTTGGACAACGAATCCTGGACGCCCTTAGACTCATTTTCGCACATTCTACAACTGCCGGTAAATTAGATATTACACGAGAAATGATAACAATTATTATAATATATATTATTATATTAGGAATTCCGTTCGATTCGACACACGCTACGTCGCCATAAATCGCCAACGACTGCGCTGCTGGCCTCGAGCAATAACTCGCCCATTAGCAACAACAACTGTGACGAGCTGGTTTCTGTGCACTCACAAGACGGTGGCGGCAGCTCAATTTATGGTTCCTATGGCTATTTTTTGCGCTTCTCCGAGAAGAGCTCGCCCTTCGACGGCGGCCTCGATGCTGCCATGCTGGAGGAGGACATACTATCAGGCATTGTGGACGAGGCGTCTTGCTACTTCAGCGAGGAAAGTGACGACGAGCAAAAGAGTCTGCAGAGCAAAGAGTTTGCCGAAGATGCCAGCAAGTGAGTAACTAGCGTATTATCAGCTTTGAGTGATTTAAATTCTTTAGTTTTGCCAGTCAACTGCTCGTGAATAACACTGCTTTGAATGTGCTGCGCTGCATTGGACGCTACCTGCAGATGTGCAAGCTGCTGCACTGCATCTCGCCTCAGATAGTGTCATGCATGCTGGAACTGCTTGACTTTTATGCCTATGCCGTGCATGAGATCTTTGGCAAGGATGCGGTACGTAAAGCTCTGAGCTTCGATCTACAACATTTTAATTGATTTTAAAATCTCAGCTTGTGGCCACAGATAATCTGTATGCGCCGCGCCTGGAGCAGCGTCTGCGTGCCGTGGAAACCAATGTGCTCACACAAATTAAAGTTTGGCCTTTGAATTTCTCATCGCTGGTAAGAACTCGAATGACATCACTCAGATTATATTATTTCATTAGAGTAATTAATTAAATTCATGCAGATCAACAATGAACTGGCCAATCCAGACACGCTGTACGGTCTGCCGCAGCGTATTGTGGCCATTGAGGCTGGACGCAGCATGTTTCAACAATTTCATGTACTGCAACACTATTTGAATCACTTATTGCCTGCTGCCGACCGACCGACTCTTAGCAACTATCTCGAATATAGCGATTTTATTGCTGATCTGGCCAAACCAGTTTACACATGCGTCGCATCGCGCGTTATCGATCTGTCGTCTATACTGGCGCAAATGGCCAAGGTCAAGTGGGATGTGAATCATGTGACGCATCAGCACAGCAGCTACAGTGACGTCTTAAATCGCGTGAGTGCGATTGCATAGCAACTGCAGTCTTAATCTTAAGTAAATCGTGTATTCTTTATTATAGAATATACAGAGCTTTGCCATGTGCCTGGAGGAAATATCCAAGGAGGTGACCATACCCAGCAAACATATTTGGAACGCGATGGCACACGTGGCGACACATTTGCTAGTGGAGGGGTAATTAAATTATTAAATTATTTCCGCATTTGATCTATGCTGATCACGTGTGTTTTCTTTCTGTTGTAGCTTCTCGAATGTTAAGAAATGTTCAGCGGGTGGCCGTGCACTTATGCAATTGGATTTTGCTAACTTCATGTCGTTCCTTGAGTTAATCTCGAACCAGAAATATCCGCAACATCGCGCTTACGTGGATGTCTTTATCAAATCGTATTATTTTTCGCCCGAACAGTTCGAGCAGTGGATCGAACAGCAGCGGCTGGGCGATGAGTATTCAGCCAAGCAATTGACAAATCTGATACAATGCATTTGTGTCAGCGATAAGCGCACACGACAGAGGCTCCTGCAGCTGCTGGAGGGCGTCACGGCTAGTGTTACGCCCACCGCAACGCCGCACAAGAATAACTCCAACTCCGGCTCGAATCTGAGCAACGTTATTTAAATGTATACACATATATATATCTCTCTCTCTCCTCTCTCGCTATATCTCATTTATATTGTTTATTGTATTTATATTTGTTATATATAAGTGTAATCAATCGCTAACTATGTGGTCCAACCTTTGTTAGTAGTTGAATTTTGAAGAGCTCTATGCATACTTATATTGGACATTCCGTTAGTGCAAATTGATCTGTAAGTTGATTGTATTTTAGTTACTTAAGCGATCTCCCTGATGTACTTCGTTCTGCATTTCGAATCTGTGCATAACTTGAAATCTCCTCGTCAATCTCTATTCAAGTGCAATACGCTCTCTATTTATTTAGCCAATGCACAAATATTATAATATTATTCTCTTTGTTTCTCACAATTTGGATTAGCATTCACATGACTTAAGTACCTAGAGAAAGTATATATACACATACATATATATATATCGCAAACTAGACTTAAGGCATAAGCAAAATCAATATATACATTTATTTATTTTAATACCCAATTGTAATATTTATTTGCGAAACGGACAAATAATTGTAATAAAACGCGATTATACATATACTTAATACAAACGAAACGAACCGCAATTCGCCCGACCTTCGGGCTACTAACACAGCATTCGTACCTAGTGGTAAATTGATTTGTAACTAAAACCAACTAATAAAGAGTAATTATTTTGAGATATGCATATTAAACAAACGTATTTTAATACAGAAAATTTAATGAACATTTTAAAAAAGTAAGTATATGAGATACTATGAAACAACTTTATTTATTAATTATTATAATAATTATATTAAATTTTTTCTATTAATTATTAATGAGAATTATAGAAAATTAGGTAGATAAGATTACTAGAAAATATGCAGCTAGTTTGGGTGTCTATAAATAATTATTAATTATTAAATAATATTTTTTTATTATTTATTATATTCCGTTCTTCCAGTGATTATTTATTAATGAGAATTTAAGAAAATTAAGTACATAAAATTACTATAAAATATGGATTACTACATATTTTCGACATATTTTTTTTAATTATTAATTATTATATTATATTCTTCTATCATAGTAATTATATTATATTTTTTCTAAACATTATTTATTAATGAGAGTTCTAAAAAAATTATTATATATAAGTAATATTAATATGGATAAAGGACTAATTCAAAATTTGTATTTTACATTCTTCTATTGATTGTTATATTATATTTTTTGTAGTTACTTTTTTTTTTAAGTTATAGAAAATTTAGTAGATAAGATTACTAGAATATACGGGCAATCTTGTGTTTGTTTTGTTTAATTATTAATTATTTTATTATATAATATTACATTATTATTTATTAATAATAATTATAAAAAATTAGTTTGGCTTTCTGTTAATTAATTAATAATCATATATTAATTTATATATATATATATTTTATAGTGATTATTTATTAATATATTATAATTATAGAAAAATAAGTAGATAAGATTATTATGAAATATGGACCTAGTTTGGTTTTTTCTATTTACATATTAATTATTATATTACAATGTTCTATTAATTATTATATTATTTTCCTTCCAGTCATCCCCTATTGTAAGAACATGTAAGCCTACATTTTATGACTTACCTAATACCGAATATCCGTGCTCTATTCCATTCCGGTTGATAGGGCGTTACTATTTCATTTCATTGGTTAACTCCCCTTTCTCAATGACTCAGCAGGTAGAGGCCCAAGAAGTCTATAAATATGAAGCAGTTCATTGGCTAGCTAACATATTCAGTCTGAGCATGTGTAGAGTCTATTCGATTTTGGTCTGGCTTCTGTGCATGACGTCGGGCTGCACAGCTAAAGAGTTTATTCGGGAGTTGCTCTTGGAGACGAGATCTTCAGTGCTGCTGATACGCTACGACTACTGCCCGGAGGACTGGCTGCAGCAGTTGCTTGTGGCGCCGCAGCTGCCTGTAGTGCTGCAGTCGTTGCACCATGCGACGCCTCCAAGCAAATATTTCTCGAAGCTGATGCAGCTCGTCTGCCTGCCGAGTGAGGAGTACGAGCTGCTGTCAACATTACTGGCGCGCATACGTGGACCCAAGACCGTGTTTTATATAGCCGCGCCTGCAGTCAACAACTCGTCCGGCCAAGTGCTTCACTGGCTGCTGAGCGAGTGCTACAGGCAGAAAATATTGAATGTGGTCGCCTTGCTGGCTGAGAGTGCGGCTCGAGTCTACTATCGCTATCGACCGTATCCGCGCTTTGAGCTGCAGCAACGCTCGCTGGCGCAGCGCCCCTTCTTTGGCAGCCCCTTACGGAATATGCATGGCCAGCCGCTGATCGTGGTGCCCGATCAGAAGCATCCACGCACCATTGTCTATGAGGACTGGCGCACTGGACAGCAGATCCTGGCCGGCTCTGTGGGTCGCTTTGTGCGCACCTTGGCCTGGAAGCTGAATGCCACCATCCAGTTTCCCATTGAGATCAAGCCAGGTGCCGTCATGCATTCTTCTGAGCTGCAGTCGCTAATTGAGCAGTTCCAAGTCGACGTGGCGGCTACGGTGGTGCAGCTCATGCGGCCGGAACAGCTGCCGCTCAGCAGCTTTCCCTTCGAGCTGAGCCACATTTGCATGATGATTCCGCGTGCACAGCAGCTGCCCGTCAAGGATATCTACCTCATCTTGGCCAATGCACAACATCTACTCATTGCCCTGGCGATTGTTTATAGTTTTGGCCTTTTGCTCAGCCTGCATTGCTGGCTGACTGGCCAAGGAGTCCACTTGGTCGATTTCCTGCTGAGCGATGTGGCGCTGCGTGGCCTGCTCGGCCAATCCTTTGGCCGTTCCTCGCACACTGGCATTTATGTCCGATGGATTTATTTAATGTTGGCCGTGCTCGGCCTCAACTTGAGCTCGATACACGAGGCAGCGCTGGGCACCGTGCTCACCCATCCACCTAAATACTTTCAGCCGCGCAGCTTTGTTGATGTCCAGCGCGCACAGCTGCCGCTGGTCATCGATGCCGGCGACTCGGATAGTGACTACGACCTAGGTGGATTGAAGCTGCGTGTGCTGGCCTTGAATAGCAGCGACTTCAACAACCATCGCGACAGGATGAACATGAGCTATGTCTACTTTGCCTCGCGGCTCAAGTGGACGCTGTTGAGCGAGCAGCAAAAGTACTTTCCACGCGAAGTGTTCCTCTACTCGACGAGCGCCTGCATTCGGACACTCACTTACATGGTTTTTCAGCTACCGACGAACACGTGGTTCCTGGAGCCGCTGACCAAATTGATTATGGATGTGCGTGACTTTGGCATATTTCAGCATTGGGTCGATCTGCATTTCTATGATATGGCCGCGGCGGGGCTGCTATCGTTCAGCGATCCCATTCAGCGCAAGCCACAGCGTCAGAAGGATGCGCTGCGCTTGGAGGATCTGCAATGGATTTGGGTCGCTTATGGAGCGCTTTTGCTGCTCGCGGCAATCGTATTGGCTGTGGAAATTCTTGTTAACAAAATTCAGGGATGAGGTATATGAGTTGAAAGGATCTCAGAGACATAAATTTGTGTTCGCTTCGCTTAGATTCGTTTATTGTTCATTGATTAGCAGTAAAGAAGGCAACATTATTAAGTCGGATTGAACATGATCTATGGTGGTAGTTGTGAAGTGCTGAGAGTTTAAACTATATTTTGAGAGCAGAATCAGAGTCTGAGTTCGTTGAGGCCTTAGGCCACGTTGGTGTGCTCGTCGCGATGGTAGATCTTCACATCGAAGAACTTAAAGTTGTCCACCATGAAGTAGTAGTCATGCTTGACCGGACGATTGAAGGGGAAGCCGAAGGGCAGGGCATCCACATAGCGTGAGCCATGGCCAATGCCGCAGCTGATGACGGGATCGTAGCCAGTGAATTGGGCAACGGCTGGCTCATGGTACGGATAGACCATGTAGAAGAACTGATAGACCTGGCCGCCCTTCTTGCCCTTGGGCAGCATCATGCGATTGGGTACGCCGCAGTGCGATTCGGATTGATCCAGCTTGAATTTGTAGTCACTGTTGGTGGCATCCATCAGTTTCTGGTAGAGCTCGTAGTAGGTGGTGCGATCGTTCACCCAGAAGCTGAAGTCGCCGCTGGCGCGCTTGATGTGATTGACGCCAGCATCCAGCTGCACCTTGAAATGCTCCAGCTCGAAGAAGTTCTGATAGTTGTGCTCCAATGGGATCACATGGCCGGTCTCGTCGTATTTGGGTCCAATGAATACCTTTACAATGGCAGCCTGTGCCTTGTCGGAGCTGACGTCCAGAGTGAACTCGAAGGGCTTGTGATTGAGACGATACTGGCGCGCCTTGATCACAAAGCTGTTGCCATTGTACAGGGAGTTGCGGCCAATGCTGTGCTGGGCATCGACAGAAGCAACCGCGGAGTGCTCAACATTCACGGCATTGCTAATATCGGCATCGAAGTACTCGAAGTAGGTGGTCAAGCTCTCGGGCATGTGGACATCGTCAATTTTAACACCCTCGAAGCCGTAGTCGACCTTGGTGTACTCGGGGAAGGTCTCCATCAGATGCCAGTAGTGGCTGAGCATGTTCTTGTACACCTCATAGAACAGGGGATCGCGCAGCGAGGTATCGTAGTGCAAGAAGCTGCCGGGATAGGTCTCCTGGTACTGACCGTACGGATGTCCTTCGTTCACAATATAACGGAACCATTTGTCCAGGCTGCCGTAGAACTGTTTGTCAATGCTGTCAGCATTGCCCTGCAGCATATTGCCAAGCATATTGACCACGTCGATGTCGTATTTGTCGTTCTTGTGTATCCAGTCCATGATGCGGTGGGTGTACAGCTCCACGTTCCTCACATACTCTAGGTTCTCGGGCGTATAGAAGTTATAGTAATTGGGGCGGCTCGGATATGGCACACCGTTGTAGTCACGCAGGCCGCTGTAGAAGCCCGAGTGCACCGGTTCGTACATGTTGAAGGTGGGCACCTCACCCATGTCGTTGGACAAGCGCTCCATGTAGTAGCGTGCCATGAGCTGCCAGTGCACATAGAGATAGAGCTCGCCGCGACGATCCTTGTTTAAGACATGCGCCTCATCGCCCTTGGCCCAGTAGGGATAGTCGATGTTGAAGTAGTAGTAGAAGCTGTTGAAGCCAATATCCTCCAAGTAGTAGGCCAGGCCGTGCTCATAGTTCATATCGCCATAGACATTCGTGTAGTTCGACTTGAGCACCACATTGTAAACGTTGTTCAGCTGCTTGACGTGATGGAAGCCGTGCATCTTGTAATGCTCGGCCATCTCCAGGGTCTCGCTGTCGAAGAAGCTCCAGGGATGAATCTCATATTGAGCAGGGAAGACAATGCCTTGCATATCGTCGCGGAACAGGCTGGCAATGGTGAAGGCATAGATGAAGAGCTGTTTGTTCACGTGCTGGCGCGCCCAGAAGACCACATGCTGGAACGTTTCCCAGTTCTTGGCGTAGAAGAAGAGACGAACCAGGCCAACGGCATATTCCTCATGCAAGTCGTACATGACGGTCCAGGCTTGGTCATCGCCGAACTGATGGTGCTGCCAGAGCTCAAAGAAATGCTGCAGTTTCTCGGCTTTATGATAGTCGCCGACATGCTCCCAGGGCTTGTACTCATAAAAGCTGCTATCGTACTTCGTGACGAAGACATCGTCCTGATAGATGTGTTGCAGCATCTCGAAGACGAACCGCTGCTTCACCAGAAAATCCTTGTCAGCCACCTTGGACTCAACATGCTTGCCTTGGCTACCCAGTGCCAGGAGCGCTAGCGTCAACACAATAACCGCCGTGATCGACTTCATCGTAATCATACCAATGCACTGGCACTGCAGCCTCCATTTATACCTGAGCCGCGGCCCAGAGTCAGATGGGGGCCAACGTCCGACTGCTGATATTGCCTTGACATTATCAGAGATCCGTTCAACCTTATTGTGTGCGGGCTGCACTTGGCATTGAGATAAGCTCCACATGCACCTGTGTCGGCGACGGTGACTGTGACTATGATTGACAGTCGCAGGGCATTTGATTAGGAGGCTCGACTTTCATTGAACCGTTGTGTAATCAATTTCAGTTTTTACAGCGCCCACTAATACCTGGCTGGGCTGATTGCACACGACTGCATTTCCTCGGACAAAGTTGCGCTTTTCTTTTTTCTCTTGCGACATCAGCTGAAGGTCAGGTTGTTGCTTTGTTGCTTATCAATGCGACGTTGCCATCTAGGGACTAGCTAAGTCTAAAAATATGAATCTCCCGAGGCGTACATTGTCGAAATTGCTAAATAATAATCATATCAGTAGACAACAAAGAATAATGAAGCTGCAAGAGCAGCGGATGCGCGTCTTAGCATTTGGGGCTACACAGTCAACAAATGATTTAGACGTCAAGCGAAGAAGAAACATAGTTCAGAGAAATGGTAATTCATTGATCTCTCAGATTCATGTGGGTCTGATAAATACACTTAAGAATTATTATATTATATTCCTTCTGTTTGGTCATTATTCTTTCATTAAATTCCTTCTCTATATTATATATAAGAATGTTAAAGTATATTCCTTCTCTATATTATATACCTTCTCTTCCTTATCTCTTTTCATAAGAATTCTTTTATTATATTCCTTCTCTTTTTGGTAATTATTCCTCCATACGAATTTTCTTATTATATCTGTTCACTTTTTACATACGAATTTTCATATTATATTCCTTCTCTTTGGTAATTATGCCTACATTGCATGTCTCCAGCGCCCTATGGCACTTACGACGAGCTCAACAAAAAACGACAGCAAACAAATATTGAGATTGACAATGTAGAAGAGCCAATGATAGTAGAGATCGTCCCAGCGCAAATGCAAATTGCTCGAGATGTCTATATAGGGCAGCTGCTCAGTTTTGCCAATCGAAACTAGATGATAGAACGAGAGCGTGCGCCAGTAATTGTGCAGACCGCTGGCCTGCACATCGAGAATGTAGCGATTGAGCGATTGTTTGTAGATAGAGTCGCTGGGTAAGGGCATAGCAAAAGGCACAAACAGAATAAATGTTATTTCCTTGGAGAGGCGAAAGGTGGCCTGTTGCTGCCTGGCGAACTTCATTTTGATATGGGGCCAGAGCGTTTGAGTAATCGGATAAGCGTATGAAGTATTTGGCTGATTGCGCATGCGCTGAAAGACCAAAGAGCTAACCACCTCAAAGATGTCCTTGTTGGTCTCGAACTCTCGTTGGCCTTTGGCAAAGATTATGGCATTTCGGTCACCTGGTAATATCAAAACCTTGAGTCCTGCCTTACGCATATCTTGGTAACTGCGTATCGGTGGATCGAAGGGTGGATGCACCAGCAGCGTCTCCAGATTCGTTATGTAAGTGTTGTAGAATATGAAGCTGCTTATCAGCAGCACTGCGAGTATCCAGCGGAGACGCAAGCTAGAAAGTCTGGGCATAGCGAATGTTTGACAGAGCATGGCCCTCAGCACGGGATCAAAGATGACCCAGAAGCACATGACGCTGGGCGCCAAGCCCAGCTCGAAGCGACGTATATTGTGAATTACCAAGGCATATAGGGACATCACAAATAAAATAATCAAATTAAGGAGCTTAGATCCGCCACCAATGAGCAGCAAGGCGCGACTTATCTGCGATTCAACAGGCAGCATTAGCTGCCATTTTGATAATTCCAAGACATGGCTAAAGTTTCGATAATCGGGCTTGAATCCAATATTTACAATGAACGTGGGTATATCCACCTTATCGCTTTTCATCAAATCCAGTACGAAATTCGAGTTGACTATATCATTCTCATCAGGCTGATGGTCCCAGTTGGGCAGAAGAGTTGCATTTAAATGTTTGGCAAAGTTTTTCACAAAAGGCCACAAATATCCCGTTAGCTGATAAGATCCATTGCTGTCCTTGTAGATAACACTGCGTGGGTATATGTTGTCCGATACCGTGGTCATAGGATAGCCACCCATATCTTTCAGCTGGGGCTCGAAGTAGCGTTCAATCCGATCAACTTTTCGCTGGATGAGCTTGAGTTCAGGAAACGCGCGATAACTGTATATCTCTGACAGACTCCAATTACCTATGGCCAGCACATTGAGCATTTTGTTATCAAAGCATTTATTGAACAAAGCTTTCACATCGACTTCAGTGTTGATCATAAATATGGTTGGAGTATTTCGCATTGTTTGCAGATTCTTATAGAGCGCACTTAATAAGAATTCGTTGTGGGTTTCCATGCAAACCAGCGCTAGGAATTGTGCATTAAACTGACTCTGCAGTTGATATGTTTGATTTGAATTAAGATTGATAAACGGCGTAGTAGAGATTTCACTCATATCCATCGAACAATACGAGGAATTCTCATACAAAAAAAGAATAGTCTCAAAGGCAATCTCAATTCTTAATTTGCTTAACATTTTGCTAGGTAATTGCATTTGTGCCTTAGCTAAGCAGGCTAAAGTTATGAAAGAAATTATAATTATTCTCCACATTTTAATATCTCTTGCGAACGGCTCCGTAGAGTTCAACTGGCTAAAATCGCCCGCAATTACACCTTTTATTACAAATCTGAACAGGCATTAATGAAACCGGCAGCCTAATTAAGTATAATTCCCGATCTATATCATAGCAATTAATGTATGTGCTGTACACGGACTCTATTTACTTTAAATTTCCGTTAGGTAAACAAACACATTTAATGATTATTACATGCTTTTAATGATCATTAAAATTGCAGAATCGAATTGTACGATAAAATCAATCAGCACCTATGCCGTTTTATCAGCGTATTTTTGTCATCGTAATGTTCAAATGTATTTAATATAAAACCTGTTGTTCTACTCTCTAATTTTCACAATTTAAAAATACCGCCAAAAAATACGACTTTTCGATAAAAGAGCAATGCTATCACAAGAATTAAATTGGCACAATTTAAAAAAGTACTACGATGTGAGTATTGTTGTGATTAGCAAACTTGGTCACACTTAGTACGCAAAGCAAAGTAAAGTAAAAAAGCGTGGAAGTAAGACCAACCGAACCGCTTGCGAATTATAAACATCTTTATAAGAATACGAGTGACGACATTACAAAAAGTAAAAATAAATAAAAAAAAATAAAATATAGGGCGAGTAGAAAGTGCCGACAAAAACGTGAATTTGATTTTAATGGTAATTGTTGTACATGATGATCAAACAGGGTGTCGGCCCTGTAAAATTGGCACAGAATAATAACTTAAATTTTTGTTGCTGTAGTTGTGTAATATTTTAAATCGTGCGAATGGTAGAAGAGAGCAACAAACACAATGAAACATCGCCTGATATCGCAAAATTGCGTGTACATATGTGTGCGGATGACTTGGTGTATGCGTGTGTGCGTATATCGCGTGTGTGTTAGAGAAATTTGAATTGCGCTGTTCGAATTAAAAAAAAAAAAGAGCGAGTGAGCGTTGACAGTTACATTTATTTATTTTATATTTGACATTAATAAAGCGTGCATTTAATTTTCGGCATGATTATTTACAAATCTTATTGTACTCTTTTCCTTATATTTTTAGGCGTAAAGTGAGAAACCAAAGTATTTCTCATGCGCAACTAAACAACAACAACAAATACAAAGATACATACAGAGTAGACAGTGATTCGGAAATTCAAAATTACATACATTGAAGAACTTTGGAATTGGACTGGCAGCCGAAAGCCCCAAACAACGCCCCCACCCAGCGATTTAAACAATAGGCTAACACAATGAATGTCCTACTTCTGCCCAAAGGATCGACGCATCTAAAGTCGCATTATGCGATGCATAATTTCTATAAGCGCTGTAAGTTTGTTGGCTACCACGCAACGCAATGAAAATCGTATAAAACTTTCCATTGATTTTACCCCATATATTTGCGGTTCGAGAGTGAGTTTGTATGTGTTCATATGTGTGCGCGTGAGCACAGGTATCGGTGTTTGCGTATGTGTGTGAGCGTGTTTTTTTTGTGCGCGTTTCTGTAGTCGTTGTTTTTGTTATGACTGCATATTCGTACACAGCTGATTCAATGTTTGCGTGCACAATAAAATTTCCCTCCTGCGCTTGTTTTGGTATTTTTGTATAAGCTAAAGGGAAATTTTCTGGATAAAGTAAAACCGTAAATTTGTTGATTTTAAACGTTTGTTTTAGGCTCAGGCCGTTTTGTATGTAGCTGCCGTGTTATAAATTATACTTTTCCAATAGGTGGTCTTATCGTTATCTTGTTTTATATAATTTTGCATATTTTTTTATTTCTTGAATAAGACGCGTCACACGAAAGCGCTTATCATTTACTTAACGAACTAGATTGACCAAAAAGTAAACATCTAAACTGGTTGGCTAATATAATTATCAAGCGATAAGGTTAAGAAAGCAATTGAAAAGAGTACTTTTTGATTTACTGAGCGATATATTTATGCAATATTTACCTATACTAAATATACGATAATTATTCATTGTGTGCGAAAGAATTTTGTATCTTATATTTGCTCATCTCTCAATTTATACACAGAATTCACAAGAAACTTGTACGTGTGTGTGCAACAAAAAAAGGGACAAGTGCCAAGCGCACAGGTATACAGACAGACAATGTGACGCCAGCGGCTGATGCTGACGCACAAATACGACACCCTGTATATTGTAGTCGAAATATCGTACAGTGTTAGCTCACACACATACACAGGGGTCAGCTGCACCCACACATTTGCTCGGCCATTGCCCGAAGGTTGAATGCATTTATCTTTCTCAGTCTTTCTTGCCTGTCTTTCTTCTTCACACATATGCAGCATGTTTTTACCTTGAATTCGCATCTAATGCATTATTCTGACAACTTGCCAAATATAGAAATTGTAAGAGAAATTACAAATAGACAATTGAAAGTTCATTATATTGTTTATTCTAAGAAATCTATAAAATATACAAAATGCTGGCTTAAGTTAAGCCTATTTCTTACTTAAAATTAAGCTTTTATTTTTACGTTTAGCTACTTGACCGCAACATGTGTTAATTGAGTTGTTTTTAGTTACTCTATCTCTCTTCCGCTCTCTATCTTTCTCTTTTGTTGTGCTCGACTTATCTGGGCATTTAATCAAGAGAAACCAACATGTAGATAGATTATCACTTGACAAGTTTCCACTTTGCTCATAAGAAGGTTTAATTTAATTTATATTTGTTTGTTGCTCATTCATTGAAAATCTATTTGAAATTGTTTTTTTCGCTCTGTTCTTCGCACTACCTTGACAAAACAAATGATGCGTGAATAAACGCGGCTATCAGCCGATTTGAAAGTCTACTGCTTATGTAATTTCATGAGAGAGATCATTGAAGCCTTATAACTTTGTTTGTTGCTTACAGATCTCAGAACGAGCCAAAATGCGTATTATACGACGAGAAAAGTCCAGCACAAAGCGGAGAACTCAGTTTCTTCACAGTCATGGAATATCCGGCAAAGGAGAACGTTTGCTGGCTACGCCTCACTGACCAGCAGCCCGCGTTATTGTTATCAATCAAATCAATTTAGCAGCTTTGGCTTGCGGCATATACATATCGATAGCCCGCTGTTCGAATCGAGCTCAAAGATTGATGCCACTGTGAAGAAACTGAAGAATCAGCAAAAGGAGAAGGTCGAGGAGATCATGAAGGAGGTGGCCAATGGACAGGCTAACAAAGGAACTGGGTCGGCTACCCCGGTGACCTCCGCGATACTCGACTCGACAGCTGCAGACCAGAGTACATCAGCGAAAGCGACAGCGCCAGGCACTGAGCTCACAGAGGCCACATCCAAGGCAGTGGCCAAACCAAAGAAGCCACTCAGTCAGCGTATTTGGGACGAATTAGTGCATTATTATCATGGCTTTCGGTTATTATTCATTGATACCGCAATTAGCTCGAAGCTGGTTTGGAAGGTGCTCAATGGCAAGACACTGACACGCCGCGAAAACAAACAGTTGCAGCGGACAACTTCGGATCTATTCCGTTTGATACCGTTCTCAGTGTTTATAGTGGTGCCGTTTATGGAACTGCTGTTGCCGCTATTTATTAAATTCTTTCCGGGCATGCTGCCATCCACATTTCAAACGGCCAAGGACCGCCAGGAGCGTCTGAGGCAGTCATTGACCGTACGTCTGGAGGTTGCTAAATTCTTGCAAAAGACTCTCGGCCAAATGCCAGTCCAGCACAAGGAGCACAGCAGCGAGGAGGCCAAACAGTTTGAGGCCTTCTTCCGAAAGATCCGCAATCCCACCGAGCAAGTGAGCACCGATGAGATCATCAAGTTTGCCAAACGTTTCGATGATGAGATCACCTTGGACTCACTCAGTCGGGAGCAGCTAGCTGCGCTCTGCCGTGTCTTAGAGCTAAACACGATTGGCACAACGACCTTGCTCCGCTTTCAGTTGCGTCTCAAGCTACGCTCCCTGGCCACCGATGATCGTGTGATATCGCGCGAGGGTGTCGACTCGCTCGATCTGTTTGAGTTGCAGCAAGCGTGCAAGGCACGTGGCATGCGCGCCTATGGCCTGACGGCGGAGCGCCTGCGATTCCAACTCAAAGAGTGGATCGACTTGTCACTAAATGAACAGGTAATGGGAAAAGTTTCATATCAAGATATCATGTATTAATATCTAATGTGTTATTTATAGGTGCCGCCCACGCTTTTGTTGTTGTCACGTGCAATGCTCATCTCCGATGACAGCATTACGACTGATAAGCTTAAGGAAACGATGCGTGTGCTACCGGATGCCGTAGCAGCACATACACGTCATGCGATTGGCGAGCGTGAGGGCAAGGTCGATAACAAGACCAAGATTGAGATCATTAAGGAGGAGGAGCGTAAGATTCGCGAAGAACGCGAGGAAGAGCACGAGGAGACGTTGCGCACGGCCAACACTGAGGACTCGGCACCGCCGTTTATTTTCACGGAGGAAATTAATCAGAAGCTACATTCGGAAAAGAATTTGGAGGCATTGGATGAGAAGACGATTTCTCCGACAGACGTGCAATTACTATCCGATGCATTGAAAACTCTCTCATCTGACAAGCAACTTGTTGTGGAGAAGGAGACAATCAAAGAGCTCAAGGAGGAACTGCGCGATTATCAGGAAGATGTGGAGGAATTGCGGGAGGTGCGACAGGTGGTCAAGGAACCGGTTCGCGAGAGCCGAGCTGCCAAGCTGCTCTATAACCGAGTCAACAAAATGATCTCGCAGCTGGACACTGTTCTTCAAGATTTGGAGCATCGCCAGCAACAGATTAAGCAAGTGGATACCCCCGATAGCCAATCGGTGTCCACAGCCAATCCCAGCCAATCGGTGCACATAGACGAGCTGGTGTCCACAATACGACGCATGAAGGAGGCCTCCGACGAGGAGCGATTCAAAGTGGTTGAGGATTTGCTAATTAAGCTGGATGCTGACAAGGATGGTGCTGTATCGGTTAATGAGATAACCGCCGTGGTGCAGAGCATTGACAGCGCAGCAACCAAAATCGACAAGCAGCAGCTTGAGGAATTCACAGAGCTACTCACAACGCAAGCTAAGAAGCGAAGGAACGAGGAAATTGTCCATATTGACGATCTTATGCTGAATATCAAGAAGCTGAAGGAGACCAGCGATGAGGCCCGCATCAAGCACATCGAGAGTGTGCTCGATAAGTTTGATGCCGACAAAGATGGTGTCGTTACTGTCAACGATATACGCAAGGTAAATAGTGTTTCTGTGCTCAGTAAACTGTGATTAACTTTGAATCTGCTTTCAGGTGTTGGAGTCCATTGGTCGCGACAATATCAAACTTAGCGATAAGGCAATTGAGGAGCTTATTGCTCTGCTGGACAAGGAACAGATACTGGAGGCAGAGCAAAAGATCGAGAAGGCAATTGCAAAGAGCATGAAGGAGGCTGAGAAACTTAAATTGGAGGTGGAAAAAACGGACAAGGATATGGCAAAACTAGTCGATGGCATACATGATTCGGCAAAGGAGATACGCGATATAGCTACCGAGCTGGGAGCAGTGGAACAGGACAGGGCAGGTTCCCAAAAGCCAGAAGTAAATGCGACGCACCTTAAGACCTTAACGAATAATTTTCTGATCTCTTGTGTATTTTTTTTTATTTATTTACAGCCCGATATGAAAGACCCAGCGAAGGTACTAAAGGATAATGCCAAGGAGCTGGGTGATTTGCTGCTCAAATGCCCGAAGAACAACAAAACGGGACAGGATACACCGAAAACGCCGACCAAAGGCAACGGTTCTGGTAGCAATAGAAACAACTGTAAGAAGGCCAGCGATACCGATAAATCAATCCCCAAGTTAGCTATGCGTGAGGCAGCCGAAATCCAAATAGAAAAGTTGCTGCCCAAAAAGGACATCGATCTGCCACCAACGATACCCACAACCACGCCGCCGCAATCAAAAGTGGCGACTTCACCGAAGGCGGCGGCAAACGGCACCTCCGGCACCCCCAAGAAATTGATCTGACCGGCCGAGCCAAAGGCGGAGACATTAAATGAAGAATACCCAGAGCATTCACCTAGGGCAAAATGATTAGAAAGTCAATCCTTTGTCTAAATTGATTTGAGTTGCATTCAATATATAATATGAAAACAGGAGATGCATAGAATAGTAATTCAATAGAAATCTGTATTTAGTTAGATCCCAGGCAAGAGCTCCTTTGCAAGGCTGTATTAAGTATGTGTAAAAAGTTGCCCAAATTATAAACTATTACTTATAAATATACAAATATACAGAATTTGGGTATGTTTAAAAAAAAAAAAAAAAACAACAAACTACCTTAAAATATATACTTTCTATTTTTTACCGCCTTAGTTTTATACATCAAACACTTGGCTCTAAAATAATATTAGCAATTGTGATCATTAAGCGAAATCTTAATTTACATTTTATTTCTAATATTAACTAACTTAGAACGAAACACAGAACACAACTATGTGAAACGATTTGAATGCAGTTGAAGTATATGAAGCGTAATCACAAAATGTAATCAAATGCTAAAGCGAAACGAAAGAAAACCACGTGATACTTTTCTGTAACAATAATAACTATATACTTAACCGAACTAGATAAACAATTTGTAAACGTGTTATTTTGCAATAAGAAATAAATAAATAGCAAGTTACTCAATAAACACACAAATGATGGACTTTTCACTGTGGGCTATATACATATATATATATATATATATGTATATAAAGACTGATCAGGGTGATCTATCTTCAACTTCTTTCCTCTTTCTTCTATTTTCTATCCCTCATCTTCTGCATTCTATCTCCTATCATCCATATTCTATTTTTCATCTTCCAATCTGACTTGTTTTTTATTAAAATTTTTTTGTTCAAGGGGAAAAATTTTCAGATAGGCTCAGTTTGACGACAGTAAAATTTCATTAATATCTTCAGAAGTACCAGGCGAACAGAAATGAGTAGTAGGGCGCAAAATGTTTGTTTACATTGCATTAAAATTGAGTTAACCTTGAATTAAAATTGAGAGAGAGAAAAAAACAGAGAGAGAGAGAGAGAGAGAGAGTTAATTAACATAAACAAGTATGTTGCATACTTTTAGGCACGACACAAAATATAATAGCTCTGGTAACATAATGTTAACTTCACCTTACTGCTCGTTTATGTTCGCCTGGTACTTTGTAAGTCCGCAGCAGTCGCTTCACGCTTCCTGAAAAGTAACAGGCGAACAGAAAGGAGAAGTAAGATGATAAAAAATGTTAACATTAACAGTGCCATGTGATAATTTGATCATGCCTAAAAGTATGCAACCTACTTGTTCATGTTCATGTTTAACATCTCACTCTCAGTCCCACTCCCATTCTCACTCTCAGTCCCACTCCCACTCTCAGTCTCACTTTCAAGGTCAACTCAACTAAATTTTAACTAAAATTTGGCGCCCTACTACTCATTTATGTTCGCCTGGTATTTTTCGGAAATTGCGTTGCTGTTTGAGGCCTCGCCAAGATGTTTTTTTTTTACAGAAATGCCGCGAAATGTAAGCGGCTCAGCTGCAACTGATCTTAGCTCGAAATACTCACATATCTTACCTTTGTAACAGTCCATTCTGAAATTTTATAGTTTCCCGGGAGTTACTACTCCAAGTTTTGGTTCAACTGTAAGCTTTTTACCAGGACAATATCAATGGCATGGTATAACCAATGATTATGAGTAAACTGGAAGCTCTTCGTCATAAGAATAAGAATTATAGCTAACGTTCAGCTAAATTCAGTCGCATTTTTAATGCATAATGATACATAGATACATAGTCTGACTTTTAACTCTTGTTTTGATGGTTAAGAAAAAATACAAGATAGTATATTAGCTCCGCTGATGAGACTGATATGGTCAGAGTCGCCGCATTAAGCTCATCATTTAATGTCATGAGCGACTCTGTGACTGATTTTTCTGCTAATATGTAAATCCCACGATTAGTCAATTTTATTATTTATATAAATTTATATCTTCATAGTCATCTTTGACCACCAAGCCATATGCTTAATATTTCTTATGATAAATGCCTAAGTTATTATTAAATAATTTTCCTTGCCCATACTTGCATTAGAGAAAATTTTATAGAAAATATTTAAAAATAAATATTATTTTATGCTGGCATTCATAATTGCCATGAAATGCAACTGCTTGGAATTCCGACATGCATTCTTTATTAACTCTAAGTACATTTGTAGTATGTGCGCAAAGTTCTCTTTATTTGAGCAATCTCAATGCTTCATTCGAGCTGGCGCTGTAATTCTGTAGTGCCAACCGCAAACCAAATTTGGCAATGGCTGGCAAGGATGGGGCGTTGATGGCGGCGATGCAACCGAATAAGTTTTGAGCAATTGCCAAAACAAAAAAAAAATAAAATAAAAAATAAAAAGAAAAAAAAAATGGAATAGAAAAATGAAAGAAAAATATGAAGAAAACAAAACAATAACAACATCCATATGCTGGGCAATAAAACTAATAAATATTACCACAAAATGTGCAAAAAGTCCATAACTCTCCAGCTAAACCACTGACCCATAAATTCTCTTACAATTTTATTCGAGCAAATGCACTTCGCCATTGGCAAGGAATTTTTGGTGAACTCGAAGCTAGAAATGGGGCAGCATCAATGCAAAAATTATGATTTACTATTTCAATTTCTCTGCGATTACCCTTTGACATGGCAATTTCGAAAACCCATTTTAATGGGCTTGCAAGATTTTTGTTGGTTTTAATTTTCCATAATTTTCGGTTTGTTTTTGTCTGAACAACGGGAAACATAGTGCCGAGGTATGCTAAGGCTAAGGCTGATATTGTTTTAGTTTAGTCTGTTATATTTATTTAATGTAAGTATATAACTATAATGATACCAACTGTAACACGAAATGTTATTCACATCACTTAACATTGTAGATATTTGTATGTGTTACTCTACATTATGAGAGAAATTTAATGCAATTGGTATACTCAGAGACTGGCACAAATGTGCTATGTCTGTTATATTGAGCGTCACACTACATGTAATGCAAACTGTGCTACTTTTCACTTATAATAACTGTCCTATGAGAGAAATTTAATGCAATTGGTATACTCAGAGATTGGCAAAAATGTGCCGTGTCTGTTATATTGAGCGTCACACTCATGTAATGCAAACTGTGCTACTTTTCATTTATAATAACTGTCCTATGAGAGAAATTGAATGAAATTGGTATACTCAGAGCTGGCAAAAATGTGCCGTGTCTGTTATATTGAGCGTCACACTGCATGTAATGCAAACTGTGCTACTTTTCATTTATAATAACTGTCCTATGAGAGAAATTGAATGAAATTGGTATACTCAGAGCTGGCAAAAATGTGCCGTGTCTGTTATATTGAGCGTCACACTCATGTAATGCAAACTGTGCTACTTTTCATTTATAATAACTGTCCTATGAGAGAAATTGAATGAAATTGGTATACTCAGAGCTGGCAAAAATGTGCCGTGTCTGTTATATTGAGCGTCACACTCATGTAATGCAAACTGTGCTACTTTTCATTTATAATAACTGTCCTATGAGAGAAATTGAATGAAATTGGTATACTCAGAGACTGGCAAAAATGTGCCGTGTCTGTTATATTGAGCGTCACACTGCATGTAATGCAAACTGTGCTATTTTTTACATATATTAATTGTGCTATTGTATATCATGCTGATTTAAACTTTTTTATTTGACTTATTTAAATTTTAATTTATAATTTCCTGTCAATTCTGTTATACTGAGTTAGACTGCACAACCTTTATGCTCAACCGTCATACCACATTATTATGCTTTTCTGTCAGCTTATCAGTTTATATACCCAAATGGTCCCCTGAGATGTGAAGACATTTCACTGAAGTTTCAATCATTTACAAATCCCAGACCGAGCAGCCGTCAACAGACAGCGCGAAGAGTTTTGCCAACTGAGTAAACATTGGATGGCCAAGTTTGGCCATCGATGATATCGAATACAAATAAAACTCAAACGATGCAACAAATAAGACCACAACGAAATGTGTTTAAAGGTAAATAAAAACTTGAAAAATGTGAAACAAGCCAAATAATAATAAACTTTGGCTCCACTGGGGGCTGCGGGCCAAGTGAGAATTGTTGTTTGCAATCAAGCAATACTCAACAATAACAACCAACTAGACGAGTCGGGCCGAGTCGAGTCGAGTCGAGTCGAAAAGGAAGAGCGCTTCAAAACTAGTTCGAGCAGCTGTCTGTGTCTGTGTCTGTGTCTGTGTTGGTGCAACGGAGCTGCGAGTTGGTGTTGGCAAAGTTTGTCCAGCTAAAAGTGCTTCAAGTGCAACAATGACATTCGAAAAGCTGCCTTGAATTGGCGAGAATCAGGGCAGAGCAAATTCCAAGTGGTTCCTCATGAAATAAAGTTAATAAAGTGGACAGACTCAATGCCCTCCATGTGGCATTGCTCAACTGCAACTGCAATGGCAACTCCCTCTCTCCCTCTCTCTCTCTCTCGCACACTCTCGCTCTATCTCTCTCACAATTAAATAAAACCGAATCACTGTAGGAAATGTCGTGAAACAATTAAAAAAAAACTTTCAACTTCCAACACTTCCACGAGTCAATCAGAGCGCAACACAATAAGTAGCCAAAGTTGAACAACTTTACACTTGCCACACTTTAAATGCTCCACGCGGCGCCACAGCCCCAGCGCTCAGTGGGTGGTGCCGTTGGTGCAGTGCAAACAAATCAAGAAAAATTGTCCTTGCAAATTTAAAGTGATTGAAGCTAAATCTTAAACAAAGCTTGAGTCAACTTGAGTAGTCTTGGCACAGAAGACAATTTAAGTTTAATTTTTTTATTTTTATATATATGCATTTCCCTTCCGAAATATTGTGCCTCCTGCTTGGAACAGATCATAGTCAAAGACTCACAACTGCGATTGACAGCTGCGTGGCTGCGGGCACTGAATTCTGTTATTATACGAATTTGTAATCTTATGTTTGCATGCATCAACGCCTGCGGTGCGATTTACTTGCCAACTGCATGAACTGGACCTCCCGGCGCGGCTTTAATTGATTCTTTAAATACCCTCTGCGCACACTGTGTATTGAACTTGCCAAGTTTGCTAGCTGCATAACCTGCTGTTGTCAGCTTCTTCAATCTTTTGCCAAATTTAGCTTTTGACCCTCGGCTAATGTCTTCTAACTTTGTAACTAGATTATTTTGAGAGCTCAGCATTGATGTCATGTGGAATGGCTAATGAAGTGCTAAGAAGCTTTGCTGCAGACGAAATCTCTATCAAGCGAAATTCTACTTTTTGATGACTGAATTTCTTTAAAATGCGTTTTGATTTTTTTTTTAGCATTACTAGAAACTAGACTTGACTTTGTATTTGACATATATTCGCAATGTCCAATGGTAATGGCCATTATTTATTATTATTATTATTTTTTATTTATTATTATTATTAATTGTTTTTCATTTATTATTATAATTTATTATTTATTATTATTATTTATTATTTTTCATTTATTATTATAATTTATTATCTATTATTATAATTTATTAATTTTTTATTATTATTATTTATTATTAATTATTTCTTATTTATTATTATTTATTATTTATTATTTTTTATTTATTATTATTATTTTTTATTTATTATTATTATTATTATTTATTATTTATTATTTATTATTTATTATTTATTGTTTATTATTTCTTATTTATTTATTATTATTTTATATTGTTATTCTTAGTATAATTAATTATTTATTATTTTTTGTTTATTATTTAATATTATATTATTAATATTTATTATTTCTTATTTATTTATTATTACTTAATATTAATATTTTTACTATAAATATAATTTTTATTACTATTAACCCTGCCTTTTACAACAACTTTCCACATTTCCAGATCATTTAAAATTATACTTTTATTTTCGACCAACATACCAATATATTTATTTTGCATATGCAAGCAAATCTTAAATACAATTGAGTGACAAAAACTTAACATATTTTTTTTTTTGTTTGCGAACAATTTTAATTGCAATTACCAAAAACCGGATGATTTTCCGCCAGGTGGATTATGCACTTTGATAGACGAGCGCACGCCCGACTTGTCCAGCTCCTCTGCAAAGGAAAAAGCAAACGAATTGAAAATTTCGCAAATAGTTGAAAATACTTTGCAATGCTTGGCATGACAACGCACCGCTTAGGGAAAAGGATGTCTCCTGCATGTCCCGTTTGCCGTCGACGCGTCCGACGGTGTGCAGGTGTGCAGGTGCAGGATTGCCCGAGAACATGGCAGCGGGCGGTTCTATTTCAGCAACGTGCACGTCCAGTTCGGCTAGCTTTTTAGTTACGCTGCCATTCACGGGCACCTGGTCGGAGGAGTCACCTAACTCCTCCTTTCCCTCAATACTGTCATAAACAAAAGGCGGCCGCAACGGCGTGGGTATAAAGCGTCCAAAGCCCTCGGCAACACGAACCGCACCATTCTCCACACAAATGCGTCCGCGCACCAAAACAAACTCCGGCACGCCATGCACAGTCATGCCCTAAGTTTTAAGTTTTAAGAACAGAGATTGAGCATGCGGGGCGTATAGGTATATACTGCGTTTGCACATACCTCGAATATATTGAAATCGCATGCATGATGATGGGAGTCCTTGGATATGGTGCGTGAAGCTTGCGGATCCCAGATGACAATATCTGCATCAGAGCCATTGGCTAGAAACGAAGCGTGAAGTTTAAGAAATTGAAAGGAATTTTTATAAGAAATTATTAAACTAACAGAAATCATAGATATTCTGATTTGATATAAATTTGATCTACGATTTAATTTCCCTTACCAATTCGTCCCTTCTGTGGATAAATATTGAATATCTTGGCGGCATTTGTGCTAGTTATGGCCACGAATTTGCATGGATCCATAAGACCGGAATGTACTCCGCGCTCCCACACGAGAGACATGCGATCCTCGACGCCATTGACACCATTCGGTATTTTGGTAAAGTCACCCAAGCCCAGCTCCTTTTGCTCCTTGTTGAACGTGCAGTTGTCGCTGCCCGTCGTCTGCAGCGCATCGCTGCAAAGTGTGGAAATTAATCAAATTTCTATTAAGACTATTTGCATAAAGGGAACTATTTATAGTTGAGATGATTTGAATGCTCTAATATAAATACTCACAATGCCAAATAATCCTTGGCATTGCTTGAGGAATGACAAAGGATGGGCTGAGTGTGTGGGCGTCAGCATCTGGCATGATTGTATGGATATTATAAATGATTATGTGTGAGGTGAGATGTCAGTTTTAATTAATTGATTGCTGAGTAATTTACTCACCTGGCTAGCTGCTTCATCAGAAACTCGGGAGTGGTTTTGTCGGGTCGCAGGGGCGGACTCAGCACATGAGCCGCTGCATGGCCAAAGTGCTGGCAGCGATAGTGGGTGCCATCGGTACCGAGAGCCGCGGCCAAGGTCTCGCCATAGATATACTTCTCACGGTAACGTTGCCGAGCGCGCGCTATCTCAATGCTGGCAGATTTGCTCATCACGTGCACCACATACAGCGGACAGTCGACCTAGAGAGCAGTTTTTATAATAATGAATTGCTTTTCTGAAATTTATTGGAGTTTTCAAGGTTACCTGATGAGCCAAAATGCAGGCGCGATGCACGGCCTCCGCCTCAACCTCCTCCTGGCGCGACAGCTCGTGACCCTCGGGCCCAGTGATGCCCTCGGCCAGCAAGCGCTTGGAATTCTTGGCAATAATATCGCCATTCTCCGCATGAACCTAAAAACCAACCAACCAAATGCAACCAATGAGCAAAATCTAAGATCCAAAGATTTTCTCGTAAACGCACCATGGCAACGGCATTCAGGCCGCGAATGCGCTCGAAGACATCCAAGAGATCCGAGTCGTTCAGCTGATAGAGACCCTTGTAGGCCATAAAGGTCTTGAATGAATTGATGCCCAGCTCATTGCAGAGTATGCCCACCTCCTCGGAGACCGACTTCGACCACCAAGTGATGCCCACGTGGAGCGCATAGTCACAGCAGACCTTGGGATCAGCCCAGCTGCGCCATTTATCGTAGGCCTCGAGCAGGGACTCATTTTTGTTGGGCAACACAAAGTCAACTGTGGAATAGGATATGTAAATATGTTAAACTCCCAGAGATATAATGAATACCTACTTATCATGGTCGTGCCACCAGCCACAGCTGCTTTAGTTCCATGATAAAAACTATTTAGTATAAAAAACAATTTTAGATTAATTTTTTGGCTTTTTATAGAACTTGGGTTACTTACTCATCCACTGCCACCGCATTGCCAAAAGGCAGCTGCATGTGCGTATGTGGATCTATGCCGCCTGGTATAATTAGCTTGCCGCTGGCATCAATAGTGCGCACGCCACCCGGTACTGTTATGTCCGAAGCGGGTCCCACAAATCTGTCAGATAACGCTTGGATTTAATATTAAATATATATATATATGTATATTAGTCATATTTACTTGATAATGCCATCCTCTATATAAACATCAGCCTTGAAGGACTTGTCGTGATTGACAACTTGCCCATTCTTGATGTAGACACGATTCTGGGCGCTCTGCAGGTGTATGGGCACTTTTTTAACTGGCGCCGGACCGTGCGACATGTTTATATCTGAAATATTAATTATTTAAAAATATAATTAATTAATAATTAGGCGTTAGCTACTAAACGATTTTAATGCAGAGAAGTTGGCATTTTAATTTATATAAAGCTATATTTTGATATTTTTTCGAGTCAATCTATGAGCACAAAAAATTGTTATCATGTTTAAGCATTGAGGGCACGATGTCAACAACAATTTAGTAAAATTTTTAAAATTATTTGAATAAATTTAATAGTTATAGTATCAATCAGATGGCAAGTCTTAATTATGCTCAAAATTGAATATGATTAATAAATATAATAGTTTTTTCTTTGGTCAGCCTATATATTTGAGAGCAGTATTAAGAGCAGACACTCTTTGTGAACTGCTTACACTGACCAACGCAATGCTACCATAAAAGAGTTCTTATATGAATACATTTTCTTTTGTGGCTCTTATGATTTCTTCATCGAGCTTTGCCCTTGACATCAAAGCAAAAATCTTATCAGAAATGATTACCAAACTGATTTCAAGTATAAATAATATTTTGTTTATTATGCTACTCAATAAAAGTTGGTAACTTTTTAAAATCGAACTTATTTACTCTTTTTTTTTTGTTGTTGATAAGCTACATATTATTATTAAGGCTCTGGAATCTTTGATAAATTATAGCTTTGCTCTTTTTTATGTTGTGATAATTTCAATTTGTTGTGCGCTCGTAAACATTTTTAGTTAAGTATATTAAAAATTCAACAATTTGTAATCTTATCAATTGAAATAAGCGGACATTTGTTCCATTTAAAAGCGACCATTTACCATTTATATCAGACATACTGTCGACATGCAATGCATTTTGTGTCTCACTGCCCCAGATGCGAAGTGACGTAAATAAATTTGCTCTTTAAATATAGAACACACTTTTGCAAAATATCAGAGTAGAAACAAAATTTATAAATGATCTGATATGAAATATTTGAGAAGTAAGCAAAACTGAGATCAAGTCGCACTCAAACCTATGCCCAATGTTAGGCCAAGTTTTTGATTTGTAGAAAGTGATAATTGGGTATATATAAGTATGCATATATAAATATACATACAAATACAGTTCCATATGTATTCAATGGGCATGCAATAACAACAATCTAGTTTTGTTATAGGTACCAAAATAGCCGCTTCAACAATTATCTACGTAGCGGCCACATGTGAATAATATTAAACACACTCACACACACATACGCATGTAAAACAACTATACATATTCATATATTCCATATATGTTGGAGCTACTTGAATAGAAAAAAAAACGAGTGCGAAAAGCATTATTTTCTGACCCACTACCAAATAGTTTATGCGCGATGTAATCGCATTAGCAGAGATATTTTTATTCGAAGTAGACTTAAGTAAGCACACTTTTGAAATTAAAAAAAAAAAAAAAATCGTAACCCACGCAAAAGTTCAACTATAAATTGCAATTTTAAATGGCTTTTCATACGTATTATATTTATAGTCTACAGATTTGTTTTCTTTCTGACGTGTACGTATATAATTCTCAATACTCAAACGAAAACCTTTTTTTCCGTTAAGGTCAGTAATAGTTTCTCATAATTTACCGTTAAACTTGAAATAATTCGGGAAGTTTTATTGCCGACAAATCTGGCAGGTAACGCACGACTCAACCGCTTTCGCCAAAAAACTCTGATAAGACTAAATAAATAGCTGTGAGCAACAGGCGCTTTTAACTCACAGCAAACTGTTAAAACGCTGTAATGTTAACAGAGGCAAAAGTATCGATAGCTTAACGCGATCAGTTGCTGTGTGAATAGGCGCGAGTATTTAAAATGCATATTCAGAAAAAAGCTGAGTAAGAAACATTTATGTTGATATGAAATAAATTAATGAATAAATAAATAAATAATAATAATAAATAAATAATAATAATAAAAAAATTATATAATGCTAAAATTGAAAGAAATTATAACTTTTATTTTATATATAATATTAATTAATTTTATTTTGATTGATAATTTTATTTGGACAGCAATTTGAATTTACAAACTGACGCCCACTAGTCTAAAGGGCATTATCATTATTTCTGCAGCTAAACACACATTTCAGCAAGACAAAATTTCTGTTCAATGCATTTCATATAGGCTCTGACTTTAATTTTCTATGCACTTAAATCAGTTTGAAAAAAATAAATAAATATATATCAGCCCTTGTAATCATGACAAACTCTTTAGAGATAGATTTTATTTAATTCTTGCCCATAAAAATTACATGTTTCTTTTTATTATATTTTGCTATATTATAAACAAGGCTCGACGATTATTGCTGTAAGCTCTGTTGCAAGCTTGCTTCATCAGATAATTTATAGTTTTTGGCATACACTGTTTCATCCTTAATCTCTCTTTGTCAATTTGGTTATTTTGCGTACTAAATTAAGCCAAAGGGGATTTATGTTTTTATTCAATTTTTGGTCGCTGGTGAGAAAATATAAAGTGGATTATACAGAGATAACAGCCAGGCCACAGTCATGTACATACTACATACAAATTCCTTCACTTTTGTTTGTTTTTTGTTTTCGAGATTCTCTGTTTGCGTGCACAACTCGAGTTCGCAGGAAGTGCAGAACATCGAGCCAGGCACCGCAGCTGGCCATAAAAATGGTGCAGAGATATGTTGCCAGCCGTGAAATGTTTATATGCATGTGGGTCGCGTGTCCTTCTTCTGCGGCGAACAATTGCAATTGAACATTAAACTGAAAAAAAACAAGAATCGAAATACGAAAAACGAAAATCGAAAAAATGGAGACTACATAAAAAATGTAATGTTCGATATTGGCAGCTAACGAAATCCAAAGCCGATCTGTGCCACTTTTCTTGTGGCATTGTGGCATTGACTTGCCGGCTAATACCTTAAACACTGCTTCCACTTAATGCCTCAGACAATCTCGGTGAGTGTGGCCCCAGTGCGGTAGATGGCAACTGCTCAAATGGCTGTTTCCTATTGCTATGCTGTGCTCGTCATGGCCAGAAATCCTTTTAGCTTATTTAGCCGTTTAGTTAAACGCAATTTGGACGTTGCTTTTGGCCGCTTTTGTTGCCATTGTTTCCACCTGCTCGCCGCTGGCTGGCTGGCTGGCTGGCTGGCTAGCCGACTGACGGTGGGAGGGGCGACTGCTGCATAAATTAAACGATAAGTTGACTCTGTTCTTTTTCGTCGCTCGTTTGGAATTTATGCTTGAATCGAACTGTAGCTAAGCATTTCAATGACAGCCATGATAAAGTGTTCACTTCTCACGATTGTCTGCAAATATTAGCGAGCTCTCTCTGTCTGTCTCTCCGACTCTCTGTATGTCTCAGAGTGTGTGTGTGTGTGTGTACACAAGAGCTTAATGAAAGTTCAAGAGTTGATTTCCAAAATATTTCCTTTTGGCTTTGCCTACTTTACTTAGAGCAATTTTTATAAGGATTAGATTTACTATCTAAGAAAATTAATTACAATTTATTTATTACAAAATAATAGTATATATTTAAATAAATAATTTTTTATATATTTATTTGTAAGTATATCTAAAATTATTGAGAAATTTTATCAGCCGAGTTAGTTAAAATGCTTTTATGAATTCTTTTCTATTTATGGATATAAAACATGTATGTCAAATGCAAAACTCCATTTATAAATAAGCTGTAATGATTATCCAGATATTATATGTCTATAACTTATCATGATATTTAGATTGAAAATGTATTTGTTTTTTTCTTATTAGATATATATATTTCTCTCTCGGTTTTGAAGCTAATGGGAAATGTTTCATTGAATATTTAACTATTTTATTGGATTGAAGGAGTTTTATATATTAAATTTTTAATTTAAATTAATTTTTAATATATTTTGACATATTCAATGAAAAATGTTGTTGAAGTATATAAATACATTCTATTTAATTTATAATTCATAATTCCATAAGCTTCAACTTAATCTTTTTGCTGCTCTAATCTCGTTATATCTATATAGCCATAAATCTTTCAAGTAAGGCTCTTAGGCTAATATGCCTTAATTAAGTGTAATTTTGTATAATTGTGCTCAGGCATACAGATGAGATCTGTCAATATAAATTTTGTTCAGCTGAGTGTGCATGACGATGAGTGTGCATGTATGACAAGGAAAAAGTATTTTAATTTGTATTATCTCTGGCTATATATAGAAATGTAAATAAATAATATATATATATATATATATATATATATATATATATATATATATATATATATATATATATATATGCCTTTCATTAAATCAACAAATAATTATAGCTGTTATTTTATTTGAATATATATATATATATATATATATATATATATTATTTATTTAATAAAAGGCATTAGATAGTACAAATGTAACTTTCTTCTGGCATTCACTCACTGGGGATTCATTTCGCTTAGTTTTCTGCACAGATTCAATTTGACGGCAGCAAACTCAGGCGACAGCTGCTCTCACAATTTACTTGACGTCTCTTGACCATTAGTGTAACTTCTTTCTGTTCTCTCGATTGAGTTGGCATCACTTCCATTTTCATTTCCATTCCCATTCGCATTCGCATTCGCATTCTGCATTTCCATTATCTGGCAACATTTTTATCTATCAATAGTTTTGAAGCGGCGCGTAGCCATTGCCATTAATTTGCGCGACATTTGTTCGCCATTTGGCTTTTGTCGGTGTCTCAATAATGCGAAGCGAGTATCTAGCCTGGCTAAGGGCAACGCAACTGCCTGACTGATTGCAGTCTGCACTTTACGGCAATTGGTAGCACTTTGCGCCAGCCAAGTTGAAAAGCTGCGAGTTTTATTCTAAAACTTGCCATTAAGTGCCCGACAGCTGCACAATGCAACTGAAGAGTGACAAGAGCGCAGACGAAGAGAAGTGTAACTTAAAAAGGTAGTTGATAAGTCTAAAGATTCTTCTTCAACTTCTCTGATAAGTGTAGAAGGAGGAGTGAGAAGGAGAGCGTGAGAGCATTAACATACCTTTAACAGAGCTATAACAGCGCGCTTTACTACAACAATCGAGTCTAAACTTTTACTTAAAACTCCTTTCAGTTAAGCACTTCAAAGTGCAGCTCAGTTGCTTATGAAGTAACCCAAAATAAGACATTAAATTGTTTATCCGCTCATAACATTTGATGGGAGTAAGAAGTCGCTAAAGTTTGGCCATGGTCTATCCATGCAGCCAAATGTAATTAGTGCTTGCCAGAGAGACTTTGGCAAACAGCAGCAGCCGGCAATAGTTGGTCTAATTGGATTGAGTATTAGTATTAGTTAAATCGAATTTGAGCACACGTATTGATTAGGAAATGGACACATTGCAGCTAACTTTGATAGTTTCTGTCAAACTTGGCCTCATACGCACACACACACACACAGGGCTCAAGGTGCTGGATCAATGGATGGGCACGCGGATAACATGATTGACCCCCCGAACAGTTGCTGTTCCTGAGGCACGTAATAAGCTGCGTGTCTGCACAGCTGCTGCTGCTGCTGCTGTTGTTGATGTGGGGCGCGCACTCACGTTCGCGGTCGTCAAGTCGGCTCTTTTATAAACACACACACACACACACACAGACAAACGACTTAATAACTGAAAAGCGAGTGGGGTGGAAGTGGAAGTGGGAGTGGGAGTGGAAGCCGGGGCGTGGCAGTGTATGCCAGTTCGTTGACACTAAATGCCACTTTAGGGGCGTCAGGTAAGAGTGGGCAGGGGGCTAGGGGCTGGGCGGGCCAGTCACGAGCATCTGAATACAGACCAAAGTCAACAATGCTGCGCGTTGCTAGGTTTATTAAAAGGGCTCAGGTGAACGTCTGAACGCCATTTACAACGGCAGGTGGAGCTAAAATCACAGTGTGCGCGGCCAACTGGTGTCCGCCTTTTACCTGGCTATCTCTGCCTGCCTCTGTTTACTTAAGCGAAACACACGCACACACACACACACACACACACACACGCAGTCGCATACATGTGCATTTAAAGATTGCCAAGCTTGTCTGCTGCTGCTTGAGTACTTTTCCGCTCTGTGCCGCTATCCATGTCCATGTACCATGTCCACGCTCATGTTCATGTCCATGCTCCATGTGTAGGTTTTGGCGTTTAAAGGTCATTTGCATTTTGACCTCATCAGCTTGGCTAGGCATTTGCAACATCAGTTAAGAAGTGTTCTTAAGCCTGCTTGGCAATTAGTCATCATAATTAGCCCTCAAATTCACTCGTACAGGTGGAAAAAAGTAATTTGAAACATACACAAGCTCTGCAGCTGAGGTATTTATGCTATAATTTTAATTATTTTTTTTAAATAATATTTTTTGTTGAATCTTATTTTAGGCCACCAAAAATGACAAAGAAAACTATAAAAAGCGTAAAATATGTTGTAATTGAAACAAATGAAATAAAGACTTTTGAGCTTGAATGATTTATACATTTAAAAAGCTATTTTTGATTTTATTTTTTAATAATTAAGATATATGTTTTATTTTTTAAATTAAATTTTAAAAATCAAAATTGAGTTCAATGTGAAACAGTGAAAAATATTTTGATTAACATTGAAGTTAACAAGACATTGTTTAATATTAGCAGTAGTACTCTAATTGAAGTAGAGTTTTATTAGCTACTAAGAAATATTTTAAAAGCAATACATAAATATTTAAATTCATTAAAAATAGGTTAAAGCTAAGTAAATAATTCTGTATGAAAAAATGATTGATTAGTCGCAGTTGAATAATGAACGGAAATAAATGAGTGAAATAAATAAATAAAAAAATTAAATATAGTTTAATTTTATTATTTTTATATGCAATATAATTTTTAAAAAATATTTAAGAATCTATAAAAAAATAAGATTCAATAAAATTAATGTTGAATATTCCAAGCACGCGGCAGAGCTACAATAAAATAGAGTAATTGAAATAATGATGAGTTTATATAGACATATATATATAATATAATATATTCACTTTTTTTTATATAATATATTCACTTTCAAACAAGCAGTAAAAAGCTGAGCTAAAAATAATCCTTGTCTTATTTTATTCCGCCATAAAATTGAAAGTAAAAATTTACATGTATTTCATGTGTAGCGACAGCTGCTTATTATTTGGTTACTTTTCTTTGAGAAACTTGGCATTGTTGAGCTGCGAGTTAGTGAATGCTCTTAATTAATAATCAAATAATGTTCAACATGTGATGTGATAAAACACGCGAGTGGCGCTGCTGCTGGGGGGAGCAGTGGGTGGCCAAAACAAATGGCAAATGCTTAACAAGCACTTACCATTTACAGCTTCGCATTGCTGATCATTAATTTGCAGACGGGGCGAGCGGCGATGAGGCCGCCGAAGCCACCGAAACACTCGAAGCACTCGAAACAATACTCCAAATCGTGTTTATCCACTGTAGCGCCTTTAACTTTTATTGGTCTTTAGCTGCGCTGCACAACGATGCCAAGCACCACCAAGGGGCAGGGTGGCGTGCGAGTGTGAGCTGTGGTGCACCGTGGCGAAGATGTAAGAAAAACAACAATCAACACCATTTGCCGCTACAAATTAAGCTTCGAGCAAACAAATCGCGCTGAGTTCTCTAAGACTTTCGCATTTCACTTCTGTTTGTTCGTGCTGTGGATGTCTTGTCTGCTGCCACGCCCCACTGCCACTGCCACTGCCACTGCCAGTGCCACCTCCTTCTGGCTGACTAGCTGCCCCGTGGCACATTCGTGTTTCTACGAAAATATTTTCGACAGCGTTCGATGTGTACTACGTGTATTTATAGCGCATGGTGCTTAATCAAATGCCGTTGGCTTGGATACGCTGCGTATACTTAATTTCAGTTTTGTTTCTTTGGCCCCAAGCGGGAATTCTATTTTCTTCTGCTCTTCTTCTTTCTCTGCGTACGGCAGTGGGGCTAATTAAGCAATGACTGAAAAATGTTTATTTAAATTGCTAAGCGGGCTCCATTAAGTGATTAACATTTTATTCCCGCGAAATATGTGTTTGGCACTTGTACAAATTGATTATTGGTTAATGAGAGTATGCGCAGCCCGTCGAGTTTTTTTTTATATTTTTTTTGTCCACTAATAAATAGGTACTTGCATGAATGGGGCTTGAAGTGCGTTTGGAATTTTTACAAAATATTTTTTTAATTTTTAAATATATATTTTAATTAGTGTAATTTATATAATTACAATTATTTTAATAAAATTTGTTTAACATTTTATAGAGTTAATTGACTTGTATTTTTAGTTTTATATATTACAAAATAAATTTATAGCTTATGCAATTATTGCAATGAAGAAAAAAATTCTAGCCTTGGCAATAGATCGTCCTCAATATTCAAATTCTATATAAACTAAAACTTAAATTTATATAGAAGTGAATAATGGATAAATAATATATATATATTTATATATTTATACATATATATATATATTTTTATTTTTTTATATTCATATATTTATATATATGTATATTTTTATATATTTAATTATTTATATTTTAAACACCTTTCTTTTAGAGACTCAATAATTAATTGAAAAATATGATTTTATTCAGACATTTTTGCTTTTGTTTAAATTTTTATCAGAAAATCATAGTCAGCTTAGACTAAGCAGAGAAGAGTTCTAATACATAAATTTACAATAGAATTTGGAACTGGTTTATAACTTAACAATCGGCTTAAGTCAAGCATGCAGAAGCATTCAGCATCAAAGTTTACTCGAAATAAATCTGGAATGCTATTGAAATCGCAATGCAATGTTAGTGAAAAGTAAACAGCAACTGCAAAAAGTCATTAGTGTGAGAAAAGCCATGCAAGTTACAAATATTTCTTGATTTCATATTAAGTCGAAGTCAATTGCATTTTTTATTTATTTTTATTTACACAAATTCCGTAATTTATAAAAAAATAAATGAAAGTAAATGTCAAAATTAAACTTATTACCTTGTGCATAGCTTCCATTCATCCTATTAAATTTACATGTGCTCCAGTATATACTAATCCACGAGAGAGAGAGAGAGAGAGGCCCACTGCTGAGCTGAAATTTGTAATGAGAATAGTTTCAGGGTGTGAGCGTGGATATACTTGAGTGTGCAGGGAAATTAATGGAACTTAATAAGAGTATTTTAGAAATTTTTTTAACTATTTTTATACCCTGAATCCATTGAAAATGGAAATTTCAGGGTATAATGTTTTTGTGCGAATGTATGTAACAGGCAGAAGGAGGCGTGCCACACCCCATAAAGTATATATATTCTTGATCAGCTCGATGAGCTGAGTTGAACTAGCCCTGTCCGTCTGTCCGTCCGTCCGTCCGTCCGTCCGTCCGTCCGTCCGTCCGTCCGTCCGTCCGTCCGTCCGTCCGTCCGTCCGTCCGTGTAAACACCTGGATTTCTGCAACCACAAAAGCTAGAGACTTCAAATAAAAAGCAAAATGCTCGATAATACCATACGCTATACGAGTTTATTTTTTTTTTTCGATAACTCATCCCATTTCTTTTTTATCGATAACTATCGAAAATATCGCTTTGTTTTTGAGGTCTGGCGTGCACACCGTTCAAGATAGAATCGTGCACTAAGTTGTGTTTGATAGCTATAGTGAATCCGCATATTTTGTCATTTTTGGATTTTTGATGCCACGCCCCTTTCGCCCACAATTCAACAAAAACGATAACTCACGTATATCAAATACTAGAGACTTGAAATTTGGCAAATAGGTACATTTGGATGTCATAATCATTCCCCGAAAATTTCATTAAGAACATAGGTCGAGAAAAAAAGTTATTAAACAATGAAGTTTGCATAGCACAGCTTCTTCTGCAGCCGCAAAACTGCGCAGTGAGCATATTACGTGCATGCATATGTTTGTGTGTGTGTGTGTGTGCATGTGTTGGTTACTATTAATGAATAAATGAAGCTCTTAATGATTGGTATTACAGCGCAATGGATTCAGGGTATCTCTTAGTCGAGCAGTCTCGACTAGAGTTTCGTTACTTGTTATTTTTAGAGCATCTCTATTTCTCAGAGAGTACTCATCTGTCTGAATTACTAAACAACTGGTCAGCACTCACCTCTTCTGCTTCAACAAGTATTTATGAAGTTGATTTGTTGTATAATCCGGCAGGCTGTCGCGCATCAAATATAACTTATAAATCAGTTTAATTATCTGACCACTTAATTTTTGCTTTTATAATAATAATTGTGCTTTATAATGCCTGGCATTCGGTGAAAACATATAAAATACATATGACAATCATGGCACTGGCCATCAGCAGCTTGCAAAACGAATGTTTTAAATACCGGCCGGCGGCTAATGAAAACAATAATCACAATTCAATTAAGACTTGATAAATTCGATTCGATTGTGATTTGATTAAAGATTATTTAATTAAAGAACAATAATTCCCGTATAGCAATTGCAAATAGTTTTTGACAATTATTGTTAAATTTCATTTATATATTTTTTTTTGTCATTTGCTTAATTTGTTTAGTGGTTCGAAATGGCCGCAGGTGTGTGAAAATAGTTTAAAATTATTCCACAGATATCTTTGTGTTGTCGTAATTCGATTAATTTGGCAATTTATTTATTTGTCATTTCGGATTTGGTGGAGCGTGTTTGGGCATTGGATGCTGCAGGAGGGCCATTGGCACGTGTTTAATCCGACTAAGTATGCCGTCAAAAATGGTGTTTACTGTGGCCAGGGATGCCAGGGACGCCGCCTCCGCCTCCGCCGCCAGTTGTCATAAAATGCTAAATACAAATTTATGGCAGACAACGCGCCTCTGGCATACTAAGCATTCGCATCGTGTTTCGGTTAGGTGTGGGCGGAGCGGAGAGGGCAGTTCCTAAACGCATTAGCAAAATGAAGCTGTTTCGATAGACATTACAACAATGCTAGAGATTTGTTCCATTGTTATTATTTTGTTATCGTGGCGCTGAGCTGACACATTTCGAGCAGCAGCTGCTGCTGGCACCACCCTCCATTCAAATGGGGCTCGGTTGCCTCTAAGCGTAGTTAAGGTGATTACATTTGAGGTGCTCCACTGGAGCCAAGCCAAAAGTAGTTGCAGATCAAGCACAGGTGCTCAAACAAGCCGATTAGCAATCGTATCGAATCCCATTTCGAGCTCAAATTGATTTCATTTACACAACAAATAAAACACGTTTTGTTTTGCTTTTCTTTTTTTTTTTTCACTAAAATTTTAGAAGATAAAATATAAGTATTTACACGATGCCTGGCTACGATGGAGCTGTAACAATATACTCGCCCGACGGGCATCTGCTGCAGGTGGAATACGCTCAGGAGGCGGTACGCAAGGGCTCCACCGTGGCAAGTGGCTAACTATAAATATATGTATATATATATATATGTAATTGAGCTGCCTTTGCCCCACTGTGCAGGTGGGACTGCGCACCAAAGACGCGATTGTGCTGGGCTTGGAGAAGAAGGCGGTGGACACGCTGCAGGTGGAGCGCACAGCGCGTAAAATCCGAAAGCTGGACGATCATCTGGTCGTGACATTTGCCGGCCTGACAGCCGATGCACGCATCTTGCTGAATCGCGCCCAGGGCGAGGCGCAGAGCCATCGCCTCAACTTTGAGCGTCCCGCGACCGTGGAGTACATAACACGGTGAGTGTCTGGCCACGATTAGAGCGTTAGTTACAGTTCGCCTGCTGCCGCTTGCCAGATATATCGCCAAGCTGAAGCAGAGCTATACGCAGAGCAACGGCAGACGGCCGTTTGGCGTCTCCTGTCTGATAGGCGGCTTTGATGCGGACGGCAAGCCGCATCTGTATCAGACCGAGCCCTCGGGCATCTACTACGAATGGTCGGCCAATACCACCGGCCGCCTGGGCAAGACGATGCGTGACTATTTGGAGAAGAATGCGGCTGCCATGAGCAGCTCACCGGACGATGCCACCGCCATCAAGCATGTGGTGCGCGCCCTGCACACGTCCACCTCCCTGAATGCCAGCTACTACGAGGTGGCCGTGCTCAAGTATCAGCAGCCGCTGCACATGGTCAGCTCCGCGACGGTGGCTCACTTGGTGCAGGTTATCAAGCAGGAGATGGCCGACGAGGAGGCCAGGCTGAAGAAGAGCATGAACACCAAGCACTAAACTTTCTTTTGCTTTCTATATATATATATATATATATATATTTATAGGGAATCTTGTTAAATTCACGTTAGCCCGCGGCAGGCATTTGTTAACCTTTCGGCCCAATCAAGACTTGATGAACTTTTTCTTCTTTTTGCAATTTAATTTTTAGCTACACTCGCACGTGGGTGGCTGGGAGGGGGGCGGCGCAGCAAAAGTAATCAGCACGAAAAATGTGTAAACTGAGTAAATCACTTAATTTGCCTCAAGGGCATCTTTAAGCACTTCAGCGTCCACAGCTCCACACACAAATCCTGTCCAGCCGCCCACTCAGTCTGTCTGTGTGAACAGCGGATGGACACAAAGAATAAAGAAGAAGAGAAGCGAAGAGAGTTAAGAACTTTTAAGTGAAAATGGAAATTGAATTTGCGCCAAAATTGCATACTTGCACACACACACACACACACTCAAAACACTCACATACACTCACTCCCGTGCGTAGGTTTTGTTGCCTCTCGATATTTTTCGAGTCAGCTCGTAAATAGAGAGATTTAGCCCAGCTGCCATTTGGCAGGTGTTTGCCCAGTTATGGGGCAAGTGTTTTCAATCAAATGTGCGCCTTGGGCAATGCCTGCTCGACCTCGCTCGGCGCACAGCAAGCAAAATATATACGTAACAAATACTTTCATAGACAAGCATTGAGACGTGTGTGATTCTCGAATGAAGAATAGAAATGTTTGAGCTGTGATTTTGCTCTCAAATTGCGAACACAAGAAAGTTGCTTAAGCTTGATTTATGTTTGGTATTTTGTAATCCGTGTTGCAAATTGTAGCATATTAACTCATAACTTGCGGCAGAATAACTTCAGAAGCGATTGTTATAACAATTTTAAATGCATTTTCAATGAGTTTTTATGAAATGCATTTCAAGCTTGAGTTTGTGTATAATTTATGTATTAAAAAAATAAATAAATTATTTGTATATCAAATTTATATAATAAATATAAATAATTCATATAAATTGATCAATTAATATAGATTAATAATTATGCTGAATTTGTTCATGATTATTGAAAATCCTGATTTTATTTTTTATTGTTTTGTATAATTTATTTTTTTTTTATATATATTTTTTTATTTTATTATATTGTATAAAATTTAACTGCTGCATATATAAATATTTAACAACATTGAGAATAGTTTACTTGGCTGCATTGAACATATTCAATTAATTTTATCTATATAAAATGCATGCTTAAAATCTTAGAGCAAAACGGATACACTTTATAGAACTTAATAATATTTCGTAACAATAATCTATCTTCAATATATAATAATTCGATATATAAGCTAGAAACTAATTTTTTTAATTTTTTTAAATAATAAAAATGATTTTAGCATGATATATTTTACTTTTAGTGTTTGTGGAGAAGCATTAGCATTAGTATCAAACTAGACAGAATTCGGTTGACTCGCCGTCCACCGATTCAACACTTGCCTGACTCACGGCCATTATAATCGAGTTAACTCAAGTATTTTTCCTATACAATGGCATATCTGTGTCTTCATATTTCCCACAGTTATTATAATATTTAAATAATTTTAATAATGACCAATGCTCAATAGCAAACTCAAAATTATTACAAATTTAAAAAATTAATCTTATTTATAATATATTTTTATCAAATAAAATTTATTTATTTATTTATACTATCATTTATAAAAATCATAATTTGTAGTTAGCGCTTGTCAGCCTTTATTGGTATTTCATTTATTTAATTTTATATTTATTTAATTTATTCTCACTTCACTTAGCCCTTGAAGCTGGTCATGCCTGCCTGCATGATCTCGTCGGTGAGCAGCAGATTGCAAGCGATGATCGAGCACGAGTTGAGTATTTGCTTCTTCACGCAGTAGTTGTCGAAGACGCGTCTCTGCTTGGGATCCATGGGCTCGCCCGTCTCTAGATCGAGTGCGATTGGCTGCTCGGCGTCCTTGGCAGCTGTGGTCAGCTTCACAATTGTGTCCTGCACATCGAAGCCGCTGTTGATGGCCAACGTTTTGGGTACGACGAGCAGGGCATCGGCAAAGAGCTGCACGCCCAGCTGGGCCTTGCCCTTGACTTGGCTCTTGAATTTGCTGAGCGCATTGTAGGCGAGCAGCTCGAATGCTCCGCCGCCGGGCAAGACGCATTCATCCACGATGGCATTCTGTATGGCGTGCAGGCCATCGCGTATGGCATCCTTGATGGTCTCTGTCTGATGCTTCGTCGGCGCTCGAATCAGTATGGTGACCGAGCTGGGATTGCGGCACTTGGTCACAAAGGTGTATTTCGTTTCGCCCAGCTGCTGTTCATAGACCAGGCCGGCATAGCCGAGATGCTGTTCGTCCAGCTCCTCCAGCGAGTGCAACGCCTCGCCGCCACAGGCACGCATCAGCCGCTCCATGTTGCGTCGCTTGGCGCGACGCAGAGCCAGGATACCAGCGGCGGCTAGTGCCTCCAGTGAGGGTATATCGATGCCCTTCTGGTTGATGACGACAAAGCCCTTGTCATTGCCGCTGCAGAGCCGCTGCTTCAGCTCGATAATCTTGGCCACGCGCTGATCGATAAAGCGATGCTCCTCCAGGACGCACTTGTCGCGCGCCTCGGCCGACTTGTAGCAGAAGGACGAGTCCACGTTGGTCTTCTCCAGCTCCAGCGACACATTGCAGGTGAGTATGTAGGCCTGCTCCAGGCGAGTGGGCATGTTGACGTGCCGTCCGCCATGGTCCAGCACCAGCCCATCCACCAGCTGCGTGTCCATCGTGGTGTATTGCTTAATGTCCATCAGCTCGATCATGTTGAGATCGAGCAGAGTCTGGCCGCCGCTGCGTACGCTCAGCACGGCCTCCACACAGATGCTGGCCAGCAAGTCGGCCAGGCCTCTGTCCACTTTAGTCCTCAGGCTGGTCTCGGCCAGGGCCAACAGCGAGTCGCGCTCAATTGCGATGGGCAAGCAGAGGGACTGCAGCAGCTGCTGCGCCTGCTCCTTGGCCAGCATGATGCCCGTGGTGAGCAGTCGTGGATGCAGTCCGTCCGAAATGAGCATCTCCGCCTGCTTCAGCAGCTCCCCAATCAGCAGCACAGTCGACGTGGTGCCATCGCCTGTGGCAGCATCTTGTGCGGTGCTGGCGCGAGCGATCATCGACGCTGTCGGGTGACAGAAGTGCATCTCGTGCAGCAGCACATTGCCATCCTTGGTGATCTTGATATCGCCAGCTGGCGAGACGAGCATCTTCGTGGTGCCCCTCGGCCCCAGATTGGTGCCCATCAGCCGCTGCAAGCCCGTGGCAGCCGTGATGTTGATAGCCAAAGCCTGAGCAGAGCGAGCGAGCTGCGCCTTCGGATTCAACAAAGTTATGCTAGCCATCGTCAAAGTTAATAATTATATTAAGAAATTAAGTAAAGTTTTTTTTTATAAAATTCCTCTGTCAACTTTTCCAAACGTAGAGAAAAACTGAATCAATTTGCCTAAGCCAACTGTCACGTGGTCTGAACCAATTTAATGTGGCTTGGCAACCCTAAGGAAGCTTCTGAAGCTGACCTCTTTTCACAATATATGTTGCTTAATTATCGATTAACGATAGTCGATTATTTGATAAAATATATTATAAGGAGGAAATGTCTAAAAGATGTCAGAAAAACTATAAAAATATTAAATTATATATAAATAAACATATATAAAATATAATTATAAATAGAAAAGCAAAATATAAAATATACATATATATATATATGTATATATATATATATTTTTTTTTTTTCTATATATAAATATATATATGAACTGGAGTATCTGTTTAAGTTGCTGGTGTAATATTAATTAATTAATAAATTAAATTAATATTAAAATATATTTCATGAATAAATTTAAAAAATTTATTAACAATTATTCTATTCAAAATTTGTTTGATTATATGTTAAAACTTATTAATATTAATAATAAATAACAAGTTTTTTTTTATTTAATCATGTTTTTCTTATGGTAAATATTTTTCTTATTAAAACTTAATTTATGTAGTTATTAACTATTCCTTATTAAATATATATTTAATTATTCTTTAAACAAAATATAAATTAAAGCAAATATAAATTTATAGACCATAAAAATATGATTAATAAAATCTTTATAAGATTATTATTACATTTTTTGACTACACTTCATAAATGGACATCTGCACTGGCCTAGCTTCAGTTTCTGACTGCTGAACTACGACCGCCGGCACAGCTTCATTGATCAAGCCGATGAGCTGTGAGAACGAAACTGTTATATAGAATGGAGAGAAAACGGATCCGATTGAGCGAAATCTCTTTACTAATGAAATCTCTTATAATATAATGAATTGAGCGCATTGCCGCTCTTAAAGTAAACTTAGATGCATAACATGCGATTTACATTAAAAGTATAATAAAAAACAATTATATTTTTGATTTAAGAAATTATTTTTAAAAAAAGTATATACATATATGTTTGGGCAGGTTAACTATAAGTTCTCGAGCCACGTGATTATTATATATAAATAAGTAATCAATAACTGAGCCTAGAGCTAAGTTTATATTAAAATAAACAATATTTGGAGGCGCAAATGTAATTTAAAAACAATTTCATATTTCGCTCGAGCATTGTCATTCAATCAACAAATCTTTAATCAAAGTGAAAATGAAAAGAAAAACCATATATATATATATATATATATATATATATATATGTATATATTAGCCACGTGAAAGCAATACTAAGAATTAATGTTATAAATTTCCCATTTATGTCTGGTTGATCGCTTATGTCTCAATACACGCTGCCGTCTAATATGTATTAGAGCACAGCGCGCTGCGTGCAACTCAGCTGTCGTGTACACCGAATTGTCCAATCAGAATCCATTTGCAGCGAAGCAGCTAAGCTGTTAATAGGAATTACTTTTAGCTGTGGCTGTAACGGTGGCTGCGCCAGTTCGCACTGCTTGTGGTCCTCGGCGCTGCTCCAGTCGAACCAATAAGTCATGTCCTTATTATTATTTACAGCCCACTCGAGGGGCTGCGCTGTGTGTGTGTGTGTGTGTGTGTGTGTGTGTCGAGGCGCTACTTTTTATGCTTTTGCTGCTTTTCTTGATTTTGCCTGCTGTGCTCGCCCAGCACTCACACTTATCACACTTAATTTCATTAAGTAATTTTTCATAGTGCAACTTTTATTGAGTTTTAAACTGGCAGAGCGCATAATGCGAGCAACTGAGCAATGAAAATAAGAAAAGAAAGAGGAAGAGAGAGAGAGAGAGAGAGGGAGAAAGGTGGCCAGCAAGTGCTAGCTTTTTGTTGAATATTACAATTGAGCTCTGCTTGGCTCTTATATAACGCATACGCCATGTGCTCGTTCTTTGGCATTGTCCCCCTCCTGTTCGCTGCTGGCTTTTCCCTGAGCTATTGTCTCTGCAGCAGTTCTTCCGTTCGCATTTACTCATTTTACGCCTTTTGTTTACGGCCACTTGTTGCACTTCCCATTGTATTTGGTTTGTTTGCCTTGTTGTTCTTTCTTTTAATTGCCGTCTCGTTGTCATTAAGCTCGCTCTGCTCTCCATTTTAAATCACTTTCTTTTTCAACTTTTCCACTAATTCAAAACGAATTGAATTGAAAACTTTTCCCTTCTGGGATATTTTTATTTTTATTTATTATTTGATTATTTTTTTGTGGTTTGCTTGCATTTTCATTTATTTTTAAATATTTATGCCATTTTTTTTAAGCTTTTTTTTAACTGGTTCATTAAACACCAAATGTTGCAATCTATCAATTCCTTTGTTTTCTATTTAAAAAAAAAATAAGCAAAAAGTAGATGTGTTTTGATAACATTTCAATTTTTTTTTACAATTTTTTTCTTATGTAAACAGCGCAGCTCAATGCGATTTATACCCTGTAATTGTTTATTGTAGTTTAAATCTGTTTTTTTTTTTTTAATGCAGATCAATGTATATATAAAAATTTACTTATATATTTTTTGAATACTTGTTATCGATAACTTTAGCAGCAGCTGTATTAGAGTTATCGAAAATAGTATTAATCTATTCTATTAAGCCATAATTTTTATAGGGCATCTGTTGGCTGTCTACTCTCGAGTATCGTGTATAGTCGTTGTTTACCAATTGAAATAGCATTCGAAAGGTTCAGAAAAATTGAAAATGTTTTCCATGCATTGCAGTGACTCTCCTATTTCTTCTTTGTTTTTTTTTTTTTTTTTTTTTTTTTGTTTATAAAGAAAAACGAATTTTTGAATTGAATTTAGAGCCAAACACGAGGGTTTTCGCTGCGTGCATCCACCGCTTCGGGCTATTGTTCGCTGCAATGTGAACGGACGAAAGCAAAAATGGGAAAATAGAAGAAAATGTTATAGAAAAACTGGCGTCATCTGGACGTGATGTTAGCATTCCAAAATTTGAGCTTACTAATTGAATTTGTGGCCGTGGGCCATGTAGGGATTGCTAAGAAGCTTATGGCTTATTGTTTATTCAAGAAAATGTAATCATATTTATTTATTTATTTAACTATGAAACATGGATTTTAAATGCACTAATTGCAGCTGCTGGCAAATAAGTTAATTGACAAAGTGCAAAGGTAAATTTAGAGGTGTCTTGTTAACACTAAGCTGGAGGCATGAGCTCAAAGTTAGTCAGCATAGTTAGACTCATTGAATATTGAAGAGAAAGCAAATGTGCCGTGTGAGCTTGAATCATTTAAGGTCTGCCATGCAGGTTGCGGCTCGGTTGTTAATAAGTAACATAACGCAAAGTAACGTAACTCTTTAACATAAATATTTGATCATGATGCCACAGCAGAACTGTTAGTTAACATTAAGCAAATAGCTTCGCTCAAGTCTTTTAACTGCTCTCATTTGCAGAGTTGTTCGCTAACATTAACAGTGGTAAACGAAAGTGTAAGAGAGCAAAATAATGGCTACGTTTGAATCTTTTAACAGTGGCTACGGTACAGCTCTGCGTTAACATTAAAATCGCGAAGCAGAACATAAGGAGCTTATTAACATATTGGCCTCGGCCACGATTGATTATTTTAACAGTAGTCAAAGCAGAGCTGTTAGCTAACATTAAAAACTACTCTTTGCGTAAGCTAAGACGTTACGTCGCTCGCAAGTCTTTACTGGAGAGAGTGAGCAGAGTATTTTAGATCGAAGCTAAGCAGTTGGATGAAAATGTTATTAATTTGGCAAAATATGAGCAATATTAAAGAAGATCTAAAAAAATATACTTGGTCGAGACATTCGAGCATACGTAAATTTGAATTATGTATTTAAAAAAAATTGTAGTAAAATATAATATATAAAATTTAAGATATAACTAAAAACAAAGTAATATTTTAAATATATATATATATATATATATATATATATATATATATATATATATATATATATATATATATATATATATTTTTTTTTTTTTTTTATATTATATTATATTTATTATATTTATTAAAGCCTAGGTTAAAAAAAAAAAATTGCCTAAATTTTAAGCGAAGATAACTTACTTAATATCAAGTTCGTTGATAGTTAAGTGGTTAGTTAAACCCTACTAAACTAAACCTTTTCTGGCTGCTTCGCAGTCATGATAGTAGCTAATTCAGAGTCAACCACGTTTCTAGACGGAGCCTTCTCCGGGAGAACCTAAGTAGCATCAGCCAGCCTTATCTGAGAACAGTCCCTTTTCGCACTCTTGTCACTTGATAAATGCTGATAAGCTTTGTTTCTTTTTTGGAACGAACAATACTTATTATAGAGCTCAACTGGTGATTGACAGACTTTTAGTGCATAATTAGGCAGCGCTTTAAATAGCTTCCTGTGACAACCGTTGGTCCGGGCAGTGGGAGCGGGATTGGGAGTGGGAGTGGAGTCATCTTTTGGGCAATTTATTGCAAAGTGTCGTGCCTGGAATGGAGCTGGTCAAGCGGACAGCTTGGGTGACCAATCAGCGATTGGTGGCAACCGCTGCAAATGAGTTAAGTTCAGTTTGGCGGCTGGCAAAGTTTTCATAACTTTTCTGCTAAGAAGATGCGGACCGTTGCGTTAATTGGAGCTGCGGGATCCACTAAGCGCCGCAGCGCCACGGAATACAAAGTTTAACGGCGGCTGATTAAGCCGTCGGGAGGCCCGGCCCGACGTTCGCTGTGTAATTATCTTGATGAGATTCGCTTGGCCAGTCGAAGGTGACCTGAGCCCTGAACCCTGAACCCTGAATCTGCTCCTCTGCTGTGGGTTCATCGAGCTAAATTAAGTTATGTGCACTGGAGCGAAACGCTTGACATGTCTTTCGCTAATAAACTAAATGAAAACAAAAATGTCAGCCGCCAAGGCGGCTAAGTAACCCAATAACTTTTAACCCGCACAATAATTGGTATTTATGAGTCATTTTTTTTTCAGTCAAGCAGCGCTTCAAAGAGGCCATTGGCCCATGGCCCCCTCAACACGCTCCCCCGCACCAAATCACTCGCAGCCAGACTCGCATAAAGTGGCAATACAAGGGTTATGGTCAACGCTGCGCACTGGACCCAACCTCAAGCCGGCGACCAAATAGCAAAGTAAAGTGTTGGAAAAAGGGCAAAAAAAAAAAAATAGAAAAGAAGAAAATGCGAAGAGGAAAAGTTTGCGCCAAGTTTAAGTGCTTTTAAAAAACCATTAACGTCATTTCCTGTGCTGTCTGCGCTGCGGCGACTTCGACGCATGTGCCTTAATCTTAAATGACTGACTGGCAGATACACTAGCCTCTCTCTCTCTCTATCTCTCTCTGTCTCTCTCTTTTAGGAATTGATACAGAAATATAGAATAGAGATTCACTAGCCTCTCTTTCTCTCTCTCTCTCTCTGTCTCTCTCTGTCTCTCTCTTTTATGAATTGATACAGAAATACAGAATATAGATACACTAGCCTCTCTCTCTCTATGTCTCTCTCTCTCTTATAGGAACTACAGAATGGCAGTTCCCATCGACTTCAACTAGCAATAAATAATACCAAATTTTGGCCTTTTGCTCAGGTATACCAGCCCCCCTCAGACCCCAGACCCTAGCTTGCAGGATTCATGCCGTATGACTCAAAGATTCATGGATTTCAACTAAGCTCACATCAAAGGTTCATTGAGTGGCAGTAAAAGAAAATACTGAAGCCTTTGGCTGGTTAGAGTTCATGTTTACTTTACGCCAACATTGAGTTGGACGTCAATTTGGAGTTGGCTACAGCAGAGCTGTTTCAATTGAATTGTTAAAGCTTTTTGGGCCAATAAGATTTCGGGCTCTGTTTAACGGCGCAAACTGGAGCTCTGGCTTTAGCCTGCTGAGGCTTGGCGGTCCAGCAGCGTCTGAGATCTGGGCTCTTGGCGCTGCTCACAGTAAAAATGCTGCGATCTCTACCAGCCGCGGCTCGTTTTGCCAGTGAGCGCGTCTGGTCTGTGTCCGAGTTGGCAACGGCGCTCTTAAAGCTGGGTGAGTCTTGGGATGGCGTCTTCTCGCAGGGTGTCGGTGGGTGTTTAATGCTAGGACACGTGTCGGGTGGCAGCGGCAGCGACAGCGACAGCTGCTCACAGTCCAAGGCAGGCTGCTCTACGGTGTCTGAGTTCTCCACGGCGGGCAAGTCGCGATGCTGCATGAGCTTCATTGGACACTCCGTGACGCACTTCTGCAGCGGTCGCTCCTCGGCTGCCATTTTGGTGATCTTCAGGCAGTTGGCGAACATCTTGTGGCGCAGCTGCTGTTGCTCGAGCTTGCATCTCTCGCGGTGCTCGTATTTGCGATGGGCCAACTGCGCCTTGGACACGTAGCCGGGCCAGCAGCTGTCGCGCGCATGGCTTCTGCGCACCAGCTGACCCTCGGGCACCATGTCCAGCTGGTTCTCGCGCTTGTAGCGCTCCGCTGCCTTGGCTATCGGGTATAGCGGTCGACCCGTGGCCTGCGCCTCGTCCATCGCTTGGGCGGCCTTTTCGAAATAGTTGACATCATCATTCAAGTGGGGATCCTCGTCGCAGGCCGTTATGCGCATGAGCTCCTCCTGGCGGCGCGCCAGTACCTCATCGCGCTGGCTGTGCAGCTTGTTGCGCAGCTCCGTGGCTTCTTTATCCTTCTGCCTCTTAACAGAGGCGGCGAAATGTTTGTTCGCCTGATCGCTTTTGAGCCGCGTCGCCAGCTGAAAGCGTCTAATCTCTGCCCGCAGCTGCTGCTTCTCTCCCTGACGCTGCTGGTATTCCTGCTCGTATTGACGCCGCTGCTTGGACAGCTGCTCAATGCGAAGTCTGCGATTCATCTCGTCCGCCTGCTCTGCCTCGTTGTACACTTTCGCTTCTTTCTCGCGCAGCTGCTCCAAATGCCGCTGCTTGGCCTGCTGCGCCTGGCTGTGCTCCTCGGCGAAGGCCTCCAGGTGCCGCAAGCGGCTCGCCCGCAGCTCCTTGATGTCTTTGCCATGGTGCGCGTCCATGTAGCGCTGAGTCATTTTGTTGACGCAAATAACTCGATCGTCCATACAATCAGCCGCGGCCTCAACTGTGGATTGCGGTGCACTAAAGGATCACGAGGATTTACGTGTTTGAACTCTACTTACATCGCGTCTTTCTAGCTTTTTCCTTTAGGGCATCGCGATAGGCATTGCGGCAAAAGTCGCGTTTCTTTTGCACAAGCTCCCTTCGCGCCTGCTCCTCCTTCTCCCTCTGGCATTTGCGTTTCTCGCGCTCCACTGCGCAGTCGAACTGCTCCTGGTACTTTTGGGCCTCTTGCCGTTGGCGCTTCGCCTCCAGGGCCTGCAGGTAGCTGGCACGCAAGTCCTGCACCTTGGCCAGCTGCTGCGCCCTGTGCTGCTGCTCACTCACCGAGCCGAATGGTATCAGGGTCTGGCCATGCTGCTGCTCGTCCACAATCTGCTGGCAGCGTGCCTCCTCGGCGATCTCCGCATTCAGCGCATCATTGTATTTGCGCTGATAAATCAACTCCGATTCGATGAGTGCCCGGTGCAGGCCACGCGGTCCGGGCTTGAGCATGTTCAGCAAGTGATTGGCGCGCACAATGCGCTCACGGCGCGTCTGTAGCTCCAGCGCCTGCGTCTGCCTGCTTCTTGTCTCCTTGGCCAGGGCATTGTCTCTGGCCGTCTGCAGCTCCTCCTCATTCTTGCCAGTTATATCCAGCAAGTTCGTGAAGCACTTCATAAGCGCTGCGTTGCCATTTTTATGGTACTCCTTATACCGTTGCTCCTCCTCGATGGCCTCCAGATACTCCCTGCGCTCCCTCTGAGTGGATCGATCCACAATGGCATTGAAGCGTTCGGCCGACAAAACCACGGGCCGAAATCCGATGTGAAACCTTTGGTGCTTCTTCCGAACCAGCTCCGCAGTACAGGCCCTGTTGAGCCTCATAGTCTATGACTGAGTTCCGTTTTCTAGAACCGCAACTAAAATGCAACAAAATAAAACAATTGTGTAGTTTATTTTTATTTTTTTTTGGAATAGATTTTAATTTGTTTTTGTTTTTTTTTATTTTTTTTTTTATTTTGCTGTTTTTTGATGAATTTTAAATAGATGTTAAACTGATTGAGGCTTAGAATAGATTCTCACACTTATTTCCGTTGAAAATGAAAAAGATTATAATGGAATATGTCTTATAGATCATATAGATTATCTCCATTATTATAGATAGACTTAAGATAATAGAGATCTAATATATTTTTTGTATATTATAATTATTTATTTATAGATCTTTCAAGTCTGCGAAACCGTATAGGTCCTATAGATCTAAAATATAATATACATTTCAGAGCTCTTATAGACTTTAGAACTCTTATAGGTCTTATTGATCATATAGATATTTTAGATTTTAAAGAAATCTTTTTAATCTAAAATATCTTAGGGATCTTAGAGGTCTTATAGATCATATAGATATAGATTTTTGAGATCATAAAGTTCTTATACAACTGAAAGATCATACAGAGTTTTTGGAATTAAAACAGATATTATCTAAAATAAATCTAGAGATCCTATAGGTCTGTATATGATCTATTAGAATTTATGTAGCTGAAAGGTCTATGAATAAATCGTAGCTTTTGTATAACTTCATCTCTCAAGAACGTAAATACTCCTGCCTAGCTGGTTGAGCCTCACTCTATATATCTCATTCCGAGCCGGCACGCACCTAAAGCAACTTCCTAAACAAGCTAAAAACAATCTATGTCAAACAAAGATCAAGCATTGAAACAAAGTTAATGAAGCTCAAAAAGTTGTTCATTTGAAAATCTATTTAAGTGAAGCTCAGAGTGAAAGCTTGGCAAGTATTTCTGGAGAACATCCATTTTTACCTTTTGCTTTTGTTTTTGTTTTTTGATAGCTCGGCCGAGTGGGGCCCTCGGATTGGATAAACCTCAATTAGTGTTTTTGCCCGCTTAATCAAATTAGGCAAAGCATCGGTACGGGGCGGTACAGTTGGGGTCCAAATGCTGTGAAATCCAATTCGCAGCTGGCGGAAAATTATACAAAAAAGAAAATTCAAATGAATGCGAAAGAAAAACACAGTCGGCCAGAGTAAAGTTGACTTTCATGCGAAAAGTTTTTTGTGAAAGTCGCTGGGCGTGAGTTTCAGCGCTCAAAATGTAGCGCTTCATGTGACGGGGACAGGGGCGGCAAAAGGGGGAGGGGCATGGTGTTTCAGCTGTGGGCGTGATCCGATGCCAAACACCGGCGATTATTGTTACAGAATGCAGCGGGCCGTGTAATTTTTTGGGCAAGGCGGAACAGGCGGCGGGCGGCGGGCGGCGGGCAGCGGGCAGCGGGCAGCGGCTCCCAAAAAATGGAAATCCAAACTCGCAATGGCATTCGCATTCGCATTCGCATTCAGATTCGGATTCAGATTGAGATTCAAATAGCCCAAGAGAAGCGAACTTCACAATGCCCAACGGGGACTTACATGGAGGCGTGACAGACGCCAGGCGCCCGTCCCCACCTACTGGTTGCCTTGTGGCTTCTGGAAATTGTTTTGTGAAAATTAGTTTTCAAACTTTTCGCGCTCTCATTTCTTTTTTTTTTTTTTTTTTTTTTTTGGGCTTGGCTTGCGTTTGGGTTTTTCTTACATATATTTTTTTCGTATGGGAAGCGAAAATCTTAGCGCAACATGCGAAATTAATTTGCATTTGGGTTTGCGTTCACGTTATCATTTCATTTCCTCTTTTTCCTTTTTATTCGGGTCGGGGCGAGCCAATAAAAATCAAATTTAAATAATTTTTAATTTATTTAGCTTTACTTTTGCTGCTCTTTTTTTTTTTTTTGGAGTGTGTGTGTGAGAGAGTTTGTGTTTTCTATTGGGATTTTCTTTTGCCCATTTGGCCTGTTGCCCCTTAAACGATTTCGTTGTAATTGCTTTTAAATGGTTTGGGGCACATCGAGCTGTTTGGCAGTTGGAAAAACTTTTTCATTTCGACATTTTTGATGTGATAATTTGCATGCACCCTCTGACCGCTGCTGACCTTTAAAAATATATTAAAATAATATTTACATATATATCAATAAAATTGTATTTTGATTACCGAAACACATTTTTAAATTTTTGATTTATTCTTTTAAAGTTTATTGCATTCAATTTAAATCCATTTCACAATTCACATTATGGCATATCCTTAAATTTTCGTTAATAGATTTCTTTTCTGTATTTGGCTTTATATGTATTTATTTATTACTCAAATATTTTGTTGTCTAAACTAAAATTGTCTTAGATTCGCATTTAACTATTGTTGTTTAGCTACACAAAAATGATGAGTTCACACAACATCATCAACTCGCTTAAATTCATGACAATCACAAAGTTAGGATTTGATTTGATTTTTCGTGCAATTTTGATTTCATTTTGATTGAATGACATTTATAATATATACATGTATTTAAGTATATATATATATGTATGTATTTCTATAATCTGAAACACAAAGGAAAAATGCTGTGAAAGTATTTTGAAATGGGAATCCGAATGGTATTTATATATTTTTATTTATATAGCTTCATTAGTTTCTGTTTTAAGGAAAGTCTACCATCTCTATTAAGAAAAGTTCAGAATAATTTTCTTTATACAGCTTACTTGCGATCGATTAGCTTCATCTGGACAGTTTTACATACAATTGCCTAAAATAGCTACAGACAAACCGAATGTAGAGTATATCTACCAATATTACATATATATATATATTTATATATTTAGACAACACACAAATATATACATATATATGACACACATTAGTAAAAATGTATCACATACATACATCAAATGAACACTTATCATGCTGAAACATTTCGCATTAATTGCTTTTAATAGTTCGCGCTGGAACTCAATAAACTAAAAGAGTTTTCTATGCCCTTTGCGATTGAATTTATTTTATCTTATATATATATATATATATATATATATATATATATATTTATGTATTGGTTTCTACTTATAACAAACATTTTTGAATTCAATTTCTAGTAAGGTATATACTTAAAATATTTATAAATCAATCAACATAAGCTGTAAAATATCTTCATTATTGAAAAAAAAATAAAATTTGTGTTTTATGAGAATTGAAATAATTTTTATATTTTCTCTAACATAAATTTTAGATTACACAGAAAAACTAATTTAAAGTAAAAAATGCAATAAATGAATGAGCTGCAAGAATTTTTTAATGCTAAACATAAATATATATTATTTAATATTAAAATAAATTGAAAAGTAAAGTTTAATTATTTAGTTATAACAATTGAATTTCATAAATTATGTAAGAATTTTTCACCAATTTTAAATTACAGCTTATTTTCAATAAAGATGTTAAAAATTTGCAATAATTAAAGAAAGAAAAAAATAAATAAAAAGAAAAATATTTAATATTTAAAAAAAAAATATTTGTAATAATAAATTAATTAATAAAAGATTCACGTGGACGATTTGTTGGCAAAAAAGAAAATATAAAATATAAATATAAATTGTAATAAAAACTAAGCTTTTAGCTTTAGCCAATTTTTGCTATTAACAATTTAATTATTAAGAAAAATATCTTCATAATTACATTTTGCACTTCTCAATCTTAAAAGTAGAGAATAATCAAGTCAGCTTTCGCCTAGCCAGAAACGTGAACAGAAACTTTGTTAACTGATTTCTTGATTTACAGAGAGCTACAACTTTTCAAGTTTGGCTTAATTCTAGGGGACATGCGCAATATATAGACATACACAGACACAGACACAGACACACACAAACACAAATACAAACACACACACATGCACGTACACATAAACTACTTGGAGGTTAGACCCAGCAGACGAACTAATCCTAGCTAGAATTCTATTTGCGAAACTCGGCCATGGACTCGCCGGGGCCCAGGGCCATCGAAGGCGGCGGGCTGTGACAGGCGACGCGGACGCGACTCAGGCGCAGGCTGCCCGTGTGATGGGCGCCATGCGGAGCGTGGAGCAGGGCACGGGACTGGGCCTGCTGGTGCAGGGGGTGGTGTGCGCACTTGGCCTGCCGCGCCAGTTGGCTGTTGGCGAGTATGACGTCCTCTGCGTACTAAATGTCCGGAATGCTGCGACCGGCTGCCAGCTTGGCGGCCACAGTGGAGACGGAAGCGGCAGCGGCAGTGGCTGAGGCTCCGTCTGGAGCGGCGCCAAGCAGTTGTTTGCTCTTGGCGCAGTTGGCATCGTGGAATAGATGCTCGCAGAGCTTCGGCTCGGACGTGGAGAACTTGCTCAGCTCGGCGGCGGTGGCCTCCTGTGCGGCATTGGCTGACATATTCAAATGCAGATCGCTGTGCTTGGTGAACGAGGTGGTCTGATGCTGTTGCGGCTGATGCACCTGGTGCACATGCCCGTGGACGCCCACGCCGCTGTGCTGATGGTAGGGGAAGTGCGGGAAGCTCTTTTGCATGGCATGCAGATTGCCCGAGCTGACGGTGCGTTCCAAGATCTCGCCCCAGTACTTCTCGGAGAGCCCCTCGATGTCGGGCCGCACCGTGGCATAGCCATCGCCGGCCAGCTGATGGGCATGGCCGCCGCCGCCCAAGGTGCCTCTGATGTACTGCGAGGCGCTGCGACTCAGGCTGTTGGCTCTGGAGCGTGCGCAAATGCCCAGAACAGAGCCACCAATGGCGCTGCCAATCCCACTACCTCCACCGCCGCCGCCGCCGCCGGCGCCAGAGCCAGAGCCAGCACCAACACCGCCACCAGCACCACCATTGTTGGCCGGCGGCCGTGAGGCGGGCGGCTCTGGCGGCATCGGAAGCGTCGTGATTTCAAAGTCGTTAGCATTGATGTGACAACAGGCTGATTTGTGTTCGGGTGTGTCCTCTTTGGGAAAGCACTGAAAGTGGTCAATAACGAGAGAGAGAGAGAGAGAGAGAGGGGGATAGAGAGTTAGTGAGTGTAAAAGCATCATAAATCTAGTGTTAGTTTCGAAATTAATAAGCATTTTAAGCTCGCATTTATGCCAAAATATCCAAATGACGCAGCTGAGCCGCAAAATTGTGCAAGTCTCGTGCCTCGTGTCTCGGGACACGAAAATCGTGCAGTTTTATTGCCAGAGTTTTGATTGTAAACTACAAAAAAAAAGTAATTAAATATGAAACTAAATATATATAACTATAAAGATAAAAATACTAAAAAAATGAAAAATATATTAATATATAAAATAATAATATAGAAAAATGGATAAGTAAGTATATAAATAGTAATATATATAATAATATGTATAAAGATAAATATGGTTAAAAATTTAAAAATTAAAAAAAATATATTTTATAATTTATAATATATGATTTATAAATGAAATTATAAAAATTAAAATGAAATGTAAATGATTAAAATAAACACATATGTCATTATATGTGTTTATTTCAAAAAGAAATGTAAATGATTAAAATAAACACATATAATGACATATAAAACTAAACTATAAATATAAAAAATTGTAAAATATAAAAATTTAAATAAAATAATAAAAATATATAAAAAAATAATAAATGTAAATGATTAAAATAAATGCATATAATTACATATAAAACTAAAATATAAATATAAAAAATTTTGAAATATACAAATTTAAATAAAATAAAAAAAATATATAAAAAAATAATAATAAATGAATTTATAAAAATTAAAATGAAATGTAAATGATTAAAATAAATATATATAATGACATATAAAACTAAAATATAAATATAAAAAAATGTGAAATATAAAAATTTAAATCAAATAAATATAAAATATAAAAAGTAATTAATGATTTATAAATGAATTTATAAAAATTAAAATGAAATGTAAATGATTAAAATAAATATATATAATGACATATAAAACTTAAATAAAAATATAAAAATTTAAATAAAATAAATATAAAATATAAAAATATAAATTTAAAAATATATAAATATTTTGAGTAATCTTGTAGCTTAGCCCTAACCAAAGATAAAATAAATAAAAACATTTAGAATTTAGATGCCTAAGCTTCAAGCAATTAAAATTTGTATTACTATATCTTAGCCAATTCTGGTTTATTTATATTTTAATAAATATATTAGATATTATATAAATTATATTTATTTTATTTATATGTTAATAAATATACTAGATATAATAAAAATTATATTTATTTTATTTTTATTACTATGTTAATAAATATATTAGATAGTATATCAATTATATTGATTATTTATTATTCATTACATATCAGCAATGAATAAATTGATTTATTTTCTGTTTATTATTCCCAAATGGGCAATGCCAAGTTTCAACGACTTGAACTTGAACTTGTATAAAATAAATTTACGAGTGAAAGATATAAACATAATTTATGAACAAATCGAACAAAAGCATAAAGTAAAATCAGAAATTAGGGCAATGCCAGACTAGTTTTACGACTCGAAATAATTATTTTATTCTGTTCTATTCCTGAGAGCAGTTCAGTTCGTGACATGATATGAAATGGACGTGAAACACCCAAATATCAAGTGAGAAAATCTTTACATTTTATAATATTTTCGTTTTACATTGAGCAAACATTGAGCTCAGAGCGCGCTCATCTCTGGCTGAGGGTGCGGCTCATAAATTTGCTGGAAATGACCTCAGTCAGTGTTTGAGCTGTTCGGAAGTAAATCATGCAACTTGACTGCGCTTTCCCAAAATGAATTTGCCTGCTCTTATTTTGTGCTGTTCGCATTCTATCAATATGAGCCGAGTGAGCTTACATATTTGGGTGGGCGTGGCAGGCGGCATGTAAGCGCCACTCTCGCTTAGCTCTTTCATAATTCAAAATCACTTTTCACTGTTTGCTCTTTGGCTGTTTGGCTGTTTGTTCGTTTGTTTGGACACCGGGGCGAATATCCTGTGCGTATATGTTAGCTAGCACCTTTTAAATTTATGGCCCCTGGCGGTCCAGTGTTTGGCATGCTGACAGCACAGCTACACCAAATCCCTCAATATATGAGCAGCTTTTGTGTTTCACTTAGCAACTGCAGAGCAGCTCAACAGCAGCTGCATTTAGGAGTCAGAAAGCAAAAGTTATGCTGGGGTCACTAATCACCCAAACAGGGCAACCAAAGTAGCTGCCCTTGTTAAAATAAAACTGCTTAAATTATACATTTGATTTTAATAGAAGTTCCCAAACTACTTCAAGTCTCAGAGTTTAATCAATGGCATTAAATTTGTATTTTTTTTTCTTCTTTTCGTAGTTTCATATACGTTCTCTCTCTCTCTCTCTCATTCTCTCTATCTCTCTTTGTGTTCATGTGAGAAGCTTAACAATGCTCGCAAGTCCATAAGTGGACGAGCAAAAAACACTCACTTTGCTGGGCATCAATTGTCGGCTGAGGCGACGGAAATCTGAATTTAGCAGCCAGTACATAAAGGGATTCCACAGGCTGTTGCTCAGCGATGTCCAGGTGACGACAAAGTCCAGGAACGGCGGCAGCTGCAAGCACAAGACACATGCACGAGTAGATAAGCACAAGAGCAAATACATACACAAATACAAAAACAAATAATATGCACGAAGAGGCGGGCAGTGTGCGTTGAGCATATTACGTATGCGAGCCGTGGGCTGCGCCTGCATATACACATACATATACATAAAGTGGAGCGAGTACTTGCCTTGGAGCCCGTGCAGGCGGTGACTATCTCCTGTATTGTCCAGGGCGTGACCATAACAATGAAGCCCAGCGAAATGGCCGCCATCGAACGGGAGGTGTTGCCGCTCGAGTTCTTCTCCTGGATGGGCACAATCTGCAACAAATGGGCATCGTTTAGCAATCTAATTAGAGGCGCTGCATAAAATGTAAACTAGCTGTGGTAGGCCGCATGTGGCAATTGGCAAGTGGCAAGTGGCAAGTGGCAAGTGGCATGCGGCAAATGGCATGTGGCATATGCATGGAAATATAATTTTAATGCAATTAAGAATCAGTTGAATGCGAAATATAAAATGATGCGATTGCGCGACTCTTTTAATGTGAAATAAATCAATTTAATATCGTAATTTGAAAATATACAAATTATCAAATATATTCGTTCATAAATTTAAATATGACTTTAAAGATTGTATTATATAATATTTATAAATGTGTATTTCAGTTGATGTTATTTTATTTTATATAAATTAATAAATATATCATTTTAATTAATTTTTTAACATATAAAATTATATAAAAAAAAATTATTAGGTTTATTTTATGTAAATTTGTATTCATTGATTTTATTATATTATTTTTAAATATTTTTATTTAATTTAAAAGGTTAATAAATTATTATTTCATTTTAAAATGCGCAGAAAAATTTTGTTTGTAATTTTAGTTTTTTTTTCTTTAAGAATTCAGGATACCTACCTAGAAAAAAAAGCTATATCTCAAAATATTTATTTATTTATTATTCATAAAATAAATAAACATTTTGAGATATAGCATTTTTTTTTCAAATATAGACCAATTTTAATGTCATAAACAATTTATTTATATTAGATATTAAGCTTAAAATTTAATATTTAATATCTTATATTTTTATTCGTAACCTTTTATATAAAAATATATATATATATATTTATGTATATTTATTATATATATATATATATATTTTTTTTTTTTTTTTCCAATCAATTTTCATTTATTTTATTTTCATAAATTTATTTTGGCAGTTGCATAAAAATATATTTTTATAGGCAGAAATTTTAGTTTTTAATATTTAATATTTAATATCTTATATTTTTATTCGTAACAATTTTCATTTATTTTATTTTCATAAATTTATTTTGGCTGCATAAAAAAATATTTTTATAGGCAGAAAGTTTAGGTTTTAATGTGAAAAGAATTTGCATAATAAAATGAAAATACACAATGAAAAATTTAAATTTGAATTCAAAACTGAACAAAAAGCAAATTTGAAATATTTAAAATTTAGTTTTGATTTATGTACAAAATATGTTAGCTAAAATATGGAAATACTTAAGTGTTTGCGTGTGGCTTAGATTACTCTAAATTGAAATTCGATTTGACTTAAGCTCGGACTCACCTTTTTGGTAATCTTGTTTGTCATGCTTGGCATGCCGACCAGGCCCATGCTCATGGCCATGCTCAAATGGTTCATAACCGGCGCTCGATGATGATGCGGATGATGCGAGTGTCCATGGCTGCCATGGCCGAATAGGTGGGCGGACTGCTGATGCTGCTGCTGCTGCTGCTGCTGCTGATGTGGATGTGGATGTTGATGTTGATGCTGGTGTTGATGCTGGTGTTGATGCTGGTGCTGATGCGGATGCGGATGCTGATGCTGATGCTGCTGGAGCTGCTGCTGGGGCGGATGGTGCGGATGCGGATGATGGGCGGCTGCTGTGAGCGGCATTGTTGGGTCATTTAGGCGAAATCGACTCATGTGAAAGCTGGAGCCGTAGCAGTACATCAACACCATCGTGGTGGGAAAGTACAACGCACACGTGGACAGAATGCGGTACGAGGGCTTGCTATAAAACGGCTCGCACGCCATCAGACCCGTGTTGTTGAAATAGTAGCCTGTATGCATATATATATATTTATAGAAAGAGAGAGAGAGAGAGAGAGAGAGAGAGAGAGTGTGCGATATATAGAGAAATGTCAAATGAGCAGCTGCAGTCGATGGCCAGCTGTAAGTGGGTGTGAGACTGATGAGCACTCACCTTTGGGCAGCACCAGAAACCCAAACACCGTCAGGCTGATAATCCATGTTAAGCTCAATATGGCAACGCAGCCCTGCAATACACATGAGATTTACAGATTCACATACATACACACACACACATATATATATATATATATACATAAAGAGCAGTTGTGGCTAGAGTTAGGTTTGATGCGCCCCGCGGTGACCAACCGCAATGCTGGCTTTAGACATTGCCACATACTCAAAGGCAACTCTGCCTCTCCCTCTCCCTCTCCCTCTTCCCATTTCTCTCCCTCTATCTCTTTTGCTCGCAGCCGTTTCCAGCTGTTTGTCTGATTTATTGCTGACGTCGAATTATGTGCTCCGATTCAAAGTCATTCTGCTGTGCTGCACTGCAGCTGCACGTGCCGCTCTAATCCTAATTACCCATCAAAAGTCAATCTAAATTTGGGCATTTGATAGATCGAAACTAAAACTCAATCAATATAAATTAGGAGGTTTTTTGCAGAGAAGAGATAAGAGAGAAGAGGCGGAGAGAGTAGAGGGGATAATGATGGGCAGAAGTTTTTAAGGTTCTATAATTATTAGTTTTGTATTTTAGAGAGCGAATGAGGAGACAGCAAGATGAGGAGGAGAGGGGTTTCAGATTCCATAATTATTAGCTGATATTATTATTATATTATTATGATTATTTCATTATTTTTATTATTTTTTATTATTTTATATTATTTTCAGTTTCCATAATTATTAGCTCATATTTATTTATTATTTATATATATTATATAATTTATATTATTTTTAGATGCCACATTTATTAGCTGTTTTTTTTATTTATTTATCATTTATATATATTTTATTGTTATTTTTATTATTTATATTATCATTTATATATATTTTATTATTTATATTATTTTATATTATTTTTAGATGCCATGTTTATTATACATATATTTTTTTATTATTATTTATATATTTTTTATTATTATTTATATTATTTTAGATTATTTTTAGATTCGATATTCATTAACTAATATTCATTTATTATTTATATATATTTTATTATTATATTTATTATTTATATTATGTTAAATTATTTTCATTATTTCTATACATTTTATTATTATTATTTTTTATATTAATATTATATATTACAAATTTAACTTGATCTAGATACGGGCTCTCTTAGCTGTTCTGCTGGGCAAAGTAATTAATATATATTTTCTCTTGACTTAAGAGCTATTTGGCAAGGCTGTGAAAGTAAGGCCAACAAGGATCTGTGTGAACTAAAACTATCTTTTATACAAACATAAGCATGTTTGCTAATGACCTTAATAAAAGAGTTTGAGGCCAAAGGATTTTCGCCTTGAAAATTGCCTTTGGCGAATAACATCAAACAAACTGGAGAGAGTGAGATAGAGAGAGGGAGAGAGAGAGCTAGCTATGCCTTCAACAAATAAATATTTTGTAAAAAATTAGGGCGTGGCCAGAGTAAATGGAATTAAAAACTTTTGATTACGTTGAAAACATTGGGCAGAGTCCAACCATAGGCGGGCACACAGCAGGATGAATTTGAGAATGGCTGAGTCTATCATAACTGGCTAACTGACAGGCTGACAGACTGACAAACTGACAAACTGACAGTTAAACTGGCAACTGAAATGGGAACATTTCACAGCACTCGCAAGCCACTTGCAACAGTCAAACAGACAAATGTTCAACTTGCAACTTGTTGTTGAACTTATTTTATTGTTTATTTAATTCACTCCATTATTTCATTGGCAACTCGCCGCAGCTGTAAGCGATCAGCGTCGCCAGTGCAGCAGCAGCAGCAGCAGCTGAGCTCATTGAATCTGCCATGCGGCAAATATGCAAATTTATGCGAATTATAGCCAAGTGATGTGTGCAAAGCTAATAAGGCTTAAAAAATCAGTAAAAAATTGTTAAAAAAATTATAAAAAATATAAATGTAATGTAAACAAATTGTAACAAATTAATTCTATGAAAATTGAGCTGAAAAAAAAGGGAAAAAAAAACCATAAATTGAAGAGTAAAAAAGTTAGATTTAACAAATGTTTAAATAATATAAAAATATATTTTCACTAAAAATTTATAATATGAAATAATACATTTTTATTTATTTTATGAAAATAAAAATAAATATAAATAATATCAAAAAGTTAGATTTTACAAATATTAAAATAAAATAAAAATTTATTTTCAGTAAAATTTATAATATTAAAAAAAGATTTTAGGTAATAGCACGATTTATTTTTATTAAATTAGAGCTAAAAGTAGATAAAATACGTGGGAAAGAATTAAACATAAAAAGAAAATAAAAATTTATTTTTAAAATAATTTATTGTAATAATTAATATATTTTTAGTACGGGCACATTTTAGTGTATTAAATTAAAGATAAAGAACAGAAAATTGGAATTTAGATTTAAATATTGTAAAATAAAAATTTTATTTTTTTTTAAATTATTTATAAATTAATAAATTTTTAGTAAGGGCACGTTTAAAGGCTCTTAAAATATATCTAAAAGTAGAGAAAAATTGGGTGGGAATTAAAGAGTTAGATTTAGGCATATTTTAACAAATGTAAAAATTAAATAAAAATATATTTTTAAAAAATTAGTATAATATATAATAAATGAATTGTAAAAGCTCAAAATTTTTTTTTGGCAATTTATCTGAATTCTATGAAGACACATCCGCTCCGAAAATGCATAATTAACAGTTATTCATAGTCAATGATTCGAAAACAATACGAATTGAAATCTAAATTAAAATTATGTTGAAGGGCGAAAAAAATCATTTAATAATATTTTTGTTCAAGGCAAAGTTTTGAGCCGTCATAAATTAAGCAACATAAATTTCGCGCTGCAATTTATGGGCTGTGCCAATAAAGAGCGAGACTAAAGCTAAAAACTTGCAGCTAACCAAGAAGTGTGAGAGGGAGAGGGAGAGGGAGAGGGAGAGGGAGAGCGAGAGAGAGGGCGGACAAATTGCGTGGCTGGAGTGTCAGTCGCTTCGGCTGGCGGCGTCAGCTTCCATTTATTAATTTTCGACATTGCACACTTTATTACAAAATGGGCGTGGCTGTGCGCCAATTTCGCCAACACCAGCCAAGGATTGCACAACACAGAAGCCTCGAAAGCAAAAAAAAAAAAAAAGAAGAAAAAACAAAGCAAAATAAATGAAAGGAAAGCCAAAGGAAAAAGGCAAATAGCAAAAGGAAAAAGGCTGAAAGCCAATTTTATGCAAATATTTTCAGCTAATATTTTTTTTTTTTTTTATTTGCTTTGTTTTTACATTCCAAAATTCGCATGTGCATAAAAATTTGACTGCGTGTGTTTCCTCGCTTTTCCTGGCATTTCCACAAAAATTTGCCCACTTTAAAGGGCAGCAAAATCAATATAAATATTAACTTGGCATCTTACTAATTGAGTGCATTGCTTAATAATATTATTAAATCATAGGATGTTGCTAAAAAAAAAAAAATATATTTATACACAGCTTAAAAGAGGAAATGCCGCGGCAAAGTTTTCGCTTGTTGCTGTCAAAAGTAAGTTTCCAATAGGAACTCTAAGTTGATACATCGAATAAGAAAAAGTTTGTGACTAGCGTTGCCACCTTGCAATAAAGTGCAACGGCTGTAGCACAAAGCAGATTACGTTTGACAGTTGGACATAAGTTGTATAAGAAAAATATCCGACTTGTATAAGAGTTATTGCCAAGTTGTTGCCAATACGCTGTGGCTCAACTCAATAAAGGAATCAATAATTTAAAAATATTTAATAAAATCTTATTTGCCAACAGTTGCATTTATATTTTTATCTAACAGCTCATCTCGTAATCACTTGTTTCAACTTTTATCGCCTCATTTGGGCTTATCTATGGATTGCTGTATATTTGTAGAGCTTAAATTTCAAATGCTTTATGGTCGTTATGTTAATATACATTTGCATATTTAAACACAAATCATAAAAGCACCGTTGCCTGCCTGGGTCAACCGGACAGACTTTTCGTCCGTTTTGTAAATGATACGCGACGTTTCGCTGTCCAAGCCCAAAAATTATTTCTTTCCACTTCCGCAGACACATTTCTCTTCTCCCTTTTATTTTATGCTTTTTTCCTCTTCTTTTTCTTACACGCTCTTGCGTAAATGTTGTTGTTGGCTCATAAATTATGATGTGCGAGAGTGTGCGAGTGTTTGCGTGTGTGTTCTGTACCAGCACGAAAAGAGTCACTGAGAGTGAGAGAGGTCGGTCGCGGAAGACCATGAGAGTAACGGACAGCCATGGCTCGTTTGGTGCCCCTTCTCCCTTACTCTTGCGGTTACTTGGCCGGCGCCGCTTCATTTGCCTGTCCTCGTGCGGTAGCCGTCGGCCCCGCGTATCTCTCTGGGCTTAGCTCTCTGCTGTGGTCGGCGTATTTAGTCAAACTCACACACAAACAAAAAGAAGAAAAATAAAGTCCCGAAACGAGGATACGAAAAAAATACGAAAAAGCTGGCGTTTTTTATGTTTATTTTATACACTTTTCGACTGTTTATGCTGTGTTTTATTTCTGCTTGCTTTGCTTTTTCATTCTTCATTCTTCATCTGTTGGCGCTTTGTTTTGTGTGCAGCGTTTTAATGACTGCCAAAGAGCTTAAAGCTCATTATCCCCATTTATCTCTGCGTAATTGGCTCATAGATGATTTTGCCATTGCTGTTGTTGTTGTTGTCTGCCCGGTCTATGCTATTGGTGCGTGATTTTTTCGGTCTTTCCCTATACGCTTTGTTTATTGCCGCTGTCCTTTGTGATAAATTCTTATCTTAACTTATCCCGCACAGCTTATCGCAGCTGACAACGTGCCTTATCTGCCTTGGCGCGCATTAAGCCAGAGTCAAAATTATGCAACAGAACCGCTCTGCCATCGCCCCAACCCCGTTTCACTTACCTTCTTGCTGGAGTGCTGATAATAACGGCGCGGATGCAGCGCACACATGTATCTGTCCACGGCCATGCAGACGAGTATAACGGCGCTTTGTTGCGATAAGGCGCCACGCAGCAGGGCCTGGCAGAAGAAGTGAGAAAGGAAACGAGTGAGACAGCGAGTAAGAGAGAGAGAGAGAGAGAGAGATAGTGAGAGAGAGAAAGAGAGATGCATATGTATACATTTAATATTTAATTTTAAAGAAAAGTTATTATTTTTCGAACAATATGACTTCAATATACAAAATGTATCTATAGATTTGGTTTTGATTTCACTTTGGTTGCCTTGAAGTGGATTCATGCAGCTGAGCTAACGTAACATATTTAACATATTGTCAATATTTAATAATTATTTAATAATCAAAAGCTCAAAATTAAATTGCTTTTCTGGGGCTTATATTTCGTAATTTTAACAAAGAAATTTTTAAATTTTTTAAGATGAGCAGAAAACTGCTGTGACCAAATAAGAAATTGCAATAAAGGAAAATCGAGTTAAGACTCTGCATAATGTGCATTATGAGCCAATATATGTTATTCCTTAACTGCTTGTCAGTGACTAAACATATAGTTATTGACCACTGCCAACAATACTCATTATTGGCCAATTTATGAGTTCACAAATTTATAATTTGCAGCGACTTTTTCTTTTTATTTATTTTATTTTAAGTATTTTAATTATTTGTTTTTATTTTATTTTATTTTATTTATTTATTTTATATATATATATATTTTTTTATGTTAAGTTTTTAATTTCTTAACAAACTTTTAATGGCTTGTAAGTAACTAAATATTAATATTTAAATGATATTTAAATGATTACTGAAGTTATAGTTAAATACCTTCAGTAATCAATTAAATAAATCTTATTTGGTCACTTATATTATAACAAATTTAGTGAATAAACTATTATAAACAAGAATTAGTCATATTTAATAAATTAAATAATTTTACTTTAATTGTAAATACGTGAATTTTTAATTTGAATTTAAATGTCAATTAAGTCTAATCCAATTGAACGACAAATTAACCAGGTACTCAAACATAATGCAATTAATTTGCTTGTTATTACTATATTTTTTTTACTATACGACCCGAAAGCCGCTCTGTGATTAAGCCAGGTAGCTCGGTTCAGTGGCCGGTTTATGGGCAGAGCAATGCATTATCTGTTTATTAGCTGCCCCGAGCCGCACAATGGGGCTTGACGTGTTGTTACACGATTATAATTGAGCTATAACTTGATGGTAATCAGATAATTGGCAGCAATATGTATGAGCTCACCTGTATCTGGCAGAAGATCTCGCCGTATGGCCAGCAGTGAAACAAAGCGGGCATCAGACCAAACGGCGTAATTAGCAGTCCAATTGTCAGGTCGTTCAGGGCCAGCGAGGTGAGCAGATAACGTGGCTAAAAGCAAATACAGTCAGTGTGGCTATTGCAACAGTCATTCGCTCGGCCCCTACGGCCCTGACTCACCTGTTGATGTATGTAGGCGGCATAGCGCCGATTGTTAATGACAAAGATTACGAGGCAATTGGCCCCGATCACCCCCAAAGTTAGCACCAATATCAGCACGGCCTCAATCGTCTCTGCGATGCCAATGTGCACGATGAAGTTGTGGCCGGAGTAGCGCGGATGCGAGCAGCTCGAGTTCTTCACAGCCGGCGCCACCAGCAATGAGCCAGTCTTCAGGTCCATTGCAATGCTGAAATAGAAAATAGAAAAATATATTTTAATACATTTTTATTTATATATTTACATTTTTTATTTTATTAATTTAATTATGAATATTTTTAAAATTTTTAAAAGTTTTTTTATTTTGCTTGTGCATTTATAGGCCAAACATTTTTTTTTGCCCAATATAAATAACAATTTAAATGGAAAACATTTTTTATAATGAATAATCAATGAAAAAGTATTAAAATAAAATATACTGAACAAACTCAAAGAAATATCAACTTGGTTTGCTACATGTGCCTTAGCTTTGATGCTGATATTCAAATGAGCTTTGAGCTGAGTTATCCAAGAATTGGAAATTAAATTGGAAGTTGATAACTCAATAGACTCTCAGGTAGGCCAGTCAATAAACATAAGAGTGTATATAATTAATAAATATGAGCGCTGAATTTATGTAGATATTTTATATATAGATATTTCAATTATTTATAAATTTTTTTTTGTATTAATAAAATTATTTTATATTTATTAAATTATTATTATTTCCTAATTTGTATTTATTAAATTATTTGATCTTTATTAAATTTTTTATATTTATTTAATTATTTAATGCTACCTAAATTATTTTATTATATTAAACTATTTTATATATATTAAATTTTTTATTCAATTATTGTATAGCTTTTAAAGTATTTTATGTTTCTTTATTAAATAATTTTATATATATTTAATTGTTTTATGTATGTTAAATCATTTGATATTTATTAAATAATTTTAATTTTCTTTAATTATTTTATATTTACTAAATTATTTTATACCTATTAACTAAGTAAAATTGTATTTAAATATTTTTACAATAAGAAAATTTAAATAATAATTTTTATTCTATGTAAGAGATGCGAACAGCTCGCAGAGTTGGCTTTGATTGTCCATTTGGTCGTTAGCACTGCATTTGCGGTGAGCGCGCAGTGATGTCGTTTCCGCTGCTTCCGTTTCCCCTGGTGAAAATATGCAAAATGGCGACAATTTGTTATGCCATAATCAAGTCAAAACATGCGAAAGCCAAGTCGCGTTGACAATTTATCAGCTGAGCGAGATTGTGGACCACTGCGACTCGCATCAAAATGATACGAGATGCAAACAGAAAGACAAAAGAAAACCAGATACGGACAGATGGAGAGAGTAAGTGAGTGAGGGAGATACAAAGAGACAGAGAGAAAGAGGAGCAGTTGCCAATATGGCAAGAGTTTCGGCTCGGCCAAAAACCACGCGCTGACATAATGAAACTTTACAGGATAATTGGATGATTCCGCGTGTTTTTCTTTTGCTTTTGTCCCCATTGCGTTGCGGCTCGCCTCGTTTTTAGTGCGTTTTCCTTCGCCTGCGATAAATCAAAGCCACGTTGATGCCATTGTCTACTCGTCTCGTCTCGTCTCGCCTCGTCTCGCGGCGCTGACATTGAGAAATGCTTGAGAATGGAGCTGCATAACCGAACGCTCTTATTTGCTTTAAAGACTGTCTCACACTGTGGCAGGCGACGGCTTCTGTCTCTGCCTCTCTGTCTCACGTACGCACGGACTCTTATTAGATTCGGCCATGCTTACAATGTCATATAGCCAAGCTCTGCGCCCGTGATTTATCGTGCTCGTCTCAGCGATGCTGTATTTATGCTAAGTCCACAAATCACCCCATGAAATATAACCGAAAACTGCAAAAACATCAAGTCCAATAGATTTACTACACCAATTTCGCACGGTGTCTGCCGAGCATGTTATTAGCTCCGATTGAAACATATTCAAATGGGGCCGGGCCTAACATATGAGCTGGCGAAGTCAAATCTGATTGAATTGATTGTGAAAAGTAAACAAATAGAAAAATATATTCCTGTACAAATTTATTTGGTATTTTATCAAAGATGCGAAAAGACTTTGCAGGATATGCATTTGCAGGATTCAATTCACAGTAGCTCGTAGCTGGCAGCAGTTGAAGCTGATAGCCATTGAATGTGGCACTAATAAACCCAGAAAGAGAGTGGGAGAGAGAATAAGAGAGCGCGAACTAGAGACAATAAGTGTGGGGGGGTTCGGGGCTGGCGCATTGTGGCCAAAAACCCAATTCAATTTCCAAGTAATGAAAAGAGGAAATTCGCTTAATTCCACGTATTGTTAAGTCGGACCCAATCGGAGCGTAACCGAAACAGCACCAGTTACCAGCGGGTGGCGTCAGTGTAGAGCAAGTGCCACAGATTCCAGTGTCAAATGCGAGACCGCGTAATTGTTTTAAAATGCGAATAAGCGAAAATGGCAATAAAATCATTTGGCCAAAAGCAGCACAAAGCGCAGTTTGCAATTCAAATAAGCGAAATATCCCGAGCCCGAACTCAATACCGATACAGTGCAGTCGTCATCAATATTGTATGTAACGAACGGGCAGCCGGACCGAACATGGCCAAAGACAAGCGACGGGAATAAATAATTTAGTTGCCGGATTAGAGAGCCACAATCCGCTTTTGAATTTACACTCAAGTTACTTCCATTAGTGGCATTTGGTGAGCGCACAAAACTATTGCATATCATTAGGCGCTGACGACCTCTGCCCGCGCCTCGCTGCCCGCTGCCTACGTCGACTGCAGTTGTCAAGCAGCGCACGTTGCTTGCATAATCCACGCCCCAAACTTATGACACCAACTTGGCAAAGGATTTGGCCCATTCTCACAATGAAATGACAACGGCAACGGCAACGGCAACGGCAATGTGGATCTGGCGACAACCACGACACGCTGCCAGTGTTATTGTGTCCACAAAATGGCCAAGAAGCAGCAGGCAACTCAAAATGCCAAATTGAATGTATATCCGACTAGCTTAATGCTCTAGAAACATTTATATGCAGCTATAAACATATAAATGGCAAATTAATAATTGAATTTTAAGCCAACTCGACAAAGCTGAGCCGATTTAAATATTGTGGGAAATTTAATTTTTTATATAATTATGTAATATAAAATAATTTTATTTTCTGCTTAAGTATACTTTATATGATATATAATTATGCAGATTTATTTAAATATATATACAATATTTTTAAATGCCGAAAATAATATTTTTATATAATATTAAAAAAAATATATATTAATACCTAAATACTCAAATATATTTATACTGAAAATTAAATCAATATATATTATATTATTATAAAATAAAAAAAAAATAATATATATATATATATATATCAAATATATAATAATTTAACTTTCCGAACTTCCTCAGACTAGTGTATAAATCGAAATAATATATATAAATATATATGCACTTGAAGTCTTTTAGCCACTGTCTGCTTAAGTCTATTGAAAATGTTGTAGGCACAGAAGTTTATTTGATAGAGAGTTGACAAAGGAGCTTTGAGAGCCAAGCTCAAATACAATAGAACAGAGCAAGATGAGAGCTTGGCAGCAGAGGAAAGCTGTGAAATGGAAAGGAGAAAGCAGCTAAGGCGAGGAGAGGAAAGGGTTATCAATTCCGTATTCACAGTGCGTTTTGTGTACGCAACGAATGCGAATCCGTTTCTATGAATATTTCTCTCTCTGTGTGAATGTGTGTATGCGTGCGTGTGTGTGTGTGTGCGGATGCTTATACGTGTGTGTGTGTGTGTGTGGAGGGGAGCTCTATGCGTGCGTGTTAATGCACAAAACTGTAAAGTCCGACCATTTATTTAAGCTATATTCGGGCGCAAGCCTCTCGATGCATTTCATGCGCTCTTACACACACTCAAAAACAGAAACACACACACATACGCACACTAACACATATATGAAAAGTTAAAACTGCTGCCGTTCTGTGGCTTTGTTGTTAAGCCTCTGCTGACAGTCCATGTGAATGTGGGTGTGTGTGTGTGAGAGAGAGTGTTTCTCTGTGTGTGAGAGAACGCATTTCAAATGCAAATTTGCTGCGCACGGATTTCAGCTGCTATGTTGCGATACCCTGTAAGAATGAGAGAAGAGGGCATACGCAACAGGCAGCTGTGAGACGTCGAGACGAACACGAGTTCCCTCTGGGCTTTATATAAATTTGTGTATGTGCACATCTTTTAGTCGTGCATACCCCACCCCATCACCATGCTTGTTGCACTTATTGTCGCTGTTGCAATTTTGGCAGCATTTGCCAGCTCTGGCTTATTTATAAGATTTTCTTTGAAGCGTCACACTTGCCACATGGGTCAAAGCTGATTTCGCTCGACAAAATACCTCAGTTGCAGTGGCAGCCGTTGACTGATTGCTCGTTGGCAAAAGCCTCGCAGCTCGTGCGCGCCAACTGATTTAGGCCACATTGTGGCTGGACGAAATCGAGCCCAAAACTTGTTGCCCAATCAGCAGGAGAGCCGCGCATTAATCAGTCGAAAGCAAATTTTAACTGCTTCCCGTTTTTTTTTCATAAGTCAATTAAATTTTGGATGTCAGCTACAGCTGCGCTCATTCAATTTGTGAAATTAATTATGCAATGAAATTGCCGAGCAAACACATATATGCATAACTGGCGACAATTGCCAGATGTCTTTCAAGTGTCAACATTTGATTATTACATCATATTTCTCGCTGGCGAAAGACTCCTCGTCTCCGAGTCCTTCTCGGCTGCTGTCGCTGCTTTCACTTTATTTGCTTTTTAATGTCATTTAGCATATCAACAGATGTTGTCTCTGTTTTACATATATATATATATATATATATATATATATATATATATATATATATATATATATATATATATATATGGGTATTTTCAGTGCATCAGCAAATGCTGGCATTTTTGGCAAATATTTTCAGTTTGAATTTATAATTTAATGGCAAATCTTGTAAGGCAACCCAACAACCACATATGAGGCATAAATTAAACAACTGCTGAGTTGGAATTTTTAGGAATAATATCACTTCTGTCGTAGCCTCTACGGACGGCAGAAAGTAAACAAAATTTCATTTTACTGCTAATAATCTTAAATGTGCTCACTTGGGACAGCAAGTCAGAGATAAAATTTACATTGACCTAATTATTATAAATTTAATAAAACTTAAAGTAATTGAAATCATTTGCCGCAGGCTTCGGTAATCGCAGACTTGTGAAAGTTATTGGCTCAAATGTGTGCACATCGTGGGAGGCAGATATGTTTTGTGATTAATGTTAATTAATTCAAATGCTCGAATTACTGTGCGCATATACAGTTTCAGCTTGGCCAACTGTTGCCGCTGTGCCCGCGTGCAGCAGCCGTTGTGCACTCTAATGAGGCATTTGTGCGAGCATTACGCATACGACGCGATGGCCAAAGTTTTCACTGATTCGCTTGCACATGTGCGCGGAGAGGGCGAGCCAGAGCATATTCAAAAACTTACACACTTAACTTTTTTAATAAGCAATTTTGTGTTGCCTTTGGGTCGGGTCGGGTCGGGTCGGGCATTGAATTAAATCAAATTATGCGCCATTAAGTCATAATAAGAGAATTACGTGCATGAAATCGCGAGCAGCGGCATCGAAGGCGGAAGCGTGCATAAATCAGTTTTAATATAAATGATTGATTTAATATTATTGAATTCAAATAAAGCACATAACATTATTTGACTGGCATCCGACGCCGATGCCGATGCCGCCGCAGTTGATGACTTGATGATGGCTCTGGCAGCCTCGATTCGAAATGCTATGCAAAGCGAATTCACAAGCGATTCTCTGGCGGGGTTTCTCTGTTGAAAGGAGATAACATGTGCAACAAATACCCTGCAGTGCATATTACAATATGACACATGTATTTTTGATTAAGTGTTAAGAACTTGAATACAAAAATATTTATAATTATAAAATATAATATAAATAAAAAATATATATAAAATAAAATATATATTATTTTTAGTTAGACAATTAATTAATTTAATAATATAAATTGAATTTGAACACTTGCCGAGCTTATCAATTGAAATATAAAATAATATATATTATATATATTTTTGATTTTATATAAATAAAAATATATACAATATTATATTATTTTTATATAATTTTTTCAGTGCTGAACAAGTATGAGATTTTTATGTACTTTATTTCCCAAATAAAATATAAAATATTATATTATATTAAGTTATTAATAACTTCCTAATATAAATAACTTTTTTCAAGGCTGCACTCTGTTCAGCATGGCGTATACTCAATTTATCAATTAAAATCTCTGCATCATGCTCTGCCTGTCATGCTCACTCTAACGCACATAGGATCCATTTTAAAACTCTGCCTTATTTACAGGGCATTTGAAAAGCGCAGAAGCACCCACAGCAATGCCCGCAGAGCCGGATAAAGTTTTAACCAAAAACGGCGCAAACGGAATATAATAAATACGTGCAATGCATTTCTAATTTTTATGTGCTGCCAATGCTTTTAACATGCCACAAAAAGCCGCATAAAAAAGAAGCTGAAAACGTTCAAAGTTTCTACAAAATAATCGCCCGCTCGCCTGCAATTAAAGAGGTGAAAGCGCCACATATTTGCCAGGGGCTTGGGGCCTCGACTCTTTTGTGTTTTTGGCATGCGTTGTCACGTACATGTTAAAAAAAAAAAAAAAACAAAAATTGGAAGAGCAACGGAAAGAAAGCAGAGCGTAAATGTTTTAAAAGTTGCATCAAAGTTGTTATGAAGTATTTGCCCAAGCCACAAAAAGGAGCAGCCATCACAACATACACACACGAATGCACACATACACAAACACACACACGCACTCACACATGGACATCTTTACACACTAGCGAAAAAGTCAGAAAGTCATTTTATAAATTGCAACGTTTGCAGAAAGTCTGAAGAAATTAGCTGCAACATGTTCGAGCTTAAGCCAAATTTAACTCCTAGTTATATACTAAATGTATATGTAGCGCTGTCTGGCTGTCTGTGTGAGCCTCTATTTGCGTGTGTGTGTGGCAATTGACAATGGAATAAACATAATTTGCTTGCATTTAAAATTTTAATTTTAAATCTAAAAAAAAATTATTACATAATATTATAAATATTATTTTTTTTTTTTTAATTTTAAATAATAATTAATTACTTATAAATAAATTAATTTGTTAATTATAAATTAATAAAAATATATTGTTCTTATATAGAAAATATTTATGAAGATACATGTAAAATTTTAATAAGATTTTTAAAATATTTATTAAAATATTTTATATTTATTAAAATTTTTTAGTTATGGACAAATTGAAAAATCAAAATTTAATTTTTGCTTAGTTGCTTATGTTTATTATATTATATATAATATTATATATTTATTTATTATATTATTATTATTATTATTATATTATATATAATATTATATACTTTTAAATTTAATTTCAATTAAATTGTAAAAACATCAACATTTTTTACTTTAACATGAATTTAAAATAATTGCCAAAAATTAATTTTACTTCATAAAACAAAGCCGACAGCAGCGCCTGTTGAAAGTTGTTGGAAGAACCTTTTTTACGGCTATGTGACATGTTGCATTCTCCTGTTTACACGCTTGTTTCTCTGTGTCTAACTTCCCTTCCTCTCACTCTCTACTACTCTCTACATCACACTCTTTTATGTTAGAAGATATTAGATTTTGTGTCTAAATAAAATTAATCATTAACAGTAAATAATGTTAGTTTTTAAAAAATTAAAAAATTAAAATATATATTTATTTTTCAATATTTTTATTTATAAATTTTATTTGTTTTGCTCATAATATTTTTTCTTCTCTAAAAATGCTCGAAATATTTGATCTTTCTTAACAAATGAATTCCACTGTGTGGGACAGGGCGTGGCACCGCCTACCGCCAGTACATTGATGTCGCAGTGTAAACTTGTCTGTCGTTTTGGCTTGGGGCCAATTTCTGTTAGTTTTGGGGTACAATGCAAGCATGTGTGTGTGTATGTGTTTACCTTTCTGGGTTAGACTGAGGTGCACGCTGCTAGCTGACATTGTCTCGCTGTCTCTCTCTCTCGCTTAGTGTGTGTGTGTGTGTTTGTGGCTGGCACAGCTCATTTGGACTGTGCGTAGTTGATGTTTTCGTTTAGCTACTGCATGTAATTATGGTCGGCTCGGGGCCTGCGGCAGTTTTGGTATTATTAAGAAATGTTCTTTTCGGTCTTGGCAAATGCCAGACAACGAGCCTCGGCCGGTTGGATTACGCAGGTATTTAAATATAATTCCCAAGCAGAGAAAATTAATTAAGAAGAAATTTGTAAATTGCCAAGAAAATGCCATAAATAAATTGAGTTTATTTACAATTTTCGATTTGTGTTTTAATGCAATTAAATGGCATTTTCAGGCAATATTTCCCATAAGTCGATTAACTCGAAAATCACACACCCACACACAGTCAAACACATAAGCATATAGTTGACTCACTTTTAATGATGTCTGCTCATGTGTGTGTGTGTGTGTGTGCGTGTGTGTATGAACTACTCTAGTCGCATCCATTGGTTTATTAAGTCGTTTATTAAATGGTAATTGCATCCATGTTAAATCAAACGAGTGGGGCAACGCTCGAAGGCGACGCAGCTGATGGAGCCTAGTATAATTGAGATTTAATTGGAATGTAATTAAAATTAATAATGCCTTAATATAAAATGTAAATTGCAGAAGCCTCTCTCCTTCAATGCCGTCGACATCAATAGCAAATAAAGCGCATTCAGAACAATATGCTTAAATCATTTAATTAATGCCTGCGCCCATGCGGCATATGTGAAATTTCTTTTGTTGCACCAAGACTATTCGGCAGCGAAATGAAGACGTCCTTCGGGCAGTTGAGGTAATATATGAATATTATGTATGAAAGAAGCTGAATGAAAATATTTATAATTAATTGCGGTGACCAAAGCCGCAAATAAAGCACAATAAAAATATATATAAAATATAAGTAAATAATACTCAATTATTTGAATTAAAATAATAATAAATAAAAAATATATAAGATAAATTACTCTGAATAAATATATATTTAAATTTAAATAAATAAGTATATATATAATTAGCTCTAAATAAATATAAATTAAGGTTTTAGGTTATAAATTATACAGAATTTATGAAAATAAAATATAAATAAAATATATATATAACATTTAGCTTTATGTAAATCTAAAACTAAATCTAAATTTATATTTTTTGAACTAAACAAATATTTTAAAAATCAAAATATATTACTAAATAATATATATATTAAATAAAATAAATATATAATAACATATATAAAATGTAATATATATTTCCATTTTTATGCTAATCAAAGTAAAAGCTCAATTTGTCAATTTGTCCACAATTATAAGAGATGGGATAAAAAATAAATAAAAATATAATATAAATAAAAATGTTTCATAAATGCATCGTCATTTGTTGCGTCCGACGTCAACTTAATCAGCGCGTAGTTTGGGCCAAGTAACTAATTGGGGCAACACATGCTGAACGGCCCACAGAGCGCATGATGAATGTTCCACAAATGTGGCAAAGGGAAGACCATTAGTCACATGAGTGTGCTGAATGCTGAATGGTGAATGGTGAAAGGCTGAATGGCTGAGTGCTAGAAGGGACACCCTGTCAGAGGACATAAGAGGTGGTCAGCTTGTGGGCAGCGGATGCTGCTGAATGGCCATTTTGCAGTTGACTTCAGTTGACAAATTAAATTAGTCGTGCGAGCGTCCTTTGATAAATAATTAAAAGGGAAACAATTTGTCTTTGTTTTCAGCAATATTTGCAGTGTAGAAATGAAATTAGTTTCATATTTAGTAAAATATGGAAATGTGACTCACAAGATTGTTAGAGCCAAATGTGTTATATTTATATTCATATATAAATTATGTTTTAAGTCTACATCATTTATGGGCCTCAATTGAATTGTCAACGTCTGCGAATATAGCCGAAAGCCGTGCAAATCTCCATTGAGGCATTCACACAATTTCACGTGTCATCAGCGTCAGACGACAGATTCACGGATGCCAATGGAGCCGCAGGCAATGCGTAAGCCACAATCAACACAGTCCACACTCAGCACAGTCAACAGCTGAAGCCCGATGTCAAGTTTGATGATTTCCAATCGACGCTGTCACGGTCACTCAGGGCACAGTGCGGCGGAGTGCACAGTGTGGCAACAGTTATTAGCACGAGCGCAAAGTAAACGTCTCTTTGGCATTTTAAAGACATTTCGCAGCTCATTGGCAAATTTCATATTGCAGCACTCAACTTGGCATGATTGATAGCTCTTGAATATTCATTAAAAGTCAACATCAGGCAATGATATTTATATATATATATATATAAAGATATATATATAACTTATATATTTATTTATTGGAAGCGAATAAATTAAATGTCAACATGTGTGCCACTGCATTTGTGCACTTAATCACGTTGTTACCGCTCCAAAAGTCAGCGCAGTTGAACATTATTTTTATCCTTATGCCAGGCCAATGATAAATGAGAGTATGCCACTCGCCCTTGCCGGCTCTTAATCCTTATGCGAAATATTAATTAAGCATGCATGCAACTTTATTTTTTAATTATATCATTTTACACAGTCGTTTGACCCGCTGAAAAATAAACTCAAATAAATTTGGTTAAATTTCAAAAATAATTCCGAGAGAAAGACCCGGGCTTAAGCGACCGAAAAATACCCATTTATAAATTTATGTAAATTTATATCAAACCAGAGTAATATTATTTCCAAATAATGGCCTCAATTCAGTTCAAAAATAAATGCTAAAATAATTAAATATTTTTGAAATAATTAAATGTGTGAATTAATTTGTGTTCTATTGAAATTTCTCTTTGCATTACTCTCATTTGTTGCATGACAGTCAATTAACTCTCTTTCATTTTGCGCATAGAGTATGTGTAAATGTTTTTCGGTTATTTGAATATGGAGCCTCATTATATTGACTTTTGGCTTATATTTATTTATTCATATTCATATATGCATTGGTACATAAGAGTCAAGGGATTAAATTTTGTTATAAAAATATTTGAAATGCTATGAGCACTGTCTCCCCCGCTCTAGCTACCTGTCGCCTATTAATACAATATTCAAATAAGGTTACAAAACATATGTGAACAATGCAGATAAACAACGGCAGGAGAAGCGGCAGCAGCAGCGGCAACAGCCAACAAATGCCATTTGAGAGCCGCCAGATAAATGGCGGCCAACAAAAGCAACATGTTAAATAAATACGCATAAATTAATGCTAAACAAAAGCCAATATGGCTACACAAGCACCCAGTGTGTGTGTGGCTGTGCGTGTGCGCATATGTGTGTGTGTGAATTAGCCCACTTGATGTGGGCCGCACGCGCCAATTTGTGGCATGAACAGCTTCCTGCAATAAATGAATCGTGCCAATGGAGCGAAAACTAAAAGCTAAAAATTAAATAGCAAATAAACAAAAGTTATTTTGTAAAGCTTGCACGACTACTAAATACCCTGTTTATGTGCAATATATATAAAAATAAATATAAATATATATATAAATAAAAATATATATAATATATATTTAAATATAAAAATAAATATAAATGAAAAAAAAACTAATAATAATTGCTTTTATTATCTATTTTAGTATTTATGTTAGTTTTAAAAGATAATATAATAATATATTAAATTATGTTGAATATTTTATAATTGTTTAGTTTTCGCACTAAAATTTTCTATAATTATTATTTATAATTTTTTTTTATAGTAATAAAATAATTTAATTTATAAAATAAAATGAATCTTTTCCTTTTTTTTTTTGTTTAATTCCATTTTTAATATATTTTTATTAAATAATATAAAATATTAAAGTTATTCTGAATATTTTCTATTGCATGCTTAATTTATTGACGTAGATTTAATATTAAAATATATATTAATATTATAAAATTATTATTAATATTATAAAATATAATATATATCGCACTTTGTAAATATTTTATGTAAATAAACAAAATATATAGGTTATATTCTGTAAAAGTAAACAAATTCAATTATGTATATTAATATAATTCCCAAATACCCTTCTTAAAGACTGTTAATAAATGCTGGGTATATGAATAGCCACTGAACAGGAAAATTTAGAGTAATTATCAGGCAATAAACGTGCAGATTTAATTGCCAATTTTCAACAATGATAGCAAGACAAGCCAAAGTTTATTTTAAGAGGACTAAGGACTCGTTTTTGATGAAGCTCACAGCGTCAGGTCGCGCTTCAGACGAGCTCGAAGCTGCCAGCTGCAGTCGCTCTGATTGAGTTTCGACTTGGGGCGCGGTCAAACACACAAGAGAAACCACAAAGTGTGTAGGGGATGTGAGTGTGTGTGTGTGTGGAAGTCGGGTGTATGCATAATTGACGGATTGATGTATGGCCAAGCCACATTTTGTTTGGGCTCGCAAACCGTTAATCATGTTGCAATCGGTGTATGCAGAATGTGCGACTTTTTGTGCAGTTCTTGTTCAGCTTTATTGCGTTAATCAAATATGTTTAAGCTCACACACACACACACACACACACATACAAAATGTCTGTTTCATTTATGGCTTTAGCGTTTTCGTATCTTGAGCCTTTGGATGACGACAACCATGAAATCTGGATTGACCGACATGTGCACCTCGTGCGTTTCGGAGCGTATGCGCAAAAAGGTGACATCGTTAGCCGGATCCAAGTCCCTGACCACGTTGCGTGCCATTTTGGCCAACGGATGCAGCTGGGCCGCATAGACAAAGGTGCGCCTCTGGCTGACTGTGGACCGCAACGGTTTGCCAGTGGCATCCATTATAATAATCTCGCGCGCGCCTCGCTTTTCAAAATGCTGCACAAACGCATCCCCGTCGTAGGCCTCCGGGCTGCAGAGCACATGCACATGGAGTAGCTCATGGAGTATTGGCAAACATTTATTACTTACAATACTGAATTGCGCTGCTTTTGGCTGTGCCGCTTCTTTTCCATCGACATTTTTATTTAAATATTTATGACTTATTTTTTTTTTTTTTGGTTTTGGCTTTCGTCTTGCTAGTGTTGAGTTTGAATTGAGGCGAGCTATAGCAGAACTTTTATTGAGTTTTATATTGAGCCTAGTACGCTGCCTACTTTTCTATGAAATTTATTTAAAATTGGAGATAAATTTGATATCAAGTTATTTATAAGTGAGATAAGCAACGGGCGAAATGGCATTGAAAAGGAATAAAAAGAAATCAGATATGTAATAAAATCTCCTGAATTTATTGGAAATCCTTATGCCATTGCTTTTGCCTAAATCCCCTTTAAGCTGCAAAACTGATTTTTTTAAGAGTTCACAGAATAATACGCTAAGATTTTATTTGTATGCATGAAAAGACGCGCGAGTATTAAAAATGTTTTTGTGCTTCTAGAGTGGAATGCGATCGCGTAGATAGCTCATGATGGCGCCAGTGCCCATGGCGAGGATCTGATGGCGTGGCTGGCGAAACGGATTGCCGGACAGCTTCAGCTGCGTTATGCTGGTCAGATTGCCCAGCACCGGCGGCACCACCATAATATCGTTGTTGCTCAGATCCAGCGAGTTGAGATGCCGCAAAGCGCCGAGGCCATTCTCGGAGGCGTCCACCTCCTTGATCTGATTGTCATTGGCGAAGAGCGTTTCGAGGGCTTCCAGCTCGTAAATGCAGCTGGGCAAGTAACTGAGGCGATTGTGCGAAAGGTTGAGCTCGCGCAGCGCCTGCAGCCCGGCGAACTCCATCGGCAAATCGCGCAGCAAATTGCACGAGAGATTTAAGCCGAGCAGCCGCGAGAACTGCGAGATGAACGTTGGTATGTAGCAGAGCTGGTTCTTGGCCAGGCCCAGATCGGTGAGCAGCTCGCTCATCTGTTTCAGCTCCACGGGCACATCGGTCAGCAGATTGTCCTCCAGGTTCACAATGTTCACCAGCTCTTCGCATGCCGTTTTCACGACCTCCTCCGGCAGCTCCTTCAGCTGCGCCTTGCACAGACTCAATACGCGGGTGTTGCGCATCATGTACTTGTCCGGATACTGTCCATCCTTAACAGAATCTGGCTTCTTGCCGCCCTGCTGCCGAGGACTGTTCAACCCATCGCCCACCATTTCAATTACAGTAAAATACAAATTACAGCTATGTATAACAATTGTAAATAAAATTTTAGAAAACTAAAACGAGCCGAAGCTAGGCAAACGATATTTAATGAAAGACTACAGAAATGCTCTACCCTTGAGAAGAGGAAATATATTCGATGCTTACTCGGTTATAATAAAATTGTTTCATGATTTTTTTTTGATAAGTTTTACAGTTATGTATAAATTGTATACCATTAATATGTAAAAATATAGTAATGAGAAATCATTATTAGATTTTATATTCAATGTGCTAAAATATCAATATGCAATTAAATAAATCTTAAAAATAAATTGTTAAACTGTAAATAAATCAAATTTTGTTGACATTGAGCGCAGCAATCGGCGTTCAACAAAAAGTCTTCTAGCTTGGCTTAGTTAAGAATAGCAAATGCCCAATATAATAGCATGTAAGACAGAGATGAATATATTGCAAAGAGATTTCGGGCATTTATTCCGCTAGTTTTCCACACTTTACTCTTTATATATTTTTATTTTTATATTCGGTATGTACTCACGGTGCAGCGGCCCGATCGGCCGACGATTGCAGTCCCAGCTTATATGCGTTTTGCTCTCCACACTTTACACTTTACAGGCACTTCCGTCATATTCGGTATGTTCTCACGCGCAGAGGCCCGATCGGCCGACGATTGTAGTCCCACCTTATATGCGTTTTGCTCTCCACACTTTACACTTCGGATGAATGTTCGGCATATTTGGTATGTTCTCACGTGCAGCGTCCCGGTCTGCCGACGATTGTAGTCCCAGCTCAAATTGTAATGAGATTTCGGTCTCTTATTCCGTTTTGCTCTCCACACTTTACACTTCGGATGAATGTTCGGCATATTTGGTATGTTCTCACGTGCAGCGTCCCGGTCTGCCGACGATTGTAGTCCCACCTTATATGCGTTTTGCTCTCCACACTTTACACTTCGGATGAATGTTCGGCATATTCGGTATGTTCTCTCGACGCAGCGTCCCGATCGGCCGACGATTGTAGTCCCAGCTTATATGCGTTTTGCTCTCCACACTTTGCACTTTACAGGCACTTCCGTCATATTCGGTATGTTCTCACGGCACAGCGTCCCGATCTGCCGATGATTGTGGTCTCACCTTATATGCCTTTTGCTCTCCACACTTTACACTTTACATGCATTCTCGGCATATTCGGTATGTTCTCACGGCACAGCGTCCCGATCTGCCGATGATTGTGGTCTCACCTTATATGCCTTTTGCTCTCCACACTTTACACTTTACATGCATTCTCGGCATATTCGGTATGTTCTCATGGCGCAGCGTCCCGATCTGCCGACGATTGTAGTCCCAGCTCATATTGTAATGAGATTTCGGTTTCTTATTCCGTTTTGCTCTCCACACTTTACACTTCGGATGAATGTTCGGCATATTCGGTATGTTCTCTCGACGCAGCGTCCCGATCGGCCGACGATTGTAGTCCCACCTTATATGCGTTTTGCTCTCCACACTTTGCACTTCGGATGAATGTTCGGCATATTAATTATGTTCTCACGGCACAGCGGCCCGATTTGCCGAGGCTCGTATTCCGAGGTTAGTAACAAGCTAAATATCGTTTAAGGCAGATGCTCGTGCTACAAACTTACGCAGGCGCTAAAATGTAAGTTTGCTTCTAGACGAGCTACCAATTTTACATGCAGTTCATAGTTGAGTTCAACACATAGTCTGAGAACAGCCAAAATTAGGGCGTGGCATATGAAAAATCAATAAATTAAAATGTAGAAATTTAGAAAGTATTTTTTTTTTAAATTGCGAATGAGCCGTATGCAGTTGAATGTGAGTAAATTTACGCTGTACAAATGCAGATGCTTAAGTCAATGAGAAATATGGTAATAAATAAATGTTACCCTCATATCAATGAGTTATGGGCATAAGGCTTGACATACAATTTTATATTTGGCATAAAAAGAAGGTCATTTCGTTAAGATCACACTAATAGAGACGAACTGGCGGCTCTGAGGCCGGACTACGGAGCTCCATTACAAAATTTACACGTTCGACGCCATGAGATCAGAGAACGCCACAATCTTTAATGACAACCAGCTCGTGCTTCTTGGCCAGATGCGCGGTGGCATCATGTATGCGCTCCAGCAGCTGCATACCCTTGCGCACCTTGCCGAAGGCGACCCGCTTGCCATTCAGTATGGAGAGCGGCTTGAAGCTGATGGTGAAGTTGAGCTCGGTGCGGGCATTGCCGCGCACATAGCGGCTGGGAAAGGAGAGAATGCCGGCATCGACGCCATGGTTAAGCACCTCGAAATCGTGCTCGATGTTGTTCATGTCGATGCCGCGATCGGGATCGAGGGCGATGTGGCCCTCTAGCCAGATGGGTGCAAAGGTGCGCGTGAAGCAGATGCTGCGCGAACTTTGATGAGTGCAGACGCGCATAAATTCCAGGACGACCTGCGGACAGGCCTCCGTGAACAGCTGTATGGCCAGGCGACCCATGATGCGGGTGCCGATCACTTCCAGGTCCATGTAGATCTGCGGACGCAGCAGCTTGCAGAGCACGCTCACATCGCAGATGTTCATCAGATCCTCGTACCGATGGAGCACATGCAACGGCACCTCGTAGCTAAACACGTGCGACACCTTCGGCTTGCAGCGGCGCGACTTGCCCAAGTGCGGATCGAAGAGCTTGCCGCCCTTATGGTAGACGTGATTCTTCTCCAGCTGATTGCGCTCCTTTTCCCGGGCCAAGCTGGTGTTGCGCCAACGGCCGGTGGCCATCCGGTCCGGCGACTTGGTAAACGTGCGCAGCGTATTGTTGCTCTTGCGATAGAGAGCGGTCAGCATTTCCATGTACGACAGCTCCATGCAGTTGCCCTCGCGCAGCTTCAGCTTCGGTGGCGGCAGGCAAGTGTTCACCTTGCCCTTGATATTGGCCAGGCGATCCCGATGCTGCCGATACATCTCACGCTGCTCGTTCATCAGCAGGTGGGAGCGTGACTTGATGCGATTCGCCTTCGTCTTGGGCACCGGCGACGGTATCAAGCGCTGATGGTATTTGTGGTTTGGCTTGGGCGTCGTGATTTTCACATTAAACGTATGGCTGTGCATCTTGGAGCTGTTGTCCTCCACTTTGGGGCTGCTGAAGACGGGATTCGTAAGGGTGTAGGGGCCGCGCTTCACCGCTGCCACGTATGGTGCCACCTTTTGGCCGGGGGCCAAGGGTTGCTGCTTGCTTCGTTCATTGGTCACATCTTTGATAAACATATTTCGCGCGTATCAACTTCTCTCTATCCAAAACGCAAATATATATATGTATAATATACTGGAATTTTTATCCGGATAACTCGTTATGGAATTCGAATTGATTAGACTATAGCAAAGCTAACGTAATGAGCAAAAGTCCAAATCAAAACAATCCCCGGACTGCTGCGATCAACAACAGCAAATAAAAACGGAGCACTCGAATCAATGTTGTTTTCTTTGTGGCAATCAAATAGCGGATACATAAATGATAGCCGCCCCCCAACTGCAAATTGAACTCAATCATGCGGCTAAACTTTGCTGTCCGATAAAATGGAACAGAATAGAAAATCAAATAATATAAAAATACTTTTTATTGTAGCCCGCCCGAGCGATGCGTGCCAGAGACACAACCTGGGGACAAACGAACCCATTGCCACGTTATAATAAAAGCGCAGTAAATACCGAAAAAAAAATACTTGGAAATTTTAAACTATGATTGACTATGAGTTACGCTGGAAAGTGCTTAAAAATATATATATAATATATATAATATATAAATGTGAAAAATATATAATATATAAATGTGAAAAGCCAATCGGCAATGGTTAATAGGTCAGTCATGCTCCAGCTGCTGCACACTCTTTAGTTACAGGGTATGCAAAGGAGAATATTTAATCAAAGCGCTTGACCCTAAATTGGTAACCGCAAATGCATGTAATCCGCATGGCTGCCAGGCGAATCCGTAGCTGTAGGTTAATCATAGCCAATGCGGTCATTCTTGTGGCATATTTGATTGGAAAATGCCGAATCAATCGAGGGAAATAAATTTATGTCGTTTTAAAACAATGACCGCAAAGCAGCAATGTATTAACTTGACTCTGCTTGCTGCCCAAATCGGTTAATATGAATATATTGAGTGAGCCAACCAGGATCATCCTTGGAGTTAATATATTTTTAGTAGTCATTGAAATAAAATTTTTGAAATATTTTATGAAATTTGCCATTTGATTGAAAATTATTTGCATCTATTAAAATGTAAATAAATTTTGGCTTCTGTGATACAAGTCACATAAAATAAAAATTCCCTCAGCAAATGACATCAAATGGCATCAAAATAACTTTGAAATAAATCCAAAAATTATGAAAATTCTTGAAATCATTTTTCATCAATTGCAATTTCTCATAATTTCTTATTTGATTAGGCTAACTAAATATTTGTCAATGAACTCAAATATCACAAACTCTGTTCATTTATTAATAAATAAAAAATGTACACGTTTTAATTAATTACTTGAAAATGTTGCTAAATTAACATTCGCGGTTCACCAAATAATGTTTGCGCATAATTACAAATTTAATTAAAATTTGCATTTCATTAAACGAACGTGTTTTTTTCGGTTCTCTGCAGTTCTAAAACTTTACTCTGGAATGCAAATTTTAAATGTCTGCTTATATTTGTTGCACACCCTCAAAATAATGGGAAATGACAACGCGGTGTTTTAGTTAATGGCAGAAATTGACAGAATAAAATATTTACTATATAATAATTAATTATATAATTAACATTTTGAGTTGGTTGTGGCATTTCGCATATTTCGTATTATTTAAGAGTTTATTTTGGCAGTCAATATATATTTGTTGTATAAATAAATATGTACAGTTTTATTTAATCAAATAAATAAAAATAAAAATATATTTATTTTATAACTAAAAAAATAAAAATAAAAACAATATTTTAAAAGTATATATTTATTATTAATTGTTTTAATCTAAAATACAAAAAAGGAAAAATGATAATTATTTATATATATATATATCATTTCAAATATATTTATTTATCAAACTAATTTTGTTTTAAATTTATTTTTATTAGTTTATAAAAAATATAAATGAAAATAGTAAATATCCCAAAATTATATTTATTTTATTTAAATTGGAATCATATAAATTTGCTCAGCAATAATTAAAAAATAAAAAAAAAATATTTTAGAAATTAAAAGATATATTTATTATTAATTGTTATACTCTAAAAAGCAAAAAAGGAAAAATGATAATTATTTATATAGATATATAATTTTAAATACATTTATTTATCAAATCAATTTTTATTTGTTTATAAAAAATATAAATGAAAATAGTAAATATCCCAAAATTATATTTATTTTATTTAAATTGGAATCATATAAATTTGCTCTGAATAATTAAAAAATAAAAAAAAAAAATTTAAAAATTAAAAGATATATTTATTATTAATTGTTATACTCTAAAAAGCAAAAAAGGAAAAATGATAATTATTTATATAGATATCATTTTAAATACATTTATTTATCAAATCATATAAATATAAAAATATATGTAAAAATAGTAAATATTCCAAAATTATATTTATTTTATTTAAATTGGAATCATACAAATTTGCTCAGCAAATATATAAAACTAGTTGAGCTTATGTTGATTTTTCTAATTGTTCATTTGATCATATTTTAATGCTAATAAAGTAAATATGCAAACATTATTAAAGCTTTTGTTATTAAATGTCTGTTTGCATAAATGATTTTGCTGTAAGTGTTTTTTTGTTTTGTTTGTGATTAATTCTTATTGGTGGCATAATTAATAGCATTAAATAATATCAAAGGCATCTGGTGTCCGCAGGAGCAATAAAAACGCAATCGATTTGCATTAATTGAATGTTAATACGGTTACGATTTTTCGGTAACAATCAAATGATTAATGACTCGATGTTTTTTCACGGTGACACGCGTGTCTGTGACAGCAACTGAATCATAATGAGCTGAAGGCCCACCGCCAGCGGGGACAGGCGGAATGGAAATTGTGATGCTGCAGCATTACGAATAAGATCAAGGGCAACAGTCGAGTGCCTGAAGTGCGGTATTAGGGCGCAATAATCACACGCTATCAGCGCTCCGCACCGTCAAGGTCAATAATGGCGCGGCTATGCCAAATATGTGGGTGTCGACAGCGAGCCACTCAAGCGCCATTGTTCTCAAGTGACATGCACGCACACTCTCTCACACACACACACACATACAGAGATATAAGCACACTCAGCTGCAACAAGCACAACACTTGATATCTGCCTGCATGTGGAGCTGCTTAAGCATTGCATTTTTACTTGTGCTTGTCATCCGCGCGCGCCACGAGCTCATGTCGCAAATGTGTCAAGCGTTAAGCGACTGACTCGACTCGCAAATGCAGGCAGCCCGTGCTCAACTGCTGACAATTTTATCAAATAAATATACAAATACTTGCAATTGACACACAATTTGAAATATTTGACATTATTTCATCATGAATTCCATTAGCTTGCACAGTTCTCGGGTGAAGTTTATTTGATGTGTTATAAATTATGTAATTAATAGTAATATATATTATATAGTAATATATATTATAAATTAATTTATTAAATAATAACTGCAGTTTCTTTGATGTGTTATAAATTATGTAATTGATATTAATATATATTATAAAAAATACTTAATTTATTAAATAAAAACTGCGGTTTCTTTGATGTGTTATAAATTGTATAATTGATTTTTATAAAATATTAAATATTGCTAAAAATATATATAAAAATATATTAGCTGATAATTATTGATAATATTAATTATTAATTGATTTGCATTTATATTAAAAAAGTATATATAAAAATATATTAAATAAAAACTGCAGTTTCTTTGATGTGTTATAAATAATATAATTGATTTATATATAATATAATATTATATATTGTAAAAAATATTTTATATTTTTACAAAAACTGCAATATAATATTATATCATATAAAATAGTTAATATGCTAAAAATCATATGATGATTTATATAAAATATTTTATACTATAAAAATATTTAATCTTTGATTTGTTATAATTCTTTGATTTGTTATAAATTATATGATTGAGTTATAAATACTCTTGTTTAATACTAAAAATATTTAATAATGTTTTTGAGTGTCTTTTTGAGCCCATAAAAAAATTTTTATGCTTCCAATACTTAAATATACCTAAAACTTAAAAGGAAATCAAAATTAGTAAATAATAAAAAATAAAATAATAGATAAATAAATTAGTAAATAATTATTATATATATCATAAAATATATTTAGCATATAGTAATATTGTAATGTTTTATTTTACATAGAGATTATTTATTTTATATGTTTTTATTTTTGTATATATTATTATAAATTAATTATTTATATTATTAAATATCATCACATTTTTTTCCTATAATAAATTAAATATAATATTATATATTTTTTCTAATTAATTTCTAATTTATATATATATATATTATAATTATTTTTATTTGAATTTTATGCTTCACAGTTGCCAAATAGCCGCATTCGGGCATTAGGCAGAACTCTTAACAAGTTTATTGCACTGCCATTTATGGCATATTTTATGGCAGTTTATAAGATACATTTGAGCGCATTTTGCTTTTAGACACCCACAAGCATGAGGCCAATCTGCCAAATATATTTATGTACATTCGTTTTTTGGCTTGTCGCACTTAAAGCTTTCACTGAGTTCAATTCCTCTTCTGCTGTCTGAGCTCAGCATTCATTTTATTTGGCATAATTTGGTATTTGCTATGAATGTAACCACCATAAAAAAAAAACCATATGCTGCTGGGCGAGCCAAACAAAGATGCGTTTGACCTTGCTGCGCGTCTCGTATGTGTGGCACTCAGAGATCCGACGCACCCGACGCACAGACGCAGACACAGACACAGACACAGACAGCTTTATGCTTTTATGTTTTCATATTTTTGAGAGTGTTTTTTATGGGCGACTAGCAAGATGGAAACAAAAGGCAACTGCCGAAAGTTAAGAGCATAATGGAGCATAAATGCTTTGACTGTATAAATGTGATTTTATGCTGTGTGTGATTTGATGCGGCTCACGCCACATGCCACGCATGTCTCATTCGTATTCCTGTGCTCCTGACATGACTTTGACTTTTTATTTCCACGTATTATTGCTGCAGCCGGAGGCTTTTTATGGTCATATTCCATGCGTGGATTTTCAACTTGGGCTGCGTCATCAAGAATCATGCAAATGGCATAATTTAGCACTTCAGGTGTGGAAGCTCTGGAGACAGCTTTGAGCTCTTCGAAAGTTCTTAGTCTTTAAGGATTTTTTTTTCTCAAATGCTGTCTGCCTGGGGCACTGATTAATTTCAATTAGTTAATCAACTAACGAACTGAAGTGGGTGTCGCCTATGCGATTGACTGAGCCATAGAGAGATCAGTTAATTAATGGCGTTAATGGAGCGGCTGCTAATTAACCAAATTGACAAATCAAGTACCCGAAAGGACTAAATGCCGCAGCCAAAGCCCTCGAGCCATAATATCCTTTAACGGCCTAGTTAATTAACAGCCAAGTCAAGGTGTTAACTCTGCTTGGCTTTTAAGCCGCCAAAAAATGTTTAATTCAATTTCGTATGGCAGCAAGGACAATCACAAACACACACACACACACAGACACAGAAAATACCATTTCAAAGGCTTGAAATGCAGGTGGGCTGCTTACCTTTTATGCTGAGGCACTGAAACGAGAACAAAAGAGAGAAACGGAGAGAAAAGGTTAAATATGGCCATGCCAAAGATGAGAGAGATAAAGTCTTAAGTATGCGTGTAATCCCGAAACAATTTTATTAGCCAAGCGCCGAGTTGGCTTAGACGACAAACGGAAGCCAATTAGGCTAATGCTCGCATAGGCACAACGAGACCGAGCAGGCGCCTTCAAGTGTTTACATATAGCAACGACGACAACTCCACGGCTAGTTAACTGCCAAGCTCTCAGCCCTGAAACCAGATTATATTTTAATAGAAGCACATTTGGGCGTAAAGAAATCGTTTATGTGCTGCCGCGTAACATGTTTTCCGGCTTTCCCAGGGGAAAACTGAAAAGCACAGCCGCTGGCCATTTGCCTTGACAACTTATGTCATATTTAAATTGATCCGAGCAACTTTTACTTAGGCAATGCTAGACTGTGAGATAGCCTACAGCTCGAGCAGTTGTTGCTCGGAGTTGGATATAGACAGACAGACAGACAGACATTCCCAATGACCCTCGTGTTTGCTCGCCATTTCAGACAGACATTGATAGATCGGAATCTAGCGTAATTAATTGTTGTTAATTGTTTATAAAACTCATTGGCAACTTATCATATTGTGAGCCAGCTAAGCATATCTAAGCTGATAAAAGAAAAAATAAATTTTAATAATCCGGAGACTAAAACATTTAGGCAAAAACAAAGGAAGAAAGAAAATTGCCATAAATTCACTTAATTTCTAAAATTCGAAAATCAGCAGAAATTAGCAGAAATCTGAGCAAATTTCTGAAAAATTCCTTGGAAAACCAGAGCGAAAAATAATTATCAAAGTGAGTGAAACAAAGTTTGGCTGCAAAGCCTAGGCCAAAAAAGGTAAACAAAAACGAGCTGAATTGAGATGGTTCAAGCAAAGAGAGCGGCACGTGCATGCATGTTATTCTATGCAAAAACTAGTGTAGATGCATACAGCATAGCACTCACACACACACACACACACATAAACACACCCATACACACACCCACCCGCACACAGAGCTAAACAGTCGCGTGGACCAACTGCTGCGCTGAGTTTGGAAGCAATTTATCAAAACATTGCATAACAATGGCGCTGGAACAATGTGAAGCCATTGAGGATATTCAAAACTACTTTAACTTTATGCTCCTGCGATCTGAACACGTGTTAACAACATAAATGCATGGCAGCAAGCCTCAGAGCCGTTCACAAGGCGCCATGTGTTCGACATGCTCGGAGCGCGCATGCAAAAGCTTTGAATTTGGAGTATCTGGAGCAGGTTGTCCTCAGCAGCTGCAGCTGTGCAAATACATTTGATTCAATCATTTTGCCATTGTCTTTTAAACAGAGAAAGAGAGAGAGAGAGAGAGAGACAGAGAGCGGGGGAGAAAGAAGTAGAGACAGTTCTTACTGAACTACTAGGAATGTAAGCACTTTAAAATGCTTTTGTCTTGATAGCAAGATTTAAATTTAATTTAAGACATTTGATTTTAAGAAACCTTACTTTTGGAGCATCAAGATATATATTTTGTGTAAAAAAATTTCAATACTAAATAAATACATTTAATATCTAGAAGAGCTAGAGGCCTTCGACAAAGTGGCTCTTGTTTAGTAATATAATTTAAATAATAAATAAATAATACATAATAATAAATAATAAATAAATAAATAAAAAATAATTAATTAATAAATATATAATAAATAAATAACAAATAAATAATAAATAAATAAATAATAAATAAATAACAAATAAATAATAAATAAATATCAAAAAATAAATAAGTAGAAAAAAATAAATACTAAATAAATAATAAATAAATATATAAATAAATAAATAAATAATAAATAAATATGAAAAATAAATAAATAGAAAAAAAAAGATACTAAAGAAATAATAAACAAATATATAAATAAATAAATAAACAATAAATAAATTATAAATAAATAATAATTAGTATTAAAAAATAAATAAATAGTAATAAAATGAATACTAAATAAATAATAAATAAATAAATAATAAATAAATAAATAACAAATAAATAATAAATAAATAACAAATAAATAATAAATAAATATATAAATAAATAAATAAATAATAAATAACTAATAAATAAATATTTAAAAATAAATAAATAGAAAAAAAAGATACTAAATAAATAATAAATAAATAAATAATAAGTATATAATAAATAAATAAAAAATAAATATTAAAAAATAAATAAAATAATTGTATACAAAATTTTGAGTTGAATATTCTAGCATTTAGAATATATATAAGTTAATCTCTGATATTTGCCTCAACTTAAATTGCTTCTAATAAAAACGAACTATTTAAAACGACGCAAACTATGCAAAAGATCTTTGCATATTATTTACAATTTCATTGAATTTTGATTAATGAAAATTTATTATAAAATTATGAGTGCAAAGTCAAAAAATGAAATAATAATAAAAGTTTTGTGCTCAGCTCAAAGTTAAAGCCGCGCAGAGTCGAGTTTGGTTTTTTTAATTGGCCCAAGGCATAGAGAAATGAATTTTCTGTTGCCGTGGAGCATATGGCAAAGGATGTTTCATATAGTGGAGCAAAGCCAGCTGGAATCATAAATTAAAATCAAAAGCCAATGGGGGGGAGGGGCGATAAAACTGAGAAAAGTTTGCTGAATGGCGCCTTAAAAGGCAGAGCGGGAAGCATTAAAAGGTTCCATTGGGCATATATACAATATGCACACAGAACGAGGTACTCATGTGCTCATGTGAAAAGTCAAATACACTCACACACTCACACAGGCACACGGGCACACTTAAACGCATGCAGACATAGACAAATGGAGGTGGCCACAAAAGCAGCTGTAAAATAGTTTTTCATATCCGCTGGCAACTTGCATTGTGAGACGGCCTTGTCTGTAGTTCATACACTGTCTGTATGTGTGTGTGTGTGGGCTTGTCACCTGAACATTTGCTGTTGTTGCTTGCAGGCTGTTATCCTGTGGCCCCGTCAGCCATATGATTGCGCATTCATAATATTTCCTAGCCTCGTTTTCTCTCTTTCCTTTGCGCATGCAGCCCGAACGAACACAAAGCTCATTTTTCTCATTTGGCTTGCGGAAATTTGCACTGCAGTGCAAATCAAAGACGCTCACTGTGCCATTGACAACACACACACACACACACATACACACGCATACAGTGCCTCACAAAGTATCTGTCACTAAATAAACTTTGATTTATTTATACACACTTTGCACTCTGCTTTTCGGCCCTCGGGCAAAGACTTTCAAGTCTTGGTAAATATTTTGCAGAGGCCAAGCAGCTGCTCCTAGACTATAACACTATGCAGTATATGTATGTGTGTGTGTGTGTGTTTCTCTATTTCCTGTTGCCTTGCTTCAACTTTGCACTTTCGAGTTCGCCGCGCATTAAACTGTGTCTCAAGGTAGCAAATGCCCGTTCGCATTTACAATTTGCAGACAATTTCATTTCCAGACAATTAGAAAGTAGTTTTCCCACAAGCCACGTTTGTTATAAGTTAATTAAAATGTTGTAGCAAGAAATTCAGCCTATTCAGCATCTACGGCTGTATATTAAACTCTAATCAATTTGACACATTATTTTAAATTGATTTCATCAAGCATTTTAAGCAAATTTTACCAAAGGCAAACAAAATGTTTCATTTGTTCAACCAGAAAATTAAAATCAATCGAAAATCTGAAAATTGTTCGACAATGGGGAAATCTCTTATAAAAACAGGTAAAGAGGCCTTAAAGCCTTAAGCTCATATTAAATGGATAAATACATTTTATTCATTCGACTCTGTAAAATTGTCAGTCGAGATTAAAATAAAAATAATTATTTATCTGAATTATTTACGCAACATAATCAAATAGCAAATTATTACCCTCACTCATAATTATTATTCTAAGAAGCTAATAATGATGATGAGCATACAGCACACAGCATACAGCATACAGCATACAGCATACAGCATACAGCATACAGCATACAGCATACAGCATACAGCATACAGCATACAGCATACAGCATACAGCATACAGCATACAGCATACAGCATACAGCATACAGCATACAGCATACAGCATACAGCATACAGCATACAGCATACAGCATACAGCATACAGCATACAGCATACAGCATACAGCATACAGCATACAGCATACAGCATACAGCATACAGCATACAGCATACAGCATACAGCATACAGCAAACAGCATACAGCATACAGCATACAGCATACAGCATACAGCATACAGCATACAGCATACAGCATACAGCATATAGCATACAGCATACAGCATACAGCATACAGCAAACAGCATACAGCATACAGCATACAGCATACAGCATACAGCATACAGCATACAGCATACAGCATACAGCATACAGCATACAGCATACAGCATACAGCATACAGCATACAGCATACAGCATACAGCATACAGCATACAGCATACAGCATACAGCATACAGCATACAGCATACAGCATACAGCATACAGCATACAGCATACAGCACACAGCATACAGCATACAGCATACAGCATACAGCATACAGCATACAGCATACAGCATACAGCATACAGCATACAGCATACAGCATACAGCATACAGCATACAGCATACAGCATACAGCATACAGCATACAGCATACAGCATACAGCATACAGCATACAGCATACAGCATACAGCATACAGCATACAGCATACAGCATACAGCATACAGCATACAGCATACAGCATACAGCATACAGCATGCAGCATGCAGCATACATAATTCATTCTTGTTGAAACTTACTTCTCTTATGCTTCGCTCTTTACCCAAGCTGAGATGAGGGCTTTAAGTTCTTGGCTTTCACCTGAATTTAATGCCCAAACATATTTAGTGTTTAAATATTTATGGACAATTTTGCTGAAATCTATGCACATCAAAGAGCAAATATTTAATGTTAGCACAAATAAATACAGAATCATTGCGAAGTCGACAACTTGTTCGACTAGACGAGCACTTACAGCTGTCAATTCACATGCGCTCACCCGAGCACTCAGTCATAGTCAAGGGGCGGTGCTCAGGTGTCTGTGCTGGGTGAGAGTCTTCGCTCAATAGTTTGGCTGCGAAGGCAACAATATCTTCTGCTATTTCGTTTTCGTTTTCTTTTTTTTGTATTCCTTTGATTTTTACTTTTTTGGGGTTTGTCAGGTGGCTGATATATTTACCATGACAGCCGCTTGATGGAGCTGCGTGCCCGGGCGCGGCACAGTGTCTCTTTGGCAGCTGTTTGCGTGCTGCATGTCCGCATATTGTCGCGTGTTGCAACAGCTTTAACGGGGATTTATGCAGATTACAATGGCAACAAGTTTGGCAAGTTTGTAGATGCATCCAATGGCTGTGCATCAGCACAAACATTGGCTTCACCCCCCCAACAAACACACACACACACACACACACACACAGGACTAGCCATTTTTACATAAACAAATTGCCAGGGGCTTGCCAGCTTAATACACATTCTAAGTGGCAAACAGTGTAACGATTCCGAAGCGAATGCTTAAATAAAATGTCGCATGAAAAGATTTGATGGTAGTTAAGCTGCAAGGACGAACCGAGCGACCGAGCGACCGAGCGACCAAACGGCTGACCACCTGTTCCTGTTCGCATTTGATTGCTCTTCACTTGAACCGGATTGTCCTTTGAGCTGACACTCGAAAGCTGCTCGCTATGTCAACTCAGCTCATCTTCCAGCTCTCACACGCCATATAAAAGCAACAATTTTTTATTTAAATGCTTCAGCTTCTGCTGCTGCTGCTGCTGCTGCTGTTGTATACTCATATGCATAGCAAACATATTTGAGAGGTTTTTGTGTGCAGCCATTTCACATAATCTTGGATAGTTTCGCCGCCCCCGTGCTGTGCCAGCAGCCGGAAAATATACACATGAGTACGTGTAAAATGGATGCAAGGGACGGCGCACTGCTTATGGCGCACAGATGAAGTTCTATGGGGCACAGCATGTGGCACGACTGCAGCTGAATTTGTTTGCTTATTATGTTATAATTCGTATGTTCGTATGGTTGCCCCTGGATGCACGTCTAACACCAGCAGCGCATAAACAAACCCATTAATACGATTCCACGCGAGGTTTTACGCTGCTTAAGCACCACGTCGCATCGAATCGCGGCACGTAGAAATACTTTCACGCTTATAATAAAGTGCGCTTTCAGTAGACTTTGAATAATAAATGTCTCAACCATCGATGCACACGGGCAGCCCTGACCTTGGCCAGAGGGAAGTCTACGGAGTGAGTGTGCCCATAAAGATGAAATATACCAGCTTAACTACCTTATAAACTGCAGTGTGACTAGGCTTAAGCATGAAATATTTACATATAAGATTTACCACAACTTGACTTAGAGCTCTATATAATAAAATATATATTTAACTATTTTTAACAAAAATATATCACAGCTAAAAAATAAGAAATAAATAAGTAAAGAAAATTAACTAAATAAATTATGCAGCAGAGAAGTTCCTTCTTCAATAACTCAAAGTGCTTAATAAACGAAAATGCGCCCACTAAATTTATTAGCTGTTTTAGCAATATACATACATCAATATTTGTATTGTATAAATGTTTTATATGTAACATTTATACAATAAAAATATTGCGCTCAGTCAGCGTCTGCCATTAATAAATAGGCGTAAATCTCAGTTTTAATCTCGATTTCTCAATTGAAATACAAATGAATGCAATGACACTAATGAGCACATTTATATTTTACAATTAAATAATAAATAAAATAAATAATAAATAAAAATAAAATAATAAATAAATATTGCTGAATAGCTAAAATATTTTATAACTATTAAAAATTAATAAACAAAAAATATATATATATATATAAATTATTTTAATTTACAATTATTTCATTTAATATACAAAATATTTTTAAAGCAATGATTTGGGCATAAATTAAAACTATTTGCTTAAAACATTGTTAACTGTTTGAAATATTTATTGTTTTATTTACAAAAAAATGCTCAAAATAATAATAATAAATATATCAAAATTTTACTAATATTAATTACTTATAAAGTTGTGATAAATTGTATACTAAATATTAAATTTTTAATTGTTTTATTTGATTTTTAAATTTTATATAGTATCAAAAATACTTTAGCTATAAAAATTTGATTTAATAATATTAAAATAAATATTAAATAAATATATTAATTATTAAATTAAATATATAAATATAAATATTTTATTTATCTAAATTTATATCAAATAATTTTCAATTAAATATTCAACATATTTTTAAGGGAGGATATACTTTTTAGCAAACTTTATTCAACTCTATGAATATTTTGTAGTCAAGTGTTAGTTCTTGAGCTCGTGTTTTGTTGACTCGCCGAGCCATCAATTTCTATTAGACACGCACTTAATGTGCTTCTCCTGCGATAGTTGCTTCGAATTGCTTGCATATGCAAATTTATGCGCTTGTTTACATTTTGCCAGGCAGCAGCACAATAAATTGCAGTTGCTAATGTTTCTGGTCGGGTTGGCTTGTCAATTGATCCATAAATGCCGCACAAACTGCACGACGATTAAATGAAATTGTCTGCCGTGTGGCAGCCAAATGTAATAACCGCACAGCCGAGCAGAGCCCTGCAGAGCCCTGCAGAGCAGAGAATATGGCAGCTGCGAGGCGCCTGCAAAGTTTCTGAGAAATCGAACTACGCCCACGATTCAATTGAATGCCAGCTCAACTGACTGGAGTCATCGATTGCTGCTTGTGCCTTGATTGACTTGCCATTCGAAATGGAAGGAGCACAAGCACCTACAGATAAATAAGAACAACAACTTCAGTTAATATTACAGCTTAAATATTAAAGCTATTAAAGCGCTTACTCAAAACAACACAAAAGTGCATTCACAATACATAAAGTGAATACAATTTTGAATGAGACTTGCAATGGGAATAAAACAAAAATATTCTCACAGATTATTAATGAATATTTTACATTTTACATTTCTTATTTAGAAAGTTCCCGATTTTGGTATATATAGAATTCTTAATCATTTTTCGTATATATAAAATACATATTTATAAGCTTTTATTAAATTTTTTTATAAATTGTTAATAAATTTATATTACTTTAAGAAATACATAAATTTTCTTTTAATCATTTTATGCAAATGCCTATATAAATAATCTAGGTAATAAATTTATAGGCGGCTTCAAGTAATTTTCTTTTAATATTATTAAAAAAGATTAGAAATTTTCTAAAATTATTTTTTTTCTTCATTTATTTTTGCATATAAACTGAGCTATAAGCTTTTATTAAATCTTTTATACATTTTTATTAAATGTATATTACTTTAAGAAATACATAAATTTTCTTTTAATCACTTTATGCAAATGCCTATATAAATAATATAGGTAATAAATTTATAGGCGGCGTCAAGTCTTTTTTTTTAATTTTAAAAAAGGGTTAGAATTTTTGTTAAATTATTTTGTTTCAGTTATTTTTAAATATAAGCTTTTATTAAATTCTTTATAAATTGTTAATAAATTTAGATTACTTCAAGAATTACATACATTTTCTATTAATCACTTTATACAAATGCTTAAAAGGCAGCCTATGTAATTCTTGATAATAAATTTATAGGCGGCTTCAAGTACTTTTTTTTAATATTATTAAAAAAGATTAGAAATTTTCTAAAATTATTTTTTTTCTTCATTTATTTTTGCATATAAGCTGAGCTATAAGCTTTTATTAAATCTTTTATACATTTTTATTAAATTTATATTACTTTAAGAAATACATAAATTTTCTTTTAATAATTTTATGCAAATGCCTAAAAGGCAGTCTATGTAAATCTTGAAATAATCTTGGTAATAAATTTATAGGCGGCTTTAAGTCTTTTTTTTAATAGTATTAAGAAAGATTAGAATTTTTGTTAAATTATTTTGTTTTCAGTTATTTTCAAATATAAAATAAAGTATTTTATATTTAAATTTAAGAACTTAATTATTTTCATGTGCGCGATATATCGAGTCTTTAAAATTTGTTAATTTAAGAGCCGATAAGAGCCGACGGATAGTAAAGAGCTAAGAGCTGCAGCCAATGGGAATATAGAATTAATACTGGAGAGCGGCATAAGATATGAGACATGAGTATATGTATATATATATGAGTGAAATTAGTGCTCAGTTTTGAGTCGAATTTGGCTGTAGAAAAGGTGTTATCAAAACAGTTGAATACAAAATTTAATAAAATAATTGAATTAAATAATTAAAGTATTTAATTTAATAAACAGCTGCTAGATTTCCAAATAACACTGCGCACAAAAAGATTTCTGCCTAAATACAGTTTTATCAGCAAATTCTAGGAATCTCCCTCAATCAAAAACAAACAAATAAAAACATTTTAAAATGTTTCCTTTTAAGTTGATAGCTGAAGCAGTTCCTTGGAAATACGCAGTTTCAATTTGTTTACGATAAGACAGAAAAAAGGAAGCAGCTGCTGCTCGAATAATAAATAATTAACCCACTGATGTCGGCAGCGCAATCTTTGTGATGGAGATTACAAACTAATGCCATAATTTGTGCACATGGATACGCTTAGCAAATATTTGAGTTTATGCATTGCATTTCACACACAGCTTTTGTGCTAGGTTTTTATGGCGGGTTTTGGCCAACGCGTACGAAAATAAATTTGCGCATATTTTTGCGACGCGTTGTCCTGCGCATATCCGTGTTGAGCATATTTTTTAGCACTTGCAGATAAATAAAATTGTACAGCCACTGCGAGCTCAGGCAGTTGTGAAATATAACAATCCACTCGATATGTCCTTACACAGCATGTGTGGCTGTCGGTGTCTGTCTGTCTGTGTGAGTGTGTGTGTGTGTGTGTGTGTGTATATATTTATATTTTTGCAAGGCATTTTAATGCTTACAATTCAACGAGGGCTTTTGAGCGCGATTCGGGAACGGAAGCCGGCGGACCGAGTCCTGTATTTTTAGTCATGTTTGCTGGAGCTGGCGCTGCGCTCGCCACCACCTGTCGCCGTGGGCGTGGTAACTGATATTTCAGGCCAGCGTTATTGCCATGCCGTCACAGTGTCTGGTCACACACACACACACACGGGGCGTATGTGTAATACACGGAATATGGCGGGTTGTTTTTTGCGCTGTTGGTGTTGCCGCAGCTGCCGCCGCAAGTTTTTGCACAAAGTAAATTAAATTTTGTGCTCTGAGTTTAGCTTAAATGAAAACTTTCCGTTCTGGCGGCGCATCTCAAGCTCTGTCCCTACGCCCTCCTGCCGCCTGAGATGGCTGTCTTAGTTTAGTGGATCTTAATTAAAACGCGACTCGACGCAAAAACAACTTGAGGCAGTGTTTTTGAGCGTCCCCTTGATGCTTAATTAAAATACTTATACGACATGTTGTGCGCCGCCATGAGATGTGTGTCAACAGCTGCTAATGCCACACCTGACGCACTCGTGCACCTGTACCTCGTGTAGCTGCCTCCCCCACTCACTCACTCACTCACTTACTATCCTGTTCCTGTTTGTATTGCTCTGGCCGATGCCTACGCCCATGTCTTGGCCCATGCCCATGCCCATGCCCATGCCCATCTTCTGGCATTGCCTTGCCCCACATTTCAGACACGTTTTCATGCTCGTCGTCGGCACGACGAAGTGCGCAATCGACGCTAATTTGCAATTCCCGCAAAATGACACAGCCAGAGCCATCCAGAGCAGTCGCCCACGTCAACAGGCGGCGAGCACTTGAATCTTTGTTTGCCTCTGCTCACCAGATTGGAGCCAGCTCTTGTTTACACATGTAAGCGTTGGGCAACCAAAATTAAATGAAACAAGTCCAGGCGAGCACAGCTGAATGCCTGATCTTAAGTTAAGCAGTTAAGATGCGGATTATAGAGTGAAAGAGACAGAGAGAGAGAGGGAGAGAGAGGGGGATTACTTTTATATCTGGAACTAGCTAAGAGTGTAGACCTTCTGGAAAAACTCAAAGTGTTCTAAAGCTTTATTCGCATTGCACCTAAGAAAATTTCAGCTCTGTTGACCTGGTTTATATATATATATATATATCTCATCGGAACCCCACTCTATAGCCAGGAATAGGTTGTCTTGCGCAGCAACGCATCACTTGAGGGCGTGTTTTCGCCTGAGCTGGAGCTGCTCGCACTAAAAAAACTTTCGGCTTCCATTGGAGGCGAACGCAGTCTGCGATGCGCAGTGTCCGACGTGGAGTCTTTTATGCTGGACACGAAATGCTGTGTGACTGTTTGGCTTAGCTGCGCAGTTGAGAGAGCATCATCAGCCAGGCATAGATTGCTGCCGCGATCGAAGGAGTCGCCACTTGCGACGACCGGCACGCCGCGATGCCGCACCAGCTGCATGGGCGACTCCGTGGCGCACTTCTTATGCGGTCGCTCCTCGGCGGCCATTTTCGTGATCTTAATGCAGTTCTCGAGTATCTCGCGGCGCTCGGCCTGCTGCTCGTCGAGGCACTGGTTGCGGTGCTCGTAGTTCTTGAAGGCCACCTCGGCCTTCGAGAAGTAGCCGGGCCAGCAGTAGTCGCGCAGCTTCTGTCTGGTCAGCAGGCGACTCTCTGGTATCTCGATTTGATTGTGCCGACGATACGACTCCACTGCCTTGGCTATGGGATAGAGGGGACGGCCCTCTATGCGTGCGGCCGTCATCGACTTGACCGCATCCCTGTAGAACTGCACGTCATCGGGCAGATGGGCGTCCGCTTGGCAGGCTGAGAAACGCAGCTGCTCCTGCTGCCGTCGCGCCAGAAACTCCTCGTGCTGGCCGCACAGCATGCGGCGCAGCTTGATGGCCTCTTGTCGCTTTTTGGCCAGCTGGCATGACACGAAGCGCTGGTTGGTCTGCCGGTTCTTAAAGCGCTCCGCAATGTGAAAGCGACGAATTTCGGCGTCGTGCTGACGCCGCAGCTGCTGCTGCTTGCGTGCCTCCTGCTCGTAAGCGCGCCGCTCCTTGGCCAATTCCTGCAATCGGCGCTGACGCCGTGCCTCGTCCAGCAGCGCAGCGTCATCGAAGCGCTGCACGATCCGATCCTGCCGCATCTCAGCCTGCCGTCTGGCTGCCTGCTGCTGCCGGCACAGCTCCATCGCATACTGCTCCTTCCTGTGGCTCCGCTCCGCCGCTTGCTGCTTGATGACCTCGGCCGAGCCCGCAGCCAGACGACGTTGCTTCACGGTATCCACGCACACGATGCGATCATGAATTTCCTCGCAGATGTTTTTATCTAATGCAGATGAATTTTTAGGTTTATTTCACTCTCCCCCTCTACCTCTCCCTCTCCATCTCCCTCTCTCAACTTACATTTCTCAATCTGCGCATTTTCTTTTAGCGCCTCTTGGTAGGCGCGCAGGCGAAACTCTCGACTTTTGTCAGCTCGCTGCTTGGCTGCCTTTTGCGCTTGCTCGTGCAGGCACTGGTACTCCGCTCGCTCCACCATGGCCTCCAAGTCCAGTTGCTGCTTTTCGTGCAGCTTGCGCTGGCGCCTCTCGGCGAAGTCCTTGGCCAAGTCTTTGCCGTACTCGAGCGCCTTCGCCCTTCGCTCCAGCTGCTCCTCCTGCTCGGTGAGCACGCTGTATGGGATGCACGCCGCCGCGCACTGCTCGTCGTCCTGCTGCTGCTGGCGCTGCGCATCAATTGCGATTTGACGATTGACTTCGTCGTTGTAGCTTCGCTGAAAGATTACTTCGCTCTGCAGGCGAGCGCTGTTGAGAGCCTTTTGGCCCGGCTTCATGCTCTCCAATATCTTGTTGGCCCTGTGGATGCGCTCTTTGCGCCACTGCTCATCCTCGAGCATCATTTGCTTCTCTAGGATAGCCGCCTCCCTTGCCTCCAGCGCCAGCTTGGCTTCCTTCTCCTCGTCCAGCGACATTGGCCCCAGGTTCTTGAATCTCTTGCAGATACTATCGCTGCCCGCCTTGAGATACTCCATGTACCGGCGCTCCTCCTCCTCGGCCTCCAGATTGCTGCGCCTCTTTGCCATGGTGGCTCTCGAGATGATATCCTCGAGCCGCTTGGAGGACAGCACAATTGGTATCGCTCTGCGATTCTTCACGAGCGGCGTATGCCCTGCTGGCGCCAGGCACGCCTTATCGTAAATTATTTTCGACATCGTGTTATCTAATGTTATCTATCGTTATCTATTGTTATCTACAGTGTCTACCGCGCTCTTCTATGTGTGTGTAGCCCACGTCGTTACCCCACAAAAGTGTAAGAATCGTGTGTAAGAAGAAGAAGTGTCTGTGTCTGTTTTTTGTTTTTTTGTTTTTGTATTTTAATATTTTTTGTGTTGGCAACCCCCAAAGGCTGCTGTGTGAACCCAGATGTGCAGCACGGCCTACTTTGGTATGTCAAAAATTTAGATATTATATAAAGAAGATTTTCATTGAGAGCCTAAAGACATTTATGAATAATATGACTTAAGGATGTGCAAGGATAATATCCACATACAATAATATTCACAGCCTGAAAATTTCATGTAGCATTCGAGAAAGAGTGATCCCCGACCATGCTCAAAGTCAAAACCAACGCAGGGATAAAGACAAATTTATTAAATTAAATGCAATTAAATTATAAATTATAAGTCATGGCATATATAAATCAAAAAGTTATCATTAAAAATTAATAAAGGGATAAAGACAAATTTATTAAATTAAATGCAATTAAATTATAAATTATAAATCATGGCATATATAAATCAAAAAGTTATCATTAAAAATTAATAAAGGGATAAAGACAAATTTATTAAATTAAATGCAATTAAATTATAAATTATAAGTCATGGCATATATAAATAAAAAGTTATCATTAAAAATTAATAAAGGGATAAAGACAAATTTATTAAATTAAATGCAATTAAATTATAAATTATAAATCATGACATATATAAATAAAAAAGTTATCATTAAAAATTAATAAAGGGATAAAGACAAATTTATTAAATTAAATGCAATTAAATTATAAATTATAAGTCATGGCATATATAAATCAAAAGTTATCATTAAAAATTAATATTAATGTGTAAAAATTTTCTAATTAAAAAGTAATATAAAATTAAATATATTTACATTAATAATAATAAACAAAATAAATTAAATAAATGATCAGTGTAGCATTGATCACTCACGAAAAATTACTAAGGCTCACCTAATGCGCTTTCAGCTGATGTGAGCAAAAGATAATATTTTTCTAAAGATTCACAGATTCATGCTTCTGTGGGAGACTTTGCCTTATAAATGCGTTGGCTTCTCTTTGCTTCTATTAATTATATTGGGTCGAATTAATAATTAATATATATCTCTCTAATTTCTGGAATATGCAAAATTTCGAATGGAAAATTTAAATATAATTCTTCAAGCATAGAGGCTACAATATCAGAGAATTTTTACTTGATACTTTCAGATCTAACACGCTTCTATAATATATATATATATATATATATATATATATATATATATATATTATAATATATAAAAACAATATATATTGTATATAAAAATATATTATAATATATACTATATATTGAAGTGAGGCTAGTCAAAACAAATCTTAAATTTGATAAGTAGAAATTAATGAGAGTTTCTAACAAGTATTATACAAATATGTATTTAATATTATAGAAATATATCTCTTGATAAAACCAATAGATAAATCTCTATAGTTATTTATAAATTAATTATTGAAAAATATCCCAACTGATTTCTTAACAACATTTGAAAGCCAACCGCATTTAGCACTAGTCAAATTAGATTTCATGGAATACCTATCTACGTTTATTACAATCACTTGAGTGCACGCATACATGTATATGGATATAGATATATGTATATATAGATATATAGGCATATGTAAATATCTAAATTCATATATAAATATATATGTAAATATACATATAAATACATATATACACATATGCATTCACATATACAAATATACAAAGCTATGACTTGGGAAACCTCTTGATCTGCCAACTATGGGTGTTGAGTGTGTGGAATGAGTTCGGGTTGCTTTGCTCAGACTTTATCAATTGACTTGAGTTCTTATCGTGGATCGAGAATGGGATTAACGCCAAATCGTCTTGCGCATGGGTGGCGCGCGTCTCTGGGCGCTCTTGCAGTCTGGCTTGGCCACGGCGCTCGCTTCGGTTGAGTGGAGAGACGAGACCTTTGTAGCGATAGCTTCTATTTCGGGAGCTTTCGCTATGCAGTCGGGCTGAGGATTATTGAAGTTTTTCGGTTTGGTTTTTAGCTCTTGATCGGGGCATGTTTGCATCTCGTGCATGCAGTCGGGACGCGGGGCGACGGGCAGCGGCTCCTCCTCGCAGAACATGTTGCTCGGGGAGTCGAATGAGTCGACGCTCTGTATGGCCGGCATGCCGCGATGCCGGAAGCACTGCGCGGGGCACTCCATTTCGCATTTCTGATAGGGCCGCTCTTTGGCCGCAATTTTGGTGATCGTTATGCAGTTGTCCAGTATCTTTTGGCGCTCGAATTCCTGATCCTGGCGGCACTTCTCGCGCGCCTCATAGTTCTTGTAGGCCAGGTCCGCCTTGGAGTAGTAGCCGGGCCAGCAATAGTCGCGTATCTGGCTCCTGCCAACCATACGTCCCTCGGCCACATGATCGATCTTGTTCTGCTTGCGATAGAGCTCCGCTGCCTTGGCTATCGGATACGTGGGCCTTCCCTCCGCGTCAGCCTCCACAATGGCCTTTGCCGCATCGTCGAAGAAGATCACATCGTCTTTGATGAACGGATCCTCCTGGCAGGAGGAGATGCGCATTTTCTCCGCCACGCGCTGCTGCAGGAACTCATCGCGCTGCCCAAAGAGTATTTTGCGCAGATTGGCCGTCTGCCGATCCTTGTTCCGCTGCTGCGTGGCATAGAATCGTCGGTTCGTCTCCATGTTCTTGAAGCGCTCGGCGACCTCGAAGCGATGTATCTGCGCCTCGCGCTGACGCTTCTCCTCGGCCTGGCGGCGATTCTCGCGCTCGTAGGCACGCCGCTGCCTGGCCAGCTCCTCCTTCTGGCACTGGCGCCGTCCCTCGTCCATCTCCACCTCGGCCTCGTAGCGATCGATGACTTCCTTCTGATATGCGGACTCTTTGCGCTCGTTCTCCCGCTGCAGCTCGCCGATCTCCACAGCACGCTTCGCGCGCTCCTTGATCTTGGCCGCTATGTGCGCCTTGTACTCCTTGTTGTAGCGCTGGTCCAGATGGCGCCGTCGCGTCACATCAACGCAAATGATGCGATCATTGATGCTATCGCGAATGCGCTCGTCTAGCAGTTGGAAAGGGCCGTTATTATGCAGGCTAAGCTACAGTTAGAGCGGATCTTTGCTTACATTCTCTGATCCTGGCCTTCTCTTTGATCGCATCGCGATAGGCGCGACGGCAAAACTCGCGCTTCTTCGCCGCCCGCTCCTTGGCCGCCTTCTGCTCCTTCTCGTACAGGCATTGATACTGGGCGCGCTCGATCAGCGTGTCGCACACTTCCTGCTCCGCTTGGGCCAGCCGCCTCTCACGTCTCTCCTCGAGATCCTTTAAGAATTCGGCACGCACCCTAATCGCGCGCGCAGCCTCCTCAGCTTTCACCTCCTCCTCGGTGATGGTGCTAAATGGTATCAGCGTCTCTGGACAGGTCGCGTCCTCAATTGCCGTCTGGCGCCTGGCATCCTCGGCGATCTCGCGGTTAACCGCCTCATTGAACTTGCGCTCATGGATCATTTGGCTCTCGACCACCGCATGGTGCAGCGCCCTTTGGCCCGCCTTCAGGTCCTCCAATATGCGGTTGGCTCTCATGATGCGCTTCTTGCGCATCAGGTCATCCTCCATTTTCACTTGCTTCGCCCTGATCTCGCCCTCCCTCAGCTCCTGGTCCAGTTTGGCTTGCTTCTCCTCGTCGAGCGATTGGGCGCCAACGTTCGTGAACCGCTTACAGAGCCAATCGCTGCCCTCCTGCAGATACTTCATATACCGCTCCTCCTCCTCCTTCTGGGCGGCGGCCGCGTGCTTCTTGTCCATGCGCGATCTAGCCATGATCGCATCAAAACGTCTGGCCGTCACCACCACCGGAAATATCCTGCGATTGTCCAAGAACCTAACATGACCTGGCGGTGCCAAACATGACTTGTCCATCTGATTCATTACTTCGGTTTGCGATTATTTGTATTGTGTATTTATTTTTTGATGTATTTTGAGTATGTGACACGCTTGACTTGCCTCGACTCGCTTGGCGATAATCCCAATATGATAGCTGACTGGCAGCCTACCCATTAGCACAATTTGTGGATTATTAAATTTGACACATATTTCTCTATATATCTATATATATTTTCTATATATTATAGAAACCCTTGAGTCTCCCTCTCATTTCCTTCGCAAATCAATTACGATTAGCTTCATTATGATTCTATCTATATTCATCATACTTTTTGCATTTCATATACTTTCTCATTTCTCATGGCTGACAACTAATGAACATAAGCCTTTGTTTTGGGTTTGTTTATGAGCGCGACCCCAGTGGGTGGGAGCAAACCCTAAAAAACAAAACACTTTTGCTCGTCAGCAGCTTAAATTGTCTGTTTTGGGCTTTGGGTTGCTTTTGTTATTTGATATGTTTTTGCTTGTATTTATTTTGTTGTTCACTGTGAATGAGTTAAAACTGAAAATTAGTTGAAGCTTTAACAATTTGCAATATCCTCTTAGCATATTCAAAAACTTTGCTGCTCATTGTAATTAGGCTGTCATTCATGAGCCTAAAACATAATACCCAAAGCTTCAAATGGTTGCCATGACGATGCTCAGCAGCTGTTTAATTACGAGGATTTTAAAATTTGTATAAAATATATTTATATATATTTTAATATATGTATAAAATAGTATTTGTGTTAGATATATATGATATTTATATAAATTATATTAATAAGTATTTGTTTTAAAATCTTTTAATTTTAAATAATTGTAAAGTACGATTTTTTATTCCATTTAAAAAGATATATATAAATAAATAATTTAAAAATGTCTGTTAATTATATTTGATCATTGAAGAATTTCATATTGAATAAATATATAAATATAAAATATTTGTATGATATATTTTAATACATAAATATTTATACGTCATATTTAATATTTCATATTGAATAAATATATAAATATAAAATATTTATATTATATATTTTAATACATAAATATTTATACGTCATATTTAATATTTCATATTGAATAAATATATAAATATAAAATATTTGTATAATATATTTTAATATATAATTATTTATATGTCATATTGAATAAATATATAAATATAAAATATTTATATTATATATTTTAATATATAAATACGTAATATTTAATATTTCATATTGAATAAATATATAAATATAAAATATTTGTATAATATATTTTAATATATAATTATTTATATGTCATATTTAATATTTCATATTGAATAAATATATAAATATAAAATATTTATATTATATATTTTAATACGTAAATACGTAATATTTAATATTTCATATTGAATAAATATATAAATATAAAATATTTGTATAATATATTTTAATACATAATTATTTATATGTCATGTTGCTTATGTAAAATATAAATAAATATTTAAAAAATATATATATCTGTTAATTATATTTAATCATTGAAAAATTGCATATTGATAAAACATATATTTAGAAAATATTTTAATAATAATATAATATACATATATATAAATAATAATAATAATAATATTTTAATATATAAAATTTGTATGTTATTATACAAAATATAAATAAGAAAATATATTTATTAGTTATGGTTGATCATTAAATATTTCAATTTTAATATATTTTTATGTTTAGTGTATATTATAAATATAAATATAAAAATTTAAAATATATTTTTATTTTTGGCAAAGATTTTCTATGAATTTTCTCATTCACAGAATATCATAAATTTTCTAATTGTCTTTGGGCATATTTTGATTGTATTTGTATATATTACATGCATATACATTTTCTCAACTTATAATAAAATAACTGTAAATATTTTGCTGCTGTCTGAGCTTAAATATGTTTGTTTAAGAACTTAAATCATTTTTAATGCACTTTGCGAACTTTATAATGAGAAAATTCACAAAATTTGATGTGTTGTCTTTTAGCAGTTTAGGCTAATATAATAGTAAATGAATGTGTGTGTGTGTGGGTGTGTGTGTGTGTGACAATGTGTTGTTGGCTAAATGGAATTAAATTTGGTTAGCTGCTTAAACTCGCGCAAAGTACGCAAGCTGCTTGTATACAAATATGAACGTGTGTGTGTGCGAGTGTGTGTAAGTGTATTTATGCACACTTCAGTTTTGGCAACGCTCGCCGCGAAGTGTAAGCCAAAAAGTTAAAAAGGGTTATCGCCACGATAACGCAGCAGCAGCCAGCCTTCAGCTGGGTGTGTGTGTGTGTGTGTCAGTGCGTGGGTGTTTGCATGTTGGCCTGGTTAAGATTTTACCCTTCAGTGGATGGGTGTATTCTGGTTTTTTTTTTCTGCTCTTTTCTTTTTGCAGACTGCTTCTGACGTTTATTATATTGCATTATACATATTTGTATTTATGCGCCTTGTGGCAGCATTTTTTATATATTTTTTCTCCTTCTGGTGGGGCTTTAAATACCAAATACATGTATGTGTACATTTGTGTGTGTGTGTGTGTATTGGTGAAAATAAAAATCCTTTTGGTGTGTGCTAATTTGAAATGCGGTCGCATGTCGCCTGGTTCTCTGTCCCTGTGGCTTGTATGGCGTTGACAAGCTGCGTGTGCGTGTGTGTGTGTGTGTGTGTGTCTGTGTGCATATGTGCGTGTGGCAGAATTTTTCGGATTTATTTTAATGCGTTGATATTTGGTTCAATATGGCATAGCATTGAGGACACATGTAACTGTAAGTGTGGCTCTCTCTCTCTCTCTTTCTCTCACTCTCGCTGTGTCTCCTTCACACGCCCAATTTATGAATTATTTATCAATATGAACAAAACGCAAAAAGTTGACAATAACAAACAGCAAATGCAGACAGCCAACTTTGCCATTGACTTTGACAGCTGTTTAAACTTCCGCGCTGAGCCCACATAAGTAGGCAATGGAATTTGAGCGGTGGCTAAAATCAACTGAATATTAAAAAAAAAAAAAAAAAGAAAAGTTAAATAAAAACTGAATTTCAAATATTACAAAATTATTTTTGTAGAATTTGTTTGATCATTATCATGTAATATTTGCCGTGTTCGAAAGCCACGGCAATTGCACGGTAGCAGGAAATTAAATTGTTTAGACGCACGCACATATGAGCGTGTATTTGGCATCACTAAGCTGCTGCTCATCAGCATAATCTGCTTATATGTGTATTTGCATTTCTTAAATTGAAAATAAGAGCCTGAAAGCGTGTAGCAACACGCTTTATGCTTTATGCTCACATTCAAATGGCCCAAACACGTGCGCCACAAAATTCCAAACAAAAAAAATGAGAGAGATTAAATATGACTCGAAGGCCATGGTGTATATTGACAGCTAGGACATAATTTCATACTGAAATTTTATATTACAAATTTAAATGAACTATGTAAATTCCAAAAAGTTTTTTTTTACAATTTGTTTAATTATAATTTTTAGGCTTAAAATTTTAAAAATAGTTTTTATTATTTTCATTTATCATTCAAGTTTCTAGGGTATTTGAAGGTCTAGCTTACACTTTCGGCTGCCAGCGAAGAAAAACTACAATATTCTGTGTTGAGCAGGCGACACTCAGCAAAAGACAGCGGGAGGCATTAAGCACGGGGTTGGCCAAAAATAAGTGCGTGTGTGCGAGCGGAAACGGAAATCAGATCAGAGACCGTAGAGCATGTGGCTGACAAGGGACAAGGCAGGGGCTGGGGCTGGGCAAAAGGTGGCCTGGAATCGTAAACAACCGCAGGGCACATTAACGGAAAACGCGTAAAGAGGACAGCATAAAAGGCCGATGAACAAATGCGAAGCAAAACAATGCCAAAAATGAAGATAAATGTGCAAACATTCCGCAGCCGCCCCGTTAGCCAGAAATCGACGGCTTTCGCGAGCAGTTAAAAGCAGATGCGCGTTCTCTGCGGCTATTGAACACACATCGAAAGACCTTAAAGGACATTTTCATAAGCCGCTTGCCGCCCGCTGCCTGCCGACTGCCGACTGCCGCTATGCAAATTTCTACAGTTCAATCGAGTCAAGAGCTCGACTCTAAGTCGAAGGCAAAATAAACAAATCTGCCAAGAAATGAAAATATAACTGCAAAAACAAGAAAGAAAAACAGTGGAAAATAAATCAAATTTCACCGACAGGCGAACAGCGCAGGAAGTCGAGCTCACGCAGCAAACTTTCAATTCCAAGTCGCGTTTTTCTCTCTCTCTCTCTCTCTCCCACTCATAAAAAACGGTTGCAAAGTTGCATCAAGCCAAGCGCCGACGGAGCTGCCAACGAGTTTATCAAGAATTTACAAACTAATGGAATTTGCGAATAGGCCAGGTCGGCAGAAGCGCAAATAAAGCCCGCTGATCCAGCGCAAATTGCATTGAATACGCTTTTTAGGAGCAGAGCGAGCATAACGGTATCTATAAATAACTATCTTTGGTTAAACTTTGATTAGATTTGATAAAAATAGCATTTATTTTAATAGGTTTAATAGCTTTTTGGGTGTTTATAAGCAATTTCATAAATTGATGTGGCTGCCAAAAGGAGAGAAAAGGAATGAATAAAGAAAATAAGGGAAATATAAGTGAAGAGAAATCTGTTAAGTATAATCCGCTTTACGTCTGTCAAGCTCACAAAAAAAGGTTACGAACGATAATATTGCAAAGTTAAACTAAAGCAGACATGGCTTGAAAACAACATACAACAACAGCAAGCAAACAAGACGTTGCCCAACACCACGGGAAGGGGCGTGGCGAGAGGGAACGAGCGCAAGCTGAGCAAGCATTGGCCACGTGTGGTCTGAAAAATCTTGAGCAAATTTGCGGTTTTTTCTCTCCGCTTTTTTCTTTGCTTTTTATTGAGCTGCTGCATCGACGAAAGTCTCGAAAGCCTTTACGGGCGACAGCGACTGAGCTGGAGTGAGAGAGGCAGCCTGAGGGAGCGAGAACGAGCGAAAATGTTGGCGTGAAGCATTGCGTGCTTAAAAGGATTTTTTATACGATTTTTATTTAATTTTATGCGTTTTATGTGCCCGATCGGCTGACCGCCCGCATTACAGGCGATTTTTTTTTCATATTTTGGCAGCAAGCAACGACAACAACAGAAGACACAGGCCACTGACACCATGAGCTCTTAAAGGCGCCTAGGAGCTGAGGCAATTTAATATGGTTTAAGTGCGAGTATTTATGAAAGAAAGTTAAGCAGATGTTCAGACTAGATCAAGCTGTTAAAGTTTAAATACTTGAATAAATATACTAAAGAATTATTCAAATGTGGCAAGCGTAGCTGAAGAAGAGCTTTGGAAGCTTTGGCTAATGTGTGTGTCTGAGTGAGCAACATGATATGCTTGCTTTGTCTCTCAAGGCTGGAATGCTTAAAACAGATGCTCATATTTCTCACTCTCTGATCAAAAGCAAAAACTAACTCCGTAAGAAGAGATAGGCAAAATGAGACAAGCAATAGGCTCAGCTTTTAAAGAGCGACAGCTTAAAAATAGATTTCAGTTACTGTAAACAGATAGCAGACATACGCGCAAATTTTCTCTCGCCTTTCACATGCTCATTCGCTCCCTGATACATCAGCTTCGGCTGCGCCTTGCTATGCCAGCGTTCGTAATGCGAGCAGAATTTCGAAATAGAATAGCATATGTATAAAGGTATATGTACATATATATATATATATATATATATTTGAGGCCGATGGATTTAACGCCAGCTGCGTCTGCCGTTGCTTACATGCAAAGCTTTCGAAAAGCTGTTGCTTGATCTTACTCTCATCTATGTCATTAGCGGGTCTTGCTCTCTTCGCTACAATAAGTTTTGCTTTACATGAACTCATCTCTGTTAATTAACATTCTACTATTTAAGTCTTTAAGAATATATAAATAACATTTTCACAACAACAAACTCGCAAGTTATTTGCAACCTTTACAAATCTATCATTCGATTCCTTATCAGTATAATTTACAACGCTGTTGTTGGCCTGTGAAAGGAAACATCAGATTTGCTTATCGTGTCAATACAGCTTTTTGCTGTGTGCTGTGTGCTGCATGCATTGCCAATGCCAATCCTCATCACCGTGGGGGAAATTTCGGCTGGGCTGCTGGGCGCCGTTGTCGCGCAGATGTTTGTGATTTGTGCTCGCTTGTTGGCAACGACAAAATTCACAATCAACAAAAATGCCCCCAAACTTGGGGAGTGCCCTAAGAAATATCATCGATTATTTAGTTAGCTTAAAAAGCACTTATGCCACAACACAGTAAACAAAATATAAGAAAGCCAAAATGCTGACCCCCAACCTCACAGGTTGTGCCTTTCGCCGCCTTTACATATTTGACTGCTACAATAAAAGCCCCAATGCGTAGCTCAATTCATTCAATGCACGTTTTATGAGTTTAAAATTTTAGATATTCATATCATAAATAAAAATACATTCGGCTAGGCGAGACACTTAAATGCAGCCATAAATATAGGTTATTTAGAGTTTTATATAGGTTATTTAGAGTTTTATTTCATTAAATATTTATGTTTTTGGCTAGCGAGGCAATGTTATTCTTAAAAAATATATAAATATATAAAAAAAAAAAAAAAAAAAAATATATATATATATATATATATATATATTATTAAATTATAGAAATACATTTTTTATAAATTTTTGTCACAAAGCTTTGCCTATGAAAACGAAATATTTTTATACATAAATATTACTGAGCATTTTTTATTTATTTATTTTTTATTTTTTTTTTTCATGTGAATGCACAGCTTCAATCAATAAATCATTTCCTCCTGCGGTAATTAAATCTCAGCTGTGTAACATGAAAGTAAAAGTACGCAACACTAGCCAAATACCCTGTAAATCAATACATAAAATGATTATAAATAAATTTTAAATATTTATTCATTTAATTTAGCATATAAAATAAGTGCCTGACTAGGATATACCCTGAGCTCTGCACAGAGCTGAAAGTTCACTTATTCAAGTCTCCTTCTACAACGTTTCCTTCTACCTATACACCACTTGAAGCCGTCAAGCCACACACAATATTCAAAATTTTCATCAGTTTTATTATTCAGTTTGTCATGAAACTCACATTTGTTATGTTTACTGTCGCAGGCTAATCATAATAAATAGAAGAAGACGAAGAATAAGTACATCAATGACAAACGGCTGGGATCTGGGGGCAAGGCTCGAAAGTCTCTGTATATTGTCAACAAATAAAAAACTTAAAGTATTTGTAAGCAAAAGTTGAGACGAATAATGATGACAACACATCAAGCATGCATATGGAATATTTTTTTCTTATTTTGTTTGCCTTGGCTTCCCTCCGAGAGTTGAGCGTTCACGCTGTACCGTCAATGTTGGCGCTAGAAAATCCATTTGGCCCGACCAGCTCTGGGGAATAGTCGCTAAGGCGACTTATGCGTTCGAGTCGCTGGGAAATAAATTATTCGAGGGTCTCCTCAGTGTTGCTGCTGCTGCTGGGGCCCAAAGAAACCGGAAGGCGAGCGCTACACAAATTATGATAAGCACTTAAGTATAATAGGCCATGTAGCAATCAATGCGAGTCCCAAATCCCAGCTGGAAGAGTCCAAATGAAAGTCCATAGAAAGGTCTTTCGTTCGTCTACGTCTTGGTCTTGGTCTTGGTTTGCTGCCAAGTGCATGGTCAGCGTGTCTGGCAGACACTCACTCTCTCTCTCCCTCTCTCTCGCTCTCTCACTTTTCCAGTTGTATTTCCTATTTGATTCCAGCGCCTTGGCAGCTCGCACAACCAACAAATTCACTTAGATGCCTGTCGACAACTTCGTTTGCCAATTTTTTGTTGCATTCGAATGGAAAATGCACAAATAAAAGAGCAGCGCAAATAATGTAAGCAGTGTGCCAAATAGTTGCTTATACTTGTACTGCAAATCACCTCTCACTCACTCACGCACTCCCTTTCTCACTCTCTCTCTCTCTCTCTCTCTCACTCTGGGTCGAGTGCAAATGATAGAAATGCAAATGGCGGCATTCGGTGCAGGCCAAAAAGATTTGCAAACTGCAAATAACAAACAGCCAAGCCGGAAAATCGCCTTGAAATGTGTCCGAGGCACATTCAGCGCCTGCCAGCATGACTTATGATACCAAAAAATTAGTTCTGTCTGCCCACACACACAGTCATAAACACAAACACACACAGAGACATACACAGAAAGGAAAAGGCAATGCCAAAATATTTTCTTATGCATGCTTAAATATTTAACATTTGCCCAAATATGTGCACAAAACAATTCAATTGGAAATGCAACAATTAAGCCGGGTATGAGCGACTACAGAATACGCTGTGACTGTCACAATGTGTGTTTTGTTCAAAGTATGTAACAGACAGAAGGAGGCGTGGCACCCCCATAAAGCATATATATTCTTGATCAGAATGACAAGCCGATTTTACTTAGCCCAGTCCGTCTATCTGTCTGTCAGTCTGTCCGTCCGTCCGTCCGTTCTTCCGTCCGTCTGTCCGTATGTTTGAACGCGTCGATCTCAGAACCTATAAGAGCTAGAGACTTGAATATTGTTGTTAGGTCTGTTTTGATTTTATTCTTTGCAATCAAATATAAAAATATTTTCTTTAAATATTTTTTATTTTTTATTATATTTGCTTGGGACAATCAAATTTCAATAGTATCCTCAGAAATACCAGGCGAGCAGAATTGAGTAGTAGGGCGCCAGATATTAGTTAAAATTTAGTTAAAATTGAGTTAACCTTGAATTAAAAGAGAGAGAGGGGAATTCACATGAAGAAGAATGTTGCATAATCTTAAGCATGACCGAAAATAAAATAGCTCAGGTAATATAACATAACTAATGTATTTCATCTTACTCTGGTACTTTTGAAAATATTCCATTGCAAGTTGAGAATTTGAAAGTCTACAGCAGCCGCTTCGTAAGGTCGATGTTGGACGCTTTAACTAAATTAACTAATAACTAAATGGGGCATGTAATTATTTGATCATGCCTGAAAGTATGCAATATACTTGTTCATGTTAATGATCTCTATCTTTTTTACTCTCTCTCTCTCTCTCTCACTCTCTCTCACACTCTCATTCTCTCACTCTCTCATTCTTTCACTCTCTCACTCTCATTCTCTCACTCTGACTCCCACTCCCACTCCCACTCTCACTCTCACTTTCAAGGTCAACTCAATTTTTACTCAATTTTAACAAAATTTTAACTAAAAATTTGCGCCCTACTACTCATTTATGTTCGCCTGGTATTTTTCGGCAATTGCGATATCGTTTGAGGCCTCGCCAAGTTTTTTTTTATTTACAAAAATGCCGCGAAATGGAAGCGGCTCTGCTGCAACTGATCTTAGCTCAAAATGCACACATATCTTACCTTTGTAGCAGTCGATTCTGAAATTTTATAGTTTCCCGGGAGTTACTACTCCAAGTTTTGGTTCAACTGTAAGCTTTTAACCAGAACAATATCATTGGCATGGTATAACCAATGATTACGAGTCAACTGGAAGCTCTTGCATGACTGGTCTAAAAGGACTATATCTTTGTTATGACTGAATCAAAGATATTTGGATGTCACCGTAGAAAATATTTAATTAAACGTAACAAAAATATAAAAAATCTTAAATTAATATAATATAAAATCTAGTATATTTTTTATTAAATATGTAAAAATATGTTATATAAAGTAAAAAACAATCTAACATAAAAATTTAAAAAAAAATGCATAGTAAATAATTATAAATATAAAACAATATTTGTTATAATAATAAAGATAAGAATAAATAAATATAAAACAAAAACTAAATTAATTCAGTAAAAATTAATGCAATAATAATTATAAATTAATAAAAATATTAAATAAAATATTCGGAAAATAAAATTAGTCAAATTATAATAAAATAGTTTAAAAATAATATTAGTAATTATTAAAAAATAATTTAATATAACTAAAAATATAATGCGATATATATTGCTAATAATGAGAATAATAAAATATTTAAAAAAAATATTACATTAAAAATAATGCTAATAATAATTATATAATTAGAATAAGAAAATAAACATAAATTATAATTTTATTTAAAATTGAATAATCACTTAAATTACCACTCAATTATATATATTTATATATTTATTTATACTTTTTAAATATTGCCTTAAATTTTATTTTTGATTTCAATTTAAATTTTCTTATTTTCTTAATACATTTTCAAGAGTTTAGAATCTAATGCATTCTTTCTCTGAAAAGACATTTACTATTTTCCTTTGCCCAAGCAGTTTTTTTTCTCACATTTTTTGCAACTTTACTAAATGTTTTTTGAGCAAACATGCGCTGCCAATGGGTGACCTCCATTTGCAAAGTCCTTGGGGTGGCCGGATCAACACATGTCAGCCGAAAAGCCCCAACGGACCGGAAACCCGAAAAAATTACAACTTTAACTGCAGCCAATGGACGGAAAGTTAGCCGAAACGCAAAAGCGACACAAACTGAAGTGAAGAGCAGAGAAGGAGCGGGAGGAGTGCAGATGGAGCAAACGGAGGAGGTAAAACTATGCATATAAAAGTGGAACTAGCTGTGGCTACAGCCAGGAATTGCTTGTGCTTGCTAAATGGGCGGGGCTGGGTAGTACTTAAACATTTGTCTGCCCAATTTAACTAGTGCGCTAAGCAAATAAAGTGTCAGCCGAAGAGTTTGACGCTTGGTTGGTCGGGCCAGCGGTCTCCCCAATGTCCACTGTAATGGAGCACTAAATCTATATGCTGACACAGATCCAGATAGCGATAGGGAGATCTATGAATAGCTGGCAAACAAACAAGATGCAGCCGAGCCGGGCGTTCGTTATTGTTTGCAACTGGAGCAACGGGCGGGCGCGCCAGAGAGCGACACGGATGGGCATCATCAGCGGCGCATCATCGGGCACTCGACCGCCAGGCGGAAGTCAAAACAATGGGAGCGGCCACCCAGCGGAAGCTAAACACAAATAGGCACAAAAGACACTGGTCCGAGGGGCAGCGGAGCAGCGCTCGGTAGGAAACAAAAGGCGGAACGCGTGACATTTCGTATTGGGAATAAACGAGGGTCGAGCTGTTTTGAATGATGTATAATTGTGTGTGAAGCCCTGGGGGAGTCTTCATTTCGTATATTTTTAAGTGTGGCCAAATAGTTGGCATTAGGTCGAACTTTGCTCCGCCGAGGGAGTTTGGCGTGGCGATTTGCGTGCCTCAACTTGTTCGTCTGTTTTTCTGGTCCAATGGGCCGCACACACATCCGCACAAGTGCGAGCCCTAATTGCCCCAGAGATAGCAAAGGGTCAGTTGCAGAAAACTTGCGAGCCAACCTATTACTAAATATAATGCTGATGCCTGCGCTCCAGGGACGTGCCGCATCAACAATGGCCAAAGTTAAGAAATACGTTGCGTATACGCAATTCACATAACGTATACGTCGCGCCACGCATACGCATGCAAATGGTGAAAAACTAATTAAAATGCGAGTAAATGTGAGAAATTAAAAATAAAGAAAGAAATAAACGAAAAAGGTGTATAAATGTGGCGTCAAATTGAATGACCAGCAGCTGACAGAGGTCGCAGACGGGCAAAGAGTTTGGCCAATGGAAATGGAAATGAAAATGGGGAAAACAAAAATGAAACTGAACCAAAAATGAGGAGAAAAAGTGGCTGAAGCTGAATTCATTTCAAAAATGCAAGATGCCGTGAAGACGCTGATAAAATGAAGTAGATTTCAGCCGGAATTATAAACAGCTGTAAGAAAAGGTATCAAACAGATGACAAAAAAAAAATAAAAATAAAAGAGACGAAGAATATAAATGCCAACGCAGGCAAATGTCCACTTGCCGGAACAAGGGTGGACAGTTGGGCGGTAACTGGACAACGGTACCTGTGTGGCCCCACTGAATCAAGAGGTGTCTGACGGGGCCGAAAATGAAAATGAACAAAATTACATCAAGTGTTGGAGTTGCGCTCTTTAAAATGAAAACGAAAAAAAAAAGCCATGAAAAAAGTAAAAAAGCAACAAGAGCATCCTCAACCATTCAGTCAAAGGCGCTACTGATTCGAGTTGTCCTCATCCAGCGCAAAGCCGAGCAGCCAAAGGAAATGAAGTTGTGTCCTAATTGAAATGCCTGCAGGGACTTCAATGTATACGGCGGCTACAACCAAACCATTCTTTGATGAATACATAGATATATATATATATATATATATATATATATATATATATATGCTTTGATATAGATATCTTTGCATGCAGCTTTAATTATGGCGCGTGAAAGGAGAGAGAATGACAATTTTAGAATGCAGAAAAGCAAGATGAAAACCACAAATAATGCTTCAGGCTAACCACAAAAAAAAATCACAGTAAGGCGAACCACTTCAAAACCAATAAATGCAACCACTGAGATGGGTTAACTGAGCAAGCGCTCAGAGCTAAAATAGTGTATAAATATCAATTAAGCGCCAATTGAATAAAATTTGCGTACTTAAACCGAAGAGATTTGACCACAAATTTGCCTTACTTAATTAACTTCAATTTGTTTCTTTATTCTGTATTAAATTTTCAAACAGCTTTTGGTTAAGAGTGGAAAAACTACAAGAGCAACAACAGCTTGAAGATGTACATATTTGTTTTATAAATTATTGTTTATGCACTTTAAGCCAAACAAATATAGAATATAAAATTAAATTTAAATATGAAAATGAACAAGAATTTTAGCTAAAATTAAGTTTTATGCTATTTTTTATTTGTTGTGTATTTAATTGTTACGGTTTGCATAAAAGAAGCAGGAGTTTCTGCTCCAAATATAATATAATGTATTTTATAAATATAATATAATATATAAATAAATATATATATATATATATATATATATATATATATATATATATATATATATATATATATATATATATAAATATATATATATATAATTTTTTTTTTTGTTAAATATTGTTAAATTAAATTTCAACCAAGCCTATGTTTTTTAAGAATTATATTATTTATTGAATTTAAAGTTATTTATCTTTCTTTGTATTATTTTATTTTATTTTTATGATATTTTTTTTATTTAAGTAGTGATAACTTCAGCTTTAATTATTTATTTATTTATTAAATACATTTAATACGTAAATAACTTTTTTAAAATCTTTAAAATTAATAAAAAAAAAATAGAAAAAATTGAAATTTAAGCATAATTTGAATTTAATTTGAAGCTCTGCTAAATTTGATATAATTCATATTCAATCATTTTCAAATTTGATATAACTCATATTCCAATCATACAGCTCCAAATGCAAATACAGGGTATCTCTTAGTGCGTAATGTTTTATTGTTGCTCAAATTGAAGTTTGGTCCGCGCAAGATTGTGTGACGCAATTAATTTTGGTTTTTTCAAGACTTATGCATTTAATATTGATGAATTATTGTTTAGTGTCCCAGGGGAGAGGCCAATAAAAACACATAGATATAGAGCCGCAGAGCGCCACAAGGGCATCGAATGTGCGGATGGCCGAAAATAAATAAATGCTTCGTTAGAACCTTTTGTGTGTCGGCGGGGCATAATTTAATATGGCCGGCAGAGAACCAAAACACTTGCATGAATGCTTTGTCGTGATTTTATATTACACACAAAACCAAATAACTAACCAGTGGCAATAACAAAGTCAACGAACACAGACGAATTTAATGAGAGGCCCTGAAGGAGTGAGAGTGAGATACACACATATACTCGCATACACATATAACCTTCGTGTGTGTGTGTGTGCAAATTATTGTCCTGGCTCACACATATGCGGAGTGTGCATGCCTGAGTGAGTGAGCGAGTGTGTGTGTGTGAGACGAGTGTTGATTTACATTTTTGATTTATTTTATTTATTTAAGCTGCTGACTGGCTGGCTGGTGTCATCGTCGTCTCGCAATAGCAGACCAAAATTATTGCTACCCATAACTTTCATGCCTTCATTTGTATTTCTTCTTGATTTTTTGGTCATTTTTCTCAGCTTGCTTATTTTTTTTTTTTTGGTTTCGCTAAAAGCCTCTCGGCTATTGTTGTGAATTTATCGCAGCTTTATTTCTCTTTGTAAGCGTTTTATGCTGTTTCGTTTTTAGTTGAGGTATTTATCACAGCGCCTCTGCCACTTGAGTTAGATTTAGTATTGCGCATACGCACAGTTAGCCCACGCTAAGCTCACTGGCATTAGACAACGAGAATTGCCACAAATACAAATACTTTGAGCTAAATTCATATAAAATCTAAATACCAAATTATAACAATGATTCATGATGCTTCCATTACAATTACATAATTTGCTCAAATTCCTATGACTAAACAATGAGAAACTGAGAAATAAATATTTATGATTTCACATCTCATTTGGATGTAGCTTTTAGGTAATGTGCATTAAAATTTTTAAATAAATTATATGTTAAAAAAAAAAAAAACGTATAAAGAAAATGTATTTTTTTTTTTGAGATTTTTATATATATCTTATATAAATTTTTCTATAAAAATATTTTATAATTTTTGCTTTATTTATATATATTCTTTTTTTTAATTAATATATTTTTGTTTCAACAAATTTATCAGTGAATTTATTTAATATATTCAGCTTATTCAACATTTTTAACTGTATTTTTTGTTAGCAATCAATTTAACACAATATTTTTTATTATATTCATTATTATAGAAAATATTCTGAATTGAATTTTTATTAATTTTTTATTATAATATTTATGGCACATCTACTTTAATTTATTTATGTTATATTTTTATATGCTGTTTGCTCCAATAAATGATAATAATAATCTCATACTCAAAATATGCTCAACATAAATATTGCACCACAAACAGAGTTCGACTGGCCATGGCTTGGTAAAGCATTTTAATGGCTTATTCAAGAGGTCGTTGTAAGCTCTGTTGGGCCATAATTATCACTTAAGCTTACATTTATCAAGTGTCAGCTGACTGGCGAGACATTATTGTTTCGTTGAGCTCACCAAGATGCCATGATTTTTGCCATATTTATGAGGCATTGCATCTGCTTTAGCAATTCCATAAATTGCCATCAGACGTGCGACAGAGCGCGGACTGATAAATTATATGCTTATGGCCCGCAAGTAACTGCAAAATGTATTTAACTTGAAATTGTGTTAACGGCAAGTTTATTAATTATTTCGTTTGACCTGCGGGCACGAGGCGCGCAACAGCGTCTGACGGCGCCCGACGACGCTTGACTTTTGCTCACGACAACAAATCGCAGCTAAAAACATATTCTACGGATGTTTTAGTCTAATTTATTGTTGTTTTAAGTGCCCATGTGTGTGTGTGTGTGTGTGTGTGAGTGTGTATTCTGGCAGCTGCTTTAGCCAGTCGGTTGAGCACTAATAGATGCTTCAGCAGAAAGAGCTTGCTTAAACTCAGCTTCTAATGAGTCAGGAAGGAGGGCAGCATAAATAGTAAAGCATTGCCCCAGGCACTTTGTATTAGACTCGACTTGCTCGATGATAAACGAGTCTGGGCTCAGCTTCAAAATATGAGCTGAGCTTGCGAAAATTACTGCTAAATGTAATCAGGGAGCTTAATTGATTCAATGGATATATTTGACCAAGTAAATTGGATATTTTAGTCGTAATTAGATGAACCCATAAATTATTACATAAATTATTACAATAGAAACCTCTCGGGCCTAGCAACTTATTTGGCAATTGAATTTAATTGCCCTCTTCTCATGCACCTATAAACGTGCGAACGTGTGAAGGCGGCCGAGTTGGGCGGGCACCCAAATGGCATTTGTTATGTTCTTTGAAGTGCCGCACATGGCGGAACTCGAAATGTCAATTAGTCAATGCAATCGAACCCAAATAGACACTCTCATTGGATGTGTATTTGACTGTGTAATTAACCACAGTTCAGCTGGAGCATTGTCAGAGGCTGCTCTTTGTATCGCATGCTTAAATATTTAATTACTCATTGCATGTGTAAAACTGGCTTAAGTTTTCACTAATTTCCCTCTCTGTGTGTGTTTGATGTAATTCGTAAACGTTTTATGACAGCAAATTTTCAACTCTTCGAATAGCATAAAGTTTTAACATCGCATCTTAAAGAGTTCGTAACGTGTAAGCTAAGACTATAAAAGCCTCTTGACTGCCACTTGACAATTGTCCCCTTTAGTAATTACATAGTATGTGGTACGTGTCGGCTTTCGGATGTAGTGCATATCAGTTTCAGTGCTGGACATTAAATTTCCAATGGAAAGTGTCCCTTGGTATTGCGACCACACCCAAGGCAGAGGCAAGGCCTCAGGGCCAAAATATTTGTTGTCTGCATATTTCAAACAAGTGCCAGGCCGACGGCCAGCCAGCCAGGCAGCTAGCATAAAATATCTGCTTATGTTCAGGCGAGCCACACATTCAAGTATATTCACTTAATTATAGATGCGACACGCAAGCCATTCAGCCCATTCACTGGACCATTTCAATTGCTGAAAAGGCGTGCCTGAGTGCGTCAAGTCCTTTGCGTCCTTTGGTCGCCCAATGGCCAGCATGTTTATGCGTGGCCCTGGATCTGCTGCTGCTGACGCCTGGGCAACGAGGCCTGGCTTCAGGTTCATTTGGAACCATTACTTTGCACACAAGTCAGCAATAAACTAACAATTAGTCCGAATATAACAGGCAAAACACGCGACACACACACACACACAGAGCAGACAGACGGCACGCAGGAGGCACTGAGGACACGCAGGACACTCGTCACATGCAAATGTCTAAGAAATAGCAAAACATCTTTAAATTTCCTAGCAAAATTGAAACATTTCTCAAGCTCAAGTTTTTTTTAATTAATCAATGTTTTTCAAGTGCTTCCCTGGGCATTTGAAACTGTATGAAAGGACTTTTTAATTTGATTTTCTCATGCAATGCGAGTGGAAACATTTTATTTTTAGGCAAATGTTTTTTATTTTTTTCATCAATATTCAAATTGCATGATTGATGTCAATAAATTGTCTCAGTTTATTTTTTTTTCGTATTATTTATCACATTCTGCTGATTCTTTGAGGCATTAAATATCATAGAACGAATTGAAATTTAAAAAAAAAATAAATAAATAAATAACACTTTAAAATAATTGCTTCAGTCAGGAAGATGAAATTTGATATTTGATTGTTGATGAGATTTTAGGCAAGCCCAAAAGCCGCTCATAAAATATTTACTCAAGACATTCTGTGATGAGTTGCTGCTTAGACAGACATTTTTATTTATTATTTATATATTTGCATTGCTTTCATTAAAGCAAATATTTTTTTAATTACTCTGAGGTGTTGTTTGGCTAAATATTTGCCTGCAACTTGCTAAGTAATTGCAATGTATTTTTGATTAAAGTTGATAAAAAAGACTGCGCAGACAGCAAAAAATTTGTTGCTTTTATTAAGATTATTTATCGAAGAATTAAACAAGTTGAATGGGATTTCAATAAAAAAAATTAAAAATTAAAATATAAAAAACATACACATAGTTAAAAAATAAAAAAAACATTTATATATACATGATAATAAAAATATGATATACAAAGATATAATTCTATAAAATTAAAGTATTTATTTACCCAAGATGTTATATACTAAAATTTATTATAATAACAACAAGTTTATTTTTTTTATAAATAATATAAGAATATAATATATTTTATATATTCAACATAATAATATAATATTGTTTGATAATAAAATAAATCTTTTTATAAACTAAAAATGCATTAATATTAATAATATTAATTATTATTCAATTTTGGTAAACATTTCCTAATACAAATAAAAATATATTAAATATTATAATTGAAAACACTTAATATTTAAAGGCATTTAAATTATAATTTGAAATTATTATTATTTTATATGTATAAATTATTGAAGAATTTTTTAAGCTACATTTTAAGTATTGATCAAAAAATAATTGAAAATATCCTAATAAAGTTAATTTGGTAAGAGTTCTGAAATTTTAATACAAATTAAAGTAAACAATAAACATTTATAAATTCCAAACAAGCTATGAAAATTCTCAATAAAATAAAATATTTATCACAGCAACGGGAAAATCTATGCTGAGAATCTTTTCAAACGTAAAATAAATGAAAATACTAGCTAAATGTGCTCTAGCTCTATGCGAGTGAATGAATTTCTCTTCAACACGAAGTTGGCAATTAAAATGGGGGTAAAAAAAGGGCAGCTGCATGCCAAACGTGGCCACAACGTTTCTTCAATTTATATTTGTTGCAATAACTCACAATTTTGGCCTGCCCACAGAGTCATGTCCACAAACCGCATAAAAACAGCAATCAGAGCTGAGACAAAGACAGCACAATAAAAAAATAAAAAAAAAAATAAATAATAATAATAGAAACCTGTACAACACTGACAAGAGTTGTTAACCGCAGCAAGAACAAAGTTGAAATTGCAGCGCGTAGGAGGAGCAGCGGCAAATATATATAATTCATAAAGGGCGTAAAACAAATGTGGAGAATCGTTTGGAAAATTGTTGCGTTAGTCATGGCATGGGAGCACTTGCACTTACCATTCACATCACACACTCACGTCGTGTGTGTCCGCGCGTCCGTCAAAAAACAAAACGGAAAAGCGAAAAGACAAATGCAGCAAGTTCAGTTTTGTTGCAGCAAGTTCACTTCCGCTTCCGTTCGCGCACGAGACCGTTGCGACGCGTTGCGTTGCGTTGCGTTACGTTACGTTACTTTACGTTGCGTTGCGTTAACTTAATTCTGTTGTCAAAAAGGGGGAAAATGTTGCAAATATTCTGACAGCAGTTGCAGCTAAGAGGCTAACGGCTTAGCTGTCTGTCTGTCTGTCCGGGTAGGCAGAGACCAGAGCAAAAGTTTGGAGCTGAGGCGACGTGTTACGGCAACTGCCGCAGATTCCGGCCGGCCGAGTTCTGAGAGCGCACTTAACTTTCACGGCTAACTTTGTGCCACACTTGAACAACACTGCGAGCGCAAACTTTTCTATCGCTGCAGTTCTTATTATTTACTTAACTTGCCGCAACTTGACAGCTGCCTGGCTATAAATACGATAATATTTTCTATTTTCTAGTTTATTTTTTATTTATTTATTTATTTTTTTTTTCTTCAAATCAAATTTCGCTTAATTTTGCTTGAAAAAAGTTGTTGGCCAATGCATAATTTATTTGGTATGACACGTCTTGGCCGTCGGTGAGTCTCAAATTAACTGTGCTGCTTGTTCGCTTTTTGAGTTTTTTTTTGCCGCTGCTGCAACCGCTCCGTCTTAGGAATCACCGCAAACTGTTTGCCCGTGCCCAAGTCCCGGGATCAGGACCAGTTCTTCTGCCCGGATGCCGCATCTCGTGCCGCTGAAGAAGACATCGCACGCATTCATGAATGGCGCGATGTTTCTTGCCATCTGGCGGCACAGTCTGGAAGTGGAACACGCTCGGCGCATGCGCCTGCCTCGTATGCAAGATTTATGACAGTTCCGAATGTCCGAACGGCGCTGCCAGCGAGCACGTGGCGCCTCCAACAAGTGTGATAAGCGTGAAAACACGCGCTGATAACGCCCGCACGCAAATTTGGCTTCTTGTCTAAGGTCAGGGACGCCGCCCGACGCCCGCACTTAGTCAGTTTAGCCCATCGTGGTGTGCGATATTTGCTAACTGCCACTAAACATGTGAGCCAAGGTTACGTTTTTTTGGAGCTCTTGGCTCATAAAATATTAAAAATATAAAGTGTTAAATGTTTTTTGGGCAGATTCTTAATTAATATGGTAATTCAATAAATTGATTACGTTTTTATTATTTTCAAATATGCAGAAAATTACTAAAATAATTAATACATTGATAATATGTTTATTTTTATTAACAAAAATTAAATATTGATTTATTCTATTTATAATTTGTTTAATAAAAATATATAAAATGTTTTTATTATTTTCAAATATGCAGAAAATTACTAAAATAATTAATACATTGATAATATGTTTATTTTTATTAACAAAAATTAAATATTGATTTATTCTATTTATAATTTGTTTAATAAAAATATATAAAATGTTTTTATTATTTTCAAATATGCAGAAAATTAATAAAATAATTAATACATTGATAATATGTTTATTTTTATTAACAAAAATTAAATATTGATTTATTCTATTATGATGAAATTTGTATATTTGTATTATAATTGCTAAAATAATTAAGTCATTGTTAATATATTTATTTTGGCTAACCGAAGTTAATTATCTGATTAATAATATTGATTTATTTTATTAATTATTTATTTACAAAAAATGTTAAATTTTCATTTAATTAGTAAATTTTAACAATCATATTGATTTATTTTATTAATTATTTATTTAAATAAATTTAAAACTTAATTTAATTAGTAAATTTAATATCTAGGCTGTAATCAAAGAACAAAAACAAATAATAAATATATGAATTAATTTTAGTTGTATTGCAATAAATGTTTACTTTGTTCATTTTTGGTCTACTTATATAACTTTATGCCCTGAGCTAAATATTCTTAATAATTATCATAGACTTAAAAATATTATTGCAACTCACTTGTTTGTTTAAGACAATTGCAGTTAGTTATAAATAATTAAAAGTTGTTATGTTCTTCTAGCAAGATATATGTGTACTCATTAGAGCTGTGCAAACTGTGAGCTGATGAGGGTTAATCAGTTCGATGTTGGGGCAAACAGACCACAAGGCAATAGTATTTGGGAGGCAGCAGCAGCAGCATTAAATTGCAAAAGTAAATAGCTCAAAATCACGCACTGGCAACCCTTCACAGCATCAATTTGTTGAGTGAGGTGGCCTGAACGGACAGACACATCCGGTTGGGGCTTGAGTGAAGTGTGTCTGTGTGCGTGTGTGTATAATTATAATGCGCTTTATCAACTGTCAATATGGGACGACTTTTGCTGCGCATGACAAAGCAAATTATCGAATAGACAACAGCTGCCAGACGGCCATCTGACCGAAACTGAAACCATGACCGAAACCAATACCAAAAACCACCGACAGCAAGCGATATGAAGGCGTCCATTAATTCCATTAGAATTAACTGCAGCGCCATGGTATGAGCTTCTTAAAGCCATGCCCTTTAAAATCTATGCGTGGCCAATGCCTTATCATCATACCATTGCTTGGCTGCATTGTAGAAAAAGTATTTTCCCCCCACTTTTTATGTTGCTAAAATTGCCTTTGTTGTTGTTGAGCGTAATTTGATGTTAATGTATGCATGCAGTGCAGCCCTCATACAAATGCGACTGGCTTGGGGGCGGCCCATAAAGAAGGGGCGTGCATAAATTACTGGGGCGAGCACAGCGTAACAGTTATAACAATAAAACCCCAAGCTGCAAACAAACTCAGCTAGTTGTGTTCATTAAAAAGCTATTTCCAAAAAACGGCTTTAAAGTCTAAAGCTTAAAAATAGATTTTCTATTTTATATTTTCCATATTATATATTATATTATATATTATATTATATATTATATTATATTTTATATTTTATATTTTATATTTTATATTTTATATTTTATATTTTATATTTTATATTTTATATTTTATATTTTATATTTTATATTTTATATTTTATATTTTATATTTTATATTTTATATTTTATATTTTATATTTTATATTTTATATTTTATATTTTATATTTTATATTTTATATTTTATATTTTATATTTTATATTTTATATTTTATATTTTATATTTTATATTTTATATTTTATATTTTATATTTTATATTTTATATTTTATATTTTATATTTTATATTTTATATTTTATATTTTATATTTTATATTTTATATTTTATATTTTATATTTTAAATTTTATATTTTATATTTTATATTTTATATTTTATATTTGATATTTTATACTTTATATTTTATATTTTATATTTTATATTTTATATTTTATATTTTAAATTTTGTGTTTTATAAACATTTATAAATATAAAATTATATTTTATGTTTTATATACTTTGTATTTTTAATTTCCTAATTCATTATTTAAGATATGGAAAAAAGACAATCAAGTGGCCACATAATTGAGAGACATTTTCCATTTTTGATCTGTCGAAAAAGTAAAATTTATAGCCGAAAAGCGTGTGAAAATAAATAAAATAATCTCAAGAAAAGTAAGCGAAAGACGAACATCAATCAATCAAATGTCAGTTGGTTCGATTCAAAAATCTTGAGCATGTCGAGCAGACAGATCAGCTCTGGCTCGGGCTCTGGTTCTGCCTGTGGCTCTGGCTCTGGTTGTGCCTCTGGCTGTGGGCATATTCTCGAATGAAAGTCACCTGAGCGCTGATTGCAAAGTGTCAAATCATGGGTGGAGCAGAACTGGCGGGTTGGAGGGTTGGCGGATTGGGGCAATGGAGCGCAAGGCAACTCAAACGGCACGTGCACATTCAAAATGCCAATCAAAGTCAGAAGGCCTGGTTACCTTTGAAGTTGATGGCTTCACAGAGGCATTGTTAAAGCTGATAATTCGTGTTCTCTGTCTGCGTATGTGTGTGTTTGTTTGCTTGTGTGCGTGTGGCGCATCAATTGCAGGCGCCTAAAACTATGCAGCAAATTGCTTCGCAGACCGAAAGCTCTTCAACAATTGCAAAGATTTGCTGCAAGTGTTATGGAGGGGGGATCGAGAGGCGTTAACATTTTTGAGCTGCAAGATATTTGGCGTGTGGGCGGCGTGGGCGTGGTAAGTGGCAAACTCAGGCAGCCCAGCCCACGAGCCCGGCTGTGCTTATGTTTATGCGCGTTTATTTACGACTTGAAATTTGAATAATTTACGATGCCGTCGGCAGCGAAAAATGCAGTCCGCAGCAGACAATGTATAAGAATGTACCCCTCTCTCTCTCTCTCTCTGTATGTGTGAGTGTGTGTGCGTGTGGCTTGAAGAATAACAGCAAAGGGGACATCGTTCAGCTGGCACAGCTACAGCAGCCGAATCCCTGAAAACATGGCACAGGACATGGAACATTGAATCTGTTTTTCGTTGCCACAGCAATTGGCACTGGTCACTGTAGTTGCCTGGGTGTGGGCGTGGGGCGTGGGGCGTCGAGGGGGGCTGGCTTAGAAGCGTGGGTGTGGCCAATGGCCATGGAAAGACGCGCGCGCTCGCTCGCTCGCTTGAATGAAGCGTAAAACGATGCCAACAACAGCAACGGCAACGAGTTACAACTGCTGCGAACAGATTGTGGCCAACAGCGAGCGGCGGAAACGGCAAATGGCAACGAAACATAAACGGAAACACAAAATGCCGCCATGAAACGGAAGTTAAATTATTGCAATTGTGTTGGCGGCCCTTTTCATAACTGTAAAGTCTGGCCCCATCCACTTGTTGTTGTTGTTGTTGTTGCCAAGCATTGTTTTTGCTTACAATTAAAACAGTTGCAGCTGCTGCACCCACACACAATGGCAAACAGCGCCATCTATTGATCGGCGGCGCAGTTACTTGATTGCCAGCAAATGAAGTGCGCAGACAACAGAACGTGAAAGTGAAGCTGAAATATTAATTCAACACTTTTGTTATTGATACCCTGCACAGCTAACAGATTTATTGATTTAGACCCACTCGACCATGAGTCATAAATGAATATGAATCATAAACAGTTAGTTAACTGCGTTTAGTAGACAAACAAAGTTATTTCGCAGAACATTTAATCATCCATCAAGTTTGAGTGAAGCGCACGCCTGGCCGTGCTCTTCCATCACACATCTCCCACATGTCTAATTATCCCAGAGGCTTCTACGAAAAAGAAAACCCCCATAAAGAAATGTTTACATGCAATTACCGTTTTAGTGTCGCGCTGTCAACTCGAATACCATTTGGAATTGTTTATTACTCGCCCAGGGCGCCAAGGCAGCCAGGGGGGGAGGGAGCGTGGAAGAGCGGGTATAAACAGTGCGCAGTCTGTCGGTCGCATGCTTAATTACAGTGCCTGCAATTTATCATCGGCAAGCAATTTGCACTGGAAGCCAGAGCTAAAAATGCTGCCGGCTGCTTATGCCCCACGTGTTTACAGTCAGCGGCTGCCGTGTGCTGGGACTCGGGCTGGGCTCGGGCTCGGGCCAAACACTAAACAGAAACCGAATGGACTAAGAGCACTACTAAAACAGCTACTAAGTGCTCGCTAATTGAATGCTACTGTATGTGTGTGTGTGTGTGCCCAAGGGGGCTAAACTTCTGCAATTACTTACAATTTTCATAAATACCCAACTGGCCATTGGAATTAACAAGTTTTTACCGTCTCTGACAAGTAGCAAATTGCTTAATGAAAAACTTTCGAGTGCAGCGAGACAACACCTAATATGTTTGGTTAATTATGTTAAGTTGAACTTGTAAATGAAATCAAATCTAATATGGGAAACTGGGTCAACTTGTCTAGAAGTGCTGCGCTGGCAGTGCTGCAACTTTATCTTCGATGTTGTTGCCCGCAATGTAGGTGAGACAACTTCTTCTTCTTCTGCTTGTGGCCCTCTTCAGTTCGCACCAGAGCGTCGTCTGCATATCGTGCTGAGATTCAAAAGAATTTACTCATGCTTCAACTTTTCAACATTCAACACTGAATGAAGCCTTCGCAGCAACTCACAAAAATTCAAGTCGCGTTGGCAAAATCCAAGCCGGAAATTCGCTCAGATTTTTGCATTATTTTCACACGTTTCTGCGGGTCTTAAAGGCCACAAAGAAAATGTTAGGTAAAAAGTTAATATGTTTATTAAATGGAAAGATTTCTGCTGCCAAAAGTAATTAACAGAAGCAAGCTGGAATATATATATAAATAATATTATTTTTTATATATAATATACATAAATATAAAAATTAATTTATATACATAAAAAAAATATTAAGATTAATTTATGTATAATATATAAATATTTTTTTTTTTTTTTTTTTTTTTTTTTTTTTTTCAAAAAATTAATTTACATTTAATAAACAAGTTTTCTGCTGCCCATTGGCAGCTTAACAAGTTGAACATAATATATAAATATTAAAATTAATTTATATACATAAAAAATAAAATTTTACATAAATTTATTTTCTTCTCTAAAAATATTAAAATTAATGTATATATTATTTTATATTTATATTTTAATATAAAAAAATTTAAATTAATTTATATAAAAAATATAAATATTAACATTAATTTAAAAATAATATATATATAAATAATATAATTTTTTATATATAATATACATAAATATAAAAATTAATTTATATACATAAAAAAATTATTAAAATTAATTTATGTATAATATATAAATATAAAAAATAATAAAAATAAAATTTTAAATAAATGTATTTTCTTATATAAAAATATTATTTGATATTTATATTTTAATATAAAAAAATGTAAATTAATTTATTTAAAATTGATTTGAATATAATATATAAATATTACAATTCATTTATATACAATAAATAAAAATTAAAATGTATTGATTATTTATTATAAATAATAATTAATTACTTTACTTAAGCTGCAAGTAAGGTTATTAATCAAAATCAGCTCTAAATATAAGCAAAAATATTTTCTTAAGGCAACAAAATGAGCCTTCGACTGCCCAACTCAGAGTAACAATTTTTTTATTTTATTTAAAAATAAAATTTGGCTAAATTGTGTCTAGCCTTGGGCAACAGTAAATTGTTTGGCCTAGCACTAAATGCAGCTATAATAAGTTAGTAATTAGCTGGCATTAAATTGAGCTGGCCATAAAAGTTGGCAATGCGCACGGCTATCGCGGCACAGTCGTATATATTTATATAGCTGGCGAAATCGGACAGATTTATGGCCGTGGCATTAAGCATCAGCTGCAGCTGCAGCTGCAGTAGCAGCAGCAGCCATTTCCTTTTCCTTTTGGTTGCACTTGGCATTGGTGTTGGCCGTTTGGGAGAAGGGGAAGGGGGCGGGGCTGTTAATTACGAGCTCCATTTGGGCTGCACGTGGCATGTGGCAATAAAAACACATGTGTGGACAGCGTTACCTATCTGCAAGTATTGCAGTTTGAGGTGGAGGAGGCGTGGCTGGTACCGTTAGCCATCCAATTTTTAGTGCCGTTTAAGCCATTTGCACATTTTCATTTATGGCCTGTGCCATTTCGCTGCTGTCTTTCTGTCAACACATCCGACTGCCATTGCCGCTGCTGTTGCGGGCGTGCCTATTAGTCCTTGCCACGAGCCTCGAGTAGTTGATGCTCTTTTGTTAGCTCAAAATTGGAATGTCATAAAAGTGTGTTTGCTTATTTAAAAAATCGTAAAAGCGAGAATTGCACACAAAATGAGAGCCTGACTCATGACAGCAACGAAATTTCAAGGCACAGCAGGTCAACAGTTGTTTGCTGTCGTTGCTGCTGCTGATGCTGCTGCTGCTGGGCATTGTCTTGGCATTTACGACCCTCTCCATCTTGTGGCACCCTTTCGCACTGCTGCTGTCCGTGTGTTGGCGCTGACTTCCGTTTCCGCTTGCATGCCTCGCATTGTTTCCTCTCGATTGTAGTTTTTTTTTTATTTTTTTTTTTTATTTTTTATTACCCTGACGCACATGTGTCTTCAGTGTTGCTGCGTGATTCACATTTTGCCCTTTGACTTGTAATGGGTTTTTATTAAAAACCAGTTAGCCCAATGCCAGCACAGAAAAACTGAAATGAACGATATGTATGCTTGTGCAACAATCGAAAGAAATATTTGCTTAGAGCTGCAGTCGAGTTGAGGAAAAATATATTTCATTTGTCTCAAAAAGATGTCGGCCTACCTAAGAGCTATACATTTTCATGTGCCATTGACTGAACTGTGAAATCAACTAGTTCTCTAACATCAACCCAACTGAATGCCTAGAAAATATGTATTTCTAAATATTTAGGATCAATAAATAAATGTTTTAAGTAGGTATAGCAAAAGTCTTCGTATGTTTGATATAATTAGACTTAAATAATGTTCTTTATATTTAATTTTGTAAAGAATTTAAGTTTTTAAATTTCCTTTAGTAACAATTAAATATATATGATTAAATATATATGATTTATATTTTTAGTTTATATATTAATTTTTTTTTTTATATTTAAGAAAGATACATAAATAAATATAAATAATTTTTTTCATTTATATTTTTATTACTATATTTCTTTAATAAACATAATTTTAATAATTTTTTTTTTTTTTAATTTTTAATAAATATAATTTTTAATTTATATATTTCTAAAATATTTTTAAAAAACTATTTAAGACAAAATTATTTTATATGGAAAATCCGATATCAAATCCAATCAAATGTGTTTTTTTTTTTTTATATAAATTATATTTTAACTTTCTTAATACAAATTATTATATTGAAATAAAGGCGGAATAAATTGGCATTTATTAAATGAGAAAAATAACTCTTCAGTTATATGAATTTGCATATAAAGGGTGAATAAGTCTATCGAGTCACTTACAGAATTTCTATAGTCATAGATAATTGGCATTCCTCTTTGTAATGCTCCCATTCAAAAGGCACGTAGCAGCGTATCAATTGATGGAGCGTACCCCAACTAATAAAGGTCATGCTTCCTTTTCATCATTTAGTTCAATGAATACACTTTTTGATGTGCCGTATTTTTTGTTTGTTTTGCCCTGCGACCTTTTGACCCTTTATTTCTTATTCGGTTTTTTGTCTGAAATGCGCATTTACCTCTGTTAGCTGAAAGTTTGTTTGTTTCCTGTCAATGCGAACGCAACGAACTGCGAATATGAAGCGTAAATTGAGTTTCTTATGGCCAGCCATCGGCCTCCCTCTACCTTGTGGACGGCCTGTGTCGGCCGGCTTTAAGCTGAGCGCGAACACCTTTAATGCAGTCATTTCTCTAACGAATTTACGTTACATTCACGCTCATTAACCCATTAGTCTGACGTTGAGTCGCATGAGATTTGACCTTGGAGCTGGAAATTAAAATGGCAATTGATGCTGCGAATCGTCGAGCAATGAAAGTAATTTGATTTAATCACTGACGCATAGGCAAGAGCGAGTGACGGGCAATGAATTATTCATTTGATTTGGAGAAAGGACCACGCCATGGCTCACTGGCTATAGACAGCCTCCAGGCATTGAGTCTGTCTGTTTTATTAATACGAAAGCGGTTTAAAGTCAATTGTAGGGCCTGACATCTAAATGAGTCAATAAGCGTTGGGCATAAATTAAAATAACAAATCGTTTCACTGCCTATGAAAACAGTTCATTCAATACGCTTCACTCATTTATTAATATAATTGATTTATTATTGTTTTCATTGGCCAAACATTAATCAGGCTTTGCTATCTGCATACTTGTATCCAATTAGGAGTCCCTGAAAGATACGCAAGGGAATAACCTATAAACAGAGAGTTTTACTTACTTCTTTACTTCTTTAACAGATAAATAAACTAAATTAAAATATTTAAGAAATGAAGTTGAGAAGTAAATTCTCATACGATATTTGTGTGCCCTACAAACTGGGCTTGAGTCGCAATTCCATTTGCGAGCTGGACACGGCAGATGGAATAAAAATGCAAACGAAACGAAAATGAAATATAGTTGGTACGAAATCAATTTGCGTGAACTACTGTGCCCCAGGCACACTCATTTGCTCTGGTGTGTGACGGGGGGCGTGGCCAGAGAGAGGCCAACTCAATTCTTTATGTCTGTAATGCCCGCAATATGCATGCAGTGGGCCAACAAAAAGGACATTTAACACTCAGCATTTTGCTGCGATTCCCGCAACACGTCCTTAAAGAACTTAATTAACTTTTTGTTGTTGCTGCTGCCTGTGGGGGGGTGGTCCAGTGCAACGCGTTGGCCACGAACGCACGTTGTCAGACTCGTAAAAAATATGCGACCATATTTAACTGTCGCATTGTGTCGACCTTTTACGCTTCGACACACACATAAACAAACCGCATGCCGACTTTTGCAAAATACTCCCAATATTGTGACTGGAATACAATTACGGCCATGCCCACACGAGTGGGCGAACCAGAATCGTGAGCTCGAGCCTGGCCGCCTGGCCGCCTGGCCGACTGGCAGCCTCGACAGCCACGACAGCATTTAAATTAACCATTTAGAGTCATATTTTTTGTTGTTTAACGACTGCTCTGCCCGCAGTTGAGTGCGGCTATTAAGGCCATATATATGGCTAATATAAATATATATATATAGCGCGAAAATTAGAGTGAAAAGCGAAATAAATCTTTTTGTTGTATCAAATGAATTTATAAAAGCTTTGAACTCAATAAAATATTGAACCAAAAATTATTTATAATTAGTATAGAAATAAATGCAATAAATAGCATTAGAATAATTTATGATTTGTTTATATTTTGTACAAAAATGTATTAATATAATAAAGAATATTTTTTTTTTTTTATATATGTATTCAAAAAATAATTTACATTTTACTTAAACAACAAAAATAGAGAAATTAAAATTATGTAAATACTAAAATATTTAAAAAGAAAAATATTTTTAAGCAATTAATCTGCTTTTAATTTATTGTAAATAAAATTAATATACATTTAAATTAATATTAATTATCAAACAAACAATAATCAAAATTAATTAAGTTGAATCTTTAAGTAAACATAAACAAACATTGAATTAAATTGAGCCAAGCTCAAATAAAAGCAATATTCAATTAATCTAGAAATGTTTGAGTCTGGTTGAGTGGGGCAAGCCACAAATTCAAATTAAATCACAATTATTTTGTTTATGTAGGAAATTAATAGGCTCCGCCAAGAACTAAGCTCAATAGATTTAAGCCTGCAGCTGAGGTAAACAAATATTCATTAAAGTCTGCCATTATTACCTTGAATATGAATGCAAATGAAAAATAATACACTCAGCTAATCCCCAGGTGCTTATGGCCATCAATATTTAAACTAGACTTAAGCGCATATAAATATATCATATATATATCTGGGCATTAGCTCGAATATGCATTGATGTACTGTCATTTCGAGCAAATACATATATGTATATGTATATAAATGAAAGCAAAGGTAAACAAATAGCGGTAAACATTTTGCCATTCAGCGCAAATCGCGGGTTATTAATCATTCAACTGCGGTCTTTAACAGAAAATAAAAATAATATTACAGACCAAACTGAGTGCGACCATTTGCATCCATTGTTAGCTATTATTTTTTTGTACTTTTCCAGCTTAGGTCAGTACAAATTGCTATAAATAACAAAATATTGGTCAACAGGGAGCGAGTGAGTGAAGGAGCGAGAGAGAGAGAGAGAGAGAGAGAGAGTCGCTCTTCGTTGTTTTTATGCCCTGTTACAAAAGTACGAAGTAAAAGTTTTGTTGGTTACATTTGAAGTAGATAAATATAAATTTATATATATATATATAAAGATATTATAGCATTATATATTAAGTGAAAAATGGTAATGGTAATTTATAACTATTTTTATAATAAATTAACTTTAATTTTATTTGAAATAATTCAAATAAAAATATTTAAGAAATTATAGTTATATAAATAAATTTAAATATATAATATAAATATGAATATAAAGAAAAAATATAAAGATATAAAAAAAAAAAATTTAAAACTAAAAAAAAAATATATTTATACAAAATAAAAATAAATTTCAATACAGAAAAAATATAAATATATTAAACGAAGAAAAATATATTTAAAAAAGATAAAAATATATAAATATAAAAACAATTTAAAACTTAGAATAAATTTAAATTTATAGCACAGTATAAATTTATAAAAATAAAATAAAATAATAATCTTTTTAAAATTAAAGAATATTAAACCTTGAGTTTAAGGTGAGAATCTTAGTCGCAGTTTTTATAACCCAAAGATATATAATTATAGTTTCTGTATCATAATATTTCTATAACAATAACATTTCTATTTACAGGGTATATGCCTGTTCGGCAGAAACGATCTGACACTGGGATTGTTATTTTCATATCAGAAGCGCCAGTTGGACGCCAGCTGCGGATGAAGCGCGGTTTTTAGACAAGAATTTGTCGAGCTGCGCCGAGGCTGATCAACTGCAGCGCTTCACACGCTCCGACATGGAAATGACGTGAATGCTCAATGCGGAAAGGAAAAACAAATGGTAAAGGCAACAGCTCCAACCACATTCCATCAGATGCAGCTGCTGCAGCAGCGACGTTGCTATAGAAATGCAAATTCAGCGGCTGTCGGAAGGGGCGCGTCCTGTTTGCATTTATGTGGAGAGCCAAACGAATCTTCGTTCTTAGCGGAGTCGATAACTCGACGGGCCAGGCTTCAATTGAAGTATCCCGACCTGCAGCAGGAGCAGCTGATGCCAAGCCAAGCGAGAACCAGCAAAAGGTAAAGAAGGCAACAAGGGTCAGATGAAAAAAAAAAAAAAAAAAAAAAAAAACGGGAAGAAGGAAAAAGGAAATGGAAAAATATGCAAATATTGAACAAGACAATCAAATATGCAACAGTAATTTTTTGTATCAACCGACGGGGAGCATTGACAGGGCAGCTATGTAAGTATATGTTTCGACAATATATTACATCCCCAGAGATTGGCAAAGGGTTCACAGCAGTCTCCAGACTCTACACAGCTGCCAGCTGCTTCAAGTTTACTTTCAAAAACCTTTGTATATGGGCTTTGAAAGTTTAATTGTATTTATCAAATATGAATATATGTATCTAATAATGCTTAATGCATATTTTTATATAAATTTATTTTCAATTTACTTTTATTGTTGCACGGAAGCAACTCTTAAAAAATTTTATTTAAGCATAATATTTTATTTATATTTATTTTATACATAAATTGTTTTTTTTTTTTTATTAAAATTAAAAAGAAAAAATCTATAATTCGCAAACCATATTAAACCAACTCGCTGCCTTTTTCCAAATCCCCGCTCAACTATTAGCACTTTTTGCGTTCTTTATCAATTTTTTGTTTGCTGTGGCAGCTTTATGAGTTTCCACATGATGTAGCTGAAAAAGCTTATATACTCACTGCTCAAGAGCCTAAGTGGGTATATTAAGTTGTGTGAACTTACATGAAGGCTACTTTGATACATTTTATATACATGCGACTCAAGTCAAAAAAAAAAATAAAAAACTCCTGATGCCTGAGCCAATAAAAGCTCAGGCTATGCAAACTTAGTTTAGAACAGGGTATTTAAAGATCGAGCAATGACGGCACATTGAAAAGCTTTAAATATGTAAATACTATTTATTATAGCGAGTTGGCTAAGAGCACAGACATCTATAATATATCTACATTCATATTCATCTTTGAATGCTGTTTCTAAGCCAATTGTTTTTCAGTTCAGATGCTTTAAAGTAATGCAGCTAATTTGCTAGGCAAATGCATTTTATAAAATCTATTTTCACTTGGCTACACTCCTTTTAGGGGTTATCCCAGTCTCAGTGTCTCTCCCTCTTTCAGTCTACCTCTCCCTCACGGTCTTACTCTCATTTTCTCCCTGTTCCATTTCACTAATATATAAGTTCCTTTCACGTACCGCAAGCATATTCAGCTTCTCTTTAAGCTCTGAGAATCGCATAGTACGGCAACTTATTTGATACGCGCTCCGTAACAAGTTTTTTATTGAGCAACCCGACATTCTTCGTGGCGCAGATAAACGTATTATTATTTAAGTTATTGATTACATGGAGTAAACGAACTATTTCTTTATCTCTCAACTGGACAAAAGAAAACAAATTGATTTATGGCCTGCTCCCGTTATGTATCAACATTGTTTGCGACATTTGTTCTAAAGTTGTTCTCCTTTTCTTTTTTTTTTTTTTTGTCTTGCCCTCAAATTTGACGACTTTGTCGGTTAACTGTACTTTGTTAGGTTAACGAGTACGTGCAACAGCGGCAAATGCTCAAAACTTACTGCGATAGAAGCGAAGCAGATCATAAAAAGGAATATGGGCAGTAAGCCATGGGGCGAGGGGGCATCAACTCAATCTGAGTGTTTTTCTTCTTCTTTTTTGGGCACATTTATTGATTGAGTTGAACACGAAATATATACAATAGGTGCTCAGCTGGCTAACTGTACTTTAAGGATGAGCAAAGATATCTGAAAGTACAAAAACAGCTGGGAAAAGACATTATGGGATGACCAAATAAGGGAATGTTTAAGTTATCGATAAATGGTGATTGTTGAAATAATCATTTGCCATTTGAGCAGATAGGTGCCTAGGTGTGAATTAAGTCAGGTCAGAGCTTAGTTATTTGCCCTCAGTTATGAACTATGAACTAACAACTAAAAGGCGGCTGCAATATATCAGTACTATAAGGATAAAAAGCTGATTGCTATACAACTTCATCTTGAAGATTGAAAGCTAGATCTGAGTGTACCAGATCGTGGCTGAATGAGGAAGACTTAAGCGTAGGTTAGCGCTTAGTTATTCGGTTGCAGCTATGAACTCGAATAACTAAAAGGTAGTTACAATAATTCAATTATAGAACGACAAAAAGATGATTGCTATATAACTCCGTATGGCCAAATATGAGTTGGGTTTCTTGGCCATAAGTGTACCAGATCGTAGCTGAATGCGGAAGATATAAGCCCAGTCAGAGCTTAATTATTTTGCATTAGTTATTAAATATAACATCTACAAGGTGGCTCAATAGATCAGTAGACAAAAAGCTGATTGCTATATAACTTAATCTGGACGTTTAAAAGCTAGATTTGGAGTTGGTTTTCTTAGCCATAAGTGTACCAGATCGTGGCTGAATGCGGAAGATATAAGCCCAGGTCAGAGCTTAGTTATTCGGCTGCAGCTATGAACTAACTATAAACAACTAAAAGGCGGCTGCAATAGATAAATACTATAACGACAAAAAGCTGATTGCTATATAACTCCGCATGGGCAAATATGAGTTCGGTTTCTTGGCCATAACTGTACCAGATCGTGGCTGAATGAGGAAGAACCAGGCCCAGGTCAGATCTTAGCTATAATATTTGGCAGTAATTATGAAATAAAACATCTACAAGGTGACTTCAATAGATCATCACCAGGACGACAAAAAGCTGACTGATATGTAACTGCATATGGAAATTTGAAAGCCAGATCTGTGTTGGGTTTCTAGGCCGTAAGTGTACCAGATCGTGGCTGAATGAGGATGACTTAAGCCCAGGTCAGGAGCTTAGTTATTCGGCTGCAGCTATGAACTAAAAACAACTAAAATGTGGCTATAAAAATGCAATTCTAGAATGACAAAAAGGTGATTGCTATATAACTACATATGGAAGATTGAATTTCATATCTGAGAAGTATTTCTTGGTATGATCTAAAACGAACAGATCGAGGCTGAATGGGGTAGACTAAGGCCCAGGTCAGAAGCTTAGTTATTTATCCGTATTCATGAACTATAACAACTAAAAGTTGGCTGCAAAAAATAAATACTAGAATGACAAAAAGGTGACTGCTATATAACTACATATGGAAGATTGAATGCCAAAACTGAGTTGGGTTTCTTGGCCATAAGTGTACCCGATCCTGGCTGAATGTGGAAGACTTGAGTCCCGGTCAAAGGTCAGTTATTTGGCCGTAGTTATGAACTAGAATACTCCATAATTCAATACTATAACGACAAAAAGGTGACTGCTATATAACTACCAATAAAAATTTGAAAGCCAGGTCTGTTTAGGGTTTCTTGGTGAATTAGAACGACCTGATTGTGGCTGTGGAATAGCTTGAGTTTCGATGAACAGTGCATATATTGAGTAAGTGCCTTCATGCTAGATAAAATAAAAAATCTTCCATTTGCCCTAGAGAACAGGCAATAAAAAATGAAAATAAAGACGTCATTAATATTTATTTGGCACTGTCTTGGATGGCATGCGCTTGATTATGAACACTTAATATGGGAGCACATCAAATAAACATAAACTCAAGTGACACGCCCAGCTGGTTTGCACCTGTGCGCACAGGTGCTCAGGTGTGTATTTATGACACCGGGCCCAATACTGAGGTGGCCACTAACATATTTATGGCCCCCTGTGGCTGCTCATAATGGTCATCAGTGCTAATGACTTGGTCACTTACTTGTTGGGCACTCTGAAAAATCACTGGTAGGTTAAGCATGACGGCCACGCCCACAGCCATTTGTCTTGTACAGTCGAGGGCATAAAACTGTTGACATGTCATTTGTCATATTCACACGCCTCGCCAGAAGCATTTGCGCCTCAGCTCCGGCCTCATTTGCATTTTACGTGGCCTGCGCCACAGCCTGACATATGGAATTGAAGTTATTCGCACTTAAAAAATAAGGAAATATCCAAGGCATATAATATGGGTGGCAAGGTGTGCGTTAGCTATAGTCACATGCTGAGCCTTAAAGAGAGAAGTTGTAGTATTTATAGTTAAATAAAAAATATTATCAAGGCTTATGATATAGACTTTAAGGGGGACGATTAAGAAAATCCGATTATAAAGACATGACAAGTAGAAATTGTTTAAAATTAAAATTAAACTAACTGAAATTATTTTTTAATGAAGAAATTATTTTTTAATTGTGTTTCAACAGTTGAGCGAGACATCAAATTTAATAAATATTTTTATAGCATTTAAATGAAGTTGTATATTAATTTCTTTCACTGTTCAGAGCAGCAGGCGGAGTTGCGGCTGTGCGCGTATAACTCTGCCTATGATCTGTTTCCATTATCTCATATGATATACATATATTATAATAGTCATTATCACTGTGAGCTGCGTGAGCGGCAGTCTCGCTCTTCCCAAGTTCCCACTCTGCTTTGCCCGCTCTCGGTTTCGGTTTGCTCACGCATAATACAAGTGATACGAAATGGAATCGAGATCAATAAGCAAGCAGAGTCTGAGCTCAGTTCTCGAGCTCGTGCAGGCCCATTTCATAGAACACATTATTGTAATACCAATATTCTATGAGTTTTGCCAATTTAATATAAGTAATTTACTTTATTATTAATATTTTTTTTTTTATTCTTATTATAAAATTATATGCATTTTAATTAAAGTTTGTGAAGTTGTTGCAGCAGTGAGCAAGAAATTGTCTATGTTTAATTTGAGAAATTACTGTACTACTCACTGTATTTCTGTATTTCTTAGAAGATGGAAATGAAAAGTGATATAAAAACAAGAAAAGAAAGAAATATAAATAGAAGCACCATTAATATATTATATTATTTATATAATATAGCAACACAATATTTTTTTGAGCAAATCAAAACTTGCTTTTAATGCACTGCCAGCAAAACGAAGGCGGCTTTTTGAAAGACGTTTTACAATATGCTGATTAAATTTTATTATAAAATGTATGCAGCTGTCAAATAAAAATAAAAAAGTAATTAAATATCTTAGACCCATTTTGCCATGGTCTAGGTTATTCTAGCTAATTAATGGAATTAGCCTTATGCAAAATTATTTATTTAAACACACAAAAATATTATAAATATTATTTAAAATTTCTATATACTTAGTTTAGATCTTTTTAATGATTATTTCTAAATTAAAATTTATATATTTATTTTTATATATTTCCATATTAATGATATTTATTTCACAAACATGATTTTAGTCATATTTATTATATTCGTATATGAATTCGATTATTGACCGGGAGAAAAAAAAAATAGATGTAAGTTTTTTGAGATTTGAAACTGTACAAAGTTTTAAAGTGTTTCACACATGTTTATTGGCTGTCATTTGAGAAATAAAACAAAATTTGAAAATGTCCTCTATACGATGCTTTCGCCAAGCTAGCCGAATTTCTAAGCAGTTTATCCGACTCTTCAGCCAGAAGGGCTGCAAGGAGTCCAAGAAGTGCGCTGGCCTGAAAGCATCCGACACCTGCAAGGATTCGAAAAAGACTGACGACAAGGAGAAGACGGACTGCAAGGGAACGAGTGGAGGCAAGGACGTGAAGAAAGTTACGCTGCTGGAGGGCGATGGAGTGGGCTGTGAGCTGATCTCGGCCCTTAAGTCGGTCTTCAAGGTGGCCGAGGTGCCCGTGGAATGGGACATCATTGACTGCTATATGGTGGATGGCAAGCTCAATCCAAAGCTCTTGGAGTCGCTGAGGCGCAACAAGGTGGGCATCAAGGGACCCATCGATACCAAGGACCTGAAGCACTTGTGGAAAGCGTTCGGTCTGTATGCCTATGTGACCTTGTGCCGCAACCTGGAGGGTCACAAGTCGCGCTACGGTGCCCTCGACTGTGTCGTCATACGCGACGTGATGGAGGGAGAGTATTCGGGTATCGAGCACAGCGTCGTGCCGGGCATCTTGCAGTCCATCAAGGTGAGCACATCGGTTGGCTCCGACCGCATCGCTCGCTACGTATTTCAGTATGCGCTGAAGCACAAACGCAAGAAGATCACCGTGGCCCACAAGGCGAACATCATGAAGCTGACGGACGGCAACTTTCTAAGCTCGATGCGCACCGAGGCCCACAAGCACCTGGAGAAGGTGAAGTTCGAGGAGCGCTACATGGACACGGCCTGCCTGAATCTGGTCATGCAGCCCAATCAGAATGACGTTCTCGTCTCCTCCAGCATGTACGGCGATGTGCTTGTCGTGATGGCCTCCAGCATTATGGGCGGCAAGGCCCTCTGCCCCAGTTACTATGTTGGCAAAAATGGCAAGCTCTACGACACGCTGCTGAAGCCCACCCGCGACATAGCTGGCAAGAATCTGATCAATCCCACGGGCATGCTGCTCTCGTCGTCGCTCATGCTGCGCCACCTAAAGCTCGACTCCTATGCGAATATCATACGCTGTGCGGTCGAACAGGTCTACAAGGAGACGGACATACGCACCACCGAGCTGGGCGGCAGTTCCAAGTGCTCCGAGGTTACCGAGGCGGTCTGCAAGTTTATTTCGGAAGTGAAAAAGTAGATTTATTTATCACTGTTCGGTCTGTGCATAGTGACGAAAGACAAGCAAAGAAAAAAGCAAATTGTGTATTTCTGAAAATCAATTAAAAGTTAAGCAGTCAAAATTTCATAGCGAATAGGCAGTCGTGTTTATTATAAATTATTACCATTAAATTTCTACGAGATCTAAATATTTTAATATGAATTATTCGGGCTTTTGTGTGCGAGAGGACAAAGGGAAAGGAAATTGTATTCAGATAGAGAAAATTACAAAGACTTGGATACAGAGGGAGATGAGACGAAAGATAGAAGGAAATACAAAGAAAAAAACAGGAGACAGAGTAAATGAAAACTAAGTGAGGCAGAGAGAGAGAGAGAGAGAGAGAGAGAGAGAATGCAACAGTTTGGTTAGAAAAAGACATCGAAAATGTAGAATAACAATTTGTGGTCATCTGTTGGCTACCTATTCGTTCTCTCTCTCTCTCTCTCTCTCTCACTCACTCTATATCACTACCTCTCTTTATGCCCCTCTCATTTTATTTTATCTCTTCTTTCTCTCTCTGCTCAATTTCTATTTTCTCTCAACTTATCTCTTCTGAAATCTTTCACATATCTATTAATAATTTATAATAATCCTTTAATTCTATGATAAATAAAATCAGATTAAATTACAATATTAAACCTAAATAAGTTTCTATAATATAATCCATAGTTTGAATAAATTAAAAAAAGCAATCTACATTATTGCCAATGACCGGCGCCTCTGTTGTGCACAATATTTACGCAATTTTAGCATTTTTGCAAAAGAGTTGGTAAAAAGTTTTGTCAGCCACGTGTGCGGCATAGCGATAACTGGCTTCCAGTTAAATTTGAAAACAAGCCAAATTAGATTCACTCCACAGGTAGTTTCTGCTGTCAGCCGAGCCGAGCACAAAAGCGCAAAGTTTTCTTTTGGCCAAACAGAAAAGTTGAGAATTTAACTTTTCCAGCTTTGTCTGTGTGTCATCAAAAGTTGTTTTCAGTTTGTTCGAAAATTGTTTTAAGCTGTTTCGAGATTATTAAAAAAAGAAAAAAAAAAAAAACAAACCGAAACCGAAAAGAGTTTTTATTAATATTCATATTTAAATTAATATTTATATATAGAGTTTTTTGCCTTTAAGTTTTCAGTGTAAACAAAATTTAAAGCGCTCGCCGCTCGCTCTGTTGTTCCATGTTCATAATTTGCTATTAATAATATGATTAGGGATAGAGGCGAGCGTGCCATGGAAAAAGGTCTGAGCCTGTCTGAGGGTTCGTGTCGCTGGGTCACGTACTGGCCAAGTGCTGACAAACTAAGCCAAGTTGCTCGATTTGCGCCCAAGATGCAAAGATGCCAAGAAGCCGAGACAAGAGACAAGCCCAGGCAAGGCAGGGCAGGGCGGGGCTGGGCATGGCAGTCAGTTGTGGAGTAGTTCGTATAAAAACTTGTTAAAATTTAATAATTTATGGCCCTGGCCGGGTCCACAGAGGCGAACAAGTAATAAACGTCACTTTTTGTGGGCTGCCCAGCAGCAGCATAAAATTGGCCAAGTTTGTCAGGCGGCAACCGGACTGACAGCCGTTGCAGATATGGACCTCAACCCGAACCCAAAATACCAAAATACCACTACGCACCATAAGAACTCTCCTGCCGGTATCCTAGCACCCAGACAGCCAATTTGGCCCAACCCTGCGCAAAATTAAAATCATTGTTCCTTTTCGCTTTGTGCATCCCGAGTCCTGTGTCTTGTTTATGCAGCTAACTAATACATGTAGTTGTAATTAAATTTCGTTTATGGCTTGCCCACGGCCCCGCCTGTCTGTCTGTCACCTGGCTGTCAGCTGGCTGTTACCTTCGGCATTTCATGCAAATTGACCCAACTGAGCTCGCTTCGAGTCGCGCCACGTCTACGTGAGCTGCATTTTGATGCCGTTGTTAATTGTAACTGTAAAAGTTGTTGGCGCAGGTCGATAAGCTCATTAACTGCCACCTGAGTATCCTTTCGAAACTGCACTTAAAGCTCTCTATTGTCAGCCCAAAACAGCATTAGAAAACTGCGAAACAGTGTTAGAAACTGCAGTTGACTATAACTTTAGCTTTGCTATGACCTAAGTTCTTGAGACAATGAAGAAATGTGATATATGTATATATATATATATATAAACTTAATATATAATATAGATCATATAATTAGCAAATATATTTATTTATAATATAATTAATTTGTATATTTTTAAAATGTAAAATGTATATCTAAAATTATATTTTTAATTTTATATTATTTAGTAATTAATATATAGTAATTAATTAAATTAATTGAAATGTATTTAAAAACTATTTTATATATAATATTAATAAAATTTAAATAATATGAGAATTAATTTGTAAAATAATATATTAATTTTATATATTAATAACATTATGTAAATAATTATATTATAGTAATTAAATATAGTAATTAAATCAATCTAAATGTATTTAAAAATTATTTTATATATTAATAAAATTTACACAATATGAGAATTAATTTGTAAAATAATATATTAATTTTATATATTAATAATATTATATAATATTATATTATATTATATATATTATAGTAATTAAATATAGTAATTAAATTAATCTAAATGTATTTAAAAATTATTTTATATATTATATTAATAAAATGTAAGCAATATGAGAATTCATTTGTAAAATAATATATTCATTTTACATATTAATAATATTAATTAAAGAAAAAAAATATTAAATATTAATTTAATTACTATTAATTCATTAATATATGAACTATAATATAAATAATTTAATGAATGAAGGCATAATATAATTAATTAAATGTTGTTAAAATATATAATATATTTCACTATATTTATATTTTAATTTATTAATAAGTTTTAGCACCTCGCTTCAAACTATCAAACAATGCGCAACGGCTCACTCCAGATTTCACATTCTTTTGTGCTCGAACAACGAAAATAATATGCATATGAAGCCTGTCCCGGTCATTAGGGCTCCAATGCATATGCGTGTTCACAGCTTGACATTCATCTACGTACTACTTTTATTATACGAAGTCAACGTTAAGTGTAGCTAGTGCACCCGAAGACTGAGCATGGGAAAGCAAGCATATGGAGAGCCGCATACCCGCTCACTCAGCTCGAACTGCTTCTCTTTACAGTGATAATCGCTTAACTAAAACTAATTTACAATTTCATTATTATTTAACCAAATGTTCATCTAACTATAGCTCAGAGAAGGCAATTTGCGTGGCATACGTAAATTCCAGAGCTACGTAATAAGCCTATGCATTTTAAATACAATAGCCAAAGAGCTTAAAGCAGTATTAACTAGACTAGACACATGTGCAGCGACCTCAATTTAGTATTTAATCATTTTAATTTTTAGATCAGCTTAAAACTGTAAATTCCTATCTGAATCTGTGGCCGCTTTAACGGAGGTTAAATGTAATTTGCATCTAGCAGCTACCAGTTGCCAGCTCCCAGTTACCATCATACGCATATTTTAATTTCTCTAAGCCTAATCTTTATGAAGTTTTGCATAATTTATGCGTGGGGCAGCTGGGCGATGCTACGCTTGGGGGTTACACCTTTTGCTGCTGCTACGCTCGTATATAGGGTATAATGAATTAAAAAACAGAAAAAAATATATATATAAAAAAGTAACTCTGGATAAGGATTTAATGGGAACTGCTTAAGCCTCACGTAGCTGCTCTTTTGTCGCTCACTACAGGTGGCACAGAGGAGCGGCAACAATAAGAATAATAATAATAAATAATTAAAATACAACACAAACATCGCATTGTCATGCTCAGCCGTGGATGGCTCCTGCGGCAGCTACAGTGGCTCCCATTGCAAATGAACTCACGGGTTAATTATGGGCCATTGGGGGCACTTGTGCCGCTTACCAAATTAAAATGCGAGTAACTCACACACACACACACACACACACTCACACACACGCCTGCAGTGTTTGCTACCATAATTATAATATTGAGGTCCTTAATGAGCAACGGCCCTGCTATGCGGGCATCAATTATTGAAGTTTTCATTGTCAACATTGTACTTACTCTTAAATTTTACGTGCCATTCACTTTAGCTGCTGCATAAGCATGTGCAAATCCTGTGAAACTCCTACAAGCCTCTTACATGCCTCTGACATGTGTGTAAAGTGGCACTCGATTAGCCTTAAGTGGCTCACAATTTAGTCAACTCGAGCTAACAATATGTGAGTTGCAAATGTATATATAAATATTTTATATTATACATATATTTATAAATGGGGAATTTTCTTAAAAAAATCAAGAAAACAAATTAATAAAACAAAATTAGCCTAAATCAATTTATTTAAATTTAAATTAAAAAAATAAAATAAATTTAAATTATTTAGTCAACAAATCCATTAAAAATATTGATTAAACTCATATTTTATCAACAAATTAAGTTAAGAATTTAACTTAAATAATTATTATTTAATATAATTTATTTAAAAATAATAAATATTTTAATTTTTCAATTAATAAATTAATTTTAAAAATTAATTGAAATCTCTTAAATTATGTTAAATTAAAATTTAAAAAAAAAAAGTATAACATTTAAACATATAATCAACAATTTAAGTCAACAAGAAACTAACTCAAAATAATTGTAAATGTAATTATATTAAATATATAATTTATTTTAATTATTCACACATAAATAACAGAACTTCTGCGCCCACACAGCTTATCATTTAAGTGGCATGCAAATATCACAGCCGAATAAATAATATGGTGTTGATAATCTTATATGCGAACAGTCGCAATTGCAAGTGAAGGAGACTTGACCTCCAAGGCCGCCACTTATTAGTTATGAAAATTGTTTTTGACCGCCAGTCGGCAAGCGTCGCGCAATCTACTCCAACTGGGCCATAAAAGGGAAATTCTTTAGTTTTTACTATGCAAATTGCTAATTGTAGTCATCAACGGTGCGCCGAGCTCTGCGTCCTAATGAGAAATGCAAAACACTCGCAATTTATAAAATGTTCAATGGCAAAAAGAATAAAGTGAACAGCAGAGTAAAAATTACGCGCTGACTCAAGGCTCGGGCTCGTTACAGCTACTTGATGCAGATATACAAAGATATATACCGAGATATATATATATATCTATATACATAGAGAGAGAGTAGATATACATACTGTATAGAAACTTAAGTGCCCAGAAATGCGTGCGCACTGAGGCGTACAAATTGTTTGGGGACCAGCGTAAAGATGGAGAGCGAAAAGAACGCCAAGTGCTTCCATCTCCAAATGGAAAATCCTGGACGAGGCGTGGCACGGGGGCAGCCGGTGCTATGGATTTAAACAAAAGTTCCCAGACGTATTTTTTATTTTCATTTGCACTACATGCAGCATTATGCAAAGAGCGCACAATACATACATACACATACATATATATATATATATAGACGGTCCCAAAAATGAGCATTGCGCGGGGGCGTGGCAGCGGGTGGGCAGTGAATGTAACGGATGCTATTGCAAGTGCTAAAAACTCGGTGTGAAGTATTTGCATGAGAATGCAGAATATGCACAAAAAGGTGCCAAAGTAAACTAAAAGTAATATAATAATATGAAGATAAAGAACAACAAATTCTTTACTCTTTGCTACCTGACACAGCCAAATTTCCATAAGCAGCTCCTAAGTAGTTCATATTAAGCAGCTAGTATATTGAAAAGACTAAAAGAAAAAACTATTCAATTTAAAGAGCTCATAATTTATAAGTTTTACGTGGCTTTTGTGTGTGAAAAAAACTCGCTATATATGTGATATATGTAAATAAAAAGTAGGTAAGAATATTAAAAACTTTGTTGTATAAATAAAATTGAATTAAGTAGAATAAAAATAATAAATTAAAATATCCTTAAAAAAAAAAATAATATAAAAAAAATGATTTAAATGTAATACATATATTAAAAAAAATGAATTTTTTTTGAATATTTAATATTATTAAAAAAATAATATTTTTTTTGAATATTTAATATTATTAAAAAAATATTTTTTTTGAATATTTAATATTATTTAAAAAAATATATCTTATATGTGTAAATAAAATACATAATAAATAAAATATTTTTAATACATAATAAATAATATTTAATATTATTAAAAAATAACACTTTTTTGAATATTTAATATTATTTAAAAAAATATATCTTATATGTGTAAATAAAATACATAATAAATAAAATATTTTAAGATATATATTTATTTTTATTTACTAATATATGTATACGGATATAATCATAAAGGTATAACAAATATATTCTCAAAAATACAAGGTAAAAAAATTAATTTAAAGTATTTATAAAATGTTTTCATAAAAGAAAACATATATAACTATACTTTGGAGAATATTAAATAAATAAATATTACTTTTAAAAAATATTTGTAATATACATTTAAAATATTTTTTTTACAATTATTTATTTATTTCTAAATAAATAAATAAATATAAAAATTCCAAAAATAATATTAATTTGCAAATAATTTTAAAAATTTTTCTATTTTACGTTTTTCACACAACATCGCAGACAATACTATGCCCTCCATCGCATACATTGTCTCAGCGACAACTGAAAGTTTCAGTTGAAGTTCAGCAGTTGCAGCGCCTTGTATAACAGTTGGCAACAATCGTATAACAATCAGCGCAACGCTTTGGGAAATGAAACGGCACTTACCGAGCACATAATGGGAAGCAAAAGACTGTCTGTTCGTTCCGCGGCACAAAGAACGAGATGAAGACGGTTTACATAAATTTACACAATTTGAGCAAAGTTCATTTGCATATTTTATGCATTTGCGAGCGCAGAGAACATAACATGGGCAAACGAGTCGAGGAACAGACTGAGACCTGGTGCAATTAAGGCTATCAACTTCCACATACATTGAATTTTGAATGGAACTAGGCAAATGTTTAATAATGTGACATATGGAAATTAGAATAGGACACACGACATAGAGCGGCTCGTCTGCCGAGCATATGTATTTGCCATAATAGTTAATCGTGTGGAAATGGGCATCGCTATAGAGAAATAATAGTTATTTAATGGCTAAATAATGGGTAATTATTAATTAGAATTGCAAGGTAAATTGAAGTGTTTACAAGGAGAAAAAATAGAAACTAAGGAGTACAATACAGAGAGCAAGTGCACATGAGTTTGATGAAATTAAAAAATATGTTTAAGCCTATTTGATTTATTTCATTTATTATATAATATTTGTTTCATAATTAAATATCATTTGAAACTTGGACTTTTACGAAAAATTAATGTACATATAAGATCTATCGAAGATTTTTAAATAACATATTTAATATTATTAAAGAAATAAATATATAGATAAAAAAACTATAAAAGATCTTTCATCTTTTTAAATTAAAAATAAAATAATAAAAATAAATATCAAGAGAAATATTTGAATCTCTAACTGCAGCAGCTTTGTAAAATTATAAGTGGAATAATTTTTCATAATTTTTTTAAACCATTTTAGACTTATAACTTAGGCAAGCTGTGAAAAAGAGTTCAACATACCTAATTAGGGAAATGCGCTAAGCCATAAAAGTCTCCGCTCTCTTATCATAAGATCTAAATGGTTAAGGAAAAGTAAAGTGTAAAATTAGATAAGATCAAATTACTTAAGAGCTGTGAGGAAGAGTTAAAATTTATAGATTAAACTTGTTCCTAACTCACTTCAAATATTAAAGATACAACTTTTATGAGGTGCAGAGCAACTTTCAGTTAATATACTTATTTGTGTATGTATTCATGTATGCTCACAGTCATATGATGTGCGAGCTAAAATCATTTAGTATTTAGCTAAAATAGTTACTAATAGGAGCATTCAACGTATATAAAAACTGACACGGAAATTGAACTTCCGATGCAAAAGTAGTAAAGTGCACTGGAAGAGGTGGACGGACAGCAGCGATACGGACGGAAGCCATCCGAAAGTCCAAATATCAGAAAACAGGCTACGAAACTAAACTCAACTAACCCAAGCTGAACTCGACTGAACTGAACTGAGCTGAGCTGAGCTCTGCTGGGCTGGGCATGGGAACTGCAACAGAAACAGAAATGAAAATAAAGTGCAAAGTGTCGCACACACACACACACACACACAATGGGTAAGTTGAAAAGAGAGAAGAGACAGAGAGAGAGAGAGCAGGTGTTGGAGAAGTAGAAACTGTGGGCTGATAAGGCTGATGGCTTCTAAACTGCTTGGAGGCCGATGTATGCCCTTTGCTGGTCGCAGTTGATGACGATGCAGACGGCTGGGCAGCTGGCGCCCCAGAAAGAGGGGGAGCAACAAAACGAATGGCCATGAATGAGCGAATGGCGAATTGTGGCCACGATGGCGAAACCAACACCAAGAGAGACCAGGCGCAGGCCAGGCCACCAGCGTGATTACAACAACAATTAGTAGCACACAGTTACCAGTTAGCAGGCGAGGCCAAGCAAAAGGAGCTAAAGAAGCTGCCGCCACAGCAGACACACAGAGTAGGATAACCAAAATAATGTGACAAGGCTAAATGCCGTAGCTGACATTGCACAGCGCCCAAATCCAAGCGACTGCCAACCAGACAAAGGAGCCAAGGAGCCAGTCGTCCTCCTCCCACCTCCCACCTCCCACCGCCATTCAAGTTTTCAAAATGCTGCAGTTCAGTTAAACTTTTTTGACTCGTAATTACTTTAAAATCCAATTGGGTTGCCTTTGCTCCTATCTTTAAGCAAAGCACAAAAGAATACAGCTAATTGCTGCTAGAAAAAGGACAATTAGAGGGGAAAAATTATAAAAAAAATATAAAAAATATTTAATATATATCTTTATATATACAAACTTAAGCATTGATATATTGAAATGAAAATTCATAAAAAAAAAGTATCTCAGCAAATGTTTGGGTCAACTTGAACAGCTGCCAAGCCACGCTATACTTTTAAATGCACATCCCCGACTGTTACCCCCCCCCCGCACTCCCTCCTGCCACGACAACTGCATTTGTATCATAAACAGTTTTATCATGGGCCACAAATCAAAATTTTGCCATGGCTAACAAGGCAAAGCCGACATCATCGAGGCTGCCATCAACATACTTCAATCGATTATAAAATGGCCATAAAAGCCACGCACAAACATGCAGCTGTAACTGTAACTATTTTATATATATATATATATATATATATATATATATATATATATATATATTATGCACATATATATGTTGCCTAACTGCCTCTACTTATAAATGTGTTTGCAATTCTTTTTCATGGAGGTTTTGCTCTCTTTTCGGTTTTGGCTTGCCAAAAACTGAAAACGGTTTGCAGACTACCACTTCGTGTTCCTTTTTGGGGCTTTTCGACTTGGGCAATAAATTTTATGAATTTGTTAATATTTTTTACAGAAAATATCTCTCAGAAAATATCTTCAAAAAAGAAGTAAAAAATTATTACATTTTCGGTTGCAAAAATAAATTTAAATAAAAAAATGTTTAGTTATTATAAGAAAAAGTAGGTCATAGGAAATTCAATCACAATTTTATTGAGTTTATGCATTTTTGTGTTAATAAAATAAAAAATTTATATTTAAATACTGATATATAGATATATTTATTTATGCAATGCTTCTTAAATTAAATAAATAAATAAAATGTAAGCTGTACTAAACGATTATCACTGTAAAGATCAGCAAATGTGTGAGCGAAATGTCGCTTTGCTCTCTCTCCCACACTTTTTATAAAGAAATTATCTATATTATGCATTATCGCTCTCCCTAACTGCTCTCCTAAGCTCACTCTTCCATTGTTCTAGGCGCGTGAGCGAAATGTCGCTTTGCCTATGAATGCACTCTCTCTCCCACACTTTTTATAAAGAAATTATCTATATTATGCATTATCGCTCTCCCTAACTGCTCTCCTAAGCTCACTCTTCCATTGTTGTAGCTGCGTGAGCGAAATGTTACTTTGCCTATAAATGCAAAGAAATTATCTATATAATAATTTAAGATGGGCAAAGCTGTGCGGGAGCTGCATTATCGTTCTGCCTAACTGCTCTCCTAAGCTCACTTTCCCATTGTTCTAGCTGTGTGAGCGAAATGTCGCTTTGCCTATGAGTGCGCTCTCTCTCTCCCACACTTTTTATAAAGAAATTATCTATATTATGCATTATCGCTCTCCCTAACTGCTCTCCTAAGCTCACTCTTCCATTGTTCCTGCTGTGTGAGCGAAATGTCGCTTTGCCTATGAGTGCGCTCTCTCTCCCACACTTTTTATAAAGAATTTATCTATATAATAATTTAAGATGGGCAGAGCTGTGCGTGAGCTGCATTATCGCTCTCTCTAACTGCTCTCCTAAGCTCACTCTCCCACTGTTCTAGCTGTGTGAGCGAAATGTCGCTTTGCCTATGAGTGCGCTCTCTCTCTCCCACATTGTTTATAAAGAAATTATCTATATTATGCATTATCGCTTTCCATAACTGCTCTCCTAAGCTCACTCTCCTGTTGTTCTAGCTGCGCTGAATGCTGACTTCGAATGATAAAACTAGTACGAAACTGAATGTGGAGCAGTGAACAAGCACTTCTGTTGGAGTCCGATAATTTGTTTTATTTTGCACAGCATTTAGATTGGATTGAACACTTTTTTATAGCACAATTTATATATTCAACATATATATATATAAATATATCTAAAAATAATATATATTTTTTTATTATCATACATATTAGAAAAAATATTAAAATTAAATTATTTGTTTAGAAACATAAAAAAATATGCTGCAGTACTTATAACATTTTTTTTGCTAATATTTGTTATTAATGATAATTAATAAATAATTTCAAAATATAATAAAATAAATACAAAATGTCCATTTCTTGCTAGGTGAGCCAGAATGATGCCAATTTCTATAACTCATTTACAATTACGATTAGCTGATATTAAAATTAAGCCAAATATGCAATATTAAATGGCATTAAATATGCTCAACAATTTGAAATTTCACTGTCGAAATTTTGAATAATATTGAATAATATTCAAGGACGAATGATTTCAGTGTTTCATGAATAAAACGTCAAATGTAAAACTATAAACTATCAACAATGTAATATATTAGCCCATAATTCTGTTATTTCAATTCATTTTTCTATGAAGTTGATCGAGCTGAGCTTTATTAAAATTACAAACAAATAAATTGAAAGCGCAGCCTGCGGATGTCTAATGAATGAAGGGCAAATAGAACGATAAATTAAAATCGAAGTAATTAGCAGTTGTAGAACATGTGAACTATTGATACGACAGATGTCAGTTATATATATATAAAATATAAAGTTATATATATATAAAATATATATATATATATATATATATCTAAGCTGTCCAATTGGGCGGGCAGCCACAGAGCTGCAAGAATTGATTCGCTCATTGGACCGTTTATAAACGTGTTTATGCCTAATTTTTGGGGCCCTTTTGTTATTTGTGATTTGTGATTCAAGCGCCACAATATTTGAATTATGATTGTTAAACATGGGAATTTATGGCATTTGCAGTTGCAGCAGGGCTGGCAGCTGGGCCAATTTGCAGTGGGCGATGACAAAATGCATTTTCAATTAATATTTGCTGTGTTTAAAGTTTTCGTGTTGCAGCTTTGAATACAGCCAGCAAATGTAATTGTGGCAAATGATAATTTGTGTAACTTGGCTGCCTTTCAAAATCATTGCAGTCGAACAAAGCGAGTGCATTTTAATTGAAACTTTTGACAACAACGAAACCAAAACTCGATGAGATGCGATGCGTCGCGCCCAGACTCGAGTTGATGCAACTGAAGTGCAATTAGTTAGCAAGCAAAATGCAATTAGAATTTGCTCAAAATTTCATTATTTTCTTAGCGCAATTCGCATTAAATAAATATATATATATATATATACATACATATATTTTGTCGTCAGACAAACGGATTCTAAAAAGAGAAAACAAAACTGAGCACAATGCAAATAAAAATAATAATAAAATATAATATGGCAATGCGCAAAACTTGGAGCATTGCAAAAGGCAAACAGGAATGAATAATTTATGGAGAACACATGCAGAATAAGTCGACAGAAGGCTGCGTGTGGCCACTGGCCGGCAGTACGGCTCTCTCGCTCTAACTTCGACTCGCCCTAACGCTCTCGCTCTCACTCTCTCTTTGTCTCTCTCACAGGCTGTTCCACATTTATGCACATAAATTGTAACGGCTTTTTGGCTCTACCTTATGCAGATTTGTTTAACTTCAAAAGAAATAACAAACTGAACAGCTTTGGATGCCGTTATTGCTGCTGCTGCTGTTGCTGCTGCTGCTGCTGTTGCTGCTGGGGCTGCTGCTCCAAGTTTTTCTCTAGCATTAATCCACTAAACCGTAAACAAACGAGGCCAGTCAACAAAGGGCCAACATGTCGTATGAGCTATTAAGTGTGCCATGTGTGCCATACATGTGCGCGTGTGCATGTGTGTGTGTGTGTGTATCTGTGTATCGTCGTCTCGCCGTATATTTTAAACTGCTCGTCCGTCCGTCCGTCCGTCCGTCCGTCCGTCCGCCCGTCCATCCGTTCGAGCTGCATGTTTTGCAAATTTTGTGCAGCTGCAAGCAGTTTCTATTTCTAATTGTGTCGCCCCTGATATATGCTGTCGAGCATTTATTATACCTGTGCAGCTATATGTTGCTCTTGCTCTTCTTCTTGCCAAAAAGGATTCACTCTCTCGAATGTCCTGCATGAAATATGGCTATTGATCAACTTGTCAAACACATGGAACACGTTCTAAGCCTGAGCTGAGACAGCTTATCAACTCGTTAGCCTAAAAGTCTTGCAACAAGAGTCGTGGATCAAATCAGCTTGTGTACAACAACAGCGACTTGGCCATACCCTGTAAGCCTTATAGAGTTTAGAATATTCAAAATGAAAATAAATTAAGTCATCAAAGTCAAAAGAGCTCGAAATTTGTTGTGCTAAATAATTTTTAAGACATTTTTAAAGGAATCAAAATCAAAAGAGCTCGAAATTTGTTGTGCTAATTAATTTTTAAGACATTTTTAGCACATTTCTCATAATAAAGTTTTTGATTTTATGGTAACAATGAAAAATGTTATATATCATGAATTCAATATTGTCTGCGGTTTTTAAAATTAATTTACATAATTTTTAAAATTTCAATAATATTTTTTAATTATATTTAATGTAAAGAATAAATTTAAAATAATTTTTGCCCAATAGACAACACATAGACCTGATGCAAAGAACTCCTGTCTAAGCTCAAGTGAATCGACTTTATTAAAAGGCAACGTGAATTTTCTCGTCAACACAGCTGAAAAGCTTCAAGAGAAAAGCTAAGTATAAAGAAAATATAACGAACATGTCTGGCAGCATTGAATAAGCCTCAAAAATATTTGGCAATTTATTATTTAATATAATTTCAATTAAAATCAAAAACAAATAAATAATTAATTTTCTTCTATAATTAGCACTCTAATATTTTACTTTCATATCTTAACGATTTTTAGCTTCTATTTAAACTCACTTTTTGATTTAATTTTTACTTTTGGGAAATTGCCAAAATATTTCATTTCCGCCTAAATACGCTGGACTCTACTGAATTCCGAGTCTATTCGAATTTTTTGCTAAACTTCGAAATAATATTTTAAATTGTGGATATTATTTTCAATTTATTTCGATGGAATATTTACAATTTTTAAATCAAACTGAAAGCTTATAGACCTTTGCGTGCTCCAATTTTATTTTCTTTATTTTTTATTTGTGTAACTCGAAGAGCTTAGCTTCAGCGAAAAATTTGTATATGGCCACAAATGCATTTTTTGTAACAAAAAAAAAAATCCAATTTTATTTAGTCTTTTTTCTCTTTTTTTTTTTTTGATTTTGTAATGTAGTTTTCTCTGGTTGAAGAGCATGCAAATGTTGAGCAGCAAGTTGTAGTTTATGTTTTCAATTTCATCAACTTAAACTAAAACGAAAAAGCTATTAGCTCGAAATGCAGCTGCGAGTTGTCCGAGTGGTTGGATAAGCACAACGCCGGCATGAGCTGAGCAGCAGATGGATTGGGTCCGGTTGGGCTGGATTGGGCGGCAGTAGGGGCAGGGCAGGGCATGGCACCATTTCCCTCTTGAATTTGCGCAAATTTACACGAATTTGATTATTATTATGATGGCAATTTGCAAAAATGTCATCTCTCAAGCGACAAATAAAAGTAGAGAGAAAGAGGCAAAAGGCAACCGAGAGTAGGAAAAATGAAAGCACAGTCGGACAAACGGAAATTTCTCATTGCGCAAAGTGGCACAGGAGCTGGTGGCATACGGGCGCACAGGGTGCCACCACTGGGTGGCGGGGCAAGGCGAGCACTGAGATGCTGGTCACCCTGTGCAGTCCTTGGCATCAATTGTGCCATCCACCTAACAGGAATTTATAGTCCTTAACAAGCTGTGCGTCTTCTTGGCATTCGCTTATCGTGGTCGCCCATAATTATGACGCACTTTGTGGCAAGCGCCTTCGCTTTCGCCTTCGCGTCCATCCGCCCATCGTCCCTCACATCCGGCAGCAGGATGTTCAATTTTCGCTTGCCTCTTATTTCGCTTTGCCATTTTGATTTCCTTATTTGCCTTGTCGCGTTTTGCATTCATTTGCCTTTTGCACTTTATCTGCCAGCGTTGCATTACTTTAAGTGGCAACAGGCCACGCCCCATTCTCGCTCCCCCAAACCCCTTGACACTCGACTCGTGCCGCTCCAGCTGCGCTGCGCTGCGGCTCGCTGAAATTATCTTGCTGGCAAAATCAAAAGTTTTTACGCTTTTATGTGGCGCTCGGGCCCATTCGGGGCCAAGTGGCTGATGGGCGTGTTAGTCAGACTACAGCGGCGTCCTGGAATTGTGTCAAGGACACAAGCGCCCCAAGCTCTTTTGGCGGCAAATTCAAGAAATTATTACGGAAAAGGAAAACAGCGCCGCAAACATTGTTTAACTTTCATTGCCTTTTCCCCCTGCCAATGAAAAGCAGCTCTCAGCGCTTCAGCCTTATCGACCGCAGGCCATAACCAAATGTGGCATTTGTCAAGCCAAACAATGCAAATACATAAATATTTATCATAATGTGCGCATTGTGTGCCCAATAGACTCATCGACTCATGATGCAATGAGCTCTTGTTGACGAAGCTCAAATAAATCAAATTTAAGCACTTAATTGTTGGGCCGAAGTGTTTAGCTTCTCGGAGCTAATCAATACGAATTTCTATGTTCTAAATTATATTTCTTATATATATTCAATTTTGGCCTTGGCTACTGCAAATGCAATTTTCGATTTAGATTTCTCAGAGCTAATATTTTATATTTATTTTAAGTCATTTTGATATCTATGATTTAAATTATATTTTTATGAAATCTTAAACTTTACTTTGGCAACTGCAAATGTTTCATATAGTTTATGTTTATTTTTAATCATCATGACTTAAAATTTATTTCTTCTTTATTTTTTTTTTGGAAACTGCAACTGCAATTTTCTCTTAGCTAATATTTTATATTTATTTTTAATCATTATGAATTTCTATGATTTAAATTATATTTTTATGAAATCTTAAACTTTACTTTGGCAACAGCAAATGTTTCATATAGTTTATGTTTATTTTTAATCATCATGACTTAAAATTTATTTCTTCTATATTTTTTTTTGGAAACTGCAACTGCAATTTTCTCTTAGCTAATATTTTATATTTATTTTTAATCATTATGAATTTCTATGATTTAAATTATATTTTTATGAAATCTTAAACTTTACTTTGGCAACTGCAAATGTTTCATATAGTTTATGTTTATTTTTAATCATCATAACTTAAAATTTATTTCTTCTATATTTTTTTTTGGAAACTGCAACTGCAATTTTCTCTTAGCTAATATTTTATATTTATTTTTAATCATTATGAATTTCTATGATTTAAATTATATTTTTATGAAATCTTAAACTTTACTTTGGCAACTGCAAATGTTTCATATAGTTTATGTTTATTTTTAATCATCATGACTTAAAATTTATTTCTTCTATATTTTTTTTTGGAAACTGCAACTGCAATTTTCTCTTAGCTAATATTTTATATTTATTTTTAATCATTATGAATTTCTATGATTTAAATTATATTTTTATGAAATATTAAACTTTACTTTGCAAATATTTTATATTTATTTTTAATCGTTATGATTTTTTTTTAACTTAAATTATATTTCTTCTATCTTTACTTTGGAAACTGCAAATGCAATTTTCAATTGAAGTTTTACTTAGTTAATATTTTATATTTAATTTTAATCATTATGAAAAATTCAAATTGTATTTTTATAAAATATTAAACTTAATTTACTTTGGCAACTGCAAATGTTTCATATAGTTTATGTTTATTTTTAATCATCATGACTTAAAATATATTTCTTCTATATTTCAATTGAAGTTTCTCTTAGCTAATACTTTCTATTTATTTTTAATCATTATGAATTTCTATATCTAAATTATATTTCTTATATATATTCAACTTTTCTTTAGCAACTGCAAATCATATTTTCGATTTAAGTTTTTCGGACGCCGTATTTTATATATTTTATATTTATTTTTAGTCATAAGGAATTTTTATAACTTAAATTCTTTACTTTGGAAACTGCAAATGCAATTTTCGATTAATGTTTCGCGGAACTAATATCTTAAACATTTTATATTTATTTTTAATCATGAATTTCCATGATTTAAATTATCTTTCTTACATATATTATACTTTACTTTAGCAACTGCAAATGCAATTTTCGATTTAAGTAAGATTTCTATGCCTAGGCTACAGCTTAACGAGTTCTCAACTGGAATTACAACTTTAAATTGACTTGCCTCACACACACACACACACTCTCACACACACACACACAGACACACAGATGCACACCTTTATATTCTCGCATCGCTCTCAGCTCGCATCTTATGAGATTTATGTTTCTGGGTCACACAAAAGGCGAACAATGCGAGATCTGTTTTATGGCTACCTCAAGTGGCTTACTCCAACAAGCCGGCGAAAAGTGAACGGAGAAAGTAGCTGTCGAGTGTCGAGTGAAGGTGAATGTGGCTGCACAAGCCAGTGTGAATGCGGCTTTTGGCCGTGAATGAATGTGGCCAGAGAAGAGTGCATGTAAGCCGCCGGAGCTGGCAAAGGACATGCAGCCATTGATGAGCGTTTTATGCGCAGCTGTAAGACCGTCTTGGCTGCACCATTTTGCAATTCAATCGGGCTGCTGTCAAATCTTTCATTTAATTTAATTTTCATGCCGCAACCAGACCTCAACCGTGGGACAAGATGTCAAAGTTGCTAGAACTTCATTAGGACCAAATCTGACAGGCAACTGAGCGCACAAACAAAATACAAAAAAAAAAAAAATATATATAATAAAAATAAAATAAATAAATTCCCGGAATCCCTTCACGGCCAGCCACTTGTGGCTATGTCTGTATTGCGAGTACAGCTCGGCCCTGCTGGGCGGCGAAATTAAATGAACCAGAAACTGGCTAAAAGTATTTTAACCAGCGCAAATCCTGATGATAGGCCTTTTGACTTCTTATGCCCTGCAGCGCTACATGGACTGAAATTAGGCTCGGCCGCTGTCCCTTGTTCGGCTGTGAAGTTCAAAGAATTTCAGATGGATCTAAGGATATATTTAAGGACTTCAGAATCAAGTTGAAGTCAATAACATTAACATTAATGTATAACATTAAAATTGTGTTATTAATTTTAATATTAATAATATACACTTTATTTATTTTTTTATTTTTATTTTTATTATTATATTCATATAAATATATATTATTTAATTTAATAGAGCATTAGACAGCCGCTCATCGGGCTGGGCTGGCTCTACCTTGAGGAAACTTCTCTGGATTCGCATTGCTGATTGTGCTAGGCGCAAAGTTTGCCGCACCAAAGTTGCTCATAAGTATTTTGCCAAGGGTAAAATAACTTTGCCAGCGCAAGGTTGGCAAGGCACTGGCAAGTCTCTCAACAATTTCACAGCCCACTTGCCAATGCTAATCAACTGTGGGCACGTGGCCTGTCAGCACAGCCGCATCTGCATAAAGTTGAAAATTATCAAAGAAATGCCAAAGTACTCAGGAATTTCTTAGATTGCATCAATGCAATTATTGACGTATCGATTGACAGCTGCAAAAATACCGCGGCTACAATGATTTCAAATGCATAACATATTGAATATATTATATTAATATCTAAAGTTGTTTCTGAGATAAAAGATGATGATGACTTGAAGACGGCGGAGTTGATTTTGCATTCTTGCCACTGATTAAAATAAAATATTAAAAAATTAAAATATTTATCGAATGTAAATTTATTTTTATTTATTTTTTTTTTAATATAAATAGCAATTTTATTGATTTTAATAATGTCTAAATGCTATAAATTGCTAGTGCTAATAGCATCACTCAGCCTCCTTTTATTTTCTCGTATTTCTCATTTTACTTTTCTTAATTACTTTGCCGCTTAATCAATTAATTGATTATTTTCAAAATACAATAAAAATATGTATAACTTATTAATTGATTTAACTTATATTTAAATAATTTAATTACCTTTGGCATATTATCAACAAGTGCCAAGGCAACTGCCTTAGTTTATCGTAGCTCCAGCCTTATCCAAATTAATTCAGTGTGTGAACAGCTTTGTCTTTGTGAGCAGAACAAACAAAATTGAGCATTGAGTCTTGATAGACTTAAATGTCAATCTGGATTTTAAGGAATTGTGTTTTTCAGACCATGAAATTTGAGGGCATTTGGCGCTCGCTGGGCGCAGTCGGCGGCGGCTCCTTGGCCACTTACGTTAGCCTCAAGCTGTTCGAGCGGAGCCAGGCGCATGAGGCCTACCACGAGGGTCAGCAGCTGGTGAGCAGCGTCGGTGGTGGCTGGTGCCACAACTGGGATCAGCGCAACCTCGTAGAGAAGAAGATCTCGAGCCAAGCCAGCACTGAGCCAGAGCCAGAGGCAGCTGCTCTGCGACACATTGTGCTGGTGCGCCACGGCGAGTATAAGTCGTCGCCGGAGGGCGGGCATCTCACGGAGCTGGGGCGACTGCAGGCGCTTCGCACGGGTCAGCGGCTGCACGAAATGGGCGTGGCATGGGATCATGTGGTCGCATCGACAATGTCGCGCGCCCAGGAGACGGCCATGATCATACTGAAGCAAATTAACTTTGATCCGCTCAAGATGAAGCGCTGCGAGCTGCTGCCCGAAGGCACGCCATGCCCAGCCGATCCGCCGCAAAATCGCAACGCCGCCAGCGTGGAGGAGGCCTTTCGCCGCGACGGACCACGCATCGAGGCAGCCTTTCGCCGCTACTTCTTTCGCGCCTCACCCGAGCAGCAGAAAGACTCCTACCTGCTGCTCATTGGCCATGCGAATGTCATACGCTACTTGGTCTGTCGCGCCCTGCAGCTTCCGCCGGACGCCTGGACGCGCTTTAGCTTGCATCATGGCTCCATCACCTGGCTAACCGTCTGGCCCACGGGCTATGTCACGCTCCGTTGCCTGGGCGATGCGGGCTTCATGTCCGTCAATGAGCTGACACACCGAAGACCAAAGTCAAAAGTGAAGTAAGCTCCCCAGCAAAATTCATTTTTGGCTGCTCGCTTTTAAGCTTTTACTCAACTGGGCATTATTTATATAAATATAAATTTCATATCAAATTGTGTAAGCCATATTAAATTGTAAAAGTAGTGTGTAAATGTGTCTAATAAAAAAATCAAATTAAATGAGCTTATGCATAAATAGCAATCCAATTATAAAATATTTATAAATACTCAAAAAGTACTCAGTTATCAAATATTTTATTAGAAAATATCTCCTAATTATATGTTATTAATTAATTTCATTATGTCAAGTATCCATCTAACAAGGAGTATAAATACGCTCTTGTTACATATGAATCAAAAAATAATTTACACAATTGAATTCAGAATATATAAAAAATGTATATATTCATATATATTAAAAAAAAAAAAGTTGTTATTAAAATGGCAAAGAAATTTCAATTTTAAAAAAATATATGTATAAATTTAATATATATATATAATTTATATATAATTTAATATAATTTAATTATTAAAATTGATTTATTTTCAGAATGAATGAATATTAAAATTTATTTGTTTTCACAATGAATTTTAATAATTAATTTAAATTTTAATAATTAAATAATATATATATTTAAAAGGAATAATTTTATTTTTATATTTTCATAATAATATTGATAAATAACTTATTAATAGCAAAAAATTTTTATTTAAATAAAAATGCATATGTATGTCCGAAAATAAAATAATTATAATTAAATTGTAATACTTTCACTCATTAACAGTTCGAAATATTTGTTCAGCAATTGAGAATTATTATTATATTATAATTAAATATATTGAGCCCAGCAAACATCCCTCTACCTTGCAGCTAATTTTATTCTAAGAGCGCCCGATGCATTTCATTAAGAGATTTGACTTTCAAAGAGCTTTCGATCATTTCGTTCCGTTTTCACTGCATTCCCTATGCTCATGTTTTGTGCTGACTGATTATCGGCTTGATCAGTCGCTGCTCGTATGCAGATGCGTGCGCATTGATCGATCGGCAAGCTGACGCGGGAATAAAACAATGCACATATATAGAAATGTATATATATAAAAAAATATAATGAAATTAAAAATAAAAAAAAAATATTTAAATAATTATCTAATTTAATCTAATTTAATAAATTTTAAATATAGGTCCTAGACTTAATATACTAAAATCGTTATTTAAAATTATAATCGTATAACAATTTCCATACATTTGTCAAGCATATGCGGACATGTTTACATGCTTACAGGTTCTTAAAGTCTTTTTATTTTCGGCAAGTCTTCATGCTTGAACAAGTAAGATTGTACATCACAGATTAATCACATAGATTCATCGAGAATTTTCCATATGAGTACACTTAAAAAACTGATAAAAATCAATTTCCATTTGTTAAAGTGATTGAAAGCCGAGCACATGCAGCAGCTCCCGCTGTGTGATACAGATTGACGCAAGGATTATATGTAATAAAAAAAAATATATATATATACATATATATATATATATATATATATGTAGTCCTTATGCATATGCTTAATAGGATGGCAGTTTATATTATTCCGCACGCTCTTGGCAACACTTGAGTGCTTAATTTACACACAAATGCGCACACTTAACTGTGTGCCTGTCTGTGTCAGGGTGTGGGTGAGAGCGGCTTCATTTGTAGCCAGACTTTTTGGCCTTTGCATGCTGACCAACCGGAACGTGACTTTTATGTTCATTTTGTGTTGGGCGCATATCGGATGGATGCAGCTGCTGGCAAATGGAAATGCGGAAAAGCGGAAGAGCGGACAACGGACAACGGAAAGCCCCTCTATAACTTTGACCAAAATCACTTTTGGGCATGGCCTGCGGCTGCCCCTCTCGCTGCCGTTGCTGCTGCTGCTGCCGTTGCTGCTGCTGCTGCTGCCACAACTCCGCACTCTTTCGGCTTTGTCCCTGCTCATTAGCGGGACTTTAATTTTGGAGCCCTGGTTCTCTGGTTTTTGGGGTTTTCGGTGTGGGTTTCGGTAACGGTTTCTGGTTTTGCTCTTTGTTTATGTTTTCATAGACGCTGTCGTCATCATTTCATTAAATTTGCATCGCAACAATGTGAACTAAATTTGCGTGGCCACAAAATTGCATTATTTCTGTCCAAAGCACGATTTCAAAGCCTGTCAACTATTGTAGCAGGAATTTAATAAAAAAAATAAATAAATAAAAACTAAAAATACACAAACAATGAATTCCCTCCACTGTTTAGCATTTACCACACACTCGTCGACTGTTGTTTAGCCAACAAAGCTGATTTCCACTACAAAGCAGGAGCACTTTCTGTCCGCCCACAGCTCGCTTCCCAGCATGAGCATATCGATTTTAAGCTATAAAACATCTTATATATGGATAAGCGATGCAATATTAACAAGAGCAAACTCAAAGGCATTCCTTTAGATCAGCTCTGGCAAGCTAAGGTTTGTTGGTTAAAGAAAAAGCTAAAAAGTTTTAAAAGATATTCTTAGTAATTTCTATATAATTTTATTTACTAAGAATATCTTTAGTAATTTCTATATAATTTGTTTTATGTTCAACTTGTTAAGCTGCCAATTAGGTAGTAAAAAGCCTGTTTAAATAAAATGTAAATTATTCTTTTGAAAAAAAAAAAAAAAAAATATATATATATAATTTGATTTAAAAAATTACATAAATTATTTAATTTATATAATATAATTCATTTATTTATTTTTTTTAATTGTATTCTTTTATTTATTTTTTTTTTAATTTAATTTATATTCATTTGAATTTCTTATAAGTTTCTCTTTAACTTGATTTTAAAATTGTTATATTTAATTTAAATGATTTTATTTATTTATTTTATTGTATTTAATTCGATTTATATTCAATTGAATTTTTGTAAAATTATATTTTCAAACATTTATAATTTTATTTAATTTATAAAATTTAACTTTTTTTTATCTTTTCATTTAATTGAATTTATATATTTATAGCTTGAAGAATTCTATTGGAAATTTTATTAAAAATTTCAACACTTATCTCAGTTTTATATAAAAAATCTTTTTCATTTGAATTTGTGCCTGAAAAGTGAAACAAAAATCTTTTTATATTGATTGTAAGTGTTCCATTCGAAAGCTTAGAATATTTTGGTTTTACAAACAACACATAGATATGATCATTAACTTCATTATCATCATCATGGATCAATGGGCACTTCATCCTGTTCCTTTGAGTATATCATGGCCTTGCGCTTGCGCCGCTGTCTGCAGCTGCCGCAGATGCGCATCGAGAAGAAGTAGACGAGCTCGATGAAGCTCAGGCTAGAGATGCCCATAAACAAGCCAAAGATGCCGCCACAATTGGATATCAGTGTGGAGACGCCAAACAGAATTGTGCGCTTGATGGCCGTAAACTGGTGCTCCTTGAAGTAGACGGTCAAACGAGAGCCAATCGCGCTGAAGCCATAGATAAATAAATATATTTAATAAGTACACGAAGCGCACATACTCACTCCGTATGCTCGTAGACTTCGCGAAAAGCGACTAATGTATTTTCCAGATTGTAGTAAGCACGCGAGATCTCAAAATTGTACTCCAAGGAGGTGCATGCGGGCATGCAGTTGCACATGACCGTGACACTGGGATCGATGCTCTGATGTATCGTCTGGTTCTGCAACATGGTATAGAGCTCATCCTGTGCGGCAGTGTAGCAGGCGATCTGCTCCAGTCCGCAAACCGGCACATCCAAAGGCTCTGTAAGTGAAAGGCACTGAATTGAGACTCACGATATAACCACGACTCGTCATAGTCACGCACTGGGCATCCAAAACTTGACACAGCCGCACTTCGTCATTGTAAAGTTTGCCAGGCATTCGGTCTGGCAATTGCTCTGTGAATAACTGCGGAAAAACCGAAGATGACGTTCATCATCGAAGAAGCATTGACGCCTGTTAACAAGGAAATGTTATTATTGAATATGTTAGCCGTTTACATGCTGTTAATATGTTAATGTTATGTTAGGCACTCTGCGAAAGATCAGAGACACATTTGCATACACATATATATATATATATATATATATATATGTGTATGCAAATGTGTCTCTGATGTGCTCACTTTTCAGCTGAAATTTCGTGTAAATTGTCCGTGGACACGACATAGTTGGGCAGAACGCTAACCATGACTTCATGGCCGTGGGGCACCAGAATATAATTATTTGAGGTGAGCGGCACGCTCTCTGGAGAGTTGAGAAATACCTGGCAAGGTGAGTTGGTAATAAAAGTGAGTGTGGAAACACGTTAGCAAGGGTTACGCACCTTATAGCCCTGCTTAAAGCTGCGGCAATCGTAGTCGTAATTGTGCTCCAGGCCCTGTAGGAAGGCAAAGAAGCCTTTGGCTACCGATGAGGCCACTGTGCGCTGTGGATACGAGTTCTGGCCCTGATCCACAAAGCCCGTAGACAGCGACCAGTTGCCACGAATCTCGTTTAGTCTCGGCAATGTGGGGTCAAAGTAATTCTGAAAGTCGACAATGTTCGGATCGACATAGCTGATGAAGCGCTCATCGCGATAAATGTCCTTGGGTCGCAGACCATTGAACTGATAGCAGATGCCCTCGTCCGTGGCCACAAAGTCAAAGAGCTTGTCACAGAAGTAGAAACGCCCGTTCCAGCGGCAAAACGGACCCGTCTCATTCTTCGATATGCTCAAGTCCACCAATGTCTCGGTCACATCCTGCGTTTGCTGCCTGTGCAGCTTCGACAGAATCGGCGCAAACTTCGAGGCGACATCCGTGTCACAAATGTGCATGGTGGCAGCCAGACGCTCGAGACTGTGAATAAATTGATTATTTTCTTAATAATATATTTTCAATACTAAAAAGAAAAATCCACAACAGTTGAGGAAATCGAATATGCAGCGAACAAAGCTCCCAATTTTCCATTTATACCCAGTCAAAGCAGTTAATTTCCGTGTATAAAAAATAGTAATCAAGTATATATCCCAGCTGCATAATTACTTAGCTTAAAGCACTTAATAATTGTAATGGTAAAGTACTCAACTCTTCCTCGTCGACGGCGGAGAACTGATTGCCTTCCTTGTACTCCTGCCAGATCTTTTGGGAGATGTTCGCATAATCGAAAACATTGCGTTCCATTTTAATTTCCGGGCATATGGTGATTGTGGGGAAGGGTATCTTGTGCACGGGCACCAGGGTCTCATCGAAGCCCAGAATGACCGGCGAGTCCTGCCACTTTAGGTAGGTGGCCCAAATGAGCGACGCCGCAAAATAGACCGATGTGCAGGTGAGCACCAGCCAGTATAATCTGAGAAAACAGAGCGAGAGAGAGAGAGAGAGAGAGAAGCACTTTCAGTTGGCAACTGAACGGCAATTGGGGGCCGCACACACACACACACACTTCTCGTATATGGGTCGATGCACCTCGAAAATGTAGCGTATGCCATGGATGGTGGTGCTCTTCGAGTACTCGAGCAGCAGGCCCTTGCAGGCGGAGAGGCGACTGCCGTATCTGATACGGGATTTGATAATCACATCACTGGGCACATCACTTAGCGCCGCCGAGGTGATGCTGGCACGCTGATAGTCCAAGTTCGGCAGGGCCAACAGCTCTGGCCCCGGCAGCAAAAAGCTGGGCTTCTCCTCTCCTTGCTCCTCAACGGCGGCCATATTCCAAGTGCGCGTCCACGCACGTCGCTGCCTCAACTAAGCTGCCCCGCGCAGCGACCTGCGGCTTTATAGCCGGCACACAAATGGGTGCGTCCGCCAGCCAACAGTCCCAGAGGATGTCACACTTGCTGCTCGGGGACACTGCTGCGTTCTCCGTGTGTCCATGTACTTAGTCTAATTGCCGACTAAGTATAGTTGACATTTTTGTTTAGTGCGCAATTTACAAATTTTAAAGAGCGCAACACCATTTGAAAACTTTAAAGTTTAAGAATTTATTTCTTAAAGTGGCAAAACAGTGTTGGTTAACTTAAGAAATATTGGGATTTGCCATTGAAATGTCAAGTCTGCTAGGCAGGGACTTTTCTGACTCTTTATAAATATCATTGCATTAAAAGAAATTTATTTATTTTTATTATTTTTTCACACTAATTTCAGCTTAATTTCTCTTTGCTTAAAGCTGAATGGGAAACTCAAGCAAATGCTGCGCATATTAATCTACTTAACTTAATTAATATCCAGTTGCAGTTGCCTTTGCTCTGCACACAGAAGCCACTTCATATACACAATTCGAAGTCGAATAATCCATTTGTAGTCCACATCAACTGCCAATAAAGCTCAATGCAGTATATACTTAATGTAAGCGAGGTGTCTTAGTGCTGAAATATTTGCAAAAGATGTTTTACGTGAGTGCAATACGAAACTGCAACTGCAACTGCAGCTAGAACTGCAACTGCAACTGCAACTGCTGCTGTCAAGTTTCAGTTTGATAGAATTTCAAAATTAAAGTTGAAGTTTTGGATGCATTTTGAAGTTTTGCGGCCTGCTCGAGGCTGCCGTGAAAATTCGAACACACAAAATGCATAAATCAAAGGAAAATTGAATTTCAGCCATCCCGTCGACACACGCTGTGAGCCTGTGACAATATGTTAGAAATGGCTACATGCAAATGCCAGCCACCCAGAGCCTCCACCACCCCACCCCACTCCATGCCGGGCACGAAACTTTGTCTGGCTTGGCGCTGTTGCCACTTTAAAAAGAAAATCTTCGAGTTCTTTATGCAAAGACCACGCACGACGCAAGCACTTCATAAATGCAGCTCGAAAAAAACTCATTCTTTTTATCTTCTACTTCTTCAATCATTTTGCCAGCTCAAAGTCGAGCAATGAAACTATAATTAAAGACTTTAACTAATTTGCAAAAAAGACTTGCTTAGCTCACAGCTTGGCAGACGAGTTTAACGTCTAGTTCTTTATATAGTTATTACTTGACAATTTGGCAGAAAATAGATTTTTAGATAATTTTTATTAAATATTAAAAAAAATCATATTTAATAACAGATTTTAATTTTAGAGCTTCATAGAATTTAAAAATATTTTAGATAAGTTAGATCTTATATATTTGCTAAACTTATGAGTAAATAAAAATTAAGAAATTTTATTATTTAGAAAATTTAGAGTTTAGAGTTGATTTAAGTGCGTTCTGTAGTTGCTGACTTAATTGAGCTCACTAAGTGTATTTATACTTATCATGTCAGCTATAGACCAACTATAAATTATGTATGCAGAATTAGTTATATATTTCTAATCACCCTCTTTGATATGAGTGATGGGAAGCAGAGCCAATGAGTTATGCATATATAGAACATATAAAGAAAACTGCACTTATTTTCTGTATTTTCAGTTTATCATTAGGGATAAAAAATCAACAGATTCTCATGAATACTGGAATAGATAAACTGCGTTTCAATAAGCCAAGTTTCTTAAAAAGTTAAAGCTCTCAACTATTTTCCAAGCAATTTCAACTCTCACAAAATCGATTAGAGCGTTTATCAATTTTAATATATTTTATGTGTTTAGCAAATACAAATATGTTTGTATTTGTGTGAGCTTCAACAGAATGTCAATTTGAAAGCTCTTCATACTTTCTACATAAAGATCTCTTTTCATATGTGGAACCACCTGCTTCATCTGTTAGGCGACCCGCCAGTAGCTCAGATTTTCAACGTGCTGATTGGGTGATGGAATTCACCTCTGTTTATCGACAATCATACCATACGCTTTAGCCGGGTTTTGTCTACCGCCTGCTGCCTGTTGCCACAAAATAAAATAAAGAGAATTTCTAAGTTTTCTTTGGCGATTATTTGGGCTTCGGGCCATTTGCAGTTCAGTCTTGTGTGGGCGCTTGAATTTGTAAAACGTGTCGAGCTTTGTGTCAGTCAGCATACAAATATATATATATATATATATATATGTATATATAGACAAACACATCCATATAAATTTACCATATATATTCATATGCAGTCCCAGGATACTGAAATATTTGCAATTAATTTATAAAAGCGTAAAAAGTGTTCAGTGACGATGCAAATTGTTGGCATCTAAAACGAATTTAAAGCAATATAAATCAATAAAAAAAATGTCTGAACAGCAAAATATGCAATTTTGTGAATAGGCAAACACAGAGCAAATATTCTGCATATGCCAGCAAATATGTTTACTTCTGTAATCGATGCAGTTATTTTATTTACAATGTGTTCGCACCAATTTATAAAATAAACGCGCAAACGATTGCAGCGCCGGCAAATCGTTGGAATTTACATTTTAATGAGTTTTTAATGAATGAAAAAAACGTGGAATTCTAATCGTTTAACAAACAAGCTACAGAGCAAAAGAGACGCATTCACAAGGTGAGAGGCACTGACGAATAGAGCACGAGAGAGGGAGAGACAGTCAGGTTACCAAATCAATCAATTGCAACACGCAAACGTAAGTTTATTTAGCAGATAATTTATTAATTAGTAAGTCTATGCGCATTGGCAAGAACTGGAGCGTAAAGCAAATCAAAATCGTTGACTCCATTTTGCTTTCACACTCAACATTCCAAAAATTCACACACTCATTAACTCGTTAATGCGCCTATTTTAACGAGCAAACACAGCAAAAATATTTGCAAAAACTCCAATTAAATTTCACAAATTGCATAATTAACAAAGACAACAATTAATATATATATATACATATATATAAATAGATTTCATTGTTACAAGTGTTAATAAGTATTTGATCAAGTATACGCCGCATTCCACGAATAATTGTTCAGACCTTGCACGAAATCATTGGCATATTTAAAAAAAAGATAATGATTTGTATGACACTTATATTAAAAATGTTATTTGTTTAGTTTAAATTTATACATGTTTGTTTTAGTTATTTATATTTATACAGAATTTATCGAGTATACGCAGCTTAGCACAACAAATTTAAATGCTTTGCAAATATTTGAGGAGTATAAAAATAAAATTATATAAATAATTATCGTACAAAAAACATGCATTGTTAGTAAATAAAAAATGATCAAAAAATGTTTGAAATTTTCAAATACAATTTTCACTTAGCAGAAATGCAGCAATTTTCTTCAGTAACTTTATGACTATCTGACAAAGTATTTTATTATCTTAATATTATAAATTCAGTATGCATTGCATAGATCGTAAAAACATTAATAAAAGTTGTTGAAAGCAGCATAAAAATACATTTTTCGTAAGATGTAAAAATATTTAATTAGGATTTATATGCAAAATTCGCGTATGAATTGAGGGAAAATTTATTTTCAAAACAAAATTAAGAATATTTTATGTTTTTTTTTTATCATAATATAATATATACGTATATATTGTATATGTTTTACTAAATTAATTAAACTTTTAAAAAATCAATATATACAAATAAGACAAACAAAATGTAAGCTAGAATCTATGAAATAAAAATTAGCCAAATATATTTACTTCTATTAAAATTAAAATTAGCTCTCAGCACTCTTATGTGTTGCCTCAAGCCAATTTTTAGTTCTTAGAATATTATTTTAATAACTGTTGCGAATTTAAGCTAAGTTTCATTTAGGTAATTAACACATTAACATACCAAACCTTTTATAATAAATCTATTCATATATATCATAAAAGCAAAATAATCTGAATTTTAGAAAATTTCTATATTTTGATTTATATTAATAAAACACATTTGTAGCAATTATTTGGCATGTAAATTATGATATAATAATTAATGCTTCAATTAGCTTCACTTACCAACATAAACACATAACTATTTATTTGGCTAATGCGAACAAGCATTCGTATGGAGTAGTCGCTTGATGCTAACCTCAGGCATGAACTTTGTCACCTCATGCCGCACAGCCAGTACTTATCATAAAACGGCTTTAACTAATATGCTAACAACAAATGCAATAAGAGCACTTGCAACACTTGCAACAGCAGCAGCAGCAGCAACAGCAACAGCAACAATAACAACGAGAACATATCCACCTTTCAGCGCTCTGCATATCGAGTTGCCTTCAGAAGAGCTTGGCAAGCAAACGCCTTGACTTGTGTCCATTGAGCTCACATAATCGCACAGACGCAGACAGAGACAGAGGTAACCGAGAGGGAGAAAGAGAGAGAACTTAGAAGAGGTGGAGTGTATACGTGAGCTCAGCCTCTAGTACCCATGCCCTGCCCTGCCTTGGGGTATCGCATTTTAATGACCCACTTTCGAGCTCAAGACTATTTAAGTTTCGCTCGTATTGGTTTGCTCTAATTCCGAGCAGCGTAAATCCCAGTGGAGAGCAATTAGTATGGCCATTGGCCGGCACAACTGCAGCATATATTGTCAAGGAAATTGCAAAAGAGTTGCCGAGTGGTCGTTGAGGGGCTTCGGGGTTGCCGCACTCACAGCAGCAGACGACAGCCGCAGACAAGAGCCAAAACAATATGTGTATAAAATAAGGCACAAGAGATATATATAGAATAGAATAGAATATATATATATATATATATATATATGTATATATATATTCGATTTTATATATATCTATTCTAAAGTCGGCAAATGCAATGCTCGTTGTTGACCGTTGTTGACAGCAGTTAAAAGCGCACAAGAAACATACAAAATAAAAAAAAAGAAATGAAAAATGAAATTAATAGAATTAACGAGTGCAAAAATTCAATTCAAGGCGCCACAAATTCAGGGACAATAGTTGGCGTCGTGCCGTGAATACGTTGCGAGCCAAATTTGGGGCAGCACCTTGGAACGCAGTGCGAATGCCGAAAGCAAAAATACAAAAAACAGTTGAAAAGTTAAATGAAATGCGAACTTGGTCAAGGCAGACAAAAATACGAATTAAGTCTATTCAATGCCAGCTTTGAAAGTACTCAATTGCTTAAGCTTTAAGTGAGCTTAGTAAAATAAAATAAATAGAAAATCAATTGGAAATAAAACAGCTTCTAATAAATTCCTAAAAAATAATAGTAATTTGATAAGAAAAAGTTTAGGAGTATTTCAATAAGAGCTGAGCTCTGTTTAGCTCAAGCTGCTTTGATAAAAATCTAAAAATGTTCTTATTATTTATATGTTTTTTTTTTACATTTTCTGGATTTTAATATTCAATTACTTATAATATTTAAAATTATTTTTTTTTAATTCATTTTTATTATATATAATTTAAATTTATTTCATAAATTTATTGACAATGAAAAATATTATAAATTTAATAAATTGTAGTTCGGCTCAAAAGAGTATTGACTTCTTTAATAATAATAATTAATTACTATTATTAATAATTATTATAAAATTAATATATTTTATTAAACTTATTTCGTATTGTAATCCGACCCTAAGCCTCAGCTGCAATCAAATTAAAATTTTTCTGTCTCCTCTTCCTCTTTAATAACTTAAAACCTTTATTACTTATATTTCATTAAAAAGTATATCAAAATTGATATAAAGACATCCCATATCAAATCTTGTTGGAAATATTTAGGTCACGCATAGATTCTTTTTCTGGCTGCTCAGTTTATTAAATCACATAAAGAACTTTGGCTGTAAATTAATTTCGAGGCAAAAATATGTGAAAATGTCCTATGAGCGTAATAATTATTAATTTATATGCCTGTGTGTGTGTGCGTGTGTGTCATGTAATCCGTATGAGTTACTAGCGGCTGGTTGGGGGCATAAATATGAATACATAATTGGAACACAAAATTCCAAAAATATTTTACAACATACTCCAACCACTAGCTCAACTCTGGATGCCTGCCTGCGCCAGTGTGTACGTGTATGTGTGTAAGTGTAAGTGTGTGTGTAAGTGTGTGCCTGTTGTCCATTCTTGTTGGGCTGCCAGGCATTCATTGTGCTCTTATTCATTTCAGAAGCAAACACTCCTAGGGCGCTGCGGTCACACACGGAGGGAGGCAAGACGAGGCGTCCAAAGATGGACCTACGTATACGTAATCTAACACTGCCAACGCCAGCCGCAACAACAATTATGTTCTCGTCAACAGCAACAACAGCGGTGGCCGCCGCAATGTCCAGTGGCACAGCGACAACAATTGCACCAACAACGATTGAGGGAACAGCAACCACAACAACAACAACAGCAACCACATCCACATTTTTTACATACAGCATACCAGGCATGGACATTGCGCCGGGACCATTTATATTCACCTACGTTAGTGAATTTTTATCGCTTATCACGCCCGAAGAATTGCCGCTCGGTAAGTTTGTGGGGCAAAGCTGGCTGAAGGTTCAGGGTATTTTCTCTTCTTTTTTCTTTTTTTTTTTTTTTTGACTTTTTCTATATCTATGTTATTGGAGTGTGAGGGTGCGAGAGCGTGAGAGTGTATGTATGGTATCTAGTTGTGTCTGGCTGCCAAGGAATTAACTGGCGAACTGCGCTGTGCCTACATGACAATATCATTTATACTAAGAATATATTACATATTAAATTATATTGATATGTGTATAAATAAAACAATACAAATATTAATATACTTATATATATTAATATAATCTCTTACAGAAATTACTAAGCTATACACATTTTTAATGCAGTTCGCAAAAATATCGGCAACCAATCAATAAATAAATAAACACATTAATAAAAGAGTCTAAAATAAAATACGGAAATGTGTTGCTAAAATATTCAAAAACGTATTGGGTATCTAATAAAAAAATATATTTATATTTTTAAATAACCTAAAAAATAATTCCAATTGATTTTAATCATAAATAAATTTTGATGATTTGATTAAAATTTATATGATATTAGTTATAAGCGATTAAAAATAATGCTTTCGGCTTAGATATTAAAAGCAATTTATAAAACATAAAAAAATAAATCTTCATATATACCAAATGCTCAGATAAATTTTTTAAATTTTAAATATATTTTTTATATATATATTAAAAACGTCTATAGATACATATTAATTATAACTTATGCATATGGACAAGCTTCAATTAGGTATTTACAACAGACATTAATTTTATCTCGATTAAATGCTTATTGTGAATGATTTTCATGGTCAGAGCACGACGGTTGAGCTCGCATTGTGAATGCTGTATGCTGCACGACATTGGATTAAATTATGACACTAAATTCAGCCGGCGCATATTTTATGGCTCTTAGCCGTACACACATTACGCCGTGTACTACACGATTTGCGGTCCGTGGGTGAGAGGTCGTCGGTCGTCGGTCGGAGCTCGCGAGTCGGAAGTGCTTATCAAATATGCAAGTCATCGCGCCGACTACCACAATAGCATTTCGAAGTGTTGAAGAATTGTAACAAAGTCAGCTTAGAGTAAGCTGATTAGAGAACAAAATATGAATTCATGAAAATTATTTAACAACAAAATTGGTCAACGAATTGAAGGAGAAGCGCCTAGCTAGAAGGCTAGCTGCAGATGTCCGATGAGCAAAAGCTGGCAAGCTTCATGAGAAAACATGACGTACAGGAGTCGGTAGCCCGCCACTATCTGGCCACGAACAACTGGGCCCTGGAGGAGGCAAGCATCAAGTACGAAGACGACAAGGCCAAGCAGCGCAGCAGCCAAGCGATACCCGTGCAACCCGAGTTCCAATCTCTGCAGAGTCTGCTGAGTGGCCATGCGCGTCCCGCAGATGAGGCCGATGCATACTTTGCCGGCGCCTCCGATAGCTCCATGCCGCCGCCGAATGGCAACCAGCAGTCGAAGCGCGTCATCATCGATGACTCGACGCCGGCGCTGACCACAGCTGACAGCGATCGCAGTCTGCGTGCCTGGGGACACGGCGTGCGTCTGGGCAGCGCCCATACCATCAATCCGCCGCCAGCGCGTGACACTCATGCTGGCGTTGAGTCGGACTCAGACTCCGAGCTGGAGGAGCACGAGCGAAGTATTGTGGTTTTGCATCTGTGGTCCGAGGGCTTCTCGCTGGACAACGGCGCGCTGCGGCGCTACGAGGTGCCCGAGAACGAGCGCTTTCTGCGCGCCATAATGCGCGGCGACTTCCCGGACGAGATGCAGGAGCTTGGCCAGCGCATCGAGCTGAGCGTGCGGGATCGCACGAACGAATCGTATCGCGAGCTCTCGCGCAAACAGTTCATGGGCTTCGGTCGACCGCTGTCCAGTCCGACGCCCAATCTCGATCTAGGCATACGCCCCAGTCAGCTGCTATCGCCAGAGGAGCGCCAGCAGCGCCTGGAAGACGACGCCCAGCACACGCTGCAGCTAAACGGTCAGGCAGCAACGACCATAATACAGTTTCGTCTGGCCAATGGCACCCGAATCGCCGCACGCTTTAATACCTCCCACAACGTGGGAGATCTCTACAGATATCTGCGTATGGCGCGACCTCAATATGCCAACGACAATTTTCTGCTCATGACTGTGTTCCCGCGGCACGAGCTGCACGAGACCGATCCGCGCACCCTGGCCGAGGCGAATCTGCTAAATGTCTTGGTCATCCAGCACATGAACGAGGAGCCCGAACCCGTTGACCCATCGTCCGAATCAAATTAAATCAGTGATCAGTACACAAGCAAATAAAAAAACGAAACAAAATTAACAACAAATTTTAATTATTTTAGTAATTTGGCGAAATAAAGACTTTTTAGGCTATCCAATTATTTTATTTTATGTTATTTAACTAAAAATAATACAAAAAAATAAATTTATTTTAATACTTTTAACATTATTAATAAATATATTTATTTTATTTGTCTAAAAAAAAAGAAGACAGAAAAAATAAATTATTTAAAATAATATAATAATAATATATTAAATATTAATAATACAAATATTGTCAGTTATAGACATGTCTCGAAAATATCTTATCATATTATTCCCAAATTATTATTATTATTAAATTAAAATAATTAAATTATTAAACTTTTTAAGCTTCACTTAATTCTGGTATACTATATTAAAATATATTTGTTATTAAAAAATTATATTTTACATTTTTGATTTGTAGTAAAAGAAATATATTTAAAAAAAAAATAATAGTAAAATATATTATACGAATGTTGATAAAAATATATAAAAATAAAAATATATATAAATAAATGAAATTAAATTAAATAAATTAAAAGAAATTAAAAAAATATAATAGTAAAATATAATACAAATTTTGATAAAACTATATAAAAAAGACATTATTATATTTATAACGATTTATTTTTAAATAATTATATAAAGTAAATATAATATAAATATAAATATATCTTTATCAATTTATTTAAATTATATATTTTATTTTTATATAATCTATATTTTTTTGTTACAAATTACAAATTAAATTAAACGTAGTCCTTTTGATATTCTACATTAATATATTGATTTCAGCTTTATTCATTTTAACCATGAAGTTAACCCGAGTTTTAATAAAATTTTAACAATATTGACTTGATATGCTTATATTACATGAAATATATATATTTCTCTCAGATTCCATACGCGATGTGCTCCACAAAAATGTCAGCCTGGTGGACTTTACAGTCAACGTAAGTGAAGCTCAAATTCCATATGTTCATCACGCTCCCCACTTTAATTTATGTAAAAAATTATTAATAATGTTTTTTGTGCTGCAGGCAATTAAAATCGAGTCCGGTTTCATAGCGCTGATGAGTATTTTCGCCATATTGGCACTGGTGCCACTGATAGCCACCTGTGCGTGGTGCTGCGGCCGGCGCAGCACTCAGGACGAGGTCGAACTCATACGCAACGCATCGGTGCACATACGCGACGAGTCGCTGGAGGAGAATCTGCGCTGTCGCAAAAGCGCCGGCCTGGTCACACTCTGGATAGTGTTCATCCTGCTCACGTAGGTGTTTTTGCCCAGCGCCAAGTAACGTTGTCTAGTTGAAGTTTGGCTCAATTTAATGGCACTTTGCAGGCTGAGCGACTTTAGCATATTTTATGCGAACAGTCGCCTTGCGGCGCGCATCGAGATGACGCCGGAGATGGTCAAGTCTGCCGTGCACGACGTGGAGGTCTTTCTGAAGGATACGCATCTACAAATCAAACACAAACTGGATAATGGCTTTCATGTTTCCGTTGAAAGAGTCGTCAAGGATCTGGAAGGTCAGTGGGCGGCGGCACACGCAGTGCACAAAAACTTTTCCCTGCCAACTTTATGGGCAACCACGTCGCGCACATTTTATAGTTTTCGATTCATGTATTATGCTAAAAACTTTATGCATTGCATTGTGAGTTATTGCACTGACTGCTCCTGCTGATCCCGTCCTCCACCGGTCCTAGCAGCACTCGCAGCACATGTGAACTCAATTTACGGTCTGTTTTCTTTTCTTTTGCCATAGACGTGGATGTTCTCCTTGGCGAGCCAATTCAAGCGGAAATATCTGCACACACTGGCCTCGAACTGGCATATGATTCATTGACGACACTTAGCCTGGGTGAGTTGTCTATTGGTTAAGTGCTTCACAGCCATTGTTTGCCTCGATGCGTCCAACAGACGGACTTGACCCAAATACGCTTACCACATACAGAAGTGCAAACTTGTCGTTATAATATGAAAAAGTATTGTGTATCGGCTCAAGCAGTTGGCAGAAAATTAAGTTAACATGTATTCAAGGATCTATAAAAGAAAATTCCCTCTTTAATCTTAAGACATCAATATATCAAAATGTTTATTGAAGTGCGCCGAGTGCCGCAATTGTTTGCGGCCAATTTCATTAGGCGGAAGCTAACGGCAAATAAAATGCTTCAGTGGAAGTCGCGTGCTGCCGAAATGTGTAGCTGAGGCAGGCTGAGGCAGGCTGGCAGGCGTCATCCACATCCGTCGACAAGTTGACACAAGCACGGCGCAACCGTCACGAAGGACAACTGCATTATGTGCGCACACAATGTGTAATTTAGCCTCAGTCAGCGACTTCAGCTCTCCCTCGCCCACTCACTCTCCCACGCTTGGCTCTAAATAAACATGCTACAATAATAATTTCATGGATTTTGTTGCAGCCAACGCGGAGCTCATCTATCGCGTGCTCATGCTGCAGGAGACGGTGGGACGGGCGCTGAAGCTATCGCAGGAGGCCGCCGCCCGCATGGAGGAGCTGCAGATACAGTTATCCGTGCTGCAGCGCCAGTGCACGTACCGGGATCGTCCGCTCTGCGACACATTGCGTATACGCAGCTTCGAAGAGAACGGCGTCGTCGACGCTCTGAAGACGGTGCGTTGGGTCAGCTTCATTGTCGCCGCTTTCATTCCATTTAATTTTTGCGCCATATTTTTTTTTGTTTCTCCCTCCCATTTCAACTGCCTGGCCTAATTCGCGGCCATCTCAAATGTCGCGGCGTTGCAATTTGTCAGCTGCAAGAGGACCAGAGCATCTTTCGCATGCGCTACTTGGGCGAAATTGAATTTGGGGCCACTGTCAAGAATCTAACGTCGGAAGTTGGCGTCTCACGTTCCATTTTCAGCAATTTCCCGCAACAAGTAAAACACGACACGGCATACGAGCGCAACTGTAAGTCCAATCACAACCCATGACACAATCAAATATTGTCTCCCATCCACAAACATTGTGAGCTTCTGACAGAAACCCAAGAAACTTAACAGAGCCAATTTGAGTGTGTATGTGCCTTTTTTATTATTTCTATTCTATTTTATTGATCAACTTTGCTGCAGCAAGAGTGGTAGAAATATTTATAGCTATATTTTGGCAACTGCTTGAATTATTCAGCAAATGCAGCTGCTTAAAGACTCCATAAGATTTGAACATTTTTGTGAACTTAGTAAATGATTTAATATATTTAATAAATATATTTTTTATTACTTTAACTGATTCAAAGCTTTTTATATCTAAAATAATTTCTTTTTTATATTTTAACAAAGCATCGTATATTTAATATATATTTATTTAATATTTTTATCTATATCAAGGCTTCATATATTTAATATATATTTTATTTTATATTTTAGTTAATGGATTATTTTATATTTTAACTAAATTATAGATTCATATATTTAATATATATTTGTATATTTAATATATATTTTATTTTATATTTTAACTAAATCACAGATTCGTGTGTTTAATATTTACATTTTTTTCTATATTTTAAAAAAATCGAAGCATCGTATATTTAATATATATTTATTTAATATTTTTACCTATATCAAGGCTTCATATATTTAATATATATTTTATTTTATATTTTAGCTAATGCATTATTTTATATTTTAACTAAATCACGGATTCATATATTTAATATATATTTGTATATTTAATATATATTTTAACTAAATCACAGATACGTGTGTTTAATATATATTTTATTTTAAGTTTTAACAAAATCGAAGTCGCGTATATTTAAAATATATATATTAATTAATATTTTTAATAATATTTTTATCTACATCAAAGCTTCGTATTTAAATAAAAAATCACATTCGTATATTTAAAACATATTTTATTTGAAGTTTTATGTAATATTTTATTTGATATTTTAATGAAAGCTTCGTATTTATATTGAGAGCTATAAGTTGTTAAGCTTAAAGAGCTTTTGAAAATGTAATTTAATAAAGAATCAAGTTCATAGCTTATATCATGTTCAATTCCATATTTAATATGTTTTATGTAGTGCTTAAATTAAATCTTATACAGAAACAAGCTGAGCTTCAAGAAAAGTTAAGCAATATATTGTCGCTTTTTCTTGAAAGTCCCTTTACCTTAGCTTACACTTAAGATAATGGAGACGTTAAGGACTTTGAGTCATTTCATTGACACTTCAGCATTGATTACATTTATTTCTACAAGTTGCATAAACCTTTTCGAACACAAACTCGATTATGACTTCAATTTAAATGTACAACTCAATCAATGGCGCACGATAAGGGCTCAAGACCAATATGAGTGTGTGACAGGGTGTGTGTGTGTGTGTGTGGCATGTGCTGGCACGTGTGAGAGTGAGACTGAGTGAGAGAGAGCGCTGCATGTTGGTCCAGGTTTAACACCATATTAATTACTGTCACCTGGGCCACACAATACACTAATTGAATTGCCGAAACTTGTTCGCAGATACACTGGAGCAGTTGGCCAGCATCCGGCACAGGACGACGGCGAATGCCCAGATGCTAACGTCGACAATCAATGCGCTGCTGGCGCGGCTGCAACGCATGTGGCCAGCTCTGGAGCCGGGCTACAATGAGCTCAAGGCATGGGCGAACACCTATTGGAGCATTGGTTGGATTGCCGCCCTGGTCATCGTCTGGGTGATGCTCTTCATGCTGATGTCCTACTGCTGCTTCCTCTGCGAGTCGAACGTCAAGTCGGGCGTCGTTTTTCTCGTCGCTGTCCTAATCATCTGCATTGCCAGCATCTGCCTCACCTTCTACGGCGTCTTTTCACTGGCCGTCGGCGGCAACACGGAGGTCTTTCTGTGCCGCTCGCTCAACACCAACAATTATGAGATGCTGGGTAAGCTATTCGATAAGCCGGGCTATGTTTATGCGGAAGAGCCACAAACGGGCATCATCGGCGAGCTGCTACGGCCAGCTGGCGTCAATCGATCTGTGGTCAATGTCAGTCTGGGCACTGCGCTCAGGTGAGTTCACTCTCTCTGTCTCTCTCGCTCTCTTAACCATGTCCACTAATATGCGTGTACTTAGACTTCCCCAGATAAGCACCCGTACTCGACTTATGTAACGAATTTTCTTATCCAATTACTTTGATACTGTACGTGCCTGTAATTTTGATAACCCCCCCCAATCCACGCGCAAAATATATTTCCCCTGACAGACGAGTCTTTAGGAAGCTGTCAATATTCCAACTGCTCTCGCCCACAGTTCCTTATGTGAATGAACAATTGAGATTTATATAGTAGCAGCTCATAAAATATTGTCAGCTAACCGATTATGGATATTTATAGACAGAATTTTTGAGAAGTGTTTGTGGTAAATACTTGAGATATTACCATAAAATATATTTATATATATACATAAATTTTATATTTATATAAATTTTGATGTTTGTGTTTGAATCTTCATATACATATTTATACAATATAATTTTATTATATACGATTTTTAGCAATATATTTTATTCTTTTTTTTTTTTACTTTTATAATTTATTTTTAATTAATTTACTTTTATTTAATCAACAAGTTAGAAAACTCGAATCGAGGTGCCTAGGAGATACCCTAATGTCATTTGATCTTAGTTTTTGTTTATACACAGTAACTTGTATGTAAAACATAGTTAATGAACACAAGAAAATATAAATAAAATATTATATATTATATAAGGAAATGGAAATAAAAATTAAAACGTATCAAAGTCAACTCAGCTAAATTTAGCTGAACGTTAGCTATTACCTTAGCTTAATCATTTACTAAATCATCTCGCCAATTATTATATCTAGTCAACTTTCACGATTCGACTTGCTTCAGACATAAGCGAGCTGGTTTCCAGTGACTTCCAAATATCTTTGATTCAGTCATAACAAAGATAAAGTCCTATTAAGCCAGACATGCAAGAGCTTCCAGTTGACTCGTAATCATTGGTTATACCATGCCAATGATATTGTCCTGGTTAAGGGCTTACAATTGAACCAAATCTTGGAGTAGTAACTCCCGGGAAACTATAATATTTCAGAATCGACTGCTACAAAGGTAAGATATGTGTGCAATTCGGTCACTTGCAGCCGAGCCGCTTGCATTTCGCGGCATTTCTGTAAATAAAAAATATCTTGTCGAGGCCTCAAACGATATCGCAATTGCCGAAAAATACCAGGCGAACAGAAATGAGTAGTAGGGCGCAAAATTTTAGTTAAAATTTAGTTAAAATTGAGTAAAAATTGAGTTGACCTTGAAAGTGAGAGTGACAGTGGGAGTGAGTGTGGGAGTGAGTGTGGAAGTGAGTGTGGGAGTGAGTGTGGGAGTGATAGTGAGAGACGAACAGAAATGAGCAGTAAGGGGGAATATATTATTTAACATTAAGTTAATATTCTTTTACCAGAGCAATTTTACTTTATGTCATGCCTAAGATCAGTTTTCAGCTGAGACGCTAACATTTCGCGGCATTTCTGTAAATAAAAAATATTTTGGCGAGGCATCAAAACGGCATCGTAATCGCGGAAAAATACCAGGCGAACATAAATGAATAGTAGGGCGCGAAATTTTTCTTAAAATTAAGTTGAGTTGACCTTGAGAGTGAGAGTGAGAGTGAGAGTGAGCGTGTAAGTGAGCGTGTAAGTGAGAGTGAGAGTGAGAGTGTAAGTGAGAGTGAGAGTGAGAGAGAGAGAGAGAGAGAAAGAGCGATAGCGAGAGTGAGAGAGAGAGAGCGAGAGAGAGAGAGAGAGAGCGATAGTGAGAGTGAAAGAGAGAGAGAGATGAAAACGTATATTGCATACTTTTAGGCATGATCAAATAATTACGTGGCCCATTAGTTATTAGTTAATTTTCACGAATCGTGCAACATCAACCTTACGGCTGCTGTGGATTTCATATCTGAAATTGTGATTGAATATTTTCAAAAGTACCAGGCGAGCACAAACGAGCAGTAAGGTGGAAAATATTAGTTATGTTATGTTACTTTATTTTATGTCATGCCCAAAAGTATGTAACATTTTTGCTCATGTGAACACACTCTCTTGCTTAATTGAAGGTTAACTCAATTTTAACTAAATTGTGACTAATATCTCGCGCCCTACTACTCATTTCTGTTCGCCTGGTACTTCTGAAGATGAAATTTAAATTTAACAGACGTCAAACTGTGCCTATCCACAATTTCACCCATGAGCAAGAAAATATAATAACAAATATTTACAGAAAATATTTGGATATTTAATTGCAAAGGATAAAATGAAAACAGACCTAACAAACAATTCAAGTCTCTAGCTCTTATATGGGTGTGGCACGCCTCCTTCTGCATGTTACTTACCTTTAAGAAAACCATTATTTCCTTTTTCGCATTTTTAATGAAATAAAATAACAAATTTTAATAATATTTATTTTTAAATTAAAAAAATTAGCTTAAATTAAAAATATATATACAAAATTAGTTTTTTTTTTAATTATAATATTAAAGGCACTAGAGTCTTCCGCATAACTTAATTTGAATTTACTTTTAATATTATATATTTATGTTATTTTATATATTTTTCAATCTAATATGTTTTCGTATTTTAAATTTAATTTTAATTAATAGCTAGCTTAAAATATTATATATATTATATTTCTATATTCATGTTTTTTAGATGCTCTTTTTTTATTTATTTATTTTTTTTTTCTGAATTTAAAAACCGAAAAATGTCTTGTAATAATTTGTTCTTATTTATATAAATAATTTTATATTTTAATTATATGTGTATATCTATTATATTTTAATTTAATTTATTATTTTATTTATTTCAATCAAACGAAAATACCCATTCTACTGCACAAATATATATTCAAGAGCTGACAAGTTAGTTGACAGCCAAATAGCAACACAATTGTTAGTTCAATTCGTAGAAACCAAACCATGTAATGTCCCAGCCGAGGGCGTCGCTATTGATTGCCGTTAAGCCGCTTGTCAGCCGCACTTGACTATCGAGAGCTTATGCAAAGTTTCTTGAGAGCACTATCAGAAGTTTGCACTTGGCGAACTATGCCACAAGTAGTCCTGACCTGCCATCAAATTTTGCGTCACTGTTGAGCACTTATTATGCAGAACCGCAGAGCACAGAGTCCAAAGACTACATAGAATTTAGATGCCCGTATAGTCCAACCAGCCGCAAAGTTTTGAAAGCCCAATGAAATTTTGCTAGCCACCGCATGGCACTTAATTTTACGCAGAATACGAGTGAACAGAAACACATGCACACACATACACACACACACACACACACACGCACACACAGAAGTCCTTGTAGCCACAAATTTTAAGCCCAATTCCAATTATCCGCACAGATACAAATACGCACACATGCGTCCCATTGCAGAATATGCATGACCGCATAGGCCATTCCCAGGCCCACTCTTGAATGCAACTAGCGGCTAACTGTAAACTGTATATGCATGTATGTGTGCGAGCGTATCCGGTTGTTTGGCCCGAAAGTAGAACCCAAAGCGCAACGCATATTGAAGCCGACTGGCTTACATAAAGAAACCGAAAAATTATTTGACATTTCTTTACAACGAACCAATTCATAACTCTCTCTAACTGCACCACACACACACACACGCACACAAAACCACCGCCAACGTGGCGTATACGTAATCAGGGGCTGCGAACAAAATCAAGCATCGTACAATGTCTTTCAATTGGATGCGTTCGTTAATACCACAAAAATAGCCGATTTAAAACAATTCCCAAAAGTCTCAACAGCCATCGATGCTATTACCGTATCGGAGCGCACGCTCCTCTCGCTGACCCAGTCGATTCAGCACATATTGGAGAATATGCTGCAAACGTCCGCGTTCAATTTAACCACATACCGCAACAGCGTTGGCGCGCCCACGCCCGAAAAGGATTTGGCCACATTCATTGATCAAATGCAACGTGTCGCCCTCCAGGTGAGCGAACACGGCAATAGCAACAGCAACAAATCGATTCCCACTTTGAAGTCTTTCAAAGGGAATTTATTGAAATTAACTTTAACTTAATGCGTTTCAGGTCACATTGGTTTAATAGAATATTTAAATTTGCATTTATTATTTTTTTAATAAATTTTTATTGAATTTATATAATAATATAATATAAATAAAAATATAAAAAAATTAATTTCTAATTAAAGAATCAGAAAAAATATTTATAAATATAAATTAAATTTTTTTATTGACAAATATAAAAATAAAATTGATATGAATAAATTAAAATTTTTATTTAAATTTACATATGCAATTAATTATTTTTTTTAAATAAGTAAACAATTAAATAAAAATATAATAAAAAAAAATGCATTATTATATATAAATATAGTTTAACGAAATAATAACAAATTATTAAAATTTAATTTAAATATAAATTAATAATATTAAATTATTAAACATAAATCAAAATAGATATACATATAAAATAAAAAAAAGAATTGAAAAATATTAAATATTGAAAAAAAAATTAAAAAAGACTTAATAATTAAACATTAATTACTTAAAAGAAAAATAATAATGAAATATTAATATTAAATTATTAAACCATTAAATATAAATTAAACAATCAATTATATTTTTGATTTATTATTAAATAATAACAAAAATAAAGATATAAAATAATTAAAAATAAATGTATTAAATTAACTTCTTTTAAAAAAATAAAATTAAAAATTAAAAAATATATAAATATAAAATGAAAGAGCTTAAATTATACTTATAAAAATCGTTGATAGTCCAGTCGAGTGAAGTAGACAAGCTGAGCTTGGTTTTCATGTGAGCTTCAATCCATTTGCTATTTCGCTTTTCAGATCCAGGATGTAGCCACTTCGTCACGCATGACTACGCTGGGCAGCCGGTCGAAGCGCTTGCAGGCAGCTATACTGCAGCCGCTGGAGAATCTGCAGAACGAGATACTTTACCATTTGACAGCGCTGGAGCTGCAAAGGGATCCGTGGGCCAAGCAGGTCAATCAGACGCTGAATCATTTGAAAAGCATTCAGGGCTATTTGGAGAACAAGGCCGGCGAGATCTGTCACAACTTGACGCGCACTTACACCGAGCGGTAAGTGGGGCCAGTGGGGCGCACATGAAAGAAATTATCGGGTTAATTGCACTGAAATCTGAGTGATTTTCAATGGGGGCAATCACACGGCACGCCTGACGCCTGTGGCCTGTGGCCGACCAAGTTCCCTACTGCGTGTGTGTATGTGTGTGTGCGTTTGTTTGTTTTATTGTTGTGTTGCTCTTTCCACAAGAGGCAAACCAACAAACGAGCAAACAACCTCAGTTCCAGTGCTCGGTGCGGTGCATAGTTTTTGTTCCTTCCGTTTTTATCAGATAATTGAAAGTCGTAATCGTTTGATTAAGTTTGCCAAGTGTCATGATTGCATTTCTCTTTTCGTCTGTGGCTGCAGCAATCTCAGCATTTGCAGCCAGCTCCGGTTGCCAATCAGAGTTAGGGTAAATTCATGTCTCAGCAGGGGTCAAAAAATCACTTTCCAATTATGAATGGCCAAAACAAGTCAAGAGTGCAGAAGCACTCGGGTGCTCGACGGCAGCATACCCTGAGAATTGTTTGACAAGAAATGATAATGTCTTTCGTATTACATGGACAGCCTGAAGACCTATTTGACCAGCAGTCGAGCCACCATGGAGTCACAGCTGGGCGATACGACCACCAAGTGCCGCCCCTTCTACGACACGTTCGATGCGAGCCGCATATTTCTGTGCCGCAATCTTGTGGACTATGTCAATGGGCTGTCGTTCTTCATCTTCCTGACGCTGCTGCTCTGGGCGATTGGCACGCCAGTGGGACTCAATCTGATCACGATAGAAACGCGCCTGAATGAACTGCAGCGGGCGCAGGCGCGCAGCAAGGGCAAGCGTCGACAGCGTAGCGACAGAAGCGATAGGAGCGATGAGCGGGAGCATCGAGGCGAGAGTCGTGGGCGTCAGAAGCAGCGCTCGACCAGCTCGGCAAAGCGGGATCAGCAGCGGGAGCGCAGCACCAGCAGTACAGCAAGAGCCAGGCCGCAGCTGTGAGTAGTCGAAAGAGAGAGTGAGAGAGGGCGGAGAGCCGTATGATTAAATTCTCGTTTATCAGACGACGCACTGCCACCGAGGAGACACTGGACATAGCCGACGAGGAATCCACTCCATCCAGACCATCACAACAACAGCAGCAACAGCAGCAGCAGCGGCGCCAGGAGTCGGAGCAGCGAGAGCGTGATCCGCGCAGTCGTGAGCGTGAGCTGAGCCGCGCCCGAGAGATGGCCACCATCAATACACCAGTGCGCAATCGCCAGCAGCTGTGAGTGAGACAGAAGTTCAGACTTTAGTTCGGCATCCTCATCTGCTTTCACTCATCTCGCATTTCATGTTTGGGCAGGCGTCGCGGCGGCACTTTGCCCGATGATGACAATTGGGGCTCATCCAGTGCGCCAAGTAGAGCCAACTCCAATGAGCGCGAGAGCAGTCAGTCTAGAAAGATCATCAACATTTGGCAGTCCAGAAATAAGGTCAAGCCGCCACTGTAAGTCCCCGCCCCTCGCCCTGACCCTGACTCTCTGTTGTTATTATTGTTATTGTTGCTGGCAGTCATCGCCAGAGCACTGAGGAGCTTGACTTTGAGGATGAGCAGCGGGATAGCGGCTGGCGCTCCAAAGCCAGTGCCAGTGCCAGTGCCAGCGCCAGTCCCGAGCAGCGCCAGCAGCCAGCAGAGACGCGTAGGCAACAGTCGGATAGCCGTAGCCAATTGCGTATTAAGCCCAAATTGTAAGTGTTAATGACCACGCCCCCGTCACCGCCCCCCGCCCCCGCCGTTGACTCATTTCTCATTTCTCAAGACGTAGTAACAATGTGGATAGATCTGGTAGCGAAGCGTTCCGGCGCCCGGTCACGCCCGTTCTGAGCGTTAATCCGGATATACCCGCCGCCGTGCCCATGCCCCGAACGCCCATGCGTTTGCGTAACAAAGTCTCCCTGACAGCCCGAGCCGTGCAGGACATTATGAGCAAGCGGAGTCAGCGTCTGTGAGTTGTCCCTCCAGCCCCAAAGCTGTCGCTGTGCCGGCTCAACAAACATTTCACATTTCACTCAATATCAATTTAAACAAATTCAATAAACATACAGAATTAGCTGCCCAAAAGAGTTCACTTCCCCCAAATCTTACCCCAAAAATTTCTCAACTCGTCAAAAAGAACATTTCAGGCGATATCATCTCTTAGCTAGAAGTTTGCAGTGCTTCAAGTTACAGACTTTCAGCTCAGTTTGTTTTTCTGTTATGTTACTTAACAGACATGTTAACAGAGACTATAAAATGCTCTTGGTAGCATTTGATACATTACACATATATATATGATACATATTAATTTATATTATTTTATATATTTATTAATTTATTTTATATTTTAATGAACATTTTTTTTAAAAAATAATATTAAAAAAATATTTCACATGCATTTTACTTACTTAAATTCAATTTAAACTAAAATCAATTGATTTTAAACCCAAATTTAAAAATATATTTCAATTAATTTTAATTGGATCCTTTAAATTAATAAGATTTTGAATTAATTTATTTTTAACAGAAAATTAAAGAAAAATATTTACCACAATAATTTTACTTATTTAAAATCAAAATTAATTTGAAAATGAAAAATAATTCCAAATTTATCTTACTTCAATTAAAATGAATAATTTAAAAATTAAAATTTAAAAAAATATGAATATGTTATTTAAAAAATAAAATACAATTTAATTAACTAATCTAATCTAAGTATTATTGCTTTTTACATATTTCTAGGACAAGCTAAAGTAACCATAATAATCAAACAAATGACTAAAATATTTAGAGCACTGCAAACTTTATAGACTAAGACTAACACTAATCAAATACTAACTCGTCTCCAGACAAATGCTAAATCTCAATTGTTTTCTTTTTTCGGTTCTTTTCACAGCACTCGCGCCGGTACCGATGAGTACGACATGGACGAGAGCGATGCATATGGTACTGGTGCACATATGGACGCTGACGCTGTGGCGGCGTAAGACTAGACTAAGTTCTCTCTCGATGTAGTAGCTCTCACTAATTATTCTTAAATTTTAATTACAGCGCTCGTCGCACTCCGCCACGCGGTGCGCCGCCTCCGCCGCCCCCGCCTGCGGCCGGATTGAACAGGTTCTACCAACGTTATTAAATATTTTTATCGAATGTGTTTTTTCGTTCTTGCTTTTTTTTTTGGTTTCTTTTGATTTTTGATTGACAAGCGAAAGTAACAAACGAAACACACACAAATTCTTATGTGTTCACAGCGACAAAGTCTATATATTCTGAACTTACTTTTTTTCTCGTACTGCCAACCGATAAAAAACAAAAAAAAAAAAAAAAAAAATGATAATTGAAACGATGGCACGATTGAAATGATACCCTGTAACAAGCAGATTTAGCAGCAACGAGCGCAGCGTGCGCTGGCACGAGGTGGAGGAGGACTTTGTCTTCGAGGATGCTGACTCACCGAGACCAAATGCGAGCCACTAAAAAATAATATACTCCACACACACATATATATCTAGTATGTCTATCCAGCAAACTTAGTTAACCTCTAGCTATATACATTTTGTATTCGAATAAGCAAACTGTAAGTCTAATGTAGTCTAGTCACAAGTTGCTAGCCTCGACGTTTCAATATTTATTATAAGCATTTACGATTGCCTTCAATCACAAATAAAGTTATAGAGCCAAATAAAATATATACGACTTTTATGTATGGAACTGATTATGGGAATAGTAACGAGAAATCTTTAATTGTGAATAAGTATTAAGTTAAATGAGAGAATTAAATTAAAAATAATAAATTATTTAAGTAATATATTATATATAAAAAAATGTGATATTTATGTGTGCATAATCCATATATTGAATAAATATTGGCATGCTCGGAGATAGCTACAATACAATCTCATCAGCAGTTAGCATTGCAGCCTAGCAGCCTGACAGTTAAGAAATTCTATAAGCAGCCAGCCTCAGAGCATTTATTGCCTGACTCGAAATGGATATGAGTCGAAAGATGTCGCTGAGCGGATACTCTAAAGCAAATGAGTACATAAAATATACATATGCAGAGTCTTGCTCTGTTCACTTATGTCATAGTTTATAAAAATATGAGTTACTCTAATTATTTTATTATTTTTTTTTTAGAATATTTCTAATATATATATAATATTAATACTGAATGAAATAATAAAAGGAAAGGCGACTTAAAGTCTCTAGTTTATAGACGCCTTGCAAAAGGCGAAATGAAAGAAATGTCCAGATTTATTTAGCTCTTGTGCTGATTAACAATATATGACCTATGCCACGCCCCATCAATAAAAAAAAATATTTCTAATGCCTTCAATTTTCATAACCTTAGTCTTGTAGTAATTATCAAGTCTTGTCTAGTAATTATCAAGCAGCTCAGCAACTCTTATATATTTTATAAGTAAAATCCATCAATGAGCTCTTTATCAAGCAGCTCAGCAACTCTTATATATTTTATAAGTAAAATCCATCAATGAGCTCTCATTAAGTTAGCTAAGTATATTCAAACTGCAAAACTATTACCAAATTCCTCAAAAATCGTCTCTCATTAGACGTACTTTAAAAAAACAACAAGAGCAGCTCCATCAGTTCTTGCAAGTTGTTTATATATTTTACTTTATTTAATTCTTATTACCAATTATTCTTCAGTTTGTCAATTACTTTTATGCTGTCAAACAAACGCTGATTATATTTAATTCCGAGTTTGAGTTGTCGCCAAAAGCTGGCGAAACATGAAATGGGAAATATTAATCCATTTGACACGCCGCGACAAACATTTGGCAAGCGAGTTCTATACAAGGCGCGGCATCCGCGTTCATTGAACGTAATCAATACATGAAAAAATTGTGAATTAAAAATTAAGTGTAGAGCAGCATTTCTCACTGCGTGCCCATTGTGTTCTAATTCTGCCTAAGCCGCAAACTTGTTTAAGGCCATGGGCGACGCTGCTCTGCGCTGGGCTATAAAACAGTTCGGCTAATTGGCTAACAGCATCAGTCGCTGACAACTCAGGCAACCAACAACCAACCCACACAACAACAATATGAAAGTAAGTGCATCTCTCTCTCTCTCTCTCTCTCTCTCTGTCTTTCCCTTTTCCTAGTTCATTCTACAATTGTTCCGCTTCTTTTTGCAGTTCCTCATCTGCTTGGCTCTCTGCTTCGCCGTCGCTCAGGCTGGCTATCTGGCGTCTCCTGTGGCCACCTATGCCGCCACTTATGCTGCGGCACCCACCTATGCGGCCACCTATGCCGCCGCCGCTCCAGTGACCACCTACTCGGCCGCTGCTCTGCCCGCTACCTACTCCGCTTACCCCGCCTATGCTCCGTCCGTCTACAGCGCCGCCGCTTATACAGCGCCTGTTGCCACCTACGCTGCACCCGCCTACACTGCCCCAGTTGCCACCTATGCTGCGCCCGCTGTCATCAGCCCCTTCCTGAAGAAGAAGTAAACTGTTTGACACGCCTACGCCACACTCCCTTTAACGATCCCTTGAATACGCTGAATAAACTTTGAGCAGCACTCAAAATTCATTTTTGTTTTAATATTGCCAAAGCATTTTCAGGAATTTATTCAATGAAGTTTTGCAGAACAAATTTGATGTATCTAAAGAGAAAAAGAAATGAAAGCCTTGCCTACATTTCTGTTAAACTATTTGGTTCTGAAGGAGAAAATATTAAGATAGTTAACTTGGGGAATTCATAAATATATATTCAACTAAACAATCTTGGTAAAAAAAAAAAATAGCTATAGGAAACATTTTTAGCCTGTCAATGATATATGAATGAAATTCATCAAAGCTCACATATATACTGAAAAAAAAAAATATATATATATATATATATATGTACATATTTATATAATATGTGCTTTACGGACCTGACCGCCTCACCTTATATGCATGTCACATAAATTCTTGCAAAATCTACAAACTATAATCAATTCAAATTTTATCTTATACAAAATTAATAATTTTATATATTTATTTATTGACATTTTTTTCTCAATCGAATTTTAATTTTACTTTAAGAATCATTTTTATGTTTAACAATTAAGTTATATTTTTTTTAAAGTAAAAACAGGAACAATATTTTTTTTTTTTAATATACGAACACATAAATAACAATATACATACAAAGGCTGTATTTTGACCAAGAATTTTTTATCAAATAAATATATAAAATATAATATAAAAAAAATATTTATAGCTTTACTAAATGACCTTGAAAAAAATCATTAAATTCTCATCATATAACAGAGATATTAAGTTTCGGATATCTCTGTTATGATATGATGAGAATTTAATGATTTTTTTTTTTTCAATATTTCAATATTTCTCATCAAAGTGTTTATTAAAAATTAAATAAATTTAGAAATTATGAATTTTTTTATTAAGTAAGTCCTTATTTCAGGAAAATAGATAATTATATCCTCTCATCATAATAATTAATAATTATATACTAAATTAATATATAATAAATACTTATTTCAGGAAAATAGATAATAATATCCTCTCACCATAATAATAATTAATTATATATATATATATATTTTTTTTTTTTTTCATGTCCATTCATATTCTGTATGATATGAGATCAATAAATTTATTTTTTAGTTAGTTTTTAAATAATATTTCCGAATTTAGCTTAAGTTTGTATTAGAACCATAAATAATATATGCATATGGAATGTCTGTGTATTTATTTATCTTACTTTAGATAATGTCAAATTGGATTTAATTTTGAAATTGTTACAAAAAACGATGCATTTCGTGATTAGAGTTAAAAATTAGTCATGCCAACAGTGGATTAGTTTAATGCTTAGCTTAATCTTTGGTTTAAGACACACATGCGACAGTTTTAACATGGCCACGCCCGCCCGCCCGCTGCCCGCTATTATGCCGAGGATTCGGGCAGCGGCGTGGCGGGCGCCGTGTCCAGATCGAGTGTGTGGGCAGCTGAGCGCGGCTGCTTGCGCCGCACATCGATCTCGTAGAGCGCCAGTCCGAACTGGTGCACAAATGAGCTGAACTGCCGGCTGAGGTAGGCGAAGCTCAGCGTGGGCGGCTGCTCCACGTCGCAGGTGCCGCGCAGATCGTCGTGCGTCCAGTGCGGCGCATCCACATCGCAGGGATGGCGACCCCGCAGCCGGGGAAAGGCCTCCGTGGACAAATGTGGATAGAATACCGAAAGCAGCTCGAAGTGCAGATAGCTGCTGGCATTGGAGCGCTGCAACGCCTCGTGCAGCTCGTCGCTCAGCGGTGCAGGTATGGCCAGGTACATCTTGTAGCGCAGTCGCGAGGCGCCATTGCGTTTCATCTCGCAGTTGCCCGATATGAGCTTCACCTTGTCCAGCAGCCGGTCCAACGACAGACCGCCATATTCATAGAGATAAAAGTCGCGCGGGCGCCGATAGCGTTGATGTGTCTGTGGATTGAAGTGCAGCTCCCGCGAGCTGGGCACATTGACCAGATGCAGTGGCAGGCTGTATGTGTGCGAGGTGAGCAGATGCACATGGGTGGCCATCGGCTTGGTGGCCACCACATGCGCCATACGCTGCGCCAGCGGAAAAATGCCCGCCTGATGTACGAAGCCAAAGAGGACAGTGAGCACCACATTGCATGCATACCAAATGCGCAGCAGATGCGGCGCCGATGCTCGGCTGCAGAGCACGCGATCGTAGAGCCAACGCAGCATTGGATGCTGCGTCTGGAACGGATATGTGGCACTGAATCCGGTGATGAGCTTCGGTGCGTGCAGCAGCAGCAGCGGAAATGTCAACGGCAGCAGAAAGCGCGGCTCCTGATGATTGATGAGCGAGAGAAAGAAGAGCGGCACAAAGATCGCGCCCGACATCAGAGACACAATGCTCTGGAAGCGCGGCAGCAGCTGGTATTCGGCACAGAAGAAGCGCAAGAGCAGCTGAGCGAAGGCCACCAGACCAGCGAGACCGAGTATATTGAAGAGCAGCGGCATGTTGACCAGCAAGTGCACATAGCACGGATGCACGCCATGCGTGGCCGTATGACTTGGATCCAGATTGTATTTTATGAAATTCCACGGCGTAAAGACGAAATTGTCAATGCCCAGCTGCAGCATATGCAGCTCGCCCACAGTCAGGTGCTGGTAGTACAGCGAATCGCAGAAGATGAACAGCAACAGCGCTGGCAGTGCGCACAGGCAGAAGAGTCCAATGCGCAGATTGAAGTCCTGAAAACTGACGCTGCGCGTTCCCATACCGCGCAACAGCCAAAAGAATACCATGGGCGCACCGAACAGCAGGAATGTGGGACGATTGAAGACGCCCGCCACACAGATGCTGGACATGGCGAACAGATGCTGCAGATTGTGCGATGGCAGCGCATTCTTAAGCTTCCAAATCTTTACACGCTCGCTCACCGAGGCCGCCTTTTCGTGCCGCTCCTCCAGATATTCCTTCTTGTAGACGACGGTGTTTGTCTTCAGCATACACTCGGCCACCAGGCATAGCAGCCAGGCGCACATGGCCAGCTCAAGTGTGTTGGAGAAAGTGCGCGTGCCAAACACCAGCATCACCCAACTGCTGCCGAGCGCCAGCAGCCGGATCTCATGACGCAGCCCATAGAGTCGGCAAATGCGATACAAACACCAGTCGTTGCTGTACGAGATGAGCGTGTAGATGAGACGCGGGAATACCAGATACGCATAGCTATTAATCAGTTCCACCTGCCACCAGTCGCGCACGTACAACGCCAAGAACTCATAGAAGCTCCAGGGCACACGCATCAGCACCCACGGCAGCGTTATACTGCGCACCGGCATTGAGTTATTGAACTCCCAGGCGCGCGTATGCTCCAAGCGAAAGTGATCACCTACATGAGTTAATAGATTGGTGTGATTATACTCTTCATTTTCAGAGATTTGCACTTACCCGTCATCACCTCGACGCTCTGGAAGAACTCATCGGGATGTACGTAGCCCAACTGGGGCACGAATACCAGAACTAAGCGCAGCAGCGCAAAGAAGAAATAAGTCCCCAAATGGCCGGCAGTGGGACTACGTTTCTCCCACAGCTGTGAGAAGTGTTGGCTAATTCGCATAGTTTCTGTAAATTTAATTAAATAAAATTACTGCCAATTTCGGTTTGTTTACAAACTACAACATAATTTCGAAAGTCCGGCAGCCCTGAGTGACAAGTATAGAGATGACAGCGCAACGATATACAGCTATAGCAGTCATACTCAAAATGGCAATGTTATATTTGAGAGTCGCTTACACTGTTAAAATAACCACTGTAAACCTACTCAGACTTTTAAAGTTAACTAAAAGATGAGTGATTTTAAATGATTTTCTGTGCTGATTTTTTTTTTTCAAATTTGATCAATGCTCTTGCAAATACTCAAAAAAATCTTAACATCAATAAAAATCAAAAATCTAAGCTTGTATTTAATTTATCTCAATTACTGCAGATCGATACACCCACACATGAAATGTGTGACGTCACTCGATTATGGTGGCGAACAACCTTGCATTGCTCAATTCTGAATGCAACGCAGAAAAACCAGCATCAATGCAGCTGAGACCCTAAAGCAGGTAGTCAACTTAGAGCCGAGAGTTTATGGTTGAAGATTAGTATCAGAATTTGTCTTTTAGAGATTTTTAAAAATTTCCAATTTCTATTTGCTTTTTGACATTGCTGTCATCCTGTTCATTTTTGCGCTCAGGTCACGCTTCATTGATTCTGAACTTGTGCTCCATCGATTATCGTTAATCTTATTTAAATTATGTACATACATACAATAATAAAATTAAAAAAGGGTCAAAGGCTTAAACTGGTGCATTCGAATAGGCAAACAGAAACATCTGGCTGAATACAAAATTCAGATTTCGAAATATCTTCAAATTTATATAGTTCTATGGCAACTGCGTCAGGATTCTGTTAACCTGTTTATTCTTTCGGCTTGATTACCTTTTGCAACCACAGCCCATTGTCTGGATCACTAATCCGTTGTCGCCCTTCATTTGTCTTCGTCCCTCTCTCGCTCTCACTCTCGCTCGCTCTCACTTCACTCTCTCCTTCTTTTCTCATGAAATCTTTGATTTATGTTCTTTGTGTTTGCTTTACTAATTGATTTCGAACAGGTCAGCAGCAGCAGCGCAGCTACCTGCGAGCGGGAATGCTTCACTCTTAGGTTGAGCATTATGAATTTTCTGAGGGCTCTTTCTTCTTACTAGTTTTCTGTTCTCCTATTCCTTTGCTACAATTTTTAACTCTTTTCTTGTTTACAAAATGTCAAGATCAGAATCTATTTTAATTAGATGCCCAACGCAAGCTGAGAGAGTCAAAGGTGCACGACTAGCAGCTACCCTGGCTTAATATTCCAGATTTTCATCTCTAGCTCCAGTTGCTTAACTTAAGCTGCTTAATATTAACAAATTTTTATTTATGATAAAAATTGGCTTTTTAATTTATCGTTATATTTATTTTGCATTTAATGTTATTCATAAATAAATAAAATTAATAAATTAAATAAAAAAACAGAATAATTTTGCTATAAATATAAAATGAGTTTACTATATTGTTTATTTATTTTATATATATATATATATTTCTTTCTAATTCTTCAAATATAATATAATGAATTTATTTTTCTATTTATATAAAAAATATATATATTTTTTATTATATTAAATATTAAATTATTTTAATTATACTTTATAATTTAATTAAAAAATCTTTTTATATAAATATAAAAAAAAAATTTAAATTTTCATTTGTAATAAATAATATTTAAAATTTTCTATAAATACCAATTTTAATTATATGCATTACAATTTATATATTTACTTATGAACCAATATACCCAATTTCATGCATGGTCCATGTGCTCAGGGCACACAGAAATGAACAAAGACTTTATGGAAGAAAATCAATTGAGTGTAATTTAATACACACTCCACGCATGCAGCGTCTATTAGGGTCTTCTTGTTTACATGTGTGTGTGAGAGTGTGTGGGTATAGTGTATGCAGTGTGTGCTCGAACGAAATATATTTCACATGGGAACTTGCTGGTAACTGCTGTGTGCCTATTCAAAAACATGAAATTATCGTGACAATCAAAAGGGCTGCTCCATGATCCGGAACGACTTGGCCACACGCGGCGTGCTAATGAGAGATAGACAGAGTAGAGTGATGGAAAGGGAGTCCCTAAAGACTCCCAATTATGATCGCAAATTGGCTGTCAATATAACAGGCAGTCAGCAGCATTTGATAGCAGCTGACAAACGCGGCGAAACTCTGCTAAGACTCTTTAGATTCTATGAATTTATGATCCACTCAGAAATGAAAAAAAACTCGCTCATCATTTGCTGCTCACCTGGTAAGCTAACGTCACTTGGCGTGAAAAATTCTCACGCTCATTTTGGTGTGTGCTTTGTTTGTGTCATGTAACTGCAGCTGGCTGGGACTAGATTAAAGGCGATCACTTGGGCACACACACACACGCAGCGTCCGTTACATTCCGCCCATTTCCGTTAAACATGTTCAACAAACATTTCGAGGATCTGATGAAAAATCTTCATCGTGGGAATTCGACTCTACAACTTAATCTGGTCGCCTGTTCATAATTTCAAGTTGTTTCATAGAAATTCCCACAGAACCCAAAAAGTTCACATGGTTTTTTGTGGGAACAAACATGTTTGATCTGTGTAAAGATCCTTACCTGCAGCAGCTCTCAGAGAAAATACATTTCTATTTCTTTATGTCTTTCATTGATCTTTAAATCGTTTTTTGTTCACACGCCCATCATAATTAGGAGGAAACCCGAATAGGTCGGCCATGCGAGACGAGGAGATACCATGGACTGAGTTCTTATCACGATGATAATGATAATTACGAGAGATATGGTGAAAGTTATTGATAATGATGAAAATGTGGGGATAATAATAAAAATATAACAAAGGGTAAATATAATATTAGGGATAATAATAATGACATAATAATTATGGGTGATGATGATGATATTGAGAAATGTGAAAAGGTTTGGTAATAATGAAAATTATGTTGATCATTAACAATACATAATAAGAATAGAAGATATTCAAAAGTATATTATGTTTATAATGAGTAAAAAATAATGATAATTATAATATTTGAGATAGGTAATGAATGAAATAATTATAATATTATATAATATTAAAATTAAAATTAATTAATAATTATATATTATAAATATAGAAATATCAGTCAAGAAAATCATGGCATTGATGAGGATTATAATCATAAGATAATGATAATAGTGACAACATATTTATAATTATCATCAACTCAGCTATGTGTATATATTTTACAAAATTCCTATTGGTTAGTTAAGAACGGGCCATGAATATATCTAAATCCATTCCCAATCTCTGTCTCTGGCATACAGAATGTGCTCAACTGGCATACCCTGTTGAGCATACACAGTGCGTTCAAGGTATGCGAAGAAATTATACCTGTGATCGCTTGCTCCTACCTAGGCCTCTTGGAATTCCAAGCCATTGTTTATACGGCTTCCACTTTTTTTTTATTAACTATGCGAATGAAGACACTTTCATCCCTTCTTTGCCTTGGTTTTTGTGGCTTCTTGAGATTTTTCTTGGTAGTCTCACTGCCAATGCTGTTCGCCTGATACCAATGAAGACGTTGCACAATCGATTTAATCTTGTAAGAATTTCAAAAAGGTGGTTGCTTCTCGTCAGGTAAGTCAGCCAAGTGCTGAGCAGCGTAGCGCCAGCTGCTGCAGTTGCTGTTGCCCTAATAACCACCAAGACATATTTTGTTTGAACAATGCTTCAAACGAGGGTTGAAATCAGCCTTGGGCTTCTTAAGAGAAACTCCTCGAAATGTTGTAAATGGTGGTAGGTTTTTTTTTATCCAACAGGTAAATCAGTTAAGGCAGTTGAACATCCTTGCTGGCCATCCTGTTCGCCTGTGGCTATATTTAATTAGATTATTGATGCTTTATAAACACTTTTGATTTCATTTGCATATAAATGATCGTAAACTATATCTGAACTCTGCTGTTTACCTGTTCTACCCAAACATACACCTTTGCTCTGCTTGCGGCTCATTTCCCACGCTGCGCAACCTGAAATGAAGGAGCCTCACAGATGTTAAGATCTCCTACTGAGATATTCAGTATTCTCATTGAAGACATGATTCACAAATCATTGCATCGGTGCCTTCTGCTCGCCTAGTAGATAATTGCGACCTGTGTCAAACAACCCCAATTTGGGCTCTCTGCTTTTTAGAGTTTTCTGTATGGAGAAATGTTTTTATATATGTATTTATAATTATCATAATCAACAAGTGCACAAGATAAACTTAGTTAAGCTTGCAAATGAAAGAAGCTGATAATCTTTTAAAATACTTCAATAAAATTATTAACTGAATCTCCTGTTGGCAACAGATTCTAAAACGTGAGATTGTTGCAGTCGGATTTAAACGGCCGCATGATACTCTGTTCCCGTAGTTATCAAAACACTTATTTTTATGTATTCAGCGAGAACAGAAAAATTACTTTATTAATATTGCAAAATTGGTGAAGTACAGTGTTATATATAGTTTTTCATATTTTAAGCTAAATTCAAGAACTTTGTCTCCATGCAACCGATTTTACTATTTAGTCCGAGGAAGGGATTCTTGATGGTTGCGTTCAGAAAGTCCTTTTCGGTTAAATAGATGGACATTTGATTGCCGCAACTGGATTCGCAGAGCGCGAAGCCACAGGTCTGCCTGTTGGCAATGCAATCGTCGACGAGACGTAAAGCTGTTTCCACTTTCGACCCGGTGTCATAGACAGTAGTGAAGGCACACTCCAGCGCCTGGTTAATGCGCACGTCAGCTGCACACCTTGCCTGCTGGATGTTCGTATTAAATGTCTTCTGATTTTTAGCGGTGTACGCGTTGAATGTGGAGATCTGAAAATTAAAGCGGGTATAGGATTATGTAGTATGTAGAGCAAATGAAAGAAATAATGTAAAATAAGTCTAGACCCTTGATTAGAGCGAGAATTATATTATGTTATATTTGAATATTTTTTATGTCTTCTTTGGAGATCTGAAAATTAAAGCGGGTATAGGATAATGTAGTATGTAGAGCAAAAGAAAGAAATAATGTAAAATAAGTCTAGACCCTTGATTAGAGCGAGAATTATATTATGTTATATTTGAATATTTTTTATGTCTTCTCTTCGTTTGAACTCTTTAGCAACACAGTCCAATCAGCGAAACGAACTTATTGAGAGCTATGTAAGTCAGAGCGCGATGTAATGCATGGAGGTGGATATTGTAATCCAGCATAGCCAGAGCTGCGATTGTATTGCAAATCACAATTCGGTTTCATCTCACCAAATCTCATTGGAATTTTCTTCTACTCACCGCATTTCTAGCGCAGATCGTATAGTTCGTTGGTGAATCGATGTTGCGCTTCTCGCAATCAGCTAGCAAACTCTTTACATTGTTATTGTAGTAATTCTTCATGGTGTTATATGTGCTTTGTGAACTCGACAAAATGCTGTTCAGGTTGCTTTGAGCTGTGTTCGAGCAACTGTTGAGGGTGCTGCGCACAGTGGTCACCAGCGGTATGCTGCCGCTGTAGTTCTGCACGCATTGCTTGTGCCACGCGTCAATTAACTCAATGGGATTTAGACGCGAGTTCGCCTCCTCCAGCTTCAATTCTATCTGATCAGCCTGGATGGTAATTGCGCGCAGTCCACTGGAGTAGGTTTCTCGAATCACGTTCAATTCATTCTCCCATTGCTGCAGCTTGTCGTTATATTGCCGCAAGTTCTGATTTATATAGTCCTCCAGATATTCCGTAAGATTCGTCGCGGACAAGGCGCCATTGGGTCCACCCAGGCAGATCAGTAATGTGAGCAACACAACAGAGTTTTGCATCTTGCCAGCAGTTGAGCGGAATACTAAATGTAGATTATACGTAAAAATTGCGCTGCTTTTATCAGGGATGCCAAGTGCTTCCCCTCGCACACAGGCGCAATCAGCGGGAATTTTAAGATTCGAACTCGTTAGCAAATTATCAGTATTTATTTAATTTTACTTTGTGTATATATATATATATATGTATACTATAATTCCACGAATACTCTTTTGATACAATAAATAACAGTAATGTACATACATATGTTCGTATGAAGGCAACATAAATATTTGCTTTTTGGCTTTAATAAGTTTTCTAGTTAAAAATTTGGACTTTTTATAGAAGGAATGAAGCTGTATAAAGTTTAGTCAATAATGTAATTAAAGAGATCTGTGGGCAAAGTGGCATTATTTAGCGTAAAGGCGAGCATATGATAACGCTGCCGCAGCAGGTGCGCCGAGTCTTTGGGCTGTCGATTGCGCGTGAAGACGCCCTTCTTATTTCCACCCACGCGCGTATAGGCTATAAATAAAAAGCATTTAGTATTTATTTTGTATATTTTATAAAGTGCTTAAAACTCACACTCCTCCGTCTTGAAGTCCGCAAAATTCCAGACGAATTCCCCAATAAACCAATTCAGTTTGCGCAATTTATCAAACGCCTGGAAATGCTTCGATAGCAACGTCGTCTGATATTCCTCCGACCAAATAAATGTTGGCAGCTGTTTATAAAAAGTTTTACTAAATACTCATCTATGCCATTATCTAGTTCTATATTCTTACGGAATGATATCCCTCCAGGGTATCAGCGCCATATTCAAACATAATGACTGGCTTGTCATACAAATGGCGCCACTTCACAGCCTCGTCATAAATTGGGTGCACAATCATGTCGGTGCGTCCAGGATTGTGATACCACGAATTGTAGCGATTAAAGCCAATAATGTCCAAAAATGCCGACATCATGCACATAGATGGGTCGTTCACATTGGCAGCAGCCGTTAGAGGACGCCCTCGAGCGATGCTTCGCGTATAATTTGTCAAAGTACTGCCCAAAGAGATTAGTTCATAAAAAAAAAGTACTGTATTCAAATTAGGTGCATCTGCTCACCCGAAATAAGCCTTAGCTGGTGCCTTGCCCGAGCGCGGCTCGTTGGCTATCGACCAGGCAATCACAGATGCGTGATTCCGATCACGATGTATCAGCTGCTCCAAAAAGGACATGTGATTCTGCAGCAGCTCTACCTCGAACAAATCCGTATCAACACTGGCGCACTCATCAATGATCATGATGCCATGCTCGTCGGCGAATTGCATCGACTCCTCCGAGTAGGGATAGTGGGAGGTGCGATAGGCATTCGCGCCCACCCACTGCAGCAGACTAAAGTCTCGTGTGAGCAGTGCATTGTCCAGGCCCTTACCGCGTATCTGAAAGAATATCATAGCTTCTATTAGAGAACTAAAAATAAAACTTGATCACAAATAGCTTACGTCGGAGTCTTCGTGCTTGCCAAAGCCACGCAGATAAATCGGTTGGTCATTAATGTAAATGCCGTCGGTGTCCCAACGCAGGCTGCGAATACCAGTGGGCAGTCGATAGATGTCCAGCAGGTCACTTTCTGCCATCAACTGAAATTCCAGGGTATACATATAGCCAGGCTCCGGATGCATTAGATAGGGCCACCAAGGCCTCACATTTGGTATTAGCAGCGTGCCATTGCGATGATTCCTGTTTATCTGATGAGCCACCACATTGCGATCTCTGTCCAGCAATCGGACGACGATACTGTAGTTTGACTTCACATCGAAATGACTGTGGCCACTGCCGACCCACAAGCCATAGTCAATGCGGCCCATTTGCTGGTTCACCTGCGTTTTAAGCTCAATGTCGCTGATGTATTTATTTGGCGTCGTATACAGCTGCACCGACCGATGGATGCCGGCGTAGTTGAAGAAGTCAAATGAGTATGTTTGGACATAGGTGAAACCATTGTCATCGGGCTCCTTGTACACTTGACCCTGGGGAATGGTGCGATTGTTGAGCCGATTGTCCACCATGACTGTGATACGATTCTCATTGCCGTATTTGACCCACTTCCCGATTTCCACTTCAAACGGCAAATGTCCGAAGCTGTGCTGCAATGCCTTTTGGCCATTGATCCACACGATACATTCGTAGTGGATGCTGCCGAAGCGTACCCAGGTGCGCGTCTGATTCATATTCCAATGGAGCGGCACAAAGAAATGCCGCTCATACCAAACTGTGCCCACATGGTCGCGCAGCTGTTGATCCACGGTCAGATCATTATACGATGCTGGCACAGGTATCTTGATTATATCATGACCTGTAGCTTGAAGATTTCGACTATACCACTTTTCGCGCACACCCTGAAATGGATCACTGGCATTGCTCCGGATGAGCTGCCACATGCCATCCAGAGAGCTTACCTCTCGCGTCTCAGATGCGCGGGGGTACAGCAGACCCACTGAGGGCTTTGGCAGCTCTATATCGAAATAGGGATATAATTCGTCATCGTAGACCATATTTAATAGGCCATCGTCCGTATGAGATAAGATTGTATCCAAGATGCAAACGCTCAGTAACGTTATGGCAAAACATATTATTTTTAGCATTTTGATATTATAAACAATTATTTCCGCCGTATAAAATAATGCGTATCGTTCGCATTGTTATTCACTGTGGTCTCGTACACATAAACGCCCTTTTTTGCGATAACAATATTTTTATAACTGGGTCACAACAAACGATGGTAACAAAAAAGGGGAGCTTACAAAAAATTTAAAAAAAAAACCTAAACCTACCTAAGTTGAATGATTCACATTTCAATGTATGTTTTTTCGTCGATTTTAAATGCGACTGGCTCCGTCGATAACAAACGATGATTAATATTTTATTACTTTCATCAATTTTCAACCGCTGTCTACCTTTTGGCATTATCGAGCTAAATTCATCGATAACACTCGTCATATGTAAACAAAAATCAGCTGTTCTGGAGCAACAGTTCTTGGACAGAAATAAATATAATTTGCAATTGCCAGCAAGCAAACTAGTTAATTTGAGCCAAAAACAAAAAATCTTTATTACAAAAAAACAAAAAATAGATGACTCATGCGCCACTGGTCTGTTCCAGCAAAACATTAATTACAAAAACGGTATAAATAGCTAAAATACTTATTTTTCGCATGGACTTAGATGTATATGAATGTATATAAAATATTGTACTGTCTTGTTGTCTTTTCAGCTTAAGTGTCCTACAGTCGATGATGGTGTGCTCATAAATCTGAGGAATCATGCTTTACATTGGACCCACCAACGTCAACAATATAGGTGAACAGGTCACCCGGAATATTGCACTGATCCACTTCGCGCCCTAGAGCAAAGTATCGCTGGCGCAGCAAGTGCGCCGCCGCCTTTGGCTGGCGTGCACGTGTGAAGACGCCTTTCTTATTGCCACCGACGCGCGTGTAAGCTGCAAGAGAAGATGAAGGGATTGGTATGCCAGCTATGACACTGCGATGCTTGCTACCCACATTGCGCTGTCTTAAAGTCGGCAAAGTTCCAGACGAACTCGCCAATAAACCATTTTTTGCGCCGCAACGCATCGAAAGCCTTAAAGTGTTGCGAGAATACTTCTGTCTGGAATTCCTCCGACCAGACATAGGCCGGTTGCTGTAAGAAAATCAATAGATTTTCCGAATCCGTTAAATCAACCATTTTGCGCTATATTACCAGATGCAGACCCTCCAGGGTGTCGGCTCCATACTCGGACATAATGACTGGCTTGTCATATTTCTTATTCCATCTGGTTGCTTCACTAATCACACGCTCTGTGACCATATCCAAGCGACCTGTGTTGCTATACCACGCGTTGTAGCGATTAAAGCTAATTATGTCTAAATGGCGGCCCTGCGTATGACAATGGCATTTAGCAACTGTAATTCAATCAGGCTCAACCTACTTACCGCTTTGTCATCATTCGAGGGCACTGCAATAGCAGCTGTTATTGGTCTGGTGCTGTCCAAGGAACGTGTGTAGTTGGCAACAAATCTGTAGTAAGAGCATAGAGTATGAAATTATATATGTATAAATTAATTTTTATTCACTGACTGGAAATATGTATCGGCATTCACTTGGCCTGTGCGCGGCTCATTGGCAATGGACCACATCACGACACTGGGATGATTGCGATCGCGGTGTATGAGCTGCTCCAGCGAAGACTTATGATTGTCCAGCAAAGCCTGATTAAAGTTCCTATTAAAAAATTATACTCAATACTTAATGTTATTATTCCATAGCAGTTCTTCTTACTCTGTATCGACGCTAGGGCACTCGTCGATTATCATGATGCCGTGCTGATCGGCGAACTGCATGGACTCCTCCGAGTAAGGATAATGTGATGTGCGATAGGCATTGGCGCCTATCCATTTAAGTAGATTAAAGTCACGCGCCATCAGCGCATTATCCAGACCCTTGCCGCGCACATCCGCATCCTCATGACGTCCAAAGCCACGGAAATACACCGGCTTGCCATTGATAAGAAACGTCGTATTGGTCCAGCTAAGCGTCCGGATGCCCACATTTAAGCGATAGACATCCAATAGCTTTTCTTTGGCGGCATACAGTTGAATCTCCAGCTCGTATAAATAGCCAGGGTCGGAATGCATTAGATAGGGCCACCAGGGCTTCACATTATCCACTTGCAGCGACCCCACCAGCTTGCTGTCCGACGTCACATTGGCGACTTGCACGCCCTCTCGATTGTAGATCTGCAAACGGGCGTAGAGACTATTGTCCGCCTCATTAGCAGCTGTACCATTCACTGTGATGCTGTAATCCACGGTGCCCACTGGAAAAAAAAAACTCGACAATTTATATGGGAAATTTTAGGGTATTTTCTAGTCAGCTTCTAATTTCTTACCGCTGTTGTTCTTGGACAGATTCGTTTTGATCTCCACTTCCTCAATGAACGTCTTGGGCGTCGTATACAGATGCACAGATCGATGGATGCCCGCATAATTGAAGAAGTCAAAAGTGTAGCTTTGTATGATTGTGACGCCATCATCGTTGGCCACCTCCGAGATTTTGCCCTGCGGCACCGTCGTCTGTATCAATGCATTGTCGCACATGACCGTGATGCGGTTCTCTGTGCCATAATTAAGTAAATGCGTGACCTCCGTCTCGAACGGCAAGTGTCCCATCTCGTGCTTGACAGCCGACCGTCCATTGACCCACTGCGCAAATATATAAATGGATACATTATGCATATATAGTATGTCTATGTACAGCGACCTACCACGAACGCCTCATAGTGCACGCTGCCGAAGCGCAGCCAAACACGCTGATCCTTTGCCCAGGAGCGCGGCACAAAAAACTTTCGATCATACCAAACGGTGCCCACGTGATCACGTAATGCCTGCTCCGTGGTGATGTCGTTGTACGACGCCGGCACTGGCATCGGAATGGTGGGCATACGTTTGCTCAGATCATCGTTGAACCAACCATCACGTATGCCCTGCGTCGGATTCGACTCATCCGAGCGCACAAAGTTCCAGATGCCGTCGAGCGAGCGCACCTCGCGCGTCTCCGACTCCCGTGGATAAAGCATGCCTCGCGAAGTTTCGATATCCTTGTTTAGTATGATGAGTGCTAAAGTGAATTTCAGAATATAGCAGACGAGAAACAATGAGGACAGTGAAAAAGCTGAAAGTAAATAGAAAGAGCCACATAACGATCAATTATTGCAAATGAGCACAACAGCAACAAAAACGCGATAACGAGACATTGTCATAGACTTTCGTTCTCATTATTGATTAGATAAATCCATTTCGACTAATGCCCTGAAAATGTGTCACCCGATTCTACACAGAATATATATATATAAAAATATGAAAGCAACTTGCGAGCAGGTGCGTCTCATTGCCAATGTCAACTTGATTCAAAATTATAATAAAGAAAACATTTTACCTTTGTTTCATTATTCATTTCTTACTGTCAAATATACTCACATTTGCATTTGTTGTGTTGAAAATCAGTGTGCGAAACGTAACGGAAATGAAATGGGATCCAATATTAATTGTCGAGTCTTATGATACATGTAAATGAATGCACTGAATGTGCGTGTCCATGTGGCGTATACTTAACAAAAGCCAAAACAAAATGTTGCAAACAATGCAAAACGAAGAGCGCATCAGAGCCAAGCCGTCGTTGTAAGCTTTCAGAACAGCCGCAACAGGTGCAGAGAGAGAACAGCTACTCCGGCTCTGGCTCTCTTGCGCTCTCTCATTCTCCCACACTCACACACACACACACACTCGCACACATTCATGCTCTTGCACACATTTAACTTTTTGCTTTTATTTCTTTTTTTTTTTTTTTTTGGCTGCAGAAATGACCATTTGAGCATTTTGCTGAAGACAATTGAAGCACGTGCAGCTTGACAATAACAATAACGAAATTAAATTAGTCAAAACAAACATTTAAATATTCTCTTCAAGCCCATAATAATAGTACAACTGTTCAATGCTGATGATGTGATGTACGCGAGCTTTGTTTTTGCTGCCTTCTCGCTCGCTCGCCCGCCAAAAGCACACTGAGGCGCTCGGTCATGACTCGCACTAGTGGCGGCGTGCACTTCTTTTATTTTTATCTTCTCAAACGTGCTTATCAGGTGACGGACGCAAAAGCTCAAAAACTATTGGAACAAAAGCTACGCTGGAATGTGTGCAGCAATGGAACAGTTAATTTTTTGAAAATATGCCGCCAAATGACTGAAAATCGTAGCACAATTTAACCACGAGATAAGAATAATTATATTTCATTTTAATTTTCTCTTTAAAGCATTCATACGATAAGCACTTATTGTTTTTCTAACTGAATAATAAATTTCTTGGCTTAGTTAAACTTAATTAGTTATGTTAGTATGTATAGCAATTAGGGCACGCGCCAGTCAACTAAGCACACTTACACATGACTTCAGCTCTGCGCGACTTCGACCAACTAACTGCAGTTGGAGCTCCGTCTGCAGCTCCTTTTTAAAGGCAGAGTCGTTACTGAAGTAGGTACTTAAAATGCAAAGCATGACAATCAAATTAGCATTTTTTCTGAAATGCTTGGCACAAAATTTCAACTTTTACAAGCCCATTCTTTTTTTTTTTTTTTTTTTTTGTGAGTGCGCTAAGTTAATTAATACAAACAACAACAACTTACCCCAGATTTCAAATTTGCGACACTTTAGGTTTATAGTCAAATGCATTGTTCTACTGAACTGCAGCGAGTGATTGGTCAATGCGAACTGAATTTAAATAAGTTGTGCGCCCAGCAGATAGTGCTTGGCCAGCTGTTTGATTGACTCATTGACTGACCGACTCACTGGGTACGGATCAGAAATGCCCGTAGCCACAGTCGCCGCAAACGCACTCGACGTGAGCCAGTTTCTTGCGGCTTCTATAATAAGTTAGTCAAACAAATCCGACGAAACGCCGAAACGGATGTCATTAAGCAAGGTAATTGTGGGAGGTAGTGCAGCTACATAAAGGTCGCCCTCAAAGTTCCCGTATTACCGGCGCTGACTAGGTTTAGGCGCATGGACGGGAAGCTCACGCACGACACACACACACACACAGTAATATATATATATATATATATATATTTATACAAGCACACGCACACAGCCTGCTGAGCCGCTGTCGGAGCGACAGTTCTCAATGCATTTAATGTGCCCCTAATAAGGCCCCACATACACACACACACACACACACACGCTCAGACGATAAGCTGTTCGCTCCAAATCCAAAAGTATGTTCATCGTGTGGGGGGGTCAACGACAAAGACATCTACGATAACAATCGAAGCATATAAAAAAAACACACAGAACAATTCTGAACTGCTTTGGACTGCAAAATAAAGGAACTACTAGGAATCAGCAGGCTTTCATTCAATTTTGCCCAAATGAACTTGTTCCCTGCAGAATCAAACTTTGATTCAATGTTGTCCATTGTCATTTCCAAGATGAGCTTAATTTATTATTTTTAATTTTATTAAAGATAACTCACCATAATATATAGTAATTATAAAAAATATAAAGAAATCAAGTTTAATACTAGAAGTATATATATTATTTTTTTTTTAATAAGTATACGTAATTACAATTTTACTTATTCATTAATCATTTGCAAAACTTCTTGATGAACCTTTCACATAATTTGCCAGATATGCAAAGTAACATTTATTTTAATTATATAACGTCATTGTTCTAAAGAAATAACCTTTATGAATATGCAAATATGTAAAAATATCTTAAAATGTATAAACAAATATATATACATACATATATTGAGATGATTTAGTAAATTATATACGGATTATATGTATATGTATGTATCTTTTATTTTTTTGTTTGTTTGTTAAATATTTATTGAAAAAAAAATTAAACAGGTCCGGCTAACAACGATTGAATATAAAATATTAATATTTGCTATAATACTTTACCCATTTTCACTTTTTTGCCCGAGTGCTTTCTAAAACGTTGAGGTTTCTTCAAGTTTTGTTCAATGTAATTTTTTAATTTCAGTTACAACTTCAATTAATTTATGCGACATTTCATTATGGGTCTAATTAAGTTTGATCACAACGCATTTAAATGGCTTAACACTTTGCCAAAGATCAACCGCCGGTCAAATACGAAAGAAACTACGCACAATAAACAAACAGGCGCGCAAACACACACACACACACACATACACACGACAGGCAGGCACACACTGGGGCACTCCCATATGTAGCAAATTAAATACTACAATAACGACAAGCTAGGCTAGCGTACGCAGACCGACTGATTTAAGAGCCACGATTTGAGTTGCGATGATGGGTCTAAGCTCGCTCTGCAGGCGTTTATGCATAAGCATGTATGGGTATATGCATGCAGTTGAATGTTTATTGTTGCATTTCACGGCCATAGCTAACAATAACGAATATATTTGAATTTATAATTATATATTTTCATATATCTGGTGAACAATTTGTTGCTTTGGCAATTTTATTTTAGAATTTTTAAAAAATTTGCTAACTAGTAAAAGCACAAAATTTAACGGCTTATATTTTAATTGCAGAGACAGGGCTGTTTTCCAAAACAATAATATTGATATGTAAACAACATCAGCTGTTTGCTCGAAACGTCTTCCTGATCTGGCAACTCATTAACAAAATTGCCGAAAATTGGCACAGCCACCACAGCCATTTATAAGCTCCACTACTAGAGAAGAACTTTACTATATCTAGGCTAGTGAAAACGTTAATATTGCAGTATGTAAACAAAATCAGCTTTTGAAATAGTTTATTGGTCTGGCAGCTCGAATAACATATCGCCAGCTTATAATTATCGATGACACCGATATATTTAATCAGTGCATTTCATAAATCATGCATTGTTCAATGTTTGGATAAAAGTTGACAAACTTCGAATTTATGGTTTTGAAGCAAGGCTCCAACATGTCCCTTGCTTTTGACGTGGACAATACTAGTAGCAGCACTGCTTATCAAAGCCTAACACAGGATTCAAGCAATAAATTAAAATCCACACCAACGCCAGCATCCTCGCATCTCAGATACAGCATGAGCATGTCGTGGATGCGACAATGTCGCCTATTTAAGTTTACAATTCTAATACTACTGCTCCTGATACTGCTGCCCTTGCTGGCGCATCGGAAATTGCTAAATGTGAGTTGAATTTATATTTGATTATGATTAAATAACAAGCTATATCTGTCCAGGCCGAGCTGGATACGCCGCCAACAGATGTCCATCGCTCCCGACCTCTGCTGGATGCCTACGAGGATTTTAGTGCAATGCGGGCCAGTGATCTAAAGATGCGTATTGAAGAAATGCTGAGAATTAAGGTGAGCTAAAGACAGCTATAGACTATCTCATAATCATTTGACCATTTTAGAGCACTGTGTCCGTGGAGCTACGCGAATTGGAATCGCGACGTCAAAAGCTGCAGTCGGACATCAGTCAGTACAATCAGAAGCTTGAGGAACTCAAGCAGGAACTGTTGCGCGAACAAACCGAACTTGAGCGCCTAAAGATCTCAGTGGAGCAGGCACAAGTGGCGCAGCGGGAAGCCGTGCAGCGGAACACTCCGGAATTGGCACTGCCACGCACCTTAACGCCCAGTTCGCTGCCACGCAAAATGAATGGAATAAGCGATGGAATCGCAGCTGCCTGTGAGATGCACAATTGCTTCGATCACTCACGCTGTAGCCTGACGTCCGGATTTCCCGTCTACCTATACGATCCGGACGTGTACAATGTGCAACGTCCGGGCTACGATATTGATGGATTTCTAAAGACAACCATAAAGCAAACTTTGGGCTACAATGCGCATATTGTGCGCGATCCGAAACAGGCGTGCATCTATCTCGTTCTCGTGGGTGAAGCACTCTTAGAGCAGGATCTGCTGCGCAACAATCGCTACGCTGCCCAGGAGGAGGTCGCACAGCATCCACAGATTCTGTCCAATTCAATGGCTGCCAACAACTCGCCCATCGCCTTGGAGAAACTGTACCAGTTGCCATATTGGGGCGGCGATGGACGAAATCATGTGCTGCTCAATCTGGCGCGTCGCGACTTAAACTCGGCGCGCACCAATCCGCTGCTGCAGCAGAACACGATGCGTGCGATTATCGTGCAGAGCTCGTTTGAACGGGATCAGTTTCGTCCCAGCTACGATTTGGTAGTGCCTCCCATTCTCGGTCCGCCCGGTGGGGATGTTTGGCAGGAGTGCGCCAGCATGGTGCCGGCACGTCGTAAGTACCTGCTCACCTTTCAAGGTGAGCTGCGACCCTCGCAGTCAGCTCTGCAGCCGCTAGATGACTTCATAATGGAACACCTTAAGGATATGTCGCGCTCGGCCACACAGGATCAGTTCCTGCTGCAGTTCCAATGTGTGCCCGCCACAGAGCAGCAGGAGGCGAGCTCGTTGGGTGACTGGACGCTGTGCGGCTCCGATAGCTCACGCAAGCAGCTGCTCAAGGACTCCACGTACGTGCTCATACTTCCACCACTGGGTCGACGCGTCAGCTCGACGCTAATGCTGGCGCGACTCTACGAAGCGCTGCGTTCGGGTGCCGTGCCTGTAATCCTGGGTGCTGACGAGCTGCGTCTACCTTACGCCGAGACCATTGACTGGCGACGTGCTGCACTGCTGCTGCCGAAAGCACGCATAACGGAGCTGCATTTCCTGTTGCGTGCCGTGCAGGATGCCGATTTGCTGCTGCTGCGTCGCCAAGGCCGGCTGATTTGGGAACGATACCTGAGCTCGGTGCAGGCCACGGTGGACACAGTGATAGCCAGCATGCGCGATCGACTGGGCATACCGCCGCGCCCGGTGCCGCCAGTCGTTGCCCAGAGCGTCTTCAACAGCACGTTTATACCGCTGAAGTCAGAGCCGCCCGTTGGCATGGATACGGAGCCGGAGGAATCACTGGGACCCATTGAGCCGCCCTATCCGAGTCCAGCGTTTCGTCGCAACTACACAATACTACGCATACAATCGAAGGAGGCATGGAACGATTGGATGGATCCATTTTTCCTTTACCCGCAATTGCCCTTCGATCCGGCTCTGCCGTCGGAGGCAAAGTTCATGGGCTCCCACACGGGATTTCGGCCGATTGGCAAGGGAATCGGCGGAGCTGGCAAGGAATTCGGTGAGGCACTCGGTGGTAACTATCCGCGCGAGCAGTTCACCATTGTCATACTCACATACGAGCGGGAACAGGTGCTAATGGAGTCACTGGGCCGCCTCTATGGCCTGCCGTATCTGCACAAAGTGGTTGTCGTCTGGAACTCACCCAAGCTGCCATTGGATGACCTGCGCTGGCCCGACATTGGTGTGCCCGTCGCTGTGGTCCGCGCGCCACGCAACTCGCTCAACAATCGCTTTCTGCCCTTCGATGTTATTGAGACCGAGGCGGTCTTATCGGTGGACGACGATGCTCATCTGCGGCACGATGAGATTCTGTTTGGCTTTCGTGTGTGGCGCGAGCATCGCGATCGTGTGGTCGGCTTCCCCGGCCGCTACCATGCATGGGATCTGAGCAGCAACAACATGTGGCACTACAACTCCAACTACAGCTGCGAGCTGAGCATGGTGCTCACGGGCGCCGCATTCATACACAAGTATTACATGTTCCTCTACTCGTATCAGTTGCCGCAGGCCATACGCGACAAGGTGGACGAGTATATGAATTGTGAGGATATCGCCATGAATTTTCTAGTCTCTCATTTAACGCGTCGGCCGCCCGTGAAGGTAACCTCACGATGGACCTTCCGCTGCCCCGGCTGTGCGGTCTCCCTCAGCGAGGACGACACACACTTTCAGGAGCGGCACAAGTGCATCAATTTCTTTAGCCAAGTCTTTGGCTATACGCCGCTGCTCAACACCCAGTATCGGGCCGACTCCATACTCTTCAAGACGCGCATACCGCACGAAAAGCAAAAGTGCTTCAAGTACATCTAGTTGCCATGCCCATGCCCATGCCCCTGCCCATGCCACATATCATCCATCATTCAACAACGGACGTAATACTTATGCAGACTCATTTTTTATTAGCTCCTAAGCAGATAGTTGTGGCTGCCAGCTGTGAGATTATCGAAATGATTTATGTAAATAAAATTTCGAATTTCGACACGTTTCGAAGTTGTCCAAAGACTCTTCGAAGACTTCTTAACTACCTTAAGCTCGTATGACTTTGTATATAGCAATAATTCTTAGATTTAATTGAGATCAAAAAAAAAAATAATTATTTAATTTTTTCTTTTATTTTTACTTTATAAATACGTATATAATATATTTATATATTTTTGAATTTTCACAAAAAAATAATTCATTTTTATATAATGCTGTTTAGTAAATTAATAGAATAGTTTAATTTGTATAAATAAAAGAGAATGTTAGAAAATCTTGCTTTGCTGGGAACAGAAGTTTGACAAATGATTAATAATTAAATCTATATATATTTAGCAAGAGCTATTAAATTTAATGTGTATAATATGTGATATATATATATATATATATATATATATATATATATATATAAATTTATATATATATTGGAGTTGCTGTTAGAACGCGCGAGTTTCCGAGTTGAGACCTTGTGAAGTGGGAAATTATTTTTTTTTTTTTTTGCTTTTGCATTATTTTTTTTTTTTTGCATTATGGGTTTTTTCCTTTTTTTTACGTGTTTAGTTTATATATCACAATACAAATAAGAAGAGAACAAGAAAACAACAACAAAAAGGACAGCGCCAAGGGATTGCGATAAAAGTACATTTTTAACATAATTTTTTTTTTTTTTTTTTTTTGTACATACTAAATTTATAAACTATTTGAATTTTGGTATCGACAAGAAATGATGTTCGCTCTCATTTGATTGACGACAGACTTGTGACTGCTTGATTGATTGGTTGATTTTGGGTAGATTTGGTTAGCTAATTGGTGCGATGGCTAGTTGTCCTGCAGGCTGAGCTTGAGCGCCTGCTCGATCATCTCCTGCTCGCGCTGACGCTCCAGCTCGTATTTCTGCTGCTCCTGCTGGGAGAGCCGCATGGCCATGGCCAGGTCGGAGTCCATGTAACGAAAGCCGCCGTCATCATCGTCCTCGGAGACAGGCGAGCCGCTCGCATTGCCCCGGGCACCCATCAGCGACTCGTGCAGCACGCTGTGAATATAGCAAAACAAAGGAGACGCACACACGCACACAGCAAAGCTTGGGTAAGATGATAGCTAGCAATACGTTGAGTGTGGATGGATGGATGCATGGGGGGACGGGGGATCTGATCTATTTGAAGATCTTTTTCATATAGCTAATATCGTTCTTGAACTGAGCGCCCGCGGACGCAGAGCGACTGCGCTGCTGCGGCTCAAGGGAGGAGGGGGGAGCAGGCGGTGCCAGGTGCGAGGGTGAATGGCGACCGTAAAGTTGATTGGGTGCGAGCAAGTTGCGCCTATTTGCACAACAGCGGGCATTACTAGCATCATTACGTGTGGCTCGTTAAATTGCGAATGCCAGAAGTCGACAGAGATTTACTTACCGCTGCAGCTGCTCGTCATCCTCCGGTAGCAGCTCGGTGCCCACAGCGTTCTGGCCGCGCAGCACCTCCCAGATGTCGACCTTGTCGGTATCATTGTCCAGGCCACAGGCGCCACCGCCGGCGCCGCTCGTCTCGGCCAGACTCTGCTCGATGGCATACTGTAGCATGTCATCCTCATCGAGGGGTATTTGGCGGCGCGCATCTCCGCCACGATTGACATAATTGCTGGGTATATCAAAGCAGCGATCGTCCACCAGGCAGGTGGTGCGGTCATCCTCCTGCAGCGTGGCCACATGCTCCACCGGCGTGCTCATGGCGAACACATTGCCGAACGTGATGCAGGCATTGAGGACATGGAAGAGCGGTATCTCCACCTTGACCGGAAAACCAGAAGGCAGTTGCATTGTTATAAAGTCTTTCAATTTGGACACATGCGGACTGGCCATTGTGGACATGAGATCCAATATGGGAAGCACTTGTTCCTGCAGACGGATGGGATGCTCTTCGGCCAGCCAGAGATTGGCCTTGAAGCGTTGCACCTTTGTGCTTAAGTTTTTTGGTTTGCCTATGTCGCGTCCCTGCAGATCGAACTCGGCGCTAAAGTACTCCTCCGGCGTGATCTGCTGAAAATGCGGCGTGCTCGCGCCCGAGCAGCAAGCGGAGCTGCCATTGCTCTCAGCTTGAGCTGACGCAGAGGGCGAGCCACGATCACCATTCACACTGGGCGCAATCAATGGAGTCGCCTCTGATGTCTAAATGAGAGAAATCAAATTACTTCCCTCTCTCACTCTCTCTCTCTCTCTCTCTCTCTCTCTTTGGCTGCAGAGTGTATGTGACTTACGCGATCTTTGATTGCAGCAGGCACTTCCGTTGGAGGCACGTAATCTTCGTCTGCGATGCCCAACAAGCTGTGGAGCGGCGTGCGAGCCGTTTTGTTCTGCATCAAATGAGCAGGGAATTCAGTCTCAGTCGGGATTAATTTTTTAGTTTGTTACCTTGATTTGCTCTTCGCTCAGATGATCCATGCGCGTCTTGGTGACAAATTCCACGTTGCTGGCGCCATACACCTTGCAGTTGTAGCCGTTGATAACCTCCGACTTTTCGCTGCGCCAGCCCCAAATGCCCGATTTGTTGCGCTCGAAACTGATCTTCTCCATTTCGATGTTGTTGGTGATGACGGGCGCGGCGAGTCGAGCGCGCACAGTGCCAATGGGTGGCGGAATGGCCATAATGTCACCAATATCGCTGCTCATCTGCTCCACCATCACCTCGTGCGTGTCATGGTCGATCTCGATCATTGTGGCCGTTTCCCCTGCACAATTAAAAATAAATTTATATAAATATATATATATATATATCATATGCAAGGTCACTCACTGCCGCCCTTGAATATGTAGGATCGATTGCCGCGCTGCCAGGTGTTGTTGTCGAAGCCCAGGAGGGTGGTGTCGATGCGCACGTTGGCGCCTCGCTTGTACACCTTGTAGGTATCGCTGGGGCAGAGGCGCGACATTAGCGGCACCCACGACGTGAACTCCCACTTCATTTCGATGTAGAAGTCTGGGGCATCCAGCAGATGCTGCAGCAGCTTCGGCACGTGCGTCACGCGCTGCACATGACGCTGCAAGTCGCGCACTTCGATAATTGCCGTCAGGATGTCCACGTCGCCCGTACAGACAGCCTCCTGGACAACTGCGAGAGCGTAAGGCAGAGAGAGAGAGAGAGAGAGAGATGACAATTGGCATTCTAACGGTACTCACTTGACCATCCTGCATGCTCGTAGGTTGCATTGCATTTAGCAGCTAAAAGGCACTTGACACATTGCAGATTCGCCAGGCGCACGGCCAACATCAATGGTGTGCGGCCGCGCGGATCGATTTTTTCCTTATCAATCTGAAAGGTGAGTTATTAACATTTCCATTATTGTTGTTGTTTTTGGTAACGAATCACTAATTCAATTAGCAGCACACAGCCACACACACACACACACATCGATACACAGTCACCCACAGCAACACCCACCTGTCCCTGGTCACATTCCCTACCCAATCAATCAACCAACCGATAACAAACCTGTTCGGTCTGCAACTGCTGTTGCAGCTCCTCAACGTTCCCATTCCAGATCTGCAAGTGCAGCGGATATTCTAACTTAACTTCTTCTAAACTCTTCATTCTCTCTTTCTCTCTCTCTCACACTCGCTCGTTGCGGCACTGCCGTTGCGTTCAACTAAACTGCTAACTAGAATTGTATCAAATTGTTCGGAATGAGTTCGATCAAACGGATTACTGAACGTCGTACGAACTGAATCGCTAATTGTCGTTCATTTAGTTCTTAATTGCACTTTCACTGTTTATTTACGGTAGCCAAAAACTTAACATTTGCTAATTGCAGTGCTGTCTTTAACAGTGCTGACAATACTAATCGAATAGGCAAATTAATCGAAAACGGAACAGGGTGGGAGACATAAACGCTGTCAACTTAACTAATTTGTGCACAAAGGAACCTAAATACATAATAAAACTATGAAAAATTAAAACCTATATGTTGCAAGTAGAAAATAATAATATTTGTAATTATTTGTCGCATATGTGAAAGGTGCCTAATCAGCTGTTCTACAAGCAATGTGCACACACTGGTGCCGCTGCACTAAATAAAAAGTAAAAATAATCCAATAATTCTTAATTACCAAATATTTGAACTGTGAAATGCCCAAGTGTAGCCAAAGTAGTTTCTATTACCAAGCTAACACAGATTTTAAGCTTATCACAATTTACAAATTTGTTTAAAAACAATTATAGTTTCTATCCGTATTAGATAGTGGCATAATTATTAATTACATAAATATTAAAAATCGAAACATAAACAAATTGTACATAAATAAATCATTGCTAATAAAAAAAATTATTTCTTTAAATTTTCAGCTGGGATACAACAATAAATAATGCCTTAGACGAGAAATATACGCAGATATTTTGATTGAACCAGCTTTTTATATCTTCTACATTCGCCACGTAAACTGCCTGAGAAAGACGCCGGTAAGTGACACAGACATTAACAGATCAACTCAATTAGTTTTAATTGAAGCATTAAGCGACAAGTGCATACAATATTTACCATTCACATTCAATTCAAGTTCAGAAAGAAAAGTAACGCCAATGCAAAAGTTAACAGACGGCACATGCGATCAGCTGGCCGGCGAGAGAGTGGGAAAGGAAGTGGGAGTGATCGCGTTCTCGCTCTGGCTCAATCAGAGCTTTTCATTTGTTTTGCTTTTCAGTGCCCAGTCAGTCGCATAAAATCCAGCGCGCAGGGCGCAACGTTTCTATATCTGTATTTATTGCTACATTAAAGATTGTTTGTGCCTTAGTGTTACGATTATTAAAAAACTAGCTACGCAATAGTAAACATGTTCATTATTCTGTTAACGTTGCAATTGCTTGTTTGCATTCTTCATTTTGTTCACTCGCCAGTCTGCACTTTTCATTCAGCGCTTGCTTTTTTGTGTTTGTTATTTCAAAAATGTCTAACGAAATGTTTTGTTTCTTTCTCTTCCTCTTGTGGATTGACTATTTGCAGTTATGCTCTTTGCGCGTAGGCGGCATTTCTTCAAGAGGTGAATTCTAGTGTTTTTGTACAACTAACGCGTAATTAACCAAATAATATTTATAGGCTGCATAAATCATAATCCATTTAAATTTACACATACACACATATGTTTTATGACTAATCTGTTGCTGATTGTGGCAAGTCGGTCGGTTGGTCGCTCGGTCGGTTGGTTGGTCAGCACTTGATTCGTTATCTGTGTCATTATTTAATGATATGCGCTACATGATGTAACAGTGAATATTTAATACCGTCTTCCGCCTTATCAGCAACGGGGTACAAAGTTTTTCACAGTTCATTTCTCTCTATTTGTTTTTCTGTTAGTTAGTTTGTTTGTTTTGGGCTTGGGTCATTTTTTTTGCATGTTTTAGTCCATATCATTTGTATTTATATTAAGCTAATAATAAAGTAACTTTGTTTATTCTCTTCCCTATTTTCGGCTAGACGCTTAGTTCGTTTGTAAAAAAAAAAGAAAGAAAAAACCGAAACAAAATCCGTGAATCTCACTCAATAATAATAATAAAAAAAAAAAAAGTATTTTGCACAAAAAATAAAACAATAATTAAAAACCAAGCCCAATCAATTTTAAACCACTCTCGCTAAGATTAACAAAAAGCTCAAATACGATATACATATATACTATATATATATATATATATATATTTATCGTAACTCATAAGCAATTAGCTGTAATCGAAGCGACAATCGATAAACGTTACAATGTACGAGCTTCATAGTTGTTTAAATTTAGTTTTCTATGCAACGATCATTCCCGGAACGATTCTCATTAGTTGGCTGACTGGGCTGTAAGTATTTATGCTCGATCGCAACGATCCCTTAAAAAAAATAATGCAATAAACAAATTCCAATTGATGTTAATTTCTAATTAATATGAAATTTGCCTGCTTTGAAATAACTAAATTAGCACTTATAATTATGATTTGTTAATTTTGTACTCTGTTTTGCATCGTGGCATAAATATTTAGCATATCACATATTTTGTGCATAGCATTCCACTTCAGTTCAGCTGTCAGCTGTCAGCTGAATCAAATTCATATTTTCTATACATGTATTTAATTTAAATTGAAATTCATTTTGTATGTAGTATTTGCTTTTTGTAAATGTTGATGTTTTTCGTATCCTCTGTAATGATTCCGTTTAAATAATTAACAACAACACAAACCATGCGATCCATTGACAGAGTTGGTCTGCCCTGCCTGGTGATAGCGTTGCTGGTGTTCTTCCTCTTCTTTGTGCTGCTGCCGTTTGCCTTCCGCACATCGGTGACACTGCAACGCGGCATTCTGTTCCTCACATTCAGTAAGTATTGAGCAGAGATTCATCCGAAGATTGTTACATTTTCGTCTATTTCCTTTTCAGTCACCTATCCGAAGGGCCTCGACCTGAGCAAACCAGACAGTATTGGACTTTATGCTACGCGCAACTTCTATATCACAGTCAAGGATCACGATGAGGACGAGGATGGTGTACGCATTGGCGTCTGGCATGTGCTGCCCAAGAATGCAGCTCGTCGCTTTAGAAGAGAGCTTCATGTGGAAGCTGAGGTGGAGGCAGCTATTGTCAACAATGAACTACCCGCGCCCCTTCACCAGGAGAGCAACAACGATGAGCTGGAACGATTGGCGCCCGCGCTGCGCGCTGAGTTCCCCGTAGTTGTGGCAGAGAACGAACAGCTGTTTTATGAGCGGCTACTCCGAGTGCCAGGCAGCACGGTTGTGCTCTATCTGCACGGCAATACGGCAACTAGAGGCAGTGGCCATCGGTCCGAGGTGTACAAGCTCCTGCGGCATCTGAACTATCATGTTTTCTCGTTCGACTATCGCGGATATGCTGACTCGGATCCTGTGCCACCGTCGGAGGATGGCGTGGTGCGTGATGCTCTGATGGTCTTTGAGTATATTGCCAACTTGACGACGAATCCGATTTTCATCTGGGGCCACTCCTTGGGCACGGGCGTGGCCACGCACATGTGTGCCAAACTGGCCAGCATGAACGAGCGCGGTCCTCACGGCGTTATCCTCGAGAGTCCTTTTACCAACATTCGCGACGAGATTAGGCTGCATCCGTTCTCGCGACCATTTCGACATTTGCCCTGGTTTGACTATATGATCTCGCAGCCCATGTATGACAACAGACTGCGGTTTGAGTCGGATAAGCACGTTGGGGAATTTCATCAGCCGATTATGATTATACATGCCGAGGATGACGTTGTTGTGCCTTTCCATTTGGGATACCAACTCTATCGAATCGCTCTGGATACGCGAGGTCGCTCCTGGGGGCCAGTGGAATTCCATCGCTTTGACCGAAGCCGCGGGTACGGTCATAAGTTTTTGTGTCGGGCCCCAGAGATGCCCGGACTTGTGGAAACCTTTATAGAGAGCTATCGCAATACAATCTACTAGACGAATCGAGCTGCGCAGCTGATATTAATTTATTAACTAACGAGTACCGGAGTATTTTAATTTAGTTTTATACCGCCGCAATGTTACAAAATTAATCGCACGGTGCATACAAATTAAAATAGTCATTTATAGGATACACATGAAATTTTGATTTTTATTCATTCAAGTTTGGCGCTCCGGGCATTAGTGCATGCACCTTTTTTTCGTTTTGAGTGACACGGGCTATCGATACTAATTCAGTGCTTACACTCAGTTTTGTATGATATTTATCGAAACTTATCAAAATATAACAACAGAACAATCAAATTCTCGACGGGAGATCTCTATTTAACATATACCTTTTACTTGGAGTTAGCAATTGTTGAATAATAATATTTATTTTAGCTAGCCAAATGCTTTTGATATATGTGGCAATATACATAATTTCTTTTATAAATAAACATATGAACATATATTTGAATTTTTCATAAGCTGTTAACAACAGTTTAATCGGCAGCTCACTGTAAAGTAAACAAAAATTTTAGATAACATTTTCGCTGTTAGTAAACTGTTAAACCAGGGCTGCCCTGGTACATTATTTTTACATCAGATCAAATATGGCGCTGGTGTGTTGTTGTCGCTGTCGCAATTTGGCTAAACTTAATTCGCATTAATCGCGTCGAACGAAACAAAAAAAAAAATAAATAAAATCGCAATTGCAATAGAGCGAACAAAAGCAGTATCAGTCTGTGCATAACACATGTGTAAAGTTCCTTTTGAGGCTGCAACAAAAAAAACGGAGTTGCAGTTGAAAACGAAGTAGCCGAAAAAAAAAATTGTGTCTACTCCTTGAAAAGGAGTTTAGTTGTTCGCTCTTCGTTCATGTTTGTGCGTATGTGTGTTTGTTTGTGTGAGTGCTGTTCAAGTAAAGTGCTGCCGAAAACTAAATAAATTGAATTCAAATAGCGGCTTCTTTTCTGTCGTAAAATAAAAGTGAGAGAGAAAACGCTGAGGAAACCTGGAAAAGTATAGAATACAAACACTTTTATCGGCAATTCGTTGTGCTGTCTTCGACCGCCGCCGCTCGATTTGAGAGTGTGTGTGTGTGTGTGTGCGTCATTGCCGCTTGCTGCAGCAGCAGCAGCAGGAAAAGGGAGTAGCTGCCAGGCAGCGGACACTAACACCAACGCATTTTCAGTCTGGTGTTAAGGAAAATGTTGTGGTAAGTTTTTGTTTTTTGTGTTATTGTTATTTTTCGCTTTGCCTCTTATACATTTATTTATAATTTGCGTCAGCAGAGTTTTAGAGAAGAATCTCAGACTTCGAGTTGGCCCAGTCGGCAGCAGTTGCATTTTCTGCGCATGATTTTGCCCACGACTTCCGCTTTTTGCTCCCTTTTTTGTGCGACGGCTGCTGTGGCAGCGACGTCGATAGCTGCTGCTGCTGCTGCTTATTTTCGGCTCCCCTTTTAGCCTCTTCTTCTTTTACACAACACGCCCTTTTTCGCATGCCTCTCTGTATGTTTGTGTGTGTGTGAATTGGCGAATAATTATGTTTTATGCTTTGCGCAAATAATTAAAATTCATGTACAAATTTCGTATTTGCCCAAGTCTCCCTTTTATCTACCTACACCACACTCGTCGGGCGCATGAAGACCTTAACAGCTGTCGCGTCTGTAGATTCTAAACCAGTTTTTGCATTCATTTAACATATTATGTGCAAGTGTTACTGTGTGCGTGTGTGCTTGTGTGTGCCAGCTGTGTCCTGTGCGCTAGCTTTAATTGTTTTTAGTGCATTTCCCCTTGGCTGCTCCACCGTGTTGACCAGCTCTTTCTCTTCCTCTTCGTTTGTTCTCATTTTGGATGCTTGTTATTGCTATGTTGCTGGGCGCAGGCTCTCACTCTCTCCCTCTCGCTCATACTCTCTGTCGTATTGAGCTCTCTCCAACTCCTTTTGAATGTTGCCAAACAAACAAAATCCAGCGTTGCCAATTTAAGAGTGTGTTTGTGTGTGAGAGTGGGAGAGAGAATACAAGGCGAGAGAGATTGATAAAGAGAGCGAAGCGACGCGGGTGGGGCTATTGATATTTCCACTTCTCTTTCATCTTTATCTTGTTTGTTTGAACTTTAATTTATGCCAGCCAAAGTTGGCTTTGGTTTCTTCTCTTTGCAACTATTTAAATGTCAATGCACCGCGGAGGCCCGATCCGGGTTGCCCCTCGCTCCTTTGCCACCCACGAAATGACAGCCAAGTTGCATCACTGAAGTCGCCACATGACTCACTTTTTTATTTTCTGTTCGTTCCCTGCAAATTGAAGCGGGCCAAAGACCCGTAGCTATCACACACACACACAGTGATATATACACATTGCTGGACTAAAACAAAAAAAAAAAAAAAAAACCCAAAGCCGAAACCAAAACCAGTTACAAAACAAAAACAAACTAAATCAAAGTACAAAATTTGCTATTAAAGTTTGCAAATTGAATATATTTTGCTTTTCAATTGCCCTTTTTTCTTGTAGCTCTGAATGCCAGTGTTGCATAGCTGCTCTTGCTACTCCTCAGATGACTTTATTATGGGACTTTTGTTGCTGTGATTGCCAGTGTTGCATATCAGCTCCTACTACTATTGTACAATTTTTTTATATTAATAATTCTGATTCAAGTTAGTTTTCATACCTAGTCAGCAGTAGAAGCACCAGCTGCAATTGGGGTCGCGCCACCAATAGATAAGATAAGAAATAAAACTGAATTATTTATGTACGTATGTCTGCGTGTGTATCATACGAACTGCTAGTTTTTATCAGACATGCGTCCCCCTTTGGTATCTATGCTCCCTATTTGCTTGCGTAGTTGTTATGTTTACATTCAACTTGTTTCTTCTTTTTTTTATTTTTTGGATATTTAACTGATGACTAAAACTTTGAATACGAAAAAAGAATTGCTACAAAATTTTCCAAGTATTCGTCTATTCACATTGTGGTTCAGCTCCGCTCTTATTTATGTTTTGTTTATGCGTTCGTAGCATCGACGTAAGCGAATGCACTGAATCATAAACTTGCTTCGGCTTCGGCTTCGCCGTGACTAAACTTTGATGCGTGTCATAGCAGCCAGCCTGGGCTGCAGATCATTGCATTGAACTCGGCCTGTGTCGCGTAAATCTAATTAACATTTCCGCTTTGCTGTCCAGTATGACCCGCCTCCTGCTCCTCTTGCTCCTCCTACGCAGCATCCAATAAAACTACATTCCACTTTGTTTAGTGAGTGCATCTGTGTTCTTTGATGATGCGGGTAAACCGAAATAAAAACCGTATCTGTCTGGAAAATGATGCTGGGTGGTCAGTTAAAGCTAGATTCCTGTGGAATGACTTTATTGACAAGCCGAAAAAGAACAATTGCACTGCCATTTAACTTACTCACAATATATGTATATATTTTATACATATATATTTATTATAAATTTTATGGTGCGCCAAACGTCACCTGCATAATTCATAGGCCTTCATAAGTCTTGGGCCTGTCTTCGGCTTTGCTCATCGGATGCATGGAACGTGTTTTGATTTTTATTACTTAGCTCGCAGCCGTATAATCGCTTTTAGCTAAATAATTTCTTTATGATTCTGTTTATTATTTGTTTTATTTTTGTTAATTTGCTTTGTTTAATTGAACAAAAAAAGGAAATGACTCCTCACACTTGTTTTTCGAACGGTTTTGATATCAGCTATCGACATGGAATTTCAGCTTCATATATTTTATATATTCCCGTTTTAAGTAGAGAATTTCCATGACTAACAAAACAATAGCTGCAGCCATATCAAGCGCAAATTGTGTGGCCTAAAATATTGAGGAAAAACTGTTTGCCTTATTTAGTGCGCATTAACCGCATAGGAGAGAAGGCTTTCCTTTCCGTAGATTGGGCATTGTGCACATGAATACCGATGAGTCTAGAGAGTCAGACTATATATATATATATATATATGTGTATAATATATTCATATGCGTGATAAATATGTACCGCTCATATGGCATAAATTGTAGATACAAATATATAAGCGAACTGCACAGATAAGCAGAACGGAGAACGAAATTCGCTTAAGTGGCAGCTTTTCAGGCGTTTCGTTCCATTGTCTTGGCTATGCATTGGAGGCCAGCGCAATGGCTCAAGTACGGACAAACACACACATACACACACATGCATACATGGATATATATATATATCAAGAAAATCATCATTCACAATCCTAAACACTGCAAACTGTATGCCGTGAAATTTGAGTTCAAAATAAAAGCAATGTGCAGTACACTTAAAAAAATTCTAGACTAACAACTAATTAGTGAAATTCTTGAATAGCTGTAATTCCTAATAAATAAGTTAATATTTACTGCTTTAAGGAAAAATGTGGTATAGTTGAATTTATACTGATATCTATATAAATAAATATAAGTCTCTGAATTTTTTAGTCAAGATCATGAATATATAGTGTATATGTGGCACATAAACCTTTTGTTCTCAATGAAAGGCGAGCCATGGTTTTTTACGGCCTAAAAACTATGCCGCAAGCAGACAGAAAACTTGAAGTCTGATTCTAGGTGCCGCCCGCCTTCTGGTTCCTCTTCAGCAACTTTTCGGTCTAACGCTTGGTAAAGCATAGTTAGATATATCATATATACATACATACATATACATACATCAGTCATTCAGATGTGTCTGTGTAATTTGCTCTTAGATTCAGTTTAATTAATTCGAAATATTATGTTGGCGGCTAATTTCAAATTTCTCTTATGCGCAGACTGTGGCTTGTGATTAATGAACTATTTATTAATAAATAAATAATTACTTGTTCACTATTGTGGATTAATAGAAATAATTTCCTATATAGCAGAGCTATAATAATATCCCCTAGTCAGTTCATTAAAATGAGTCCAGTCCCCAAACTTATTAATAATTGAAATATATTTTAAGAAATTATACGAATCATTCGCTTTCACATGGCATTTCCATTTCCTCCCGAACGGGAAGTGCCACATATGCTGATTAAATAGAAATCTGTGGAGTGAGCAGAAATTATAATAAAATTGACCGAAGCTGATATGAAGTCAATAGCTGCATGAAACACATTCCCTCTAACCCTCTGCCCGTCGGGTCCCTCAGTTCTCATTTAAAGTTCTTCAGTTCGCACTGCACCACAAAGAGGAATTGCAAGCACTTGAAGTGCTTCCGCTCGCTGGGCCTGGGACCTGGGACCTGGGCTGGGGCTGAATTTTCACAGCCATCCAACGGGTTTCGTTTGGTTTTTACTTGCTAAAAGCTGACGTTGAAGTTTTCATCTTGTTTTGATTGCATACAAATACTCGCCTGCAATTTAGCCCCTGACACACACACACACACATGCACAACTAAGTTGTCGACTCTTTGGAGCAATGCTGCCTAAGTGCCGGGACTTTTGGGAGCGATTTCCTCCCCAATACTTGAGACGAACATAAATAAATTGCTTGCAGGTTACCTGCATATTTTTTTTTTTTTATTCATAAGAGCACATACGAATGAGTGCATACCCTATAAAGGGGAATGAGTGCATGAGGTATTTTTCATACGAACTGTTTATTTTTATTAAATTTTTCGACTCATACGAGCAACGATATATCAATATTTGACTCATAACATCAAGATTACTTTTTTTATCAGCTCTGAAACATTTCCGTTTGGCTTGGAATGCCACTCACACTCTATTCCTATTACAATTGCGTGTCATAGCAACCAGCTATGATCAATGCATTGAACTTTGCGTGACCCACAAAATCTAATTTATGTTTCCGCTTTGCCAGTGTGACCCTGCGCTTTTATTAAATAAACGGGCCCAACATACGTTTGGGATTCTAGTCCAGGCTCAATATTTATTATATTTTGAAAACCATTCGCAATTTAAAAACTTTGCATAACTAACCCGAAGCTAACTTTAAACTTTTAATCTAGGTCGTTTCGCTATAAGTTATATGCGCAAAATTGATGGAGTCCGCTTCTATGCTCCCCTAGCCTCTGTTAGTACCGGCTTTCCCTGAGCGAGCTGATTATGTTATGATTGAGATAGTTTAGTTAAACTCCATGGACAAGCGATAGCTATGCTGCGGGAAGTTGTTGTCGCTGACCCATTGTGTCGTGTGTGTAATGTAATAATAGATCTTTTAGATCTATTGTTGCGCCCTAATTCGTTTCATTTTTTTGTTATTGAATAATATTTGTTGTATCTGCATGCAAGAGTGAAGACTGTGTATATTGAGCATCGTTTATGTGTGTCTGTGTGTGTGGAAAGTATTATTCAATAATTATCGAAGAGCTTCGATTCGAGTTGCTGCGACTCTTAAAACATTTGCCCCCGCTTCACTTAATTGACGCGCCATCGGGCAGTGAAGCAAAGCAACAACTGCAACATGTTGAACATGTAGTTTAATAATAAATGTGTACACACAGACATTACTCACAGTCTGGCCAAAGATCGGGCGCGAAATGGAGCGTGCCACAGAAAATTCATATGCGTGGTTGGTTCATTTCGGATTCTCTTTGGGGTCAGACAAAAAAAAAAAAAAAGAAAAAGAAACAAAAGCAAGCAAAGTTCAGTTAAAAAGTGTAGATTTGATTACAAATTAATTGCTTTTAGATGCAAAACTTTGTTTATATTGGCAGCTGGGAAGCCTCAGTTCTCAGTCATGGTAAAATGCAAAATCTATTCGCGCTTGGCTGACGATTTCAGCATTTTAATAGGCTTGGGAGATTTTTTTTAGTGCTTCTGAATGATTCATCTTAAAGTTTGGGTTCATGCAGCAAGAAAAACGGGACATATTAATGCCAAAAAGAAGCAAAATCTTATAAGGACCCTTTTCTTGATGTGAATAAGTATAATCACATTTACTTCTTCATTTAATTTTTAATAGGGCAAAGATATTTAAAAAGGAATGTATTTCTTCCGGAAAAGGTTAAATTGTCAATTTGCGGTTTTGTAGCAAGCAGCTATGGCACTTATGTACCATTCAAATGCCGCCACGAAGTTAAGGTTGAAGCCCTGACGGCGACTTTGAAGTCGCGACCCAAATTCAGTCGCAATTCAAATTAAAGCACAATTTTAGCCAGCTCAAAAGCGAGAGGGCAAGAGAGGGAGAAAGAGACGGACACGGAGACGGAGACAAAGCCAGAGACAAAAGGGTCCGCATGCGCTGGCTTCAGAAAAAACCCGTTTTGGAATCTAGCCGACCATGGCAACGGCGACACAGTCGCCTTGGCCAAAATGAGTGCTAAAAAGATAAATGGACGACGGCGACAAACAAGAAATTTAAGTGGGATTTGCTTAGCGGCGATACGCTGCCTGCTGCAAAAGAAGGGATTATGCCCTTTAGTGAGTTACGTTGATTCAATGTTTGTCTAGAACCAGCTAAATTACAAATCCAACCAAGTCACGCGAACAACCGCAACAAAATGAAAATGGGGCGGAAATTTCCATGTGCAATATGCGACTGAGCTTTTATTTTGTTTTTGTTTTCGTATGCAAACATTTTGTTGTCCTTTGCGAAAGCGTAAAGTTGGAACTGGAAACGGCACATGGGGTTAAAATTCTGACATCATTCTTGAATAAACGCCACGTAGGAGTCATGGAAATTCCTGGAAATGTTCCTTGCGCATAAATGACAAAAACGTGTCCAACACCCGGCAGGCGATGAGTATTTTATACCCGATTAGAGATGAGTGTGTAACTTAGAGATGATACACCTATATTAATGGAGAGAGTTGAAAGTCGTATACCCGACGAGCGAAGAGTGTTTTATACCTAATAAGTGAGCGGAGAGTTTCAATACAAAGCTAGAGATGAATTTCCCACCAACTAGAGATGATCTTATATTCTGCAAACTCTTATAGCTAGCATGAATGTGTAGTAGAGTAGTAGAGTATATCAATTTATATTCCCAGATAGAGTTTAAAGCAAAAGAGCGAAAAATCGTATAGCTATTTAGAGTATCCTATGATAGCCTAGGAATAGCGAAAAATCGTATAGCTATTTAGAGTATCCTATGATAGCTCAAAATAAGTCTCTCATATTAAATGTACTACTAAAAGTGCAGAATATCGGAAATAGTTGACCCTTGCGGCATTTATTCATTGCCTTCAGGTTAAATGTGAGTGCAGAACGTGTGTTTGTCTGTCTGTGTGTCTGTCATCCCCCCAAAAAGGAAGTGCAAAGTGTGAAGCAACATAACAGAGCAGTTGAGGAGTGGGAGTGGGAGTAAATGACAACGACTGGTTTCCAGGGATGTTTGTGGAAACCCTCCTGAGTGCTTATTTCACGAAATTGAACTTTTTAATTGCCCACCAGGCGAAGGGAGGATACCAGGAAGCAGCACATGTGCCTGACCCTTACTCGCTTAACGAGCTCTTCAATGGCTTTGTGCGAATTTATTTGTTTAGATAACACAGAGAATTTTTCATTTGCGAAAATTAACTCGGTAAACATTGACAATTTGGGAATTGTTGCTGCAGTTTTTCATCTAATTAAATTTAATAATCGACTAAGCAAAGATAGTCACGATAAGTGACTTCTGACTCATAGCTGCCAGCTCATAGGAAACCCCAATGAAATGGCCTTATTATTGTTACACACAAATTAATTAAAGAATGAAATGTGAGAATTCTGTCAGTATTCAATAAATATGAGCTGAGCGTTTGCTCTACTCATACAGCTTCATTACCCGAACATCTTCATCGAAGCCGCAAGCCACAATTGAAGTAATACGCAAATATGCTCTACTTTCGCGTCTCAGCTATAATAAAACAATTGTTTTCATCTTGTCTGAAATTGTGAGAGTTCGCCAAGTGTCTGCGTTGTTGTGCCAAAAATTACTTTCGCGGATGTGGTCACAGGGCAGATAATACTGAACGCACGACGAGGTAACTACCAAAGGGCAGCTTTTTAGCTAAAGTATGACGCAAGTGATGCTCCATGCTTCACGGACAATTGGGGAGCAGAGTGTGCGGAGATGTGGCCGAAATGTAGGTCAACAATCTTTTTAAGCAGCGTGACACAAATTTCGCATAGCTTCGTCCACTTAGTGCTTAGTTCTACATTTATTATGTAAATGGGCTTAGCTTTTCGTAGAGTTCATATCACAAAAGATATGGTAAGGGGCCAAAAGAAAGAAAAAGTAAATAGGCCATGAAAGAGAAGCTGCATTGTCTATCGATGCTAGGTTTATGATATACATATGTATATATCATGTATATATATATATATACATATATGTCATTCCAATACTGTTTACGGTTTCAGCTTTTGTATTATTTCCAAGCTTCAATCATTCATTCAGCAGCTGTTTTCACTAGATTTTTTTTTTAGTAAATGAAGCTAGCTTCAAGGTCTCTTTGCATTGATATAACATGAACTAAATAAAACTTATTAATCTATATGGGTCAACTGCTTGTTTAACTAGTAATTCTAACCGGAATTTCGTCTTTTCTATTACACTTACAGATCTCATTATTATAATTAACAACTTAGCACATTGAAGCCAGCGCATCACCTGGGCGGAGGAGAAATCAAGGGAAATTCAACGAAAACCTCTCTCCATACTTCAAAAATATCACACAAATAGTTTTTCGCCTCCAAGCGACAACAACAACTAACCAGAACGAAATGACGTAAGTGGCACATTGGATTTCAAGTCCGACTCTACATAAATACATAAGCACATATATATTCATATATTTCATAGTGAACATTTTGTGATATGTTACATTGCTGTAATTTATCAAGAGTTGCGTTTTTTTTTGTTTTTTTTTTTTGTTGTTTTTGATTAGATTGAAGGACATTTCAATTATGACGCTTGACTCTGGCTCTTATTCAAATTGTTTTCGGTTAACTCAATTGACAATCAATAGATGCTGCTTGAAAAGTCATCATTCAATTGATGTCCAGCCTGTCGCTCACATGCCCCATTTGAAACACCTGTGTCAGTGGTACGTCACGTGCTAGCCAAAAAAAAAAAAAAAAAAAAACACTCATTTATAGGTCATCAGCAGAATTTATGTGGAGCCCAGCCCTTGGGAGCCGCGGCGCGACTTTTCGCTCGTTTAATACCCATAATTTGTTTGGCGATTTGACGTTTTACTTCAACGGGGAGTGGCCTATCCGTCCGCTTCCTGACAAGAGCGACAGAGTTTGCTTAGTCAGGGCTTTTGTGCCCGCTCGGTCTGAGTGACTGCCGCATAACTGATTCATAAGCACAAAACGCAGCCAGTTTGCGGTGCTAATTTTCTGGGTGTGTCATCATATACGTATATATATATATATATATATATATATATGTATAGAAAACTCGGCGTAGCCATATTGTCTCTGAGGAAATTCGGCACGCTTTAAAACTGGAAAGCCAAATGTACGGGCTCAGCGCAGCTCTAGCCCAGTTTGGCTTACGTAGCTCAATGGGTAACATTTGTCCGGCAACTGCAGCAGACGCGTCGCACTTGGATCTGCTGCACTTGAGGTATATGCCCCAAAGTAGGCTACGCTCGAGCTCTATCTGTGCCTCGCTCTCTCCACATTTTGGGGCTACTTTAATAGCTTAATTGTTTTGAAGTGCGCTCGAAGCCAGTCTAATTGAAATGCATTAATCTGATATTTGAGTAATGTTAAAAGGTGCAGAGCGCGGGATGACTGCAGTCTGAATGAATCATAGATCTATGTGAACCGTGGAAGTGCACTATCTGAATCAATATTCTGTATCTGTGAAAAGCTTAGAATGTTTCCTATGCTTTCTATATTTACTGCTGGCTGTGACTGATCGAGCCAAAATATAGCTAAACAAAAAGTTGCCAAATCATTTCAGCTATAGAGTGCTATACCCGTTCTTACAAAAGCCATTAAAGCCGCACAATAATCGCAGCTCAAATCAGACAGCATTAAAGGCCAGACGCGCGCTTTATAACGAGCTGTGCGAGCAACAACAACAACAACAATAACAATATTCTCAATAGACAAATGCCATGTTAATTGGAAATGTACGCTTAAGAATTGTAGCAGGGGTAAAAATAAAAAAAAATAGGAATTCAAACTGATTCAGTCAACTCTACAGCGGTCTCAGGTCAGCTTAGCTCTCAACTAAACAGACTTACGTTTATGTAGTTATATGAATTTTTCATGGCATGCCCGCTCGAGACAGAGAGGGAGAGACAGCGAGAGAGAGAGAAACACAAACTTAATAGTCGCAACGCCGGGGGGAAATATAAATTATTGAGCTCGTTTCTTAAGTAATTATCGCACAGAGCGCACGGAGCAGCACAGAGTGATCCAGTGAGCGTCTGTCAGAATGGACAATTGAGGAACACGAACTGTGGCCTGTGCAGTGCTCAGGGCTCAGGGCTGTCTCTACAGCTGAGCCGAGTCTAAGCTGCGTTGCGAGCGCGTTTTTAATTGCAACGTCAAGTGGGAAACCGAATAGTTCTGTGCCGCTGTGGCTGTTGAGCGGACCAGAAGACTAAACGATGTTGGGCCTTCGTCTGGGGCTTCTTCGTAGCACACATCTCATTATTTTATTGCCTTGAAGTGTAATTATTTAGCTTTTAGCCCAATTCGATGTTGCAGACACTCTCATGTGAGCCCGCCAGATCGCAGATTGCCGATGCGCTCTCAGGCATGCTCTCGCTCTCGAGCTTAGCTCTCTTGATACTCAGTGAAACTGTGGACGGTGGTAGGTGATACATGAGATCCAGGGGCTATAGAAAGTAGATATTATATATATGTATATATATATATAAATATTTTTTTTATTGTGTTAATTGTCAAGTCAATCTATATATATTAAAATTTATATCAGATTTTGTATATACATAAATCTACCAACTATAGTATTGTTTTAGGGTATCTCTTAGTCGTGATCTCTGTTAATAGTCGAGTCGATCTATATAGAACTTTAAATGTTATTAAATAAACTAAAGGTTATATAAAATATATTATATATACATAAATCTACCAACTATAGTATTATTGTTATAGGGTATCTCATAGTTAATATATATACATAGTTAATATATATAGTGTATAAACCTTTAAATTTTATCAAATCAACTTTATTTATATATTTACCAACTATAGTTGCTTGGTTACAGGGCATCTCCTAGTCGTGCACTTCGCATTTTACACTCTTGTTTGCTGTTACTTCATTGTCTTTGACACACACCGCTCGAATCAAGTCGGTCTCTGAGTGGTTCACAAGACTCCATGCGCTCTGCCTCTGCCTCTCCTTCTCCCTCTCTCTTCTCGAGCGTTATTTCTCTCTCTCGGTGGGACCAAGTCTCGAGCGAGACTCGTTTGGCGCGTTCAGTCTGAATTGAGGTTCGATTTCGATCAGCCGCAAGTAGCAGTTGCCGCAGCTGCCTGCATACACACGAGAGTGTTTTTATTTTTGAGCTAAGCGACCCTAGACAAACATAAATTCCATTTACTTATTTAGTGCTGTGATCGTGTGACCGAGCGAACACTTGTGTGTGGGATCGCTTTTTAGCGCGCGTGTGTGTTGGTGTCTGTGTCTGTGTGTGGCCGCCTCTGCAAATGTTTGCTATTAGCTAATGGCCATGAAGAAACTTTATGCCAAAACGTCGTTCACCAGCAATAAGAAGTCCAATGCAAACGGCGTCACGTCCGGGCCCATTCTGGCCTATCATCATCAGCCCGCCAATGCGATGCTGGCCATGTGCGAGTTCCAGGCAAATCAGGAACAGCAGCAGCCGGACTCTCAGCTGCTGAAAATCAAGCGCTCCCAGAGTCTGTGCAGCAAGACAGCGCCCAAGGGTCGCGCACTGCCGTCAGCCGTGGGCGAATACTATAGCATTGAGGAGCTGCAGGAATTGGATTTGCTAGACTATCGCCATCCCATGTACCATCATTACCAGCAGCAGCAGCAGCAGCAGCAGCAGCAGCAACAGCAGCGCTTTGCAACCGCCTATCATGAGCATGAGCAACTGGTGCTGCAGCTGCCCATGGCTCGTGGCACGCCCACGAGCAATGGCATCTACGAGGCGCCCACCTGGACACAAGCGCAACTCAATGACCAGTCCTTGTACGTAAAATCCAACGGCGTAGGTAGCAGACATCTCGATGCTTCATTATCATCATCCACCACAACCACAACATCATCATCATCATCATCATCATCGTCGTCACTATGCACAACAGCAACGGCAACAATCAGCTCTGTCTCTGTCTCTGCCTCTGCCTCTACCCCTGTCCCCTCCACTCTGTCCACATCCAGTGCTATATTTTCCACTCTGCGCAAATGCGTACCTTTGCCCCAGCCACAGTCTCCGATCTCTTCCAACTCTGGCCCGGCTTCCACTTCCACTGTTCCGCCTAGACTTGCCAGTTCCACGTCCTTTTCAATTAGAGCGCCAGCGACAGCAGCAGCGATGGCCGCAAATCAGCATCTCTATAGCAATATACATCAGTTTTTGCTGCTGCAACAACATAGACATAAAACACAGCAGCAGCAGCAGCAGCAACATCAGCAACAACAACAGCAACAGCAACAACACATGCAACGCATCCCTGAACGTCGCCATAACTCGGTCAAAGATAAATTAACAACAGCAAGCTTTACGTATGTTTTCCCCCCGTTTTCCCATTATTATTGACTCTTATGCAATTTCTTCGATCTGCAACGTCCTTGCGCTGCAGACAACAGATCTTGCCGATCTTGCCGACTTCCTGGCCAGGGTCAGAGTTCGCTTCTCATATCATTTTCATGCTGCATTTCGCGCACGTCTCAGCTGCCCAGATTAAATTGGGCCGTAATCGAATGCGAAACGCGCTGCCTTGTGCAGGGCTTTGCCATGTCAATGTGCGGATAATTTAACGCCAATTAGAAACTGAAAAAGAAAATTGAGTTTCGTGTTGAAAATGGGTGCACATTCAACTCAATTTAACTTAACGCACGAATTATTCCGCAAGGCGAGCGAAATGAAACTACAAAATTTCACCTGCATTCGTCGTAATGAAGTCTTTATAAACAAACGACCCATATGGAATGATGGAATGCAATTTGCATTACAACTCATTAGCTGACCACATGCTCGTTTCTAAGCCACTGAATAAATGTAACCAGAGAGTGCGGGGGGGCGGGAGAGAAACATTTGCCGCCAGCCCAGTTAAAGTGGAGTATGATTAATCCTCGTCGTTGTCGTCCCCTTGCTGCTGCACGTATCTCACAGATAAACTTCACTTTCGTTCCACGAAACACATTACAGTGCCAGCCGCCTGGTCAAGTTATATAAGTCGGCACAGCTGTGTCTATGCACACGCTGCCCACTTTTCCGCGCCGCTCTCGTCTGGCTCCATTTAAGTGCAAAACTAGTCAAGCTTTAAGCCAGATCGAGCCGACAGAATTCTGCGGCAAGCAAAAAAGGCCAAGCAAACTCGTTTTGCTGCTTTGGCTTTGGCTTTGGCTGTCATTAGCTCTTGGCCAGTAGCACGAACTCAGCTAAGCTCCGTTCTGCTCCGCTCCGAGTTCTTGTCATCGGCGTCATGTTTGCAGCATATTTCAAGATTTTCTATTGCAGCCCGTCCGTGTGTTGTGTTTACATTTCTCTACGCTTTAATTGTCAACGCAGGCAAAAGAAAAAAAAAATAAAATAAAAGATGTTAAAGGTTGCCTGAAAGATCATTAGAATTATTTAATCGGCGGCTGCAATGACAACTGCATGACAGGTGTGCGTTCTCTCTGTTTTATTTCTTTTTTGCTCTCAGTCTGCGCGATATTTTACGCAATGCGCTTCCTGTCCAGTTCCCAGCCTCGTAAAGATCACTGCACTCGACGCAATCGTGTGAAAGTCAAGACCGAGACCGAGACTGAGACTGAGACTGAGACCGACACCGAGACGGAGGCCGAGCATAAGAAAACATTGCTGTGGTTGGTGTGGGTTGGGGTAAATCAAGCCAAGTCGAGTTGCACGTTGAATGAATCGCGCATCTAATGCTTTTCTGATTAATCGTTAAGCCAGAGTCCAGAATCTTTATAGGTTTCTCAGCATTGTAATTGCTGTCGCCGCATTAATTTCTTGACTTCCTTTCTCGTTTCTCATTGACAGTGAGCAAAGCATTATTGGCGCACGCGCCTCTGTGATGGTGTACGATGACAACCAGAAGAAGTGGGTGCCGTCGGGCAGCTCCTCCGGTTTGAGCAAGGTGCAGATCTATCATCATCAGCAGAACAACACATTCCGTGTGGTGGGACGCAAGTTGCAGGATCACGAGGTGGTCATCAACTGTTCCATTCTGAAGGGTCTCAAATACAATCAGGCAACGGCCACGTTCCATCAATGGCGCGACTCCAAATATGTTTACGGTCTCAACTTTTCCAGCCAGAGCGATGCCGAGAATTTTGCGCGCGCCATGATGCATGCCCTCGAGGTAAGTGCTTCGCCCTTCGCCGCGAAAGGCCAACTGACGACACTAATTTCAACTGTAATTTGTTTAGGTGCTGAGCGGTCGCGTTATCAACAATCCTGCCGGCCAGCCAACCAACGGCAATGGCTATGAGGAGGACATGGGCTATCGCACAATGACCAGCGAGGATGCGGCCATATTGCGGCAGAACAACGGCATCGCTGGCCACATAACGCCCTCGGCCCAGACGCCCACCTCGCAGACGAATCAAAACAATATACCGCAGAGTCCACCAACGCCGCAGGGACATCATCGCACCAGCAGGTGGGTCGCTCGAACAGTTGCCGCTTCATTATGCAGTGTCATCAATTCAGACCGTCGACATATGATTTTTGATTTCGTTCATTTCTCTTCTCTCTCTCACACACTCACACACATTCTGTAACTGTAACATGCACATCGTTCTGTTTGTTGTCGTCGTAATCGATACTCGTTATTCGAAACTTGATATCTAACACACACACACACACACACATACACACACGCACACTCACTCACACACTCACTCACACACACACATATCTAAACATTCATCGATCTTACGCCGTATCACAAATTGCTCAAAAAATAAAGGAATTCCCTCAGCGCACCGCCGGCACCACAGCCGCAGCAGCAGCAACAACAGCAACAGCAACTGGCACCGCAGCCAGGCTCACACTACGGACCCACTGGTAACGGGCCGACGTCCAATGGCCTGCCACAGCAGCAGGGCAATCCACAGATGCAAATACCACCAGCACCCGGTCAGACACAGCAGCAGCAACAACAGCAACAGCAACAGCAGCAGCAGCAGCAGCAGTACCAACAGCAACAGCCGCCGCAGCAGCAGCCCGTCTACACGACCACGCAGCAGCAACAGCAACAGATGGCCCAAGCGGGCTATGCGCCCCCACAGGTAGGTGTGCTCGCCTCCAGCTCCAGCTGCTTATGTCGCCACGTTTACCTATTTCCTATTTCTGTTTCATTTCATTCCAAACATTCGCACGTCCGCAATTGGCTTGAAATGTCCCCAAATCAAATTGATTTATATTCAAATGAACCCACTACCAAAACAACCACAACAACCACCATCACCACCACCACCAACCATCGCTACAACCACCCGCAACCAGCAGTACCAGCAGCCCCACTATGTGCTCTCAAACTCTAATCCCAATCTCAATCTACATCAATACTCGACACAGCCACAGCCGCCGATGCCAATGCCGCCGGTGCATCAGAATGGAGGCGCACCCATATATGGGGCCACACAGCCAGCCCATATACCCAGCTCGGCCAGCTCCAATAGCGTTGTCTACTCCAGTCAACAGCAGTTGATAGCACCACAGCCACCCCAGGCGCCCGGCATGCCCGCTCCCGGCTATGTCCAACTGAATGGCCAGCAGCCGCAACAGCAGCCGGAGAATCCATATGGTCAGGTGCCGCTAGCACCGCCAATGATGCAGCCGCAACAGCAGCAGCAGCCGCAGCCGGGCGGTGGTGTGCCAATGCCGCCGCCGCTCAATCGCATGAGCAGCACAGGTGGAGCACCAGTGGGTGCGCCAGCGCCACCACCACCGCCACCCACATTTGGTGGTGCACCGCCAGCGCCGCCGCAAATGTTTAATGGAGCTCCAGCGCCACCGCAGCCACCCGCACCGCCTGCGCCACCAGCTATGGGTGGACCACCAGGTGGACCGGGCGGTCCAGGTGCACCACCACCGCCGCCGCCACCTCCAGGCCTGGGTGCAGGCGCTGCCGGCAAGAAAGATGATCCACAGGCTGACCTAATGGGCTCATTGGCCTCCCAGCTGCAGCAGTTCAAGCTCAAGAAGAACAAGGTGAGGTCAAATTGTGGAAATGAAACTGAAGCCTTTCATTGACTGTTTATTGTTGTAGTCCACCACGTCGGCTCCTGAGAACAGCGGCAGCAGCACTTCCAGCGCTGGTAGCGGCAACTACGGCACCATTGGACGTAGCTCCAATGGCATGGCTTCCATGATGGACGAGATGGCCAAGACGCTGGCCAGGCGTCGCGCGCAGGCCGAGAAGAAAGAGGTGAGCGAATTTTTCATGAGAACACATTGAAAGCAATTAATATTCATGTTGTCTGCATAGCCTGATCCTGAGCCCGAGGTGAAGCAACGGCCGTGGGAAAAATCAAATACGCTGCCACACAAGCTGAGCAGTGGCGGCGGCAGCAGCAGCACATCAACCACATCGAATGCACAATGTGGAGCCAATGGCAACAATACATCGAACAGTGGCGGAGAATCGCCCCGTCCCATGCGCAAGCGTTTCGGTAGCGCCAGCGAGGAGACCATACTCAAGGTGACTTCTAATTTGTTTTAATAATAAAAACTTAACATATAATCAAACTCCGTCTTGCATAGCAGGTCAATGGCGATGGTCTGTCGCTGGCGCTGTCCAATAGCGATTTGGACACCCTGAAAGCGGAGATAGTGCGCGAGATGCGACTGGAGATACAGAAAGTGAAAAACGAAATCATAGATGGTAAGCTCCGCCAACTTACTGTATTGATCTCCACCTGAAATCATATTTCTTGGTTTACCTTGCAGCTATCAAATCGGAGTTCAATCGTAGATAGATCACAAAATACAATTACCCTCAAAGCAGCCTCTTATTACTGTCTACTGCCTACATCATCATCAAGAGTATATATCATGAAAACGATCAACAGCAACTAGCAGAGACTAGCAGGACTGCATGTGGCGGGCGGGCATGTCTCTGGTGGAAACTAGCACACGAATCACGAACTGATTTATATATTGCATGTAAACAGAAATCGCGTCAAATATTTAAATGTGTAATTTTTAAATATTTTAAATGTATTTAATTCAAATATTCTAATGGCGCCCAACGTAATGGGCATATATACAAGCATATACAAATTTATATATATATATATATATCTAATTAGATATATAGACTTAACTATATATACACACATATATGTATAACTAAATATACATACATATACAAGTATGCAATTATGATGTATCAGCTTTTTACAAAAAGGAAGTTTAGTCAAAAACTAATTGTAATTCTAATCGATTTCTAAGTTACTCAAACTGTAAACAAATTTTGTGCGATGCAACAAATTGTAGTATGTAAATTTACAACTGTACAATATTTTTACGTAAGGATAAACAATTTCAATATGTGAACAACAACAACAACAACAACAAAAACAAAAACAAAATGCAATGTATACTTTTGCTCTGTGTTTAACCTTTCGCTCCCATTTTACCTCTTAGCCAACTGGCCTCTGAGCACTTATTTCAAATGCATTTCGTTTTCGCTTTTCTAAAATACCAAAAACAAAAAATCAAAATCTCGTAAATATTAACATATAAACATAAGCCAAAAAATAAAACCCACAAAGGAGGAAAAAAAAAATAACAAAAACGAAAAAAAAAAGAAAATGAAAATGAAAATGAAAACGAAAACAATTTTAACAAGCATCTATCTATTCTACATATACGTATACCAACACAGACACAGGCACACATACACCAACACACAAGTTTAGCTACACGCATTGTAAGCATTATATAGTATTAAAGAAGGAAAGTAAAGGAAGAAAGACGAATGCAAATTTAGGAGAGTCACAATTCCATGGATGCGCTCCATAAGCTAATCAAATTAATCAAAAATATGGATATGGATACAGTCGTTGCATTTGAGAACTTCGATAGAACTCTACAACATTTCCCCAGTCGACAAACTGACAAAGAAAAGAGAAAAAAAAAAAAACAATTTCCTAAGTAACGATCTCAACAAAAAACAAAAAAACACAAGAAATTTGTGTAAATCAAACTTAATAAAAATCAGAAATTTACTCGAGCAACAACAACAACAAGCAAAAAGTCTTCAAAAACATTTCAAAGCGGAATTGAGTGTGGTGTTCAGCACTTTTGAAAGCATTAGCATTATATACATACATAAACAATACTTACAATACAATTAGATAAAAGCAGATATTGATAATCTATCTATCTATCTATTAAACGGCTCCATTCTCAACATTAAGAGTAGGCGCAAGTATTATCTAAACATGCATGAATACCAATTAGCAAGTAACTTGGATACACACACACACCTGCTCCTCTCCTCGTACTCCATTATATAGAGACCCAAATTGTTTTCCTAGCTGATTGATTGAATTCTGAACATATATTTCAACTTCCATATACAATTAAGACTAAATAGTGAAATTTATACAACAACTTGACGACGAGAGACGTAAAGCAAAAAAAACATACGAAATATGAAATCGTTTGGAGATGATGAATTTAGTTCTTAAGACATATAAATATATATGTATAACGAAGTGAAATTGTTTATTAAGTGGAACATTTATTTATACAACAATGCGGAGGGACATTAATTTTAAATAATAATAATTTTTGATATTGATTGTGCAAGGTCGATTTAGAGATATATATTTAATCCTAGTTCTATATGTATTGTATATGGGGCGGTGTATATGAAAATGTTATGATTTTTTGTATTTTTATATATGATCTTTGCATTGGCTAAACAAAAACTGCAACAGCAAACAAAAACAACTATTTTAAAAGATAAACAAGATGATTATAAAGTTAATCAGGCTTGTGCAGTGGTAAGCGCGTAATTTTTATGTATTAAATTAAATATATATATATATATATATATATATATATTATACACTTATATATACAAGAAATATTCAATATACAAGCATATAACAAAACAAGCCTCGGAAAGTCTAAAGCGGCAGCGACAGCGACAGCAGCAACAGCAAAGTATAAAATCTGGACTTGAGATCAAAATAAAAATCAGCAACGGATTCATTTAGACATCTAAGTGGCATAAGTTATAAGCAGATATCGTATCGGAAGCGAATGGAATAGAATGCATAATAAGCGAAATTAAAAGAACGTCAAGTGAAATAAACAAGCGTTTGTATGTATAAAAAAAAAAACTCGTTTTATTTAATATTGGTTATAAGTTAACATAATAATGTAAAAATCGAAAGTTCATTTTTTAATTTCTGTTAAGACTTTCCTAGCAGTTAGATTTTGTACGCCCATGGAAGCTTATCACAATTTTGTTAGAGCTGCGCATGCGGTGTGTCCCTTAATGTTAAAAATTTTAATTTGCCAACATTAGTAAAATATATTTGTTTTATAGCTAATTATTATAAGAAAAATATAACTTTAAATGTAAAATTTTCCATTTAAACGAGAAAACCACATTGTCTGTACAGCAAGTAGTTCATACAAACCTGTACAGTGAACTATGTTCATGTTGGCACAGAACTGGTTCGATGTGAAGCTAGTCATCGTTATCGAACTTTCTAACTTGCAAGCAGTTAGTCTTATTGGACAGCTGAGCGCGAACGGGTGGTAGGAGCGCACGAATTTTATTTTGTCTTTTTTGAACCACAAACTGAAATCTACAAGAATTAAAGTGCAAAATTCAAATTAATTAACGCATCATATAAATTTAGTGCTGCATAATGTACAACACTCTCTATCTCTTTCTCTCTTCCTCTAACTAATCACAACTGTGTATGTGTGCGTGCGTGTGTTTATGCTTGGGGCTACGGTAAAACAGCGGCAAATCTTGTTGTTGCTTGCACCTATTAGAGAATCACCCACAAAATACGATGCAAAAAGGAAAGAGCAAGAACTGGCAGTAACAACAACAACAACAACAACAAGAACCCGTATGTTTAGCCTGCATTTGTGTGAGTGCTGTGTGTATAATGCTTGCGGTTAAAATTTGGCAGCTAGCAACAAAATATGTAGAAAAAATAAATATATGTGTATATAAATACATATATATATATATATATTTATATTTGAAAGCTATGCAAAAATTAAATACAATTTGTACATATTCCGTCTGTAAATACCGAAATGCGGTAAACAATAATGTAAGCATCCATGCAATTGTGTGCGTGCGCACGGCTGTGTGTGTGTGAATGTGTCTGTGTGTGTGTGGACAATCAGTTGTCAATGAAGCTGTGCAGTTAACTGCTCTCTTCGCTTGGCTCTTGTTTATGTTGTTCCGCTCTAACAACGGCTCAAATGTGGCGTGTGTGTGTGTGACACCCAACAAAATAAATGCGTGTGCGTGTGCGTGTGTTTGCCTTAGTTGTTTCGAACGTAAAATCAACCTAATTTTCATATTGTTTGTCGAACTTATCAGCGCGACATTGAAAATATCAAGAATATGTAAAAAGCTTGAGTTTTGTTTTAAATTCAGCAACAAAGTTATCAAATTTACCGCAACAATATATATGTGTGTGAGTGTGTGTGTGTGTTGTAAACCAAATTCCGTTGGCTAATTCGTGAACACGCGCCCATCTCTAGCCCGTAAGATTGTGTGAAGCCAAAGCGTCTGGCTTAAGCCAAGTTCAATTTCAAGCAAATGTGTATTTCTTTCAGTTAATTTTACGACTTTTGTAAAGTTCATCACACGGCGAGTCGACTAATGAAACGACAACGAAATAAAACCAAAAACAAAATAAACAAGAACAATAAAAAAATTAATAATAATAAATACTAAACGGCTATATTTTTATATGTTTGGAAAATAAGCGGCTGTGTTTTAGTTAATTGAAACGTAGTTAGAAATTCGTTGTCAAGATTTGTTATATTTTTTTTCTTAACAAGTGCAAAAAAAAAAAAAAAAAAAGAACAAAACCAAATACAAAATTAACTTTCTGAACGACTTAAAAGTGCGCTAAAACATTTGTGGCTCAAGCGTGAGTAGACAGAAGCTTAAACTTTCGCCAATCGCTATGTAAATATGTGTATGTATATATATATATATATATATATGTATATAAATATATATGTATATGTATATATGCATTTCATATTTTGCCTCACAATTGCCATAAGTTACTTTCATAACCGCCTACTCCTGCCACCCACTCCTAAATATTTTGCCATACTTTGCCCACATACATATGCATAAGTGTAGCATACACTCAGCTGCACTACAGTCAAACACACACACACACAAACACACACACACACGCTTGCTTGACTGCCACTAACAAATCCTCAAATACACTCAAAACTTTTTGCTCTATTTATAATAATAAATATGTTCCATTTCTTACCCTCAAAAAAAAAAAAAAAACAAAACTCCTTAAAAATCTATGCAAAACTGCGCGTCGTGCTCAAATATTCGAAATAAATTACAACGCAAATTGCTGCAACCAACAACAACTACAACAACAACAAATGGACTTTGCTGGTGAGTAAATGAAGCGGCAACTAGCAACCCCCTAGACAATATGTAGTTACCCCATTTACAGTTAACTGGGCACGGCAGTCGGCTGACTTTTTTATTTCTATTTATGTTTTCATTTTTATTGCGCTGCCACAAAGAAAAGATACATTTCTGTACAGGATAACAGCCACGTCGACCCAATTTGGGAGCAACACAACAGTTGCTGTGGCCCGTGGCCCTGCGTGCGTTATCACATTAGGCGAGTGCCGCTGCCCTACCCTTGGGATGGCATTTGCCACGCCTCGAATTTGGTTAACAGCTAAGCATTTGCTCATTCACAACAGCAACCCCACTTTTCAATGAAAATCGTCACTCTCTGCCCACTCGCTCTCCCTCTCCCTCTCTCTCACTCTCTCGCTCTCTGGCGCTTTGAGCGAATGTGTGTCACGGCATTTGCTTTAAGAGTCTGCCTCCCAGCTCGACAACCCCCACAGGCCGAGGGCCTGAAAATATTTAAATATTTATCAAAATATGCACAAGTTTATGTATTTGTTAATAAATCAATGCGTTGCCCTGGCAACGCGGTCAAAACATTTAACTCAAAGTTCAAATACCTTAGTTGGAACTACTATTTAGTTGTTCAGAAAAAAAATAAAAAAAAAACCCCAGCTGTTTGGCAAATATTTTGGGCTGATGTCAGCCTGGGGCTGGGCGCGAGGTCTCGCCAAAGCCAAAAATCAATATTGAAACAGCAATCGAATATCGAAGCACAAAAACAAAGATATTGTTGAATAGCAAGCATAAGAATACACACACGGATACATACACACACACATACACACACACATATCTGTAGATAAACATTGAAACTTATCGCTTCAAGCATTGTCATTGTCCTGACTGCTTGTTGTCCTAGCTGGGCAATCGATAAACTGAGACAACGGCAAAAACTAGCTGCGCAAGCTGTGTGAACTTTGCAGCTGAACTTTGCTCGAGCAGCGGCAGCGGCAGCAGCGGCAGCAGCTCAACTTGAACTTTGCTTACACAACAGTTGTCAGACCTGAAAGCAACATGAGCTGACTGGGTGCGAATAAATTCATACTTTCTAAATGAGTTTGGGCCGTTGCCCAATTACAGCAGCTTCATGACAACATTGCGTATGCGTAATGTCAGAGTTATTAGATGAGAGTACGCAATGCGCATACGCCATGTGCGCCATTTCCGCTGCGCTTAATAATGATGACGAGATCTAACCAAAATTGCAGATTTCATGCGCCATTAACCAGGGAGAGCAGTATAGAATGTTGGTGTGTGCCAAAGGTCGGGGCTTGATTTGTTTATAAATAAAAGTCGCATGCCGCTAATTATTGCCTATTTGATGTGAGTATTTATGACTGGCGTAGCTGCCAATCAACTCTAATAATTGTACTAGAAATCTAAGTGATAAGGAGGCCTAGGCAAGCTACCGCGCCTGTCTGCCATTGAATCACAATCCAAACAAAGCCAAGCATTAGTCTTACGCTTTCGCTCTGACTGTGCGAGATTTCATATTCTTTGCAGCTAGACAACACCCATTTGCTTACGATGACGCGCTCTCAATTGAAAACAAATATTGAGCGCCCGTTAAAATGACATCAGCACATGTATTTCAGCAACAAATTTATATATTTATATATATATTTTACTGACCCAATAAAAGAGTGTTAATGACGCAGACTTTAACTGATAAAGCTTAACAGCTAAGATAGCTACATATATGAAACTGTATTCTTATAGATAATGCTTCGATAGTTATCTGCAAGGCACTTACCATTCCCAACACATTAGGCGCTAATCAATTAATATAAATTGCTAATACTTTATAAACACTGAGGCCTTGCCTGGCGGGTTGACTGTGCGGTTAGCTGTATTATCTTACTGAATCTCTATTTTTAGTGGCAAACAAAGCCGCCAACGTGGAGCCCTACGCAGCAGTCGCAAGACCTTAGCGGAGGGCCAGATCAGCTGTGCTTGTTCTCATTATTTAATTACTGCACCATATTCAGATGGCGCAATGCATGAGCGCAACTCCGTTGCCAGCCCATTAAAAGTGCTGCTTATGACCCGCCTAACGGTTTTCGCGTGCAATTAAAAACGGGAAACACGAACCATGGAGCCCGTGTCTCTGGCCAACCTGTTCTAAATGCTCGACCCTCTTGCAAATTTCCAACTATCATTTCATTTAATTAACATTGCAAAAAGTTCTATAATTCATTTCTTATATTACATGAATTAAATTTCTTATTTATTTACCAGATATATTTAGCTTATTATTCTTAATACAAAATTATTCTTGTTAATACTAAATTATTTGAATTTGTATTTTATTTAAATTAGAGTATCCCTTTCAGTTTTTTTAAATTTGTAAAAACTTTTGTAATTTTATAAAAATTAAATTATTTATTCAATAAATTTAATCTAATATGTTTATGCTAAATTTATTTTAATTTTAATTATTTATTTGAATTTGTATTTTATTTAAATTAGAGTATCTCTTTCAGTTTTTTTAATTTTTGTAAAAATATTTTTATTTTATAAAAATTAAATTATTTATTCAATAAATGTAATCTAATATGTTTATGCTACATTTATTTTAACTTTAATTTATTATTTATAAATTTATTTGATTTATAATTAATTAATCATTTTATTTTAATTTTTTTGCATAATTTATATATTAAATTTCTTCATACATTTTTCTTTTATATTCAAATTTCTTTCTCTTTAAAATTTTATTTGATTTTATTTACTTTAATTAATAACTTATTATTGTTAAAATAGTTGACATTTATTTTATTTATTATTTTATTTTATTTTATTTATTTTTTTAATTATACCCATTTCTACTAAATACTAGTTTCTTCCCTTCCATTCCATTCATTCAATTTAAATAACATTTATATATTTATTTCTTATTTGAAACTTGAAAATATGAAATTCAATGAAATAAATATTTAAAAAGAATGTAATAAATTTTATGATTTAAATAGTAGATTTTATATTTTATGTACATGATAAGCAGAATAACTTGTTCTCTGTTTTCAATTGGCAAACATTTTTGAAGTATAAAAATCTTTGATTCATTCATTGATTCATTTGCTATCTGAAGTATAAAATAAACAAGATTTAATTATCTGGCGATTTACTCATTCACTGTCGATCTGAAGCTAAATACATTTACTTAAGTGCACTTAAGTCTAAGAACATTTAGTTGCTTTAACGTTCACATTTGTTGGCTGATTATTTACAACTTATATATAAATTTATATATATATATATATATATATATATATATATATATATAGATATTTATATATATATACATATATTGGTTGCTAATGAATTGGGAAAAATCTGTTTGGCATTGCAACGCCGGCGTTTCCTTAACAGACAATGAAGAAGATTTGTTCATTGTTAACACTTGTAAATTCTTGCTGCCAGAAGCGCGGCACAGTGGGGCACATGGCGCAGTTTTCTGAGGGTTTATTACTTTTTCCGATAACTCATCTCATTTCCTTATTATCGTTAATGTGACTCCGTGCTTTTAAGCCTTGCGTGCATTCTATTAATGATAGAAACGTGCACGCATTTGCTGCAGCGCCAGAGCTGTCGCTGCGTGAGCTGCGCAGTCAGCAGTCAGTAAATATTTATTTGTGTGTGTGTGTGTGTGTGTGTATGTGTGTTATTTGCTATGAATACATAAGAGAAGCTTATAATAATGCGTACATCAACTTGATGAGCTCATAGTATCTATTAGTCGCATCGTTCTAACTAAAGTTATTTTATTTATTGTATTTGCAAATTTGTTTCATTTATTTAATATATATATTTATATTATATTATAAATAAATATAAATTTTACACTAAATGCATTTTATTTGTTTATTTAAAGCAAATTTCTTTATAATTTATTTATATTCGCAAATTATTGTATTTTAAATGCAATATTTAGTGATAGTTTTGATCAATGCTTTGCCCCACTGTGCCACAACGATCGGCAGCGAAAGATGCGTTCGGTATGTTCATCATTCAGTTGTTGTTTGGCTCTGTCTTTTTTTCTGTTTTACAATATTGCTTTTGTTCTATGCTTAAAAATACCCACGAATACTTGTTGCTCTCGTAAGAGCTGTTGGCCTGCGGCGCCCCTCGCCGCCCCTTTTGGCACAGTGGGGTCAATAGACGAGCCGTTGAGTCAAAGTCAACGGCGCAGTAAGAGCAGCCAAACAGATTTATATGCAACTGTACATAGGTGTACATATATTTGATGTATGTATACATATACACATACACATATATATATATATGTGATTCGAAAGCCATTCGCAAATAACATGAAACAGATTTCAGGCGCAGCTACAAATATTTTGCAACAAATAATGGCCAATGGCTCGATTCGCTTGCCAAGAAATTGAACAACTAGGCAATTGTTTAAGCATTAACGGCTTTACGAGTGAGAGCCACATGCCGCGCTCTCATTTGATGTAATCTTTGACCTGTCCACAAAATTACTTCAATTCGCATTGCGTTTCACTTAATAATTTGACTCAATTTGTTGCAGGCTTTTAGCAATTTGTGCTTACCAAAAAAAAAAAAAAAAAAAAAGAAAAAAAAATTCTTACGTCATTTCTTTTTGTGTTTTTTGCGAGTCTGCCGAATGGCTTATACACGTATGTATTTATTTATTTACATACAGTTGGCCTATGCTTCTTCACTGAGGGCATTTCAATTTTGTTATGCCTTTTGCTACGCACAAGTAAATTTAACATTTGCGGAGGGAGCTTTAAGTCTGTGAATTTTATTTTAGTCTTGTGTTATTTGTGTAAATTTAATTTTAATTTTTCTGCTGAAGAAAATAATAAGAAAATAATATTAAGAATAATTAAAGAATAATTAAGATATTTTTTTTGTTTTTATTTCTTTTTTTAAGAAATAAAAATCTGAGCTAAAGAACTTACAAAGTTTGTAAGATATTAGACTGTATATGGTTTTATTTTAAAGCCATGTAATTTTATGAAATATATGAAATCATTCCAAAAGCGTCTTTGGCTTAGTTGCTAATGCTTAAAGCGCTTGGCACAATTTTAATGGATGAATGTGTGTAATGCTTTTACGCCTCAATTTGAGTATACTCTCTATGTCGAATCCTTTCCCTTCTTCTCAATTTGAGTATACTCTCTATGTCGATCTTCTTTACTTCTAGCTCTTTCCCGATCTCTCCCTCTTGTTCTCACTCCTTTTTTTCTCTCTCACTCTCCCTCTCATTCTAGCTCTGAGTATAGATCTCGCTCCCTCCCGATCTCTCCCTCTTGTTCTCACTCCTTTTTTTCTCTCTCACTCTCCCTCTCATTCTAGCTCTGAGTATAGATCTAGCTCACTCCCGATCTCTCCCTCTTGTTCTCGCTCCTTACTTCTCTGTCACTCTCGATCTAACCTTCTCATACTGGCGCTCACTATTGATCTCTCCCTCTCATTCTAGCTCTCCATTTCTCTCTGTCATTTTCTAAAAAACTTCAGTTATATTTTGAGTTGTTCTTGATGTTAAGAGAGTCTTCTCGACGACACTCACATTTAGATTATGTAAGCGTGAAGGTCGCAATTGTCATTGCGTATTAAATTAAATAATAAAATTATAAATTGCATTCACATGCTGAGATCACCTAAGACGAAGCTAAACCAAATGGAAAATCCTAGAGAATACTGCCATAGCCAAATGTTATCGATAAGTTAAACTGAAATGTTATCGACCTATATTGTTCGATTATGTTTGTTAGAGCATTCAGCATTCTGCGATATTTTTGTATTCCACTTTTTGTTTTGTTTTTTCGTTTCTTTTGTTTTTTTTTTGGCATGTTCTTCGAGCACGTCGCGACCTCAAAAAGTTATGACGTCAATAGTTGCCAGCCTGCCGCACTGTCGGCTCCAGTGTGAGGCATTCTCAGTGGCTCTAGAACTCCTCTCTCTCTCTCTCTCTCTCTTTCGCTCTCTATAGCTCTGTGCGTCGGCGCATTTGGCGCTTGGCCACCTTAATCGGCGACGTGAGATACACACGTTGGGGGCCCGCGAATTGTGTTCAGTTTCATTTCGGTTCGGTTTTAGAACAAAACGATTTTCATTTGAGTTTTTCTCCTTATTTGACGTACTTTTTTGCCTTATTCCTTTTGCCAAAATATAAAATTAATATACAAATAGATATAAATTAAATTAATTTTATTCATTTTGTTTTTCTTCTGTTTTTGTGAGAGTTATTTTGAAACACATAAATATATTTTCTGTTCTTGCTGTGAGTGGAAAGCTTTTTCATAATTTCTAATGAAAAAATGTTCAAAGCTCTATAAATAGAAAATGGCTACACACAGATCGCAGAGATCCCCGAGCCAGTGGCGTTTATTATTGTACATATATATAAATATATATATATATATATATCTTTATATATATGTGAAACTATATACATATGTGGGCCAACTGTTTCGTATTACTAACCCATCCATTTCGCGTTTCAGACTTTGTTATCATAATGATGCTGTCTCATTGCTGGACCTGCGCCATGCTCTGCTAAACAATGGATCTGGCAGATCAAATCGATGACTATATCTGTTCATTCGAGGGACTTGGTGACTTAACAATGGACTCCTTAGCAATTTTCGTATTCTTGTGGGCCGTGCTGGCCCTCTTCTCCGTCTGGCTGTGCAAGCTGCTCTACCGCAAGTATCTAAATAAGGGCGCCAGCAGCGCCGCCACCTCCAGTGCCGGCAACAGTCGTCAGAGCAGCGTCGCTCCGGGCGCTGCGGCCAAGCCAGAGAAGCGACTGTCAGAGCCGCGCGATCTGCTGGCCACCAAGAGCAAGGTAGAGGACTTATCGAAGACACCAACCGGTGGCTCAGCGGGGCGCGGACGTTCCACAGCCTCGCCCCTGGGCGGCGGCGGCGGCGCCGCAGTCGGACCGCGTCGTCGTATGGTGCGCCAGAGTTCGACGGGGCCGGAGAATCGCAAAAAGCGCTATGTGCCGCCGCCGTCAAATGTGGTCGGACCCGAAACGGTAAGTGAAGTCACCACTGATTCAGCTCTGACATCAGCTCAAATGAGATTTCGCCATTGCAGAGCTCCGTGACATGGACAAGCCAAGTGTTTCGCTGGCTATACAGCGATCTAGTTATAGTCAACGAGCTGCTCATGTCCTGGGTGATAGCCATCAACGACACACTGCGCAAATCCGTCGAGGAGGTGAGTACATGACATCATTCCCCAGCTGCGTCCTCGCCATATGAGGTCATTGGGAATACTCTTCCAGCTTCAGAGCGAGCGTGCATTGACCTCTGAGCTGGCGACGTGGCCTCGACTTTCAACTTGAAAATCTAAAAAGCAAAAACAAAACTTTGCCTAGCTCAGTCGCTCAGTTGCTCAGCTCAGTCAGCCGTAACCGGCGTAGAAACGCGTTTTGAACACAGCTTGCTTAGCTTTTGTGTTTTCTTTATCGACGTCGCTCCCCGAACGTAGGCCAAGGTCAGAATATTTATTTTTGTGAGTTGTGCGTTTCATAATGTTAGTTATTCACTCGCAGTTTTATCTGCCTCGGCTTCGACTTCGACTTCGACATTGACTTCGGTTTTTGTTTCTGTTGTATTTCGGATTGCGTTCACATTCATATGAATCGTCGCTTACGTAATGTCGCGAGAACCAGAAACTGCCCGAAACCACTTTGTCGCCAACAGGTTTCCAGACCACTGGCTAGCCGCTAAGGCACTTCAAGGCGGCATCCTTCATGCCGCAGATGACGGCCAATCAATGAGAGCAATGAGAGCTCGATAAATGTATCGATTTATATATCTTTTAGAATATATTATAAATTTATAGTGTTTCTGCAATGTTATCGATTATACTTATTTCAATATCCACGAATGATTAAATTAGTCATACATTTTATGATCTTATATGGGTAGACTTTTTACTTTAAGATTGCACGATTATTGATAGATGTTACTAAAGGAAATTGACTGACCGATATATATGTATATATATATTGATAAGCCTCAATGAGTGTATGAATAAAGAATTTTATTATTTATTTCAATTTATCGATAACAAGTAAACTTCGATATATATATACGTATGCGAGTACGATTATAATATATCTAAAGTTAGTTTTATAAACATCCCTTTCAATTCACAACTATTTCGAATCGATAAATACTTATAATCGGATTTAAAATTCTATTTAATTCGATAACAGATTTTAAGGCAAACAATTGAAGGCAAAAAGATTCTTTTTATTGATAATACATATATTAATACATAAATCTATTAAAGAACCCACAGTTAATTCGGCTTTTGCACTTATCGATAACAAAAGTAGAACTGAGATCAATAATCAGCAACTTTCATTTCACTTGCAGCATGGCGTAGCAGTTGAGGTGGTGCGCGTACTGCCGGACAGTCCAGCCCCGGCCCTAAACAATATATTTTGCAATTGCGAGGAGCAGAATCCCGCTGAAATGGTGAGTGGAGTGCGTCGATAAATGATTAACACATGCTAACTAGTGTTTTGCCTCGTGCAGCTCATCACCTTTGACTGCGACGCGATGCCCGTGCTGCAGGTGAAGACGTTTAGACAGAAGTCGGGCAAGGTGGAGACCTCGCATTACAAGGTCACCGTGTCGCGATTCCGTGCACGCATGTCGATACCCATCAACTACAATACGCTTAAGGGTGAGATGCGTGTCGACGGCTATCCGGACGTGAGTACCGCACAAAGATATATGGCTGGTGTTGAGCTAACTGCGATTGCATAATGTACACACACAGGTGCGCATCGCCATGAACAGCGTGGGCGCCATCAAGGCCATGGATCAGGATGAGCAGCAGCTGCAGACGGTCATCAGCGACATATTGACGACGGCGCTGCGTGAGACCGTCTATCCGGTTGACTTCTCCATCTACTCGACCTGCCCGCGCGCCGAAGTGGAGCCCCTGGACTTGCCCGTAATCTATCCCGTGCACTATGATTCGCTGGCGGTGAGAGCGTGCAGAGAGCAGTGAGAAGCGTGTTCTGTGTTGCGTGTCGTTTTCGTCTTTTCAGTTTCCTCCACACACACACACACACAGGCAGAGAAATGTTGTGTACAGTGATGTCGCCCAGTCAACTCCAAGCACCACACAGACAGCGTCAGACAACACTCTTCTCATTGTTCTAACGCCAGCAGCACCCAAAGACACACAGTCTTCTTGTATCTATCATAAGTCAGCTGAGTGTTCAGCTTATGAAATTCGTCTTGCTCCGTGTCTATAACTTTGATCCATTTCACATATGTGGACTAGTTAAGGCTCATCTCTATCTTACTCTCTTTTGCGCTCTCTCTTTTCAGGGCAATCAATACTTTCAATATTATTACAATTACTAAATATATAAATACATATGTATATGTATATATATCACCCCCTTGAGTTCCTCTTGCATTCGATTAAAGGCGAATTTCATAAGCTTCTCTCTCTCTCTCTCTGTCTCTTTCTCTATTTCTCTCCTTGAGTCAATTCAATTCTGTTAATTCATTCATTATCACTCGCTCACTTGCATGCTCGGCCACACACACAGCAGCACAACATGGAGCATCTGGGATCCGGCATGCTGCGCGACTCCCAGCACATGGTATCCGGTCGTCGTTTGCTCGTGAAGATCGTCAAGGGCGACGGACTGAAAGATGCGCACGAGCCGTACGTCGTCATCGAGATGGACGAGCCGGCGCAGAAGAACCAAACGGGCACCCAGCGAGGCAGCAAACCCTACTGGGATGAGCATTTTCTATTGTATGTCGAGCTCGTCACTGATCTCTGGTTGCAATTCTAAGCGATGTCTTTGTCTGTCTTTTCAGCGAACTCTCCCCACAATCGGCTGAAATACTCTTTGAGGTCTACGATCATCCAGTGATTGCATCGGATCCGCCCAAGTTCCTTGGCCTTGGACTCGTCGGCATTGACGAGCTGGCCGTGGGGCCCGCCTCCACGCAGCTGCTGCAGCTGCAGCCACGCCCCTACGAGACGCAGCCCGTCGCCGGCTCAATAACCGTCGACTTTGTCTTTATTGAGGGCGCCGAAATTCCAGCGCACGCGCGTCCCAACCGCCTGAAGGAGGCCCTGCGCCTGAGCACGCCGGCCATCAACGAGCACATACGCAACGGCGCCGATCTGGCCGATGCCGCGGTCCGTGCTCTGCAGGACGGCACGCTCTCCTCCGGCTCCAGCGCCGGCGGCCAGCCCAGCAAGAGCACCCTGATCATACACAGCGTGCAGCGGGTGAGTTCTCGGCCTCTCGCATTTCCTTCGCGATCTGCCCACATTTTCTTTTGGTTTTCACATTTCTTTTTATACATTTTCTTTTTGGCCATTTTCTTTCGTTTTCATTTCCCACAGAACTCGACCAATCCACACGCATTTAAGGTAACATCCGCGCCAGTCTTCAGCCCGTCCTCAAGTTTATTTATGCTCTCTCTCTTACAATTTTGAGTTTGAATTTGCATTTGCCTAATTATGTGCTAATCGCCTAGATCAGATGCGTACATCCCATCATACTTATGTAGCTAATCTGATAAAATTGTTTCTCGTTCTGTTTATTGATCGTTTTGCCTAACTCCCGCGCTTATCTAACCCAACACACGTATTGAATCGCTGCGGCCAGGTCGAGCTGAACAAAGATGGCCAGTTCGAGGTGACCGAAAAGGAATCGCCCACGGAGCTCGATCAGGTCGTGGCCCAGGCCTTCGAGCGGGCCGCCAACGAGGCGGCCAATGCGAGCTCAAGCGATCTGGTCGATAGTCCAGCCAGCGAATCGCCCAATACGACAGGTAACACAGGTAACACCAACGAGGAGACCACAGCCGAGGTGAGTAGCACGCAGGAGTTCCGAGTTCACAGCATGGCATGCCGCAACCGAGTTCAAGTTTCCTGTCCAACTGAATCCACACTGCGATTCTAACCGCGCTTCCTTTCGCAGTTTGGCCAGCCAAATGCCGCCTCGTCGCCGAATGGCAGCGGCTATCACAACAACTACAGCCTAAATGGCGCAAACAATATCACCGGCCAGTCCAATGGCAGCGGCAGCGGCAGCGCCTACAACACGAACAGTTTGCCCCGCAATGGCGCCTCCTCGCCGTATTTGAGCCAGCAGCAGTCGGGTCTGGATCTGGACGATCGTGGACGCAGCAAAAAACGTAATTTCTTTGGCACCCTCAAGAAGCGTCTCAGTCGTTCCAAAACCCGCACCCTATCGGCCGATCAGCCCAATAACAACAACCATAATTCACAATCAGCCAACAATACAACATCAACAGCCACAGGACTCACTCGAACAGCCACAGGAACCCTCAATGGTGAATCTTCCCGTTCATTATCTGTCGATCGTGCCACTCTGTCTAAAAGCAATTCACTTGGTAATTACCCCAAAGTCCACTTCACGACATCATCACATACACACGCACACACACACATACTCTCACACACACTCACCAGACTAATGAACATTTACATTAGATCGTATCTAACTTAAAGCACTAAAGCATGTTTATCGTATTTGTAGAGCCTTTAAAGTGGAACAAAATATGATAATTATTTTACAATTGCAAAATGCATGCAATAAATATGTTTTTATTTAATTATTTTCATAGTGTATTTAGCGTATTTTGAGCTTTGGTAATTAATTAATCATTAATGAGCAAAACAGCATAGAAAATGCAAAGTAAAAATTAAAAATAAATAAATAAATAAATATATATATATATATATATATATAAATAAATATATATAAAATTGAAAATAAATATAAATAATTAAGATGCATAGAAAATGCAAGAATATTATTAAATTAAATTTTACACCAATTTTAAAAACAAATAATTGATACAAGAATATAGTTTATTTATTTTGGATAGTTCTTACAATTTTTAAAAATTAAAAAAAAATAATAATAAATTACTAATAATTAAAAAAACACTATTCATATAATATAATAGTAATTTGTAATCAAATTTAAAAAAATTACTAATAATTAAAATATTATATTTTAATAATCATAATAAAATAATATATTAATCAAATAAAATTATTATATATTTATTATTAGTAATTGCTAATAATAATATATATTAATAATTCCAAGTAATAAATAAACTATTTTCTTGTTTCGCAATTATTTGTTGTCTGTAAAATATTTATATGAAATTAAGTTAAAGAAATAGGCATTTATTTATTTATAATATAAAAAGCGTAGATATGCAATATGAATTATGATTTTATATTATACAATTATTTTGGTAATTTTACTTTTTATACTTATATTTTAAAAATATGTATAATAAGGTAACAACAAATTTTTAACTAAAGAAAATTTTAATTCCTCATTTAAAGAAAGCTATAAAATATTAAGAGCTAAAGAGAAAATACTAAAAAAAATGATGTAAATATTTTCATATAGAATCAGAATGCTATTAAGATAATAAATCTGTTGTTCATATATGAACAATAAATATCTATATATATACATTAAATATATGAATATATACATTATATATATTCATATATATAGCACATATATATATTATTTATATTCGTGTAAGAATTTTAGTAAAGTTTCCACTCATATGTTAATCATTTCGTCACATTTACAAAAATATTACCTAGCATCTATATGTTTTTCATATCTATGTCATATATACACGTATATATCTCAGTTAATATCCCGATTGCCCCTCGTTTTGTGTAGTCCCCTAACTGTAATTTCACTGTTCTTTGCTCTACTCTCTCTTCTCTCTCATTTCCGAATAACGCTAACGAAATAACTCAAACTGTCTGCCGCACATCAAAACCTGTATGTACCTCCTCTAAAAATTCTTTCTATGTATCTAATATGTGTATTACACACACACACACACACACACCTGTTAAACTGAACACGAAAACTGAATTTTATTTATAAATTATTTCCTTTATATAATTGAGTACACTTCTCTTTTGTTAATTTGGTTTAAATGATGTTTTTTTTTTTTTCATATTTATTTATTTTCATATATTTTGGGTGTATTCGGGTGTTTGGTGTGTGTGGATCTTATGATATATCTATATATATATATAAACGCAACAATAACACAACAACAACAACAAAAACCATCATCAACAACAACAACAACAACAACATGCAATTGAAGGACCCCGCATGGGCATTGGCACCTCCATCACCGACCACTCACGACGCTCTTCAATTTCAGAATCCTCAGCCATCTCGGGTTTCTCCTCGGCTAGCAACAAGACCTACGTGCACGAGGCATCCACCTTGGTACTGGAGACCGTGGAGAATGGCATTAAGCGGTTAGCATTAAAATAATTTATATTTAGTTTGAGTTAAAGAAGCTGTGTGGCAGGGTAACGGAGTCGGACACAGCCGCCTGTAGCTTTTCTATTGTTTATTTATTTAATAATTATTTTTTATGTGCTTTCAGGCATTTCATTGTGCCACTGGCCATTGCACAGAGGCCTCGCTGGCGCCGCAAGGGCACCAAACTGCACATCTACAACGATCACACCTTCATAGCCAAGCATCTGAGCGGGTAAGTCGAAGAGAGAAAGCGTGTGAGAGAGGGGGAGATTGATTGAAAAGCTTGAGTGAGGAAGAAGTGTAACGAAATGAGCGTAATGAGTGAGAATCATGCGCGAGAGGCGAGTGAGATTAACTAACGAAAGAGCGAGGGAACTAAAGAAATGAGAGAAACAAATAAGTGAACGGTATGTTAGAAAACCAACTGAGAGAGCAGAAACAGAAGAGTGAAAGAAAAACGAGGCAAAGCAAATAATTACAGAATGGCAAAGGAGATAAAAAGGGAAGCAAAAAGGAGCATGAAATGCTGAAAGTGAGAGCGCCAGACAGAGGCAGAGAGATCAAGAATATGAGCGAGAGAGATAAAAAATGAATGATAATGAAATCAAATGTGCAGAAAATTGAGAAGTAAAGAGTAGAGCAAGGGCTAAGTATACTAAATGTATAAATGTTAAGGATAGAGGAGATCTTATTGACATTAAGATAGCCCCCGCTCTGGCTTAACATAATTTTCTTCTTTTCATCTGCAGAGGTGGCTTGCAGTGCTCGATCTGCATGAAGTCCATACCCAGGCGGCCGGGCAAGCAGGGCTACGAGTGTCGCGACTGCCAGTTGATATGTCACAAGCAATGTCACGTCCGTGCTCCGCAAGCGTGTCCCAATCCCACGGTGCTCTCCATGGAACTGTAAGTCTCTGCTTGCATTTACCGATCGCTTACCTAATTTAATTCTCTTTAATATATCAATATATATTTATATATAATATATCGTTTATATACGGTGGTTGGCTTTAGTAATTCAAGTACTAATTTGTTTTTTCGTTCTTTATTTCTCTCTTCTTTTAAACACACCCACACACACACACATGAACAAACGTCCCCTTCCCTGCTCAATTGACAATTTAGAACCTCATATCCGGTACTCTCAGAGCGAGATTTGACTCTGTAGTTAACATAACTTACACTTAAATATCCAATATGAAATACTTAACATCGAATAATATTCTATTTCTATCTCAATTTCTATTGTAATGTCCGCTACAACATTTTATTTGCAATTATTTCATTATAAATTTTCGTTTCTTTTTCTTTTACTTCATTTTGAGTTTTGACGTCAAGATTTTGTTTATTTCAAAATTTGAATTTTATTTTATCATAGCAGAAGTTTCTGGTCAGAATGTAAATCGATATCCATTGTTCAGCTGCTTTAACATATTTACTGTTAAATAAATTGCGCATTCTCTTTAAGCGTATACCGTTACTTTAATTCTAGACATTTATAAAGCAACATACACACACACACATCCACGTATCGCTTACTCCATTTACAGTTCACACAGCTTTCGTAACCTGCATCGATCACACACAAACACACACAGTCAAACAAACAGATGCTTGCACAAGCAAACAAGCATCGAAATTCTCATACGCAGTCATCAACACTAACACATGTTGCTATTCATGTATAAACTAAAGCAAACACACTCACACAAACATTTAAATATCTTACTTCATATTTGTTTTCACACAGTGTTCTAACATAATTTCACACATTTTTCTATTTCACTCAACACATGGACACAGGATAATGATTGATCAGTAAAATTTTAAGCGCACAATTTAAAAATAATATTTCACAAATATGAAGAGGAAGAAAAGAGAAGCAGTAGAATAAGTATTTAATCAATAAATATTGTATTTTGACGTCAAGATCAGTTTATGTTCAACATTCAAGCGAGATATTTAGCGAGCAGACAGAATATTAATTTAGGCAAATTGTTCAGATCTTCCGTTATCGTTCACTAATTTTGGACAATGGGTAAGAAATGCAGCTGCACGCATGCTAATGTTCCAGTTAACAGTTGGCAATTTACAATAACAGCTTTTTGAATAACAGCCAAAAACAAATTTTGCTTTCTGTTTATCGATAAGTTTTTGATTCGATTTGTTGAGCTATCGCCTGAAAACAATCAAATGTTATCTTAATGAGAATGTTTTACTTAATTTATTTATAAATTATTTAACGAATATTATTTGTTTTTTAAATTCCATCTGTACTTTGTTTACTGTTTCAATACAAATTTTGGTTTAGCTGCCGCCTGTAGTTCGTTGTATTTTAGTATGAAATTTATTTGTTGTTTAATGCTTGTTAAAATGTTATTAACAAATATAGAATGCGTGTCTAATTCATTTTTAATTTTTTTTTTTTTTTCACAGAACGAAACTAAATCTAACTGCTGCGGATCGTAGCAGGAAATTATAAAGAATTCTACAATAACAAAAATGCGAATCGAAATAATATATATAAAGAAATATATATATATACTTAATAATAGTATGCAATTTATACACACTGAGCGAAAGTGAAGTCGTCTAGTAATATTGAAATCCTAAACTCTCATAAAAAATAACAACAATTTATAAACCTATAATCTATATATAAATAATTATGTTATTTATTTTATATTCGAGTGCAATAATTTGGGTTTATTTTTAAACTGTTTTCCTAACTTAACTGAAATTATTACAGAGAACTTGGATATTTTGTATTTTTACCATCACGAATAATAATTGTACAAATTTGAAAAAAATTTTAAATAAAAATTGAATGGCAAAAAGCAATTTTGAAATTGTTGTAATTGGTCACACTAAACTGTGAATTGAGTTGGCAATGCTGCGTGCTGAACAGCTGCTTAGTCATTAATCGAGTATATGTTAAGGTTACGCTTACGCATTTCGATTGTTTCTAACGCTCCCAATTGAGTATAACAGCGGCTTTTGTTAACATCTCCAATGACAATAAGCATTTGGACAAGCAACATATTTAAGCAGACAGTATTTGGAAACATTCTTATCACGTAATAATATATTTTGATTAAATAGGTGAATATGAAACAATTCTGAAATAGATTTATTCAAAAATATCTCACTAGCAACACTGTTCATTAAGCAACATGTCCCCAAACATTACTCAAATTTGTGGCAACATTTGCTGAACATGCTATTTAACAGTGCCATTTGAGTGTGCGAAACCTGGTTAAAAAATGTAGGTGCGCGCATTGTATTTGTATTTGTTCTTGCGCTGCACTCGTCGGTCGGTCGGTCGCGTATATTATTTGTGTTCTGAACGAGTGTGTGCGATTGTAGTGCGTAAAAATTATTCATTAAATTGGAATAAAAAAATAATAAATTGATCAAGTAAGCACGTGTGGATTTCAGTGCATTGATAGCTTAATTCTAATGCCAGCTAATACTGGCATCAACAACAGCAACAACAAATATCGCGTGCGTGCCGTGTTAGTGGCCAACAGAACGGCAGACACGCCTCGCGACTGCGACTGCGACGCGACGCGACGCGACATGGAATCAAAATCATACGGCCGAAAAGCAGCAGAAGCAGCACAAAAAGCTGAAGAGAAGAAGAGAAGCAAGCCGCAGTAGACTTTGCTGTCGCCGTTGCCTTGTTTTTGTGTTGTTGTCGCGTCGTCTGTGTGCGCGTTGTCTGTATGTATGTCGGTCTATGATTGCGTATGTGTGTATATATATATATATATGTGTGTGCTTGCCAACGCCGCCGTGTCTGTCGCGTGTGTTAGTGCGATATATATTTCCAATTGGCATCTGTTTATATTTTTATATGCGTCTATATAAAATATATAAATGCTTAAATTAATAAGGCGACACACAAAAGTGTTCAACCAATAATAATGTTAAAAAACAAAGAAAAATAAAAATATTAAGCGAACAATTTTTGGTCGTTTTCGCTGCCCGTGGCTGTCGCCGTCACCGTCGCCGTCGCCGCCGCTGTTACTGCCACTTGTTTTTCCACTTTTGCGACCGCGACGCCGTTCGTGAACGCCTCTGCCGCCGCTCTCGCTTTCTCTCACAGTGCAACGCCAACGCTAACGCCGCCGCGTTTATCATTATTTTGACTATCATCGTTGTTGTTGTTGTTGCTGTTGTTGCTGTTATTGCTATTGCTGCTGCGGTTGTTTTCCTTGTTGTTGTTGTTGTTGTTGCTGCTGCTGCCGATATTGTTGTGTTACCGTGTACGCTTTAATTTCGCCTCGTTTCTGTTCTATTCCGTTTTGTTACGGATATATCATGATTATATTTCTGCGGGGAAAGAGATGACCAATATATTGTTAGAAATTTGCATGTGCGTGTGTCTGTGTGTGTTAAAAGCTAATTTTCTATATTAATTGAAATTCCAGTTCTATAAATACGGCAATTGTTAACAGTTACGCAACTTAGTAAATAAAACGTAAAATATTTAACTTCGAGAAGTTTTCCAATACCCAAGAGCCGATAACGGCCACCCCCACCCCGCCCCACAACAAAAATGCAACAAATTCATAAATTTTACGATATTTGAAATTGGTAAAACATTTAACAACAACAACAACAGCAAAAACAGAAGAAGCAGCAGCAGCAGAAAGAGCAATAAAATAAAAACTGAAAGAGCTGATAGAGACAGAGCAACAGAGAGGGAGATAGACAGAGCAAAAAGCCAGCAGGCAAGCAGACAGGCAGGCAGCGAGCGCTGCTGCCTAGTGAATCGCTCTCGTCATGGCCGCTGCTCATAGTCACCACAATGCCAATTTGCTCAGCTCGGACATATCCCGGCGCAATCCGCAGGACGAGTACGATCTCATACAGAAAATTGGCTCTGGCACCTATGGCGACGTTTATAAGGTAAGTTTTTGCTCATATTGCTTTGGGCTGTCAATTTGCCAGTTGTAGTATACAACCGCACCCACACACACGCACACGCACACATACACATGCAAAGTCTAAGCGCCACTTTGCTTAAAAGAATGAATTCCTCTTTTTCTCCATCTCGCTCTGTCCTACACGCACAGACGCACAAAGGCATTGGCAGAAGAACCAAATGAAAGCATGCTTGCAATTTAAAATGCATATGTATATGAATAACATATTAGTATTTATGTACATGTGTGCGTGTGTGTGAACTCCACTTTGCCATACATCGACTTTTGTTTTGCTTCGCATTCCATCTGTATTCGCTGCTGCTGTTCCGTCTGCATGAGTGCACGTGCAGCAACCGCTTTTGGTACTCCTCCCTCTCCTTCTCTCTCCACTCTCTATCTATATCTGCCTGTCCCGCTACCTCGCCCAGTCATGCTCATTTGTACATCTGTTCATCGCATATCTAACCCCTTTGCTCCAGTGTTTTTGCTCTAGCTGCAAGGCAAAATATGTGCAATATTTTCTGGCTCTTATTTTAAATTGTTTTTTCTTTATTTTTTGTTCATATTCTTTTTCATATTTTGTTTATTTTTGTATTCGTCGACATCGATACTGTACAAAATATGATAAATGCTGCTGCTGGAGCGAACTGTCCTTGCACTTTCAATAGGAAAGGTCGCTGGAGACACGCACAAATACCCCTTATACATGCATATATAGAGAGGGTGTGGCCATAATGCATTTCTGGCGTAAGCCGCGCGTAATCCACCGCCCAGCGCAACGTATTCAAAACTGAAATTAGAATTTTGTTGAATTACTTCACCGTCTCTCTCTCTCTCTCTCTCTGCATCTCTGCCTCCCACTCTTTCGCTTCGAAGCTACGCGCGCGCATTGATTATGCGGATTAATTTCCATATGGAATTTATGTATATTGTATGCATGTATTTATGTAAATACATACATGTGTATGTGTCAGTGTGTTGGTTTATATTTATGTTTACTCATCTGCCTTGCACTGTGTTCGCAAGTGTCTGTGCGTGTGTGTGGGGATTGCATTCGCCTGCTCTGTTTTGCATGCGTCATGTGCCAAAGCCAACGGCGCACGCTTCCAATGCTCGCCGACATTTTCCAGTCTTGACACATTTATTTATTTCCACATGTGGAATTCGTTGTACTCATATTGGAATTTATTATACCATGCACACACACACATACTATCATACTATCGCTGTCTCGCTCTCTGTCTGTATTACTTCAACTCAGTCTTCACGCATTCTGTTTACAAGCAGATGTTCGCATAGCGCCAAAGCATTTGGAAAAAAAAAACGTATGTTCTCTGTTTTGAGCTTTTATTGTTTATGTAAAGTTTAAATGCACAGCGCATAAACACTGATGATGATCTAATGCAAAACAATTGTTGAATTTAACAGAATATTTAATAAAGTCCACAATGAGATCTGCCCTCGAGTTCAGGGCACGCTTTTTCCATTTCCTTGCGTGTTCTATACACTTAATATGAACAATTAAAATGAAAATGAAAATGAAAATTTTTATCAATTATGAAATCAACTGAAATGGAATGCTTCAAAATTGTGTGTTGCCATTAGTCAAACAATGAGGCCGACATTAATGCTATGACAACCAGAAAAATCTTGGCCAGCAAACAAACAACGCACAAGCGTCGCTGCTGCTACTTTTCATTATAGCAGCAAAATGATAAAGGAGAATAAACAAAACAAAAGTCTACTTTAAGGCGTGAATACTCGATAGCAAAACGGAAACTGAAGTTGGTGCAGGAAAACGAGAATAAGCAGAGAAGTAGAAGCAGCAGAAGTGGACGCAAGTGCCTACTACAGTTATGTAATGAAATATGGCACACAGACACACACACACACACACACATACATAGTTGATTGCCTTAGCCAGGCACTTGACTTCGCACATTGTTGGCATTGTTTTTATACCCTGATCCCATTGAAAATGGGAAAAAAGGGTATAATGTTTTTGTTAAAAGTATGTAACAGGCAGAAGGAGGCGTGCCACACCCCCAAAAGTATATATATTCTTGATCAGGACGACAAGACAAGTTGATTGAGCCCTGTCCGTCTGTCTGTCCGTCCGTCCGTCCGTCCGTCCGTCCGTCCGTCCGTCCGTCCGTATGTATGAACGCGTCGATCTCAGAACCTATAAGAGCTAGAGACTTGAATTTTTTTTTGTTAGGCGCGTATATTGGGCGCGCATATCGAGTTTGTTTCAGAAAATCGATAACTATTCCTGAATATTTGTTATCGATTTAAAACCATATGAAAAAACAGTTATGATTTTTTATCTTTTTTATCTTAAGAGCTAGAGACTCAAAATTTCGCATGTACCTTTATGTGTATTTTTACCAATTTCGGTTTTTGTTACATTTGGATACTGGCCCCAAATTTCCCCACAATTTTGAAAATTATTTTTAGTTGCAATATATATGGTGTTTGGTCTTTTTGAAAACTAAATCAATTATTTAAATCATATGGTGAAAGTTTCATCAAAATCCGTTGATAAACACAAAAGTTATTAAACAAAATGTTTGGCCAGATCAACAGCGATTGAACTGCAAGCGCACACAGACCAGGTGGCGCTTATACATGTTCAATTTGTATACATGTGCACACATACATGCAAATGCTCGCGAACAAATTTTCTAAGAACCGCAATTGCCTTTGAGTTTGGGTCGAATTGTGTTCGAATTGTTTTTGCTACCTACTTCCAATTGCCGCTCGCCGCTGTGTGTCGCAGTCGCTGTGCGAATATGTTTTCGATTCTTCTTCTTTAATAGTAACGGAACAATTCTTGTGAGCTTGCAAAAGTGAGCTGGTATAATCTTTGTGTCGCATTTGTTTGCATAATTCCTCTTTGATCGACATTCTTAGTACCATTGGCATAGATTTAAGTCGCGTGATATGGTTGTACATACGAGTTATTGACTATATTAAGAAAACTAAGGGGGGGTGGGATTAGGGTATCCCCTAGTCGGGCGCGCCGACTAGAGTTTTCTTACTTGTTGTTGCTGTTGTTGTTTTTCCGCTACACATTTTTACAATCAGCGTCGTCATTGTTAAGATTGCTGTTGTGGTTGTTGTTGTTGTTGTACAAGGATTTGCAGAATTGTACTGAGCCTAAGAATTTAGTACAAATGGGGTATATTGTGGAGCTTGTGCGAATTATATATAAAATTCTTTAAGCTGTCTTAACTTTCATCTGAATTGAATTAATATAATTAATTAAGTTAGTTAATTAATTAATAATTAAAGTATTTACAAAGTTATTATTATGTCTTGCAACATCTCTTGCATACAGGGTATATTTTAGTTCATGCGCTCTTAACTAATGCAACTAGTTTTTGTTCCGCACACGCAACACGCATGAAAACATGAAAAAAATTGGCGCAAACCACTCAGCGAGAGTGGGAGAGGGAGAGGGTGCGGAGAGTGAGCGTAAGTGAGTGTTTGACGGGGCGAGGAGGAAGCGTGAATTACAAGAGAAAAGAACCAAGTGGTAGAGCGAATTGAAGACGCAGAAGAGAGATGCGCGAAGAGCGCACAAAGCAAGGAATGGCAGATGCGAAGGCGGGTCACGTAACAATACATAGCTGTGTGAGACCGAGTGGGAGTGCGAGCAGGAGAGCGAGAGTGTGGGCATAGATGTATGAGAAATGCATTTGTTTTGCAGCAAACACATTTCCACTTTCGCTTCCTTTTTGCTCTCCAAAAATTTGGACTATGGCAACAAACAACTTTATGAAGTCATATTTATAATGAGAGAATCTCTGATTTAAGGCAAATTTCCATTGCACGATTGCGAAAACAGAAGCAAAACAAACAGATGGGAAAGCGCTTTTGCGCCCCAACAATTGTTAGGACTAAGGGCGGCTTTATGCAAATGGCCACATAACGTGTTTCCAGTTCAGCAATTGAACTAAGCAAGTTGCACTGATTTAAATATTTAATGGCAAATCCTAGAATCCCGTTGGTCTATAGGCGGGCAAAAGAGCCGCAGCCACCCTCTGCCGTTTGCCTTATGCACAACAATAACAAACAGGCCGAACAATCAACAACAATGGAGCAAGGGGCGAACCCGACTGACCCAATTCTGAGTCGCAATAATTTGCACGTTTTCTTTGTTAAAGGGTTGAACGGGACTTCAACTTCGCCCCCCTACGTCTCACCCTCACATCCGAATGGGTTGTGGAGCGTGGGGCTTGGGTTTGCCCGCAGCTCGAGAGCAATTAAAGCCACAGACTGCAACTGACTTCGGAGTGAGGTCGGTACAAACACCTGAGGTGTGCGTGCAATCGTTTACAATTTCATTCCAGCTCCGTTGGTGGCCCCAACTAATTTACTCGCCAAATCAACTTAAATAAACGAAATTTAAGTAAAATACCCAGAGTTGCCTCCACGCCCTTTACCTTTTCTATTCGCAAAAATGTCAAATCCCAGCTGTGTACATATTGGGGCTGTCCTGCCTGCCTGCCTGCTGTCTTGTGGGTTTGTCCCTTATCTTGTTTCTATCTCTCTCTCTCTGTCTGTGTGTCTCTCTTTGTCTCTGTCCTAATTCTAGCGCACATCAGAAATATTACACAGCTTGTGTCAGGTCCCTGGCTTGCTTCACCCTTCGCCGACATCAGCGACTCTTCCCAAAGTCAAATAAAAAGGGTAATCTAAGCTATTTTGTGTACCCCATTGACAACTGGAAATAAGGATACATTGCTGAAGGAAGGAATCTATGATTCCATAATATATCAAGAATCGAAACTCGTTTCACTTAGGATATATCTGGAATAATACAACTAAATTTGGTCCCTTTGATAAATTAATTATAGAATTGAATCTAGGGTATCTGCTAGTCGAACAGTCACATGAATTTTGGCCACTCTCGTGTTTAAAGTTGTTTAGAAGCCAAGGTGCTGGGAGCCAGCAGGGAGCCAAACACATCCTTTGTATGCCATTTGCCTGTCGGCAACTGTCCGCTTTGAGTGGGCGTGGCAGCAGGGCAGTCTTTTATTTATTTTTATTTTTTTCTTTTTGCATACAAATTCTTTAGTTTTTTTTTTTATTTGATCAGCTTAGGCGTATTTGATTTACTAGAGCAGCGGCTTCATCTCGTTTCGCCTAATGCCTTGACATGCCTTAGCTGTGTTTCTGTTGTCCTGTCACTCTGCTGGGGTTTCTTTCAATTGCGTCTTTGACCCATCGTATTCATCATTATTGTCTTCCCTTGGCTGGCTAAATAAGCGCTTTCCATGGCATCTGCTGCTGCTGTCCGGTCGGTCGCCCCATGTCCTTTGATTTCCTTGCCCATGCCCATGCCCATGCCATTTGCCTCTGTTTCTGTTTCTGTTTCGATTTCCGCTTGGCAAGGCGAAGGTTATTCGTATTTGGGCATAAAAATTGGATGTGTGCCAGTGCCGCAGCCGCAGCAAGGCCGCCCCTTGGGTGGTTACAAAAAAGAAAAAAAAAAAAAGGAGTAAAGGAAGTGTTTACAGTTGTTCGGCTCCTCAAATGTTTTGCTCTTAAGTTTGTTATTTGGCCAATTTGGCCATGTCATTTGCCGCGTACTGTCTGGAATTTCCCATACATATGACGTTGCCAAAAACTTTGCCCTTTGCATAAGCAGCCAAGCCTTTTGGGAGTCCTTCCAGCGCCCTTTCCCTTCGTTCACATATTCGGTTCGTCCGCTGCTTTTACGCAGTTGGCAAAAGTTTGCCGCGGATTACGATGTCTGCGTCTCTCGTCTTTGGCCAAGGAATGCGCCTTATTAAAACCGTCAAAAACTTGAAAGGCTCAAGGCACATATATTTTCTATATGCCATGTTGCGAGGGCGTGGCAAACGCCTGCGAAAAGGGCAACGCTGCGCATGCGCAAAGAATTCTGTTTGACTCCAAGGTTCAGCGAACTACGAAATAATTGCCTTAATGTGTAATAAATAGAGAGAGAGGGAGAGAAAGAGAGAATGAGAGAGGGAGTGCTTCATTTGTGCCTTGCATTTTAATATTTTAGCTGCAGGAGGGAGGAGGAGTCGAAGAGCGGTGGCCACTGCACAAAAGTCAAATTGACCGCGAGTTGGAGCCTCTGGGCTAGTTGATTAAAAACTTGTAAAATATGCAAGTGTGTCTCTCACTCGCTCACTCATCCATCCACTCTGCCTCTCTCTCTCTCTCTCTCTCTCTCTCTCTCTCTCTCTCTCTCTCTCTCTGTCTCGCTGGCGCTAAAAGTTTTACGTTTTGTTTGTTGCCTGCCATAATTTCATTAGTCGTTGAGTTGAGCGAGCTCAAAAAAGTTTTGCGAGCTGCAAACAAATTCGCATTAAAATATGTAATTCCAATTCCCAGGGGAGATGGGCGAAATTGGCGCGGGGGCGGGGCCAGTTTTGAAATGAGTTGAGTATTTAGGTGTTGTTTTCCCGTGTGTAAGCGGAAAAACTTTGGCTAGTAAATTCATTTGCAGCAGCTGCGGCTAATTACGCTACGAGCTATGGCCAAAAATGTTAAAGCATCAACAGCAGTTGGTGGCTCCTGCCGCCTCTGCTGCGACAGCCACATTAATCTCAACAATTCAACAACTCAACTCAACTTGTCAGCCAGAACATCATGATTGGGTTAAGCACAGCCCGCAAGGCTGCTAACCATAAGCTCGAAATACTTGTGAAAATAGTGATTAACCCCTCGAAGCGATTCCCGCATAAATTATAAGCAATGCGAGAGATGCCGAGGACAAAGCGTCAAAAGTACTAAGCCAACTTTAATTGAAGCAGACAGGACGAAATTATTTAAATCAGACTAAAATAAACTGGAATTGGCAATGCAACAGAGTGGGAAAGAGACAACATTGAAGGAATTACGCCTGAAGTTAAATTTGTTGTTACATGATACTCTGCAGATAATTAAGTATTTTGAGGCGATTAACAAGTTAAGCTGCCAATAAAATAATTATAAATAATATAAAAATATATAAAACTTCGATAGATGCAAAGAAAAGCACAAAGTAAAGCACAAAATTAAAGCAGCGCGATGTCAAGTAGAAAAAAAACTTGTGCAAAATGTAATAAAAACGAAGTAAGCGCAACAACAGCTAGAATAACAACAACAAAAGCCAGAGCGAAATAAAAAGAGCAAAAAAAAAACGCCTCGAGACGAAAGTCAAATAAAAAGTCTTTTGTGCGCGGCCCCTGCTAATAATTAATGTGTCTTTGTCTCTTTCGCTCACGCATGCACAAATATGTACATGTAAATAGATGCTCGTGCTTGTGTGTGTGTGTGCGTGCATAACTTGTGTTCCGTCTTTGTCCAAGTTCAATGTTTGCAGGGAAATGCGCTTCATTAGAGTTGAGTAGTTGCGTAGTTGAGCTGACTTGATGAACGGCCAACTCGCTCGCTCTCGCTCTCGCTCTAGCCCTCTCTCCTTTTGCTGTTATTCCTTCGTTTTTGTCAGCTTGATGATGACGACTCGACTCGCTCGGCCCATCAAAGGCTGGGTGTTTGACCTTGAGCCGCCAAGACAAATGTGTGAACAGGCAAAGACCACGGCATGACTGATGAGCAGGCCAAACTGATAATGATGATGATCATCATCATCATGCCGATGCCGATGCCGATGCCGATGCTGATGAGGCAGAGCAAGGCCCTGTGCCTTGATTTATAGTTGCTGCACAAAAAGTTAATCAAGTTTGCGTGCAGTGGAAGCGCGCATAAGTTTTCTCTGCAGATAAGTCAGGAGCTTTTCCCAGGCATTACTTTGCATTTGCTAACTGTGTCAATATTTTACATGCAACGCCCACAACTTGGACAGGGCCAGTGCCAGTGCCAGTGCCAGTGCCAGAGTCAGAGCCAGAGAGCTGGAGCTTCATCCGTTGGCATTTGCTGTTGCCCAAACCGCTGACCAATATTTCACAAACAATGCCAAAAAGCGGATGCAGCAGCGGCGGCAGTGGCAGTGGCAGCCACAGGAGCCAGCACTGAATTTTCATAAAATTGCTGCCGGCTGTGCAGCCTCGGCGCGCCATACCCCATACTTTTTTTTTTTTTTGTGGGGTTGGTGTCGTGTGTGGGTGTTTGGCTACTCCCCAGACGCAGATCCTTCAATTATGCAATTTTCTATTTGTGCACAAAATTGAAACTGAAGTTGAGCCAAGGCGCAATGGGCGTTTCTACCTGGCGCGCTAGGCTCGACCTATTTGTGTAAAAGTCTATTGTGGAGGTCCTTTCTCTTCCTCCCGCTCGCTCTCGCCGTCTCTCTCTCTCTCTCTCTCTCTCTCAATTCACATTTTTGATTAGGTTTTTGTTATCAGAGTATGCCTACTCCACCTTCTCTCTCTGTCCCGCTCTCCCTCTCTCTCCCGCTCGCTGTCGCTTGCAATTGGATCGCAGACAATGGCTACGTTCTCATTTTTGTGACTATTGTGGCATAACTTCAATTGCTACATATATATTTATATATATATATATATATATATATCCATGGCAAATTCCTGCTCCTCTTTGATTGCCACTTGTGTCACAGTTCGGTTTCTCTTATCGCTTGTTATCAATTGAACAAGAGCCACTCAAAACTGGGAATAACATCAAATAATTGCCTTCGCTTCAAGTGTTTTGCCTCCCCCTCCCCCCTCCCCCCTCCACACTGGCGGCAGCCAAGAAAAGCATTTAATCGATCGATATATGTAAATTTATATGTATTTTCGTAGAGATATAACCATTGGTAGCATTTGCCAAGCTTTTTGGCCCCATCTGTGCTGAAATAAAGATGCAAATAAAATTATAAGTAATAATAATTGGAGAAATAAACGGGCAATTGATGTCTGGCTGATGTATTTCGCCATGTTATTAATTTCAAGTGCACGAGAAGTAAATTTTGCCTACTTCAAGTTCTTTGCTCTGCTAGAATTCGTTTTCTTCGAATTGAAAATGTGGAAAAACAGATTGCAAATGCTGTGCAAATTGTGCTAAGTAGTTGCCACTTTTTCAAGTACTTACGTTCATATATATATATATATATATATATATATATACATATATATATATATATATATATATATATTCTTATACTTATATTATACAGTCTAAGTGATTCACAATTTGGGGTGGGCATTAATCAAATGATATGTTTTTTATTTTTTTTTTTATTTTTCATTTTTGGTTCTGTCAATGCTGGCACGTTGTCTAAATGGTCACGTTTCAATTTGGAAAGCCAGCGAAATTCCAGCTGGAATAGCAAATGCTGTTATTTTTGTTGTCATTGTTGCACACACAAAGCAACGCGAGGTGTAACAATGGCGAGCCAGAGCGAGATAGAACGATCGAAATATTGAGTGCAGAACATAATAGAGAAATTAGATGTGACATGAAACAGTGTCGACTAAGAGATATCTTGTATTTGGGAATGATTTACCTGAGCAAAAGTTATACACGAAAAATATATTATGTACATATATAAATACATCAGCCGACAAAGGCAAAGAATTAGGAAACAAATTAAATGAGATAATAAATACGTAAACGCGTGCTAGAGTGAGGGAGAAAGCAAAAACAAAATAAAAAAAAAAAAACTTTATTTAATTTAATACGCAGCGGGCTATATCAGCGCTTGATACAAGTGAACATGCATACAACTCAGTGTATGTTGCGTAAAATATAATACACACATGCATAGCGGGCATATATACATACATGCATACATATTTTATGCATTCCTCCAAATATGCCGTATATTCCTTTTGCTCTTGCTGTTTTCATTTTCTGTGCCCGCTTCTATTCAGCTGGCTGCTTATCCTTTCTTCTTTTACTATTCCTTTCACGCCTGCTTCCACTCATCATGCTTGCATACATACTTACATGCTTACAAAAATTCATACACACACACATACATAGGTACGTTACTATTTTTAGCTCTAGCAGACAATGCGAAAAGTTAATTTATTCATTTCTGTTCATTTTATTCACACACTTTAATTTATTTGTTTATGAGTAAAGCAACGCCGTGGACACCTTTGTTGAACTTTAGCCAGCTATCGGTAATATAGCAATTACATAAGTTCTTATTGTTATTGCTATCGAGTAGTGATAAAACATTGCTAAATTCTATTTGTATTTACGCTAGCCTTGAGTGTTATCTTCATTTTAAAGTGCTTCAAGTTTGTTGGTCTTTGATAAAGTCAAAGAGTTTGTTATCGCTGTAAAGCTTGCGCAGAACGAGGGAAGGAAGGAAATAAAGAGTAACGGGACCGGGACACGTGCTAATTCATTGCACTGGCTTCATTCATTGAGAGGCCATCTCGCTCACTCACTCACTCACTCACTCACTTACATTCTAGTCTTCTCACATGCACACGCACACACAGCGACATGAACCACGGAAATTAGCATACGCCTTTGACAAAGGCGTTATGCGAGGGGCAGATGACGCACACTGGGATAAAAATGGTGAAAAAATACAAAATGTTCAACAAAGGAAAATATTATATAAATTTATATGATATTATTATTAAATTCTGTCTAAACAAATTAAGTTCTATGGAAAAGATTTTTTTTTTTTCAGCAAGTATTAAAGTTTCTCTTATAAGAATCTGAAATATTTGTCGCGCAAATTGTGGTGAGAGTACCACTGTGCAGCGAGCGAATTGAGTTTGCCATTTATGCAAAGCTCTGGGCGTGGTATCCACGCCCTTGATAGACATGTTTGGGCTTGATAGAGGTATGCACACACACTTGAGCCAATCCAAACACACACACGCACACTCTGGCAAAGAGAACATGTTGTGAATGTAGATATTTATTGCATTTTAAGTTCAAGCAGGCGGCTTAATGAGAAGCTTTGTATAATTTTGTTGTTGTTGTTTGTGAAACAAAAACATTGTTTAAGCTTAAATAGCTACGTAACGGCTGCTGTTGCGGTTGCAATTGCAGTTTGCATCTGCATTGGCATTGGCATTTGGTCTGTTTGCTAATTGATCCAAGCTGGTAAAATGTTTGACCCCAAACACAGTCTTTGACTCTGGCTCCGGATCTGGCTCTGGCTCTGGCTCTGTCCATGATGCAATCCGATAGGATACATTTGATCCCTGACATTCTGTCGAATGTAGTTCGTTCAGCAGCTTAAGTTGCCAGAAGCCAGCACTGCCAATGGACTAAAAGCCCATTCACTGCAACTTTGTCACGTGGCTCACGCCCACTCAGATGCACTCGCCCACTTGCATTCAGCACACAAAATTGTGCAAGCACGAGTCGTTGTCAATCAATGGACATGTTGTGTTTGCCATCAGGTCGGGGTCGTCGCTCAAAACAAAGGCGAGCCAAATGAAAAACATTTATTGGTCCAGGTGCTTCGCCGGGCTGCCCAGGATTGATGCGAGCTAAAGTACCAAATCCGCTTTAAGGCCAAGTGAATAAAAACAGAAATTAAGTGCAAAAATCCCAATAGAATCTTGGCCATTTGCGCTTGTTAAGCCTGACAAATTTAGGCCTTATCTGTTTTCATTTTCTCAAGGCCGCTCGAGTAGGTTTTACCCTTTTCCATAAAAGAAAGAATGCTTAGATAAGTGCTTCAATTTCTTACTAAATACAAATTTAATAATAATATTTTGATAGATTTTAGTTACGAGTGACTTGACTTGACATTATTACGGCCATTGAGTTATTATTGGCAAGATATTTTAAAATTTCTGTGAATTCCTTGTTATTGCTTGTTCGACATACGATAACAACTTAAACGTGTCTCTAGAAAAGTTTGATTTCATAATTCTAAGAACTCTAAAGAGCATTTTGCTCCAAAAGCTCTTCTTTGGAAATAAAAAATTGAAAATCCAAGCGAAATTAGCTGTTCCTACTAAAACTCGTTATTCCCTCCTTGTCTTCCACAATTAGAATCAAATGATTCATGAACGTCCATGCAAATCTCCTTCTGCATACACAAATATCTATTCGTGACAAAATCGAACCAAGACAAAAAAAAAAAAAAAAAGCATAAGCAATGAGACTAAGTTGGGTCACAGGCCACTTAAGTGCGTGCCGAGGGGAGCCCAACATTATGAGCTGCTGGGAGTAAAAACTTTGCACAGCTCTCGAAACTTTTCTGGCGCAGTGAGTGAGTGAGGAGAGAGCGTCCATTGGCAATTCCAGCTCTGATTCCAGGCAGCGAGTTCAATTTGGTTAAGTGTGCTAGCCAAGTTGATAGTTGCAGCTTCCGGCCAACTTCGCTCTCTCTCTGTCTCTCTTTCTCCCTCTCTATATACTCTATGTGAAATTGAAGCGTAAAAAAAGGCATAGAGCATGTCGAGAGATTAGTTTTTGCTAATTGAATTGTGTGTTGCACAAGCAGCAAGAGAAGGAGACGTATATGAAGCGCAAATTAGTGTTCGAGAGAGAGAGAGAGAGAGGGGGGAGCGAGCTAGACATTATAAGGTATCCCGCTCACACACACGGCACGGAGTAAAATGAAACATTCGTCTGGATTAGAGTGGAAGAGCTTAAGTCACCTAGGCAACAACATTTTCTTTCTGAACCAAGGGCGAGCTGTCTGCATTTTGGCTTTACATTTTGTATAAAATCTGGTCAACGTGTCGTATATATATATATATATATACATATGCATGTGTGTGTGCGTGTGTGTGTGTGTGTTCGTGTCCTTTAACATAATCGCTTATTTACGAGCTGTGTGCGTAGCGGAAGTTGTTGGCAGTCTGGTTGGACGGCTTGGTCTGTTTGCTCTGTTTGGTCTTTGAGCTTGTAATTAATAAAACATGAATTCAATTAGTTTAAAAGGCTCTCACGGTGATCGAAACGTTTCGGGCCCCAAGGTTTGAGTCTCACCATTTTTCACATGCCCCACGCGCTGCCCCTGCGCCCCAGACCCCGTTTTGCCGTTGTCCTCCCTCAGCTCGGTTAGCATTCCGGAAATTGCCAGCGAGCGCAACGTTGACAAATTGCTCAAATTTTGTTTGAGCAGCATTCGGGGTTGGTTGGGGTCTGGGTGTTGGGGCAACTGGGTGTTGCACTCATTAGAGTGGCTGGCTCGCCTTGTAATTGTCCTTCCCCCCCTCGTCGGCCAACAAAGTTGGTCCTTTCGCATGGTTCGCTGCATTTTAATATTTTTTCCGTTCTTTTGTTTTCTATGCCATGTAACCCTTTGTCTTGCCAAATTAATTTCTTTTCAATTTTATATCCGTTTTTTGTCGCTTTCGCCTTTGCCTTTGCGTTTGCCTTTGTTTGGCAGCAAGTGCGAAAATCAACAATTTTCCATGTGCATTTCCTCAACACACTTTTTCCCCAACCCATTTTCGGAAGCAACATAATTTAGTGAAATTCGTGTTGCACAAAGTTCTTAACTTGTTTCCATTTAATAAGCTTGTTCTCAACAACTGCCTATCTGTGTGTGCGTGTGTGTGTGTGTGTGTGGGTGTGTGGGTGTATGTGTGTGGCTGTTTCCTCCTTTTGTATAATGAAGTTGCTCTGGTAACTGAAGCATACATTAAAGCGCAGTTGATTGCATTTCAAAATTTGATGAAAAAGTTCGTCCGCGCATTCGCTTTCTCTCTTCCTCTGTCTATCTGTCTGATTCTCTCTCTCTCTCTCTCTCTCCTTGTGAAAAGTTTGTCCGGCATTCCCGAAGTTCGCAATGAATTTTAAATTAAGTTTAATTAAATTTGGCTTTGCTCGGGCTCCTTTTAATAGGCCGCCTAATCGGCTGAGCCCCAACCTTTGACCTTAATTTGGAAATCAGCCAAAAACTTTCGCCGATAGTCAATTTGATTAGAATTTGGGCGGGGTATACATTCAAATTTGCTGCGATGTCCGGCCGTAGCTGAAGGCGCCGTAAATCAGACCATAGGCAAACGGCATAAGCAGATTTGTGGCGCCCTATCATGGGCGCTGCATAATTTATGGTCGAGCGGTACATGACGCCAAAGGTGAATGCACCCACACATGCCATGCCAAGGCAGCAAAGAGACTGAGAGAGAGAGAGAGAGAGAGAGAACTAGGTATAATAGAGGCACCAAAATGAAATAAAGAGCGCGCGATGGCAAATCTAAAATCAATAAAAGCTGAAACTGTTGTGGTCGCTGATGGCCGCCGTTTACCCACCATGGCAGCCCTAACGACCCGCTGCTATGAAATTAATAAAGGGAACCGCTGCTCAGACAAGAAAATAGCACAGGAAACAACTTTAACGTTCGGCCAGGAAGGCAGGAAAGCAATTTTGCACGCAAGCCCAGCAGTAAATGCCAATAACAATAGCGAAATATGTTTCAGCATAGAAGTTGCTGCTAGTTGCAGAGAGCAAGAGAGAGAGAGAGAGAGAGAGAGAGAGAGAATGAGTGAGAGGGAGAGATTGAGTGAGTGAGAGATTGAAGGTAAAGCTTTCTAATAAGCGCGCGTCGTTCCTTCGAGTAGATAGTTAGGCAGAATAGGTCGCGCAGGTAGCTGACGGCGGGGGTGTGGGTGGGTCGGCCAGGCAGGCAAGGTAAATTATTATTTAGAGTCCTGGGGCTTAGCTGTGAGCATAAAAAACTGATTGCGCCGGCTACACAATGCTCCATTATGTATGTTCTTATTGCATTAAGTATACAGATGGGACTGGGCAGAAGCTTAGGAATGTAATGAAACTCACCTGCTGCAGGAATCCGAAAAGCTTGTCTGGCCGCAAGTAGAAAAAAAAATACTAACTATAGAGTCAGTAACCATAGGGTTATAGTTACTGACCATAGGGTTATGGTCACTGACTCTATAGTCTACATTCTTACTGTGCTCTAATCAGTTTATTAAATGATGTTTAATACCCTGTAATAAGTTTTCTGCGAGTTATTAATTAAATGAGACTATAGTATGTGGCAATAGTAATTATTTAGTTATTAATCTATAATTAATTGTTTATAATTAGCAGATAAGAGACTATCAGTCTCAATACCCTGTAAATAATTGCCTGAAGTCTGCTAAGAAAATAATAAGAGACTGTTTTTCAAATGCCCTGTGATTAATTGTCTCTCAGATAATAAAGAAGTGATGCTCTTTTATATATCAAGAGGGTTTCTTTATTTAATACCCTGTATTTCATTGTCTGTCGTAAGTCAAGCAGACATTGGTTGACTTTGGTTGGTTGCGTGAAACAGGCTCTTTTGCAATACATCTCTCTCTCTCTCTCTCTATCCCTGTCTTCTCTCTCTCTCTGTCTCCATCTCTATTTCTCTCTCTATCTCTCTCTTTTTAGGAGCCCCCATGTATTGTTGAGATTAGAGTAAATTTAGCCGGTATTAGGATTATTCTTCTTGTTTGTCTAGTATTCCAGTATTATTCTACTCTCCCTGTCTCTATTTAGGACTGTAGCCCATTTTAGCTGTTGGCTTTCTCTTACCTTGCTCTTCTCTCAGTTTTTTTTGTCATATTTAAATGGTATTTTTACGTAGTCTACCGCTGAGCGAATAAATTCTGTATGCGCTTTTGTTTTTTGAGCATATTTTTTTTCACTGAGCGTCAGTTGCACTAATTTCCCCATTGTTTACCAACTCTATGTACATCGCACACACACACACACACGCAGAGTGAGTGAGTGAGATAGACAGCGGGACAGACACTTACACGCACTCACACACAGCCGCAGATAAAAAGTTATTCGAAAGGGATCCGGCGAAAGGGAGGCCGGCACAGCTTGCTTGCCCCATTGTGCTGCATATTCTCGTAAAATGGGGAATTTTCGTCAGTTTTTTGTGGCTTGGATATACATATTGAAATTGTGGCTAGTTGCTGTCAGTGTTATTGTTGTTGTTGCTGGCGCTGCTGCTGCTGCTGTCGTTGTCCTTGTCGTCGCTCCCCGATAAGACAATTTAAAGTTTTAAGTGGTTTAAGTGGCGATTGACCCACAGCTCCAGCTCCAGCTGAAACTACCAAAAATGTGTGTGCGCCCAACAAGCGCGAGGGTCTCGTTATTCTCGATTAGGATAATGCGCAGTGGCAGACCTCACAAAGTTGTAACCGAAAAGGGTTTAGTCTCGATTAGATTTGTAAGTGTGAGTTTATTATGTTTCCGCCGGGAGCTCGAATTCATATTCGCATTCAAATGGTCATGCCATGCCGATCGATTGGAGCCAGCCAACATATGGTTGAAAAATGCCAGAAATTCATTGAAACAGCAAACACAAAGAATTCCGAGCAATCGAGATTTTCGCTCCCAGCCGAGCCCATGCCCCCCATTTGCCATCGAAAGCGAAGCGTGCCAAAAATAAAACGCGCACAATGTAAACAAACAGTTGGTTGCCTCTGCTGATGCCCCTTGCAGCGCCAAATGGAATCTGTTTATTCTGTGGCAGGTCTGGGCAGGGCTGGGCAGGGCGAAGGCAAAACAGTCCGAGCGACGCTGAAGGTCTGCATTCGTTTTGATGAATTAAGTACACAACTATTTGCTGGGCCACAAATGAAATTTCAGCATTTCGTAATACTTTGAATTCTTCCATAAAAAACAGCTTGAGTTAAGCTGAAGATGATGAGTGCAGCAAGTGGAGCATAGCAGATTTTATTGTGGATAGAGTATGGGCAAATGGGAGCTATAGAAGCGGAAAAGTTGTTGACTTAGCCCAAGGGATGCCAGTTGCACGATGAGCTCTGACTGAGTGGATCCTACACAATCGATTTAATCAATTTTAAATTTAATAAATTTAATTTTTTTTTTATTTTTTTTTTTTGTTATCAACTTCTAAATCGGAAGCAGTTGAAAAACACTCAAAATCTCGCCTAATTCGTTTCCATTTGCCAACCAAAATTGGCTTCAAGTCAACTCTTTATTATGCAGCTGAAAGGTGGCTGCGAATGAAATGGCAATTCGATCGCTCAGATTAAATGAAATTGAGCCCTAAACAATTTAAGTTCGCTTGTCACAAGGCCAAATGGGCGCTGACTGGGAGGCGGGTCGAGGTTGTTTGAGCAGCGTAATTAAATTGCAATTGCAATTTCCCTGGCGGCGGCGGCGGCGTCGGCAAAGTCAGCAGGAAATAACAGCAGCAGCAGCAGCAACAGCAGCGGGCAATGACAATGTCGCCGGCGGAGCTTTTTCGGCAAACGTTGACAGAAACAGAAACCTAGAAAACTAGCCGACAGAGAGAGAGAGGGAAAATGGGAGAGGCGCTGGCCCAGACAGACAGACTGCAGGGGGACAAGTTCATGTCGCTGGGGAAGGCAGCAACTGCGGCGCTGGCAAAAATCGTGCGAACAAGCGAAAAGCCAAAAACTGAGCCCGAAACCAAAAGCAAAGCCAAATGCAACAGCAGCAGCAACTGCAATACGAGAGCAGCGCGACGGCGCGACAGCGCTACACTCCAAACGTCATAAAAAAACAACAAAAAGTGTGGGGAAGGGAAGGAAAAAAAAAACACAAAGTGTTGCAAAAATCTTTTGCTGATGCAAATAAAAAATCTCAGATCTGGCTGAAAGGCGGTTGAGAGTTGAACCCTGCAACGTAGCCAAGTCGTTGACGTAAAAAAAGAGAGTTTTCAGCGAAAACACAAAAACCTTTTGCAGTTGCTAATAAGCTGCAAAGGAATTTGTTTATTAATAGTTTTATTGCCTCTGCCAAGGCTTATAAATTGTTGAATTAGCCTTGTTCTCATCTATATAACAATATTCTTTGGTATGCAAGTAGAAATTGCTGCTTCAATTTTGCTATAGATAAAGTAAAAGCCAAGCCAAGACTTGGATAAAACTTGCTTAAATCATAATTATAAAATTGTTTGCCTTTTAAAAATGTTAGGGGAGAAACCCAGTCAAGACTTTTCTTGCCTTTTACTATATGTAAATATTTATTACATTTTTTTGTAAAATATTCATATGAAATTATATTTAAACTGATTTTCAAAATGGGCACATTCACAAGCTGACCTGAAAATAGTTTTAAATTGAAAACTCGTACTCGATCTGAGTGGCCCTTAGTGTAGACTAATATCTCTTGTTCTTCGCTTTTTTTATCCGCTTCGGTTCATGGCTCTGTGTAGTCTTTGCCTGTGTGTGGCACGCACGCGGCTTATCGCTTCTTCATTTTCTATGCATCAATGAGTGGCCTGAAGTGAAGAAGCTGCAAAAATAATTAGACTATGGGCTCAATGGCACTGCTTACACTACTCAACAAAATTGCGCCGTGTAAAGCCCAAGATATTCCGTTTGAGCATCGTTAAGGGCGAGCAAAAGGTTTCGTTGTTGTTCAGTGTAAACATTAATGACGGACGACGTCGTAGATGACGTTGATAATGATTATGTGAAATGATATAAATTGTTTATATGTTGATCTGGTTTCAGCTTGAGTCTGTATAAATCGCTGCCATAAATCTGAAACGATTTTCCTTCTGGCTCGAGCGCTGAGATAAGCGCGCTCTAAGCTAACATAAACACAATTCACAATTCAAATGGGTTTCCATTTTTTTTCCATCCGGGTTTTTTTTTTTTCATTGTGAGCTATATTTATCGTAGCTAATTGCATAGCCATTTCAGATTTCGCTGCTCTGAGTCATCAGCTCTTCGTGGCGTAAAGTGTGAAAAGCTTTACGGAAAAACGCACATAAATTTCGTCTGCTCTGCTCGGGCGGGCTCTGCTGCTGCTATGCAGCTGGGAGACAGAAATCTTTCGCTTTAAATATTGGGTGTTCGTGCGAAAATCCTTGTAAAAAGTGCACAAAAAGCCAAAGGCAAATGTGAGTGAGAAACAGAGAGAGAGAGCATGCCTGTGTTTGGGTCCGGGTCCTTGGTGGAATAGCTCGTTGCTACTTCAATATTTACGTAATAAAAAATTCAATTTAGCGAAAGTTTAAACGCACGCCAAAAACATCGATGCGAATGTCGATTGAGGTCTGATGTGGAGAAAAAAAAAAAGAGTAAAATAAAAAGAGTTCCGTCCCGAGTCAAGTCTTTCGTACGTTTGGGTCGGGTTTTTTTTTTTTTTTTTTGGCATATCAGCAACTGCCGTCAATTTCGTCTTGGCCCAATAAATTCGATTTGCAAGTGCAACGCAAATATCAAATATCCCAAAGGATGACAGGGATGTCGTCGCTCCAGCAACAGCGGTACCTAACCCATTTGCTGCTGCTGCTGCTGCTGGTGCACCTCCTGCCTGCCTCTCTTCGCGCTTCTCAACGATTATCGGTAGTTAGTTTTCGTTGCTATTGGCTGCGACGTTGTTCAATTTGCAGCTTGAAATGTAAAAAGTAAACTACGCAAAAATTTGAAACTGATTACGTTTAAGGCAAACAAGCACATACACATATGTACACACACATGCACACCCAAGTACACCCACACGCACACGCACACACCGATGATGTTGTCTATGGTGTGTATGTACGTCACGTCCTGACTGCCACTTTGACTGAGATTTTTGCTCCTTGTGTGGATGTATGTTGTCGAAAGCATTCAAGTTGAATGCCCACATCTGGTTGCTCTTCTTCTTCTTCCTCTTCCTCTTCTTCTTCTTTAGCCGCTTCCACTTTTTGCCTGGCAAATGGCAATATTTTCTGGCTTCGCGAGCAACTAGCTCGCCTCGCACTCCCTCGCGCTCTCGATTGGCTTGCGTAATACGCTGCGTATGCGTAATGCAATATACACTCATATATTGATAAGCCATTATATGATTATATGATTATGACAATGGCTGACAGTTGAGCTGCTCGCTGATTATACGACACGAACAAATTGACCAAAGCCAATTTATTGAAACCCCACTCTATAAAACAGACATTCAATATATATATATATATATATATATATATATATATTTCTCTGTGTAAGTAGATGAGGATGCCAGCTAGGCCTGGGCCATTTGCAACTACTTACTCGCTGGATGGATTAGCTGCCTCTGTACGTCCAAGTGTCCGCTGGCTCGAATTGCCGCTTGAGCTGTAAATAAATTAAATATCCGTCGTGCTGTAAACAGAGACGCATATCGATGCCTGGGGCCAGGTGCCGAAGGTTGATGGATGTCGCCCAACGGGAAGGGGGGGGCGGCGGCGGCGGCATGAATATTTCATAAAGCTGTAGCCATCCACGGCACATTTCTCCACCTTTGGATGATTTTCGCTGCACTTTGCTTTATTAGCGGCAAATTTATGGCGCATTTTGTGTTTGCCGCGCGGCCAATGCGTTGCAAGTAACACCAGCAACAGCAGCAGAGGCAACAGCAGCTGCAGCAAATTGCTTATCAATTTATGCAAGTGATATAGCGCACAAGGGCTAAAGGGGGGCTTGGCGTGGGTTTTTATGGTGATAAATTTTGCCACAGTGTGCGCTGCTAGCCGTTAAACAAGGCAAGATACAAAGGCAGTCGCTACCCATTGAAAATTTATGAATAGGGTAAATTGGCAATGTTAGAGTGTGTGTATATAGATATAGCTAAGTATATGTATGTATATATGTATATATATATATATATATATAACTGTATATGCATATAACTATTTAGATATTAAACTTATAATTATTTATCTATTTGTTAATATATCTGAAGGCTTAAACTTCGACTCGTTACCTTTTTTTTTAGCCAAATTCTGCTGAATATTATTTTATTTTATTTTAATCTGAGTTAGTTGATCTCAACAATTCCTCATATCATTCCATTGCAGAGCTGTGAATATTAAACGCCTTAAAAGTAGTGAACTTAGTGGACAAATTTAACAGTCTTTGCCTTATCTGCCCAAGAAATAAAATCTTTTTATTTTTAGCTCATGAAAATTGATTTATTCATTTATTATTGATTAAGAAGAGCTGATCTCTACAGATTTTTAATATATAACAATAGATTCTCTTCAATGATCTTTACCTGATTCACTTACAGTTGCAAAAAAGGCTAGCAAGCTTGAATATTCACTCCGATTTAGATCTAATGCCATTGGCTTGTGGAGCTTTCGCAACTATTGAAATACTTGAAAATAAATACTCTGTAGTTTCTTATACAGAGCATCTGCGCTTCGCACACTGCCTCTTAGTAACGCTCGAGCATGCTCTTTTGTTTGTGTAAATTCACATGCTGCAGTGCATCAACTGCACTGACCCAATTCTTGACTGGCCCAGGATAGTTCGTGTGCGCGGCTATTTTCGTAACAGGCCCGTTGACCAACAGAGCAGCCTGTGGCAGCAGCAGCAGCAGCAGCAACAGCAGCATATTTAGACGACTGCCGTTGTTGTTGGCGCATTCCGCGGCTATTTTCGTTAGCCTCTGGCTAGCCATGTTGGCAAGCTTGTATGGGGAGCGGAGCGTTTCGATCAGGCCAGTCACTCGCTCACTCTAATTGAGCTGCCCGCAAGACGCTTGATTAGCATCATTTTTTCTGCACGTCACAAATGGCCCAAACAAAGCAATTTCCAAATGCCAAAACCGAAATCATTTTAATTTCATAATCAGCACAAACAGCTGCCGTATAGAGGCGTATATAGAGCCCACATATTTACTTTGACTCGACTCTCCTGGGCAGCCAGAGGAGCCCAAGCACATGACAAGTATTTTCATTAGGCTCGCCTCAGCTCACACACAGGCGAGTGTGTGTGTAGGCTGGAGCCATCGACTTGTGCCCCCACTCGACTCACCTGCTAAGGGCTCACTCACTCGCTCGCTCGATTGTTGTTGTTGTTGTTGCTAGTGTTGGGTCTTGTATAAATTTGTGGCTTAGTCCCCAGCGATTGTTAGTTTAATATGCATGAAAAGAGCATGATTTAATTTGCATTATTATCCTGCGGGAATATTGTCTCAGCTTCCGCCAGTTGTATCTGCCTTAAGTCCTTGCAAATTGGGCCAGACAGCTGCAGCGGACGATTGCCACAATAAATAAATTCCCAAACCCTTTAAGAGATGTCGCAGTTAGATATTTGCTTATGAATGTTATATAAACCTTTTTTGTTTTCGGTGCTAAATATAGTTAAAATGGACAAAGTGTGTGTAACAGTTAGCATAAGGCGTGGCATAATCTAATTATTAGCCTAATTTATATTCTTCTGGTCGATTGAGTCGTGGGAAGACATATTAATTATATTATTTTTCAGAAAAACAAGCTTATTTATTTTATTTATTAGCAACTTCATTTTAAATATATTTTTATATATATATTAATTTTGAATCTTCTAAATGATATATTCTTTTATGCCAAATCTGATCTTACATCAATTACTAATAACTGAGCAAAATTATTATTTTGTTTGATTTGATTTGACTTTTAAGCTTAAGCTGTAGATTTGAGATTTGACTACTCGAAATATTAAATTCAAAGCATTAGGATTAATTATTTAATTTTTATTATATTAAATATTTATTATTTAATATTGGAAATTTAATCAATCATTTCCAAAAATTGCATCTTCAGACTTGACAAAGCTTTGGCTGTCTAATTTCTTGTTGTGAAAATAGAATTATATTTATATGAATACATGAAAAGTCGAAGTTGCCTAAAGCAATATTTCTGTAAATGGAAACTTTTTAGTTATACATGCTCGTTTGTATGTATGCATGTATGTGTGTTTCTTTAACAATGTATGTGTATATTTAGAGTAATATAATCAAAACAGCAGCGCGCTCTTTCTCCCTCTCTCTGTCTCCTTTTCTCTTTATCGAATGATTCCAATTTGTGTACCCTAAAAATAAAAACAAATTCTATTATTATTCTGGCTTGCTCAATAATAATTTACATAATAAAATTCAGCGAATATTAAATTTATTAACCAACATATTTGTAGATACACATACTAAAAGATAAGCATTAAAAAAAAATCTTAAAGATCTTGCTTGGGCTGAAAGAGTTTTGCTTAGTAGCTTCATAAATTTGCACATTTAGGTTTAGTGAGCGCTTTTAGAACCAGTTTAATTAGCCATATTTTTGCTAGATTTAGTATTAGTCATAAACAAAAATTAGTATTCAGCAAATTAAATTGGGAGCGCGTCACGAAAGTTTCCTCGCAATCGAAATGGAAAATTCGGAAATAAATGCGCTGGAACAGCTGGTCGTAAAACCAGCAGCACCAGCAGCAAATGGCTGGCTAAAACCAAGTGGGAGAATATAATTTCCGACTATAAAAAAAAAAAAACAAAGCAAAACACTTTTTGTGCAATGCTTCGCGAAATGCCTGAAGAATGTGTGCTGAATATCCTGACTGAGGGGGCGCCCGGCAGCTTGACAAACTTTAATTCATGCACATTAATTCGCCAGAAGAAGAAAGCTGTGGCACTCCAAAATTCTCTTCAACTGTCGCACTTGGCGACACCTTCTAGCAATTTGCAATTGTTGCTGCTGCTGCTGCTGCGGCTGCTGCCGTTTCGGCTGCTAAACGTTTGTCTCAACTTCTGCCATGTGGCAGCGGCACTTGGCCAAGCTAAATTAGTTTAGCAGCATGCACAAAATGTGCGAAAAGTTTCAACCCGTGACTGACTTAATGAGGGTGACCCGCCGACGACGAAGGGCTGTGCACAGTTCTACCTTTGTGTTCAACACACACACACACACACAGCGCGTATGGGCGAACTCATGCATATATGCAGCGAGTTGAAAGGTGACTGTACAGCTGCAGCACTCGAGCGGTTGACACACTTTGTTAACAAGACACTTTAACGGCCCCAGCCAGCACTGCCGCGCTCAGCTTAAGTAGTTGCCCAAATTAAGTTTCAGCCAGGCCCACCGAAGCTGCTGGCTACTGAAACTCCATCAGTTTTATTAGCGCGCTGCTCATCCTCGGGGCTTTTCGTTGCGTTTTACGCACTTTTTACTCAGAACTCGTCGTCCAGCTCAGGTCAAGCTGTCAAGGTGTTTCCCCAAATGGGGTGAAGGCTGCCTTTGCCTTTGCCTCTGCCTCTGCCTCTGCCTCTGCCTGAGCTTCTGCCTTTGTGGTCGCTCTGTCGTTGTCAATGCATAATGTTGTAAAGTAGCTCATGCATAAAGCAGTTCGTTAAAAATTTAGCTGCTACCTTTTTGAGGCGGGCCAACTGGCAGCGCGGCTGATAAACTTTTACACTGATAACTAACGGCAGGTGCAAGTGGGCGTAAAAAGGCAAAAACTCTTCCACTCATATTTACACACACACACACACTGACACATACGTGCCTGCTGCGTGTACGTGATTTGCGTGTGTTATGATCCAGCAACAGATAGATGAGCTCTTTGAGTGCTAGAGCTGAAAGCATAAAACTGGGCCTGCCTCCGGCCCGGCGCTGGCTCTCCCCCCACTCTTAACTTTGGCCTGAAAAGTTTTTTTTTTTTTTATTTTTATTTGCATTTACCCTAATGCCAATGGCGGCTCTAACAGGGCGAATGGACACTCGAGAGTCAGGTTGTTCTGGCCTTGTTCGGCGAACTCATTTAAATGTAAATGATTTTGTATTTTCAATTAGCATTTCATCTGCTAGAGATAGACAGAGAGGGGGCGAGCGGACGAGGCGTCGACTTTAAACAGTCTCGAAATTGCTTGACCTTTCAGCACGCCCACACACTGGGCTGATGTGGCAGGGCGGTTGGAGCCCCGCAGCTTTTAGTTTTATTGAAATTGATGAGCAGAGCGCGTATTAAAATTAAAGCGCAACAAAATATTCCACCTAATGAACGCTGCTGGACTGGCGCACAGAGCAACGCCTCAAGCTCAAGGCATGCAACAAAGAAGAGGCTGTGCGAAATAAAACACCGATGAACATCAAAACGAAAACGAAAATGAAAAGCAAATAGGAGCTGAGCAGAAAGAAAGGCACGAGAAGAGCGCTCGAGGTGGTCAGTTGAGAGCAGCTGCTGCGGTGCGCTCAGTGGGTCAGAGGCCAAGCGGCCGTCCACAGCAGATTTGTTTGAGCACCTGAAGACGACGAAGAACATAGATTGACAGATTAAAATTTCGTCATTAAACCTTTGACAATTAGCTCAGCCAGCAGACATCATCGTCCAGCAGCATTCAACTAATCGCTGTGAATATCCAGTTTGAATGCTGAAATTTGGGCGTTAGCCCCAAATGCCATTCAAATAAATTTTAGCTATTGAAACATTCCTGCGGTGTGCAATCGACTGCAAAATACTCTGTCAAAGCGCAAAAGGATTACGCGCCTGATAAGGAATTTATTGCTGGCTTTAAGCAGAATTTACAAAACATTCCAGCGGGTTGTTGGCGACTGCCGAATGCCCTGCAGACCGCTATGACCCCGCCAGGACAGCGCACGGGTTCAAAGGACTGCGCCGCCTGCATAGCATTACGAGTGTATTGGCTTCTGGCCTGCCTGCCTGCCTGCCTGTCTGGCTTTGTTTTTTTGTTGTCCTTTGTGTTGCATGGCGTGCAGAATGCTTTCCGTGTGACTCCACTGGAAACACCACAGCGGCGCTTTGTTTGCCACGAAATTTCTTTGTTGTCTGTGCTCCACTGGCGCCGTCTCTTCTTCCTGCAAAGCTTTTAGTTTACTTCCTTCCGCGCTGCGCCATATTTAACTCATTTTATCTCGCCTCGCACTCATTATGAATACAGAAAATTGGAGAGGGGGTGTGAGTGGAGTGTGTGTGTATGTGTGTGTGTGTGTGTGTATCTTGTTGAGTTCTTCTCCTGCTATCTCTTTTGCACTCACACACATGCTCTAATGCTCTTGGTATCTGTTTATTAAGTGCCAGGCGATAAAAATTTGCTTTTAATCGTCGAGCAGCGGGAATTAAATGAATATATTTATATATATATATAGAAATAAACACACACATGTGCATAATCACAATTTGTTTATGTGCAATTAACGACATAATAGTTATAATTATTTCTGTTATCTGCATTTTACCTACGCAATTTATGCGCTAGTTAAAGCCATCAAATTTATTTCTGTAGATAAGAATAATGTAAATTTTAATTTGCATTTGGCATCGTTAGAGAGATGCGGGCTTTGTCGCATGCAATGCGAGATTTTGTGTAAAGTTGAAGAGTTCAGACCAAAAAGGTCATGTTGCCACGCCCACACACACACGCACCATACTCTGTCGCTTGTCTGTTTCGTATTTCATTCCATTTACGACACTTTCGTACACGAATAAACAATTTAAAAAGCTGACATAATGCCGGCATTAAAAGACAAAACCGACAGCGAAAAATGGCAAACATTTGTGGTAAAAAGCACGCGTTAAGCAACAACAACAACAACAACAACAACAACGACAGCCGCCAAAATAAATGAATGAATGAGGAAAATGCCATAAATTTGTTTCTCTTTTTGCTTTTACTTTAAGAACACGAGCAACAAAATATTTTAATGACAGTCACAATTTTTGTCAATTGCTTAAGAGATTCATTTGAATATGTATGAAATTGTTGTGGTAGGTTACAACTGCCACGCCCACCACACACACAAAGCTGACCATTCGCATTTGTTGGCAAGCAGCATTTATCGATTTGGCTGCCGTTGCTGCTGTCCGCCCGCTTTGATTGATTATCCATATTTATTTTTTTTTCTTTATTTTTCCTTTTTTTTTGGTGCCCTGACAAATTTGATAAATTTTGCGCCGCCTCCCGCTGCTGGCGAGTCATGTCGACGAGTGCTCAATAAAAACAGCAGCCAAGTTGTCGTCTCATCTTGTTTTTGCTGCTGCTATTCGAGGCTCATCTTGGCAATGACCCAGACCCCATCCAATTGCTCGGCTCGCCTGACACTTGAATGCGACCCGGCCTCGCCTCTCTAGCTCGATCGACTAGATAAAGATGAATGGAAATTGCTCTTGTGCTCAATTTATCGCTTAGTTTTTCTCATTTGCCATGCGCTCGGGCAGAGCACTTGAGTCGAGAGCTGCGAACACGAATAGCTGCAAATATTCATTTAATGAGTTTCAATACTTCAGACGTGTCATACGAGCATGTTTTAGCTCCAGTTGCTCCTGTTGCTCCTGCTCCTGCTGCTCTTCGTTTCACATATTCAATTATCATGGCTATTGCATTTGACTGCCATGGCTAATTGAATTAAATTCTGCGCTGTCAGCGCAATTTGAAATGCATTTGCAATCCTGCCGAATTATGCTGTTCCCATGGATAAAATATAACAATTATTATATGCGGTTTATATTTGGCATATTTTTTATAATTTATGTGCATGTTGCGTTTGCAAATGGAATTATGAAATGTATATAAATGTGTATATGTATGTGTATATTATATTTATATATATATATATATATGTATATATATATTTATTCTACATATTTATGCATATTTGTCAATTGTCAACGTTCTTTATTGCTGCATCTGCATGTTGCTCGTCTGAGTTAATGCAAATGTTCTTTTAATGTAATTATGCAACGCATTTAGCCAACGGCCTAAAAAAGAATAAACGCAACAGCAACAGCAACAGCAACAACCAATAATACCAATGGCAATTAAACAATGTGATTAATGCACGAAAAATCCATTATGAAGGACTTAAAGCGCGGCATAACCAACTGCATAATACGCGTTCACAGTGCAAAATGAATGCATCAAGCATTTGCAATTTTAACAATTTTAATGTAATTATTAATTAATTAATTAATTATTAAAGCAAATATATAATTTTTTTTATTAATTTAAAAAACTAATTGAATTCGAAAATCAATTAAATTTGTAAAATTTAAAAGCTACATGAAAGAAGATTTACATTCTATATATATATATATATATATATATATATATTAATATATATTATATATGTTAAATATATTAATATATATAGTATATATTATTATATATATATATTATTTATTTATATATTATATAAATATATTATTATATATTTATATATATTATTTACTATTTCAGCTTAATCTGATCATAGGGAAAATTTATTTTCATAGCTACAGACCTGCATAAATATATAAGCTTTCTTTGATTGTTCTGAATATATAAGAATATATATCTCACATTAAGGTTGGCTCTTTAAAATTGAATATATATATATATATATATATATATATATATATATATATATATAAATATGTATCAAATATTTTCCATATCTATTCTCATATGCTGTACTCAATGTTTCAAGCTTCTATGTGTATGAGTAAAGGGCATATTTTGTTTAATGAAACATACTCTTCGCTCACACACACACAGACACACACAGAAATACATTGCGGCAAACCAATATGCTTGCTTCTCAGTTTGCGAGAGAGCTCAAAATATATTGAAAGCTGGTTGCCAACGCAACATCAGTCAAGGGGCTGAACGGTAAACCTTTTTGTCTTTTGGGGTCAGCCACGAAATATACATATATATATATATATATATATATATATATATATAAAACAACATATATATATATATATATATATATATATATATATATATATATATGTATATATATATAATATTGTTTACATATCGATATGCAAGGGTTGTTGTTGTTACACATGGCGTATGGTTGATATTGTTGACATTGTTGAGCCGCTGCCGCTGCCACTGTGGCTGTGGCTGTGGCTGTTGTTGCTTATTCATGCATATGCATATGTCGGAAATTGTAACGATTATACGCCGGACACACACAGGAAACGGCGTAAATCCCCCCTTTAACACATTTAAGCATTCCTCTCCCGCTCTGCCCCCCCCATCCCGTTCTGCGCGCCTTCGAGCCATCGAACTTTATTAGCGCTTATTGAGGCTCTGCTCATCAGATGGCGTGACAAAGCGTGTCGCAACATTTAATGTTGTTTTAGGTCTTTAATGAAATTTACAATTTGCAATTTGCTCAATCGCATTACGACGTTGATTGTAATAATGCATTTTTAATTAAAACAAATATGAAGAAGATAGATTGCAGACATAAATCAGTTGATGGCAAATACTCTCAGAACGAGCGCTGCGAAATTCAAGCCAAACAAAGTCATTAAAAGTTTTGCCGTGACTTTTGCAGTCGCGTATAGAAAACTTCGCCATCAAAACTGATGCAGTCGAGTGAGTGATAGGAAAAGACAGAGACAGTGCAAAGAATATAATATACATAGATATATATAAATTAGAAAGAGAGAGAGAGAGAGAGAGTGGGGGCGAGTGGGTGAGTGGAAGCTGGGCTGTTCGTATTTGCATCTGAAGGTAACTCCACCCACCTTCGCTTTTGAGCTGAGAAAGCAGCTCATTATAAATTTGTTGATGCTGCATATCTCGAGCTCTGGCTCTGGCTCTGGTTCTGGTTCTGCCTTCACTGCCTCGCAGGATGTGCTGCATCTAGTTTCCTGCCAGCTGCTGCTTCTCCCGCTGCCTTGGCTTTTTATGCAGCAGCATCAGCAGCAGCATCAGCAGAAGCGAAAGCCATCTCTTTGGCATTTCATTCTCGTCGTCGTCGTCGTCGGTTTTAGCTATGATGCGGCTTTACGAGCCCCAGGAACTTGTCTAAAAATCACGCATAATTTATTTACCATAAACAAGATGAAGAAACAAGCAAAGTCCAAAGTGAGGGGCTGTCCTTGGGATAGACTTGCCAGCGGAACGACGGACGCTTGGCTGGAGCTCGTTAATGTTGCGAAAAGTTGTTGCCTGTCATCGTTTCACTTTGCCACATGTGCTGCTGCAATATTACGTATACGCAGGGATTGGCCAGTTCGCATGGCTGTTCAAAATATGATGATGCTGCGCTGCCGCTGCCGCTGCTGCTGCCAGAGAAATAAAGCATACAAAATGCAAGCGTTGTAAAAAATTGAAAAAAAAAGAAAAGAAATAATAATAACAACAAGGCCAGCTGGGTAGAGAAAGGGGAGTAGAAAGGGGAACAGTAGGGGAACGAGCTGAGACTAAAAAGCGAGCGCAGCAATAAAAATCGCTTTATCTTCATTAGAGGCTGGCAAGATATCACAGGCAGCAAACACGTGCGCTCAGACAATCCTGGCTGTTGGCCGGAGCAGCTAAAAGGATTGCAGCGCGGATAACTAAACTCTGATCAACATATAATATACCTTTCTGCAAGCTCATGGGGATCAGCATAACAAGAATTGGGTCACACACACACACAGAGAGATGGAGACAGAGACATAGAAAGGGAGAGAGATACAGAGACAACAGCTGAAGCAACTTGCCGCGCCACAAACCCACTCAGACAACAAGCTAAACAACATGAAGCATGAAGTCTCTGCATGCATTGAATAATAAATGCAATGAAAATAAAATAAAAACTCGCAGGAGAATGCTGAAACGACGCCTGAGCTGGAGCCATCAGCCAGCAGCAAGCAGCGGGTGAAAATAAAAATAAAATAAAAAGAATAGAAAAGATAAAGCGCTTGATGCTGGGATAAATGGCAGATGCATGTAGACACGAACAGGAACTGCAGCACCTCAAGGATAAACAGTTGAGCCACCAAGTGGATACATGCAGGTGCTCCATGTGGGTGGCTAAACAAGTTAAGGGGCCTGCAACTACCCCCAAAGCAAACGAAGCACAGCTCGACTTTTAAGTGAAATGCAATAGCAGTTGGACTAGACCCGGCCAGACCGCGTTTGGCCAGGCTGCTGGCACATAATACGCATGAATCCCCATGGCATGCTTCATAGATAGATAGATGGATGGATGGATGGATGGACGAGTACATCAATGTAAACATTTGCCAGTTAGCCTTCGCTTGCCCGTTTGCCGTTTACGATTCATTGACGGAGGGCAAAGGTTAAACCCATTTAAGCGACAATTGAGCGCAATTAAGGGGAGCGAAAACACTGAAATCATTTTAAATGCTAACTGCCATAGAACGGGAATATGTGTACTCGACTAATGCGTTCATAAACTATATCGATTAGGCTCTAATTATGAGCATATCGAAGCTCTAGCACGAAATTTCAATCATTCCACATCAATACACCTAAATTAGCAAAGTCATTAACGCGGCGAATAACAAAAGCAATTGCTATAAGCTTAAAAATAGTTTCGAGATATTAATTTGAGTTTTCAACTATATTCAAGACTTCGTTGATAGTGCCTTATGCTAAGAATCAATTTTTGGCTCAAAATGCAGGATATTTTTAAGCTCAAATAGACTTAGCTGGAATAGACTTTTCTTTAGTTATTCATCAAGATTATTTGACGTGGTTATATATGGATCACTTCTTATCAATCTCTGTTTGAATCTTGTATTTAAATTCAAGAACTTTGTGATGTCAACTTGAATACAAAATTTAATTTTAAATTAAATTTTTAATTTTAATTAAAGTACATTTTCGCTGTAAAAAGCTGCAGATGGGGATGACCTGCGGGAGTGGGAGTGGAGCTCTTGCTATAATTGCGCTATAAAAGCTCTTCAATGCTAAGCATTAAAATTTGAAGCTGTGTGTGAGCGGGAGTGTGGCTCTGCCTATAAGCATCATGCATATGCAGCTTCTATGATGTGCAGTTGCAGCTGTGTGTAAGCGAGAGTGAAGATGTTGCTATAATTACTCCTCTTATGTTAGCTCTCTTCTGCTGTATATTGCTGCTCAAAAAGCATCTGTGGGTGAGCGAGAGTGAAGACCTTGCTATAATTACACTCCTTATGTTAAACAAAACAGCAGATAGAGTTGCATCTGTGTGTGAGCGAGAGTGAAGATCTTGCTATAATTACTCCTCTTATTTTAGCTCTCTTCTGCTCTATATTACTGTACAAAATAGCATCTGTGTATGAGCGAGAGTGAAGACCTTGCTATAATTACACTCCCTTTGTCAAACAAAACAGGTGATTGAGTTGCATCTGTGTTTGAGCAATGCTCTTGCTATAATTACGCTCCTTATGTTAGCAGACAGCATATAGAGTTGCATCTGTGCGTGAGCGAGAGTGAAGATGTTGCTATAATTACTCCTCTTATGTTAGCTCTCTTCTGCTGTATATTGCTGTACAAAAAGCATCTGTGGGTGAGCGAGAGTGAAGACCTTGCTATAATTGAACTCCATATGTTAAACAAAACAGCAGATAGAGTTGCATTTGTGCGTGAGCGAGAATGAAGATCTTACTATAATTACTCGCCTTATGTTAGCTCTCTTCTGCTGTATATTGCTGTACAAAAAGCATCTGTGGGTGAGCGAGAGTGAAGACCTTGCTATATTTACACTCCTTATGTTAAACAAAACAGGTGATTGAGTTGCATCTGTGTTTGAGCAATGCTCTTGCTATAATTACGCTCCTTATGTTAGCAGACAGCAGATAGAGTTGCATCTGTGCGTGAGCGTAAGTGAAGATTTAGCTATAATTACTCTCCTTATGCGCGCTCTCTTCTGCTCCATATTACTGTACAAAATAGCATCTGTGTGTGAGCGAGAGTGAAGACCTTGCTATAATTACACTCTTATGTTAAACAAAACAGGTGATTGAGTTGCATCTGTGTTTGAGCAAAGCTCTTGCTATAATTACGCTCCTTATGTTAGCAGACAGCAGATAGAGTTTCAGCTGTGTGTGAGCGGGAGTGAAGATCGGGCTATAATTACTCTCTTTATGTCAGCTCTCTGCTCTGCTCTATATTACTGAACAAAGCAGCAGATAGAATGGCATATGTCTGTGAGCGAAAGTAAACTTCTTGCTATAATTACTCTCCTTATTTTAGCTCTATATTCATCGATTATTACTATAAAAGCAAACAGCAGATAGAGTTGTAGCTGTGTGTGAGCGGGATTGAGGCTCTCTCCATGAAGACTCTCCTTATGCTAGCTCTCCCATGCTCTATATTATGAAGTTGAAGCTGTGTGTGAGCTTAAGTATCACTCTCCCTATGCATCTGCTAGCGCTACGGGTGCGTCAGCTGCGCTTGATCTAAAATGCTTCTAATGAAATTAGTACAAAATTGAAGCTGAACGAGTGAACATGCACTCGTGTGGGGCTCCCAAAGTTGATTTTCATAGATCAAGCAACTTGGCGCGTTATTTGTTTTTTGGTAATTGTTTTTAATTATTTGCACACGTTTCACAGCTGTTAGCTGATTCACGATCAAATGACAAATCATATTGATTATATTAACAGCTGCTGCCATGATTTATGAAGCTGTTGAAATGTGTTTATTGTAAAAAGTCTGGCTGCCTTTTAAATACACAAACCTTTGCCTACTTTAACTTCCCTTTCATATTTATTAATTAATTGAAAATATGTCTAGATGAATTTGTGAAATTAAAATCGATTTCTGTGTCCACTCAAATCAGAAAAGCAATTAAATTCGATGTGAAAAACATTTTAATATACTTGATAGACTTACGCAGCAAACATTACCATTTATGAAATACATACATACATGTGTGTATGTATATATATGTATGTATATATATATATATATTCATTTACATTTGCTTTATGTGGCTGCAATTTTGTTGAGATTCGAGCGCAAAAGACGAAAAAAAAAAACAAACTTGAAAAAAGGAAAAATTTATTGAAAAATATTTGCATGAATGAAGTTGTACAATGGGCGCCCACACACATTCCGGCGCGCAGGTGTGTGCAAATATGCAGATGCGCAGTTAAAGGTAAAGGGTATTGAAAGCCGGATGGCTGCTGGCAGGGGGGGAGTGGGGGAGTGGCCGGGTAGTAACTTAACGAGCCGCTGCACACAGATTGCTTCTGTTTCTTGCGCTTTTGCGAATGCACATTTTGATTAAGACTTGTTTTTGTTCTTTTTTTTTGTGTTTCAGGCGAAACGCATACAGAGCAATGAGCTGGCCGCCATCAAAGTTATTAAGCTGGAGCCCTCCGATGATATACAGATCATACAGCAGGAGATCTTCATGATGCGCGACTGCCGGCACCCGAACATCATTGCCTACTATGGCTCCTATCTGCGGCGCGACAAATTGTGGATCTGCATGGAGTTCTGCGGCGGCGGCAGCCTGCAGGATATCTATCAGGTGACCGGGCCGCTAACGGAGCTGCAGATCGCCTACATGTGCCGCGAGACGTTAAAGGGCCTCGAGTATCTGCATCAAAAGGGCAAAATTCATCGCGACATCAAAGGTGCCAACATTTTGCTAACCGAAAACGGCGACGTGAAGCTGGCGGACTTTGGTGTCTCGGCGCAGATAACAGCCACAATTAACAAGCGAAAGAGTTTCATAGGTGAGTGTAAATCGATATTGTATAATTTAATAGTTTTAGGTAAACTATTCCTTAGCATATCATTCACAAGAATATCTTTGTTAGATCTTAAATGCTGCACAAAATGCAATGAGACAGCAAAGTGCTTAAATTAATTATATTTTTCTAATCCCTGAATCAATTTTGTATCCATACGATTATTTATTTATTATTATTTATTTATTTTATATTATTATTTATTTATTTTCTATTATTATTTATTTATTTTTAATTATTGATTATTTATTTTTTACTTTAATTTAATTATTTATTTTATATTTAATTATTATTTATTTATTTTTTATTATTATTTAATAATTTTTTTTTTATCATTTCTTTATTTTTAATTATTATTTTTTATTTTTAATTATTATTTAATTATTTTTTTATTATTATTTATTTATTTTTTATTATTATTTAATTATTTTTTATTATTATTTAAATATTTTTTATTTTTATTTATTTTTTTATTTACTGAATTCTTTATTATTATTAAGACTATTTTTATCATTTATTATAATAATTATTATTTTTTTGTAAATATTGTAAATTATTTATTATTTGTTTTTTTTTTATATATATTATTTACTTTTTTTTTATTATTTATTATTTGGTATATATAATTTATTATTTGTTATTTTTTAATTTTTTATTTGTTATTTATTTTTTGTTATTTAATATAATTATTATTATTTTTTAATTTTTTATTTGTTATTTGTTATTTAATATTATTATTATTATTTTTATTTAATTATTACTTAATTTGTAATAATATTTATTTTATTATATACTTTAACTTTTAAAGTATGCGTGTTGCAGCTGCTCTTCTTCGTGCAAGTACTTAACATTTATGTATATTTGATATACTTGTTGCCTGCTGAGCAGCATTTAATTATTTACCGCTGAACTTTATCAATTCATAATCTGTTTGCAAATATTCAAATGTTTTTTGTGCACGCGTGAGTATTTGGCCAGCAGCTGCCAGTGAGCCAATTCGTTTTAGCAAACGCTTTATTTATTTATACAGTTGAACAGAAATGTTCACAGGACACAATTTGAGCTAAGCTTTGTTGTCGTCTCTTGTCCGTTGTCTGTTGCTGCTTGGCTGCAAATATTGACTGTTGCAACAGCTGCGCTGGCTGTGGCCGTATGCGGCACACGATTTATGCAAATGAAATAGAGCGATTTTTATGACTGTGTAGAAATGTATGTGCATAATATTTTGGCGTTGTTTGCAAACAACAAATGTAAGCGACGTACAAACTGACGGGCTGACAAAGCAGCAACACAGCGAGACAGTGAGACAGTGAGAGACATCGTGCATCGATTTGGCTTAAGTGTTTATCATTGTGTACGAATGCAGACACCGAGAGACATGCTGGCTTAGACACTCCCACACAGAAGAGGACTCTTTGACAGGACTCTGACAGTAACCGCAATTGCTTTTCACGCTTTTAAACACTTACACAACAGCAGTCACACAATAAACAGACAAGCAAATAAGCACGAGGAAGAGAGCGAGACGAGAGAAAGACTGAGAAAAATACTTGTGATGGACGAGCGAATGCTACGCATTAAATGCGAGTACTTAGAGCAAGCTAGGCAGACAGACAGACAGACAGACAGACAGACAGCATGTCAATGCTTACAGGGTATCATGTGAGAATGAGAGAGAGAGAACGTGGAAAATTAAATAAATTGTCAGGAAAAATAAAGAACTTAACTGAGCTGAAATAATGAGAATAATAATGTGGTTGCTTTGGAAAAACAATAATCACTTGAGTAAAAAAGTGCGAAACAAATTGAGCATGATTTAGCAAACAAAGAGAGAGAGAGAGAGAGAGAGAGAGAGAGAGATAGCGAAAGAATAATTGAAAGGCGTGCGAAAGAATTCAATTTAAAAAGAAAATATCAAATGCAGACTTGGCCCAAGCAAACATGAGACAAAAAAAAATAAATAAATAAAATAAAATAAAGAAGAAGAAGTAGAAGAAATAAGCACAACCGAGTGGAAGGTAGTTAGTCAGGTAGGTGGAGCTGGACAGTTGCCGATTCAAGCATTGTTAGCTGCCCGCTGTGCGTCGCGCCGCTGCAGCTGCCATTGGGTTTTCATTTTGTTGCCAAGCTCAGCAGGAGAAGAAAGTAATTTCTTAAAAATGTCCCTTTTGGGGCCCAGTCGACCGACCGTCTGGCCGCTGGCCGCTGGCCGCTGGCCTGGCCTCGTCTTATTTGTGCGACTTCGTCTCTTCTTTGTTGTGCCTGCAGCACTGGATGGAGTCTTGCATGACTGCCACCACGTGCCACCCCACGTGCCACCCCACTCATATCAGCGCTAATAGATTCCTTTTGCTGCGCTGCGCTGCGTTAAGCCGCTTTCCGAGCAAGGTTTCCCTTTAAAGTTGAAGCAACGGGTTGTATACGTAATTTATATGTAAATATTTACTTATCAGACCCGCCAGCCCGCCAGGCTGCAAGTAAGCCTTGTCAATCCGTGTTCAGAATATTTTTCTACACAATCTCAACTGCGCAAGTCTCAAGCTATTAGCAAACTATGCTGCGAAATGGATGAGTAGGCTTTTGTTTGGCCAGTTTTAATCGGCGACGTAAATCAGTTGAGGACTGTGCGCTGAGCTCAACAGTTAATTAAGTTCTTAAATTCGCGACGAGTGCACTTAATGAAAACTTTTGACTTCTGACTGGCTAAAGATGGGCGTTAATTAAATTATGACAGCTGCCCCATAGACGCCCCCCACCCAGCACCAGCACCAGCCCCAGCCCCAGTCCCAGCATAATTACGCTAAGAAGTCAATAAAGTGCTTGCGGGGCGTGACGTGACGTGACGTGGCTTGGCTTGGCCCTGACATTTGAGTTGTGATTGCAATAAAGACGACGTCGACGAAGGTTTAATATCAGCAGGGATTTATGCAGAGAGCTTTGCTGGTGCTGCCTGCTGCTGCTGCTGCCATAGCCCCTGGATGGGTTTAGTTTTTAATGCGTTCGCCTTCGTTGATGTCGTAAAAATCTTTACGTTTGCGCATAAATTTCCAGATTTGACAAGGTTTGAGCTCCAAGCCATTTGTCGCTAATTGTGAGCGCATAATTTGATTTATGCTGTCCATAAAATGCTCTGCCCACGACATTAATAAAATTGACTAATGCCCAAAGATGGACGCTAATCGCTGCCTGCTTTTCCGAATTAGTGATTCCTTTTCAAGAAGGAAAAAACAAAGTGTCTCTCACATGTCAGCGACCCAATGAGTGCCAATGGATGCTGCAAATGACAGACAGACGGACAGACGGCAGCGCGCTGGGCGGGTAAGCAGCTTTGGCAAAGGGCATATGTAAGCGAGCTGCAGACGACGATTGTCTCCCGAGTGTCTATGTGTATTGGTAGTTGTGTCTGCAGTTGGCAAACAATGTTACTGTCGCTTGCTGATATCATTTCGAGCGCTGCTTCAATACACGACATTGTTGCTCTGACAAATGAGCGAGCGAGCGAGCGAGGGAGAGAGAGAGAGAGGCAAACAGGCTGTCTGCTGCTCTGTCTATCATTGTGTCTGCATATGAAACCGCAAATAGCGCGCAGACACACACACACACACACAGACTCCCACACGCCCACACAAACGAAATCAGTTTCTATTACCAACGGCAGCTGCAGGACAACGACTACAGTTGCCAGCTGATGCCTTATCATTTAATAAAAATAATCAAGCTGTGTGCTTATGTGTGTGTTTAGTATCACTTAAAAGTCAGCTGCAACAAACGACACTCAGCGCCATCAAAGACATCATCGACGGCATCATTGTCAGGCTCGTTGTCACCTACTGCAGTCTCGGCTGCCGACAGCCTGCCAGCAGCCGTGTCAACATGCAATAAAGCCAAATGCGATGCTCGACTCGAGCTGAGTTCGCCTTCTGCCGCTCCCTTTCCCTTGTGTCCTGCAGAGCTGCAACTATTTGCTCTATGCCTTTATTTAATGGCGAGTAACGAACTCTTTTACAAATACTACGAAATACTTCCTGGAAAGTGGAAGGAAGTATCTATTATTCGTGCATTGTGCACAGCTGCAGAAGCCAAGGGTTTTGCCAAATCTATTCTAGTGTCACTCTATCTCCGTCTCTGTCTCACTTTCTGCCTATATTCATCTATTTCTGATTTATTTTCTGTCCTTCCTTCATTTTCTGTATTTTTTGCTCTCGTCCGCTCTTCCTTTCACTCTCTCATTGTTAATGTTAATCTTTTTCTTTATCGCTCTTTTTCTGCTTCTCCCATATTTCTCATTTTTTCACTCATTCTTTTACTTAATTTACCTCATTATGCTTATTTTTCCTCTTTTTTTTTTATCACTTTTCCTGCTCATTTCTGTATTTTCGTATTGTTCTTATTATTCCCTCTCTCTGACTTTATCTCTCTTTTTTGGTTTCCCTCTCTCTCACTCTCTCTCTCTGTCTTTTTCTTGCACTTTTCTGCTTAACTACACCTTATTTCCTTTTCTATCCTTCACTCTGCCTTTCAGAGCCGAATTTCTTATTCTCACTCATTAAAGAGAGACAGCGATAGGCAGATAGCGAGAGAGCGAGCGAGAGATCTATTAATTGTGCAGACATTCAATTAAGAGAATTAAGAGAATGCCTGTCACTTTTGTGTCCTCATCGCTCACTTTTTAATTAAATTGTGCGCCAACTGCGGCCGCCGTTGTCACATGTAGTGAGAGCATTTAATGCTGCATGTGGACTGTGGCGTGCCCCAATCCCAATTAAGGCAATTCATAATTTTTTACCTCTGCTGATGATTTTGAATAATGTTTTCATGAATGCACAATAAAAAGTGGCGAAGACTTGTTCATAATTCGAGCCACGATATGGCTATCTGTAGAGCAAAATAGATAAATGCTATATAGAAATATAGATTAAAATAAAATATAGATTAAAGTACCCAATTGGAGCTGCTATGCCTTGGCTAGCTCATATTGTTTTATATGATTTATCAAGGTCACTCAACGCATATTTCTCTGCTGCAGGCACACCCTACTGGATGGCGCCTGAGGTGGCCGCCGTGGAGCGAAAGGGCGGCTACAATCAACTCTGTGATATTTGGGCCTGCGGCATTACGGCAATTGGTGAGCATTGAGCCAAAGGCAAATTGTTTGCAATTGATTAAATTGTTTCGTTTTCGTTTTTGTTCCTCGACAGAACTGGCTGAACTGCAGCCGCCCATGTTCGACCTGCATCCGATGCGCGCCCTGTTCTTGATGTCGAAGAGCGGCTTTAAGCCGCCGGCATTGAGCAACAAAGACAAGTGGAGCCAAACGTTTCACAGCTTCATCAAGACCGCACTGACAAAGAATCCAAAGAAGCGACCAACCGCCGAGCGGCTGCTCCAGCATCCCTTTGTGCAGAGCGAGATGCCGCTGCGTGTGCCCAAGGAGCTGCTCCAAAAATACCAGAGTCCCAATCAGCAATACTACTGCCTCGACGGCGACGAGGAGGTGAGTATGCCCCAAACAGAACCAGTGACTATGCCCCATTCCACAGCCACCTTGCCCCACCTTATTTGCCTTCTCTTTCTTTCTTTCTTTTTTTTTTACTTCTCTTACTCTTACGTAATTTATTTGCGCTTTTAGCGCTGCTTCGCTGACTGCTGCTTGCCCCAGTTATATTTACTTAGTGCGCCCTGTGCGCTGCCACAATGGCAGCGAGTCTTGAAGATTTAGTGGCCCATTAGACACCTTGAATCCTAATTTAAGGGCTTGCGTAGCCGCGCCAAGGCAGTTGCCCTAATCATTTTGGCTACGCCACAAAATCAATACACGCAGCAAAAGTTTTTAATAAGCTAGGCGAAGGACTACTTGGGGCACATGGGTCTGGGTCAAGAGCTCTTATAAGTGCTGCAACGACTTGTTCCAGCGACCTCTGAGGAGGGCAAGCAAATGTCTGCAAAGAAGTTAAGCTGATCGAGAAAGAAACTTGGCCAACTGCAGTATATTCATCTACACAAATTTAATGTTAAATTGCGGCTAACTCGATTGGGTTACCTGGAAGCTGCCTGAAATGAAATTTGCAATTTAAATGGATTTCTACTAATTTCGGCGACATTTGGCTTTGCCGACGTCTAGACATCAAAGTCCGTCTAGCTGGGCCGCTGGGCCGCTGGGCGCTGCGCACAGCCGTGTCTAACAAATGCAAATTTAATAAGGAACCAATTTAAAAAGTCATTATGTGTGAGGCTCTGTGCCTGGCTCTGCTGCGGGGCATGTCAATTCATAAATCTTCAATTTGTTTGGATGTTTTGCAAGAACTTTTCGCTGCCAGTCACTGTCCGAGCCGTTGGCTTGGCACTTTGCACTCAACTTGCATTATATATATATATATATATATATATATATATATATATATATATATATATATATATATATATATATATATATATATATATATATATATATATATATATATATCTAGATATGCAAATTTTACTCAGCGCCAACTTTTGTCATGGCCAAGGCGTAACGCATGGCTCAGCTCTTTCGGGCAGACCGAGAGACGAATATGATTTTGATTTATGAGATTTTATCGTAAGCCGAAAACTTTGTCACCACCGACTGTCCGCCCGTCCCAGTGCCTGTCATTAAAACTAACTTTGACTTACGCCACAACTGCTGTCTCTTTCTCTCTTTCTCCCTCTCTCACTCGCTCGCTCGCAGACGGTGGCCGGCGTACCGCAGCGGATTCCCAGCAAAATGACGTCGCGTGCCAATGGGGTTCCGGCCCAGAACCACACGCTCAAGACAGGCAAGTTGAAAGACGCGATCTCAAATACCACAAATGATTAAATACTCCCAGCTAATAACATCTGCCCAAAATTTCCATTCCCATTTCACAGGCATGACGACAAACTCGACGTGGTATGAGCGTTCTTCTAGTCCCGAAACGTTGCCCAGCGACATGTAAGTTGGCCCAGTGCAAATCCATAACTAAATCTTACCTTATCTCCATATGAATCGTATATCGCGTTGCCTGAAACTCTGCCAGATTTTCTTTTGTTCCTTTTTACATCTCTTATTTACCAAGATTCGCATTTGCTAGCTCTTCTTTTGTAAGCTGCTTCTGTTTGGATTTCATCTATAATTCTCTCACACACATACACACACGCAAACATATATACACATACACACTGATATTATTGTATTTGTATTGCGCTCTCTTTCTCTGTCTCACTTTGTCTTGCTGTCTCTCTCCAAGATCTCTTTTACTGTAAATAATATCGAATTTATTGCAGAAACTTTTTTTTGTTTAGGGCGAATAGCAGAAAAATTTATGGCTCTAGACAGGAAAACTTGCCAGAAAATTGGTCAAATTAACTCAAAATTTGAGATCACTAATAATTTAAACAATTGATTTCTTTTTTTTTGCTAAATAAACAACAAAATTTTGATAAATGAAAATGATTTAGCAACATCTTAAAAGACTTTTAAATTTAAATTAAATATTTTTTTAAATAGCAAAAGATGAGCTTAGATAATTAAAAGTATTAGCTTGGATTAAATTAAATATAGCTTTGAGATTGTTGTTTGTTTCTACTTAGATGAGCTTAGATAATTAAAAGTATTAGCTTGGATTATATTAAATATAGCTTTGAGATTGTTGTTTGTTTCTACTTAGGCATATTCTATGAGAACCTGGTCTAACCAGATAAAAAGTTTATCCCATGCGGTTTAATAATTTTTAATAATTAAAATGAATTCGAAGCTTGTGAATGTGAAAACTTTTTTTCGCAATAATAAATATAATAATAATAAAAATATAATATAATAATAAAAATATAATAATAATAATAAAAATATAATAATAATAAAAATATAATAATAATAATCAAAATATAATAATAATAAAAATATAATAATAATAATCAAAATATAATAATAATAAAAATATAATAATAATAATAATTAAGACAAATTTCTGGCACTCTTAGTAGCTCAATCTCATATTAAATATTAATTAATCTGCAATTAGACTGAAGCCTTTAGACTCGCCTAACATATTTTAGCTAATCGAATTCGATTCGGCGCAAATAAAAATGTCATTGTGGTGCAATAATTTATATTGCACGTACGCAAGTTTTGTCTCACTCTCACACATTCTCTCTCTCTCTCTCTCTCTTTTGTTTGTATTTACTCATATAGTCAAAGCGGCGAGCGACCAAGATGCAGCGGCACTTTTATTATGAACATGTCCTTAAGGTTAGATTAGCTTCCTTGGCGTGCCTGGCTGCAATTGCGGCCGCGGCTGCTGCTGCTGCTGCTGCTGTAATCATATTTATGCCTGCCACATTTTGTGGCATTGCTGTTGCGCCTGCCTCTTCCATAATGTCATTTGGCTGGCACCAGACGCCGCCGCTTGGCCTTGACTGCGCGCTTGGCTGCTCGCTTACAGCTGCAGCTTGCAACATTTTGGCGGCACGAATTCTGGCCAAGCACGCGCCACATGCAATTTGCTATTGCCAAAAACACACACAGAGAGACTGAGACACACTCAATTCAGTGTGCCTGCCGCACGTCGTATCCCTTGAGCTCTCTGCACGCATTCCCAGCTGAAAGTTTCTCGCGCTCGCGCTTTGTTAACTCTACGTGCTGGCAACAACTTCATGAAAACTAATTACTATTGCCTGAGCTGCCCCACAGAGCTGAGCTACCTGGCATCCATCAAGCGTGCTTTGCAGTGCGCTCAAAAGTATGCTATGCAATAATAATGAGCCCCAATGGCAATTGTGCTTCATATTGGCCAAGTCTTAATGGTCAATATATATGCCTCACGGCGAGCCGCTCGTATGGCTCGCATTACAAATCTCCATCGGCGACAAGAAATCAATATGAAATTAATATACATTACACATACGCCCCCGTGGCAGCTCGTTTGCAGCATCTGTACGCCAGGTGGCGCCATTTGCCATTTGTCAGTTATCAAATGATTACATTGACGACACGCTGCACCCCCCGTGCTGAGGTGGGCGACAAGTCCACCATCTATGCAAATACAGGTCGACCTTTGCCTCAAAACCCTTCGATATGCGCTTGGCTCCTTTTATTGATGGCCATAAAAAGTGACAGCGTCAACTTTTATGTACTGAAAACGCTTTGAGTGCGCCAAGTGTATTGGCTGTGTGCCACGCCCCAAGCCAACAGCAACGGCAACGCCAACGCAATGACTCGAATGGCGCCCGAGAACTTTTTCAACAGCCTTTTGCGACACATTTCCAAATTTTGTTTTTCTTTCTGTTGACTTTTCATGTTGGCGCTCTGAGAGCAAGCCAACAGCAAACAACAAAGGCTCAAAGACCAAAAAAAAAAAGAAAAGAAAAATGAAGAAGAAAATAAAGGAAAACCCAAGCACAATAAACATCATTAAAGCTGAAAGCGAGCCAAAAAATATTAGCCCATATTTTTTTTTTTGCCTCTGCTGCTGCCTTTGTTTCGTGCCTTTGCTGCTGCTTTTTAATAAGCCAATTTTAATTTTTTTATTTTCCGTCTAATCCTTGATGGAAGTGCTGGAAAATGTGTTATTAAAACAAATTATGGCCCTTTGGAAATTGGCTAATGCGTTTAATTGGCCGTAACAGCATTTTCTTGTTCTTTGTGTTGTCTCAATTTCATTTCAACAGTTATACGAGACTTACACACACACACACACACGCACACATCAAAGACACCTGAAAACTAAACAAAAAAAAAATTCAAATTCAAATTCAAATTTATTCGCAAATTGTTTCGAGTTCCTGTTTTTTTTTGTTACTTCAGCCATGCTCGAGGGTGAAATTTGATTTAATTTTTATTAAAACTGTTTCTTAACTGTTTTTTACTCTTTCTCATAATTTTCTCTCATTTATTTGATTTTGTTTTTTGTTCTGTTTTTTTTTTTTTTCTGTTTCTCTTTACTTTCTTTCCGCTGGAAACTTAACAACGATTATTCTTTTACCTTTTATTTTCTTTTCTTTTCGTATATTTTTTGTGTTTGATTTTTGTAGGAGCCTCTTACAATATATTGATGAGGAGCTAAAGTTAAGGTAACTACACCAATGATTTCCTTTGCGAAACGAAATAAAAACTATAAAATAAAACTTAGATTTAGTTGGGTAAATGATTAGATAAGAAACACCTAACAAACACGACTCCCCCTCCAAGCAAACCCTTAAGTAACAATATATAATATATATATATATATATACTAGACTTAAGGTTATATACAGCTCAACTAACGGCTAAAGTTTTCTACACTCACACACACACACGTATACACTGAGTCTTCTTGGAGTTCAATTACTCTGCATTTCCCCCTCCTTCTCTCGCGCTCTCTCTCTCTTGCTCCGCAACTCTCTTTGTCTCATTATCAACTTGGACTCAGCTTTTTTTTGTGTTTCTTCTGCATTTTCCTCACCTGTTTTTGTTCTATTAATTTACTGTTTGTTTTCTTTACAACTTTCTATAGTCTCTCTCGGTCTCCTCCTCTCCCTCTCCCTTTTCGTTTATTCTTTATTAAGTGCGCTCGCTTTTGTTTGGCCATTGTCTGTTGTTAAAAGTTCTTCGGTGCGTATACGTAATATTGCCTTGGCTTTGCTCTCTGCCGTGGCAGTAAAATTAGTCGAAATACGGCAGCAAATCTTAACTAATTCATAGCAACGGAGGCCATCCAACTAACCAGCCCAATATGTCGAAAGGTCACACACGACCATGGACCATGGACCATGGACCATGGACCCTTTTTAGTGTTTATTTATTTGATGCGTGTGCAAATGTTTGTCCGCACATTGCTTTTATAGTTATTATTATTGTTATTATTGCCATGGGCATGGCCCCCCGCTGCCCCTGTTTTCATTGCACGAATATTGCGAAATTCAATTTCTATTGCCATTTTCTAGAAGCCAGCAAACTCACATTTGTAAACGTAATTATGCTTGGGCAGCCGTACGCCATCTCCCTCTCGCTCCCTTGTCGGCAGCCAAAGCTTGTTAAGATATGCGCACAAGCGTAAATTCAAAACAAACAAAAAAAAAAAAAACAAATTGAGAAGAAGAAAAAATACTCGCACTGCCAACTAATTGAAGCATTGATGAATTGAGCTGCTGAGCATGTTTTCCCGTCGTAGCCTTTAGCTGCAACAAATTGGACAGGAAGACCTTTTACCAAAAACTAATTTCAAAACGAACATAGCATAGTTTACTTCCCCCCGCCCCACTCCCCCCCTCAACACACACAGAGAGAAGAGAAAGATTGCAGCAGCTGTTGCTCAGATTTTTCACTTCCTTTTGCTGCTGCTCTCTGTTTATTTTATGTTTTCGTTTCTTTTGCTGCATTTGCTGCTTGCATACAAAATTCGTTTTGTTTCGAAAATTGTTTGGAACTTTTATTTTATTTTTTTTAAGAATTCAGGAATTAATTTTCGGTCATTTGCTGCATGTTTCTGTGTGTGTATGTGTGTGTTTGGGTGTGTGTGCATAAGAATGTATGTGTATATATACATATATATATGAGTGTGTGTGTATGTATGTAGACTTCATAAATATATATGTATGAATGTATTATATATGTATGTAACGTAAAAGTAAACTAATGTATGCATCTGTGTGTGTGTGTGTATTATATATATATATATATATATATATATATATATATATATATATGTTTATTAATATATGTACATATATACATGTATGTATGTATGTAACTTAAACATAAACGTATGTATGTTTGCCTACTCTTGCTCTCGTTCTCACTCTCTCTCTCTCTCACTCTCACTCTCTCTCACACTCTCTCTCTCTCCCTGACTCTCTCCCTCCTTCGACTCCCTCCACTTGTTTTGTGTTTTGATTTTTTTTCTATTTTCTGTGCATTCATGTGCAAGGTACATGTGTGTGTGTGTGTGTGTGTGTGTGGGTGTGTATGTGTGCACGTCAAATATGCGTATTTGTTTTTGCAAACAGTTTTGCAGCTCATGCATAATTTATGGCCCCGTTGCATTAATTTATTTGTTCTTTGCATCGGGGCAGGAGGCGTGGTCGTGTGGCCAGTTCATCAATTATAGTTGAAAGCATTCCAAGTCCCTGTTTTTGGTCCTTCATTTTCGCGTTGTCAACTTGCATGTTTTGTCCAAACACACACACACACACACGCAGCCACTATTAACCTGTTTGGGTATGGGGCATGCTGCAATTCTAACCCACCCACACACACACGTATGTAGACTGCCAGCAAACACCCACCCACCCACTCGTCGTCCAGTGTCGAGCTGCACGCACAAACACAACAAGAAGAACACAGCCAAAAAACATAGCCCCACACCCCCAGCCCACCCCCACACGTACACGACCGAGCAGCCCACTCCATGCCCAGCTGGGAGTGGGTGGCCGGCCACAAAGTGAATGATGTTGTGCGTGTTATCAACAAAGAAGCTCAAACACTTTGGCTTTCTTTTTCTTTCTCTTCCAACAACGCGTCTTTCTCTCTTCTCTCTCTCTCTCTCTCTCTATCTCTCTTTCTATCTAACTGTCTCGCTCGCGCTTTTTCTCTCGCTGGTGGTCGCTGGTTCGCTGCTCTTAGAGCAACTTTGCCATTAAACGACACCAAAGATTCGGCGGCACTTGGTGCCGAGTATAGCTGCAGCGCTGGAGGCGGCGGCGTCAGCATCAGCGGCGGTGGCGGCGGCGGCGGCGGGGGCATTGCATCAACAAATGGTGGCTGCTGCGGTGCAGGCGGTGGCGGCAGCGGCGGCGGCGGAGGCAGCAGCAGCAGCAATAGCGGCGGTGGCAACATCATCAGCAGCTGTGGCGGCGGCGGCGGCGGCGGCGGCAACAACTGTGGAGGGCATCATTACCACCACCATCATCATCATCAGCATCATCATCATGGCAACGGCACCAGCCAGCACAACCACCACAACCACAACCACATCCAGAACCAGAACCACAACCAGAATCACAACCACAACCACAACCACCATCTGCACCTAAACCAGCAAACAAGCAACGCACTGACCACGTCCACGTCCACGTCGAACAGCGCCAGCAGCGCCAACTGCAACTCCAATCAGAATTCGAATTGCAATTTGAATGCCATGAGCATGTCCGCCTCGCTGGCCTCCATGCCGGGCCTGAGCGCCTATCTGGGCATGTCAAATTTGCGCACCACCAGCATTGGCGATGACGACGATGGCGACATCAATCTGGACGTTGACATTGCCATGAATAATGCAACGGCTGCTGCCGCTGCGGCTGCTGCTGCTGGCGGCTGTGCCTCTGGCTCAGCATCTGCATCTGCATCGGCATCGGGCGCTGGTTGCTCCGCCTCCGCTGCGCACTACTTGCGGCACAGCAGCAACTATCGCTCGGCGGCGGCGGCAGTTTCGTCTGCCGCTCAGGCATTGCATGGCGTCGACCATGGCTTGCTATCATCATCATCGCTCGCATCCAGCAGCACAACAACAGCAGCAGCAGGCACGTCATCCGCATCCTTTTATAATCGCTTCCTACTCCTCGATAATTCCAGCGGCGATGCAGTCGCCTGCGGTGCTGGCGGCGGCGGCGGCAGCGGCAGCGGCTGCTGCATCGGCAAAGGCAGCAACGGCCTCGATATGCGGCCTGGCGGCTATGAGACAGCTGGCGCGGCTGGCTCACACTCTGTCGGCGATGGCTTCTCGCATTCCAGCGGCTCAGCCTCGACCAGCTCAGCGGCAGCAGCAGCAGCAGGAGCGGCGGCGGCGGCAGCAGCAGCAGCTGCCCAAGCCGCAGCAGGCGCACCCGCTGCTCTGCCGGCTGCAGCGCATCACTACCAAAATCTGCTGCGCAGCAGCAGCTCGGACGTGCTGGAGCTGGCCCAGGGGGACGCGGCCGGTGGCGAGAACAGCAACAACTGTGATTACCGAAGCGAGAGCAACCAGGTGAGTAGCGCCGCACCACTAGATACCCTGTTGTCCAGCCAACTAAGCGCCTGCCTGTCCACTAACAGAATGGCATCGAGGATTCGCCGAGACGCCACAGCTCCATGGATCAACTAATTGGCCTGATCAATGACCTGGGCAAGACGTCGCGCACGCGCAGCCTCAGCGACGGCGGTGCACAGGATGACGACGAAGGTGAGCAATCCATGAATTTAGTTATCTCTATGAATTCGCCAATAATCCTTGGGGGCTCTTGCAGTGGAAAAGGAGGCGCAACCGGATCTGTTGAACAACACGCCGCCGGTGCCGCCCAAGCGTTCGCATCGCCGTCGCCACACACCGCCGCGTCCCATTTCGAACGGGCTGCCGCCGACGCCCAAGGTGCACATGGGCGCATGCTTTTCGAAAATCTTCAACGGGTGCCCGCTGCGCGTGCACTGCACGGCCTCGTGGATACATCCGGAGACGAGGGATCAGCATCTGTTGATTGGGGCCGAGGAGGGCATCTACAACCTCAATATGAACGAGCTGCACGATGCGGCCATCGATCAGCTGTTTCCGCGCCGCACCACCTGGCTGTATGTGATCAAGGATGTGCTAATGAGCCTGTCCGGCAAGTCGTGCCAGCTGTACCGGCACGATCTGGTCGCGCTGCACTCGAAGCAAACGGTGCGCTTCTCGCTGCACATGAACAAGATACCGGAGCGGCTGGTGCCGCGTAAATTCGCGCTAACCACCAAAGTGCCAGACACGAAGGGCTGCACCCAGTGCTGCGTCACACGCAATCCCTACAATGGCTACAAATATCTGTGCGGCGCCACGCCGAGCGGCATCTTCCTGATGCAGTGGTACGATCCGCTCAACAAATTCATGCTGCTCAAGCAGTGCGAGTGGCCGGCCACCAGCATTCTCGGCCAGGGCTGCGTCCAGAATGGCCACACGCCCATCTTCGAGATGATCATCACGCCCGAGTTGGAGTATCCCATTGTGTGCACTGGCGTGCGCAAGTCCCTCAATGGCTGCCTCAAGCTGGATCTGATCAACATGAACAGTGGAAGTTGCGCTGCAATAAAGTCAGAGAGATCAGAAATTGAAATTTAACTTTCATTTGTTTACAGGTGCCAGCTGGTTCCATTCGGAGGACTTGGAGTACGATGCCATGGCCACGATGGTGCCGCGGCGCGATCTGCTGAAGGTGGTGCGCGTGCATCAGGTGGAGAAGGATGCCATACTCGTCTGCTATGGCAACGTGATGCAGGTCGTAACGCTGCAGGGCAATCCCAAACAGCACAAGAAAATGGTTGCTCAGCTCAACTTTGACTTTAACGTGGACAGTATTGGTGGGTCAACAGCACTCTCTCTCTCTCTCTCACTCTCAATTTGAGTCTCTCTCTCTAATTGCTGCTCCTCTCTCTCTCTCTCTCTCTGTAGTTTGTCTACCGGACAGTGTATTAGCATTCCACAAGCACGGCATGCAGGGCAAGTCGCTGCGCAACGGCGAGGTGACGCAGGAGATCAAGGACATGAGTCGCACCTATCGGCTGCTGGGCAGCGATAAGTGAGTGCCCAACCAGCCTAGACCTCGCGCTCATAATATATATCTCTTCTTCTTTCCACTCAGGGTCGTCGCACTGGAAAGTCAACTTTTGCGCACTGGCTCGCTGGGCAGCGAGGAGGGGCACGATCTGTATATCTTGGCCGGGCACGAGGCCAGCTACTAGGCGGGCGGCGCTACTTGATATAGAAATTATAAATATATATATATATATAATACACAGCTATATATACATATATATATATATGAATATATGTATATATATATATATATACAAGACACACACACACGCACTCAATAAATTTGAAATTCAAGCGCGCAGCCGACGTCGCAGTCGGCGTCAACTACTAAATGTAATTGAATTACTCGTAGGCCGTAAGCTACATTTAATTCGATTCAAGCATTACATTAGGCAATTGCAAAAACAAAAACAAAAACAAAAACAAAATATAGAGCGCATTTGATTCGAAAATGAGATTCTTAGGCTCCAACCACTTTTGCCCACACAATTTTTCCATTCTTTGCCAAATGCCCCTTAGCAATGTAATTAAATGTATTTAACCAGTTAAGCTGCACAGTCGTCGAACCGATTCCGTTGTAATTATATTTTTGTATTACAAATAGAAGTGACACACACACACACACACACACACACACACACACACACTCATACACTGAGAAAAATGCTTTAAATTGTATGCCTAACGTTTTTTAATTATGCATAAATATTTAATGTTAATAAGACACACAGAGAGAGAAAGAGAGAGCGAGAGCGAGAGAGAGGCAAAGGCAGAGCGCAGTAGATAAAGTTAAATAAGAAGCAAAATAAATTAGTCCGAGAAAAAGATTGAAAGTGAGCGAAAGAGTCAAAGCAGAGGCGCAACGCATAAATTATAATCGTAATTAAACATTATTTAGAACTAACTGAAATTTCATAGTTTTAGCAACTGTAAATCGCAAATGTTTTTGTAGTTTGGTAACTGATGAATGGCATGCAACTGCATTGAAAAAAAAAAAAAAAAAATACTTTGGCAAAAAACTACAAAACAAAAAGATCTTGAATAATTTTTGAAAATATTCATTGTGTGAGTGTGAGAGCGAGAGAGAAAGAAATGGTTTGTTGGGAAACAAAATAGATTAAGCATTTTCTAAAAATAACAAATAAATCTATTTGAAACACGATTGCATTGTAAAGACGTTCGGAAACTGATTGTCATAATTACGATTTTAGCCTAAGAGAACAATTTTTCCCAGCAGCACATTTTTCTTCAGTTGTAAAAAAAAAAAAAAAAAAAATTATATATATAAATAAATTAATTATATATATATATATATATATTTATGTCTTAAGTTAATTAGTTGTACGTGAATAGCGAGAAACCGAAAATTATAAATTAATACAAAAACTTGTTGAACTTTAGTTTAGAGCAAAAATAAAAGTATTTAAAACAAGAAATTTGAATTTTAGCAAATTGCGCGCGTCAATAACATTAAGTTGGCAGCGCATTGGACATAGCGCTGCCAGATCGTTCAAAGTGTAGTTTCTTTTTGGCATTTTCAGTTGTGTTGTGGAAGGTAACACTGACAACAAAACAATTTCATTTCACGTGTTGACTTCGAGTGGGTTTAAATTCGAGAAAATTAAGTAAAAATAAAATAAAAATGGCATTTGAGGTGCCGCCATGGGACAGCAGTGCCAAAGTAATCAAATTCGTGCCTGTGCAGGGAGTGAGCAACGAAGCGTCTGCCCAAACTAAAGCCAAAAAGAAACGCACGAAAAAGCAGAAGGTGAAGAAACAAGCGGAGCAGGTGAATTCCCCGAAAGAAACTGCAATGGGCTATAGAATGGGTCGTGGACCGCTGGCACCGCCCCCAGAGTCAACGGACGACGAGGCAGACGATGAATTGCGTGCCATGCACAAGATAAAGAGCGGACGCATTGAGAAGCAGCGGCCGGTCGCTCAAACAGCCAAAGACAACAAGAAGAAGCAGCTGAAACTGAAACCCGAGATGATCGAGGCTGCAGTCGAGGCCATGGAAGCCTCCGCTGCAACCCTGGAGCCCGTTTCGCTGGCAAACAAATTGCAATCGGAGTTGCTAGGCGGACGCTTTCGCTACATTAACGAGCAGCTCTACACAATGAACAGCCAGAAGGCTGAGAAGCTCTTCAACAAGGATGAGCAAGCGTTCGAGGCTTACCATGCTGGCTACCGGCAGCAGGTGGAGAAATGGCCAGCAAATCCATTGGCGCGCATCATCAAGACAATCAAGAGATTGCCGAAGACCTCGATTATTGGGGACTTTGGCTGCGGAGAGGGTAAGCTGGCCCAGTCGGTGCCCAATAAGGTGTACTCCATGGATTTGGTGTCCACGCGCACGGACATCATCGCCTGCAATATTACAGCTACTCCGCTGCAAGACCAATCTCTGGACGTGGCCGTCTACTGTCTCTCTCTAATGGGCACTAATCTAAATGATTTTTTGCTGGAGGCGAATCGTGTACTGAGGCTGCATGGCAATGTCTACATAGCTGAGATTCAATCCCGCTTCGAAGATGTCCGGGAATTTGTGCGCTTTATGTCAAGCTGTGGATTCGACTTGGTCAAAAAAGACGTCGCTGTGAATTACTTTTACTTCTTTCAATTTCGCAAGATGCGCCACGTGAAAAAGGATGTGAACCTGAAGCCCTTCTCACTAAAGCCCTGCCTCTATCGTAAGCGTTAAGCACGGATTGTACATTAAATAAATATAGTTTAAAAATGTTTAAATTAAATTCTTTGATCGTTAAGCAACAGTTGTGCGGCTAAGCGCTGCCACCCAGGCAAAAAAATGAAATGACAGACAAAAGCTGATTGCTCGTAAATACATTTTGATGCTGTGACGTTGCACGCTCTATTTCTGCCTCTCTCTCTCTCTCTCTTTCTCGCTCTGTCTCTCTTGTGCTAACTAACTCAGTTCATGGGGCAGTGGTTGTTTTGTCGACTCTGTCGAAACAAATATCTCTCAGTACCAGTTTGCTCTTCGTGCGTAGCATTTCGAATATTTTTACTACGGTACGTTAGCTGAAAATACCCCGTCGCAGGCCAATAGGAAAACAAAAAAAAAATATATATATATATATATGAGAAAAACAGGCAAGAGAATTGCCAGCAAAAGAAAGAAAATCAAAGCATCTGTGTGCCAGTTGCAGAAATTTGCGCGCGAATTTGTGTTTTTATATAAATAAAACAAGAAAAGTTGTTGCATATTTTTTCATTTACGATTCTATGCAGTTTTCACAGTTTCACGCCCACGCCTAGTTTTACAACCCGCGCTGCCATTGCGCTCACTCTCAATTTTACTATTCTCTATTACTCATTCAACGTCAATTTTCAACAGGTATTCAACGACGACGACAACAACAACAAAAACAACAAATTGTCTTTTTTCGTGATCAATAGAAAAAAGTGGCCAAGAATTTGTTTATATGTATTTGCTGTGTGTGCGAGTGCGAGTGTGAGTGTGTTTGCGAAGTCAACTAGAATAATTGCGAAGGCGTTTTATGTGAAAAGTGAAAACAAGTGGGAAAAGCGCCTCAAAGTATTCAACGCTTCGAGTGGATTATCAACAGAAATATTAAGGCAGAGCTAGCGCGTAAGTAACGGCAATTATAACTTGGTTCTTTTCTACACTTCAATCGGCAATGTACTGCAACCAACGGCATCGCGCCTTTACCCGTTGTTTGGGTTTTTGTTCTTCCGTTTTCATTTTTGGGCTGTGGTTAGAGTTTTTAGTTGCCTGCTCCGTCTTCGAATTATATTATGCTTTTAACATACACACACACGCACACACATTAAGAACAGTATGACTTCATAGCACACACACACACACACACACACACACAGATATATTCGGGTACGCACATCAAAATTCAGCGCTCTCTCAGCACTCGCCAGACTATAGCGTGTGCCAGAGAGAGAGTGAGAGCGAGAGCGAGAACGTTGACGTTGTCGCTTTTTGGCCAAGCTTTAGCTGTATCTTTTTGTACGTTTTCTTTGATTTTCTTTTGTGCTGCCTTTGAAACTTTACGAGTTGATGTCGTCGCTGTGTAGTTGCCGTTGCTGTTGATATTTCACTCTTTTGTCGCATTTTGTGTTTTTCTCAGTTGCTTCGCATTCAGTTTTCTGAGCAGCAGCGGCTGAAAGTTGAGAAATTCTTATTGGCAACCGGAATGGCGCGTAGTCAAGGAGACACATTCAAAACATTCAACACATGCCATATCAGATACAAATACAGTAAAGCCTCTCAAGCATGAATCTTTGTGTTACTTTTAAAGCAGCATGCAATCAGCACAATTACTGTGCAAATATAGAGAATAAAATTTATATTTTCTATACTAATTTTTCACTTTAATTTTTTCCAAATTAAAAATAATTAATTTTGGCTTATTATTAATTCTCGAATGCTCACTGTATGTAATTGTGTGCGTGACTGCTGTATCCATGCAACCTTTCTCATTAAACTCATTACGATTGAAATTATGAAATGCGCCAGAGTCAATTATTTATGGTGGGGATAAAACTTAATATAGCAAGTGGAAAGATGAAGAGGAAAATGCGCAGCCGACGACGTCGACGTCACTGGCACAAAAATAAATCAAGAGCAGCGGCAGCAAAAGCAGCAGCAGCAGCTGCTGCTTTGGGAATTGTTCACGTTGAGCAGGTTATTTCCTTATCAACTTTTTGCTGCTCTGTGCTTTTTGTCGCTCTATTGGTTCTGACATCAAGGCCAAGCACAAAGGAATTCTGCTAAACTTTCCTGGCCATTGTACTATGTACATTTGTCAGGCACTGATAAGGAACCAATTATCCACACCGATTAGATTGCGTATTACGAATAGTCAAGGGTAGCTGTTAGTTATGAATGGGGGCAGGTGACTACTACTCACACCAGTTAGTCAGTAGCTGCGCTCTATGCGTCATCTGCAGCATATGGATTTTCACAATCAATGGAAAATCGGCTAGAAAGCGGACGCGGACGTGTCTTGGCTAAGTGTGGATTGGATCTGGAACAGAGCGTTTGACCCAAATAGTCTAACGAGACACACAGCAATGCATTTCAGAGAGTCTCTCTCGTTAAGGAGAGCGACAGACGGCGAAAGAAGTTGCATTAGAAACCGGTTATACGTTGGCCAAGAAATTGGCCACACAACAGACAAACAAATAAACGAAACGAGCAAAGCAAATGCTAATAACTGTACAACAGACCAAACTGAGTGAGCCGAACGAAAAAAAAATTATAATAAACTGTGGTGAGCCACAGGCCAGAGCCGGAGCCAAACGACTTAGCCACATGCAAGCCACACGGCCTAAACGTGAAAAACAGTGTGAAAAACCTGAATTCAAAACGAGAGCCAACATAGCCCCGAGTCTGAGGCAAGCTTAGCTCCCCTCCCACTCCACGAAACAGAGAGGCAGAACAAGGTGTGTCGCTGCATTAGAAGAGGGAGAGAGAGAGAGAGAGACGGAGGCAGAGAGCCAGCAAGAGAGCAATTCATAAGCGGCGCTCTCAGCCAAAGTCGCGCTCGAAACGTAAACTGGAAATTTGGGCCACTGTAGAACACGCTGCCAGATCGTTTAAAAAGTTTCTACACTCAATTTTCAATCGGGCACGGACACGATGTTTGGCATTTCAAATCATTTGATTTTCGAGCTTCCTCTGGATTTGAAAACTTTTTGGGCTATTTTCGAGTTATTAACGCACGCCAAGTGATTTGTTAGCTGCCTCTTGAGACTTTAGAGTTTCAGATCTATTTGATCGCCCTCTACTCAAAGCAATGTGTGTCGGCCAGTTTCTATACACAATTTTCCAGTGGATCGGGTCTAGCAGATCTCATGATTTGCGACAATTTGGGGATCTTTGTTCCGCTTCAGACATCCAAAGATTTGAGTCTATTTTCGAGTTGTTAACGCCCTCTGCGCGGGGCAACAGATAGAAAACAGCTTTTATACACACACAGAGAGAGAGCGAGAAAAGCACTCACTTACACACACACACGCACACATTTTCGCATTGAATTTTCTATTTATATTTGTTGTCACATCGATTTTTATTGTTGTCGAGGGGGGCGCTATGATTTATGTGGATAAAGAGCCAGCTGTGTATTTCGGTTTGTTTACTAGTTCAGTGGAGCCACCCCAGTTGGCATCTATTTGTGGGTGGGTCTTGGGTTCGACAACACTCCCGAGTTCGTTGCCCACCTAGAGAGAGAGAGAGAGAGACTGCCGACTGGAAGGCGTTGAATACTTTAAATAGCGAATTGCTGAGGCGTTGCTGTGGGTGTAGCACAATGTGGATATATATAGATAAATGCATATATATACACATATTCTCAATATATATATATCTAAGAGTATCTCGTAGTCTGTAAGTCGTCAAGCTCCATTGAGCAAAGCCGTGAAGGGAAGCCATTGTAGCACATTTTGCACTAGTCAACAAGTGCAACAATTTTTATGTAGTACTTGACGAAGGCGATTAGAACTTAAGCTGAAATTGCAACTGGAGCGGATCTGGCTTATCATAGTAGCTAAAAATATATATGTATATGGAAATATTTATATATATTATAGTAATAAATGAATCAAATTTTGTTTTTAGCTAATGTTAACAACAATTGCAACTCAAGCTAATTACGCGTGAATACCCCTAATGGAAGCCAAGCAACAATATTATCGATTGACCCATTTTTATACAAACAAACAACTTTTTCTTCTTCTTCTTCTTCTTCTTCTTCTTCTGCTGCTGCTGCTCCTTCTTTCACACGCACACCAAAATAATAAAAAAAAAAATAAACACACATCAGATTGTGCGTCTTGATATATAGCTCATAAATATATTGCATAATATATATACACATATCTAAATCCATTTATATATGTATGTATATGGAATATCATTCATTTCACACAATCAGAAAAGCATTTCTCGCGGAAGTGCCTACCTGGTTATTAACGGATGTGAGCCACCCACCCGCAACTCTTTCTTTTTTCTGCTATAGAAAACAAAAATTTTGTTGTATACAATTTATGGGCAACGCTTCGTTGAGTTTCCACGCACACACACACAGGTACACAGGTGAGCAGTCAGTCAGTCAGTCAGAATGAATGAATGAACTCCCTCCCTCCGACTATTGTTAACTGAACTTTAATAACAGTTGCAAATATATGCAGTTACACACCTTCTTAACTGACGTCACGGCAGCAGCCCAACTCCAACAGATGACCTAATGGCATGACGGAATATACAAAACACATATATATTCATATATATATATTTATGCATGCATCGGTTTTGAGGTTGAGGTTCAGGCTCATATTCATCGAGTTTGACATGCGCTGCTGTGCTGTGTCCGAGTAAATTGAATTTGATTTAAGTTGTATTAAATTAAACTTAATTACGGCCTCCCCTTAACTCAATTGGATTGACCGCCAGCGCACAGGCCGGGCGCATCTTTAGCAAACATTCCACACACACACACACACACATTCAGAACTTCATTGAACTCGCTGCTCTTAATTCAAGACATCGTTTAGAGTGTCTTCAATAGCACTTGAATATTCTTGATGTCCATATGTTAGTAGCGGACTCGACCTGAGCATTACTTTGCCCAAAATTTGCATGTTTAAATAGAAAAACTCTAAATTTAAAGTTTTTTTTTTCAAAGTGTGTAATGAATTCATGAAATTTGATTTAAATAAAGTTTTACTGTGCCTTAAGAATCAAAAATTAACTTGAAATTGTTAAGAGCTTAACTAGAGTTTAAGAAACAGTATACTTTCACATGATTTCTTAAGATTTTTATATTTATTTTTTAAATAAATTATTTTAATTCACTGACATAAATTAATGTAAATAATTTCATTGACTATGTGAATTAGCCAACTTCATTTCTAAGACTCACTCACCGCCTCAAAACTTCTCTTTCATCTTCAAAAATAGTGTTTAAAACCGAAATTAATTTCTTCAATCCAAATTTTAGCTGCGCCTTGGCTAGAGTTCTACTCAATTTCAATAAAATATTTCAAGTTTGAGCTCTTCTCTGACTGTTCATGTATGTGTGTGTGTACTCCAGTCGGTTTACCGGTCACGTCTTGGCTTCTCTTTGCATAAGCTTAAGCATGTAGATACATTCCTGCTCACGATCCGAGCCCAAGTGGTGAACAGTGAGGCAACAATGCCAAGATTAGAAGCACGCCCAGATGTCAGTTTATATAAATATACATATACACTTCATGTGTGTATTTCAGCTACTTGATGAATTTCACCTCGACCTCCTTCAATTGAAGCGTTCATTCTTCAGTTGTTTTTGTTGTTGTTGTTGTTGTATTATTTTTTCTGTTTTTTTTTGGGTGTCGGTATCTTGCAAAATATTGCGCATGCTGTTTGCTGTCGCTTGTTGATTGTTGCAGCAATAGAGCAACAATTTCAATAATTTGCGTCGAAGATGATGTCATCGTTAATGTGATACAAAAATAAAACATATCGCCAGCCATTCTAGAGCATATATATATATATATATATATATTTATATATATATATATATATATATATGTTGATATATGTATGTGAATATATTTTATGTGCTTATAGTAAACAAAAATTCGCAGCAATTGCAATCGCACTGCAAGTTAATCAGTTCAATCAATCTCTGTCCCTCGCTTTTCTCTCTCTCTCTCTCTCTCTCTCTCTCTCCCTCTTCCTCTTTGAGTTTATGTGATTCATGCGTCAATCAATGAAGTGTGCCAGCAAACACGAAACATTTCACTGTCAAATTGGCTAGAATGCGTTGCACGAACTGTAATTAGATCACGATTCGAAGTACTTGACAATTATCCCGGTGACTTAATGTGCGGATGATGTCAACTGGGGGGCCCCGGCAGATTGCCCAAATAATATTAATACACTACTCTAGCTGTTTGCAATTAATGGAACACACACTCACGCATAATATGATAATATAATGAAATGTCTGCCTTCTGCTTTTTGGGTTCTCAGCATTTGAAACAGTTTAAAAAGCATGATGACGCCATCAGCTGCCGAAACTGTGACGCGCCGTTCTGTTTCTTTATTTTCTGTTTTATTTGAGAGGATTTCGAAGCTAGTTTTTGCAGCTTTATTTGCTTCTGTTTTTTTTTTTTTTTTTTTTTTATTATACATATCTTTTTGCCGCTCGCCTCGTGCGGCTGTTTTCAGATCAAACAAAACTGGTTCAGCCTGTCCATCGATCGTTGGAAATGATTCTGCTTCACATGTAACTGGCGTTCGCAATAGAGAAATTAAAGAGTGCAAGAAATTTAAAATCAATTAAACATTCAATTGATCAATTGCCTCCAAAACCATATTGCACTCGAGCGCATTCAACGTCTGAGCATCGCTCCATCTCTTTATCTCTCCCTCTCTCACTCACTCTTGGGGTGTGGTGTTATTTGTTAGCTTTAAAACCACATGCTAGATTCGTACAATAAACTTGGGTATATAATAGAAAAAAATAGATATATATATATATATATATATATATATATATATATATATATATATATATATATATATATATATATATATATATATATATGAGCTCTAAAAGTAATAAGCGCGAGTGTGCTTAGAATGTTATTAGAATTGCAAAAGCAAATTATTCTTATTCATAATACGGCATTCATACGAAGGTAGTCAGCAGAATTGCTCTATCGTGAAGGTCTAAGAGAATTGACAGATACAAAATAAAAAACAAAAGCTCAAAAACTATTAAAAAAATATCATTTTTCTAACACTGAGTGGAGCTAATCAGGGAGTCATCAGTCAAGACTTGGTTGAGCCAGCTAAAATATTTTTGCCCATTAATTGTAAATCTATCATAAAATTGTTGTAGTTATAATTGAGGACAGTTTAGGATCAGCTTCAAAAAACGTACCTTTATAACTGTATATTTATATAATATATAATATATAATATATAATATATAATATATAATATATAATATATAATATATAATATATAATATATAATATATAATATATAATATATAATATATAATATATAATATATAATATATAATATATAATATATAATATATAATATATAATATATAATATATAATATATAATATATAGGCAACCATGAGCATATATTATAAATGTAATAAAATCTATATTTATAGATATTGATATTATTATACTCCATATTATATTATTATCAATATCCAATATGCTCGTTCTGATATGCTGAACGAGTATTGAAATGAAATTGATAACGCTTTTGTTATATTGAAGCATTTTCTGGCCTTCCCTAATTATGTCTATCATAATCTTTAGCCATTTAGTTATAGACTGGCAATACCCTGTGTATTTTTTTAGCTCTTCGTATTTCAATTAGCCTCAACTTGCCACATGGATTTTATTGTCATGTGAGAAGAGTTTGCTAAGCTGCAGCGAAAGTTCTGCAAACTTTCTTTTAGCAACAAGAGTTTTGGGTAAGGGAGGCAGGCGGGGGAGATGGGCTAATGTGTACTGTCTAATTAAAGCTGGCCAGTGGTTGTTGTTGTTTTTCTTTTTCTTTTTCAAATAAGACAGTAACTCGTGTGGGCTCAATACGATGTTGCTTCTTTTTATGGCCGTGTTTGGTCAGCGTCTAGTTTTATGGCTTTTGCCTGCGATTATGTTGCGGTTGTGCTGCGGCTTTCGCTAGTTAAACTTTAATTTCAGTTTGAATTTACCGCGTCCACTGCATTTAATGCTAAACTTTTGTATATTCACAGCTCGCCAGGCAACAACTGCGGTCAACAACAACAACAACAACAACAAGTAGAACAAGGCACAGTTCACGTAAGTATGAGTGTGAATGAATTGGAATGCGAATAATCGTATGAATAATGTCATGGCATGACATCATGCTCCAGCCAGACCCATTAGGGGTGGCTCAAAGGGGCTGCATGCTATTTTTCGCACACTTGAAGTAATTTTATCGCCCTGTCCCAGTTCGCTGGCGCCAGGGAAACGCTCAGACTCAGACCGGCGCCCGACCACACGCATTCGCTTACTTGCAGCGAGCACATCCGGTCGCATTGCCTTCCGTTCTTCCACAAGTTGTTGACTTCAACTTCAACATTGACTTGCTTTTTATTTGCAGCTCCAATTTTCTAATCGATTGCATTCAGCAAACTGAGTGCGTAGCGATGCCGGCGGAAACTAAAGCATCCGCGCCAGCGGAACCGGAAACACCGACCAAGAGCAAAGGGAAGAGCAGCTCATCGACCTTTTCAAAGGCCGCATTGGCACGCGTCACACTGCTCGATGGCTCCATACTGGACGTAACGATCGATGTGAGTAGCCCAATGCCCAATGCCCAATATGTATGCAACTCTAGTGGCTTTATTATACTATGAATTGTGCAGCGCAAAGCCAAGGGTCGCGACCTGGTCAACTCCATTTGTGCCGGTCTCAACATCATTGAGAAGGACTACTTTGGCTTAACCTATGAGACGCCCACCGATCCGCGTGTCTGGCTGGACTTGGAGAAGCCCGTCGCGAAATTCTTTCGCACTGATCCCTGGCCACTGGCATTTGCCGTCAAGTTCTATCCACCGGAGCCATCGCAGCTCCAGGAGGATATCACGCGCTACCATCTGTGCCTGCAAGTGCGCAATGATATTTTGGAGGGTCGTCTGCCCTGCACCTTTGTCACGCACGCCCTGCTCGGCTCGTACCTGGTGCAGTCGGAGATGGGCGACTATGATCCCAAGGAAATGCCAACGCGTGCCTATCTGAAGGACTTCAAAATCGCACCCAATCAGACATCAGAGCTCGAGGACAAGGTCATGGATCTGCACAAGACGCACAAGTCAGTTTTATCGCTTATCTATCGATCTCAATATCAGCTAATCTCCTCCTGCTTTCTTTTCTTCACACAGAGGCCAATCGCCCGCAGAAGCTGAGCTTCACTATTTGGAAAACGCCAAGAAGCTGGCCATGTACGGTGTGGATTTGCATCCGGCCAAGGACTCCGAGGGCGTCGACATTATGCTGGGCGTATGTGCGTCCGGCCTGTTGGTTTATCGCGATAAGTACGCAGATCTCAATTATTTCAATTTCATTTCAATCACTTAAAATTTCAATTATTTGCAGATTGCGCATTAACCGTTTCGCTTGGCCAAAGATCTTGAAGATCTCGTACAAGCGTCATCATTTCTATATCAAGATACGACCGGGCGAATTCGAGCAATACGAATCCACCATCGGTTTTAAGCTTGCCAACCATCGTGCCGCCAAGAAGCTGTGGAAATCCTGTGTGGAGCATCACACCTTCTTCCGTCTAATGACGCCAGAGCCCAACACAAGATCCACACTGTTCCCACGCTTTGGCTCCAAGTATCGCTTCTCGGGTCGCACCCACTACGAGAGCAAGGCGACACCAGTCGATCGCACGGCGCCCAAATTCGATCGGGCACTATCCGGCGCACGGCTCTCATCACGCAGCATGGATGGTAAGTATTGTAAATATGCAAAAGAAATTCCAGACTCTGAAAATTCAATTTATTTTCATGCAGCTCTGGCCATGGCTGAGAAGGAAAAGGTGGCACGCAAGAGCAACACCTTGGATCATCGTGGAGATCGCAGCTTGGACTCCGATCCGCTTAGCCGCAGTCCCATCAAGAACAAAAAGGACAAGGTAACTAGAAGCTGTGGCTGTTGAGCCCGACTCGCGATGGATATGTTCAATGATTAATGGGAGTTGTTAACCAGATACTGATTTACTTTATTTTTTCTCGGTTTGTTACTAACTCTCACTCACAAACCAAATCCAAATAAACACACACGTGCGCGCACACACACACCCACACACACACACACACAAAATCCTTCGCAAATATCGTGTGTCCGTGCCTGCTGCTCGTTGCATTCGACCTGAATCGATTCTAACAACATTGTTAACCCCATATATCGCATTTGATAACACATTAATCAGTTAATACGCGAATCGAGCACCGGTACAGCCTCAGCCTCCTCGCAGAGCTCACTCGAGGGAGACTATGAGACCAACATCGCTGCCGAAGCGTCCTCCGCTCTTGGCGATTTTCCGTCTCTCGCTCAGGTTACTTTTTTTTCTTCAAAACTCTATGCTAAACAAAAATATTCGTATCAAGAAATCGATTCTTTCTCCCAATCCCTTTAAACAGTTTTATTTACTCTGGCTTGAAATCCGCTTTTTTAATCGTTGTGAGCTTATTCCTAGACCAATTGTGTATATTCTATTCCGATCAGCGCATTTGAGATTATATTTATATATATATATTTTTTTTTTTAATATTATTTATTTACTAATTTTTATTTTGATTACATAATTGACATTTCCTTAACCCTGGTAGCCCATGATCGAGGACTTCCAATTTATGGTAAATGTTTGTACAAACCAAACGAACTCATATATCTTTACTCTACCGACTGTAAACGTTTCGTCTAATTCACATTTCCATACGACTCTCTATACTATCCTGATTTATATTTATATATAATTGCAATTTATATTTATATCTGTTTAGTTTGATTTGAACTCTCGTTTGCGCTCCATTACTGTAAATATTGCAATAATATTCTATGTCTGTCTAAAAGCATCTAAACAAAAAACCATTGGCAAAAAAAAAACCAAGATAAGAAAATGTAATTATGAAGTGAAAAAATTGCGTTCACTTTGTACAGCTTTTAAAACTATCTATTTTTGGCGCTTGAACACCTCATTTGATCCGAATTCTGTCATTTTTGTTGCATGAACTCGTAAGCTTCTTTCATAAAACTTCCTTGTCTTTATTGTGCTCTCGCAAAGGTCTAAGAAATCACTTGTTAAATATGCTTCTTACTGAATTCACAGGATGAAGAGAAGGAGGCAAAGTTACGCGAGAAGAAGCTGAAAGAGAAGGAGGAAAAGGAGCGCAAAGAGCGAGAGAAACGCGAGCAAAAAGAAAGAGAAAAGGCCGAGAAGGCGGCCAAGGCAGCAGCAGCCGCCGCCGCCGCCGCTGCAGCTGGCATCAATGGTAATATCTCTATCTATCTATATAGTATGTACCCTATAGAGTGCCTAATCAATTTATTTAACAGGAAATGACGATCCAAATGACTCCAAGAAATCAGATACATCTGGACGACGCGTAAGTTTCATAATTTTTAGAGCTTTGCTAGATATAAAAAAACATTTACTAAGAATTTAGTATTAAGTTACTATAATACCCTGCGTAAGAACTCTTCGCACTATTTTGTACATACATAACCAAGTTAGTCCCATCCTCTATCCACTCACAATTCAAGTTCAGCTCCTAAGTATAGTTTGTATTTTAGTATTTTAGTACTCCAAATTCTTTCTTATCATTTCCATCGGATTCTTTAATTATTTTAATTTCTTTTTGTATTCCCATCCTCCGATTCGTTTCGTTTTATGTTTCGACTTTTGATTTGTTGGCGCTGCCTGAAATGGGTAAACAGGGTGTTGGTATATTCTCGTCGGGTCGCAAGAGCAAGAGCGGTTCACCGTCAAAGGATGCCAAGGATAAGTCCGGCAAGGACAAGGATAAGGATAAGAATGTGGGACGTCTCGGTTTGGTCGTTACCTCGGGTCTGGGCGAACAAGAACAAGACGATGCCAACAGAGAGGCGAACAAAAAACGTGGCTCGACCACACCTGGCGTTACCCGCCCCTATGAGTACGCCGTAGATGCTGAAGGCAACGCCAGTAGCCCAACGCGCAAATCCTATACGCCTGGCGGCTTCCGCTACGACCAGGATCCGAATAGTGGCAAGCAACTAGGTCCCGATGGTCAGGAGCAGCTTTCGCCGACGTCGCAGCAAAAGAAGATCGGTCTGGCCTTCAACTATGCGCCCGGCAATGACAATGCCCTCAAGGAGACAGCCGAGAAGATCAAGTCCGGCCAATTGTCGCCGCGCACTCAGGATAAGCTCAATCGTGGCCAGCTCTCGCCCAAGTCGAGAGCGAAGTTGCTGCAGGACGGCAGCCTGTCGCCCACCACACGCGCCAAGCTGCAAGGCAGCGCCGTGGATGCCGCTGCCGTGCCACTGAGCGATGGCCAGAAGCGATCCTACTCCCCCACCAAGGGTCAGCTGGGTCAGCAGGGCTATGCATCCGGTGCACCCGGCAGCTATAAGCCCATTACTGATCCCACAGCCGACTTCTTGGAATCACAGCGCTATAATAAGGAGCCCGCCTATGTGGGCGTTGCAGCTGGTGCTAAACCTGCAACTGGCGCTGGAGTCGGAGTTGGAGCTGGGCCAGGATCTCGTGGTGCGGCTGCTGGTGCAGCGGCTGCAGCTGCTGCCAAGCCCAAGAAGAAGCGCGTTAAGATTATGGTTATCACCTCCAAATTCGATCCGACGACCAAGCGCATCGATGCCGAGAACGGCACAATTGAGCACTCGACCGGCATCCTTGACCCAGCCACGGGTCGCATTGACACTAAGTACGGCGTAATCGATCCACAGAATGGCACGTTGGAAGCACTGAACACACAGACTGGCAAAAAGGAGTTGTACAAGGGCGATGTGGATCCCAAGACGGGCAATTTGCACCTGACAAGCGGTGTCTCCGATCCCAAGACGGGACGCATTGACAACTCGCTGGGTCAAATTGTGTGCATAACGCCACAAGATAATCCAGTCGTTGAGCTGACCGTCATTACGAGCCGCATTGATCCTGCCACAGGCAAGATCGACACTGTCAATGGTGAGGTGGAGCGCTCGCTGGGTGTCCTCAACTTGAGCACTGGCCTGTTGGATACGAAATATGGCGAGATTGACACACGCAAGGGTGAGCTCAAGGCCTACGACCCGAAGCATGGCAAAATTGTGGTCACCAAGAATGTCAAGGTCGATCCGGGCACTGGTCAGATCACCATCTTGGGCGTCATTGATCCGAAAACAAATAAGATCGATCCCAGTCAGGGTCGCATCATTGAGGTTGGCCAGCAAATCGATCCCATTGTGGAGGTGACATCGCTGGCTGGCAAATTTGATTCCAAGAAGAACATTATCGATCCCAAGACAGCTCAAGTGGAGACATCTGGCGGCCAGTTCGATCCCAAGGCTGGCAAGATTGACACCAAATATGGTCAAATTGATTTGGTCAAGCACACGATCACCTTCAACGATCCCAAGTCGGGCAAATCGGTGACGCGGGACATTAAAATCGAGCCAGCCACCGGACAAATTGTGCTGAAGAACCAAGTGAATCCCAAGAATAATAAGCCCGACAAGGATTATGCACGCATCATTTCGCTGCGCATTGTGCAGCAGCGCGTGGATCCTGTGACAAAGGCGCCCATTTCAGAGGTCAGCGCCGCCAAGGACAAGGACATTGTGGTTGATCCCAAATCGAACCAGATCTGGGTGCCGACCGGTGCCAATGATCCCAGCACTAAGGAGCTGCAATATATTTCGAGCAGCGTCGATCCCAAGACTGGCTATGTCATCACCATCTACGGCTATCTCGATCCCAAGACCCACGAGATTAAGAAACAGACCAAACTCGACCCCAACACGATCAAAATCGAGCCGACGTCCGGCAAAATCTACACGGCCACAGGCGAGACAGATAAGAAAACAGGTGAACCGCTTTACGCTGCCACCCAGGTGGATCCGGAGTCCGGTGAGGTCTATACCAAGCTGGCTCGCGTTGATCCCAAGACTGGCAAAATTGTTATTGTGCGCATCTTGCTGATGACCAAGACAGACGAACGCGGTCGTCCCGAGGAGGTTGATCCCGAGAATTGTGAAATCGATCCGGTTTCGGGTCGTGTTCTTAAGTTCTTCAACAAAACCGTTTATGTTTACAATATGATTGATCCGATAACTGGTGAAACTGTGCAGGTTGATCCCAATGATCCACGTTTCGCGGGCGCCCGTACCACAGTGACGCACACGATGACGCTGACTGGTGAAATTGATCCGGTGACGGGACGCATCAAGAGCGAGTACGGCGACATTGATCCCAATACGGGTGACATAGATCCGGCAACGGCTGTCACCGATCCGGTCACCGGCAAGCTGATACTCAACTACTCGCAGATCAATCCCGCACACTTTGGCAAACAGGCCCAGGTGCAGACGACGACAGAGACGGTGCCGATCACGCGCCAGCAGTTCTTCGACGGAGTCAAGCACATTGGCAAGAGCGCACTGCGTCGCGACTCCGAGGGCAGCTCCGACGATGACATGACCAAACAATATGCCACCGACAACATTCAGGATATTGCGCTGAACGCATCGAACCAGGCTGGCGCCGGCAGCAAGCTGGGCAAGCAGGCGAGCACACCGACGGTGGTGAAGACGACAACGAAACAGGTGCTGACCAAGAACGACGACGGCGTCACACACAACGTCGAGGAGGAGGTGCGCAATCTGGGCACCGGCGAGGTCACCTACTCGACACAGGAACACAAGGTTAGCTTGCCATTTGGAATTTCTTGTGACTATTGTTGTTGAGCAGCTCTCGCGCTTTCTTCTTCTTCTACTAACTGAAAACGCTTCAATTGATTTGTGAATTTCAATTATTTTTTTTCGTTTTCTTTTTACTTTGCCTTTGCCTCGTTGCCTCGTTGCCTCTCTTATTGCTAATTGCTTTTGCTGTGATGTAACTGTTGTTAAATACGCACTAACCACACCGACAATCACGAAACCAAATCAAACCACCCAATCACCTAGGCTGATGCAACACCTACCGATCTGAGTGGCGCCTATGTGACGGCGACCGCAGTCACCACCCGCACAGCAACCACACACGAGGATCTGGGCAAGAACGCCAAGACGGAACAGCTCGAGGAGAAGACCGTGGCCACCACCCGCACCCTAGATCCCAACAATCAGCAGCAGCGTGTCGTCACCCAGGAGGTGAAGACGACGGCAACGGTAACCAGCGGCGATCAGGTAAGAGAATCGATGCCAAATCGGCTCGCATGGCTGCACCTTTTCGATCTGCATGATTTGTTTGTTGATGTCTGTTATTTGTTTCGTTTCCTTTTTTTTTTTTTATATATTTATTTTATTGGATATCGATATCGATTTGTTGTTGTAAATATTGCCAACACACGACTAGTATCAGAGACGCGACAGTGTGTCATCGACCAGCTCCGGCGACTCCGGCACACCCATCGACGGGCCCTACGATGGCTCCAGCGTGGTGCGCACTGACACTCAGGTTTGTACTCGTCCAGTAGCGATAGAAACTTTGGTATTTAGCTGACTTTGTGTTTAAACTACTAATGTGTATCCCCGTTCTATGTCCAAGTCCTTTAATGTGGTTCTTTTGCTAACAATCCCCCATAGAAATCTCCGCTATACGCAAGCTCGGCAACCGCATCCACTGGCCCGCACGTTGAGAGCACCCGCGTGGTGCTCGGCGAGGATTCGCCCGGCTATTCAGGACATGGCGAGATCATCTCCACGCAAACCGTGAGCAGTAAAACCCGCACCGTCGAAACGATTACCGTAAGTAAACTGACAGCGTTCATCCACACCCATGATTCTGACCCGCAGCCCGTAAGTAGAGACGGAGGTAGGACTTAAATTTGACCACTGTCAATCAAAATACAAAATTTCCTGTGCTCGTATGCGCCTCCACTGTACATTTCAAAAACATTCGTCTCTTGTGTCAAAGCTGGTAATACGGTGTGCATTATATACATATATTCATAATTGTAGCAAAAAGTCAACTTGAAGTTCGACTCTGACTTGAAATATATATATATAAAGAAACTGTGTATTTTTTTATAACTAATCAAATTTTACCTCCCTCCCACAGTATAAAACCGAACGCGATGGCATTGTTGAAACTCGTGTGGAGCAGAAGATAACCATTCAATCCGATGGCGACCCAATTGATCATGACAAAGCCTTGGCTGAGGCAATACAAGTGCGTGCAAACAAATATCCCCCAATTAATTAACAACTATTAATATCTGCTCTATATTTGATCATTTGCAGGAGGCGACGGCCATGAATCCAGACATGACAGTCGAGAAGATTGAAATTCAACAGCAAACGCAGTAGATTTTATAATTACTTTTAAACAATTTCGATGTAAAACCCGCACAGCTTCAATTCACCCTACCTATACACACACACAGATATATATATATATATAAATATATATATATATATATTATAAATGTATCCAACAACATAAAGAATCAGAAATCAATATACACACAGCACATCCAGTACACCTTTTATACAACCTACCCACACACACACACACACATACATATATAAATATATATACAAATAAGTTTATAGAAACGGAATTCAATATTTTCCAGATAGAGCTATCCATTACAATTCAAGCGCATACTGTATGTTTATAATTTTTTAATTACAAAACAAAAACTGTTGTTTATAACTACCTTTTATTATTATGTATGTCTAACAGAAGAAAGTATATTGAATGTGCAAACGCAAAAGAGAAAATTATATATATATATATACATAAATCTATATATATATAGATATGTAAACATTATATTTGTAAACCACAATTGCATTCAAATAAAATGAAAACCTAAATGTACACACTAACTCAAGCGCTTTTCCTTTAATAAGGTAAAAGGCCAAAGACTATTTGAATATTCATTGAATGCACGCGCGGCTGCCGATAGACATCAGCCATGCATTGGTCTAGAAACAAACGCCAAATTGTTGGCGAAAAACCCGAGCGCCCCGACACCTGGCAAAAACTGCGCCACATCATCGCAATTAGCAAATGCAATGAAAAACCAAGTGAGAGTGCAGGACGAGCGCACAGACTAACCAGGCAATACCCTGCATTATATGGCGAGTTACAATATTAAATGGTATGCAAAATATTTGAATATTGGATATATTTTAGAACTAAATTTTATTATTGCCTTTAATTGAGTTGGATTAAATTAAATATCGTGTCTACATCTGTTCCTAGTTACTAGACTGTCTACCAGCTGAACATTTGTTAATCGAATCGATTGTTGGTCCTATTTAAAAATATATATACCTCATGTGAGCAGTCATAACTAAAGACATTCATGTATATCAAAATACTTTACTCCGTTTACCCATTTGCCATACACGGCAAAACGAAAACAAATGAACCCATTTGGCTGTATAGCTCCACCCTCCCCCTGCCCTTGCTGTGAGCAGGCCCTCGCAGGACACGTTGAGCGATAAGGACATTGCATTAACATGAAATCCAATTCGCAACTTCTGATGCCGACCCAGCGACAACGAGGCAAATTATTGTAATGCAATATTTATGCAGCTCATGCTGGCCGAAAGGCCACGGGGAGCAGCGGGCATTGGCGAGGTTGGCGAGACTTGCTAATAATATTACGTTCCATGGCAGGAATTTCAATTGGACTTTTTATACCTCAAGTACAATGAGTGCAGAGGGTAGCAACTTGTTAAAAAATGTAGTTTATTAGTCAAAAGAACTTGTATCGAGCTTACCTGTTGGACGATGGGCACAGAGAGCCATTTGAGCTCTGAAAGAAATAGAATTGAATAATGATAGCATTTAAGTAAAGTCTTAAAGTATATACGCGCAATGCAGGGTATCTCTTAGTCGCAGCCTGGCACCTGAATCTGTTTTCTTTTACTTTCTGCGTTTTCCTGTTCTATGCAATTTTTAAATTGTGGCCACAACATGCAAAAAAATGTCAGCAAACGATTAAATGCAATGTGGAGAGAGAGAAAGAGAGAGAGAGTGAGTTGGTGGGAGCTGTTGGGGGATAGCATAAAAAAACCGTAATTAAAGTGGAGCATACAAGGTGACTGACTAATGCATTGATTCATTGTTTAGATATAAAGCGTTCCATGGCCGATAAAACTTCAAATGCGAGGCGTTGAAATTCTGCACCCTTGCCTGCGGTCAATGCATCAGTCAAAGAGGTAAAAGTCGCCCCCATCCCCGCAGAGCTGTCAGGTGTGTCGCAGCCGTTGAGCCTGCCAAGAATTGCAATGCCAGTGACCACACCGACACACACACACACACACACACACACACACACAGCGATTGTCCGGTGGTCATGTGTCCACCGCGGACACGATAACCGCTGCCTGAGCACTGAGTGCTTTCTGCTCATGAATTTTTAAATGCGCGTGGAAATATCCTCTTGCGAATATTTCGTTTTTTGTTATTGTTTTCCAAACTCCTGCATATTGCATGTTGTTGAGGTCAGGCAACAACATTTCTAAAAGCCACCAAAGTTCTGCCCGACTATTGCATCAAATTTTCAAACTATTTCGCATGTGTGCTATTAGCTCAGCCCACGGACAGGCAATTCCTATAGACAAAGTTCCTTGAGAACTTATAAGGAACTCATAAATATGTCTTCCGTTGAATCATATAGCAAATGCCCAATAATATACCTTTAAGCGATATATATATATATATAGTAATCATGCTCACTAAGAGATAATAACAGTGCCAAGATTATATCTTTAGTCGAGGCGCTGCTCCCCCCGACCAGTGCAAGCGAAATCAGTGCAAAAAATCACTAAAATCGTAGCCCCCACAATTTGAGACTTGGACATTGTCGCGACATTGCCAATTAGATTTGATGGCAATTTGCGCTAAAATGTTATAAAACAAAAGCCCAATGACAGGGGGGGGCGTGGGTGGCGGGCATTGGCAAAGCGAAAAAGAATGTTAAGCGGCCAACCAGCGCCACCTGTGCCCCCTTGCAACTTGTCACGCTTGGGAACATGGCACGAGCAAGCGGAAGGGAGGTCGAGCAGAGCTCAGGCCGAGCGGAGGCGTGACAGGACGTACACTTATTTCAGTTTCATGAAACAGCAATTTGCATGTCTGTCTGTGCACATTTTTTTTTTTTTTTTTTTTTTTTTTTTGATTTAGTCGCTGTTCGTCCGCCCACGGGACTAAGTAATTGCCACATGCACCACATGCTGCCCGCATCCAGCAACAAGTGGAGCCAAGCAATTGGCAAGCATTTGCATGCCAGCAATAGTGCAACAGTAGCAACAGCAGCAGCGAGTGGTTGGGCAAATGCCCCGCGCTCTTTGGCCTGCTTTTCAATTGTTTGTAAACAAATGCTCCCCCAGAAGGCTGCTCCACCAAATTAAAACGTCGCATTGGAAATTTGCGCTCTCGCATGGACCCACGCATGCGCGTGGCCATAAACTGTTATACGTCCCATATTTCCCCTGCTGTTGGCTAGCTTAAAAGGAGATATTCCTCCTCAACATGATCGCCAGAGCCTAGCTAGGGGCTACACTCAAATATGGGTTAATCTCCATTTATCAAAGAGTTTTCTTAGTACAAGCACCAAAACTTTAGTTCACTTTTCAATATATTTTTAGAGTACTAAGATTAAAATTATTAAAAATTATTTATTATTTTTGATAAATTTATCAAATATAAATAAAATGTCTGCCAGATATTCTGAAATTTCTAGAGTGCAAATATCAACCAAATTTACCAACATATTTTTCATCTTATTCTTAAAACCACTTTTAGCACAGCGTTCAGACCAAATAGAGCAACTTTTTGAGGAAAAAATACAACAAACTATAAATGAATTATAAATAAATTATTTAAAATTATAAAATAAGTATATACATAATTTAAAAATTATAAATAAATTATTAATAAATAATACAAAAATTTTAAATAAATAAAAATAAATGTAAATTAAATACAAACAATCTCAAATCTAAATAGACTTTAGAATAACAATTTATGCCAGAAATTGGTAAATAAAATATTAGTACACAATTTATACAATTTTAGAACAAGTTTTTAGTACATATATACAATTGTCATACAAGAGACTCTCATAAAACATACACTTGACTATCAATATGCTGGCCTGTCACTGTTGGATTTTTACCTGGGAGTTAACTCCAATCTCTGCCCCACTTGAGGAACTTTTTTGGCTAATTACTAATTGACCACATTTTAATGGAAGTTTGTGCGGGCCAAATGAGCGTCGGCAAATAGAAATGTTGGTCAATCGCTTAAGAAAATTATCGTTAGGAGCCCCGGGCGGGAGGCACGCGTTTGATTGACAGTAAAAGTGGAATAGGAGCGACGCGTGTGTGGCATATGTAGACTATTTGACTTGAGTTCAAGTCAATGCAAGCGTCTCCTGAACAAATATTGAAAAAGGCGTAATTAAGCGACAGGCTGGCACATAATTAGGCACGACATTCATTAGTCTTGGCACCCGCTCAACTGCAGTAAGAAACTTTACTTCGATTTCCATTTCGATTTGAAAGTCAGCCCGAGGACAACTCCCGAGCAGGTCTCATGTATGCGCCGCACGCATTTCGCATAAAAGAAATCAACTGATTTTGCAATCAAATTGAGAGGCCCAAAAAACTGACCGTAGCAAATCGAATGACCGAGCTCCATTTCGGTTTATGGCCTTGCATCCAAAATATTGAAAACAAATTTGCGCTAAACACTTTCAATTGCCAAAGATGATATTCGTTCATATAAAAATGGCAATAAATGCAAATGAAAAGCAATAAACACATAAAAACAAATCCACAGGCCTCTGGATGACCTCTGCAATCTACGCACCCGCTCAGCCCACCCTACCGGAGTGCCCACTGCCCTGCTCTGGCGCTGGCTCTGGCTCTGGCTATTGTTAAAAGTCAATTCTCAACGCCCATGGCCAATAAAGGGTTGAAATCGAGGCAGTTTCACGAATCGAAACGCATTTTCAATAAATTCCAATTATGCTTGATACCAAATTTGAATTTGGGCATGCGAATTATTGGGCCATAGATGGAGGCTTAGCCATATGGTCAGGGGTCAAGAGTCAAGAGAGTCAGGTGTAGCCCTACATGGCCCATTTATGGAATTATGCCACACAATATATAAAACTTTGATGACCTTTAAAAGCGCACAAATGCTGGCGGACTCTATATTTCTCACAAACAAAAAACAAAATTGGGCAAAATGTGCGCAGCTAGCAAATACCCTGCAGTTCTTGATGATGACTGTGGCTAAAGGCAAGCCCAAGAGTCAATTAAGAATAAAGTTCGAAGCATTAATAGATAAAGTTATAGTTTGATAGTTAAAGTTTCTATGACACAGTTTCTGTGACACAGTTAATAATAATGGGTAAAGTGATGAGCACAGAGATATTATCAGTAATTAATTAATAATAATAAATGTAGGCATAATATATAGATGAGAGTTCATATTAAAATTAAACAAATTGTAAAATTTCTACACTCAACTCAAACTCTGAGATCGATCTATTTAAGCAGTCAGACACTCGACACTTGCTAAGACTTATCTCATGCTCTTCTCTTTATCACACACATTTGAGCAAAGCCAATATACCCCATTGGCGCTGAGTTAAAAACTCGCCATGAAAAACTTTAGTACAAATTCAATGCGTGTATTGGCTGCGATCTATATATATATATATATATATATATATATATATATATGTGTGTGTATATAAAAATTATGTATATATATATGTAGAAAAGTTATAGTTGCATGACTTTGGCATACGTGTAGCATGAAATATTCATGAACAGAGTGGAGTAAATGGGACTGAACTGGACTGGAGTCCCGTGCATTGTTTCCCCCACATAATTAGGTTGGTGCTGCCAAAAAAAAGCCAAGAAGAAAGGGAGTAAGTGGTGAGCAGCTACTGCCTCCGCTCAATAGCCGTGACGCGGTTAAAACGATTAGTTTTGTATCGGCCAATATATAATCTATATAATTATAAATATATAGACAATAGAGAAAGTGGCATGTGGTAATCGTTAGATTTGTCGCCAAGATTGCGTTGACTGCGCCTGGAATTTGCGCGCTTATCGAGCAAATGTCGTTTGGACTAGTCCTGGCCATAAGATAGCCCATCGCATACACCGAGCACATTCCGTTTATTTCCATTTCGCATAATAAAGGTCATTGTGTTACGAGTATTATTACCCCAGCCCCCTGCCAGCCGCTCCAAGAAGGTTATGGCCGCTCTATTCATATTATTAATGCTCTGCATGTGCCACACACACAAAAACAAACACACACACACAGAGAGGGGGTACACAAAGTGTGAGTGCTGCAAATGCTTTTAGCTTAACAAATAGTCCAGCAAAAAGAGTTTTGCATGCACAGCCAGTTGAATTATGTCAAATTCAATTCAATGACAAATGCATTTTTAGATAAGAATAGTTTTTCTAAACTAATTGCTAAAGTTATTTAATATTTAAATAGTTTCAAGAGCAATGTGTGTAAGTATTCGTATTCTCTGAGAGCTGTATGATGTTTGCTGCAATATATATATATATATATATATATATATATATATATATATATATATACATATATTATTAAGAAATATGTATAATTATTTATTTATATAATTTCCTACTATATATGTTCATAAATACATATATTATATATTAATATTTATTATTCAAATTTATTCAGTTCCAAGACTCTGCGTCTTCTATGTTCTATATTCTACATATTTATATATGTATAATTATAATATATAAAATATTTATATACAAAACTCTTATTTAATTTTTAAAATCTATGCAATGGGTGTCTTGTTTAGACCTTATAAATGTATAGTAAAAACATTTCGCCTGAAATAGACGTAGCAAATTGAGCGAAATAAGCACATTCGACACAGTTTTAGAGAAAGAGTTACCAATTACTGCAGCTGAAACTCTGAGCCAGTTGACAGATGTATCAGATGATGAAATGAGATATGTTTATAAAAACCATAAAATAAGCAATATTGGACAGTTCAGTTTTTATCCACAGATTTGATGTAATAAGAAATTAAGTAAAACTAGATGAATTACTTTTTTTTTTAGATGAAAAATCTTTTAGTATGAAAAATAAATAACAAGTAAGAAAACTCTAGTGGGGTGCCCGACTACGAGATACCTTAGTTTTTGATAATACACACTAACTTGTGTGTACAGCGTGTACATGCAAATATAATTATTATTATATGTCTGCTAGTCAATTTCCACAATTCAGACATAAAAAGAAATGATGTAGGCAAGCTGCTGTTTCCAGTGGCTTCCAAATATCTTTGATTCAGTCATAACAAAGATATAGTCCTATGACGCCAGTCATGCAAGAGCTATCAGTTGACTCATAATCATTGGTTATACCATACCATTGATATTGTCCTGGTTAAAAGCTTACAGTTGAACCAAATCTTGGAGTAGTAACTCCCGGGAAACCATAAATTTTCAGAATCGACATTTGTAACAGCAAAGGTAAGATATGTATGCATTTCGAGCTACGATCAGTTGCAGCAGAGCCGCTTACATTACGCTGCATTTCTGTGAATAAAAAAAAACTTGGCGAGGCTTCAAACGTCATCGCATTTGCGGAAAAATACCAGGCGAACATAAATGAGTAGTAGGGCGCAAAATTTTGGTAAAATTTAAGTTGAATTGACCTTGGAAGTGAGAGTGAGAGAAGAAGAGAGAAAGAGAAACAGAAAAAAATAGCTAAGATCAGTTGCAGCAGAGTCGCTTGCATTAGGCTGCATTTCTGTAAATAAAAAATATTTCAGCAAGGCATCAAAACGGCATCGAATTTGAGGAAAAATACCAGGCGAACATAAATGAATAGTAGGTCACGAAATTTTTGTTAAAATTAAGTTGAGTTGACCTTGAGATTGAGAGGGAGAGTGAGAGGGATAGTGAGAGTGAGAGTGGGAGTGAGAGTATAAGTGAGAGTGAGAGTGAGAGGGAGAGAGAGAGAGAGAGAGAGATAGTGATTGAGTGAGAGAGAGAGAGAGAGAGAGAGAGAGAGAGAGAGAGAGAGAGAGAGTAGTGATTGAGTGAGAGAGAGAGAGAGTGATTGAGTGAGAGAGAGAGAGAGAGAGAGTGATTGAGTGAGAGAGAGAGAGAGAGAGAGAGAGTGATTGAGTGAGAGAGAGAGAGAGAGAGAGAGAGTGATTGAGTGAGAGAGAGTTAATTTACATGAACAAGTAGATTGCATACTTTTAGGCATGATCAAATAATTACCTGGCCCTGTTAATGTTATTTTTACGCTACCTGCAACCTTACAACTTTCACGTTCTCAATTGCAATGGAATATTTTGAAAAGTACCAGTCGAACGGAAATGATCAGCAAGGTGGAAAATTGTAGTTAACTTGAATTAACATTATTTTTCCGAAGCTTTTTTATTTTAAGTCATGTCTAAAAGTATGCAACATAATTGATCATGTTGATTAACTCTCTCTTCCTCTCTCTCTCTTTTTTCTGCCTTTCTCTATTTTAATTCAAGGTTAAATGAATTTTAACAAAAATTTGGCGCCCTACTGCTCATTTATGTTCGCCTGGTACTTCAGAAGTTACTATTGAAATTTGACTGCCGTCAAACTGGCCTTATCCAAAAATTCAGTCATGAGCAAGAAAATATAAATTAAAAAAAAAATATTTAATAAAAATATGTGGATATTTGATTGCAAAGGATAAAATCAAATCAAAACAAACCTTACAAAAAAATGCAGTTTCTAGCTCTTATAGGTTCTGAGATCGACACGTTTATACATACGGACGGACGGACGGACGGACGGACAGGTCTAAGCCAACTCGGCTTGTCGTCCTGATCCTGAATAGAAGTCCTTTATGGGGTGTGGCAAAATATTTACCGAATCAGAGCTAAGGCAGATGTTATCTAAGCTAAGTTGTACTCAAACTATACATTTTATGGAGGGAAAAAATAGATATCTAAATATAAAAAGTTATTTTTAAGGCCCAAAGCTCGTTAAGTAAGAGCTGCTCAGCAAGTTATGTGTATTTTATTTAAATGTCACAAGGATTTTGACTCGTGCTGCTGAAGCAATTAGCTCGAAGGATAACAATGACGTATTGCAGATGTGTGTGCGTATGTGTGTGTGAGGGGTGTGTAGGGTGTGAGTGGGCGTGTGTGGGTGCCTGGGGAAGTGTTAAAAATAGTAAAAGGCTCGTCACGGCAGTCTATCGAGTGGCTAAGGACATCTAGTTAGCCATGAAGCTTAACACAAATTATGCGTTTTAGCGCAATGCCAAGTCCCTTCTTGGGGTGTACTTAACAAATTGCCTGGCCAGCGGTTGCATAATGTATGAAGAGCAAACTGACTGTGTACACAAGCAACTGCTGAGTCCTTGTTTTTTAGGCCGGGGTGTGGGGCTGGTTGTGTGGTCGCTAGCTTTTTGCTAGCCCAAATCAAATAATAGACGAGCCTCGACCAGGGCCAATATGGCTAATACTAATGGGCCGCAGCAGAACAATGCCAATAGCAATCGAGTCGAGCCTTTGTCGGCTGACAGACAATTGACGGCATATGCACGCATGGTCGGCTACAGATTTCGATCCGGATCCCCATCAGACCCCTATATATATATATATATATATATTCGTGATATTGCGCATATTAGCTTTGCACTTGACCAAGCGGCTAGGTTGAACCACCCAACGGGCACGCCCACCCATCAAAAGATAATTTAATAGCCCTCCACACACACACACACACACACACACACACACACATTCACATATCGATCGTGTGCAGCTCGAAAGGCTTTTCCGAATTGCGTGTCCGACTGGACAATTTTCCGAGCTGCCGCAAATGAACAAACGAAACCGCAAATGAGAAACCAAACCAAACATTTCAACCATTTGGCTGGACAGTGGTCTCGCCGCCGAGGGCAGGGGGGCGTGTCCATGGCATGTGTGTGCCGCGCACATGAATTATTAATTGACAATTGCCGAAAATGTCCATTATCAGGTGGAAGAAGTAACGCAAAAGTAGGCGGAGAATCGGTAAAGGGCCAGAGAAAGGGAAAGGGCCGCGAGGAACGAGGTCAGTCTTTGGCTGTATTAGGAAAATTTCAATTTCGTTCTAATGAAAATTGTGCGGCAAATGCTAGTTTCCCGTGCCCCCTACTCCCTGCCACACACAAAGACAATCCTCATAATGGGGTTAGTTGGTTAGTTTTTTGTCGTTTTTCTGTTTTTTTTTTTTTTTTTTTTTTGTTTCTCTTTCCTCGCTCGACAAAGTTTTCGTCTATATGTGCAGGTGTTTCCATTTCGGCCAATTGCAAATTACAACTTCCGTTAGCCCTATCCTGCCCCTGTCACACACAGATAGCCACACACACACACACACACACACACACGTGTAGCTCTAATGACATTCAGCAATGACAGCACTGAAATTACGCACCACGAACTTTTGGTGGAACACTCGATTGGCCAAACTCTGATGGCTAATCAGTTTGGGACAACTGAAGCAGAACTGAAATCATTTTGCCAAATGGCTTTTCCAATCCATCCGGCCTGCTTAAATATATACCACGTATTTGATTTGTTATCCATTTCAATAGTTGTTTCAGCTGGCATTACATAAGATCAACGGAGCTACAAAAAGGCAGAAGCAAAAGTCAAGCGTGTTAGCCGGTTTTTTATTTGCTGGCCAACACAAAGAGAGTCCGACAAGCTCGCGGCTTACACTGACGTGTTCAAAAGTCGTTCAACTCGATCGCGACAGCAAGAAAGAGAGAGAGAGAGAGAGAGTGAGAGAGAACTGCAGAGAGTCAGGTGAGAGCACGCAAACACCCAGAGCTGGCCGCGTGGCTATAGCAACCAAACACTGTTCTGTTGACTTCAGCGAAAAGCCACAGAGCTGTGAGCTGTAAGCTCTCGCTCTTAACGTTCTTCTTTTCTTCTGTTTCTGATTCTGTTTCTGTCAACAGTCGATATACAACAACGCTCAGAGTAGGGTCAAGGTTTTGTTGTGCAAAAAATATAAAATGCTTAAACTGTTGCTCACAATGCTGCTGGCAGCTTTGCTGGCCCGCCACACTTTTGCCATCTCGTGCGCCGGCTGCGTGGACTTGGACGAGATCAACTTTGACAAGACCATCGCACGCTTTCCCTACGCCTTGGTGAAGTTCGATATGGCTTTTCCGTACGGCGAGAAGCACGAGGCCTTTGCGGCATTCTCGAAGACGGCGCATAAGGTAACGGGCGAGCTGCTGGTGGCCACCGTTGGCATCAAAGACTACGGCGAGCAGGAGAACAAGGCGCTGGGCGATCGCTTCAAGCTGAATGACAAGCAATTTCCCGGCATTTTTCTCTTCAAAGGCAACGTGGATGAGTTTGTCAAATTTCCAGATCATCTAGATGTGACGCTCGACAATCTGAAATCATTTGTGAGCGGCAACACACCGCTCTACATTGGCTGCGACGGCTGCCTCAAACTGTTCAACGATGCCGTCAAGAACTATGCCAACAAGCCCAACGACGAGCAGCTGGCATTGATTAAGGATTTGCAAACGAAAGCTGAGCAATTGAGCAACGAGTTCGACGAGCAGCTGCATGCCAAGGTGTATCTGCTCTATATGCAAAAAATCAATCAAAATGGCTACACTTTTGTCGAGGAGGAAACAAAGCGTTTGCTGCGTCTCAAGGCCGGCAAAGTGACGGCGGCCAAAAAGGTGGAGCTGCAGCAGAAGCTAAACATTCTGGAAGCCTTTCGCGTGCACAAGCTAACCAAAGCCGAGCCAGAGAAGGACAAAGCCGAGCTCTAATCACACAACTAGACAATTATATTAGCAAAGAAAGTACCAAATTCCATAAGCACACATAAAATAGGCTCAAAATTGTATACATTAAAACTGAACTGTTACCAAAAAGACAAAGTATTTGTTTTGCTCAACCGTTTGCCATAGCAACAAGGACAAGGCGCTGGTCGCTTGTCCACGCACACAAAATTAAGATTTAATACAGTTTTTATTTAATATATTTGCTGCGCAAATTGAAATGCCAAAATTAATTTATTTTACGCACTAAAAGTATGCAATGATTTCTATAGTCGAACAGCGCTTAAAAGTATGCAACAGTTGAATAAGCTGTGCAGGGAAATTCCCAACACGAAATTTCCCTTATGCAGTTGCGTGAGAGCAGCCTAAAAAGAGAAAGAGAGAGAGAGAGAGAGTAAACGACAGAGAGCGCGCAGGCAATTGTGCAAAGTGCACATTAAAATACATAAATGTTGATTAATTAATGCATAATGAATGCAAAGCTTAACAAGCCTTTAACAATTTGTCATTACAATCAAGAAATAACTTTTTCAATTAAAATTTACTCCAGCTTGCAGCACGTATGCATGCATGCATGATAAGGCGTGCGTGTGTGCTTGCGAGCTTCATCAAGCTGCGCTACTCGCACTCATGCGACCGATCGCAACAATGGCGAAGCGATGGCAAGGCAAAAGCGCATTATGGCCGCGTTCGCTTGCAGTTTTTTCTCTCACTTGGAGCAACGTTTTGTGTGCGTATGTATGTGTGCTTATGTGTGTGTGTGTGTGTGTGTGTGTTCGTTTTGTCTGTTTGTATGTTTGCGTTGTTATCGCTCATTTTCACTTTAATATGAGTTTTTGTTGCTTTTGCTGTTGTTTTCTTTGGAGTTTGCTCTTTTGTGCACGCTGCGCTGCTGGGCAGCCATATTTATTTGTTTTTTTTTTTTTTTTCATATATATATTTTGTTGGGGCCCGCAGCAGCAACAAAAATTGTACTTTGTTGTTGTTGCGCTCGTATGCGAAAGTCAATGAACTTTTTCGGTGCTGTCTATGCATTTCAGATGTTGTTATTGCTTTTGTTGTTGTTTTGCGATAAGTGCTCAGCCGGTGTTGGTTGGTATTGCTGCATTTGAGCATAAAAAAATATCAAAAACGAAATAAATTACACATTTCAGAGCTGCACGAATGGAACATGCAACGGGTTAATCAACAAGAGTTTTCCTGCAGCTTTCTATTTTCACAGATTTTTTTTCGCGCTTATCGCCCAATCGATCTGATAATAAATAAACAGATCCGCAAAGAAAACTGCCCGCGGCTTTGCCAATTGTTAAGTCTTATCTACAAGGGGCGACCTTTGACCCGCAGCTCACTCAATTTACAATGAGCTAAAAAAAAAACGAAGCGAGGAAAACTCAATTGGCGCACAGAAATTCTGCTGGTTTGCAATCAATAAACAACAACAGAAAAAAAACCAAATAAAGGGAAAATCGTAATAAAGCAAACAATTTTCACACACCATACGCAACCGCAGAGAGGAGAGTCTCATGACACACCTACAAAGGGCATCATGCAAATGTTTGCATTTCCACGCAAGTGCATTCGACTGTCAGTCAGCCAGCCAGTCAATCGAATGATCGAGCGAACCCTTTTCTTACAAAGGCTCTGGGAAACTGAAAGCGGATCGCCCACGCCGCGCAAGAGCAAGGAGAACCCTTCGCCTCATTATCATGTGCATAATCCTAGCTGCAATTGCATTAGACGTAACTTGAGTGCCCAATATTGAGAAATGTTTGATTGTGGCGTCGCCTTTTTTATATTTTTTTTATTTTTGGCCAAAGCAAAGTCAATCATAAGGTTGCGTGTCGCCATCTTTTACATATATAGAGGAGAGCAATATTCAGGTAATATAACGTGGACTACCTGCTGTGAGATTTACGTTTATGCATTTCATTTTCATTGTTCGTTCGCTTTTTTCCTCTTTATTTTTTTGGCTATAAAACAGGTTCGGGCCATAAATTTATCTCGCGCTGCAGATCGAGAACTCTTCCACACAGCCCGCCTACTAGTTGACAATCAGAATAAAATACACTCACACACACACATACGCACATACGCGCACAAATGTGTGTGTGTGTGTATTTGTATCAAATCCTCTTTTGGCGCAGCACTAATCGAAGGGTTCGACGTCGAGGTCAGGTCAAAGCAAATGCATTAACTGTGTAATCCCAGATATGAAATCTGAGCGAGACGACGTCGCTTGACTCTAGAAAAACATTTTCACGACTCGGCTCGACTCTCTGATGATCGTTTTTTATTATTTTTGTTTTTCTTCTCTCGTTTTTTTTTTTGCGTCTGCTGTTGCAGCCTCTTGGCTTGGGGGATCGCTGGGCACAGGTAGCCGCAGCATTTTGAAGCGCTTTGCGCATTAAAAAATCAACTTTTTTTTTGGTTCGTTTAAATGCGTTTTTCTTAGTTTTTTTTGAAAAATGTTTCATTTTGAGGTTTTTGCTTTCCTCGAACCTTCTTCTGATTGCATTGCCGCGCCTCAAACTCTGACTTGGACGCTGAGCTGAGTCGCAGTTGCTGCTGTCATGGCTTAATTGCCTGCCGCAAAACTTGCTTGCGCGCTGCGGGAGTGGCGACAAGGGGGAATGGGGGGGTGTCTGAGCAGAAAAACTTCTTGGTCGATTGGCGTTTTGGGCCAGCTCGACGTTGGTCCACATCGTCACCGGCCATTGCACCGCGCATGCAGATACTTTTATATGCCGGAGCTGCCGAGTCAATGACTTTCGTGGCATTTTCTTCAGTTTTAGCGCCCAGCCACGCTTCAGAGACTTAACATTTTGGGAAAATGCAAAACGTGGAAATCGAATTTGAGACCCAAGCACCAGCATCTTTTCATTCCACATATCTGTATGTGCTGACAGGAGGCCTGCGAGGTGAAAAGGCCGCCGTCTCGCACGCTACAAGGGTAGAGCCATGTCCAGTCGCTGGCCCTCATCGCGCTGATGGCTCATAATTAATGTCAAATAATTGGCAGAAATTTGTTTGCTATTTAATTGTGAGACTTTCACAAAAACGCAGCAGCAGCAGCAGCAGCAGCAGCAGCAACAGACGTCGCGCTGCGTTTCCACATTTTCTCAATTACAATTTTCACAATTTCTCAATCAATTTTTTCTTTTATTGGCCGCGATGCGGGCGCCCCAGCCCAACGCGCTACATTTTCGGCTACGCATTGTTGCTGCCGCTGTATCTGAATTGCAATTGCAACATTTATCGCCCAAGCGGGTCATTGAACTACCAAATGCGCCTACGAATCTAAAATGCAGCGAATGCCAAGACGAGGGTCGTGACTACGCACGCGTCCACCGCCCGCAAATGCTTTTTGTAGCTTTGCCGATTCAAGTCAGTCCGGAAGCACAGCCATGACTCTCCCTCTCTCTCTCTCTCTCTGTGACTGTGTGGCGTAGCTCAGTCTGGCATTCGTTAGGATCCCAGGACTGAGTGTCAGGCGAGTGCAACCTGCATCTTTGGACTGTCATGCTGTGACCCATTGATCGCTATCAAAATGCAACTGCAGCAATGCCTATTGTCCTGCACAGGATTCGCGGCGTTCCCACAGTTAACACAACGCTGCATTGTCTTCGTATTGATTTTTTCGATTTTTTTTTTTATATTAAAATCAAAGATCGACGCCAAACCCTAAAGTCACATGCGAACAACAACGGCTGCCATGGCCATGGCCAACAACAACCTGCTAGGAATCGCTTAAGGTTAACACATCGCAAACAATGGCCGCGTAAATGGACTAGCCACATACAGCTGAGGGGGGGACGAGCGGGCCAAGTCTCTCTCGCGGACTTGCAACGAGGGTAGCTGCAAACCAGTTTCGAGTACAGCCTGTACCTGTCGCACCTTAATAGCTGCCTGTTGCTGCTGCGTCGTGCCCTGCCTAATTGTGGAGGATAGAGCCAAACACAGATGCCAGTTGATGATACTCCCCCCCCTCTCTCTCTCTCTCTCTATTTCTCTTTCTGATCGTATTCTGAAGATGCTGAGTCAGCGACCAAGTGGCAATTCTCTCAAGTTGCAAGATCGCGCAATGGAAGTGGAAATGGAAAATGGGAATGAAAATGCATGGGACAGCAAATGCGATTGTGCAGGTGCCGATCACAAACGCAAACACAAGTCGAGTAGGAGCAAGCACAGCCCAGAGCTACCCTGCACAATGAAAATGTGAATAGAGAATATATACAGAAAGACAGATATATCATGGCATAAGAGATCAGTAAAATCTATATATGAGATTTTATAAAATGTTACTACAGATAGCTATAATAACCAAATAATTAATTTTTATATGATACACATTTTATTTAATATTTATATTTATATAAAAATATATATTTATATAAATATAAATTCTTCAATATTTTATTATAGTAAATAAAATTCAGCATACCAATTTGAATAAAATAATATAAATAAATTAATGTATATTATATATACATTTTAAAATTAATAATAATAACAGATTTAATAATATTAAAACAAGTTAATCCATTTAAAAACATATACATATATAAGCTAAATTATGCATAGCTGCAACAAATTAATTCATTTTCAATTTATTTTAATATTAGAATTTTAGGTTTATTTATATAACATTTTTTTTTTATCAATTATAATTTATTATATTTTATTTTTATTTATTTAATATAATGACTTTTTTTTAATTTATAGAATTCATAATACATTATATAAATATCTCTTTAATATTAATTTATAATTTATTATCTTTTATATATATTTATCACAAATTATGAGGATTTTTTTAATTATATAATTCATATTACATTATATAATCATCCCTTTAATATTAATAATAATATTAATTATTAAAATAATAATATTAATTATTAAAATAATAATAATAATTATCATACAAAATAATAATAATAATACACCCCTTTTACAAGTCTTATAGGGTATCAATAAGTCACAGACTTACTCAACTCGCTAAGAACAACAAAAAGGCACAAAGTCAACGAAGAATAACAGTGGCCAAAAAGAACGCAAAAGAAAACACATGCATTCACACGCACACGCACACACGCACACAGGCACACTCACTCACGTAGTCACATGTAGAAAGCGAAAGAGAGAGCGAGAGCGGCAAACAAAGGACACAGCGACCAGTGCACATTCTCATTTTCAACTATAAAATTTATTCGCATTAATCGCCGTCAGAGATAAAATTAAGGAAAGAAAAGACATGGACAGGATCAGAGTAGGGGTCACGGCGAGGGTCAGGGTCAGGGCCAGGGAGAGACGGCGACGGCGATGGCAACGGCATGGGACGCGACAAGGCATCGCCAGCCAGGGGTCGGCAATGATAAGGCAACATTGACACCTTTAGCTGGGCCATCGAAACTACCTGCCACTGCCAATACGTTGCTGGCATTTCTGATTGCGCCAGGGACTATCTAATTGTTCAAAAAAAAAAAAACAGCAGACGCTCTTCAGCCAGGATCTGCCCCTAAAGAGCAACGAATTTTGCAGGACTGTACACTTGTTATCGAATATAGATATTTTTAACTATTTTAGCTTGTTCCATAAGCACTGACTGGGCTGACTGGGCTGGAGCGGAGGTGGAGTGGAGTGTGGCAACCACTAGCTAAGTGGAGTGAAGCGAATGCGTGTGTAATTAAGTGTCGCAAAAAGACGCAGCAAGAAAATATGTCCTGGGCGCTAACATGTGAAGGTAATCAGAGTCGAATGGAGCGCTAAGTGTGCGTGTGCGTGTGTGCGTCTGTGTGTGTAAATAGGAAAAGCATGTTGTGTGTGCTTTGGGCGCCATGGTCGACCAACAGAATGGATGCGCCATAATGTCCCGTGCCAAGGCGGGTAGAGGGTGATAAAAATGTTTCATGTAAATTGCAAAAAACAGTTTTTATGTCCCATTGCCGAGTGGCAGCAGGCGGGGAGGCAAGTCAGTCAGCAGGCCAGGCCAGGCCAGGCCAGGCCGACTGGCAGGCAGGCGGCCTGTCAGTCGAGCGGCTGCGTGTGAAGTGGTGCAAAATATTAGACAAGGGCGGTTGGAGCTCACTGGAGGATGAGAATGACATTGTGGATGAGGCTGAGCATCTGTGGGTGGCTGGCTGCTTTGAAGTGTCGCCATTGTTGCTCGTAGTTTGCTTTTCTATTTATGGAATTTGTGTTTTTTTTTTTTTTTTTTCGTCTTTACTGTTTTTCTGTTTTTGCTTCTTCTTCCATTTTTGACCAAGCGAATATTTAATGAGCGTGCCTATTATACAACACTAGCGGCTGGTGGCGGTATCGCCGGCAGCTGCAGAATCAAGAGCAGTTGCGCAACACTACACAGCAAGTATGGCCATTGCTGTCAAAAAATATATATATACATATCACGAGTTATTTGAGGAATTTATCAAATGGGTAGAAATCAATCGGATGTTATAGCATCTGGACGCCCCATTGCATTCACCTGCAGCACCGTTGTCTGTGTCGCCCCCATAAAAAGCTATCCGGATTCTGTTAACGTGTTATGGTGAGTTGCAAATGACAAATGAATCGAAAAATCACAAAAAAAAAAAATAATAATAATAATGAAAAAAAAAAAAAAAAATGAAATTAAACAATTTTTTTGTTTTTATTTTTAAAGGCTCTTGTAATACGGCTGAAATTACCAAATCGCGTACAGCCAGATGTGTTTCCGTTCTCCGGTTCGGTTGGTGTCTACACAAATAAAATGCATTACTTGCGGAAGCATCTGCTCGATGAGCTGCCCACAAAAGCGTTTGCCGTCGACTTTATGCACCCAGTCGACTCGGAGGCTCTACAGGTGCCCGAATACTATACAATCATACATTCGCCCATGGATATGGGCACGATTACGAAGCGTGTACAGAATCTCTATTATCAGACGGTCGACGACATGATCAGCGACGTTCGGCTAGTCTTGAACAATTGCTATACGTTCAATCGACCCAATGGCTTGGTCTATCGCAATGGCCAGAAATTGGAAAAGTTCTTTCAGCAAGTTCTCAAAACGATGCCCGAGGGCCCGGAGATTCCCTGCGACAGAGATCCACGCGCACCCTGCAGTCCGCGTGACAGTGACAAGTCTAAAGCATGCACAGAGCGCAAATGCCGCGAGCAATTGAAGAAGCTGCAAAGCTGCAATGCCGACCACACGGACGCAGAGCTGCGAGACTTCTTCAAAGATAAACTGAGTGCGGTGTCGAAACAGCTGAGCAAGCACCAGTTTAAGACGCTCGAAGATTTCCACGCGCATTTGGATGACATTTTGTTACAGTCGCGAAATCGAGTCACAAAAATATTTGAAACAATGTATGACGAGTCCTTGGACAGCATAACCTACCACATGCAAAACAAGGAGTTGAGCCAACTCTTCTATGCCCTGCAGAAACATGAAAGCAGCTGGCGAATGGAGCGAAGAAAAGAGACCAGATGGGAGGACAATCTGATAGATGGTCTGGATGCAGCGTGCGACAGACTTGGCGCCAAGCTCGACGATTGTCGCTCATTCAACGAGGAGGAGGAGGAGTACATGAGGGATGTGCAAATATCGGCCCAGCGGCAATTGCAGCGCGCCAACAAAAGAAACTGCTATTTAAATGGATATCATCCCGATTCGTCTGGTAGCAGAGAGTCCGATAATGACAGCGATTACGTTTCCGTAGCCGAACGTCGCGCCATTCAGCAACAGTTCGTGATGCTGCCGCTCAGTACGAAAGTCGAAATAATGCACATGATTGCGAGAACGGAGAATATATCGACCGACAGCTGTGACATCCAGTGGTTCGACATTAAAAACTTTAGCGCCGTCACATTGAATCTGATGAAGAAGGCAATGTATCCGCACACCAAACTCAATCTGCGCAACATGAAGCCCGTCGAGAAAGAGAATTTGCAGCGCAGTCTCGAGACACGACTGCAGAACATTAACCAAGTGCTCGATGGCAATCGGCGCAAGTACGCAAATCGATTGCGTGCTCGAGCCGCAATGCCGGCCAAGAAGAGGGCGCGCTACTCCGGCCACATGATGGGCAACAAGAACTACTCGAGCCGAGCACAGCAGAAGCTGAAACGACAGCAGAGCACAGGTGGCAACGAGGCTTCAACGCAGGATAGCAGCAGCGAAAGCGATTCGAGCAGCAGCAGCAGCGACTCGAGCGACAGCAGCATATCGAGCAAAAGCAGCGAATCCACCCAGAATATTGCTGAGCCCATCAAAATATGCCCATACTGAGAGCTCGAATTTATTTGCATTCTAATTAAAATAAATAATTTAAGGACTCGACGTGCAGGGCTATTGACACTTATTTTTCCTTTTTCTTTTTCCTTTCCTTTTTTTTTGCGACTGGGGGAACGCAGCAAAGCGCATCCTTGCATCTCTGCATCTGTGCATCTGTGCATCTCGCCTGTCCATACAGCGATCACGTAGTCGAGCGAATTTTCACGAAAAATTATGCAAATGATTAGGAGTTTCTCACGATGCGCAGAGCTCTACCTACCTGACACCTAGGCTCGGCTCGGCTTGGAAATTGGAGCGACAAAGATGATCGAGGTTTTCCAGCCAGCCAGCCAGCCAGCCAGGCGAGCACAAAAAATTTGCATAAACAGCAGAGATTTTCGCTGTGGCGAAAAGGAAAAAGGGTTGCCAATGAGCAAAGATCCTAATTTGCATATGCGAAATGCTAAACGCAAAACGAAAGTGAAATTAGGAAAATTGTGGAAAACGTAAGAAGGCAAACCAGACCGAAGACAGGCTGAAGACAATCAACAAACGGCAGGGGTTAATTATGCGCACAGTGGACGGCGCTAGGACCGGATCTCACAGCATGCTGGCACGCTCGCACATCCCTATCCTGGCAGGGGGGTTGAACAGGGACAACAACAGCGCTCATTTGCATAAGATCGTCGTAAATGAAATTCGAAATAGCAATAGCAATCCACACACATCCTTCGACTATTTGGCCAGGCAAAATTATGTAAATTATGCGTGCAAAAACATTGAGAAAACTTTCTCACGCTCTCAACTCCTTGCTTAACTCACTCCGACCAGGCAGCATCCTTTGCTCACTTTTTGTTCTGTGTGTGTGTATGCGTGTGTTTGGGTTACGTCGCAACGGGCAACAAATCAATTTTGATCGATATTCATTTATTTCTCGATTGATTTGCTCAATTTGCATAATTTTGTGCCTCGATCTTTAGGAAGCGGCGAATAATATGCAAATTTTTCTGGGCATTCAAAGGAACTTGTAACGTCCTCTTCTTGCCTGTTTCGCCAGAGCTGAGCTGAGCTAAAAGCATTATCTATTATCTGTGAGTAGTATTACTTTCTCTTGTCTTTTTCGTTTTCTCTTTGAGCTTGATAATTTTTTTTTATCAATTTTAGCCACGATTTTCGCCATTTTCTTTTCAAAATCTGCAACTTTTTGACCCCAGCTTTGCCCACACAGCTCCTCCCATCGCTGTATTGCAACCACTCAATGCCGATGCTAACTGCTACAACCACCAAAGCCAAAACTTGCGAAATCGCCAATTGCATTTGCCAAAACACCGATCGAACCTTCGGCATGGCCATAAAATTGCAAGCATCAGCCAATGCGCAACGCAGCGGCGACAGGGGAGAGAGAGAGAGAGAAATTTGAATAGAAAACATGAAGAGGAACAGGAACAGGAACCAGAAATTGGCTGAGGTGAGCAACCACCGTTATAGACTCTAGTCCTAACCACCCGGGCGAATTGAAAGTATGAACTTTGATGCATGTTGTTGTTGTTGTTGTTGCCGTAGTTGGGCAAAACCATAAAAAAATCCGCAAAACGAGGGTTGTGTCTCGTAAAGTACTTATCGAAAACACCCCAAATACACTCGCCGTCACACCCTGCCTCACCCCTCGCATTCGGCAAAGACATTATTACGCATAAATGTGGAGTACGTTGCGTGTGGCATGTACACACACACACACACACACATATATATATATATACATATACAACACACACTCTTATATGTACTCTGTCTGTATCTAGTAATTTCGCAGCAGCATGCAAATTTTTTATATTCCTTCTACCCCCACCACTTCTGTCCGCTTGTCCGAGGGGTTGAAGCGCAAAAGCGAAGCCAAAGCTTAGCTGCAGCAGAGGCCGTAAAAGTCGTAGCTATTGTGCTACGCCTCCCCCCCCAGCTGCATTACGCGCCTTTCTTTTGCACGCTCACAATGCGCAAAGTGAGTATATTGGCTTTGTGTACTCATAAAGTCTCTCATTGCTAGAAACTTGCTTGCCTAAAGAGTATTTTGCAAATCTAATCTTATTACTACATAGCAGCTAGAGAGTAGATTTCTTTGACAATTGAACGAGTATTACGTAGTCACTTATGCTCGACTGCTACATTTTTACTGGATTTGGGTTCTCTGGTTGTTGTTTATGTTTGGCAAGAGTCAGATATACTCGTATTTGTGTATATATGTTTTTTACAAAGGAGTTTTTGCTTATCATATAGATTCCTTATCGCACGAGTAAATTTAGTCAAATATATATATAGAGTATGAGCATAAATATTTGCTTAACTTAGATTAGATACCCTTGCAAGTCCATAAAACAAACTGATCCAGAAATTGTGCCAAAGGCTATGCAACATAGAAAATTGTATAAAACAGAGAAAAAAGGCAGGACGAAAAAATTGGTGACACAAATATATAAGGTATAATATATATACAGTAAAAATATATAATATATATACAATAAAACATGCATAACACTCTAATTAGAGACAATTTTTCTGTGATGTTAGTTTTTATATGCAACATGGCAAAATCTGTGAACAGACAAACATTTGTTGTAATTTATATTTGGCATCATATAAAACATCAATCCCTCCAGCTCCCTCTTCAATATGCAACTTGCATTAAAAGACACATATCTTAAATTACACAAAGGACAAACATTTGTTGTCATTTCTATCATATGTTTGTGTTTTATATAACTAGTCTCATATTTGGCATAAATTAGACGCCATAGTTGGCGACCCGTATGCAGCAGAGGACATCTCGTCAAATAAGGGCTAGAGATACTGTGAGAGTGGACGGGGGCGGTGACGCGGGATAGGTTACGGTTTGGGTATTTTTTACGCGACAACGACACCACCATAAACAACAAGACAACAACAAAAAGAAACCAAGAAGAGCCAAAAATGAAATGAAAACGCGCACTCGTCGTGCTTCACACGCGCAAGGATCTCGAAAAGGATCCAATTACAATAGATAGCCTGGCAGTTTTTTTTATTTTGTATTTTTCTGACTTGAAATATGTTTGAATTGTCGCGTTTCTGTGTGCTATTCTCTTCCATGCCCTAGGATCTTGTGTCTATTGTCTTGGCTTGGCTTGGCTTGTACGTGTGTCAGACGTTCGCATTGTCCTTGTGACTCGGACTCGAGGCGATGTCCTTTCACTTTCATTTTTGGGCTTCCTTTATTTGCAGGATCGCCGTATGCTGGACGTGTGTCAGTCAGCAGATCTCTGACGATCATTGTTGTGACTTGTTGACCTTTGTGGCCAAATTAGACACAGTCAATAAGACATATTATGAGTGCATACTGGCTGCCTGGCAATTATGCAATCGTTTCCTAATTTGAATGCCCCTCACACATTAGTTTTTGTCATTTTTTTTCTTTTTTTCTTTTTTGACTGTATGCACACAAGCTGGTGCTGAGGCCAGCACAAAACTTCAGTTTATGTTGACGTAGGGCCGCCATTGCGCCACATGAGGCATAAACAAGCAGCAGCTACGTACACACACACACACACACACACACACACACACAGCTATGCGTAAGTATGTATACATGCATGCTACTTTGTAGAATAGGCTCATTGAACAAGTTAATGAACTCAACAACTGAACTGAAATTATCAATAAAATTCTTCTCTTAAATTAATAGCCATTAAATTGCACTCAAAAAACTGAAATATGAATTAGTCAACACTTAAGAAGCGAGTTCAGAACGGTTTTTGTTCATGAGCCAGGAACTAGCACAAATGAGCACGTGAAATTGAACTAGATTTTTCGACACTTCAATTATTTGCATGTTTACCAATTGCCTTTTCGTATGCGCGGCTCCAACGCAAAGATGGCGTCGCTGATCAAGTAAAAATAAGTAAAACGCAGCACTGCGCCCACGTTCCATGCTGGCTCAATAATGCTCTCCCTCGCTCTCGCTTTTGCGTTCGCTCTCACACAACATTGGCATTTTCTTTTACTTTACACAATTTGTTTTCGTTGTTCGTTTTGTTGACATATCCAAAATTGTATTATCTTTGTTGCTTTTGCTGCTGCTGCTTGTTGTTGTTGCTTGCTTGATTGGCGTTCGCGTCTGTTTTCTTCGTCTTTGTCTACGTCTTCGTCTATGCTTGTACGAGTTTGTATGTCTGTGCATGTGTGTGTGTGTGAACCGACGCTGCTTTGCTGTGCACATTGCACTCAAATCGCCGTTTTTGCTGTCGCTGCCGCTGCCGCAGTCGCAGTCGCTGCTGCGGCAGCAGTCAATTGCGTGGTTAATGCTAATTATTTGTTATTCTAGAGTCGCTGCGCTGCTGCCGCTTCTGCTGTTGTTGTTGTTGTTGTTGTTGTTGTTGCCGCATTTCCAAAATGTAGAAAAAACATAGACAAACACAATTTGGAAGACACGCACAGGAGACCCGAACGTGCAATTGCTAGCGATTTCCGGCTGCACCAACGACTGAGCAGCGACTGTACCTCAGCTACATAAACACAAACATGTGCTTACGCATATGCATGTGTGTGTGTGTATGTAATGCGATCATAAATGCAAAATAATCAGTCGCTTACCTTACAGACAAATGTTTCACTATGAAAACAGTTCCAGCAACAATTATGCTAAATATTCCAATAGCAGGTTTCATGATTTCCATTTAGCACACAAACAAACAATAAAACGCACTTTTCTGACCACGACTTAATTATTCACAAATTTGAACACGCGTATTTACTTAAACGTTTGACCGCGTCGCGAACACTGAGGGATGAAGCAAAAAAGTGCAAGAAGAAGTGCAAAGCTGAAGAATCGCGGAGAGACAAAAGCGAAAATAAATGTACTAAATTGAATGCGCGTAGCCCATGAGAGAGAGCAAGATGCAACTACGAAATGAGCTTTAGATCAGAATGTGACAGAGAGCAGAGATTGCATTTGTTTTACGAAAACTGCCAAAGAGACAGACAGATAAAAAGAGAATTCTTAGCCAGTGCTAATAAATTGCGTTGAATTTAATGTCAATTGAAAATGAAATTTATCAAATGTCAAAGGGACAAACATATTCATTATTGTGTGTGTGTGTGCGTGTGTGGCACTTGGATTGTAATTAATGAGCCGCAATATTTATTCAATAGCAGAGACATTCTGTCTCTTATGGCACTCCAAGATTCGGGTCTAGCTTAATAGCCGCTGCCACTCAACAACAAAAAAAAAATTGTCCCACTGAATATAGCTTGTTATTGTTGCATTTGCTATTGTTGTTGTTGTTGTTGCATTTGCTGCTTCTACTGTGCATACACAGTTTCTTAAACAATGCTCGACAATTTTTCGGCCACTTGTCAAAATAATTTGCGCCTGTTGAGAAAAAGAACTTGGCCAACAGAATCTACACGTACCTTGGCCAAACATTGAGCTGCCGTCTGTTGGCCCTACCTGCTACAACCGTGCGATTGTTGACTTAGTTGTTTGGCCGTTGAGACATTTGAAAAATGTGTGAAAATTTCTTAAGCAAACCTTTTCCCTGGCAATGTGCATTGCATTAGTCTGCTGAGGGAGCCAAAGAAGTAAGTAAGATTAGGTAAAAGCATCGTAGAAGCTTGCCAAAGGTGTATATTAATGCGATTAACATTGTGGCAGCATTCACTTGTTGCAACAGCCAAATCTGAAACCAAAATTATCACCTGTGCGCCGACTGATCGAACAATAAAATGCAAGGGGAATCAATAGTTCAATAACCCAGCAAATCTCCAACAATGGAAACACCAGGAGAATGACGAGAAATTATGGCACACACGCACACACACACACACCCATGCACACTGAGATAAAAAGGATATTAAGAGGGAAAGATCGCTGAGCAGGAAAACCAAAACGAATGCACAAATTGATTGTTGCTTCTGTTGCAGGGGCGGCGGAGTCTTATTATTATATTTGGCTTCGGGTATGCGTGCAGGACACGAGCAACAGGATACACACACAAACACACACACACACACATGCGGGACCCTGGGAAAAGTTAACTTTTTGATTTGAAGAAAAAGTCACACGATGCGGATAGAAACATGTTGCAAGTCAGTCAAACAGCTGGGGATGGGGGGAGAAACAGCAGCTGAGCTGCAGCAGGTTGCATCGTTTGGAAAAGCGAATTATGTAGCCCTAACAATTGGCTCTTTATATATCATCAATAGCGGATGATTGTGGCGCGCTCAGAGGCTGATCTCTATGAGCTTACAGCTCTTATAAATTCTATAAGTCAAGACATGAACCGCGCTGTAAGCGAAAGCGCGCAAAAAGCTATTTAGCATAAAAGTCTGTTAAGAGATCTGCCAAAATATTTGCGAATAAAAGTTAAAAAAAAGTGAACAAATATAATTTACACTAAAATTAATAAAACGACATCAACCTTTGTTCATAATTATGATCACTTAATGTTTGAGTAATATTATAAATAATAATTTTAATATGTGTGCATATATAATTATAATTAATTTAATTATATACATTAATGAATAAAATCCAAATCAAAACCAACAACACCTCAGCCCAAGCACAAAGCTATCTCAGGCATTAGATTTATAGCTAGACTTGCTAGCTTCCAGCATGCTCTCCAGAAAGCTTTGCTCAAGCTAAGACCACGTGGTTCTTCTTCTGGTTCTTTCAATTTACCTAATCAACACACACGCGAAAGAGCAAATAGTAAATAAATAGAACGACGCCAGTCAGTGACAAGTTTTTGTGCAGCGTCAGCTTTGAGTAAGTTTTTGCGCAAAAATGGCGACTTATCTGTGCCAAAAATAAGCAAAAGCGAGCGAAAATACATTTATATATATATATACATATATATAGATACATATATACATGTGCTCATATGCTGGCATATAGCGTGTGCGAACATAGCGGCAGCTTTCGGCTCCCAGTTAAGCTGATTGGTCGGTTCGCAAATTCGCGAGTGCGAGAGCCGAATCGCAATTTTGCATTTGAAAGCTTCGGGTAGACTCGGCTAGAGTCGGCTGCTTTCGGCTACGCCGCAACACCAGACCGAGTGAAAGATAGAGAGCTGTTTTTTGGCATACCCTATGCTGCGAATGTGCCAAAGGGTAGAGCGATGACCACAAGACGTTACAGCAGCCAGCGACATGCTGCCCACTAAACATGATTTACTTTTCCGCCAACTCTTAGTTGTGATTTAGCTAAGCAAACTAATGAGCAATTTTGCATGTAGAGGCAGGAAATAGTTGTCAGTTTCGACCTCTTAGTTACAACAGGGTACATCTCAGTCGGCGAATGTTATCGATGGCACACTTGTTATTGTTATTGGCTTGTTTTTTTGCGTTTTTTTTTGCCGGCATTTTGCTCTTGAATTTTGTTTTCGCAGTATTTCAAGTTCAAGTTTAGGGACGGCGCTGCGACGCGTTTTCTGCTCGTGTTGTTATTCTTGCTCATTTCTCTTTATTTTTTTATTATTTTTTTTAGCTTTTTAACGTGCTTTCTGTCTATTATAGCACATAATATGCCCCGCCCGGCTTTTGCCGTTGACGTAACTTGTTGCGTCTGCTGCTGTGCTTGTTCTAGCTGCAGAAATTGCGCAGAAAATTGTGATTGGCAAACATAAGAAAACAACACCTTGAACTACATTCCGAGCTGTAACGCAATAAATGCCAATCAATTAAATATTTACATCTATATATGCGAGTGTATTCTAACATTGAAGTAGATCTTCCGTATTTACATACACACTTACATACATTATTATTTTTTTTTTTGGCCCTGGCACAGCTACAAACGACGAAAACAACAAAATTAATGAAATTTGTTTTCGTTGTAAACAACAGACTCGCTGACACACACACACACACAAACACACACACAAGCTTCGGGCTTTTTTTTTTGCCAGCTACAACAATTTTTAGCTTTTTCGCTGTAAACAAAAATTGTGTAATAATTAAGTGACCCTGAAAAGTTCTACAGATAAAGCAGCGACCAAATGTCGGTTCTTGTTTTTCCATTTTTTTTTTCATTTTTTTTTTTTTTTTTTTTGTTATTTGCAAAATGCTTTTTTGGTTTCGTAGAATTCAGAGAGCGTCAATCTAGGCATACTCTACCTCTCTCTCCCACTCTCTTCTCCTCTCTCTCTCTTTCGAAAAGGGCTGCTTGATAATTTTATGCTGGCCGCGAGCTTTTGCCATGCCCCCCACCGCCCCCGGCGATTCACCACAACATAAATAACTAGTTGTTGTAATGTAAAAATTTCGGTTGTTTTTTTTGCTCAATTCCATGAGTCAGTTGCTTGTATATAGTCGGCCAGCATATAGTATGGCATGCGTGTATATAGACCTATGTATTTGGGGAGCTTTTACCGCCTCTCTGTCGCTCTGCTCAGCGTTCTGTTTTTTGAGCAACGGCATCCAGAAACAGAAACAAATTTAGTCGGCCGGCAGGCAGGCAGTCAAACAATCCGACCCATTACACGGTGCCCAGTGCCCAGAGCCGAGAGCTCAGACCCCCACTTGGTAACTATTTGTCTACTCAAGGTCAGCTCTAACCGCCGACCAGTCTGTCCGCCAAGCAGCGCCAATAATAAAAGAAAACTGAGACTCAAATCTTGTAACCTCAACTCAGGGAAGAGTTTTTTTTTTCATAATGGCGCCAACGTCGCGAGTTCGTGCGCGAAAACCTCAGCAAATCGCAGTGTATTAGCGAAACCAAATGCTGAACAATGTGCAAAATGACTGTGAGACAGCGTGACACGTGGCTAAATGTAACAAAGTTGGCCAAAAATCAGCTACAAAGTGCAAGTGGAAAAGCGACTAAGAGCGCAACATAAATACATTACATCTGCATACATAAATTATCAACTGTACAGCAAGAAAAAAAAAAAACAGCAACGACGGCGCATACCCTGCAAACGGAGGAAGGTAAGTTAAAGGCAAAAATTCAGTATTAGTGAAAAGAAGTTGAAGTAGAATCGTCTATATGTATATAATAGCAACCACGCCTCCGCTCCCCCGCTCCCTCCCTCCCTATCCATCTCTCCCTCTCTGTGTTTATGTGAGTCAAGCCCTATAAATTCTCATTGTGCTGGACTTGAAAATAATTTCGTTCACATTCAAAATTGCTAAAAATAAAATGCTGGGAAATGTGCGTGTGTCTAGTTTGGACTATTTTCTTTCTTACTTTTTTTTTTTGGTAAAAACATGGAAAACGCACCCCATGCGCCGTTCACTCGGCTTGCTGTACTTCACTCACTCAATGTGCCGTCGTTTTCCACATGTGCAGCAAACTGCATCTGCAACTGCAACTGCAACACTCGAGTGGCGTTGGCGGCACAAATGGCATTGCCAATGGAAGGGGCAAAAACTAGCTGATATACATATAGATACATATATGCACACATACATACACACATACGCACATTAAACCGAACGCCGGCGTGGGCTCTATTTTTAGAAAGCGCATGTGTATGCGTATGTGAATGCAGGCGAAATTAACGCGCCAACCGACAAAATGGCGCCCAATGCAAAGTCAAAGTTGCTCGCGCAGTCGCAGTCGCAGTCGCTGTCAACGCAGCCGTCGACGCAGCAATGCAACAATGCCGTTGCCCACCATATACAGCGGCCATAAACAGTGCATGCGTACACTCAGCGAAAAGTTAAGCAGCAGTTAAGCTCAGCTTTAACTTGAGTTGAAAATGAAATATTACATGGAATTTATTGCATGACAATATTCATTTTAAATTTATTTAAATTTTAAAATTAAACAAGAAATAAAATTTAAAAATAGTTACAAAATTCATAAAGATTTTATTTATTATTAAAAAATAAATTATTGAATTTCAAATATATATTTATTTTTCAAATTAATAAATAATGTAAATATACAAAATATTCTGAGTTTAATATATATTCATTTATTCCATAAATAATAAAAAAATAAATTTATTTACTATTAAAAAATAAGTTATTGAATTTCAAATATATATTTATTTTTCAAATTAATAAATAATGTAAATATACAAAATATTCTGAGTTTAATACATATTAATTTATTAAATAAATAAATTTATTTTATTTTATTTATTGAATTTCAAATATATATTACTTTTCAAATTTATAAATAGTGCAAATATGCAAAATATTCTTAGTTTAATATATATTAATTTTTTAAATAAATAATAAATAAATAAATAATTATAATATTAAACATTTTAAAGAGTTTTAACAAATAATGATAATGATAATGATATTAGTTATTATTAAAAATAATTTATTTAGTTTTAAGTATTGACATATTTTTACAAATAATGAAAAGTCTAAATATACGTAAAGATTTTTAGTTTTAATTCACTTAGAACCTATGGGGCCTAATTAACACGACTCTACCATAACACAAAGGATAAGAATTACATATTTATATTTTACATACATATATGTATATCTATTTAATATATCTATGTATTTATTTAATATTTAAATATATATTTAATTTTCTAAACTCCTTTCGAGAAAACTCTTTTCAAGCTGCACACAAAGTTCTCGAAGTTTTCACATTTCCGTTTTAAGTGCAAGATTCTTTGGTTTTGTCTTCGTTTTTTTTTTTTTTTTTTCTCCAAGTGCATTTGTATATGTAACTGTGTTTTTTTTTTCTGTTTTCTGCCTGCGCTTCAAATATTTATGGCTGCCTCTGACTTGCTCATGTAACCTCCCCCACCCCACACACTCTGACTCGCTCGCTCTCGCACTATCGCTCTCTTTCTCTCGCTCAGCCTGCTTTCGCCTAATTTTTCGTACGTTTTTTATACAACTGCCGAGAAATGTTGCCTTTTGCTATCTCCGCGTGTATCTGTGTGTGCGCTTGAGTGTGTGTGTGTACATGTATCTGTATCTGTATCTGTATCTGTGTCCGCGTCCGCGCTGCAAAAGTGCAATGACCCATGCGTAGCGCGAATGATCGCTGCCCTTCTCTGCCGCTACTCGCCGCCCGTTCCACTGACTCTGCCCTCGACGCCAACACGACGGCGGGCAGCTCCGGTTCTATGCCTACGTGCTGCTTTCCATACTCACACACACACACACACACACATGCGCTCGCACTCACACACTCTCGCGCTAGAAGTTGCAGCAAAATGACGCGCGCGATAAATTTTCAACGTTTTTCAATTCTTCTGCTTTTCGTGATGTTGTTAAATACTCATACACACACACACACACACACACACACACACACACACACACTCATATATTTCGTTTTCCAGTTTTGTTGCATTTTTATTAATTTTGTTCGTTTGCTGCAGTTTTGTTTGCTTTTTGGCTGTTGCTTTACACACACACACACACACACACACACACACACACCGACGCACACAGACATCCACTCAAGCATGTTTATATGTACATAAAAATAAATATTTGTTAGATATTTCGTATATTCTGCTTCTTCTTGCTGTTTTTGCCCTTCCGCCAGTCGCATTTTTGGATAAACATTTGTCAGCCGACCCAAAATGGGGAAGGGGGCCATGCGCAAGGGCGAGGCAACGCAGAGACACAGACACAATATGTATCTGATATCTGCATATAGGAAATTTACTATTAGCAAATTTACATTCAAATATGTATAAAAGATATATTTGATCGTTAAGTGAGGTAACTTGGGAGCACACTAAAAACTATATTAAATAAGGCGAGTAGAATAGAGCTGGCTACATTTTGAAGTATTTAAATTTTTAGAACTTGCTAAAATTCTTTTTAAAATTATGTGAATTTTTATTCTATTTTTAATGTGCATATCTGGCTGCATCATACACGTTCACAGTCACTCTGACACAGCTAATTGCATGCAAATATCGAAGTCGATCGATTTGCCATGCGCCAATAGATACATTAGCCATCAATAGAGAATATCAAGAGCGAGTCAGGAATCTATATAATATAATATCAAATAAAATTAAATAAAAATATAATAATAAAATATATATATATATATATATATATATATATATATATATATATATATATATATATATATATATATATATATATATTTAATAAAATAAATAATATATAAAATAATGTAAAATACATATTTATATACTTATCGAATATATAACAATTCTCACAAAGTTTCGCTTTCCATTAGAGAAAAAAATATTTAAAATTCTATCAAAAACTGAGCCTAGAGCGCACCTGGGCAGTGCTATGAAAGGTTTAGTAAAAAAGACAAGGAATAATCTGAATACTTTTATCTAAATTATATTAGACACAAGTTAAATAACTTTTTAAATTATTATATGATAATTAAATACAAATTCAGATTTATTTATCCGAATTAGTTTGACATTTGGGCAGCTAAACGGCGAGCATCAGAGAGGAAAATCCCTTAAGCTGTAATTGAAATAATGCTAATACACAATAGCTGCTCGCCTTTCAACTGAGCCGCCTCAGTCCAGCCAGGGTTTTGGCAGTTCCATTAGCATTGCATTGCGAAAGAGTTTGTCGAGTGCCTGGAAATGCAGAGTTTATGGCCAGAACGGAATGAAGGCAAACGTTAACCTGTGCACGCCAGGTCCACCATTGTCTATTGTCCATTGTCCGGTGTCGATTGTCGGCTTCTGTTTCGGCATTTTCTACATAGTAGTCGCTGGGCAAACAGAGTCGTGTTCAAGCCGCGCTTCACATTTGTTTAGAGCTGAGCGCGCTAATTGCTAATTGTATAAGATTTAGGAAAAAATCCTGAACTTCAAAGATAGTCGGCACTTGAGGGCAGCTCCAGGTAGTCCGCTAGCGTCTACTAAAGGGTTATCAATGCTCAGTTTTTCATTTTCATTTTCAATTTCCCATTTTCATTTGGCATTTTGCATATGCCTGTGACAAATGCCGCGCCGCAGACATTGATTGAGCTCTCACATCAGCCCCGCTCGATAATGATAATGAAGATGAACTGACGCTGTCTGCCTGCTTTGCCGTTTTCTCGGAATTCGGCTGGCCAAACTTTGCTCAATGGTAATGAGAAGGCAAATAGAGAAAAAAGGGTTATACGGAGGGGTTATAAACCGTAAACTCTTTTTCCCAAGAATAATTTTCGCACTTTTTCGCAAAACTCGACGCTCAATAAAAACATAAAAAACCCTTTCAGAGCTCGGAGCTATCGTAAATTTCCCATTTTCCTCGAACATGTGTTGCCCGCTCGGACCGCGGCCGAAGCTGATTACAACTTATCGCAAAAATATTTGCCATCGTCAGTTTGCTTAGTCTCCTCTGGCGGACCCTCCCCCCCCCATTGGGATTTGGCGCCTTTTGTTGCTTTGTTCGGGCGTGCAGAGGTTGAAGACATCGCGAAGGTCAATTGAATTGCAACTGGTGTGGGCTACCTGCTGCCGGCTGCCGGCTGCCGCTGCCCATTGACTCGAGATGCGGTTGGATTATGTGCGGATTTGCATTGAGCTAATCTCACATAATGAATATAATGAGTCGATGTCTTCATAGTCGGGCACGCTGATTAGCACGCACGGCGAGCGAAAACAGAGTCAAGAAGTCAGCAAAGTCAATAGAGGATAATCCGCCTTACGGGTTTTCCCTCCTACAAAAGATCACTCCATGTGGCTGCAAATCTTTCTCGACAGTTTCCGGACTCTGAATCGCCAGCTCTTATCTTCATTATATTAACTAAAATGCAACTGCAACTGCAACCCAAACTTTCTCTGCAACTGCCGAAGTGCAGGAAAAAAAAAAACATTGCTGATAAGATTAGAGAAAGAGCCAAACGGGCACACACAGCCGGAGACAGACAGCGCTGCCCGAAGACATTATGCCACAGATTATGTGTGTTGCAAGTCAGCACAGCACAGCTCAGCTCAGTGCGCTGCAGCTTTTACAGTGGCCCATTTGATGCACTAACTTTAGTAGTATTATTAAATTGTCAGAATACCTAAAAAAAAAGTGTGAAAAAAATTATATTTATTAAAATTATATTTATTTATATATAAATAATATTTATATATATAAAATTTTTAGTTAGCCTGATAAGGTATTTAAAATGCAGTTTTCATGAGCCTCTGATATTCTAAGAAAAAGAATTATGCGGAATTAATTGGGGCATTTGGAAAGTTTCTAAATAAGACAAAAAAAAATATATGTAAAATATTAGATATAAAAAAAAAATAATTTACTTAAATATATACATATATACAGTACTTAAAATAAAATAAAATAAAAATATATTCATATACATTTTGTGAAGTATGCCAAAATTATTTTAAACATTATTATTTTTTTTTTACATTTTGTTGTTATAATTTTAAGATATGTCTATTTTTTAATAGATGTTTTTTTTTAAGTTACATGAAAAAATATAGGATTCATTACCCTTTAAAAAAAAATACTTTACACATATTAATTAGACCAGTAGTGTATATATATTTAATAAATTTTTAGATATATATATATTTATATATAAAGAAAAAATATATTATTTTACATTATATATAAGTAAATAATATAATATTTTCGATTTTCTTATTTAGTTAATTACTCATATTATAATTAATAAAATGTATATGCAAATTTCGTATTTCTTATTATATATTTCCTTTTGAATTTTTTTCTTAATTGATATATTAAAGCAAAAGCCATATATTTATATTATAAGACAGTATTCAATATTCGTTTTATATTATTAAATTAGTGCATTATTTGCTTAAATAATCTTGAGGCTCTTAACATATACACAATAACAACTCATATGCCCTAATTTATTTTAGAATAGGGTATTTTATATTCGTTATTCAGCTGTTTTTTTATTTTTGATATTTATTCGTTAGTTTTTTTATCAGCTTCGTCGAGGCGGGGAAGTTGAATGCACTTGCGAACTAGTTTGGTTTGAATTCACATTTGGCTGCATAAAAAAGTATATACATATGCATATGTATATATGTATGTACATACATACATATATCTAGCATATAGCTTATAGAAATCTGTACTTAACAAGCAAAGGGTCTGCCAAAAACGTCAGTCGAAATAGTCTAGTGAATGCGGTTGACCTTAATTTCTCGGCCATGATTAATGAATCAGACGAGCATAAACAAAAAATATATAAAATAAACAACAAAAAGCAGCGACCACAAAAGCAGCGTTAGCAAGTGGAGTAGGAGGGGGCGGAGAAGAAATTAATGATGCACAATTGCAGGAGAACGTTACAACGTGCAACAAGCCGATTGCCAACTGGTGGCAGGTACAGCATTCTAACGGCAGCAACAAAATTCAGCTCCTATAATGAGCATAATTATATAATTAAACAGAGCTGCGCAAGAAACGCCGCAAAAAACTAAAAAAAAAAAAAGTCAAACTGAAACTAAAAACTGTTGCCATATGCAGGCCACGTGTGTGCGAGCGGGAGCACACGAGTTGCACATGCGCGACTGTTGCGGATGCTGAATGTGTGTATGAAATGTGCATGTGTGTGTGTGTGTGTGTGTGTGTGTCAGCGAATCGCAGCTCGCTATAACTGCAGCAATGACATGTGTAGGCACGCACACACACTTACATATTTATGTGCATTTTTTTTTTTTTTAATTAAAAGCAATCGCAGCTACGTTTAAGTCTAGTTACAGCTCAAATTTGTGACGCTAGCGCAGTTTTGCTGGCTGCAACCGTTACAAGGCCAACTCATTTGCATATAAATGAAAAATGAAAGAAAATAAAATAACCAAGCATATGCAAATTTATAGCTACCCTTTCTATAGACCAAGAACAAAAAAAAAAGTGCATCAATTGCAACAATTCAAGGGGATATTGATTGCTGAAGGTCGCTGTCACGTCTTAAGGTCTAAATGCGATTTGCATAATTTGAGCGAAATGCCAAATAAATTGTCCTCTTCCAATTTCTCGAATCAACTTCTGCTTCTTCTTCTTCTTCTTACTAAACATTTTATGCGCTTAGCAGATTGGCATTTTATGCCTGGCATAATTAGTTCAAATTCAAAATTGAACCGAAGCTCAGGCAAGAGACCAGAAATAAAGGGTTTCTCATTCGTTGACGAGCTAACCAGTTTTTGCTGCTAGCACAAGCACGCACACACACAAACAGACAAAAACACTCACACACACACACACACATGCGTACAACCTGCAGCGAGTTAGACAACTTTGGTCAGTTTAACAAAAAAAAAAAAAAAAAAACACGAAAAAAATGCAGCCGCCACACTTTTTATTTTTACACATACGCCAAAAAGAGCACAAACACACACAAACACACACACAGGCGAGCGCACAAACACGCACACATGCACAGGGACAGGTTAGTCTCTTGGGTGCCAATGGCAGCAGCAGCAGCAGCAGCCGCCATATGCAAGCCTCACCCACACACACACGCACGCAGAGACAGCCACGCGGCGAGCGCAGCGCAAAAACGCACACAGCTGCAGACTGCAACGCCGACAGCGCGGCGTCGCGTCGTCGCGTCGTCGACAGCGGCGCAATACAGTGAGCGAGACAGCAAGAGGGTTGTAGCAGAGCCGTAGCACAGTTTTGTGGCTTTTCCTTAGCGTGTTATAAATGTATGCGAGCGAGCAGGGGAAGTGCGTGCGTGTGAGAGGCATATTTTTGTTGCTCTATGTGTGTGTGAAAATGTGCGCGCTGTCTCACTCGGGAAATTTTGTTTTCAATGACTTGCTGCACACGAGCGCCGTGGCAGTTTTATTCAAGTTTGAGCGCTCGAATCTGCAACAACGTGCCACGCAAAATTCAACAAAAAAAAAAAAAAGCAACAAAAAAAAAAACGCAAAATTCGTACGTGTCGCAGTTCTTTGGGCACTCCAAACAAAATAATAATAAAAAACAAAAAAACCTAAAGTTTACAATTAAAAATAAAAATAGCAACAAAAATTGGATAAACTGCAAACAGTTGCATTTCGGGATTGTTCTTCAGTGTCATTGTGTGCGTGTGTGCTTCGCTAAAAAAAAAAATAAAAACAAATTAATTAATATTATTAATTAACAAACTCGCAAAACACAACCGAATTTTCTTATTGAATGCAAGCAGCAAAAGAAAACAACGCAAAAGGAACTCTAATTGCATGGAAATAAAAACATTAAGTTTCTCAATTATACATTTCAAAGTGCCATTCTGCAATTGAGCTCAGCTTCAATTGCCAATTGCAACAATTTTTGTGGTAAGATTTTAGTATTTATATTTCATTTACTAAATGTTTCAAGATTATTGCTGTTTATTTTGATTTTACTTAAACTTAAAGTTTACGCACAGTTTCGCAATTAAAAGTTTTTTTTTTTTTTTTTTTTTTGGGTACGTGTAGAAAATATATAAATACCAAAGGGCCGTCAAAAACAAAAAATAAACTGGAAAATCCGAAAACCGGTTTCCAAGTGCATTTCGTTTCAATGACGTTTGCTTATCAAATTTAACAAAATGGCGCTCGCTGTTAAAGCGCTGTTGTTGAAAGCTCGCCAAAAAGCTGCGATGATCGGCGTCGGCTGGCGACGTCGTATAAGACTTTTCGTATAAGACGGCGCAGCGGCAGCGAATCGAGGCGTTGATGCGTTGCCCATTTACGAACGCATTTCTGCGCTGCTCTTCTACCTGCAGCGCGCACAGCGTTTGACTGTCTGCCTATCTTTCTCTCACACTCTCTCTCTCTCACGCTCAATTGTTAGGGATCGTTTGGCAGGTTGCTCGATTCTTACCGCATTATCCGCTTTAGTCGGGCTACAATGGGATAACAGACAAAAGGCAGCGTCTTGCGCATTTTCCGCACTTCAGTGCGCCAGACAATGCCGGTCGATTGTTTTTTCCCATTGTCTGCCTGTCGACATTTTAATGTTTTGTTCCTATTTCTTTTTTTCTCTTTTTTTTTGCCATTATCCTGGCCAATTTTTTATATAGTTTATTAAACTGCGTCGCCCGCAAGTGGGGCTCTCCCTCTCTCTTTTTTTTTTTTTTACCTGTTGTTCCACGAAACTCGCAGAGGATCGCTCGTTTCGCCTATTGGCAACACATGGCCAACTTCAAGCATGTCCAACATATGCCGCACACTCCGGTCAGCCTCAAGCGTCCAACAACATATGGCAAGCACTTGAGCGCTTGGCCCATGCCAAAAACAAAAGGAAAACCAATTTTTAACGAGTTTCAAATTGAAATACGAGCAACCACTTCGCGATGCGCCTAGCAGAACAGCCCAGCACACATGCACACACACACACACACACACACACACGCACACCCTCGCTCTTTGCTCTAAGAAAAACAGGACAAGAATCTATGTGTATAAATTTAGGCAAAAATAAAAAAAAAAAACCTGAAATGAAATGAATGAAAACTCCGTAAAGCAAATTATTGCAAGTTTTCATTTACGTTTTTTTTTTGTTTTCACATGCTTGTGTGTGCGTGTGAGACTTTCCATTTTCCAGTAAAATACAAAAAAAAAAAAATATATACAAAAATATGTAAAGTAAAACGCGCGAAAAGCAGCCGGAAAAATACGCGCACACGTTTTTCGCTTCTTCCGAGGGATGTTTGCATATTTTCCCCCATTTCGTTTTTTTTTTTCCTGTTCTGTCACCCTCCCACTCCAGCGACCCGGCTTCCTACGCCCACCCCGCCCCAGCCCTCATAATATTCTCTTCCCATCGTTTCCATTGGCAAAGGCGCTTTCACTTTTTTATGGCGCATAAAACTTGGCAGGGTGGCGTTTGGGCATAAATTTAAAAAAAAAAAAAAACGAAAGAAAATAAAAAAAAAAAACACACAAAATTTATATATATAAAAAGCGAAGATTTTCCGCCAAAAAAAAGCCCAACTTTTGCAATGAAATGGCTGAGGAAATTCGTAAGCTGGAGCATGGAGCACGGTGGGCAGACGTAATCAGCCCCAAATACACATTATTTTTGCACACCTGACTGCGAGGCAGCCGCCATAGCTGGCAGGTGGATCAAGCAAAGCAGCATCATGACTCTATGCCTTCCCTATACATGTCCATATCCATGTCCATGCCCATTTCCAGTGGCAATTTGTCAATTGGTTTTCTAATAGGCATCATTAGGCATCTCATTAGAGGCGCATGTTTAGTCTATGGGGGTATATAGATAACTTTAACTTTATAATTATATAAATGTAATTTTTAATTATATTATTTTAAGTAATTTATCTATTCACATACATATTCATATACTCCTCTCCAAATATATATATCGACATATTTATCCCACACTCAAATTCACTTTTAAATCTTTATCTTTATCTTTGTCTTTACCACCAAATCTTTATCCACATATCATTATATCCTTATCGGCTTTTATTTTTATACTCACTTTCTCATTTATTTATATTATTATTTTTACACACATAAATTATCAGCTGCTTCTCCATAGCCCCAACCACGTCCGTAGTCAAATTCAATAGATTTTAGAGATCATTATAAGGGAATACAGATTAGTGTATATATATATATATTGTCCATTGATATCCCTGTGTTATGCCTCCGTCCGGAGGCAGACCTCTCCTGGCCGTATGCAATATCCGTTTTCGTTTTCGTTTACGTTTTCATTGCAAATTTGTTTGTTTTGTTCACATTTCGATTATAGTAACCCATGCGAAATTCGCTTCAGGTTTTCCTTTTGGCATTTCCGAATACCTGTGCAAATAATTGAGTGGGCTTCAGGGAGTCCCTGATACGGATTTGGCTCGAGAGCACATACTAATTTCTCTCTCTCTCTCTCTCTCTCTTTTTCTCTCTCGCTCGCTCGCCCAGACAACTGGTGACCTGTAAGCCTTAAGCTGGCGCTCAAGGTGAGGAAGCATCTTGCCTCATACTCGCCCACACTGCTGAGCGCCGCGTTCACCAGCCTGAACAGCGCCTATCACAGCAGCAGTGACACCGCACCGGACGAGGAGCCGGAACCACTGAGCCCAGCGCACCGCCAACGACATCGCAGACACAGTCACAGCCAGAGTCACAGTCACAGTCACAGTCACAGTCACAGCCATAGTCACGGTCACAGGGAGAGCCACAGTCAGAGCCACAGCGGCGAGATGGATGGGCCGACGCCCGTGGCCAGCAGCGAGGGTCAAACGTATTGCTTGCGCTGGAATAATCATCAGACGAATCTGGTCCAGATCTTGCACGCCCTGCACGAGGTGGGCAGCTATGTGGACTGCACCCTGGTCGTCGACGACGAGCAATTTAAGGCGCATCGCGTTGTACTCGCCGCCAACTCGCCCTACTTTCAGGCCATACTGCAGGATGTGCCGCAGGATCAGTGCAGCATCATATTGCCCGGTGTCAAGGGCTTCGAAATTGCCGCCCTGCTGCAGTACATGTACACGGGCGAGACGACGGTGACCAAGAACCAGGAGTCCGACATCCTGCGCACGGCCAAGGAGCTGCAGGTGAAGGGCCTCTACGACAATCTCATGAAATTCAATCACAAGGCGACGAGCGTGTCCGACGAGCGCACACAGAACGCACAGTTCCACAGCAGCCCAGGTGGTGCGCATCACACACACCATCAGGCGCAGCACCACCAACACCAACACCATCAGCAGCACCACCAGCAGCAGCAGCAGCAGCAGCAGCAGCAGCAGGCACAGCACTCAGCGCCCACCTCCAGCTGCTCGACGTCGTCGGGCAAGCCGCTGAATGGATCTGGCAGCGATAGCAACTATGGCCAGCATCATCATAGCCAGCTGAATTCCTCCTCCGTGATCTCAACATCCACACACATATCGCCCAGTGCCGCCATCTCGAGCAGCTGCTCGCCGCCACCGCCGCCCTTTGGCAGCTATCAGACGCCGTACACGAGCTTCTCGGCCTCCAGCGGCTCAATGAATCCAATTATCGCTGCCGGCGAGGCACCACTGACGCCCACGCACGCCACCTCACATCCGGCTGCCGGCGAGGCCGGCCAATGGCCGCTGTCGCCATCGGCCGCTGCGGCGGCGATGCTCAATTCGGTATACGAGTCGGCGGCCGACATGAATCCGCTGAAGCGCAAGAAGCTGTCGGCCATCTCGAGCATGTTGCTCAATACGACACGGGACACGCCCATATTGCGCAATGTGCTGGCTCAGGCCAATCCGGCCGACTCCTCGCAGCCGAATCCACTGCTGCTGCCCGGCGTCAAGCAGTCGACGGAGAAGACAACGCCCACGCATCATCATGGCTCGAGTGCATCGGGCGGCGCCGGCAGTCACAGCTTCAATGGCTCCGACTATGGCGGCGATAAGGAGCCGCTGTCGCCGCACACGGATCGCTCCTTCGACGAGGAGACCGGCGGCCAGGCGGGCAAGAAGCCCGAATGGAAGCGCTACAAGCAGTACACCCGGGCGGACATGATGTGCGCCATTCAGTGTGTGCGCGAGGGCATGAGCGCCCTCCAGGCCAGCCGCAAGTTCGGCCTGCCCAGCCGCACGCTCTACGACAAGGTGCGCAAGCTGAACATCACCACCGGCCGCGGCACGCACCGCACGCCGAAGCGCAGCCCGCCCGGCGTCGAGTCCTCAGCCGCCTTTCCCTATTCGGCCGCAGCTGCAGCCGCCGCCGCCGCCCACAACTATGGACAGACGGAGCTGGAGCGCGAGCCGAAGGAGCATGGACACGGGCATGGCCACAGCCACAGCCACAGCCACAGCCACAGCCATGGCCACGGCCACGGCCAATCCGCTGGGCACTCGCATCACGGCATGCCGCCCACAATTCCGCACTCGGCGGCAGCGCTGCTGGATCACGCCTTTCTGCAGCAGGCACTGGAGAACCGCGGCGGCGACATAGCCGGCCGAGAGGCCCTGCATGCCATGGCCCTGGCGGCGGCTGCCCATGCGGCGGCCAATCGCATGTCCAGCAGTCCGCCCGGCTCGAACGGGCATGCGGCACGCTCGCACTCGCCCAGCCAGTACGCCGAGGAGGAGAAGCACGAGCCGCGCATGATCAAGCGCGAGGCCATCGAGGAGGAGCGCGATGCCGACGATGAGGACGATCACGATCAGGTGGAGGATCTGTCGCTGGCGCGCAAAGAGCGCCCCGATTCGCCCTACTCACCCGGCCAGGCACGCGCCGCCTCGCCCATGGAGAGCGCCAGCGTCATTATGCACTCAAATTCGGCTTCGCGCTCCACCAACGGCAAAGATGCGCCTGAGCACGAACCGGAGCCAGAGCCAGAGCCAGACACAGACCGAGACCAGGACATGGAAGAGTTTAGTGAAGCCGCATCGCCCAGCCTGCCCCTGGGCTTGGGCCTCAAGCGCGAGCTGCTGGGCAGCGACGAGGCACAGGCGCGCACCGACTGATTGATGCTAACGATGGCCTGGCAGTATGCGGCCGATAGCCATGATTCCATATACTAGGCCACACACACACACACACACACACACACACTTGTGCATTTACAAGTTTTCTTCTTCTTCTTCTTTATGTTTCAACGTACAACGTGCAAAACTTATTTTTGTTGTGTTCTCAACATCATCGACTTGCCTCGGCGTCGATCTAGCGGTAGTGAAGCTTTAAACATCTGAAATTTCCCAGCAAAAAAAAAAAAAAAACACAAAACAAAACCCCCAAACTCCACACTCCACACCAGCCCCAATGCACCATTAGAAGAAACGGAAAAAAAATAACAAAACAAAACAAAAATGGGAAAACGAAAAATCAAACACGAATAAAAACAAAAAACTTTAAAATTGTTGTCAGCATCACTTTGTGCCTAAAAGAAATAGAATTATGCAAATAAATATTAAATAGGGTTTAGACTAGGCTTAGGCTAGACATAGGAAGCACCCACACACACACACACACACACACATTGCTTATGTCAACACAAAACTGTACACTTGCATAAGACTGAAGAATAAGTGGGGGCGTGGCAGAGCAGCAGAGGCTCAATAGATATAAAAAAAAAAACGATCGCATTTGAGAACGAATCCAGATGAGTTTCAACGACAAACAAAATAATAAATAAAATAAATAAAAAGAAAAAAAAAAAAACAAGAAGCAAAAAAGGTTAGCAATAATTCGTACAACTATCTTAAAATGCCAGTGATTTGTTTTAAAAATTATTTAGCTGCTTAGTTTATGATTTTGAAAAGTTATAGATATATAAATATATAAAATAATTAAATGTATAAAAATAGAATTTGCAACACGTAACCGAACTACCTCAAATAGCTCAACAAAAAGCACATTTAAAAAAAAAAACAAAAATTTACTCTAATATTTTTAATATACTTTTTTTTTTTTTGAGTTCAAAAAGTTTCCTGGGTTGAATTTTATAAGACTGACACCGACTCACACACAAACACACACACACACAACCGTTTATACAAATTGAAAGCGTACAAAAAAAAAGAAGGAAAAAAAAAACAATTATTAATTAAGCTTAATTCAATTGTAATTCATAATTAATTTTTAGTTGAAAGAAAATGATGCAAAAATCAAACAAACATGCGCTGGGGGCAATGCAATAGGCTCTATATAAGTAAACATAAATAAATAAATATATATATATATATATATATATATATATATATATATATATATATATATATATATATATATATATAGTTCTATTTAGCATTAATTCATTTGTTATACAATGCTAGGCTAAGCTAGTTACTCTTAAGCTTAACAACAACCACATCAATCCCTGTGTACATAAATATTAATAAATTAAAGCAACATTTTCAAAGTATTTTGCCGTTATTAAAAATTTAGTGTTAATTATAAACATGTTCTTAAATAATTGTAATACGAATCAAAGCTAAATTGTAATTTAGGCAAACATAAAGAAACACACATTTTCGGTATATAATGAGCAAACAAATAAAAATGACTGAAATATATAATAAATAAATACAAATTGTGTTTTTATATATAAATATAAATATATATATATATATATATATATATATATATATATATATATATATATATATATATGTGTGTGTGTAATTCATTTGAGATCGACTTTAACAATGGTAAGCTCATATATTTATTACAACATTTACAACTGGTATATAAAAATATACATATATATGTGTGTATCTATTGAGGAGAGACGAGCAGACTTTTGCTAATGAGACTAATATAAGAACTAAAAAGTGAGCACTCAACAATGAGTTGGAGGTTTAACAAGTTGAGGTTCAGTTCAGTTCAGTTCAGCTGATCGATGCATATACATATATACAGAGATTTAAGTACATAATTACAGGAATTGGTCTAGACGCAGCCGACGCAGTTGGGTGGATTGCGATTGTCGAACTCACAGATGCCAATGGCGAAGCGAAAGGGCTTGTGATTTGGCAAATGCATGGGTCGATTCGATTTCCATGGCATATAAGGTATGTTGAGCACACGCACCGTATAATGCTGCAGCTGGACGGGCTCCTTGGCGATCGGATTGCTAATAGACAGCTCATGCTCGATGTGTATCAGCGGTGGCTCGTCGTTGGGACTGTGACGTTCGTGTTCGCAGTGGGCCAACAGTTTGGCCTCACTCAGAAACTCCAGGCGGCAGTAGTTGCAATAGTAGTTGATGCCCTTGCTGTGCAGCACCTGATGGCGATCCAATTGATGCTGAAACTCGAACTCGTCGTGGCACTTGTGGCAAATGTAAACGCCGCGATTCTGCCGATGCAAATGGTAGTCCAGAAAGACCCTAAACGAGAACAGAGAATGCCTGTATATCTCTATGTATCTGATACCACCAGTTCACTCACTTGCTGGTAAAGACGTCGCCGCATTTGTGGCAATAGAACCAGCTCATCTTCCAGTGCTGCATGTAGTCGTGCTTCATTAGTTCCACGAGCGTGTTCGTTTGATAGCAACAGTTGGGCACAAAGCAGGAGAACGCCTTCAGCTGCACCTGCGTCTTAAGCAGATCCAGCAAATAGAGATCATACTCCTTGTCCGTGGTTATTTGCGACTCCTCCAGCACATAGTCATCATAGAGGATCGATAGATTTAGCGCGCTATTGCTATTGCTGCGACTGTGATTCACAATCCAGTCGCCGGTGAAGTTCATGCGCCTCGTGTACATCGTGTCCGCTACTGAGGTGGCATCATCATTCTCCGGCTGAGCCTTCTCAGCCGGCTCTTCGTCATCATCATCATCATCTTCATCATCATCGTCGTAGCAGGCCAGCGAGCAGGCACGCGAACGCGATCGCGTCGAACGTGCCTGTATGACAGATTCCTGTATGAGCAAGGCCTGCGGAAGTAGAGGAAAAATTAATAATCTTAAATCTTCAATTACTGGAATTAGTCGACTCGCCTCTTGCTTGGCACTGCATATCGTGTGGTGCAGCTCCCACTCGTACTTTGTGCCAAATTCCGCTTCGCACAGGCTGCAACGGTGCCTGCTTTGGTGTGTGAGCCGCTGGTGTTGCCGCAGCGCTACAATGCCGGCAAATTCCTTGTCACAGTTTCTGCATTGAAAGGTACGCGAGTGTCGTGGCGTCTGCTGCTGCAGTTGCTCCCCATGCTCAGCATCGCGCGCGTCCACATCGTCCCCGTCATCATCCTTGCCTGCCTCGTTCAGCACTCGGCATTTGGGTCGACGCTGTAATTGCTGACGCCAACAGCGACGCACGTGCAGCGTATAGTGATCCTTGCGGAAGTAGGCACGCTCGCAGTGCTGGCAAACCAGTCGAGTGCGCCACTTCCAACCGTCTAAGGCGTTGCCGCTGTTGTTGCGCAGACCACCCGATTCGGTGGCCGTGGGTGATTCGGGCGGCTGCGCTGAGTAGGGCTGCAGCGCCAAGCATGACGATGAACCGGCTGAACTGGATGCGGACGAAGCCGTTCTCACTGTCGCAATGTCCTCCTGTGGCAATGGCACACCCGTTGTGGACACTTCGGCATCGGCTATGGGCGGACTGCACAATCTTTGCTCCGCTGGTTGCCGGCTTGCGCCCGTTATGCGCTGCAAGCGCTGCATCAGCGTCCTCGTCACCTCCGAGTGCATGTTCAGCTTGCAGACGCATTCCACGCATATCGCACGCAGCGTCGACTTGATTATATCTGTCTGGAATATGGCAATTATTGTATTTGAGTTTGAAATTGTGACTCTTAACTGCACCCACTTACCGAGAGCTTCCAGTCGCGGCTGAGACGCCGCCGCATCACATTGTTTTCCCTCAGATCGAGCAAAGCGGAGGACGCAGATTTGCTGGCGCCGCAAATGGTGCACGCCTCGATATCTCCCTCGGTGTTACCCAATAGCGTTGCATTCTTCAGCTTGCTAATGATATTGCTGCTGCTCGACTCGGGCTCGGCAGCATCCTGCATGTTGCAGCCGGCAGTTTGCGGTTGAAAATTTGTTTTTCTTTGCAATAAACTGCATGTGCACTACGCTGGCCAAGCAGAGTTGTCGACTATTCCGCACATTTGCTGTTAAAATATTTTAAGCACTATATTTACACAAATGTTTTTGTATGTTTAATAATTTCTTGCGACAGAGCTGCCGCTATAATTAATTTTGTGAGTTCCAAGTCTTATCGGCAATTCCGTCTGCTGGCTTCTTACGTTTTTCAACACTAACGACAATCGATAATTTTTGGTAAACGATACTTGCATAACAGCCCTGTGTTATGCATAATTTCAAGCGAAAGTTTTAAGCCATCTTAGTAAATACCATTCAAATAACGTAGTAAATGGATATTTCTTCGGCTGCTAGCGTTTACTTACGTCAGATGGGTGAAGCGCGTCCACGTATTTCGGAATTGAATCCCAGCATATTCACAAAAGGCGGTCCAGATCCCAAAACACTGGTCGAAATATCTGGCAAACGAAAAAGCGGGAAAACTTTTCTTCTAATGCAACTTCTCGCAAATTGTCTGACGAACTGTGATGTTATATTAATTAATATAAGCCATAAGATTGACTACCAAGTGCTTGGTCGACTTGTGCAGGAGTCCGTGAAGAAGGCCAATCCACATGCAACAGGCGTTCAATTGCAAGCGATTTGTGAAAAGTGCTTAAATTCCCTGGAAATTATTAATTGTTTTTCCACTGCAAATTTTCGCATGGCCCTAAGAGCTTTGGATAGTCACATTTTGTTTGATAACGAGAGAATTAGTGTCGTTGCAATAGATGGACTCTGCGAATTTTATTGGCTTGATTTGCCACAAAATATGCGCATTCGTAAATATAAATATTATATGAATATCTTGGAGGAAATACAAAAAATTTGCAAGAAATTTTATGTTTGCTGCATTTACACAGTGGATAGCAGTTTTTTGAGAAACTCGTATGCATCCGGCAGAGTGATAAGCATAGATTACAAATTGGAATTGAAATGTCTAGCAGATGAAAAGCGTATGCTGAATGACAAGGAAATTGTTATCAACGAAAGTGGAGTTCAGCTTAAGTAGAAAAATAAACTTGTTTGAAAAACATATTCTCGCGCTTATCTTTTTAGTGAGTATTGATAGCAATATCGATAGTCATTATCGATAAAAAGCGACTCATTGGAATTAGAGTGCTTTGCGTTAATCGACATTTCTCATATTTGATGCCATCTCTGGATTTTCTGTTCGACGCGACGAGAAAACGTGCTAGTTTTTTTCCAGCAGGCCGATTTTAAATATAGAAAAAAAACTTAAACATGGGCGTACAAGTTGTTCCAATTTCTCCCGGCGATGGTAAGTAAAAAGAGAAGTGCTCTTTAATTGTTTTTTTTTATTATTGAGTTTAACCTTAAATTTGCGGCAATTTGATAAAGAGAGGTTTTTTCCGTTCTCTATACACATTCACACACACACACCATAAACCATGTATATGTATCTCACTCTCTCCTACGCGTTCTTATTGCAGGTAGCACCTTCCCAAAGAATGGCCAAAAGGTTTCAGTGCACTACACTGGCACATTGGACGATGGCACCAAGGTATGTGAATATACAATTGTTGCCAATGTATTATATTATTAATATTTGAATATTAAATTGTAGTTCGATTCGTCTCGGGACCGCAACAAGCCTTTTAAGTTCACCATTGGCAAGGGTGAGGTTATTCGCGGCTGGGATGAGGGCGTTGCTCAGCTGAGCGTTGGCCAGCGGGCTAAGCTGATCTGCTCACCTGACTATGCCTACGGCAGCCGTGGTCATCCAGGTGTCATTCCTCCCAACTCCACCTTGACTTTTGACGTCGAATTGCTCAAGGTCGAATAAAGTGTTCGAATGCAGCAAACAGCCGGACTCTGTGCAGGTGTGTGTGTGTATATGTGTATACACACACATATATATATATTTAAGAACAACCTGGCGCGCGCTCCGGCAGTGGCAACCGAACCAAACAAGAACAATCCAACAGCATTTTAATTATATTCGAAAGGAAACAAAATGAATGAATGAAATTAGACTTAATTACCAAGCACACAGATTATTGAAAAAGGCAAACGCAATTACAAATAAAGATTTATTCAAGTGAAATTCTATTAAAATTGTATTTTCATTTTCATTCACGCTTGCACACAGCATCCATTATCTGGTCAATTATCTCGTAGCGTTCGCGCTCATATTTCTGCGCATGCTTTATCCAGTGACTGCGCACTCGCTTCCAATGGCTCATATTCTCAGCCAGCAGCTCCTCCTTGCTGGCACCTTTCAGACTCTCATCCTGGGTGTTGGGCAGGCGGGCTGGAATAACCGACATTTCGGTTTTGCGCGCCGATGGCATTTGCTTCACAATTTTCAATTCGCCGCTCAGCAATTTGTTGAGCACCTCCTCGGCATTGTCTTCCCGTTTCACTAGCGGCACTGAGCCATCTGTATTGAAGACCGCCACGCTGGGATTACGTGGCTGGTTGGCCATCCAGGCGCGGCAAATGGGATAGAGCGGCGTCTTATCTTTGTACTTGGACAGATCGAGGCTGCGTTCGAACAAACGCATGACATAGGTTTCGCTGTGCGACTTTTGGGCTGCATTATTGCCGCTCTTTTTGTACAGCGACCTTTTGGCTTTAGGCTTTCCTGAAGCTACGGCAGTAGCAGGTGGTGCCACTACTTCTGCTTCTGTTTCTGTCTCTGCAACGGATTCAGTTTTCATTTCGGATTGTTGTTTTGTATTAGTTTGGGCACGTTGCTGTTGCTTCTGCAACATCAGCTTTTTGGAGGGACGTCCTCGTATGGGCATTTCGGATTCGATGTCGTCGTCGATTTGCAGCATCGGCAGCGGTGCTTCTGTTTCCTCCTTTGCAACCTCTTTGCGTGATTCTCGGGGGCGCAGTGTGCCTTCTAGCGCTGGGCGAGATTTCTTTGGCGTCACTTTCATGATGTTGACTTTATTTAAATAATTTTTTCACTTTCTTGAATCAAATTTTCAAATGTAAGTACGGTGAATGGCAAATTTGGTAGTGATGAACCCAATGTCGATAACACAAGAATCGACTGTTTATTAAAAATATTTAAAACCAAATTCTGTCAATAAAAAGATAAAAAATTAATAAATTTTTACCCGTTTTTTAATAAATAATAAAGAAACTTTAATTTTAAAATGTTAATTTAAAAACAATTTGCTTTATCAGCTAGCACACTCATCAATACCACAAGCAGCTGTTCAATGTTGTGCTGTTAATAATTACAGTGCTGCAAATAATACCATTTCGAATGTTATTGTTGTCCGCTCAACACCTACCAAAGCACGAATGGTTGGAAGTTGATTGTGGTTCACGAGAGGGAACAGTTGTTGCGTGGAGTGCACAAAGCCCTTGTATTAAGAAAAGAGACCCGAAACTAAAAAGAAATAATAAAATATATTTTAAATACATTATTTAAAAACTATCTGAAGCGTTCAAACTATTGGGAAATTTGCATAAAGTGAAGTGAAGTTGTTATATAAAATAACGTAAAACTGTAACTTCAAATTTACAGTAAGTGCAGTATTGCATTCTTTTTCGCCTTTTTATCAGTTCAGCAGTTATTTGTGTATGCATATACATATGTATAAGCTATGGGTGTGTGTGTGTGTGTATGTGTGTGCGCGACTGTTCAGTAGTTGCATTTGCGTCTCTCACTTTTGTTTTGTTTTGTGGAAGCGAAAGAGCAAGAATTGCTCTCAGCCACCACTAAATCACCAACACAGACAAGGTATGGTCTGCATTTATTACTGCGTCGTTTGCTTTCGTATTCTCCAATTCTCCCCCACATGTTCCCAAAATTTACTTTTCTTTGCTATTTATAGGGGCGATTTACTGTTAGAATGGTAATAACAGCATCGCCACGGATTGGCATAAGTGCTAGTGCAATATAGAGAGCGAAAACAAAAGAGTGAGCGAGCGAGCGAGAGTGCGCATTGGTTGGTAGTGGGATAAAGACGGTGCGCATTTGTTGACAAACGTTGATATATTTCCTAGTCGCGTCTATTTCGAAAGATTTAAAGAGTATATGTATATTTATGTATGGGTGCCTTTATATACAAGCATGTCTATGTGGCTTTATAAACCTTCGCGCTATCAGTGCCGCACAACAGTAAATTTTAGGTATACCAAACGCGCCAGTCGCAGCCACAGCAAAGAATCGCCAATCTTGTTCGTGTGGCCGATCCTCAGCCGAACAGCTGGACATATTGCGTTGTCTGGCAAGTTCGCTGAACCTCTATACTCCATATATTATATACACCTTTACACATATGTATATGTGTGTATGTGCACAACAAATTAAATTACTTATCAAACTATATAAAACTTGTGTGTATATAAATAAATATGTGTTCACTCTTATAGGCTCACATTAAAAATGTAAAAGCAGGCTTATTGGCTATTTGCAGTAGGCAACTAGATGTCGGCGATGGTGCAGCGGTACAAATGTTTTGATTCTTATTAGTGCGGGTTCGAATCCCGCTTCGCCCGATCTTGTTGGCTTCTTAGACGATAGCTCACGTTATTTGGCCGTAACTCATTGGGCAACATCATTTTTTTTTTTTTAATATGTTTTTAATTGTTAAATTTTTTTTTAATATTGCTTTAAAATATTGTATTAAACGGACTGCAGTAAGTTTAAAATTAACAACAGTGCTAGCGCCGTCTCCTTGTGTTTCTCTCTTTCTGCTCGCTCTCGCGCTGTTGCTCTCTTTGCTTCGTGACGTAATTTTCATCAGTTGCACTCGAATTTCTTGTTTTGGTCTCAAACTGGTTTTGAGAGCTTTAACTGCGTCGCACCAAAACAAACTTACCAGCTTAGCTTGTGTGTGCGTGTGTGTGTGTGTGTTAGTGTGTTTACTTGAAAGCATTTGTATGGATGATGAGTGCGTAATTTCCGATATGGAGTATACAAGCCTATAGAAACATGTTGTAAACAAAGCAAAAAATCAGAGCTCTTTTTTTATTAGTATTATTATAACAACGGCCTTGACACGCTTACAACACGTTTATGGGCTAAACTGTTAAAGGGAGAAGAAATAACATAAACAAATACGATTGCATGTGTATTCGTATTTGCTTGAAGATCTCAACTCAATGATGGGAGTGAGATATCATTCTATTAATAAGCGGGCCACCGCTTTGAAGGCTGCACACGGGTGACATCATTGCTTGGTCGGAATGGGGGGGGAGACAGAGAGCGAGAGCGAAAGCGAGCTGATTGATTGGATGCACAAGCTGCACTGAAGTTTTAATAAATACAGTTCGCCCACTCAATGGCCGCCCACTACTTTTGGGCGTTGCCAAAAACTGGGTCAAATTTGTGGACATAAACAATGAAGGCGCACGCAACCTGTAAAAAAAAACACAAAACTCCAAAGTTACATGAAATATAGAGATGGGAGCGTGTTTCATAAACTAACACGACACGCACGAGATTTTAATCATTATTTGTTGTGGGCCTGGCTAGGCAGCAAAAACTAAGTAAAATAGTAAAATTAATAAAAATGCTAAAATAATTTCCTCACCTTATATTGATTTAAAAAAGTTAGTCTTTTTTTTTTTTTTTGTATATTATTTTTATTAATATATATTATTTTTAAACTGAACTCTTTAGGAATTGTGTGAGTGCTCCAGTTGGGAGAGAGACTCAGAAAGATGGGCCAAATCGTTGGATCCATGCAAAGCAACATGGCGGAGGTGTTGAGCGGGCGACGTAAACGAAGGCGCAGCACGGACTCGGCTGCATCAGAGGAGGAGAGCGATCGCGCCAAGCTGGAGGCCAAATCGCCAAAAAAGTAAGCAGCTAAAGCAGCACGAGAATTCGCTCAGTAAATAATGAATTTGAATTTGCAGAAAGAAACTGTTGACAACCACACAGTATATATACAAGGCGCTGTTCAAGGAGCAGAAGAACTCGGATGTGGCCGTGATGGCCTTGGACAAAGTGTGGCATCTGCATAAGGTCTACTTGAGTCAGAGCCCCTACTTTTACAGCATGTTCAATGGGTCGTGGAAGGAGGCGGAACAGGATTTTGTGAATATTAAAATACTCGACGATCGGATCAACGCTGATAGCCTGGATGCTGTATTTGGGTCAATGTACTCGGATGAGATAGAGATCGAACCCAAAGATGTGATACCCGTGCTGGCGACTGCGACACTCTTCCATCTGGACGGCATCATTGACAAGTGCGCCGAGGTGATGGTAGACAGCATCGATGCAGAGACTGCGATACAATACTATGAAGCTGCCTGCCAGTACGGCGTACTGAGCGTCAAGAAGTCCACGTTCCAGTGGTTCCAGATCAATTTACTTAGCATTTACAATAAGCATCCCAATCTGTTGCGGCACATCTCCATTGATTTGATGACTCTGCTCACTGGCAGCCACGACTTGTATGTGATGCAAACGGAATTCTCACTGTATACGCTGCTGCGCACATGGATGTTCCTGCAGCTGCATCCACACTACGATCCCGATGATCCGGTGCAACGTGCCGAGGCACAAAAGACTCAACAGAGACTGGCGAATGCTGGCGTTGACACGCACACGCCCAGCGTGGATGTGGTGCAGTGGACGTATTTCGCCAGTCGCATGGAGGACCGTTCATTTTTGGCCACCACCGAGGGCCTGCCATATGTGCCCGTTTTTCAGAAGCTGCGCACCCAGTACCTGACCAATCACTATATGGATTTGAAGATCATATTCAACGACAATATCATTCCCAAGGAGTGGCTCTACAAGCACATGCACAGCCACTGGGATGCACTGCTGCGCATCGATCACGGCCAAGAGGACGCGTAAGTGCACCCTGAATTACTATAAGCTGATCTATTATAGCTAAGATTCTATTTGCTCAAGCAGAAGTCCGCAGCAGCTGGACAACGAGGAGTTCTTTGAGAATTGCATGCGCTGCGGCCGCTTGCTGCTGGAGCCCGGATACCAAAAGTGGCGCTGGACGGGCTTCAACTTTGGCATGGACCTCATACTGATAATGGACTCCCGCCGGCTAAACATTCGTCGCCACCATCGGCACGAGCACGAGCGCGTGCTCAGTTTGCAGACGAAGCGCAAGTTCATGATACGCACCACAGTGACGTCCATAAATGCGCGGCGACAGCCCATCTTCACGCAGACGTCGGAGATCACAACTTTGAGCCTGGAAAAGAATGAGGAGGTGTCACTGATGGTGCTCGATCCCAAGCTGGTGCATCCGCTGCTCATCTCTATCAACATGCTGGTCGTGATGCCGCCCAATCAGAGCTTCAAGGAGATTGTGCCGCGGAGCGACGAGTCGACGCTGTCGACGGCTGCGATACCAATTTCGGAAATTGGCGCCAGCTGCGAGCGCTCCCTGACCCCAGCCAGTGCTGATGACTCAGCTGTGTGTGTTAGCGGCGATTCGGTGGCATCGACACCATCGTCGCCTTCGCTGGGACTGCGACCAGCTGGACGCTTTAGCTGGCAATCAAATAGCGGCGCCTTGACCAGTGATGGTGAGTCGCTATGTCGCGACCTGGCGTGCTGAGCGCATTGCACCCAAACCACTCACTCACACACGCATCACATTACGTCCCATTGGGCGCACACCACCTCGTTTTGTTCAAGGACTCGCCACACGAGTCTCGTTTCATATATAGTTGTAAATTCGTTCCCCCTGTTGGCTGCGTCTTCGACTACCTGCACGCCATCTAATTGTACATTATCATTTGGAGCGCCCCATCGCGCCCCTCTCACTATATATATATATATATATATATTTTTGTAAAATCGTTTACATTACATCCTAGCAATTAATGGAAGACTATTTTGTAACCTGAACCAGTTAAGTTAATATTGGCACAATTTTGTTGTGCGCTCGGCACACAAACCAATATATAAATATATATATATATATATTTATATATATATATCGAGATGTATATTTATATATAGTATTTAGCATACGTATCTAAAACTCAGATTGTAAGCGCTAAAGTTAAGCTTCAATGCGGCAATCGAACTAACAATTTGCTAACGTCGTCTCCCTTGTTAAATTCTTAAGGCCATCGCATTTTAATTACCATTCACTAAATTATTATTAAATGTGTGAACTTTTTAAAAAATCAATTTTCTATTTTTTGGGATCAAGATTTCCACATATATATATTATATATTTATTTGTAACAAATATTATTTAGCATAATGTAATAACAGAACTTTAATTTAAAATTGACCCGGTCAAACAAAATATCTACATCCCTGCCAAACAAACAATTTCACTATTATATACCATACCCAATTTCGTATCCATGTTCCATAGCAAATATTCTCTATCTATATATATTTATGTATATACGTTTTGTTCAGTAGTAGAACAGCTCTGGGAATTTTGTCTCATAGACGGGCTTCTCACTGTTGGCCATTTGAGCTGTTTTGCTATCGCTTTGCGTTATCTGACGCTCCACGGCCAGCGAGTTGAAGAGCTCATTCAAACGGTTCTGAATGAGATCGTGCTGGAATTAGCATAAGGCAGAGAACATTAAGCAAAAGATTCTCAAAGAGCTGCAGCTTGGGCAATTACCTTCGGTTCGGTGCGTCGCATTAAATCGTCGAATTCACCTTCACGGAAGGTGCGCACAATTTGCATTTGTCGTTCGCGTTGCTCGCGCTTTGCCGCGTCCGAGGGCTCGGCCAGGGCGCGTTTCATTGCATCAAAATTGTACTCGGGCGATAGGGATTTCTTGCACACACCCGGCGAGCTGTTAACGCTGTCCACTTCGCCGTTGTAGAGCGTCAGGTCGGCGGAGCTATTGCGCTGCGTCAAGTGCGTGCTAGCCGATTCCACCCAGGAGTGACGATGTGCCGGATTATCAGTCTGGTTGAGCGTATAGGGCGCGCCACTATTCAGTCGCTGTGCATCCATGCCAGCATTTTGCATGCACTCGCCCAGCGCCAATTTATCAATGGATAGATGCGGCTGCGACAAGTTCAGGTTCTTTGTGGCCGCCTTCTTTGGCTCCAGCAGAGGCGGCAGATAGTAGATGGCCTCTTCGCGTCGCGCCTCTATAATCTTTTGTGCATACTCCAGCAGATTGTTGATGCCAGTGACGCGTGAGATGAGCGCCAGCAGCGCAATGGAAATCGAGTGCAAATTGCATCTGTGCGCCGCGCTCAGTGTGTCCATAGTGGAGGCCACTTGCTGTATGCTGTAAGAGATAATTGAGAATTGTAATCGGAATTCTTATCGACATCTCTCGCTCTCACTTACCCCAATATGAACAGCAAGAATTCCTGCACTGTTTCGTTGCACGACATTTCCACAATGAGCAGAGCAGCTGTGTTGTAGCTGGAAGACAGGGAGTCAACACGATCCGATAGCGCCATGCTATCGATCAGCGCCTGCATAATGTTGGCGCCATATTTGTGCGTAAAAATGATATCTGAGCGCGAGGGCGGCTCCTGTGAGAGTGCAGGATATGGTTTTACGCTCACACTGCTGAGCACCTTCTCGTTTTGATGGCGATCGAGCAGCGCCTGGAAGATCTGCATCACAATCATGCGCGTTGGGTCATGTGGTGCGCGCGCCATACGCAGCAACGGCTGCAGGAACGAGGCGGGAAAGGCTTTCTCGAAGGACACTGTGCTGTACTGGTTGCCCACCTTGAGCAGGGACTTCAGCAATATATTCTGTAACATTTGATCGCTTTTGCTTTTCTTGGAGAGATCGGGTACCGTGTTCATGATGAACAACATAATCTCAATTTTCTGATAGTCCGGATGATGGTTGGCGAACTCGCCGAGCGCATTGATGAGCGCCTCCTGATATTGCGATTCCTCCGGCGTTATCTCCGTGGTTGTACTAACGCTCGTGCGCAAGTGGGTCAACAGATTGTTAATAATGTCCAGCGCCGACGGCCCCACACTCTCGCCCGCCGCAATGGCAATGATCTTCGACAGCACCACCGCCAGGGAGGTGCGCGTCTTGGGCGACGATTTGAAATTGCTATCCAAATGCTGCATCAGTGTCTCCACCACGGTATAGGAATATTGCGGTTGTATGGAAATCATAACGATGCGGAATGTGTGTATCGCAAAGGTGTTGGGCACCCACAGCTCATGCCGATCCAAATGGCTGTGTTGAAGATGAATGGGATTAAATATTTGCTTAGGCTTAATGAATCTTGAGTTACTTACGTCAGCAGCGGCTTGAGTACGCTGCGTATGTGTCCAAAGGAGGCGCGACCCACCAGCTCGCGCAGCACTTCCTCTGCCAGCACGGGCGGCGTCACATTGGTGGCATCCTCAACGGGAGTCAGATCGCCCGACTAGATGAATAAAAACAGTTATTGGTGAACAGAGCTTTGAAATCGTTTGGGGCGGCGGGATAAGGTAAGTGAGGATTTATGCTAAACATATAAAGTGTATATATATATATATATATATATACTATATACAGTGAAGGGTAGCTTAAGCTAGATATGTATAGGACTGCAGGCTAGAAATGATTATACATATATGGAGAGTTTGATTAATTATATTTGGAATCAATTCAAATTACCGCCAGTAAATTTTTCTTCACAAACATAACGTTCACACAGAACTTTTTGTGTGTTTCAGTTATGTGTAATTGTTGTGTGTTGTTTGTTGTTGTTGTTGTGTGTTGAATTGGTTTCGTTTGCATTATGACAGAATATATACGAAAACAACGAAAAACAACAGAAATTAGTCGTGAGGCTCTCGAGTTTTGCCAATTTCAAAAGGTATGCAAAATGTAAAGAGTTGAGCGAAAATTTGGTTAAAGTGAACGAACCTGCATATTGAAGAGCAGCGAGGGTACAATCTTCTCCATGTGCTGTGAGTCCCAGATGTTCTCGACCAGATCGTCGGATACCGTTTTACGTATGACACCTTGCAATCCCTTAATGCCCGCCAGTCGCAGGCTGTCGCGCAAATCCTGGTTATCGCTGTGACACATGGACGAAAACTTTGAGATAAAGAAGTCGTAGCGTCGATGATACGAGGGCGTATCCTCGTTTATATTGGCAAACTTAACAAACTGCAAGGAGAAAGATAGTTGAGAGTTAATATATCCACCCGTAATCGAACTGCAGCGCACATACCGAATTAGTTGCCATTATTTTTAAATTCGGATTCGAGTCCTCGAGCAGCTTTTGCACCATGCGCAAAAACGATTCCACAAACAAATTGAGCGTCGTTTGAGCATGGCAGGCCTGCAGCAGCAAATCCATAGCCTCCATGGCAATTTCAGCTAATCTATAAAAAAAGAAATGTATAAATATTTATATTGTAAATATTAGTTATATTGGCTTACTTGTAGCGCTTGCGATTAATGTCCTTGGTGGCCTTCTGATAGAGATACTCGCCAATGCGATCCAGTTTGTCCGGCGAGCTGAGCGAATAGAACGTTAGCTTCTCCATATTCGACTTGACGAGCCCATCCTCTGGATTGACGGGGAATATGTTGTCAACCAGGCGCTTGTAGCGCGGCCGCAGCGCCGAGCAACAGCCGCAGCAACCTAAAAGTGCGAAAGGAAAGGCGCATTGCTTAGATGGATTGGGCAGGCAGCCGTGTATGCAGCGATAGGTAAACATGCGATGCAGCCAACGCAGTGTCCGTTGTGCCTTTGCCAATGGATAAATGATGACTAACGCAGATTCAACCCTAAAGCGTAACTCGCTGCCGCTAGCTAACTCCCAGCTGGACTGGGTGCGGTGGCCATTTAGACCAAGTCGTTTATCTTATCATCCATAATCGTTGATATATACATATATATATATATATATATTTTTTTTTTCTAAAAGAGAATTGACCCGAGTTGCGTGCTAAGAGCGCATGTTGTTGTTATTGCTATATGTTTTTATTTTCACTCGTTCTCTTTTGCAGCACATCTTCGCAAAATCCTTGAATTTCGTCATCGATCGCTGGCGTCATTCACGATTGGAGGTCACACGGCGCTGCGTTTATTACTATTTTCACCAATCACTCACCAGGCATTTTTGCTCAACAGTCGTTACTTTTATGTTTTTATCGCGGCGTTAGATAATAAACGCTGCGATAAAACTATTTCGCTGTTGTAAATTTGTGTGCTCGAATTTTTGTTTTTCTCTTTGACTACTTTTACAAGGAGTTGCCACCTAGTTTTATATTGAAAAATCTGGCAGCGTGCTGTCATATTTGAAGTTGGTTGTGGTTTTAACAGCGTTGCTCCTCACCGCAAGAGCATTTAATTCTGATTGAGCGCGCCCATTGCCTTTTTGTTTTGTGTTTAATGGAAATGTGCGTGATTATAATTGCAAATAATATACTTACAACTCGGATCGGTGCATTTCTGTACGAAACTATCGAAAAACTCCGGTAATTCGGGCGGTTCAAAGCAGCAGCGTATTAATGCCATTTTCTATGCTTGTCCCAATGAAGAAAACTGTGTGTTCGCGCGTATGTGTGTGTTAATACATGAGAATGCTTGGTGTGTTCTTTAGTTGAAATCAGCTGTTGACATGTAACGGGAACAAAGCTTTCGTTTTCACTCAACACTGAGCTTTTGTTGCTATTGAAGGTACGTATATTTGTATATATGTACATATATGTATCTAGATATATTTTATGCACGTGGGCTATTATTATATGCCTGGCTTGGTAAGAAGATGACCCTCTAGCATTTATATAAGGCAGCAAGTGGCAGCACAACACTGAGCACTAACATTAATCATATTAACAGGTATAACAATGCAATTGTATTAATCAGTTTACATTTCAATCACTGTTAATTTTGGCGTAACCCGCAATCACAATTTTATTAAATTTAAAATATATTACTAATTGCTTTTTACTTTATCGCGTACTTGAGTACGCATTACATTACGCTCTTTGTACTTTACCGTTGAGAACAAAAAATAGTACTGAATGTGAAAAGTTTTGCACAGAACATAATTTGCGCAAAAAGCTGCACTTTAGCATTTGATAGGCTTCGCAAACGAAAGCTTTATTTACCTTTAAGGAATTCGTTTTGTTAAATAAAATCCCATTTACAACTGTTGTGGAACAGTTGTCACTAAGCTGAGTGTGTGGGAAAGTTAAAGCCGTTAGATTAAGCACTCGAACAGGAATGCAAATAACAGAGAGCAAGTGCGAGGGAGAGAGAGTCGTCCACTTGGTAATGTCAGCTTTGCCGTTGGTGAAGTGTAAAAGATATGGCGAATGCTTCACACGACCGATGCGTGCGTTGACATCTTTATTAAAGTTAAATGGGCTCCTTGCAAAGAAGGGAGAAAGAGATGGACTGAAAGAGGGTATTTCATGTGGAGTGGACGTGGGACGACAACAGATTGGTGCTTTATAGTTTCTTGACCGGTTGACGACGATGACTATCGATGATTTATTTGTATATTTTGCTTATTTCTTCATTATTTTGATTAATTACTGAGATATTCAAATATTCAAGTGTGTGTGTGGAAATATTTGCGTGAATTATTTTATTCAAGTTGTCGTTGTTGTCTGCTCAGCTACCTGCTGAACTGGCTGCCTACATGATTTGTTTTGTTTATGACACTTGCCAGAATAGTTTCAGTTGCCCGGGGGATTAGCGCTCTTTCATAACTAACTTATCTACAAGACGAATTAATTAGTAAAGCGACCAGCTTGATGAATTCTGATTATACGCGAATACACTCAGAAAAACGATGAGCGAGCTGGGGTTTAAGATGTATAAGAAATATATATAAAAAATATTAAAACATTTTATCAAGAATTTCATATTGTAAAAAATAATAAATAATAGTAAAAAAATGTTAAATATATTCTTATTGTATAAAATATGAACGAAATTAATATTTTGTTTGTTAAGTGTAGCTATAATAGCAATCATAATTCTAATTTAAATATGTAAATGGTTATTAATTTGTTTAACGAATCTTCACTGCGAGGCTAATGATATACGAAATTCAAGATTTGAATATTTAATTTTCGAATCTGGACTTTAAAATAGATTTTTGATAAATTTCGCAATCAAAGAATGGAAATATTAATTATATTTTTAAAAATATGTTCAAGGATGTTTCTAGTTGTTACTATTAATATTATACAATTATTAATAGTTAATATTAGTTATTTTCGAAAAGGGCTTTTTCGTTAAGTGCAACGATTATAACTAGCCAATATCGTGATTGATGAGGCTGGGGTGTGGTGCTGCTCGAAGCTGTCCGTCTGGAAGGTTGCTGTTTGTTTGCCTTGTGTAGCAGTAGCAGCGGCAGCAGAAGCAGTACCAGCAGCTGTTGCTGTTGAGCGTGTCTGTCAGGCTTTGCTAAACAGAATTTCCATATTATTTCTAAGATGCAAACCTAACGAAGATACTAAGACTGAAGCTGCAACTGAGTGAAGAATGTTTTTGGGCGAGCTGGTTTCACTTGTTTACATCGCCAACATCAACAGCTCAGCCAACAACTTGCCTTCATTTAAATCACGCCAAAGAGATCGCAAGACACAGAGAGCGAGAGACTGAGAGAGAGCGTAAAAGAAATGCCGGCTACCTGTTGCTCTGTGCTGCTTACCTTAGCTCAGCTCAGCTCATTAAGCTCCAAGACGACGAGCTTTGACGCTCGTGAGCAAAGTTTTGAGCTTGTAACGCAGATCGTGCGAGTTTATAGCTTTAGTCGACTTTCAGACGTGACGGCGTTCACCTGGCTGAACCCAACGTGCGATACTCCCACTCTCTCTCTCTCTTTCGTGTGTGTGTGTGTGTGCGAGTGCGCGTTTAAGATGCGCGATTTGTTATACAAAATTGACAACGATTAAATATATATATATATAAATACGAACTGGTCAGCACAGCTGCTAACCCTAACTCGCTTGCATTTGCATTGCAATTAGGAAATCAATATCGCGTCTCTCTCGCTCTCACTCTCTCGAATATTTGCGATCAATCGCCAACGACCATCGGCACGTCCATTCAACTGCACTCAACCCACACACATAGAAAAAGAAGCAAAAAAAATTAGAAAAAAATTAGAAAAAAAACAAACGACTTTGTGCGCAGTGCAAAAAGCAAATCGTGATAAATTTTCGCTTAAATTGTGCAAACGATTTTTTGGTACACAACAAAAAAAAAAAAACATTTAACAACGACTACATGTGTATGAGTATGTGTGTGTGTGCAGGTGTCTCTCTGTGTGTGTGTGACTAATTAAGAATTTGATGTGCATTTGCAAAACGATTTCAAAAGAAGATCGAACTACACTCGCCTCCAAGCAAGTGTAACAATTTTTTAAGTGCACAACAATTGGCTTATTCATCATTTACAACAACGACGCCAGCAACAACGATTCAAGTAACAACAACAACTCGTGTAATTAGAACTGCGCAAAACGCTTTGAGCCGCAATTTGATGAGGTGAGTCGCTTCGCTGCAATAGAATTGTAAATAGAATTGTCACAAATATTTAACTTGGGCTATTTGAGGCATCCAAATGAACTACAGTAGAGCTACGCTAAACAAGACTTTCAAACAAACCTTTCTGACTCTGTAATGCTTCTACCCTTTGTAACCAATCGAATTATTAAAACAAATCTAATCGTAGCTGTACTAAATATTAAAAAAAAAAAAACAAAAACAACTAAAAAAGAGATTTTATTTCTTCTTTTGAATAATTCAAATCGATGTTTCGCCCAAATTCTTATCAAAAATCTTGGTTTTTATGACACGAGAATATTCTGTTCCAATTACACCGATTTAAGGTTTATATATGTTCATGTGTGCATGTGTGTGTGTGTGTGGGCGTGTGGGTGAATGTTGCTACACTTGTCGAAAATCCAAGAACATTGCGAAATTTGACATGGGAAAAGTCCTTACTTAAAGTTGACTTCAATTGCAATTGAAAACTTTCGATTCCAAATTTATTTTTATATATTAAACAGACAATTTTAATTGTATTATTATTTTTATTTTTATTATTATTCATTTTGATTTTTTTTTTGTCAATTAAAATGTTAAAATAAATAATGATTTATATTAATATATGTATTTATATAATATATATCTGACCTTAATAAAATTTGCTCTTAAATTTTTTGAACTTTCCTCGAACTCTTTTCTCTCAGTGCATTCGCAACCAACGCATTGTTAGGAGTAGACACACGTTTCTGACTCATTTGGCAATTGGTGAAATAAAAAAAAAAAAACAAGCTGATTAATGGTTCTAAACACATTTGCTCCAAATGGAGCACAAATAAATTGAACTTTACCCTTTATGGTCAACGCTTTGCTCTCAACTTAAAGTAATCATAGTTCGCATTGTTCAGACTTTCTTTCGACTTCAACAAGCTATTGGCAATATTTTTGTCAGTTATTAAATATGCGACCTCTAAGCTGGCGACTTGTTTGAGCCGCAAGTTTTTGTGTTGTGTGTTGTGTGTTGCGGCAATCGCTTTGAATTTCGGATGCAAATTAATAACCAATTATAATGTTAATAAAAACCTTTGCTATCTATCATCATGATGAGCTCGAGTATTGCCGAATGATCATTTCAATGATAATTCGAGACAAGAGCTGAAATCTCAAATCTCCATCGAACACAAAACGGAAATAGAATTCTGAAGGTCCAACAGTGCAATATCCAAATATATCTGTGTCAAATATATATAAATATATATATAGAGAGACTTCTTTACAGCTGCAAACATTTTAGTGAAAGTTCGAACGACTAAACCTTTTTAAGGGCATGGGTGGTTTTTGATGCTCACGCACAAAGTGAAAAGAGTTTATTGGTTTTTGGCAATGGGTATCCATTTGAGCAAGACAGTTAGTTAATTAATTTGCAATGCCTAATCGTATTTATATTATACTTAACCTCATCTTATTGCATCACAGTTTAGCTCCTGGCCATTCCCTTTACCACCTGAAATTATAATATATTTACATGGTTTTTTTTTGTCAGTCTCGTTTCCAGCTTAAAAAATTAGTCTATTCGTCCATTATCGTTTCGTATTTCAGTTCTAAGAGCTCACATAAAATTAGCATTGCAAATGTGATTGAAAATCAGAACTAAAAAAAAATTTGCTTTAAAATTCACATAAATTTTCGACTTTAAATTCGATTAGGTATTTTTTATTTATTTATGTATTTTTGCCAAAAGCGCAAATATTCTTAAAAAAAAAGCCAATATACATATGTAATTTGTTAAACATAAAAAAAGCAGATATAAACGATCTAGAACTCTTTGAAAATTTCTCCATTTAACATTTATATTCCATAAAACTCATATTTATTTGTTGTGCGAGAAAGTAGACAAGTTATCGAAAATTTAAGAAAATAAATATATATTTATTAAATTAAGTTGAGAAACTAGTGAAAATGCCTGAGAATCGTAGACCAAGCAAATTGCAAGCTTTGAGCCAGGCTTTAAATAGGTTCTTCAATTCGCCAGCTGTGGAAAATGCCAAAATCGTAATTGTTATACTATTGGACTTGTTGACGCTGTCGAATTTGTTTCCAGCTTACTCAAATTTTATTGCACGTCCATTTCTCTTATGGAAATATTAAGCAAGGATAAACACTTTTTATATATATTTATATACACACATGTTTTTTTTTTATCGCTGCGTTCTGTATGTGGGCGCATTTTGAACTTGTTTCGAAACGATCTTCACCTTCAGTTCAATGCCAATGCCAATGACGTCATGCTGCGGACTGCATGTAAGTAGCGATGTGTGTGTGTGTGTGTGTGTGTAGGTGTCTTCGAACTGGCTAAAAATACCTCTCTTTACTCCGCAGCCGCTCGTTTCCAGCAAGTCTTTTGGCCTGTAGTTCGCCTGTAGTCTTCAAACGCTTTGCCAAAAAATTAAATCGACGCACAAAATTTGTTTTTTTTTCGCTTTTTTGTGCTCATTAAAACTTTCGAAAGTTGCGCAGCAAAACGTCTTTTGTGTCTGGAAATAAACGTCAATTTAAAAGGAACCTGTGCAGCAGCGAAATCAAGCGAAGTTGCACACACCAACACATTCACAAACACACATATATATATACACACACACGCACAACAAATTGAAAATTCTCGAATAAACGACTTTTTTTGTGTTGATGTTGCCAAAAATGGTGTAGAGCCTTGCCTTGTATGCAGTCCTACGGCTGGTTTCGTTTTTTTTTTTTTATTTTATTTTTGTTTTTGGTTTTGGAAGCTGTGCTGCATGTTGTTTTTTTTTTCTGGCTGCCGTTTTTGGTGTGCATGCGTCAAGGATGATTTGTTTTAATGCAAAAGGCAGCGGCAACAGCAACGGCGGCATAAACATTTTATTTGTGATTTTTCTCTTTATTTTTTTTTTAATTTTTGTTTGCTTCCTGCCCCGCGCCTTTTTTGACTCATTGTACGCAAGTCGTCTGTCTGCCATTTAGCACCTACGAAGTGTTTTTTTTACGTCTTCACAATTGTGCCGCGGGGTGATTAACACTGCTCGAACTAAATACACTTGAAAAGTCTTAGCCATGCAATTGTTGACTCTTAAACAGAAACAAATATAAACAAATTGGCAATGCTGACTGGCTTTTAATGCTTACTAATGAATGCGCGTTCCCTGAGTGACCTTACCTAATAGCAGGCAAACGCCGTGCGGCGCATCGGGTCAACAAAAGCGGCTAACATTCACTTTCGCATCGTGCACCTTTAATTGCCCACGGGGCAAATACAAGACAAATCAAAATTAGAGAGATGCGTTTTAGTTGAAAGTATGTGGGCTAAGTGATACCCTATATAATATATATATACAATATAATATAATTTAATATTTATCTAAAAGCTACACATTGACAATTTAATCAATCTATGCCTGTCATAAGCAATTTTATTTAATAAATTTAAATGATTTAATTCACGCGCAACTTTGTAGGCCAATATTTGCCAGCATCTGCCTCTCAAGCACAAATATCGTTGCGTCTGCAATATACCTGTTTAGCCCACGTGCAATATGTACAGGGTAACAGAAACAAAATCAAAATCCAAATCCAAATCGAATTCGAAATGTGTGAGACAAGAGCCAAGCGCACAATGTCTTCCAAATGGCGTAATCACATCTGTGTCTGTGTGTGTGTGTGTGATTTGTGATTGTTGAGGCGGCCTGAAAGCCAGTGTTGAGACTAGCTGTTGATTTAATGGGGTCGACTGCTATTTAACAAATTGTTTAACCTGATCGCGTTTTTATTTGTAATGGACAAACGGGCTGGCATTGAGCGCGTTGAGCACTTTGAGCGGAAGTTGATCGGTCAATTGTGAACGGTAAACAGCATTTGACACTTCACAAAGCATGTGCGGAAGTTAACTCACAATGCGCACAGAAAAGACCCAATTAGGGGCCGGTAAATCATAATCATAACTGAGACACTTATCAGCTTAACTCTTTGCTTTTCAATTGACCTGCCGCTCCCGCTCTGTCTGTCTCTGGTATCAGGTGTCAAGTGTCGCCATTGGCATTGGCAGGTGCAAAGGCAACGTTGAGTGCAATACGACGCCCTGGGAACGCTCTCTGGTCAAAGCTTGGCACTCATACACCCTGTAGAGAAATAAATTAGAGTTAAGTGTACTGGAAATGGAATTTAGCATAAATTTTCTTCTCTCTTATGATTATTTGTCTAGTTCCGCCTTGATTATGCTTTGCAGAGCAGCTCAGACTGAGCGTTAATTGTGAATAATTGTGGTACTCTAAACCAGCTGCATCTGTGACAAAATGACAGCGAAACGGAAATTTAATTTTCTACTTTATTTTATTTAGAGAATTCTCAATTCTCAAATATGCCAAAAATCATTTGCTTATTTATATTCCACATATTTTCTGCTGATTGGATTGCATTTCTTAAAATCAGATAAGCACACAGGGAATTTCTTCTACAAAATCTCTTAATTGGCACACATTTTGATGGCGTCAAGCTCTATGTGTGGCTGGTTGGCTGAGTGGATCGAACCAAAAATGAATATTTGGGGCGTGCATGATGTTAGCCGAAAATGCTTTCAATGAAGTCATTAAATTGATGTATTGACTGCCAGCCGCTGGCCGCTGGGCCTGCTTAGCTTTCATCTCTTTCTTCCTCTCTTTCTCTCTCTTGAGCCAATTATGAAGTTCCAAGAACTGCGTCAGGCTGCGACTTCCATAACGATTCCAGCAAATTTCTCTTTGTCTAGCCTGCCTTTTTTTGATACCCTGATCCAATTGAAAATTGGATAATAGGGTATAATGATTTTGTGGAAATGAATGTAACAGGCAGAAGGAGTCATGGCAGACCTTATAGAGCATATATATGCCTGATGAGGAAGACAAGCTGCATGCATCTATGCATCTAGGCTAAAGAGTATATTCAATAACTATGTTCAGTTGGGATTTAGGGTAACTCGCAGTCGAGCACAGCCGAGTAGAGTTTTGTTACTTTTTTATAATAATATTTGACCGATGTGATGTCATCTGCTATTGGACGCCTTTCCATGGCATTGGGTGACATTTGTTGACTGCGTAGCACAAACAGAGATTCATGCATACAAATGAGAGTTGGAAACTGGAGCGATTACGGTCATGCATTGTGCCACTTGTTTCCCAGCCCATTTGCCGCTAACGATAATGGGCGTCTTATCAATTGGCAAAAAATGAAAAAGAAAGAAAATTTGTAACGCGTTTCATAACGCGGCTGCTGCAATGGGGCCAAATTATTTTGGGACTGGCCGCCATTATGCGTGTTACCCAATGCGCCTCAATATTTATATATATATATATATATCAGGCAATAAAAATAATGTCGAAATTGAGTCACCCAAGTGATCGTTACCCCCAAACCTTTCCCTTCGGCTGATTGCTTTGTATGCCGCCCAAGCGTTGCGGTCAACAACATTTGACGATATCTGCCGAAAGTGTGTGGCATATCAATGAACTCGCGGACGCGTCTGCTCCCAATATTATTTTTATGATATTAAAATTTCGAAATTCTTAAAAATACTTTGCATTTCCATCAATCAAAAAGTTTATTACGAGTCCCTCACGTACCTTTAAATATATATTCAATGTGCATAATGAAGGCGGCTCTCAGTCAGCTGAAGTTGTAGCTGTGTACAAAATTCAATTAAAATTTTAGTAGACTTTATGTTTCTAATTATCAAAAATTGTACATCATATATAAATAATAGATATATGCAAATTGTCATCATATGCCTAGCTGCATGAAATATCAATGAAGTCGGTTCTCGAACAGTTCCTAATATAATTTTGTGATATTGAAAGATTTTTATCAATAAAATATTATAAAGTACTCACGCACCCATGGCATACATATATATATATATATATCTTCTATATATGTCAAGCTGTGTGGCATATCAATGAACTCATCACTCAATCAGCTGAATTTCATTCAAATTTAATTTTACGATATTGAAATTGCAAAATTTGAAAATACGTTCATCAATCAACAAATATATTACGAGATATATGTTGCCTTGTCTATCTCACTCTTTGTATATATTCATATATCCATGTATTTCAACAGACTTTTGCATTTCTATCAATCAAATCAAATTAAATCAAATCGCGTCTCTCATAGCTGGTAGCTAATAATAATTAGGCGCAAATTTGCATAAAATTAAGTTTCAATCGCTGCTGCCGCTAGCCCAATGGCTTTAATTACCCCGGCAGCGACATTTGGTATAGATAAAAGGCAAAAAAAAGTAAGATGGAAAAAGTGAAACTGTGTTGTTGCTTATGCAAGACGGAAGATGGTCGCATAGTTCGCATGCAACATTGATTATGAGCTGTGCCAGAGACCCAAAGAAGCAAAATATTGCATGCCAAGCGCCCTTTTTCCCACTGAAGTGGTTGCATGCAGCGTGGCAGCGTGGCAGCGTGGCAGCTAGACAGCATGCAACATGCAGCACGTTGCACGTTGCACGGGCTTGGGTGCCAATTGCCGATTCGTTTCGTCGTCGTTGACCTTTGGCACCGTCAACGTTGCCGGAAATGTTGCCCCGGCTCGAAAGATGCAACCGAAAAACGAAACTGACACCGAGAGCTTTCAAAATTTTGTGCAGCCTCTCAGCGAGAATGGTGGGGTGGAAAACCAACAAAAGAAGCAGCAACATGAAAAGAAAAGATTTGGGCAACAAACTGTGCTCATAACTAGAAATTGAATCAAAAGACTTAGGCAACGAACTTGGCTCACAGCTAGAAAATTAATCGAAAGACTTAGGCAACGAACCTGGCTCATTTGCTATTTACTCCGTAATTGCGCACAATTCGCGCTATTCGATTCATTTAATTGATAAATTTGAAAACATTTTGAGAACTCACTGAACGAACAATCAAGGGCCGACTCAGCAGCATTCGCCTTATGACGCTCATTTCGTACGCTGATGATCGATCGCTATTTGGCGTGTGTACGAGTGTGTATGTGTGTGTGAGTGTGAGTGTGAGTGTGTGTTTCTTGTTTGATATGCTGCTTAATTGATTCCTGCACAGGTTAAAAGTCGCACAGCCAGCAAGCTGTGACATGTGAAAAATGGCACAGCAGCAGTCAGGTGCATACTCTATATACCACTGTGGCATAGGGTATTGTAACTTAATCATTAATTATGTTATGTCAAGTAATGTGCAGTAATTAATTTGCATGCAAATTAGATTCTAATTAGATTACATCTATTATCTGACATGCAGATAACCCTCTGGAACAGTTAAAAGTGCCTTTATGCTAAAACGAAATCATGCACGAGGGTAGATTAATATACTTAATTAAATGAGTGAAAATAGAAAAATTAATTAATAGTATATATATTATATAGTATATGAATGTAGTAGATTAAACAAAAAAACAAGTAAATGAACTCCAATTAGAATTATTGGAACAGGAAACGCTGCTGCGCAGGAACTATATTTTGCTATTATACTACTATTTATATTACTACTATTATTTATATTTATATTACTATTTTTTGTGAAGAAGAAGAGGCGGAAAATCAATGAATAAAGTATCTGTTTTATAAATATTAATATTTTATTGTTGGCATATGCATAAAAATGATAAATGATCAGATAAAAATTAACCTATGGTTGAGAGAGAAGAGGAAGAGAGTGAGCGAAAGAGAGAGAGAGAGAGATAGCAAGAGATAGATGCTCAGATAGCGCTAGATGGGCTCATCAGTTGATAACTGACCTAGAATATTTATAGCTAATGAGCTTGATCAGAAGCCGCAAATTGCTATTTATAGAGAATTAATTACTATTGTTATTAAATTATTATATTAATATTATATTAAAAATATTGTAAAATATTATTTATTACATATATATATATATATATATATATAACAACTGTAAATTGGAAAATCTTTCATTATGAATTGGCAGACTTCAGTCAGAGTATTCAAGCTTATTAAATTATTTTATTTTTATATAATAAATATAGAAAAATATAAAAAATCTGCATAAATATATAATAACCGTAAATTGGAAAATCTTTCAGTATGAGTTCGCAGATTTCTGCTAGAGTATTCAAGCTTCAGCTGCTGTGAGCCGAATATTTTTTTTTCATCTTTTATTTTTTTTGGCCATGTAGCTATTGATACTCTCTGGGCTAATTATTGTATTATAAATTCGAAAAGTGAAATTTGTGTAGTCCGAATTTGTGTGCCCGCTGGGAGCCGCGCCGAGCTGAGAGCCACATTAATCATTGGCAGTTTGCCATTAAATAGGAAATTGATTTACATTTCTCATCAAAACAGCCGAATAGCCGAGCTACACTCCGGTACACTTAGATAGCAACACATGTACATTGAGTGCAAGGCAAGTGTGTTTTGGTACACACAGCTATTATACAAGGCAAAGAAATTGCCACAAAGGCGCCGAGGAAAAGAAAACAGAGAGAAGAAGACGAAAAAAAAATAAGAGAAAAAAAATGTTGCAATGTAATGCCGCAGAGATTAACCTTCTAACATACATAATAAAGTGAAATATGTAGTCATAAATACAAGCGTTTCCTAGACGGACTTTTGAGCCTCAGTTTAGTGAGCTAACAAAGCGTGAAAATGACAGTGTGCTCGAGCACAATGTGAACAAGGGAATGGTCGGCCAGGTTTAGGAGAGGGGGGAGGCGGCGCAAAGTGGGGCACTGCGACTGCGATGGCAAGATTGACGGCCGGCCATCAACGGGGCAGCCAAACAAAACGATGACAAACAATATGCGAACGGATATGAGACGAACTCACTGAAGTTGGCATTGGCCAGCGACTATCTTAGCGCGAGTCTGTATGTGTGTGAGTGTGTGTGTGTGGGCGCTAGCTTAGCATTAGAATAGTAAATGAGAATTGTTTTCCATATCTCAGCTATGCAATATGGCTCTCAAAATGGCAAGTAGCAATTACTAATTTCTTTTGTGCACTGCGCTTGCAGCAAGGGAATTTAGTTGTAAAAATCGAAAATGCAAAAAAAAAATAAAAATAAAAATAAATAAATAAAAAAAAAATAATAATAATAATAAAAAAAAATAGAGGCTGCTGCGCTGCTTCTGCTCCTTCTGCTGCTTGGCTGTCGCCGACAAGCAGCCAGCTCAGCCTAGTTCAGCTTCTACTTGGCTGTCTTCGTGTCTGCAAATGCCTCTGTCCCGCTGTCTGAGGTATTGAGCTCGATGCGGCATCCACTCACAGATGCCTGAGCATAGATATCGAAATGCAATTAAGTATTTGCCAAGTCGGCAAATGGACGTTGCAGCGACGTCGTCGTCGCTGCGAGCGCCACCAACAAAGCAAAAGGCGGCACGCATGGAAAAATGCAGTCGGAAAGCAGAGGCTCCAGCTATGGCCCTTGGTCTTTGCATAACTCTGACGTCGGCCTGAACTTCTACGGCTGCTGTTCGCCTTGGGGCTTGGCCGTACTTACAAATTGGACTACACCTTCATTTTCACTTCGGCTTCGACATGGCTTTTAGACAGACTCAATTTCTGTTAGCTGTTTGTTTGCCCATTGCCCGTTGCCCATTGCCCATTGCCCATTGGCCATTGGCTGTTGTTGCCTGTTCTCAACCTGAACCTGAACCCCCTTCGCAAAGGTCAGCGGCTGGCGCTGAGAGAACACACGCAAAGTGGGCGAACGCGTTGTTTGCCTTTGCCTTCAACTTGGGCTCCGACTGTGGCCCGTCTGTCTATCAGAGTCTGTCTGTCCAGCTGGACTGTTGCCGCACTTTTGGTTTCACTTGACACGCTCGCTGTGCTCGACTGCGGGGGCAGGCACAGCGGGTGGGTCGGGTCTGGCACCTAGGCTGGGCCTTGGCCATCATTATGTTTACTGATTCTGTTTCTCAGCCGCATTCGCCGTGTCAAAGTTCAAGTTCAAAATCATTACCGCGCCTCTTCCATCTCTGTTTGTCTCTGAGCCCAATTTTTAGTATAATTTGAAATAATTTCTGTGGAAAATTAGCTACACACTACGCAATTGCGAAATTAGATTCAAATTGCATACAGCAAAGTTTTTTAATTGAATACACTCACATATATATGTATATATATATACATATATTTGGTCTGAGCGAGGACGTCGCACAGGTTAGCTCCTACGCTTCGAAGCGCTACAAATTTTATGTTTATTACACCTTAATAATGCGTGTTTACAAACAAATCACGTTCATGGCGCAATCAACGCGCTGCAATCGGCATCGGCATCGGCATCGGCATCGTAGCATCGACATCGGCATCTGGGCCCCGACCTGCTGCTAGTGGGTTCTACTTATACACAGAGTCTCGGCGGTGTCCATGCTGACTAGTCAGCTTCCCATCAACGTCAGTCGATGCGTCGTTGCGTCGCTGCAGCGCGACGTAGCGCAGCGCACGCATCGCCACTCAAATTATATGGTAAAGCATTTTTATTGGCAGCTTCAAGCGTTTTGCGTACACTCAGCGAAACAAATTGTTACTTATTTTCTATGTCACATCAAAATTGTCAATTTGCTTAAGCTGCGCTGATTTTAGTTGAATTAAATTTAATTTTAATTTTATATTTGAGTTAAGATTTTAGTTTGAGGTGTTTTTATAATATTTTTTTCCTCAATTTTTGATATATTACTGATATTTATTATTTTTTTATTCAAATAAAATTATTTATATATATATTTTTATATTATATAAAATGTATTTTGTTTGTTTTTAGAATCACATTAATTTTTTTTTAGTATCAAATTAATTTAAATTGTTTTTAGAATCGGAATAATCTAAGTTGTTCTTTGAATAACAATTTTTAATAATAGGTATAAGTCTATGTTTACTTTAAATTATTATTTTTTCATTTAATATAAGTTACTTGATTTTTAAAATTTTAAATAAAAGCCTCAAGTACAGCCATAAGTCAAAGCATTTGATCAGTTTCTATGAAGGCTGCAGTGCGGGGAAAATTTGAAATTAATTAGTCAGATAAACTTTTCTTAAATAGTTTTAATGCTAACTGCAGTTCGCTACCCTGTCTACATAGCCACCCATTTGCCTCAGTGCACGCGTTGCATTGCTGGTGCCTGGGCAGCCAGACGTTCTAGCCATGATCATACGCCGTCGCCATTGATGTCTAGTCGCTCGATTGAGTTTAGCCTGTGGTGTATTCGATGCGAGTGTGTGTGCTTGTTAGAGTGGAAAGCTGTCCTGTCTGTAAGTAAGCCAGTAAGTGAATGAGCACTGGGCAGTCGCTACAATTCAGCGTCTGGTTCTAAGCGCTCTCCGACTCTGAGTGCGGCTCAGGCTATGATTGCGGCGGCGCGGCCTCTGACCAGGTGCCATAATGGGCATGCATTTTCTACCCATTACATTGGCGGTGCTGCGTTGGCGTTTTGGGTGGGTGCGTGTCTGCCCTGGTGCACTGCACTGCACTGGACTGGACTGGACTGGCACACAAACTAAGTGGATGCTCATTGGCTGCGCCTGCTTAGCGCGGCCAGTTGCAAACGAAGTCCTCGGGGCGAATGCATTGTTTAAATAGAGTTTGCTCGGCTCGTATTCAAATATGAATATTATCGCGTTTGCTTAATCGCAATCAGCATATATTCATTTTGCTGTTGTTGTTGTTGCTGTTGTTGTTATATTTAGCTGGAGGACACACCCAAATTGTCGGCCAGTTGGCCCCCGGCCGTTGGCTGGCTACCCGACATCCGCTTTTGTATTGATATTCGCTCCACTCACTCAAACTCCATTCCGCTCAGTGACAATGACAAAGGCGCGCTTCGAATTATATATGCCATATATCGTGTGCAGACAGACAAAACACCCTCATGATGTACAGATTCTGTGTTTTTTTTTCTTTTTTTTTTTTTTTTGGTTATTCTCCACTTCGGCTAACGAGCATAACGCAAAACAAACTTGATTCGCTTTGGCCACTTCGTGTCGCGCTCCCCTTTTGAGGCCACAAGCAGAATATTAAGGCGCTTTGGGGGCGGTTAGGGTAACGCGGTTTCTCGTCTACAGAGTCATTGGCTTTTTATTAATTGGCAATTATTCTTTTCACTGTCAGAGTTGTTATTTCTCTACTTGTTTTCGTTTCTAATTTCTTGACGGTTTATTGCGTTGTGCATGTTCCTCGGCGCACAAAATCTCTTGTTAATACCAAAAAAAAAAAAAATTGATTGAGGAAAACTTTTGTTCCTACTTTTTGGCTATCAGCACTAAAGCTTTGATTTAATTTTAATAACACTTTCGCTGGCAGTGGGCCACATGTGAACTGGCCATTAATAAAGCAAGTAAAAAGTTGATTTAACCAAAAAAAAAACAAAAAAAAAAAAAACACTCTAAACAAACTAAACGAGGTCGCGTCTAACCAGACTTTCAAAACAAACGGCTCAACACATAATACGAACTAAACCAATCAGGCGCATTGCATCAAGAATTTGACGCTGAGATATGTTTTTTTTCTTCTATTTTTTTTTTCTATTTCGAATTGCAGTCAAGATTGTAAAAAAGGTTTCGAAGTCGAGCCTAACACAGAAAATAAAATGCCTGGAACGCCAGCTTAAAACTTTTCCCCCAGCAAAAGTGAAAAATTGAAAGCGAACAACAGCAGCAAGAACAACAAAACTGAAAAGAAAAACAAAAAAATATATATATATATATATATATTTGATAAAAGAAAGTAATCAAAATGCCGCCCCAACCTCAGCAACAACAAGGAGCAACAGCAACAGCCACAGCAGCAGCAACAGCAAATGGCGGACCACGTGTCAGCTTCAATCGGGATGTTCACGTGAAGCGCATAGGTCAGTGTGTTGTGTTAAGGCAAATAACCTAAAAATAACCACAACACACACACATACACAAACCAACTCACACACACACATACTTGCCTAACCAAAAAAAAAAAAAAAATAGCTATCATTAGTCTAATGATAAATTAGTTGAAACTCATTGTTAACAAAAGTAGAGCATTGGGCTAAGCATCGGCACATTAATCACAAAGCTCAGAACTCGAATTTGTATACGAATTTAATTACAATAAGAAATTTTAAAGGCCAAGTTTATTGAGTTTATTTTTTATGTGATATATAATAAACAAAACAATTCAAATTGTGAAAATAAAAGTAATTTTAGACTATATATTTTTTTTAGCACTTTTAAGATGTATCTTAGCAACTTTTGCTTATTTTCTAGCTAAAATATTCTTCTTTCTCTTTTCTCGGCTGCTAGCCAAGTTTATTTATGTTAACTTAAGCAACATTTGTTGTCTACTGTTTACCTACTTTTTACCTGTTTTGCCATGTCAATAATTGCATTTCTCCGCACGGCTTTTGAATGTTTTCAATGTTTGCCGCTAGCTAAAAAGATCATAATACACAGATAGACACACACATACACATACACATACATAGACACTGGCATCGTGACATACACGCTAATTTTGGTCAATCAATGCCGCTAACAACCCACGCTCCGCACATCGACAATCGGAATGACTACATAATTCAACTAACTAATTAACTGGGCAGTCGCAGTCAGCAATCGGCAATCGGCACTCGGCACTCGACTGCGAGCTGATTGGGATTCTAAGATGGTCAGAGACATGGCAAGCGAATCACCTTCGTGCTGATTTAAAATGGTTATACCACGTTGGCTCTGCAACAAATGGCATTTGCACATCCATCAATTGCATAATTCTTTGAACTATTTTGACGAGTCTCAGGGTGTTGATATTGATTGCATGCTTCATATATAGAATATAAATATATATATAAATATATATATATATATGTATATCACTCTGTATAGTTTTATAGGGGAGCTGGAAGCAAAGCAGTGGGCGAATAAGCCAGAACGAATGCCAAAAGCAATGCTCGTAACAATGCCGCCTCAACAATAAAATGTAGTTTACCTTGAGAGCTCGCACACAAGTCAGGCACAAATAACTATTTTAAATAAGTAGATATATATATAAATATATATATATATATATATATATATATAATTTTTTTTATAAGGCATTACAAGTTCCATGCAGCGAGACACTCTCTACAGCTGCTGCGGCTGCTGCGTCTGGTTGTTAAAGCCAAAAGTATCACTTTGCACATCAGTCTTTGGGTCTCGCACTGGCAAATGGGTGGCTGTGCCTGAAAAGAAAAAAACAAAAAAAAAATGTAAGTAAGTGAGCTCGACTTGAACATACCCTGAGCTGATGCTAAAATTACCCTAGCAGGTGCGCTTGCTCCTTCAGCTCTTGAAAGTTCTCAAATAAATTCCCAGAGCCTCTTTATGCAAGTGAAATGTGTCTATAAAATTGCACTGAGTTGCTTGGCATGAATTAATATAAATTGTTGATCTGTGTAATTATCATAAATATATATAAGATATTTGTGAATTATGAGAAAAATTGAAAAATATCAATTTATATTATTAATGATATACAAGCATATATATGTTAATGGCCAAGGCTACGCTGCACGTATAGTTGTACTCAACTCGTGCTGCTGATCAAGTATATCAGATCTCATAATCCATTCTGCCGCCAGTTGCATGCATTGGCATAAAAAACTATTATGCCTTAAATTCTCATTTTCAATGGGTTCAGGGTATAAATGGCAACGAAAAAAACTCATCAGTGGCACTCGCATTAAATATATGTACATACGTATGTGTGCCTGTTCTGGCTGGCACGACTGTCGCTGTGGCTGCTGCTGCTGCAACTGTCTGTTTGTCTCCAGAGTCGACTACATTATTATTGTTATGATTATGTCTGGCAGCAGGTCTCGTCCCGTCCCGTCCCGTCCCGTCCCGTCCCGTCCCGTTCCGTTCCCGTTCCTGTTGGGGCTGCATTTATAATTGCAGGGGCATTGCGATTTATACCAAAGCTGGAATGCAATTTATGGCCACTGTCTGAAATGAAGAAATTAAAAATTGATTATGACAAAAGCGGCATAAATGTAAATTATTTAGCTGCATTTAATAGATGGCCACGTTCGCGTTGGCCATAGTTTTTTGGTTTTGTTTTCTCCTTCTGCAGCTCACACAAATGTGGAGTGAACTCAATTTGTAATTTAGCTCAAGTCTTGTTAATGCTTTGCAATCAAATCTAATTTTGGCCTTCACCGACCGCAAGTGGCATTAAAACTTTTGCTCTTCTTTAAGACAAATTGAGCTGAAATCTCGACAAGATTTTTTTGGCCAACTTGTTTTTCCCCTGTCATTAGATGGATGTGTTATTTTAATTAGATTTATTTTGGCAAATGCCTGTCTTAAAGTCTCATCTAAAAACGGCCAAGGCGCCATTTAACGACACAGACGGACAGAGTGCAAAATAAAGAGAGAGGAAGAGAATGAGAGGGTGCGGAAGAGGGAGCGGGAGCGGGAGAAACTACAAGTAGTTAAGCATAATGTTTTAAATGACTTTGTTGTTCACATGCAAATTGAGGCAATTATGTGAGAAAATATAGATAAAATGATGATTTAATTTTAGCTTAAAAGCACGTGTGCATGTGTGTGTGTGTGTGTGTGTGTGTGTAGGAAAAATTAGCTGCCTTTGGGGTTAAAGCCATTCGCCATTTCATTCGGAGCTGTTGAGGCTAATTTTAAGGCAAGTTTTGCTCTTTGCTTGAGCCTCACTTGATGAGCAGCGAGAGACAAGTGTATAAACAAACTTATGAATGTGAATATACGAGTGCGTATGTGTGTGTGTGTGTGTGTGTGCGAGTGTGATTCTGATGTCAGTGTATTTTAGCTCGTGGGCAACCTTGCGTGGCGACAAATTTGGCAGCAGCAAGTCAAGCTGCTGCCAGCTGTTATTCCAGGTGTGTATGTAAGGCAGGTTGTTGCAATTATTATTATTGTTTCTCGTGCTTATGCCCGTTGATGAAGTGAGAATGAGTATATTAGCTTGGCGGGTAAATTTTAACTTGGGCTTACAGTCGTGGCGAGTGTACTTGTGGTTTAAAAGTTGTTTATATATTTAATATAAATGACTATGACTTAAGACTTAATATTTTCTTTTTGTGTATCACAGCTGACCTCTCCCACATATTAATATCCATAAATTATTTATTGCCCACTTCAAGCTGTATTGAAAAACATTTAAATAAGATTAACTTCTTGTAACTTATGCAATATAATCACAATCATAATGCCTTAAAGGTTCGAAGTGATGCATCGGAGATTGACATTGGCAATATCTGACATTATCTATATATGTATATATATAATCGCATGACATAATCTGTGAACAGCTGGTCAGAGCGACCATAATGTGACTCCTTAATTGATTCAATTATGGCACTGATCTTGCAACAAGTTGTCGTAATTGGGCATCCACAGCATAGCTCATGACGCAAGACTTGCAATTTGCAATTTGCAATTTGCACTCGCAATTAAATGAGCTACTGTTCGCCCCTGTATATTTTAATGAGCTCGCATATATATTTTAATTAATTAAATTTAATTGTCAAAACCGACAGAAAAAAGAGCGAAAAATTAATTTAATATGTATGCATCATTACGAAATTGTTTCGGTATTTCCTACTCGTGCAATTTCCATGCCGTTTGCCAGCTGAGATTCATAATTTATTTGACCAGTTTTGTATTTGATTAGCTCCTCGGCTCGTGAATTGCTCACTGATCACTGCTCACTGCTCTCTAAACTGGAGTATGATAGACTTGACTTGGAGGATTGAGAGTCAGCTGCTGAAATGAGACAAATAAGTCATTTTGCATATATTTAAGTTTTCTTAAGTAAATTACTTTTTTTGTATATTTTATAACATTTTTTTTTAATATTCTGATATATTTTGCCTTATTTGTCACAACAATTACGGGGTATTTGAATATTAATTTTGTTATTGGCATAATAAGCATAGACATATTTTAATATTAATGTTCATTAATGTAAACAGCAGGAAGGAAGTTGTATCTAGAATACTTAAAACATATAAAAGCTTTTAAGATAAAATGCATATATTTTTATCAGCAATTTTTTGTATGCATTTGTCAGTATATATAAAGTATATTTCGATTTATATATAATATATATCAAATGTATTTATATATATATATATATTTAGATATAATATATTATATTAAATATATTTGTATTTTATATTAAATTATTTTATTAATAATTTATATACAATATATTATATTAAATATATTTATATTTTATATTAATAAAATATTGACTATTACTTCATATATCTTAAGAATCTAATTTATGCAATTTTCTTATATATTTGTATAATAATGCAATTTTTTATCTATATCAAAATAAGGCCAGGCTCTTAGCCAGATGGCAGGAAAAATTTATATTATTATATTATTATATTAAAATTTATATTATTATATTAAAATAATATTATTATTAAATAAAATAATAATATATAATATATTGCAATCTATTATATGTTATTATTAAATGTGTATTATATTTTTATTTCTTAGCATATATATATATATATAATATAATACAGATTTAATATATATATATATATATATATATATCTTATTAAAAATAGTTAAATAGTTAACCAAAACACAATTCCTGCCATATCTTTATACAATTATATACATATATTGCAGGGTATTTGTTAGTTGTTGATTTGATATGATTTTATTAATTGTTGATGACTTTGTTTTGTGTTACGCCTACTACGCAAAATTCGCATGGAATTGCTTTTGCGCAGATTTTTGTCAAACCTGATTTTCTATGCTTGTAAAAGTGCGCACCATGCGGGTGGCAAAGGGGCTTCAAGACAAGATCTTTGGGGGCTTGCTGGCAGCGCACGCCATTGCCACCATTAAAATGCCATTTAAGTTTTTTTCTTCTCTCTTTTAATTCATAATTTGCATATGTTGTTTTATAGTGGCAACAACAACAACAATAATAACAACAACTGTCACAACGAGCAAAAGAAACTTAATTAATAAGTCGCATTTTGGCTGTGAACTGCCCACCATTTCGCACTATTTTGCTTTTGTGACATTGGCGTAGGCAGCGGCAGCCTCTCTCTCTGTCTCTCTCTCTCTCTCTCTCTCTTTCTTCCTATCTGTAGTTGTTGGCCAAGTCTTGAGTGGCTGTGGCTGTCGCTCAGTCAGGTTCTTTGCCCGGTTGGCATTGGGTGTTATTGTCGTTGTCGTCGTCGCGATCGCAGTTATTAAATTGTGAATTGAGTGAAGTGCTCGAGTGGCGACTGGCGAGTGCCTAGAGTTATAAATTGGGTAAATGGAGTTGTCGCTCATTGATCATCAGCTCAATCACGCCAAATGCCAAGCAACCTCAACTTCGAAACTCGAAAATTCTGCTACGTTTTGCATTTGCAAAGATTGCGTCATTTGTTTATTGAAATGTGTTATTGAAATAGAGTCTCAGATTATATATTATTTTCGGCCCGTCTCCCTCTCAGCGTGTGTGTGTGTGTGTGTGTGTTATTTGCTCTCACTTAATGTAGCTGTTGACAGCTGCTGTGCTAAAACAAGTTTGTCGCTTAAGTCTTTTGTGCGCAAATGAGACGCGTCCATTCTTTAACGAAAGTTTCTATTTGTATTTGTTTTGAAAGTCATGGCAACAGCAACAGCAACAACAACAACAACAACAACAACAACAACAAGGGCAACGGCAACAAGTCGCAGATATTTTAATTGGGCTCAGCGAGGATGCTGCTTTAGTCGCCCTTTGAGTGCTGGCTCATGTCAAAATAGGCTAGCTTATTTGCATACTTGTCACATTGGAGAGCCTGGCTCGCTCGCCGACTGCTTTCAAGGACGTCCATTGCCGGCGCAGGTCTTTTGATGTGATTAGGAGTAGTCGCTGCAGCTTGGCCAGCCCTCTGCCATTTCCCATCCGCTCGGACACAACGATAAGCGCACAAGGGCATTCAATTATTTCAATTCTGGAATGAGTGCGCGGCCGTTTAGCATTGGAATTGCCGCGTTGCATGCGGCGGACCCGCCTAGATAAAGCTGAAGTTGGCGAACGCGGCCCGACCCAATCGAAATCGAAAGTGCGCAGGTTAATTGAAATGCCCCAAAGGCGCGCCGAACGGCCCTGAACGCCAAGATCTTTGGCAGTCGCTGCCATTCGTATCCCGACTCCCGCCATGGGCCATGGGCCATGGGCCATGAGCCATGAGCCATGAGCCATGCTTCATTAGCGCACGCCTGAACACTTGAACTTCGCAGGCAGTGCCCTAAAAGCCTGTTATCTGGCCCAATGACAGGTTGTGGGCGCGCTTTGATATGAATCATTTGTTGGCCTAAACGTAACGTTAATGCCATTAAGCATGGCTCTTAATGAGCCAAGCACATGCCATCATCAAATACTGGCTCGACCAAGTGAAAGTCAGCCGCATGAAATATGAAGCCAACAAAAAACGACTACCAAATAACGACTGGCCGCCATTAGCTGCCATATGAACTGGGACTTGGTCAGTAAGCTGCGATTTCTGGCTATCACGAAAACCAAATTATGTGCAGCAGCAACAACAACAACAACAGCGGCTAACGAATGCAACTAACAGAAAAAATAGTTGGCGTGAATGGGGGACTAAAAGATACCCTGAAAAGGCAGGAAAAGAGGGCATTTTTGAAGAGGGAGGGTATATTTTTATATTTTATATCAAGTGATATTTTGAGAATTTATTTTGAGCATGCGTAAAAGGTATTTGAATGGGAATATAGATGCCAAAACTCCTTCTGTCTGTTACATATCTTAAGGCATCATATACAGCAAAAATAGTTGTAGTTGGGGTACTAAAAGATACCCTGAAAAAGATGACAGTGCAGGCAGAGAGGGTATAAATGTGATGTTCTGCATATATATTAAAGCTGAAAAGGCTCATATATATCATATGTCATATGTCGTATATCATATATTAAATAATATCATGTATCATATATATATATATATTTTTTTTTTTTTAAGTAAGACTCAAAAGGAATATAAATCCTGTCTTGTTAGGCACGACGCCATGACTTCTAATGCCTTTTACGTACTTTATCACACCCAGCTCAAGCAGAATAACTAATTGGACTGAGTGGGGGACCAAAAGATACCCTGAAATTGTGACAGAGCAGGAATAGGGTATTAATGTGATCTAAAGAAGTTTATATATCAAGTAATATTTGTAGCATTTTTTTGAGTATGAGTAAGAATATAGATGCTGATAAGCGCCATGATTCCTTCTGCCTATTACATACCTTCAATTCGAAATCAAATAGGAATAGGGTATAAATGTAGGAATGTTCCATAAATATTATATATTTAACCTGACCTGCTTCATTTATTATATATATATATATATATATATTTTTTTTTTTAGAATTTTTTTAAATGGGACTATAGATTTAAATTTGTTAGGCTCAACTCCACGACTTCATCATACCCAGCTTAAACATTGTTCAAGTGTTTGAAAATGAAACGAAAATAAAACCGGAACAGGCACTGAGGCAGCTTTGCTTTTGGCCGGAAAATTGGCTCAGATTTCTTTATCGCAATGCGTTAAAGTTTTGTTGTTACAATTTTTATTTTTTTTTTTATTTTTATTTAAATTCCTGTAGCGCATGAGTTCTGCATGGGCACACCACAGAAATCATAGAGCCCGCTGGGCGCTGGCTCGAGTTCATTAAGTGGATCGATGATTAAATTAATGAATGGCTTTCAGCAGCTCTGTGCGCCAGGTGCTGTTGCTGTAGCTGTAGCTGTAGCTTTCGCAATCAATCATAGCTGCACTCGGGCTGAGCGCAGCTCTCTGGGGGCAATGCGGCATTGTGGAACGTTTACTGTTACTTGACATTGACTTGAGCTTCAGTTTCACTCGCTGCGCCAACTGTCGCTTAGTCGCAATTTATGCTTTCCTGTTGCCCAAAAGGCCAGTCAGAAAACGCGGCCAACAAAACACCTGCAGCTAAGGCAGCAGCAGCAACAATGACGAACATGCGAGCGACTCCTCCTCAAGTCAAGAGAAAATCTGCGACTGTGCTGCTTCTTCTTTACTGTATCATTGAGAAATCTTTGTGTTCACTGTACTTGCTGCATAGTTACGTTTTACCTTGACACATATCATGTCGTGCAGAATTTCGCAGTTTCGTTCATCTTCTGGGCAGCCTCAGCGACTTGTCCCGCTCGACTGCTGCTGTTGGCTGGTTTTAATGGCTTGTGAAGTCGCTTTGACACTTGCCACGCCCAGCTTGTCAATGCTCATTGTGTATCGTAATCAGTTAGCCACAGGCACTCGCCCGGCCCATGTGACAGGCTGTGAAAATGCAATCAGCTGTGTGAAGCTTACAGGTGAACGATAATCCCAATGGCGAGCAAGGCATTATAAAGATTTAAACAGAAATCGGCTTAGGCATAAGCTCAAATTATGAAAATCATACGAGTCTGAGCAATAAATGAATTGTATGTGAAGTTAGGGTAAATCCTTTTGTAATCCTCAGCGAGATTCAATACAGAGATTGCAGATTGTGTATCTATAAATAAACTCATTTACTTGGCCTAAGCAAACACAAACAGCTCAGGCAATTAAATACAAATGACTTGGGCAGACATTGAATGATGATGAGTTTTGCCTAAAAATAAACAAAGAAAATGTATATATATATAAAATAGAGAAATATTAGGCAGAGCAACGGCATTTAGTAGCTAATTAGATATGCTCAGCTCTACGATATACTCCAAGTTAATAGTTCGTCGGAATTAACTGAATAGTTAGCGGCCTGAACAATGTTTTGGTAGGGAATTACGAATTTAGAGAAGAGCTGGTATTTTGAGGTAAATGCATTAAAGTATATGTACCAATTTGAAAAGATCTCAAATGTACTATAAATTTATTTATTTTTCTGCACGATTCAAGCGTGGTATGCCCAAAGGAATTTTTTTTTTTTTAAGCTAGAAGTAGCTTTAAGAATGGATAGAATATATATATATAAATATATATATAAATATATACAAGCATTTCGTGACATTTAAGTTGCGAAATCTTTGAGAATTGTAAGTCAATCAAGTAAAAGCAATTACAATTACTTTTTTTAGTTAGCAGGCGCAAGGTCAAGAGAGCTGCTGGGCAAAAAAAAATAAATAAATAAATAACAATAAAAAGACTTAGGCAACGAACTAGAAGTGATATGAAATATATATATATATATATATATATATATTTGTGTGTGGGTAAGTGGGTAGCATAAATATATATATACATATACATTTCTATATATATATATGTATGTATATATATATTTCTATGTCCATGGAAGGCATGTTCTATCGCTTAACAAGTGCTGATTGTCAAGATGTTGTGATTGCTCCCGTTCAGCTGGGCCCAAGCCGATGATGAGCTGATGAGCCGTAGAAAAGCAATAATGAACAAAGCCAACAAACAACAAAAACAAAATGAACACGAAGCATAGAGACAAAGAAGAAGTGTTAAGAAAAGCAAGAAAGAGCTAAAAAAGCTCTATCAAAGAACACGCACGTTTTCTGCTTTTGTGCTCCTCTGCCTTGGGTTGCTCTGGTTGCGGTGTTTGCTGGGCCGCAATCTTGTTTTTGGTCATGATGATCGCTATGCTGGCTGCCGTTGTAGATGGAGCGGCACGTTTTTTGTTTTCGGCGTATTAAATAATAATGATTATGAACAGCAAGTGAGGAAGTGGCCGAAGAATCTTTATGATCTCTTCGACCGACCGAATGGTAGCGCCTCGTTCAGCTCAACAAAGATGCTTCAATGGCCATTAGCGCTTACAGCGCCCGATTACAGACTACACGTACCCTAAAGAGAGAGAGAGAGAGGAAGAGAGAGAGCGAGGGCGAGCGAGAGACGTGGGCTAATGCTGCTCTATCCATTGTTAGCGGCAACGTCTCAGGCTGCCTTATTTAGCAGAGGGGCAGCTGTTGCCAATTCACACTTTGCGACTGGCCCAACAGCTGCGGCCAGTTGGCCAGTTAGCCAGTTGGCTAAATTCGTATTACATCATCGCCAGCACAGCCGACCTCTGCTCTAATGTGCTAATTGTCATTACATGAATGCCAACGAGCGCAGTCGAGAGATACATATATTGAAATTGATGCGATTCCTTCTTTCTTTTGTTCCTAATGAATGAGTCTTTAACTGGTTCAGCTCTATGTTTGGCTTGTGTCTCAACTTACTCTGCTTATTACTTATTGCCCAATCAAATGTCCACGCTTTATTTTGAGCTAGTTCCCTACAGTTCTTATTGGATTTTTAGCTATCTTAATATCATATATCTTTTAGCTCTCTATCTCTCTCTCGCTCTTTCTACTTGTGTTTATTTAAATTTATTATTTATTTATTTCTATCTCTTTCATACTATCTAACAGTGAGCTAGCTGAATTGTGACTTGCGCAACAACTTCTTTCCCTTTCTCTTCAAATCTCTGTATTTCTTACTATCTAGGTCTCTCTCTCTCTTTCTCTCTCTCTCTCTCCTTTTTCCTGTTATACTTAAATGCACATTAATTCTTTTCTTTTACTCTATTTAAGAGTGAGCTAGCTCTATTCTGACTATCCCAACAAAATCGTTGCCTTTTTCTCCATCCGCTTTCTCTCTGTGCCCGTCTCTGTCCGCCTCCTTGTCCCCGTCTTTTTCTGTCATTCGTTCTCTTTGAGTGATCTTAGTGATCTACTTGTTATATGAAGCTACAGCTCTCTATCTTCTCTCTATCTTCTCTCTATCTTCTCTCTATCTTCTCTCTATCTTTTCTCTATATTTTCTCTATCCTCCCTCTACCGTCTCTCATTCTACTTCAATCTGAAAGCAATTAGAAACTAGTTCCTAACTCTTAGCTTCCTATTCCCATCCTTCTCTCTCTGTCTTATACATAGTTCACCCTATCTATATCCTTAACTCTTTAACTTCGTATCTTATCGATTCTTTGCCTTCTTTTGTTGTGCTCCACAGCCAAGCGTCCCAACGAGCCGTCCGAGTACGACTACGAGACCACAGATTTGGCGCCAATTGGCTTGGAGGGCTACCATCAGCTGCCGCCGGACATCGATCCGGAGGACATACGCAAGGAGGCGGCTCTAGTCATCGCACAGGCCGGCCAGCATCACAGCAAGGCGGCCAACGGGGATAACATACCCACGTTTCGTGTGAAGCAGAAGCAGCGTCAGGGCGCATCGAACAGCGATTCGCAGCGCTTCCATTCACTGCCCACGCGCCGCAAGAAGGGCAAGCCTGTGGCGCGCAGCGTGAGCGACGCGGCGGCAGCCAAGAAACCAGCCAAGCGTCCCTCGATCTTTGGTCTGTTCAGTCGCAAGAGCGACACGAATGTCAGCCAATTGGAGCGAGATCCACGCTTCGAGGACGGACCGCCCGGACGCCGCTTAGTGCGCAGCAAAAGTGATGTTGGCAGCACCCAAAAGGAGTCACGCAACAGCAAAGTGAGCAAGAAGAACGACACGGCGAGCACAGCGGCCAAGCAGCAGCTGAGCCCCATCATTGAGCAGACGCAGCGCGAGGATTTCTTCGAGCAGGACTATTTCCGGGAGCGCGAGCGACGCAAATCGGACGCTGTTACTGTGCGCGAAAAGCATGAGAGCGGCCAGGGCCTGAGTGAGCTGCTCTCACGCAGTCGTTCCAAAGCAGAGGTCGACGGGCCGCTGCTAAAAAGACCATCGGCACTGGGTGCAACTGGCACAGCAACATCAGGTACATCAGGCACATCAATATCGGCGGGCATTCGGGATCGCATCGAGACATTGAAGGCGAAGTCAAGCGAAAATATGCACAGCTCACAGCAGCCGGCGGAGCGTTTGCCCCTCACCAGGGGCCGCACCGTCAATGGCCTGGTGAAGCGACTGTCCATGGAGCGTTTCTCACCACAGCCGGTCATTAGTCAGCCGGCGTTCTCCTACATACGGCCCAACGAGGGCATCACCTACGCTCAGCTTGACCTGAGCGACGAGCCGCAGCAGCCGCAGCGCATTACTGGCCGAGATTCGCGTACGCCTCAGCGTGAATTTCCGCCGCCAAGGCCGCCTAGGGCCAGCGACAGACCATTGCGAAGCTACTCACCCATACAGAATGGCGGTGGCGGTGGCGGAGGAGCAGGAACTCCGTCCAGATTGACCAGCTCGCATTCGCCGTCGCCCTGGCAGCAGCTGAGTCCACGCAATCTCAGCGATGAGGATGAAGGCCTGGGCTTCGAGACACGCAAATTGTATTACGAGGAGGAATTGCCCAAGCAGGAGCGCCGAGCGGAGCCGCCAATTGTGCCCGTCATCAGGAGCGTCAGTCCAGCGCCGTATCTGGACGAGTTGGGCTACAGGCGCGCCCAGCTGGAGAATCGCATATTGACGCGCCGCTTCGGTGAGGTGGCCACACTGGAGCGTCAGCACAACCATAAGCAGGAGCGCGAGAGATTCCGTGAGTATCCGAGCCCGGAGAGGGAAAGGGAACGGGAAAGGGAAAGGGAAAGGGAAAGGGATTTGGTGATCGATGAGAGTTTTCATCGGCCGGCACAGCTGGAGCTGGATGGCAGCAGCAGCATATTGCCAAGAATGGAGAAGAGCTCGCGCTATCGGCACACCAAATACTATGACGATGGTAACGGTGGCATCAAGGAGACCTATGTGCGGGAAACCCAAAAGGATGGCCAGGTGCGTGAGTCGCGGCATCGCGAGAGACTCGGCTCCTCGCCACGCGAGCTCGAGGAGCAGGAGCCGAAGAGCCTGGACTCGCAGCTGACGGTGGGCACGGATCAGTACAGATCCTCGCCAGAGCTGCGCAGCACGGAGCGCGGCCGACTGCAGGACTATTGGCAGAGCAGCCTCAAGCGCGACAAGCTGCAGCAGCGCAGCTTCGACAAGGGCGACTCGGGCATCGAGAATGATTTCCGCAAGGAGTCCTTCAATGGTGACTTGACCACAAGGTAGGTCCACCTCTTCTCTATGAACTATTCCCTACCACTCCCTAGTGTCTTCCTTAGGTGGCGCAAGCGCACGGCCCTCGATGATATGAGGGCTTGCGAGTCGTTCTTGCGCAAGGAGCGCCGCGAGAGCTCCCAGCAGCTGCAGGAGCAGCAGAGACTGCGCCGCGAGCAGAGCTACGTGTATAGGGAGCGCTCCATAGACGATGGCTCGCACTTTGATCCGCATCTGGACAAGTATCCAGTGTCCACGAGCACCTTGCGTCGCCGAGAGCGGGAGCAGAAGCAGCAGCAGCAGCAGCAGCAGCGCGACGATTCGAGCACTTTGAAGCGCAACAAGAAGCTGGGCGGCTTCGAGAAAGTGAAGCAGCTGTTCACTGGCCACGGCGGTGGCGGTGGCGGTGGCGGTGGCGGTGGCAGCAACGGCGGCAGCGGTCGCAGCAGCGGCAGTAATGTCTCCAGCGGCAAAAAAGACACACAGTCACGGCTGACCAATGGCAGCGGCGGCAGCAGCACGCTGAGCCGCCGTGACAAAGATAAGGAGAGGGCCAAGGAGAAGGAGCGCTACATGGTGCGGGAGGAGGAGATGCGTTCACGCTATCGCGAGCATCATCAGGCAGCAGCCGAGGACACCTCACGCGAACCAAAGGTAAGCAAGTCGCACTCTTAATGGCCAAATGATGGCGCTCGTCCCACGCCCCACGCCCCACACAGTTCAATGAACCCCACGAATGGGTCAGATTTGTGGGGCTCTTTGGTCATGGGTTTGGCTATTATTAATTTCGAATTAATCAAGTCTTGCGGCGCTCGCGGTACGTGCGAATTTTGTTTTTTTTTTGTTTTGCAATTTTGATTAGTTTTGATAGGGTATATCAAAGAGCTTGTTTGATTCGATTCATGAAAAGTGAAACGCTTAGAGGGAGCTGAGTCAAGAGTTCTTTCCGAAACTCGACCTCCAACTGTCCTTTGCCAGATTGCGACAGATTTGCTCGGATTTCCTGGTCGGTTGCTGAGTTGGGGCTAGAGCTAAGTGATCTCAGATCATATTCGGATTGATTGGGCTAATTTGATGATGTGTATCATGGCTTGGTTTGGGGCTTACTAATAATATAGATTAGCTAATATATATATATATATAACGAGGCCTTAGGCTAAAGCTTTTGAAGCTTCTATGAGTCTGTGTATCAATTGCTGACTGAAGAAGAAATGCATTGAATCACACAGGTATATCAGCTGATCGGTGAGATGGTTAGATATAATGGGGATATTAGAGATATATACATACTATAGATATATAATATATTAAATATAAATATTTTATTGTATTATATAGTACAGATATATAGTAAATTAATATATAAATGATTATGTACTCAGTGTATACTCATTGCAAAAATTCAACGAAGTTTGTAAGCAATTTCTTGACAGTCAGTAAATCTATCATATCTTATGTATATTTTATATTATATTATATATGTATTTTTATATACATATATATATATATAATATATAATATTTCTTTCTTTATTATTTTCCAAAATTCATTAATTTTCCTGTTTTACACTCGATTATTATTAAACAGCTTAGCATGCAATTTAGTTGATTTCAATAAAAAGTCGTAATTTTTACCTCTAAAGGCGAAAAATATGAGTAGCTATTGTAAGCCTCATTAAATAGATTAAATATGGAATAGAAAAAAAGAATTTGTGCTCTCGGAGCTATTTCAAGTTATATTTTGTGATAAACAATTTTATAGATATTAATATATAAAAAAAAATATATATATATATATATATTGATTTTTAATTATATTATTATTTAAAGATAAAAATAGAAAATATATTTAATGCTCTAAAATATATCTTAAGTAACTGCTATAGTTTATGATAATTATTCCAGTTATTATTATTATCAGATCAGGTTATCAGATAGTAATTATAAATTGATATAGAATTCTAGTTCGTATTGACATGGTTTCATTTTTCTTTCTATATATTTCTCTATAGTTTTTTTTTTTAGAGTATTTCAAGTTCGTATTGGCTTGGTTTCATTTTTCTTTCTATATATTTCTCTATAGTTTTTTTTCTATATATTTATCTAGTTTTTTTCTTAGAGCATTTCAAATTCGCATTGGTTTTATATTATTTTTTTCTATATATTTGTCTATAGTTTTTTTTTTTCATTTCCTTCTTTCTCTATATTTATCTAGTTTTTTTCTTAGAGCATTTCAAGTTCGTATTGGTCTGGTTAACTATTTCATTCTTTCTATATATTTGTATAAAGTATTTTTTTTGTTAAGGCGCCTACTTCCTGCTCACAGTTGCTGTCCAGGTGGGCGTCTGGGCATAGCCGAAAATGGTGCAGTGTTTCGAGTAGACGTCATGTCAGCTGGGGCCACTTAAAATAAGAGAGAGACAGACAGACAAAGAGAGAGAGAGAGAGAGAGAGGCGACAGTTTTGAGGGGCAAATCAAATCGAGTCTAAATCAAGACGTAGCACGCCATAAAGAATGCTTGAAATTGTGTTTAACAACAACAACAACAACAACAACAATAATAATGGCTGGCCAAATAGAGCTGAGAATGCGAAAAGCTGACGAGGCGTCGCTGAGCGTTTAGAGCTAGAACAAAAGCGCGCGAGGCCCACGCAGCAGCTGTCAGTAAGACAAGAAAGCTGACAGCAAGACGACGGCCAACGGGGCGTATGAGAAATTGATTAGGCCACATTGCAAAACGCTCCGGGCCGAAGCTAGCGGCTCTCAGCTACTGGCAATTGTTGAGCAACTGCAGCAACTTGCTGGCGGTGCTGCTTAGCTAATTTGCAATGCTTGAGCGGATTTGTGGGCCTGGCAGACCTTGCCAAGAGGATGTGTTGCCGGCCGCTTCGTTCTAGCGGATGTTGCAACGACACGCATCAACAACGACAGCAAAACAAATTTGCGAAATTCTTCAGCGAATTTCGGTTCGTTAAAAATGAAATCCTGCCGGCAGGCGTGGGCGATACAATGGCCCCAAAGGTGTGTCCCTTAAATCTCTCCCACTCCCCCTCCCTCCCTCCTCTCACTGTGTGTGTCAAAAGGTGTTTGCGTGCCGCTGCGAGACTTTCGAGTGGCACAACGATTTGGACAATATGCGGCTATTATTCATGCTCATGCCCGATGGCCATAAAAATCGCGGCCCAATAAACGTTCCGCACAAGAAATACACATAAAGTTGCCAGCGCATTGAGAGCTTCGAAGATTCTACATGACCAAAAAAAAAAAACAAAATTAATAAAAGAGAAAAATGAAATAAAATAAAATAAAGCCAATAATGCGCTTCGCTAATTTATGGCCGCGACTCGGGGGCCATAAACTAAATTAAGGCGGCATTTGAATATTTGATATTCATTTATTTCCCCCCATTTTAGTGGGTGCGTAAGCGACTCACAGCCAGCCACAGCCACAGCCAGCCGCTGCTGGCTTTGTTGGCTTACTTTTCATTCACATTCCAATGCAAAGTTTTAGTTTCTTAGTTTGTTGCACAGTCACAAATCAAGGCACAAGTGAGCGCAGCTCGAGTCGAGGCGGCTCGACGCAGAGTTACCCTAAGTTTGAGCTAAGCTAAATGCATTAGAGCTGGGATGAGCAGAGCTAAGGAGGAACAAATAGAGGGCGGATGGACGAGCAGAAGGACGGACAGACCAACAGACGGCCAATGAACAGAAGGACGAAAGGACGAACAGGCAAATAGAGGAAAAGAAGTACAAACGGAGAGAGGGAGAGACCAACAGACGGCCAATGGAAGGAAGGACGAAAGGACTAACAGGCTAATAGAGGAAAAGAAGGTCATACGGAAGTACAAACGGAGAGACGGAGAGACCAACAAACGGCGGATGGACGAAGAGAAGGACGTACACAAGGAAGAATGGACAGAAGAAAGATAAACAAGAGGAGGCAAAAATAAAGAGAGAGAGAGAGAGAGAGAGAGAGATGAGAAAAACTGACTGCCAAATATGGTTGCCTTGAGGGAAGGTCAGTCAGACACACAGTCAGCTGATAGACGTAAAAATAGACAGACGAATAGCTGCTCAGATAGACAAGCGGACGGACAGAGCAGAGACAAACGAAAGGCTTGAAACTCGGTCAGACGGACAAACAAGCAGGCGGTTGAATGGACAGATAGAAAGACAAACATATAGACTCAAAGACGGATAGAAGGACGGACAGACAGCTGATGGATACGTGAGTAGACAGACGTACAGAGGGATGAGTAGACAGAGCAGAGGTAAATCTATGGACAGAGCTGCCTGAGGAAAAAACAGGTGCGCGGTTGGACGAATGGCAAGACATACATATAGACTCAAGGACGGACAGAAGGACGGATGGAGCAGTAGACAGTTCGCTTAGCAGAGAGCTGAACCCATGCAGAACAACAAAAACAATATACCCCATAAGAGTCAAGCTCTATAAGCTTAGGGTATACAAATTAAATAAACATAAATAGCCTGCCACATGCAGAGCAGGCATGCAGCAGACTCGACTCGACTCGCTTATGGAGCATAGAGCTACCTGCCTAAAAGGTATAAATATATATATATATATGTAGATAGATATATATACCCTATATATATATATATACCCTATATATACATAAATATGTGCTTATGCTGTATCAACCACAACTGGGCCAAAGTCTCAAAACAAGTTTATTTGCAACGTTAGCTCGCATTGTTGTTGTTGTTGTTGTTGTTGCGCCCCCACAAGCCGCAGTCGGAGCCCCACAGAGCCACACTCATTAGGCAGGGCTCAGGCAAAAGGCCACCTGCTTCAACCTGCTGCCGACCTTTGACCCGTATATATTGAGAACTGTGGCAACTCTGCCAACTCTTGCAGACTATGGACATCTCTATGCGTCGTCGCCTCTCCACGCCGAAGGCTAGTCCCTTGCTGCTGAAGAAGCCGCCCAAGCAAAAGACGACGCTGACCGGCTCAGCATCGACGCCCATCAAGGCGGAGAAGACCAGCTGGTTCAAGTCGCTGGATCGTCGCGCCAAGAGCAATCCCAAGGAGCAGGTAAGTGACCTCTCTCTCTTCTCCCGCTCTCTCCCACTCCCTCGCTGATCAGAATCTTTGTCCACAGCTCAATGTTTCGGTGAATGGACACAGCGAGACCAGCTCCAGCTTGAAGCGCAGCAAGCGCAATACCAGCGCCGCGCCGGCCAAGAACTTGCGCTTCTTTGGCGACACCGACCTGGACTCGAATCCCCCAACCATCTCCAAGGCCAGCAGCATGCCAAGGTGCGTACAGACGGCGATGGAGCGGGAATCAAATTGAAATTGCAATTTTTTCATCCGCTTGCAGACGACGTCCGCAGCTGTCGAAGCACTCGCAGAGCGCGTATCACTTGGACCGCAGTCCGCCGCCGCCAGAGCGCGACTATCGCCAGAGTCTGTCGACGACGACGACGACGACGACGGCGGCGGCGACGACAACGACACGGCAGCGCGCCAGCTCGATGCAGCACCTGGAGCACGGCAGCGACGAGGTGGACTTCCGCAAGCGGCGCCATTACTCGCGGTCGCGCGAGCTGCACGACATCTCGGAGAGTGGCTCGGAGCCGGAGCCCGTGGAGCGGCACAAGCGCGGCACAGCGCAGCGCGCCATGTCGCTCGAGCGCTCCACCGAACTGCCAAAGCGCTACGAGCAGCGGCCGCTGCTGGGGCCGCCCAAGCCGGCGCGCAGTGCCGAGCGTCGAGGACTGACGACGAGTGCAGTCGATGGCGGCTATGGCAAGTAAGTGGGAAGAGAGAGAAAGAGAGGGGGAGAGTGAGAGGGGGAGAGTGAGCGGGGGAGAGTGAACGGGAGAGTGCTTAAATATATTTTCCCCACTTCTACAGAGATCGCTATCCGGCGGAGAGCTCCGGCACTGAGGGCGAGTCGAGCTTGCATAGCCAGCGCAGCGTGGTCTATCTGCACGCCACCACAGTGGGTGATATACCACAGCCATACAATCTGCGTCGGCGCTCCATGTCGCGCGACGATCTGCGCCGAGGCGGGGCAGCTGGGGCCGCTGCTGGCGGCAAGCCGCCGCTGCAGCCGATGACGCGCACCGTGTCGCGCTCAGTGTCCATGCTGGCGCCCTGGAAGCCCAAGCACATCAGCGAGGGCTACGAGATCAACTACTCGCAGGAGCAGAACAAGCGCGTAGGTGTTACCTCTCGAGCAGCTCAATGAATGTGGGGTATATTGGTTCTGAGCACTGAATTCGTTTCTCTTGCAGATCTCGACGCTGCCGAGGAAGCCGCCGCCGCACAATGGCGCCACCAGCGCCAGCACGCTGAGCCGGCTGGGCCGCAGCAAGCAGGAGGCGACGTCCAATCGACGCCACAATGGCTACTCCGTGGATGAGCGTCCGGCGCCCTCGCGCTCGCTGCTTTCGGCATCGAATTTACGCACAGCCAAGGCAAAGTGAGCGGGCCGTGGGCATAGGTGACCAGATCAGACCAGGCCAGGTGCTGCCGTTTATATTTAACTACACCTAGTTGCTAATCGTAATCCGAATCGAAACATATTTCTAATCAAACGCAAAGCCCGCTTGAGCCGCAGGCTGCAGAGCAACGGCGACAAGCGGCACTTAGTTCATTAAGGACTCTTAACCCTTGTTGCAATTCTCGTCATATTGTAAATGTGTACGTATATACATATATATACATATATACATATATATACATATATATATTTTATATATATTTTTAATAAAAACACCTTTAACTTAGCTAAGACAATCAACCATGTTTCCTAACTGCAGCGCAATGGAGTTAAAACTTTAGCCGAGACACGCACCATACATTTTCTGCTCTCCACTTGTCGAGCAACTTCTACTCGAATTGTAGCCGAGACACATTATACAACACCCAACACCAACTCTAACTCCCCTACTTTCGACAAAAACTAACAATTATACTCATGCTGTAGCCGTGACAAAAACCCTTAATTCAGCAATGTATGCTGGCTATCCACTTGAAGTTTCTCAACTTAATTTACGAGTTAATTAATTTATTTAGTGCTAATTGAGCTATTTACCAGTCTGAAGCCCTTTAATTGCTTCGACAATGGTATAATTTTCTCATTCTACCTAACTCTAATCAAGACACAGACTCACATATAGTAATTCGAAAATTGAGCTACACTAATCGCTTCTCTACATACACTAATTCAGCAACCAAGTTATAGTCTTGACACTAACCTCAGTACTACTTCGAACTACTTTCAGTATAACTGAATAACTCACCACTCTAATCACAAAACCAAACCATTTAATAGAAACTCAATGCTACCCAAACTGTAGCAAAGATATAAACCTTAATAGGTTGTCAATGTTTTCTATAACTCTCCACATTTTTCAACGACAGCTACTCAAACATTATTCGAGACACGCACCCCAACGAGATTCCCTGCATTTCTGGAGCTGCGGATTTGCTTTCCTCTCGGCCGCCGACAGCTCAACAAATAAATGATTTCTTTACGCAACTAATAAATTATTCGCAGCTTCTGGCTTGCTCGCGCCCTTGCACCCCCGCTGCCGCACTCTTAGGTTTTAGCTTGTGTCAACAGGCTACTGACAGTTCCTGCTCCACAGCATATTTCCGCTGCAGCCTTCAACACTTCGGCTGCTGTTGCATTTTCAAGGATAATTGCGAAAAATACAGCTGCAGAAGTTTTTCTTTAAGACGCTGCGACTCCAGACTCCAGTCAGCCAGCCAGCCGGCCAGCCAAGCTGAGGAAGTTGCTGCGCTGTGGCCGTGGTATTTCAAAGTTCAGCAATAAATTTATAGCCCAGCTTTTTGGCCACTCTCTGCGCCCTGCGTTTCAGCATTTGCAATCAGCAAGTGAAGCTGGCCCAAATATGCAAGCAACATAAGAAAAAAAGCAAACAAGCAAAAGTCGATTAGCCTGGGAGCTACCCTGTATAGTTGAAGATCGTTTTTTTTAGAATTTTATCAACAATTTTATGTTTACTTTGAATAAACAATATAAAATAGAAAAATATATAAATAAAATGACATAAAAAAAATTCAAATTATTAAAAATAAAAAATGTGAAAATATTATTGAAAAAGAAAAAAAAATTATATATATATAATTATTAAAATACATGATATAAATAGATTAAATGACCAAAAAAAATTTAAATAATTAAAAATAAAAAATATATTGAAAAAAAATATATATATATAAATAAATAAATATATAAATATATATATATATATATATATATATATATATATATATATATATATATATATATATATATATATATATATATATATATATATATATATATTTATATATTTATATATTTATTTATTTATTTATTTATATATATATTTATTTATTTAAATAAATTTAGTCTTAAGTCTTAAAAATAAATTAAAAATATTGCAAAAAAAAAACGTTCATATTGAGCATACCCCTTAGTGCTTTAGGTGCTTGTCTAGGGTATTCGCTGAAAACAGTAAACAAGAAGTAATGAAAAAAGTGTTAGAATACTTGCTCGAAGAGTCAGTTTAATTTATTTAGCCCTCGATCGGCCCCAGTCCCAGTCCCAGTCCCAGCTACGATTATGGATAAAAATTGGCGTTAATTTCCATTTAATTAACAGCCAAAGTTGAAGTTAGCCACGCCCATGTGTCCCACACCAACGCCCAGTGACCTGCGACCTGTGTGTGTTGACAGCGTAACACGCAGAGCGCAATTCGTTTACATTTTTTATTACACCTCGAAGACAATCAGTCAACGCGTGGAAGTGCAGTTATTAATTAATCGCAGGTGCGACCCCTGCGAGAATATGCAATTATCCTAAGTAATTGAATGCACTCCACAGCGCGTGCAGCTGACAAGTGATTAACAGACAGATACATCAGGCACACACAAATATATATATACTGATATATTCATATATATCTTGATTTCAGGCAACTAATCGAACGTGAATCAATTTGCAATTTGCAATTTGCAATCGAATATTCAATTCTCAAATATTCCATTTATGTTCTTCAGCGATGAGCAGCTAAATACAATCTCCACATAATTAACATAGACCAGAAGAATTCGTTTGGCTTTGCGTATTACCTGCACATATTTATATATAATGTGTAAGTATGTATCAAATCCGGCTAATTATAGCTTAGGCATCCATTGATGGCTTCGACATGGAACTCACTTAGGCCTCGATGTACACTTGAAGAAAAGTTGGAGCATTGTTGGAGCAGAATTGTTATTATCATGATTCAATATTTATCCATGAATAATTATTTAAATAATTATATATATAAATAAATTATATATATATATTTATATATAATTAATAAGTAATGATTAATAATTCATTATGGATAATTTATAATAAATTATGAATATTGAATAATAGCTCTTTTGCTATAAGATATAAATATAAATATAAATATAAATATAAATATATATATATATATATATATATATATATATATATATATATATATATATATATATATATATATATATATATATATATATATATATATATATATATATTTATTTATATACTTTAAGCATCATCATTATCATTTTATTTCTTGTATTTATTAATAACATTATTTAAATAATGCTATTAAAAATCATTCATAATGATAATCATTCATATTCTATTTAATTCTTTTTATAAATATATATTTAAAATACAATATAAAAAATAATATTTTTTATTTTAAATAAATTATTATTTGCATAATAATTAATATCATATTGCATTTTTACATAATAATGATATATATATATATATATATATATATATATATATAAATGTGTTAAAAATCTATAATTAAATTAATTATAATATTATATAAAAAAAGAAAATAAATTTAAAATTTATTTATAAATATTCTTATTCTTAAAAATTGCATTAAAATTATCAAAAATAATTATTAATTAATATTATTAACTATTTAAATACTTACACAGCAGATGAGGAGGAAGCACTGCCCGACCAAGCGCCACCGAATCTGGAATGATACTGAAGCAGGGCCGCAGCAGACTCGCTTTTAAAGCAGCAGCAGCCGGTCTGGCTGCAGTCTTGAGCCTTTCTCTGAGTTCGTTTCCTCTAATTTCCGGCTCAATCTTACTGAGTGCCAAATAGTATTTTTTAATTTAAAAAAAATACTGCTGCACACAAAAGCATAGCTTGAGCTTTCTACTACTTATTATTCGATAGAAATGTATTATAAAATATAAATTATAATTTATGTTAGTGATAAAATTCATATTGATTTAAATTGCAGCACAATGACAATGGCTGCTCTTCAAGAATTATTATTATTATTAACAATGAGCAACGAATATTGTTAGGCAGCCAAATTTGGCTAATATTAAATAGAGTCGACTATACAAACTTAATTAATTTACGGTAATGATCATTAGATCATCAGATGTAAAATAAAATGCCTAGTTAAATTATACAGAGTATCTTTCGGTCGTGCACACATGCTCTGCTCAAATATTTGAGTAATATTTTTAATAGCAGACAAAATTTTATTTAAGATAAATAAATACTTTAATAATCTTATTAGACGTTCTTTGCATTCTTTGCAATCATTCTTATTGGACTTATGTTGGCTCTTATTTGAATTGCTTTTTAGCTTCTTTAATGTATGCTAATTCCTATTTTAGGTATTTTCTCGTCGAGTAAATTTCTATTTTTTGCATTTAAAACTTTTGTTTAAAAATATTTCAATCTAAAAGGTATTTCATATGCTATCTGTGAGTGCTTCACTCTCTCTCCTTATCTCTCTCTCACTCACTCACTCACTGTCCCTGCTCTAGTGTCTATGTATGCTCTGGCCAATAGATTTCCATCATTGAGTTTGCAATTCCAGCCACGTAATTGAAACTCTTGATTTTTCCAATTAATTAAATGGCATTGTCCGTCGCTTCTGTCCAACTGGTGGACATTAAGGAGCGGCCATGGCAGCTGCCAGTGGGCGTGGCAGTGGCCATAGACGCTCACTGGCTCACTGGCTCACCGTAGATTGTTCATTTTAATTAGCTAAATATTTCTGCATGTCCATCAACACCTTCACACACTGGGATGTGTTTTATTCAAATTTATTGAAATAATCATTTAAATTGTAAATAATTTAAATGGCAAAGAAGTTCATTGGAGCGTTAATAAATATGCATAAATATGCAAATTGTGAATTAACAAATATTAACTATTTGTCTAGCATTATGATTTATGCTGGGCATAACAATGCACACACACACACACACATATAAAAATATATTTAAATATAATAAAAATAAATAAATCGAACTGCCAATAAAAATACAATAAATTTATGCATATTTGCTGAATGTGGCATTTGCCACAGGCTGCGCCATAAACATATTTTAAACTCTTTATATATCAATTGATGGGCTTTAATTTGTCTAGGAAAATAATGCTCTGACAATTATGGCTTAAATGTGTCAATAATAATGGAAACATTGACAAATTGCCAGTCACATGGACAAATTGGCTCAGGTATCCAATGGCAACAGTGCCACACATACACACACACACACAACCACACACACATACAAGTGTCCCAGCATCCTCCATTTTCTCTGTCGCTTTGGTAATTAAGAGTATTTTAGTTAGAATTAATGTATTCTGGACTTGCAAACAAATGGCTCCAGCAGCAGCTCCTGAGAAACAGTTTGTTATTTGAGTCGCTTTGCAGCCCAGCCGGAGAATGTTGGCATTCGAGGTTTGACCGAGCGATGTGAATGCGGTTCGTTCCACAAGCCAGAAGGATGCAGCTGTAACAAGCTTTCTATACCTCCCTCCCGTTCTGTCCTTCTCAAACACATACAAACACGCACACGCACATTCATGCATAGCGTAATAATTTCAATTTGGCACTGTGCAAATATTTGCGTTTGCATTTGCATAAATTGGTTTTAAAGTCGCCCGCCCGTTGTTAAACTGTGTAAATAATTAATTCTCTTTTTTTTTTTTTTTGGTTTTTTACTGCAGCAAAGCTAAAAGAGAAGCCCAACAATAATGTTAACATTCACATATGCATAAATAAGCACAGATTAATTACAGTTGCTGGCTTAACATTTCCTGTATAGTGAATGATAAGGCAGGAGGCTGTTATTTAACAGAGAGAGACTTGAAAGGCACCCATGATTGCCAACACGACCTGCTCGCTCGCACGCATACATATGTACTTTGTTTGAGCTGCAGAAGAATATGAAATGTTTATGTATTTAGCATAATAGCAAAGGAGACCACACGTTCTCCCGCTCGCACTTGTTGTCTTCATGATCTGTTTCACTTGCTTAGACTTTTGGCATTTCTTTTGCTATGAACTTCACCACGGTCGCGTCAGTCAGTGTAACGCGGCTAAGCGGTCAGTTGAAAAAAGTAGTTGTAAATGTGCTCGCGAGTACAACTTTATTTGAGCGATCATTTTAATAAACTAGTAATTCTGATTGCTTAAAGCACAAATTGTGAATTAATATGGATAATATAGAAATTGCACCCATGCATAATTATATATGAGTGTCAGGCATAAATGACGATTGGCTCGCTCGCACACGTAGTTTGCTTGAGCTGCAGAAGAATATGAAATACATAGCAAAGGAGTGAGACCATACGTTTTGCCGCTCGCACTGGTTGCCTTTATGATCTGCATCATTTGCTTAGATTGCTTGCATTTTTTTTTGCTATGAACTTCACCACGGTCGCGTCAGTCTGTGTAACGCGAAGAAGCGAGTCAAGAAGCGAGTCAGCGAAATATGTTCGCGAGTTCGGCTTTATTTAAGTATAATACATATTGTGCGGTTGTTATAATAAATAAGCATTTCGAATTGTTTAAAGCAGAAATAGTGAATAGTGAATAATATTATAACTTATGTACACGAACAAACACTCAAATTTACATGCTTGCATGTTTGTTTGTATGGATATGGGATAGGACTTAACGCAGCAAGAGACAAGCAAGAGAGTTCATAGGCAAGACAGTGTGGTGTGTTCGTGTGTAAGATACCAGGAATAACTGTATATGACCGCTACAATAATTGGAATGTTTGTCGCTCGTACATGCTTACCACATTCCTTGAGCTGCAAAGCTGCATTGCTTCATTTTGGCTCTCCCTTTGCTTGCCTTTGCTATTAAGTTCTCCTCGCATAGCGGGAAAACGAGACAGTTGAAAAGAGATGGAGTTAGTGATTGTGAAGTGCAGCGAAATTTGTGTATTATGAGTGGTGAGTAATTGCCTAAAATATATAATACTTTTTTTTTTTAATTCTCTGGAATTATCTACCACACAACAAGTATGAATACATTTATATTTGCCCTAAAAATACGTATGTGTGTGTGTGTGCATATAAATATGTATATACATTTGTGTATATATTTTGCACTCAGCCCAAGGGCTTTGCTCATTTATCAATTAACTAAGGCGAAAATCACAACTAGAGCCCTTTCTTAAGAAAAGAAGTAGACAAAACATGTGTTGGATAGGGTGTAGGATAGGGTATTGGGAAAGGGGCGTAGCCAATTAATTTTCGCTTTGCGAAAGATGTGCGAACAAAACAGAAAGTTGATTAACGGCAATTGAAGCAGCACCAACACAATCAACATATTCTCTCTCTCCCGCTTACTCTCTTTCTGCTCTTTAGGCACACTTCATAGGCAAATGCCGTTACATAGAATTTAATGGCAAAGCGATAAAAATGGCGAAAATACAAAACATGCTTATGTAATGGCTACTGCTGCTGCTGCTGCTGCTGCTACTGTTGTTGTCCTGTGTGCTGCTTGCTTTGTGCTTTATGCGTCCTTTATCCTGACTGTAGGCAGCAGGACCCCTAGTCGAGACGCGGCTGCTAATTAATCATCGACGTTTATCCGACTTGATGCAGAACTAAACAAATCGTTTCAAATTATTAAAATCATTTATAATGCGAGCCGAGCCACGCAAGCACGCTGGATAAGCGAGAGGGTTTGAGAAGCGAAATTGGGACTGGCACTGGGACAGGGAATGGGTGTGGGTGTGAGTGGGAGTGGGAGAGGGTGCAGCATGTGAGTGCTTCATGATGGAGGATGAAGGATGTGCTGCGTGCGTTTGGCGCCTGGCGCCAGCTCCAAAGATGCCCACGTCCAACTCGCAATCCTAGTCACAGTTGTAGTTGGAATCAGAGTCAGAGTCGGAGTCTGTGTGATGCTGCTGCTGCTGCTGCTGCTGCCAACATAAATCAGTCGTACATATTAACCTCGCTAGCGAGCAACTGGCCACAGTTTCGACTGTGTTCTGTATGTTTGTTGTGGATTGTTCGGTTAGACGTGTGCTTATATGTCGGCGTGACCAATTAAAGAACAACAAGTATTATACTTTAATACCCTAACAATAGAACATGTTATGCACATAAACATAAACTAAAATGGCCTTAATTTCATCAAAATTCAGTTCAAATATTCTAAAAACTTAAGTTACATAAAATGTAACTTGGCCTAAATTTTTTTCATAGACTCATTTGCCAAATTATATAATTAAAAATATATATATACTGGAATAGAGTATCTGATCGTTATTATTCCAGCGGCTTAAGTTTCGCTTTCTATGTTATCTATGTGCTTTGCCCTTACAAGCGCCGCATTTGCCATATTTTGTCTCGCATTCGCTACGCCTTCCATTTCCTGCTCCGCTGGCTCATTATTCGTACATTCTGTAGGAGCAGCCGTCAGGATGGGCGGGTGGGTGCCAGTGACAGGAGCCGAGTTGCTCGCATATTTCTCGCAGTCAGCTTATCTCAAAGGCGCTGACAGCCAGCAATGAGGCGCGCATACATACAGCAGCAGCAGCAGCAGCAGCAAGGACATCTCGGTCAAAATAAATTATGTGCTCCGCGCGTCCAGCAAAACGTAAACAAAATTTTTGTGGATTGCCGGCGGGTGGTTCAGGAGCAGGAGCAGGAGCAGACAGAGAGGCGCAGAGACATTGACCGTGGTCAGGAATAGCCAGGCAATAGCCATGCAAGGCATTTTCGAAAGGCCAACCCAGTTTGCTTTAAGCAAATCAATTAAAGTAAATATAGAGTTACATGTATTTGATATATATATATATATATATATATATATATATATTTATATATTGTATACGGATATTTTTTAAAAGCCTTTAATATTTGCGCATATTTACTGTGGTTTTGCTTTGTTGTTTGTAATTTTTTTCTGCATTTTCTTTTTTCACTTTTTGTTTTTGTTTTTTTTTTTTTGCGCAGCTGCAAGCAGCGGCAGTAAATACAAAAATAAATAAAACGCAAAGCAAATGAAATAAATGTATAAATTATTATAGTTGTCAGGCCGGATTGGCCATCGAGCAGGAGTCTCGATATGGCAGTTTAAGGCATATTTATTTATGTTTCCAATGATTCCGGTTTGCCAGGCAAACCACACAGTACACAGTAACCAGAATTCTGTGTGGTGTATGTGTGTGTGTGTTTGTGTGAAACAACTGCTCACAGTTGCTATTGAAAACTAATTTGCGGTGCACAGAGCCATATCCTTGGCCAGGCTGCTGCATATTTGCACCTGCAGGTCCTAATGGAGCATCGAGTGTGGCTGGCAAGCCTGGCCAAGATTAAACTCTATGCACATTTGCTGCAAAACTGTTAGCAGCGCGACAGCCAACAAGTTGGAGAATAATGATTGAAGGCGAGGGGGGCGTGGCAAGGATATAAATCAGAAGCACATACATACATAACCGCTGCTGTTGCTGCTTGTGCTGTCTGTGCGGCAGGACTTGTAGAGCCATTGATGCCGTTTCTGCTCCAGCGATTTTTCCAATCAAATGAATGCAAAAGTCTAGCCAAAGATCACAGGCGGAGACGGCCTGGTCAAGATAGCTCGATGGCTTAACTACACTCGCCAAAATAGACTGACAATTTCTAGTTTAGATAACGCAAATAAATAAAATTTTATGAAATTATGCAAGAAAATATTTGAAGGCCAATATGAAGTGAAGACGATTGTTTGACAATTAAATTTGATATAGTTTTTCCTCAATATCTCTTGTGATTATGTTTACATTTGATACAACCATTTTCTCAGAGTGTATACACACACCACTGCACTCGCAGACACATACACACATTGAACAAAAAGTGGCAATGGCCAACATATTTGAAAAGTTTCCAAATCACGCCTCAAAGACAGCTTGAAAGCCAGCCTGACTGCAAATATTTCTCAATGAATGTGTGCCACACACACACACACACACACACACACAGAGAGCGACAAGTGCAAACATGGCTTAATAACTCATTCGAGTGTGCGTGTGTGTGTGTGAGAGTGTGCGGCGACTTTTGCATGGCTGGCTGAGCTTTGCCTCCATCTCCAGCTCCATCTGCGTGGCCAAAGTGTCAATTTGAAGTGGAGCTGTTGACTCGCACTCATTAAATAAAAGATTGCATGTTTTCAGCCCTTTGTCCGGGGACCTTCTATTCAGCTAATCCCAAACAGTTGGCCAGTGCCAAACAGTCCTCCGAGAACATTTTAGAGCTGACTTTTTGTATTGTCTGCGACACATGTAAGTTACTAAAGAATATATATATATATTTATAATATATATATATATATATATATATATATATCATATCTGCATTTCGTAGATGTGGCCTCTGTCGCTGTCGAGTCAACTATCGAGTCAACTGCCACATACTAAATTTAAGCTACGAATAACTTTTGCTATTGATATAAATGTGAAAATGTTTGTGGTTACACCGTGAGAAAAGAGAGTTCATATTGCAATCAAATATGCAAGGGAAATGTATAAAATTATTATATGAAATTCTCTCAAAACCCAAGTATAAGCTGCAAGATTAAGTTCTATATATACTAATTGTGAGGCTCACAAATTTTTGGTCAGTGTATTTTGGTTCAGTAACAATAAAAACTCGATGCTCAGCTTGGTCTGTCTTCCATTTTATTAATATGGCAACGCATTTGACAGTTGCATGTTCTCAACTGTGCTTTGGGTCTTCTTTAGCAGTTACCCATCTCAATTGCCACGCCCCTTTTGTAGGTTGCATTAAATGTAACCTGCTGAAAAGTCATGTGCACCAAATTGTGGCAAGTAGTCATGTAGCCTTTGCATCGGCTGATGATGATGATGATGTCTGACCTCCACACGTTTGGCATTTTCTTTATATAACCTCACGCCTTCTCTCTCTATCACTCTGCCTCCCTCTCTCTGTCTCAATCCCTTACGCTCTTTCCCTTCTGGCCCTGCTTTTGTTGCATTGTTTTTTGCTCTTTGGCAAGATGCAATCTAGCAGACAAGCTGCGCTTCGTCCTTTGGCTGAAGTGGAATCTGTTGCAGCTTTATCTGCATAGTGGGTGCTCGCATGTGTATGTGTGTGTGTGTGTGTATGTGTGTGTTTATGTTTGTGTATGTAAGCGATGTTTAAGTGTCGGTAAAACTTTATAATGTGTGTTACAACAAACAACACGCAGCCATCCACAAACACACACACGCACACATACATAGGCACACACGTTTAAGGGCAGCTGCTTTCTCGTTTATTCTCTTGGCGAGTTTTGTTTGTAGCTGTTGTAATTTTCATTACATTTCTCTCGCTTGCTTGCTTACTTGCTTGTTGTTGTTGTTGTTGCTTTTGATTTTTGTTAATTATATGTGCTGTGGATGTGTGTGCGTGAGTGCGGTTATGTCTCTTGCTTGTTGCCTACTTTCCGTTGTGTCATTAATTTCAACTGCTTTAAATTTATGCATGCCACAAATTGCCTGCTGCTTGGCCCATAAATACTATACACTAAATGCTAAAGTTCTCACACATACGCACCCACACGTGCAAAGAGACAGCTCATATATTCATTGGTCCAACACCTTTGGCTTCTGTCTTATTATTGTGTTGGCAGACTCCTTGCTCTGGCTTCTGCGGCAAAAACTATGTTCGCATTTTGATTTTTGAAATCATGTTGAAATACATAATTTGCCAGCAATTGTTTAACTTGCCACACACGCACACTACTACACCACTAGCTGCTTCTAATTTCCATGTGTTGTCTCATTAATATTCATGGAACTCTCTCAGTGCACGCCTCTGCAGGCCTAGCCGAGCCGAGTCTAGCCGAGCTGCAGAAAAAGCAGCCGCAAATTTGCATAAATTTTGAGTTTGAGCTTCAGTTAGTTGATATGCGGTTAAGGGTTTGGCTCACTTATTTTTTTTTTTTTTTTTGGCAGTAGCTACAGCAACAGCAGCAGCAGCAGCAGCTGTTTTATTCTATGAATTTATCAGTTCAATTTCGTATTAAATTTTCTGTGGCAAATGCATTAAAAAGTTTTTCGCGTTGCCGCAAAACAAGAACGAAAAAAAAGTAGATGAAAATGTGCACACAAATTCGTTTTGAAATGAATTTATAAATTTATGGCTGCATTTTACAACGACAGCAGCCGCAACAACAGCACCAGCAACAGCAACAGCAACGACAACGACAACGAGCGACGGAAACAATAATCAATTATTGGTTAAAATCAACTCAACGGGATTATTGAGTTATAAATGATTCATAAAATTTGTTGCGGCACCTGTTAGCAGTCGGTGCCTCCCCGTTCCACGTACTGGCTTTTGCGGTTTCCACTGATAAATGCTGCAAATAAAATGCGGCATCAACACCAACAACAACAGCAGGGGCAGTAGCATCAGCAGCATCAGCAGCTGGGCTCTAATTAAATTTTGTGGCATTGCCACAAAAGCTGACCATAAATAGCCAAAGCAGTTTGGCAAACATACATATATAAATATATATAGATATAAGGAAGCGTTTATGGTACTCATTAAAGGCATGCCACATGCGTGGCAATGGACTGTTGCAATTGCTTAAAGCCTGGCAAACAATGGCAGTAACAGTAGCAGTAGCAGTAGTAGTAGGAGCAGCTCTCACATATTACGCATACGTCACGTGTTGCATAAGGTGCACTCATGTTACGGCTTTGACTGTTGACTGTTCGGTCACTGCACACAGCAGTAAGGAAAATAAAAAGAATTAAATGGAATAAAAACGCAATTAAAAATAAAAACTATAAAATATATACACATACATACACAGACACAAATACATATATGTATATGTATATATGTGTATAGACAATAACAACAATGGCACATGGGATACTTGCAGCCCGTTGGCAAGTTGATGGCTGGCTGCTGGCTGCTGTCGCCGGTGGCCCGGACTCAACTCAATTTGTTCATTTAACTGCTTTTATTTTTATTATATTTACATTTGCTTCACGCTTCTGCCTGCCAGCACGCTCCGCAGATAATTACGACAATAATAAGGACACATTGTCCCCGTTGTCTGTCAGCAGGACACAGCACACAGGATGCTGGACCCAACATACTGACAGTTGCTGTTGCTGCTGCTGCTGCTGCTGCTACTGCTGCTACTGCTGTCCACTGCATCTCTTTGCTTTCGCTTTTTGCCTTGCAACATGCGCGGCAAACTTGCTGCAAATTGTACAACAAATTGCTTTTGGTCAATGCCAGCGAAGGCAACTCGTGCATCTTGTTGGCCCCCAAAAAAAAAAAGAAGAGAAACCCATTTAAGTCAAAAAATGCTTAAGCTTAAAGCTATTTACTTACTAAAGGCGTGGAGCTACTAACTCGATTGACTGATTGTGGCTAAAGAAAAAGAAAAAATTATATTTATAGTATAGACAATTTTAAAAATACTTAAAGCTGATACAAATTAGAAATGATAGTAAATTAGACTTATGCTTAGTCAGACTCTATATAAAAAAAAATAAATTAAGAGGAAATCATTTGTATGATTTCATTTCAGTTTTAATTATAACTATATACATTATTTTCTTTTTATGATTACATGATCTTACTGTGTAAATTCCCGAATTTAAAGCAAAATATTTATTTTGGAATATATTATATATTAAGTTAAAACATTAAATTTATTTTTATTTTTATTTATTTGCAGTTTTGACATCGAGAGAAGAATAATTTGTAAAGGATTCAAACGGACATAAGCTGCAGATTCTAAATTAAATACTGTAAGTTTTATGTTGATATTTTTTGCAAATTTTTATATATTCTAAAAAAATTAAAAGTAAAAGTTTACCTCCAAAGCTTAAAGTAAAGACAAACTGATTGAATTAAGCACATAAATTTTATCCAGACTTTGTCAAATGGACAAATAGACAAGTGAAAGTCTAGCAAAGAGCATATGTCTAGCATAAAGAATTTTCATGGCAACTATCAGCTTATACAGTTCAGTACTTGGACAAGAGTTAGACTTGAATGAAGTTAAAGAACTCTTTGTTTTATTTCATTTTTTTTTTTGACGATTGTTTGCTGGCAGGAAACAGCCGCCACGTCAAGTTATTCAAACGTGGCAAAGACTGAAGCGCTGCAAGAAACTTCTCAAACTGTGCGCGAATAAGAAATATTTTGATGGCGTTGGTGGCTTTTTCTTGGGTGGCTTGGCAAATGAAATCACATGAAAGCACATTACACATACTTTATCTGACAATGCAATGCAGCTGAAACGGCAAATGGCAAAATGCACGGCACGTCAATCCGAACGTGGCATACCCTACCATATGCTGAATTTTCGCTGCTCAGCATTTTCGCTACGCAGCGAGCATAAAAAAAAACTTTACAACTTTTCCTCGTCCTCGTTCTTTGTTTCTTGTGCTTTTCATATTAAATAAAGCAAATTTGTAGCATGTTCTGCTCTGGGCTGGGCGCTCTGCCAATGTTGAAGGTTATTGCTATTCCGTCTGTCGTTTCCATAAATTTCATTGTCTGCACGCACGCTCACACCCACACAGACGCAGTGGGTGCTGTGTGCAAGTGGCTGCATGTGCATAAGAAATGCGCTCAATACTCATATGATATGAGGTAATATACAAATTGAAATTTGCGCAAACAAGACGTGAGATGCACGTAAACACACCGACACCGACGCACACATTGACTGAGAGACAAACGCACCCAGCTGCTTGGCTATATCCTGTTTGCGCCATTAAAATGGGTCGAATTTGTAGGAATTAATATTGAAATTATTTATACTCTGTAGTGTGTATAGGGCACTCGAATTCTTGCTTACATGAATTATGTAAGTATGATAAGTATTGCCTTATCCTGAGAATGACCAAGTATTTCCCTCTCACTCTCTCTCTCTCTCTCTCTCTCTCAGGTGTTGCCCATTGGACTTTTAGTATAGAGTATCTGTCCGTCATTCACTGTTCACTTCCATTGGCTAGTGCAATAAGTAGGTAAATAAAGTATATGCAACGTAGAACGCAAACAACTAAGTATATTTCAGTTCATGTGTGTTTGTCTGCATTAAATTCTCTATTTTTCTCTTTGTCTGCCTCACTGTTTGTTACTCGTTCTCTCTCTCTCTCACTCTCTCTCTCTCTCTGTCTGTCTCACTGTTTGTTTGCCTGCAATCAATTGGCTCTCTGCAATGGGTATCTAATAGTTAGATACGCTCAGCTTGTGCTTGCCTAAGTAGGAAGATCAAGTATACGCCACGTCCGAGTAGGACAATTCAGTATATTTATATTATGACTGTTTCACTGCTGCAAATTCTCTTCCACTCTCCACTTCTCTCTACGCGCCTGAGCTGCTGGCAACCTCGACTGTCCATTGCGCCAGTTTCAGTTGTTATTCTTATCTTTGCACCGTTATATTTGGCTGTATTATTATTTGTCTGCCTTTTGTAATGTCAAAACGCGCTGTCAAAACAAATGCTTAACAATTTTTCAGCGCCCATTCGCGGCATCTTCATCTTGAGTCTGTCTCCGAATTGTTGCCGTCGTTGTTGTTGCTGACAGTTGACAGTTGACAGTTGTCATCCTCATTGTGATCGTCATCATTGTCATCATCGATGGCATAAATAAGAGATATGCCTGATTATACCAGCCAGCAGAAGGGTTGTCTCTCTCTCTCTCCCTCTCACTTTGATAAATGAGAGACGACAATGAATTATATTGTTTATACAAATTACTTTATTGGCACACAGCGTCGCCTTCAAGGAAATTATATGAATAGAATGATTTATGGTTATCTGCAGGCGGCCATCCACTTAGACTCAATACCCACGCGCTTGCTTGTCGTGTGCTTTAAAATGTTGCACACACACACACACACATACACACATACACATTCTGTTGCTCAATGCAGAATGCGACAAAAGCCACGCAACAGCAGCTCTGCTCTTGTTCCCTGATATCCATATCCTCTTTTTCTCTACCCGCTATCAGCTCTCACAGATGCGGAGGCATGCGCGGCTTACCAACCAGTGGCAATTAGCAGCATCATGAAGCTGTCTGAAATATCAACACACACACACACACACACATAGACATGGAGAGCAGCACGCTTCGAGCGCTTTTCAGCAGTAAGTAAGCAAAGCGAGCTGCCTGCTGCCTGCTGCCTGCTGCCTCTTTGCTTGCTCCCTTCAAACATAGCCTAATCGTTGTGGCACGCTGTGGGCTGCTGTCTAGGCAGACGCTGGCCCATATTTATGAACTTATTTGCTTTAAAATAAATATTGCTGCACCACCACAAGGGGCTGGTATGGCCAGCTTAAGGGATTTGGCGCTAAAAAAGGGTTTTTTACTTATAAATTGAAATAAAGCGTAAAGTATGCTGTGGCATGGCGTGGCGTGGCATGGCATGCCAGCCGTGCGCCAGACAGTTGTCGATGTGTTGTTCGGCGTTTGTGCATTTCCTAAGCAGCTTACTGTTTATGAGCCGCTTTTCAACACCATCAACCATGTGCGACTAGAGCTTATATGGGCCAGCCCAGTTGTTGCCTGAAAGTCGCAGAACTTGTAAGCAAAGCGCGAAAGTAAAAGCGTGCTGCAGCTGCTGCTGTTGCTGTTGTTGTTGTTGTTGCCAGCCGTTGTTCTTGCTGTTGCCAGCTACTTTGGCGAACAGTTGTGGGCAAAAGTGTTGCGAAATGCCTGAAATGTGTCGCCATTTGTAGTTGTTGCACTTGCTGCAACGTCGATTGCAACTTCGACTTGTGTGCAACTTGCAACGGCAGCGAAAACATTTTGGCAAAAACTTTGCGCAATGTGGCAGGCGGCACCTCAAAGCTGGAGTCAGAGCCAGAGTCAGAGTTAGAGCCAGAGTCAGAGCCTGCCAGATACAAAATGCTCTTTTGTGGAAAACAAACAACAAACAGCCGAGAAGCACTAGAAGGAGAAAGCAAGTTAACCGTACGAACTCGGGGAGCACACGTTTCATGCATTTTCACTTTGTAAAACATTTCTGATATGTACGTGATGGTTGCTTGTACGATAAGGGGTATCTGGTGGCATAAAGGGCAACCGAAACTAGTTTTGCTGTTGCTAGCACAAAATTCTATTTAAAGTTTGATTAGACGCACACACACACACAGCCAAACACCCACGCAAATAATTAAGCAGCAAACTTTTGTTGTTTGCTCTGCAGATAAATTGACGGGGCACACCTGGCGTATGCGTAGTGCGGCGCCGCATTAGCCAAAACTTTGACATTTGCTTGCATTAATTAAAATAAATAATTCAATTATGTTGCAATGCAATGGAAAAACAACCTGTTGCTCTGCATACGAAACACAAAACACAAATCAAATTCAAGTTGAACTGCAGAGAAAACAGGCGCTCAGTGGGTCAGGCGACTGCTCATAATTTCTACAGCAGCTCGTGACTACAGACGTCGCATGCACTTGGCGAAAAAGAGCTTAGAGTTTAACATAAATATAAATAAAAATTAATATAAATATTATATTAATAATATATATAATAATATTATATTAATAATAGTAATATATAATATCACATAAAATGCCATACAGCTGAAGCTGTAGAACTTTCTTAAAGTGGAATGCAAATCGTTTAAGCGGAATATCTGTGGAGAGTCTACTTGCAGTCGTAGCCAGCCGAAGCTCTACGACAACTGCAACTCAAGTTGGAATGAAAAATGCTTAAGTGGAATTTATATGGAGGCAAAATGAAGGGAACTCTTGTAGTCAAATGCCTCTCAAGCTGAATATTTGGAATAAGCTTCAATGCATTGCATAAAACAATGATAAATAAGAACTCAAATACAATATAGGAAATAAATAGTGCGAGTGATCGAAAAAAGATAAGCTCACAGAGTCTATGCCCAATATACCTATTTATTAAAATTTAAGTAAATCGCAAATATGAAATAAATTTAGCTGTATAGCAAAACGGAATATTTGTTATATGCATATAGAATATAGTATTTCTTCAACTGTGCTGCACGCAAATTCCAAAATGTAAGTCAGTTGAGGCGAGGGAATTCGATGGCAATGCCCAGCTGTGCCAAAAGCCAGCCAAATGTCTGGACGTGGAGTTCCCGTGGCGCGACTAAGTGGACTTTTGGCATGGAGCTGGCGATGGCAGTGAAGCAGCCAAACACCCAGCCAGCCAGCCAGCCAGCCAGCCAGCCAAACCAACCAAGATGTAAGCCACAAAAATACTTGACAATTTGTTTGCAATACATTTTATGCTTCAACCAGCCAGCCAGCCCAGCCAGCCAGCCAGAGCAACACACAAACACACGCAGACTCGCGTATGCTTTTCTTTTTGGTTTTTGTATATGTGTGTATTTGCCATTTCTTGCAGCATAAGCACATTTCTCTCAGTTGCTGGTGCCCTCCGTCATCTCCACTAGATGGAGTGGGATCAACACTCACTCACTCACTCACTCTCTCTCTCTCTCTCTCACTCTCTCTCTCTCACTCATTCTGTACATATTGTCTTGGTTTCGAATGATAAAAGAGCGTGCAATAAGTTCATAAAACAATTGGCTCCATTTGCTTTGATTTTCATTGCCTGCCATTTTGTGTATGTGGCGCATGTGTGTGTGTGTGTGTGTGTATTGATGGGTGCTGGGTGCTTTGACCCTGTCCACATTTGGCCTAAGTTCAGTGCCGCCCACTTGTTGTTGCTGTTGCCGCTGAGATTGGGTCTCTGCACTTGGACTCTTAATTGGTTTGTTTATATTGGCGTCCCTCGACCAAATGCAATCAATTGCACACAATGATGGCAATTACTACACTACACTGTAATGACAGCAACAAAAGGGAGCACATAGACAGACCAATACAGAGAAAGTAACACAGAGACATAGATGTAATTAATAATTTTTCCCATTTATGTTTGATAATTGCTTCATATTTGTAGGCAATTTAGTATTTACCAATGCTGACGAGACACAGACAACAACTCAAACTGCACTCGAGAGAGTGAAAGAGAAGGAGGGAGTGAGAGTGATAGAGAGAGAGAGAGAGAGAGAGAGAGAGAAGAGAGACCTACACACACACTACGGTTGCCTTTGGGTTTTTGATTCTGGTTCTTGGGGTTTGGCTTTTGCCTCATTGAATATTCAGTTAGTTGTGCGGCAGAGAGTAGCTGCAGTAGCTGCTGAAACATCACTTGCCACATGCCACTTGCCACTCAAGTTGTGCCGATGATGCAATTGCGTTTGCTATCGGAAATCATGTCGAGTGATTTGTTGAGCAGGTGAAAGAATATGCCAAGCATTTACAGATCAACAAGCTGCAACGTTTAAATATGCGTTAATTAGCTCGAATTTTGCCAGTAAGCCAAGTTCGAATGCGGTTTCAGCTGAGGCGAAACGCAAGCGGGGCAAGCTGAGGCGTCGCATTAGTGCCACACGCTTTCCATTCCGCAAAGGCAATCAGTGCAAATGGATTCCTGTTGCGCCATTTAGGCTAACTCAGTGTGTGTGTGTCTGTGTGTGTGTGTGTGTGTGTGTGTGTGTGTGTACGTCTGTCTGAGCAATTAATAATTGCCAGCTCAACAGAGATTTCTATATGCGTGTATTTGTGAAGCTCGAGTAAGCTATTGCCATGAGCTGTCTGGCAATTTGCAGTATTGATTTTAAGTCCTTCTCTCAACATGAAAATATATAGAGATTTTAAATAGCCTGTGACTTACTTAGGTGTGAATGGTCTACTTAAAGCGCCTTTGTTGGTCTGTGTTGAGCGGCTGTAAAGCTGAGCAGAACTAAGAGCTGTTCCGGCTGGCTGTTGTACGGCAAAATGATTTGTCCACTCTTGTATTAACTAAATGAGCTGTTTATGTAAATGTGGATATCAAATTAAAAGCCATAAAAACGCGCACAGACGCCGCGTTTTTATGATGACAACAAGGCCGCAGATTTGAAGATGACTTCATCGCCATGCGTACGCTGAGAGTGGGTGTAGCAGTTGGGCATTAGGCACTGGCTGCTGGCTGCTGGCTGCTGCTCATAAAAATACTTTGACTGCAATTGACAAGGAGCAGGAAACTGCCAACTGCCAGCTAAAGGCTGGACGCCATGCGGGGCGTATTTGATGGCCCGGCATAAATCATTTCTAATTGCTACCTAGAAGAGAGCGTCACGGTTGATGCGAGAGGCAGCCACTAATTGAGCTAGAGATTAAATTTTATGAACCCACAAGCGTGCTGACTGCACATATATATATATATATATATATATATATATATATATGTATTCGTGAATCAATGAATCAATTCACGAATCAGAAGCCAGCTGTTCTTCCCTTCCACTCGAGCTCAAGTTCAAGTAACAGGTTTTTATGCATTACGTGACCATATGAAAAAGTCGGAACAAACCAGGGCGTAAATATGAAATAACAACCGGCTCATGCACCCACACGCACACACACACACACACAGTTACTCACTCACTCATCGACACCCACACAGGCGCATTCATGCGCTGCTGGCCTATATCAAATAATTACCGGAACTTGAGCGTATAACCAACAGTTTCCGTCGCACGAGCGGCAGCAGGCAGCAGCCAGCAATTGGGCAGGTAAATTCAACCGCCAAATGTGAACCAGGTGAAATATGGAACGCATATCACAGCGGGTCTCAGCCAGGTTAACAGCCAGGGCAAAGAGAAAGGCTGAAAGTTGAGCGGAACTTTTGCTCTGGATTGCACATGTCCGTTTACAATAATTCACATAGCCATGAAAATGTCAATAATAGTTTTTTAACCGAGCATCGTTAAGAATTTATGCACAAATCTGTACACACACATGCATACACACACATATATATATATATATATGTACATATATATAGACATGCCATAGACATATATGAATTTATTTAAGGCTTCGCTGCGAATTATTGCCAAAGTTGGCATATGAAATATTTGCTTTGTTTTGTGCTTCTTGTTGCGCCAGGCGAGGCGGTTGGGCATGGACTTGGAAATTATGTAAATGTGTCCATTAGCATAAAGTGATTTTGATGAGGCACCAAAGTGGACTTTATGGTTGGCTGGCTTTGATTAGGGTTATGCGGCGACAGCGGCGACCCGACAAGGCAGACACCAACAAAAAATGCTGAAACTAGTTAGGTGTAAAACTCTCTGCCTTACAAGACACGGCTAACTCTAAGTAGCATCCAAGAGAAACATATCTAAGAAATAAACAAGCGTTTTCTAACAAAAATCAAAAAAAGATTAAATTTTAAAGTAAAGTTTTCAAAAGGGTCTTAAATTTAAGATATGATTTGAATGCTTAAAGAGAATTAAATTTAAGTAAGAGAATTTATAATGTATCTCTGAAATACTCAACATTTATCAGAAATTCATGGCAAGAAATAGTAAATGAATTTGCAAGTTAGAGCAATTTAGAATTTTAAAGAGTTTAAAATTAAGTGATTGAATAATAATATGAAAATATTTAATCGTTTGTAGAAAATATTTTAGTTATTTAAAAATAATATTAGGTATTCTCATTTAATTTTTATTTAATAAATATAATATATATTTAATAGTTAAAGTGCTTTTTTTTCTGGCTAGATAAATTTATTTATTTATTTAACATATTATTTTTCACTTTTGATTACAAATAATATTTTTAAAAAATAATTTATAACAATAATAACTAAATAGATTTTGCAAATAACTAATATAATATTATAATTAATTAATTTTATATTTCAAACTACTTGAATTTTGATTATTCTCTCTAGAAATTCGTATTTTGTCTTTACTTTTTTATTATTTGTTAATTTATCTAATATTTAATGCCAGCTTTGAAAGTAAAATCTAATATAATATAATATAATAGAAATCGAACTATTTAAAGCCATCAATATATTTTGTTGTTAAACAACAAATTTTCACGGTCAACACCGAATCAAAGTTGCCTACAAACTGTTTGCCAAATGGCAATTACTATGCGTAGAAAGAGAGCCAAACTCTCTGTGAATTTCGAAAAAGGAAATTCAGCTATTCAGCAATGGGGCCTGTTGTATAAGTGTTTCCGTATAAGAGTGAGTGAAAGAGAACAAGTTACTTAAAAGGAATATTATAAGCAGATGAATAGACTTATATGTTGTCAACTAGTCTGTATATTGCTCATCAACATCATCTTTATTATTATGTATATATATATATATATATTTATATTATTATTGTTTCGCAAAAATCGATATTTCTACTTAAATTGCCCATTCGAAGCCAACCAATGTCCATATGAACTTCATTATATTTACTATCATCATCATCTTTATTATTGCTTTAAGTAAGAGGGCAGATTTAAGTGATAAGAAAATTGTCCACTTCAACAGTTTGTCAATTGCTCATCATCTTCATCGTCATCATTTCAGAAGGGAATACTTTGTTGAAAGCTATCAATGTGATATGCTAATGTATAGTCAAGTTTGTCGATTGCTCATCATGTTCAGCATCATCATTAGGATGAACATCGAGCATCAGCAGAGTCATTAACTCAAATGTGAATGCAGCTGAAAAGCAAAAGGTCAAATGTGAAATAATAATGTGAACGACTGATTGCCTGACAGATTGACTGCCTCATTAACTGAGTGCCGGAACGATTGACTGATTGGCTGAATGACTGTTTGACTGACTGACTGTTTGACTAAGTGAAGGCAGCTGACAGGCTAGCTGCTTATTTACGAGTGCGTCCACTCACTTGGCAATAAACTCGAGGACATCGTCGCCAGGCAACAGCGTAAGCAAAAAATTACCTCAAGCAGAAGGATAACATGACAAACTAGTTACGTGCATAAATAATATTTTCCACATTCAGGTACGTGTCCTCCATGCGTCGCAGAGGATGGGCTGCGAGCGGGGTGGTGCTGTTGCTGCTCCTTGATAGATGAGCATTTTGTGTCGCCTGATCTTATGCATAAATATGGCCAAAGGGTCGGCGTGAGAGGGCACACGACACGAATGAAATGTATGCGCGGAATGGGGAAAATGCAATAAGTTAATGATATCAGAACGCCGCCTTGCCCGACCTAATCCGGCGTAAGTATTTGCGAAGGCAACTGTAGCCACACTAGGAATATAATAAGCATAAAACTAATACCGGCTCACAGAAATTATTGGACAGTAAAAGCTGTCATGGGTATACGAGCCTGGGTTAGCTGTTAACTTGGCTGGGTCTGTTCGAGTGTGTATCTCTGGCTCTCGACTGTCTCTCCGTCTGTCTCGCTTGTCGGTCTGTCAGTGAAAAACTCTAAAATTGTCACTCGAGCGTATATGCACACACACACACACACACACACACATATGTATATATATACAGTTGCTCAAGTGTGTGCGTGTGTGTATCTGCGTTTGACAATAATTGTTTGCTGCTGTCCTTTTATTTTTTTTATTATTTGCCAGCTACTCCGTTTTTTATTGCGTTCCAAACCGCAACCCTGTTATAAGCGCTGGCTGAGTTTGATAAGTGTCAAGCTTTGTTAACCAACTGGGCGATGAGGTGTGCGCGTGTGGGGTGCAGTGCACTGGGGTAGCCGCCGGTAGGGGCCGTTGGTCGCCGGGCACAGCCAGCTGAAGTGGATGGCCAGTTTGAGGCGTGTGCAAAGATTTATGTCCAGCAATAAGAGCAAAAACTATTTCAATGTAGGTGCCATAAACACTAAAAAAAATAGTGCCAGATTGTGCTCGACTATGAGATGCCCTTTAGTTAGACTGAAAAAAAAAACGGTCTTTGATATGTGTTGCCTTGCCAAAAACTGAATTGGTATTTGCTAAGCCAGATTTATATTTATGAATGAGCTATATATATTTGATGCTGACTAGAAGTTACCCATTAATATAACATTTCACATTTTAGCAGAGTTTGCTGCTGTAGAGGCACAGTGCAATGTTGTACATATATATATCATATTCGATTTTGAAATAAAGAAGTATGCAAATCGATATAATACATTGGTATAGATAGTTATATCGAAAGTTATATGTTTCATTTTATATCAAGATATCAACTTAGAGTACTTTAAGATTTATATGTTATATACATACAATTCAGGCTGGCATACTCAATTGACATTTTCTATGCCCATTGCATTTGACTCATCAGCTTGCTCTATAACTCTGTAGTTAGCACCTGCATAATGTCGCAGATGCATTTATATATTATCTGTCCATCTCTTAGTCTGATATACCCGTTCGCCACTAACCAGTGAATGCCTTTGAAATATATAAAAAGAGACTTTATCTTAAAGAAATCTGTATTATAATAAGTCGTAAATTTTTGCGAATATATGCTACATATACAGCCATAAGCTTGGCATACCCTTTTCATATGATTGGCGCATGATATCAAAATAAATATTTCGTTCGGCATTGCTAAATTAAATAAAAACCTCGGCACACTTTGCCGAAAATAAAAAATGGCCACTTTTGTAGTTGTAATACAATTAAACACTTTTTGTCTGCCCTTGACAAATTGACGTTGTCGTTGTGCTCATCGTTGTTGTTGCTGTTGCTGTTGCTGTTGCTATTGCTGTTGATGTTGTTAAGCGAAATTGTTTTAGTCATACTTACATATGAATACATATATGTATATGTATGTAGCACGCAGCCAACAGCCTCTGTTGCCATGACAGTCAGTCGGGGCTGTAAGGCTGTAAGCAGGCAAGGGACGTGGCATGTGCACGTGTCCTCATTTAATGGTCATACGTCATCCGTGTGATGAAGGCCAGTCGAGTCGAGTCGAGTCGAGAATGCTGCGATGGCACGCTAATTGCATTTCAATGGAGTACGCTTGATTCGAACCGGATAATGGACTAAAACGCGCTAATAATTAACTACGCCAAATGCGAATGTGCGACAGGGCAGCACCCTCCTCCTCCTGGCCCTTTTCCTACAAAATGAAGGCCATCGAAAGAAGAGGAAGAAGAAGAGGAGAAATAAAAATGCCACAACAAAACTCGACACGACATTCGCCTCGTCTGTTTAATGTATATAGGTGGCTTTGCATCTCTCAAGGACGTAGAACGCAAGTGGAGAAGGCCACAAACAACGTGCGACAGGCTGACAGGCAGCTGACGCAGGACTCTTCCGGCAGCCAAAGTCTGGAACCCATTTCGACTTTTTGGACATTTCCATGCGCTTCCCCCAAGTGACAATGCTGCAAATGCTCAACAAAAATTGTCAAAGAAACATGACTCGAAGCTCGAATGCCCTTTGCACGCAAATAGATGGAGTTATTTTGTTGTTCTTGGAAATTGTTCCCTTTCAGGTACAATGACAGCGCACAATTATATTTCATTGCATATTAAATTTGTTTAAATTTTGCGCTACATTCACTCTGCAGAGCTCCGCAAACAGAAGCAGAATACAAATTTACTGCAGTTCAATATCGTATATTCCTTGCAAACTGGGTTCGGAATGAAATTGTCTGTGAAACTGCAACGCAAATGCTTGTTCACTGCCCTGGATTCAAATATTGAACAAGTTTTAGTATTCGAATCTTCTAGTGTAGCTAGTGAGTGAGCAGAGGAGAAATCGATCTATCTACACTCCCACTCACACGGCTTTAACGAAAATATATAGATGGTGAGATAATTAAAGGAGAGGGAATGAGAGAGGGAGTGCGAGAGAGAGAGAGTGATAGGGAGTGTGAGAGGAAGTTAGACACGGGGTGAGAGAGGGAGTGATAGAGAGAGTGATAGAGAGTGTGATTGAGAGATAGAGTGAGAGAGGGACTAACAGAGAGATAAATGAAGTGATGCTCCGCTTATAAATATTGTACAAAATTTATATGTGGGTGTAATAAATTTAAGTATAATCAAATAATCTCTATGATCAGAGATGAGCTGAAGAAATCTCTGTGAACAACACAAAGGCACATAAATAAGAATCAGACAGCAAACAAATTGCCAACAAGTTGCAGTGAAAAGTAAGTTAACAATCTGCAGAGCAACAAACTATTACATCTTAGAGAGAGCTTACTGCACCTACTTAACCATGCTTGCTCCACGCCCAGTTTTAATTGATTTGATTTTCATTTGTTGCTGTTCATAAATTTCTATATAAAACAGCATTGGAAGACAGTAATGATAGCTAGGCATAGAACTGCTTGAATTAAATTAATAAATTTCAATATATTTATATATTCTTAACTATTTATATATAGCACTTCACGATACAGCTTAGCTACCTTTGTTTAGTGTATCGAAGTGGAAAAGAAAATGGCAGAAGACGATGAATGTGCGACACATGCCAAAATGGCAAAATGGGTGGCACGAGTCTCTGTCAGCTTGTTTGGCAGTCGAATGCAAATTGCAGCCATTTTTGTATGCAATTTGTTGTAAATGTACAGCAACAGCAACAACTATTGCTGCAACAATAGCAGAGAAGGCAGACAGAGAAAACGATTCTAATCATGCTCAACTGCTTTTGCGGCTTGAACTCTGAGCCGCCAATAAATGGCATTAAATTTATAATGCCATTCGCATGCGGGCAGAATTTGTGGCCAGAGAGACGTGAATAGGAATTTGTATAGCTACACACACTTATATATATATATATATATATATATATATATATATATAAATATATCTTGTATAGAGAAACAGTGGAAGGTACAATGCGGCGTATGCGCAATATGTTTTGTTCTGCAGGTAACTTTTTGTTGTTTCGTTTTGTACTATTTTTCTAATTGCCACAAAGCGAGCGGCAGCAACAGCAATATATATTAAAAAAGTTTGAGGTGCATAGCCAAAGCAAATAAATTAAATTGAAATATATATATCTATATATATATACATATATTTATTTATATAAATATATATATATATATATGTGTGCGTGTATTTGCAACGATTTGTGGCAAACTAATGCAGTTGCTGTGTTGCGATTGCTAGCTATCAAATAATATTTCAAAAATACATTTCGCCACAGAATAAACAAGCAAATATTTACGAAAAATTTGCTGATGGCAAAGGCAGCCATGCTCAAAAGGCGCTGCGACGGCGGGGGCGTGGCTAGTGAGTGCAAAAGGGCTGCGGCTGTGTCCATGAGTTGGGTGCAGCTGATAGAGTGCGTGTTGCATAGTTGCGAGTAAATAAGCTGGGAAACCCGAAACTTGGCTTTAATAAATAAACAGCAGCAGCAGCAGCACACTTACACACACACACACGCACACACACTTCTAGCTGCTAATGTCCTGGCAAGTGCACACACATATACTCTTGTTTTTTTTTGGGTGGGAAATACTTTCTACAAATTATTCGTGTAGAAAAGTGGCAACATATTTGAAAAGTTTTCCAATCAATGCCAGGGCTATTAATAATTTATTGGCTGCTTTAAACTCTCACAGTGAATGTAGACAGTGTGTGTGTGTATGAGTGTGTGTGTGTGCCTTTGTTAACTGTAGCTGCTAGATGATTAGAATACTTTGCACACACACACACACATAGTTTTTTCAACTGCTGCCACTCAAGCATCTGAGTCAATTCGAACTTCATATTATAAAATTGGATTTTATTGCATAAACAGTTCGCAAAAACTTTGTTTGCCCAACTGAAATTAGCCAAACTGTAGGCGTTGCCACAATAATGTTTATTTATTGACATGGCTCGCTCCACTTTAGACGAGATACATACATATATTGATAGTATTCTGAGTCTATTGATTTTGTCGAATGCTGCAGATGCCACAACAGCAGCAAACCGTATTACGAGTTGCAGTTATTCAATTAAAAATACCGCACTCGCAACAACTTATCAAAAAATAAAAAAATTGGAAAGGGAAATACAAAAAAAAAAAAAAAAAAAATGAAAAAAGGATGCAAATACTATTAGGGCGTATGCTCAAGGGCTTTTGTGTGGGCGTGGCTGCCTGCGGCTTGACGCTGACCAAACACAACCCACAAATTTTGTGCTTTTCCTACCGCAGAGAGCGAGAGAGAGAGAGACAGAGAGATAGCGGCGTAGAGAATGAGAGTGAGAGCGAAAACATTTCTAGGCCGCATAGCAAAAAATATTTACAACAGAACAGAGCAAACAAAAACAAAAAAAAAAAAAAAAAATTTTAAAAAAAAAAAAAAAAAAAAAAAAAAAAAAAAAAAAAGAAAAAAAAAAAAAAAAAATAGGGGGGAAAAAATTAGTGCAATCCATCCTTTCATGTCGTATAAAAGCAAAAAATAAAAATAGAAAGCGAAAGAAATTAAAGTTCATGGCAGTAAAATGTTTGTATACACGATGTCATATGGCATGTTGCATGCAGCACAGACGAAGGCCGTGCCAGTAGCTGGGCCAGTTGTCAAGCGGTTAGCTTCATAGCAGCAATAGAACAGAAATGTTTAGTTAGTTTCAGAGTCATTTATGCACTTGCACTTCATATTTGCAGAGTCCAATCGAGGATGCCAGACTCCGTGTGCGTCTGGCACAAAAGGTAAAGGAAAAATTTTGTTGCCACAGACAAAGATATTGTGCGAGAAATACCTAAACTGGGAAGCAAAACTGACAGCACATGCCGTTGCACTTGCCACGCCCACAAGGAGCGAGGGGCTGGCGTTGACAATGTTGCAGCTGCAGCAGTTGCTGCAGTTGCCGCTGTTGTTGTTGGCATTGTGCAAGCCGTTGCTATTGTTGGATCTTCTTTTGGTTATGGTTCAGCGATTGTAATGCTGTTGCATATGGTCGGGAGTTAGGGACGGGGACGGGGACGGGAACGGGAACGGGAATAGGGACAGGGAGGGGATTGGAGCAGGAGACGACAGTCGGGAATGTCGGGATGTCGGGATGTCGGTATAGCCAGAGCATGCATGGCAGCAAAGACGCAGCCGCAACAGCCTGAAGCAGCCAGCTGGACCAAAAAGCAGTAGCTGGTGGAGCTCTCTGCACTGTTGCCAATTGCTGCCATTTCCCGTATCCAATACATTGAAGCGTCCGCTCCAGTGTTTGCCGGAAGTTTGCTTCGCTTGGCTGGGATTACATTTTCCTGCTTGTGTCTTGTGCGAATGTCCAGCAACCTTTTCTCTCCCACACTCCCGCTCTCTCTGTCTGTGTGCTGCTCTTAGTTGTGGAGCGCTTTCTCCGAGTATTGGCAAAAGACGCCGGCTGAAACGCCCACACGCCCATACGCCCCCAGTCTTGCGTTCTCTGTTATGTAAATGCATTTTCATGTTTTCGTTCAGCTTATCCTTAAAGTCTATAAATATTTTGTATTGAAAAGTAAAATTGAAGAATTTGTACTTTTTACGAGAAAACAATTCATACTGTTGCGTCTTCTTCTTCCTCTTCTTTTTGCTCGATAAGCGCGCATCTCAGTGTGTGTGTGCGCGTGTGTGAGTGTGTGTGCTTTGCATATTGAATGTGCTAATAAAAAATACAAATTTGTACATAAAATTTGCTCAATTTTGTTGCTCTTATATGCGAAGCAGAAAGAACAACAGTCCAAATTGCTGGTATACTGGCAAATAATTCAAGAATCAGAGAGAGAGAAAGAACGAGAGTGAGCGTGAGAGGGTGCTGTAGAGACAGCCAGAGAGTACGTATGTGAAAGAGATATCATATGAGCAAAGTAGAGTTTTAAGCAAGAACTAATTATAGTGCTTTATCAATATCAATAAATTGACATTATCTAATCGCGTCCATCTCTCTACTCATTCGTCCGCTCATTCGCATGAAGGCTTCGATCTGGCAACCGGAGAAAGATAAAAGCTGCTCCTTTAACTATATTTAACATAATGTTTAATTCAATTTAAATAAAGCTTTACTATCTGAACTGCTTTAGGCTAAAAAGTTACGATTCCGTCTAAACTGGGCTAAGAAAATAAATGCATCTGTAGAGGACGTCATGGTCTGATCGTTTTAGTGCATACATATGGCCAAAAAACTCAGATCTAGTTTTCGAACTTCCATATGAAGTTATATATCAGTCACCTTTTTGTCGTCCTAGTACTTAATTATTGCAGACTCCTTTTCTAGTTTATAAAAATGGACAAATACCTAAGCTTTGGCCTGGATGTAAGTCTTCCGAGTTCAGCCACGATTTGGTCGGTCTATATCATACATATTCCCCAGAAACCCAACTGAGATCTGGCTTTCAATTTGCAATATGAAGTTACGTAGCAATCACCTTTTTGTCGTCCTAGCGCTGAAAAATTGCAGCCATCTTTTAATTGTACTAGTTCATAACCACATAACTATGACCAAATAACTGAGCTCTGACATGGGTAACGATCTGGTACACATATGGCCAAGAAACCCAACTCAGATCTGGCTTTCATTCTTACATATGTAGTTATATAGCAGTCAGCTTTTTGTCGTTCTACTAATGAATAATTGCAGTTACCTTTTAATTGTTATAGTTCATAACTACATAACTATGACCAAATAACTAAGTTCTGGCCTGGGTGTATGTCTTCCTCGTTCAGCCACGATCTGGTACACATATGGCCAAGAAGAAACCCAACGCAGATCTAGTTTTCAAACTTTCATATGCAGTTATATATCAGTCAGCTTTTTGTCGTTATAGTACTAATTTACTGCGGTCACCTTTTAATTGTTCATAGTACATAACTATGGCCAAATAACTAAGCTCTGAGCTAGATGACGATCTCGTACACGTATGACCAAGAAACCCAACTCAGATCTGGCTTTCAATCTTACATATGCTGTTATATAGCAGTCACCTTTGTGTCGTTCTAATTGCAGTTACCTTTTAATTGTTCTAGTTTATAACTACATAACTATGACCAAATAACTAAGTTCTGGCCTGGGTGTAAGTCTTCATCGTTCAGCCACGGTCTGGTACACATATGGCCAAGAAGAAACCCAACGCAGATCTAGTTTTCAAACTTCCATATGCAGTTATATATCAGTCAGCTTTTTGTCGTTATAGTACTAATTTACTGCGGTCACCTTTTAGTTGTTTATAGTACATAACTATGGCCAAATAACTAAGCTCTGAGCCAGATGACGATCTGGTACACATATGGCCAAGAAATCTAACTCAATAGCTGGCTTTCAATCTTACATATGTTGTTATATAGCAGTCAGCTTTTTGTCGTTATAGTACTGAATTATTGCAGTCATAACTATGGCCAAAAAACTACGCTCTGACGTGGGCTTAGGTCTTCGTCTTCCTCGTTCAACAACGATCTGGTACACATGTGGCTAAGAAACTTAACTCAGATCTGGCTTTCAATATTACATAGGCTGTTATATAGCAGTCACCTTTTTGTCGCACAGCGATAATCGATTAAACTAGACTGATTTACAATTTATTTTAACTATCTGAAATATTTTCACATGAGCAAGACTCGATAAAGAACCAAACCTCATTTCCATCTCAGCTCATGTCGTTTGTATAGAGTGCAAGATTACAAGAGTATAGTATTTTTCTGTGTGTATTCAGCTGTCGAGCTGAGTGCTAATTTCGAGAGTATTTTAAATAAATAAAGTTGAAGTAAAAAGGTTTCATTTCTTGTATATCCGTTTGTATTTTGTTTTATTTTAAATTACAATTAGAAATGCACTGCTATTTTTTTCTGAGTGTATTCACAAAACTATACGTAAAACTTTTACACATTTAATATAAATATCTCTCTTCGAATGAGAATGGGAATGAGAAAAGTTATATATATATGAAATAAATATGAAATAAAACAATTTATTATTGCTTTTTTTCTGCAGTGTATTCACATATACATATACACACACACGCACAATTAAGTAGTTGGTTTTTGTGCATTGGTGAAGACTGTGAATAAAGGGAAAACCGCATTAAAGCCACGCCCTGTGCTGTGTGGGTGAAATGTGCGCTTGCCGCTGAGTGGACACGTCAGCAAATGAAATAAATTGAAATGCGTGGGCAAATGCACTTCCGCATACCTATACAGACACATGCACGCACACACACACACGCATGCACGCTAATACTAGCATAAATTATTAATTAATGTGTGAACAGTTTTACTCAGGCTTCTCTACCAGCTGCTTTTGGCTTGTTTAGCCGTGGACTCGAGGTCCAGTGCGAAGGTCATACGCGGCAACTGGTGCCCAAATATTGAGAGAGTGCATGAGAAAGAGAAAGAGAGAGAGAGAGAGAGAGTGAGAGTGTGTATGTGCGAATGAAATTGTCGGGCAATCCTTAAGCGCGCGAGCAAAGTAAATGGAAGGCAAACATTTGGAGCCACAAAGCAGAATACTAAAAAAAAAAAACAAAAGTTGGTCAAAACGCAGCCAGGGGCACAATTGGGCGCAGTAAGTAGCGAGAGGGAATTTTGGGGCAGGACTGGGATATGTGAGTGTGCGTGTGTGTTTGCAAAGTTTGCACGTTGAAATCCTTTCAGTGTAAAACGGCTTTTGCAAACACATTTTAACCTAATTTACAGTTAAACATTAAATATGTAAAGCACGTCAGTTTCTGTGTGAACGCGTTGTATGTGTGTGCGTATGTGGCGTATGTGTGTGCGTGTGTTAAGGAGCCGCCACGGCAAGGGCTCTCTAACTCGGCTCGAGCTCGTGCTGGCTCTGTGAAAAAAAAGTTACCTTATTAAATTGCCAATCGAAGCATGTAACTGTAAATTTGCATTGTGTGATGCCAGCGAGTGAGGCTTAAGGTACCGTAGGCCATGTATGGAGGGAGGGTGCGGAGCGCAGGCAAATGTTGCTTAGGCAGCAGCAGCAGCAACAGCAGCGGCGAACATAATGGCAACTCTGCCTGGCTGATTATTGCTAATAGTAGCAATAGCAGCAGCAGCAGAAGCAACATCAACAGTCATTGAACTGCTAGCTATACACATTGCTCATACGCACAGTTGCACCCTGCTGAGCATGAGAATGAGAGAGAGAGAGAGAGAGAGAGAGAGAGAGCGGGGCAGAGAGAGTAGATAAAAGTGGCTGATATAGGGTTTTGGCCAAATCGAAATTACATATGCAAAAAGTTAACAATCACGTTCGTTTCTAATCAATTATTTTCAGCTCGACTATGGCAAAAGTTTTGCTGTTGCCTTCAACGGCCCGCACCGAATGGAGCTGCGAGCTCTGGTTCAACTGCTCTGAATCAGTTTCGTTCCATTGCTCAGAATTTACTTGTTGAGCGAGGTGATTGTAAATGGATTATAGATTTCGATAGATGATATATTATAATAATTGTATTATTCTTATAAACGGAACTAGTTCATTTGTTCGCGACGAAAAGCAACGCACGCTTCTGACAGTCAGAGTTTAGCTAATAATTTATGCATCGATAATTTCATTTATGATCGCTCTTGTCTCTGTGGACACGACCAGAACTCAGCTTGCTGCCTGGAGGAAATGTTTGTAATTAGCAGCTGTGGCTCGACTTCTGCGCGTAAATCGAGTTTGCTCAACTATTTTCCTGATGGACTAAGGCGTAAAGCACTTGCATAAATATGTGCTGTAAATGGATAGAGAGAGAGAGAGAGAGAGAGAGAGAGAGAGAGAGAGTGAGTGAAAGAGAGGGAGAGCACAGCTTACTTGTCATCGTCAAAGTTTGGCAATTGAAACACAAATTGAGTTACTCGATGCGATGCAGGTAAATCAGCTTGTGCGTTGGCCAGCAAATAAAATGGCAAATCGAAGTAAATAATAAAAGTGGCAAAGCGCAAGGAAAACAGAAATTGTGCAAATTGTGTGTGGGAGAGCAAGTGAGGCGAGTTTTATTTTATTGAAATGCCAGTGCACACACACACACACACACACACACATAAATATGAAACATGATCGTGCTGAAACCGTAGCGCCCGAGAGGTCAGCTTTAATGGCACTTGGAGCAGCAGTTGGAGCAATTGGGGGATTTGGCGGAGCTTTAGCAGTTTGTTTGCTGCCCTGCCAGAAGGTGGCTCCTCCACTGCAAGATTTACGCGTATTTGCGTAAAGTAAAATTTACGCCTGAATGATGAAGTGCCTTGCCTTGCCTTGCCTTGCCATGCCATGCCTTGCTTTGCCTGGCTGAACGCATTGGCAACGTTAGCTGCTTCAGTCAGTGTCAAGTGCTGCCGCCGTGCGTCCCCTGTGACTTATCCTTTGGCTTCGCTAAGCCACTCAAGTGCAACTTTAAAACTTCCAAAAAAAACGACGAAAAAGTGTATTGACGGGCGCGTATTACTCAAAGAGGAAACTGTCGCTGCCTAAACCTTCCGGGCGTGGTTAGAGGATGTGGCTACAGCTCGCTTCAATTGGGCTGGGGTAGGAGCAAGTCGGAGGTATGCGGCAGGCGGCTGGAGGCAGGAGGCAGGCGGCTGGAGGCTGGCGGCATGCGGCAAGCATCGTGCGTCGTGCGTAGCACATTTTCCGCATCAATGCACGTTTATTTTACTGCTAAAGCCTTTACGAATGAATGAATGAGTGCCTCGAAAACAGGCAAACGCCCCCAATGCTCCGCCCTCCCCACTGGCCCCCCTCCAGCTATCGCCTATCATTCTAACAGTCGCCTTTCACTTCTGCTTCAAGTGGCTTACGCCTCCGGCTGCCATTTTGTTGAGCCTTTGTTTTAGTTGCGGAGACGGCAAAGTTGAGGGCAAAAGAAAATCACGATGCATATTTCCTAGATTTCCTCCACTTCTGTTCTTTTTTTGTGATTTTACAGAAAATACTAAAATATAAAATAAAGAGAGCAAAAAATCGTATTACCAGTAAATGTGGCTAGCAAGTTTTTCAATTTGCGCTTGCAAACATATTTATTGATTTCCGTCTCCGTCTCCTGCCGAGCCACATTCAGTGGCAAAGTGGTTGAAGTGGTTGTCTGGCTGACTGGTTGGGTAATTAAAAATATTTCTGAGCTGAGTGAAACAGCCGGATAATTTAATTAACTAATCTGCACTTGTCGTTGCCAATGGTGGACTGTAAACCACTTGTAGCGGCGTCTATTCCATCAAGAGCTCTGGGGGTCTTAGGCAGCCAGGCAACAGTTGGGATAACTTTTCGGTGATAGTTGTAACGGGCGGGCGGGGGGCACGCCAATTGGCTTCGATATGCCTCATTATGCAGATTTCGTATAGGAAATTAGCTAGCAAATCCGATATGAAAGACACACGCACTCAAGTGGCCAACTTATAGAACACTTGTGCGTGGCACGGCTGCGTCGCGCTCTCCTCCTTGAAACGCAGCTCGACCTAGTTGTGCGTCCTTCAGCTTGAGCGCACAGCAACAATAATAAACGCTCAAATATAACCAAAATTTATGGCTTTGAAGAATGTTTAACTGTTACAGCAAACTCCCGAGAAAGTTCAATACTTTTGCCAGACACTTTGACAGGCTATCGCAATGAGTTCCACTTGAAGTTTTTGCTGTCCTTTTTTTTTTTACCTTTGCTTCGCAATATGTGAGCTCTTGCTTCATTTACTAATTAGCTTTTACTCTCGGGTTTTTTATAATTTTAGAAATTTTAATTTGAGTGCGAATTTGAACTTAAGTACTATTAAGTGTCGTGACCTGCTTTCTTGTCTTCTCTTTCTGTATTTGATTTCCATAAATTCTACTTTTCAAATAGCTTAAGCTCATTAATTATTTCTCTTTTTAAAGTCATCCCTCTCGCTTGTTCACCATCTTCTCTCTTCTCATCTCTTCCACTTTATTTTCTTAATTTTACTTAAGTCGTCTCGCTTTCATTTATTTATTTCTGCTTATTGAAGTTTTGTTTTTGTTGTCTTAGTTTAAGTTTGTGAATGGCAAATCTGTTCACATCTTCGCGCTTTTTCCATTATTTTCTTGTTCTCTCCATCTGGCCTCATTCTCCTTATGCGATTATGGGTTTGGTGCTTATTTACGTTTTGGCTTTTTATTATTTTCGCTTACATCATCCTTTGACGCAAGAGGTCTCTATGCGACTCCCAGAAATTTAGCTTTGATCTTTATGTTTATTTAAATCTTGGCTAGCATTCATCAAGGCATCAAGGACTAATCTTTGGAGAGCCCAAATCCTATCTTTCACTGTCTCTCTCTCTTGCTCTTTGGTTCACACAACTTGTTTTTACTGAGTATGCCACAGTCAAGCACACTCGACTTGAGCACCTTTGCTTGTTTCTCAATATTATTTGTTTATTTCTGCTACTGCTGTGATTGTGGTCTAAGTTTATGGCCGCTTGTGTGGGCCGTGCTTAAAGTCAACTTTGATTTTGTATTTAAGATGAGGCTTGGAAAGGTAAAGAAAGCTAAGGCAAGGCTGGGTTCAATTAAATACATGCGGCCAATCGCTTTTCTTCCGTCTTTTATGCTAAAGAGAGTGGCAGGGAGCTAAGACTGGGTTATGAAGAGCACGTGAATACCATTGGCAGTGCCATTGGCTTGGGCTGTTGCTGTTCGGTTTTGGGGCTGGGGCTGAAAGAGTTTTTGCCCGTCGACGTTAAATGTCGACGCGAATTTCATTAAAATAAACTTTTTCTACGACGTTTCGAGTTCATTTTCGTTTTATTTGCGTGGCTCGAGCGATGGCAAAAAATCACTGCCAAGCACTTTTGCCCTTTTTTCACCTTTTCCACCTCCTTTTTTTTTTTTCACTTTCGCCAGCGTCACAGTGGTTTTTATGGTCGCCGGGGATTTTACGGCAGCAACGCCAACGGCTCATTTCCTAGGTGAAGCGGCAGCGCGGATAGCAGTGAGTGAGATAGAGAGAGAGAGAGAGAGAGAGAGAGAGAGAGAGAGTGAGATAGGGCACGGGGGCAAGTTCTCTGGTTCCTAATTTGAATACCTCGCTGAAAATCGGACCGTTTCAGCGTTTGAGCAGCCTCTTGATAGCGCCTGGCATTCTTTATTGCTTTTAAATGTTTTTAGAGTCCCCCAAAAACCATGAAAGTCTTGGCCCATAAAAAATTGCTGGCGCTCGCCTGCAGCTAGCCAAGTTAAAGTTGTTTGCCTCAAGTAATTACTTATCGGGCGGGCATTAAACCAAGCCGACGATTGATCTGCAGGCAGTGCAAAATCGTGTATATATATATATATATATATAGTATATATTATATAGTATATGGTGCATATGCTGGCTTCCGCCTGGACTCTAAAGCCTGAAGCCTTCACGGTAGCTGCTTTTGATGAAGAGTAGGAAGAACCATGGCACAGTGGACAGTGTGGACTACGTGAAGGGCTCAGTGCCAGAAGCTAAGTGCTGTTTCCTGTGCTCATGCCATAAATTCGCTGCCAGGACAGAAGGACATAAAGAAGAAGAATACGAAGCCAGAGAAGACGATGATGAAACCAGGCAAGCTCACCTACAACCAGCAACGGCCCAGTTATTGTTGCAATTAATAAGAGCGACGACGATGATGACGATGACGTTGGCTCCGGCGGCTGTCGGCTGCGCCTTTGCCACTTGGCTGCATGGCCAGCAGGCTGGTCCCCGCCGGGGTCAGCGCAGTCTGGACTGCGGCAGCATGAAATGTCCTTTTTGCCCATTACATTTGCATTGCCCTTACAAGCATTTCGCATTTGGCATTTCGCATTTAACAACAATGAGAGCGGGCATGCAACAACGAGAGACCTGCAACAAGACTCCGTAGAAATCTCGTCGTTGCCGTTGCCGTTGCCGACGCTAACAGCTCGTAGCGAACAGGAAAAGAAACAGATGGAAGAGAAGGAGTTGGAGTGGGGTGTGGGTAGGAGTGGGCAGGCGAGGAGTGGAGTCAGAGTAGGAGCAACATTTATTGTTTGCAAAGCCTTGTTTATTATTTTACGTGCATTTCACTCCCAGCATCTTCTTGACGGCGCTGAGGGTTGTAGCAGGAAGGGTCTGCCGACTCTTTATGTTTCAGTGCGACATTTGTAAATAGGCAAAAGGTCTGCTCTCTGCTGGAGAGGATTTTTCAGCCTGCCGCTGCCACTGCCATTGCCACTGCTGCTGCTGGTGCTGCTGCTGCTGCTTCATTTTTCATTTGCTCTGGCTGCGATTTTATTCACTCTGCTTCTTCAGTTTATGTTTGCCCATGGCCGCTCAGCTGCACTTTGTCCGACTTTGGACTTGGAATGCGGTTTTCTTTATGCTTTTTAATGCCCGTTTCTCGGCGTCGCCAAAAGTCCTTTTGTTTGTACACTTGTATTTTATGTTCGCAGCAAAATTTATGCGCCGCTAAGTGGATTCGTGGATTTTTGCGCTCGCAGTGCCAGTGCCAGTGCCAGTGCCACAGCCTTCGCCTCCGACTGTTCCAACGCTCACATTTTACGGAGCGCACAAAGGAAATGCAATGCAAACACATACCCATAGAGCCAGAGCCAGAGCCAGCCAGCCAGCCAGCCAGCCAGCCAGCCAGCCAGCTCTGAGTCAGTGCTGTCCAAATAAATCTAACAGAATAAAAACGCCACGCCTAATTAAATACAAATACAAAATAAAGTTGAAAGTTAAAGAGCAGCTCGGCTCGCCGCTCAGATTCTGGTCCGGCGGACTACGAAATCGTCAAATAAATGAGTGCGAAATGCAATTAACCTGCGCGTGTCCAGGATTCTGTTCGACGAGCACGAGGACCATTTATTACGCCATTTATCGAACAACTTTCCGACATTCTGCCTGTCTGCCTGTCGCCCTGTGTCCCAGTCTGCCTATCACCCTAGCGGAACTGGGACAACGCCCCATCGTCTTATCTGGCGCCCATAAAATTGTAGCAAGTACAAATCTTCAATTAACACAAAGACACACGAAGGCCCCAGAGTCGAAGCCAAATGGGCAGGCAAATGGAAAGTAAAGCCCAAAAAAACAAAATAACAAAAAAGGTGATTCCTGTTGCTAATTGGAAACCGAGAGGCAAGGGATGCCAGCCAAAAAACAAACCGGAAGTCGAAGGCTGCAAATAAGAAGCAAAAGTTGGGGAAAACAACGCTACGATGGTCAGTCAGCGTCGAAATGATTGTCAATTTGAAGAATTAATGTAGAATGGTCCATAAAATTGGACTGACCTAGGCGACAGGGAGAGTGAGAGAGAGTGAGTGAGAGTGAGAGAGGGTCGACAGAAGCAGAAGAGCTGAAGCTGTGCGCTCGCTTAAATAGCAAAACAGGGATATGACCTTCAGGGGCGTAGGTTGTATCTGTGTGAGTGTGTTTGTTGGCCTGTTTAGCCAGCCAAATTGATTTTCATATTCATTGGCCTAATGTGGGGGCAGGGACTAAGCGGCGCTAAGGCTGGAGCTCATAAATTAAACATGTGGCACATAAACTAAAGTGAAAAATGCCGAGCGGCTGAGCGGCTGAGCGGTCGGTCGGTTGGTCGGTTGGTCGGCCGGGATGGCAGCAGAAAACTCACATTTAACTGTATATTTGAAATATTTTAAATATAAATTTCAATATTTAACTACGTCGCCGACAGGAAACGGTTGGCCCAAACGGACGCCTGGGCAAAAGGGATTCAGGAAGCGCCATGACAGCGGAAATGATCCATCGACCTTGTTGCTGTTGCTGCCAAACCCGCCACGGCACGCCCCTTTGCACACGCCCCTGCAGCAATTTATTTGGGTATTGGCCAAACGGAAAACAACAACAGCAACAGCAACAACAAAAAGCGGCGAAACGTCAGAGTGAAAGAAGGGGGCAGCGAAAGGTTTGCCCCAACCACAAAGCGTTGAAAATATTTGTATTTCCACTTATTTGCATTAATGCTATGAGTCGATCTGAAAGTTGATGTGTGCGTGTGTGTGTGTGTGTGCGTGTGTGCGTGTGTGTGAGTGAGCGTGTGCCTGGGCAACCTGTGACCCACAGGGGCCATAAACAAAAGCCCAACAAATGTAACAGAAACGAAAAAAAAAAACAACAACCAAATAAATCATAAGCAAAGATTACATTTTGGTATTACAAACTCCTTTAGCAAATATTGGCATAAAGCCAGTTTTAAATATCCCAAAAAAAAAGAAAATAACTCTAAAATAACTACAAATTGTATTTTTGTTTCAGAAAAATAAATTCTATTAATTATATAAATTGTTCAAATTTGACAGTAACTGAAAAGGTCAATAATTATTTGGAAAATGATTTGGATTATGAAACTTGTTTCTGCAACTCTCATTCTAAATCGAAATACTGGGCTATACACTTAAAAAAAAAATATATATAAAACAAACCAAAAAAAATTATTAAAATTTATTTTGAATTTTGGAAACATTTGTCAAATGTGCCCAAAAATGTTTTTCAATTAAAATTTTGCAAAAAACCATAAAAAAAAAGAGAAAAATTAAACGTCTCGCAGTAGCTTCGTAAGTGTTTAACGAATTGAAAAAATATGATAATCAGTGAACTGGAATTGGATGCTGATAATGGGGAGCAGAAGTCGGGCAGACAGGATGAGAGCTGGTGCGAATACGTTGAGTGCAACAAGTACTTCAGCAAGGTCGGCGGGGGCCGCAGTCATTCGACACCCTGCATACTGAGCACCAAGCAAGTGATTCCTGCGCCGGATAGTCCCAATCTGAGCTTGGGCTGGCAGCTGGCCTGCATTCCGTTTGTGGACGCGGCTAAGCGGCTGGCGCACAATCACAGTGCACCCACGCAGCAGGGCACCAGTGAGCCGCTGCCCAGCAAGGTGAGCAGGCCAGCCGCAGTGCAGCGCTGCAAGCCGCGATTTGGCGAGAGCAGGAAAAAATTGTGGGAGCACAATGTCAGCACAGATGCAAAGGAAATGCCCAAAATTCTGGTCGTCGATGGCAATGCGTTGCGCGACTATTGGAGCCAGAAGTCGGCCGATACGCGATACGCCGACGACAAAAAGAAATCATCGGACGAGCTCGATAAGGAGGCAACGCCGCCCAAGAAGACAGTTCTCAAGATCAAAAATCCGTATGCGGTGCCGCTCTGCTATCGGCCGACCACAATAATGGGCTCGAGGGCAAGCCAAGAGCGGGAGCTGCAGCAGCAGCTCGAGAGGCAGCAACAGAGCTTGTCGCAGCTGCAGCAGCAACAGACACATCTTCGCAGGCGCATCGCCAAGCCTCTGCAGCACGTGGCCCGACTCGTTCAGTGGCAGATCGAACATTGTCCCAAATACGCTGTGCCCATCGAGTCCCTGTACAGCAATCCGAAGCGAGGCAGTCGCTACTGCGGCAACTTTTACTACAACTAGAAATTGAGGAGATCTGCTGCCTTTGTTGTCCCTGTGCTCAAGCTGTCAATTTTTTTTCAATCCGTTTAATTTCTTATATGTTAGAGATATTATAATATAATACTGTTGGCGATCCATCTGGGTAAGCTATTGATGGAGATGTGAGTGTGAAAAGCAATGGAACAGTGCGTTAGAGAGTTGAATGTGTCCACGTAGAAGAGCACAGCTAAGCTCTGCATGTGCAGATGCCTAGCTTTGGATAAAGATCTAGAGCTAACAACTTGAATTTCCCTTGCCAATAGAAAGATATGAGTAACGAGGGCGAGAGACTCTAAAAATCGAATAAATATAAATTTAAGCTAAGATTTCCTCAAAAATAGAGACAACATTTAGAATTAGTTTTTATATTTATTATTATAATTCAGTTTGGTTATGGGCCTTGGGCCTGGCTGCCAGCTGTTTCTGTTAATTAGCCAACAACAGAAAGCAGAGCTCGTTGGCCTGCCTGCCCGCCCTTGAATGACCTGCGAAGGAAGTTTTGGTTTTTTGGGTTATTTTTAATACACTCGCACCTTCATTGCCATTAAATTGTATGGCATAGAGCGTGGGGCGTGGGGCGTGGGGCGTGAGTCGTGTGGCGGGCTTGAGGTTGGCGGGGAATACAATTAAAATCGAAACGAACCAACAAGCAGCAAGCGAACGAACGAACGTTCGAACAAACAAACAAACAAATAGCGAAACAAAGCAATGAAAACGAGCAAATAATGAAGTGGATAAAGTTTGCTCGAAAAGACGCAGACGTGGAAAACCAAACTGTATCAACAGCAGCGGGTGGAGCTGGAGCTGGAGCTGGAGTAGAGCTGGAACAGTAACAGCACTCTAGGCCAGATAGACAAAGGGGGGGGGCGCGGCTGAGTGGAATTTTGAGTAAAATTCAAGGTATTGGCGAATCGAATGCGCGCGCTGCCAGCGCGAGCGAAAAAAAAGGCTGCGAGCCAAACAACATGGCGAAACTTTTGTAATTACAATAAAATTTTCACAAATAACTTTCAATTGTTTGTGTGCGCGTGTAGCGGTGTCTGTATATATTAAATACTAGCAATATATGTATGTGTGTGTGTGTGTGTGTGTGGCACCTTTGAAATAGGCCACGAGCTAAGACAGCGCCGCCAAATGCGTATCGAAAGAAATGAGTTCATTTCGTATGCCAAGCAGTAAGGCGTGGCATAGGCAAAGGCAAGTGCAGAGGCGACGAGCGTGCTCGACTGACAATTATCCTGTAGCTAAACATAAATGAGCTAATTATAGAAAATATGCGCATAAAATGCTTAAATTTATTTTGCTTTTCTTATATTTTTGTAAAGCATTTATTGTTACATTAGAAACCAGGGCTAAGGAGAGTAAGAAACGAAGAGAATATTTAAGACTGAATTTATGCATTATAAATTTGTATTTTTCAACAATCTTTTTTTTTTTTAATATTCTAAAAATTTGTTGTTTTATAAATATTTCAGTATACTTCAAATTTTTCTTCTTATGAAAAGTTTTAGTTTTTCCTATAGCTAAATTATCACATAATAGTTATTTTTCAGTTAGTGGCGAAATATTCCTATGTCAAAGAACGTCGAAAATGCTCGATTGCGTGATACCCTGTACTTATGTGCCAGTGAGCTTTTATTGCATTTATATACCTTGATTAACATCTTCAAGTGTCGCCTTGTTGACTGCTGCTACTTACAGGGTATGTCTCTAATGCAAAGAAAACACTAAGCAAATTGTGTGTTATATAAAGTGCGAGCAAATTACAAAATATAATTAAAAAAAAAAAAGAAGAGAAGTGGAAGAAGAAGTTTCCTCAAGTGAAACAATTTCCAGAACTGAACTTAAAGCTCGGACCTAGCATTAGGCCAAAGTTTTTGAGTATTGTTTGCAAATGAATCTTAAGTTTTTCACAACAAGTGTGTGCGTGCGTGTGTGTGTGTGTGTGTGTGTGCGTGTGTGTGTGTTGATGGTTCATTTTACCACACAAATATTTGTTGTTGTGTCTGTGAAAATATTTGCATTTAATTTCATAAAAGTGTCGACAGCAACTCGAACGGAGGCTTTTAGCATAGTTTGCCTTAAAAATTGTTGCAATGCCAATGAACAAAACATTGGTTAGCAATGCATCTCTGGTAAATCTTGGTGTGCTGGATGGGGGCGTGGCCGAAACTGGAGTTAAAGTTGTCCTTTGAGGCTGGTAATGGACGAAAGACAAACAGCTAAAGCAAAACACATGCTAAAGAGGCGCTGGGCATGGCCTGAATGAAGAGAGCAATAAACAAATAAAGACTACAATGGCGGGCTGCTAAATAACAACAGAAGCAGAAGAAGAGGTGGAAGAAGAAGAAGTAGAGAGAGAGGGAGATGGAGAGACAGAGAGGAAGGAAGTGAAAGCAGTCTTTGCAACCCCAAAACAAGTGACAAGAAAAAAAAAGGAAGTGAATTTCTCCTCGACTCAATGCTTAACGGCGACAGGGCGGAGGGAGGTATGGGCGGGTGTGTGGCAGGCTGGCTTAGAGGTGTGCGCTAAAGATAACGAATCTCTGCAGACTACAAAAAACCGAAAAAGTTGCGATTGATGTGCCGAATTGCGGCAGCCAGCCATGGATCAAAGCCCTCGGCTTAGCAGCTAAACAGAGTTGAAATGTTTGCTGAATACTTGGAAGACTAGAGGCTGCTTGAATACCCTATAGTTAGCAGAGTATAAAGGTTTGCTCATTTATATATCCATCTCTATGAAACATGAATGAGTAAATAATGAGCTTCTTCCTAATATACCCTGTAAATGCACACATAGTTGCAAATACATGCAAATTCACAATTAGAGCGAGAGAGAGAGAGAGAGAGAGAGATGTCTATATTTGTTATACCCTTTAGCTAGCAGTGAAGAGGGCATATTTCAGCTTAAGTGCTTATGTATATTAGCATATGATTAGGCAATATATAACCTGACTGTATAAATGTTATACCTTGTGTATGTAGCCAATGCATAGGGTATATACAAACAGACATATATGTAAAAACACACACACATACGCATTCCAATACTTAGCAACTTCTTAACGCAAAAAAGACAAATTGTTTATTCGTGTATACCCTGTAATGATAAACAGAGAGTATATTGATTTGTGCATACGCTCGCTCGCACATATATGCATTATATTTTATATAAATAACTGATATGACAAAAAGCATTCAATATACTGTAATACCCTGTATATGCATAGATCAGATGGGTTATATGGGTTATATGGGTATGTTGATAGTATATGTAAGCACATAGAGAGAATTTATTACTTTAGAGAGTATTTGATAATTGATATACCCTGTATATATAGTAAAGCGAGGTATCTTCCAGTGATGCAAGCACGTACAACATTTATTCTATTAAGATAACATATACTGCCATATGGATAGATGTGGATACTCATGCTCTCTCTCTCTCTCTCTCTCTCTCTCTCTCTTTCTCTATTCGTCTCTATTTTTCTTAATCTCCCGGCGAGGATATAGCATATAGTACATGCATGTATCTGTCCAGTCAGTCGAGTGTCTCATGCGCTCGCTGCTGATTGCGGTTCAAGGAACAAGCGAATCCTGCTGGAGCAACAGACACTGCATTTCCTGCCACTTCCGGGTCTAGGGATCAGAAATAATTTCGCTGCAGCTGGCAGCCCCGCAAGGAGATGAGCTGTTTGTTAAAGAGCGCTCGCTGGGAGTATGAGGCGGAGTGGGGCGAGCTGAGGCTGTGGCTGTGGCTGTGGCTGGGTCTGGTGGGGGGTAAATGATGTGCAAAATATACAATTTGAAATGGAATACGCGTGCTCTGCCGCTGCCTCTGCCTCCGCTCCTTGTTCTTGTTCTGGTTGCTTTCTATCTATCAGGACATCTGCTTCGTGCTCGGTTCAAGGACAAGGCAGAAGGCACCAGGACCAGGCGCTGCCCGTTTGTCATGTTTTGTTCTGTTTTATTTTCCGCTCTTGTCAATTTTTTTTCCATCTATTTTTCTATTTTCCGTTTTCTGCTTTTGTTTTCCTCGTTGTTTTTCGCTTCGCTATGTTTTCGCATAAAGAGATTAGCACTCAATTTTAAATTGAAGCTTATTAGGCAGCACGCCCACTGCCTACGACACCAGGCAGCTACGCCCTAGCCCTAGCCCTAGTCCCAGCACCAGCCCCAACCCCAGCACCAGCCCCGTCCCCTCCTCCTGGCCACCTAGCCCCTTCTGTTTGTTGATTGAATTGCGCACTTGGCCCAAATTCAGCGTTTCTAAGGATTTAATCTGGCTTTTATTGTGCCTTTGGCTGCCCTTTTTGTCAGCCACGCCCACATTGCTACAGTTCACTCTGCCTCCTTCTGCTGCTCCCTCTCACTTACTCCTATGGCGCAACAGTTAGCCATCCAAATTCATGTCTATTCCAGCCAAATTGCACGCGAAGCCTTCCCGCGGGGTTTGTCGCGTGTTCCGAGCGCAGAGTAACAAGTGTTTGTTGCTCTCTCTCTCTCTCTCTCTCGCTCCCTCACACACCTCCACATGTGTGTGTGAAGTAATTCTGTTGCAAATGAAATGAAAATTACTTACACTTGGCAAGGGAATTTCATGGCAACAAAAGAAGGGGGCGAGTGAGTGAGAGGGGAATATATGACAATGAAGCGCACATAAACAAGCAAGCGGCAATTATCATTGGTATGTCGAATATTAAAAACTATAGTAGACATGGGACATAAAATATACAGTATTTTCTCATAATATCATAAACTTTATAGAATTTACTATTATATTTATTATACCCTGAATCCATTGAAAATGGAAATTTCAGGGTATAATGTTTTTGTGCAAATGTATGTAACAGGCAGAAGGAGGCGTGCCACACCCCATAAAGTATATATATTCTTGATCAGCTCGACGAGCTGAGTTGAACTAGCCCTGTCCGTCTGTCCGTCCGTCCGTCCGTCCGTCCGTCCGTCCGTCCGTCCGTCCGTCCGTCCGTCCGTGTAAACACCTGGATTTCTGCAACCACAAAAGCTAGAGACTTCAAATAAAAAGCAAAATGCTCGATAATACCATACGCTGTACGAGTTTATTTTTTTTTTTCGATAACTCATCCCATTTCTTTTTTATCGATAACTATCGAAAATATCGCTTTGTTTTTGAGGTCTGGCGTGCACACCGTTAAAGATAGAATCGTGCACTAAGTTGTGGTTGATAGCTATATTGAATCCGCACATTTTGTCATTTTTGGATTTTTGATGCCACGCCCCTTTCGCCCACAATTCAACAAAATCGATAACTCACGTATATTAAATACTAGAGACTTGAAATTTGGCACATAGGTACATTTAGATGTCATAATCATTCCCCGAAAATTTCATTAAGAACATAGGTCTAGAAAAAAAGTTATTAAACAATAAAGTTTCCATAGTACAGCCTCTGCTGCAGCCGCAAAACTGTGCAGTGAGCATATTACGTGCATGCATATGTTTGTGTGTGTGTGTGTGTGTGCATGTGTTGTTTACTATTAATGAATAAATGAAGCTCTTAATGATTGGTATTACAGCTCAATGGATTCAGGGTATCTCTTAGTCGAGCAGTCTCGACTAGAGTTTAGTTACTTGTTTTTTTTTATTTTGCAGTTTCGGCCAATTCCCAAGCAAATCATATCGAACATGTTGCAACTACTACGAATGGTAAGTTCTTCATACAGTGTATAACAGTTTTGTCAAAAACATAGAATTATAAGTTATTAGTAAACTGAAGCGTATACGTATGCGAGCAAATGTATAAGTATATGTGAACTCTTATATTAGCAGTTGTTCGCAGATAAATGTTGTTTGCTACACACATTTAACTCATCTAAAGAGTGCTTAAGCAATCGCATACTCAAACCGCCACCACCACTGCATGTGTCGTATAAGTTGTATAAGCTAACCGGCATCGTATACCTAAACCACCACTTATAATGTATGCGCTTGGGAGCAAAGCAGAAATGAGCGGTTGGTGGTGTATACGAGTTACAGCATACGCATATGTATAAGTTGGCGAGCATAGTATAAGACCGTCGGCATACGTCGACCAACGTATAAGGCAGGCAGCATTTGATTGCTCTGCACATTTCGAAGCTCGAATATCTGTCACTCCTTTCGATCTCGTATAAGACTGTTTCTGTATAAGTATAGCTATAAGAGAGCGAGAGAGAGAGTGCGAAAACCGGCTGCAAGCAAACAATGCGAGTCACCTGCAATACCAACCCAGAGCACTGAATCAAACAACGCACAATGAGACCAATTGTTTGTGTTATCACATGTGCGCTCTCTCCTACGCGTCACCCTCTCTCGCACTCCTTCTCTCGGCTGTGCGAACGACGAAGGCGGCGGCGGCGACGTCGTCGTTCGTACGTGCGCTTGCCTTCGTTGGCTGCAGCTTTGCCTGATGATGGCGTTGACGATGTCTCCGGCTGCTGCTGGTGCTGCTGCTGCTGCTGCTGCCGTCGTTCGCTTCGTCAGTTAGAAGTTTTAGTTCGGTTTTAGCTCTCATTCTGTGTGGACGCCTCGATTGAAATAAACGCGTGTCGCCGTTCTCAAGTGCGTCGCACGCACACACACATACTCTGACGCAGTCGGGCTTTGGACATAAGACACACTCGCACACACATACACATACATGTACACATGGTGGTCCATTCGGCAGCAGCAGCAGCAGCAGCAGCAGCCGCCGCGGTAACAGCGCCAAAATTATCGAGTCTGCGCCAAAAGTGATTTCAATTGTTAATCTTAAAGCTGAAGCTGCAAATATTTAGCGAATGTATCAGCGAATGTACCCAAACACCAAGTGCAAGAAGTGACCAAAATTTTAGGGCACACGTTTCACTGCCTCCTTGGCTCCGCGTCTCCTCCTCTCGGCTCTATTCGGTTTGTCCTCGTCAACAATTTCGCTGTTGTGTTTTGTCGCGCGGCTTTCGTTGGTTTGCGTGTCGCGTGTATCGCCGTCTCTGTCCGCTCTCCGCACTCCTCGGTCCTCTCTCCTCTGTTGCCCTCTGACTCCGCCACGTAACGGAAGTTCCTGTTACCTGCAAGCATGGCCGCTGTCGATCGAGGCTTAGCCTAAGCTCTTGTTATATCCCCCATCAAAAATTGTACAGGGTATTCATTTGATCGGATTGCCATTAAAACAGCGACGACAACGACAACATCTTTGGCTGGAACAAGTGGCAACAAATGCGGCGCTGCAGCAGCAGCGGCAACTGCAACTGCTGCTTGTTATAGCATTCAGCTTCTGGAGCGTTACGAATAAAGTGAGCGGCAATCGCTACAACAACAACAACAACAACTGTAATAACTACAGCAAAGATCAAGAGGAAGCAGCAAAATGGCATTGAAAACATACGAAGAGGCCGCAAAAGCAGAAACAAATCAAATGCAGCAACAATTACAAGACACAAGAAAACGCAGACGAAGCAAATGCAGCACCAGCAGCACCAGCAGCAGCAGCAGCAGCAGCAGCAACAATTGCTGCTGTTGCCGGCAACAGCGGAAGCAGCAACAGCAACATGCACATTGGATTAAACAACTTCAACTGCTTTGCATTGGTAAGTCTTTTGACGTATCTCAGGGGTGGGCGTGGCAGTGCCCTTCTGCAGCTGTTGCTGCTGCCACTGCCACTGCCACTGCCACTGCTCCTTCTGCTCAACTATTTAATGCCCTACCCTAAAACAGACCCTCTAAGCTCATTAGGCCAAGTCATTTCGCTTGACTTCTGCGGTTGCCAAACGAGTTGCAGCAGGAGATTCCAGTCATGCACTTGAACCAATTTCGTTTGAATTTTAATTGGGAAATCATACATAAATTTATTAAAATAAATATGCATAAAGAATATGAAAATGCAATTAAAAGAAATTTAAATATATAAAATTATTTTTCTATTATTAGACAAATTATAAGCAAATAAAAATATTTCTAAAAATATCATAAATTAAACTATAACAAAATATACAAATATAAGAAAAACCAGTAAATTATTAAAAATTTTAATAAATACATTAAAAATTTTAAAATGAGTCAAATAATAAAATTAATAAATACATATATAAAATAATATAAAAAAATAAAAAATAAAATAAATTAAATAATGTTTAAATATAATTTAAAAAATATTAAAAAAAATTTAAAAATCTATTTTTATACATATTAAAATATAAATATAAAATATAAACAAATATTTATAAAAATATATTTTATATTATAATAAAGAAGCTTGTATTGTATAATAAAATATATTTTTATAAAAATATATTTTATATTATAATTAACAAGCTTTTATTGTAATATAAAATATATTTTTATAAATATTTCTTTATATTTTATATTTATATTTTACTATGTATAAAAATAGATATAAAATATATGACAATTTATATAAAAATATGCAAAAATAAATATATGCCTATATTAAATATATATCTAAGAATATATATAAATAATAAGAAATATAAAAAAATTAATGAACAAAAAAGAAAATGGAAAACTTTTGATGAGGAAATGAATTTATTGCAAAACACCAAAAGTATTTATCTGTTATCAAGCACACAGCAAAAACTTTAAGAAATTTGTTTGACTCGAAACAGAAAACAATTATATATTATATTAAATATATAATAAAATATATTCTTAATTCCAAATTAAATATGAAGATCCTTAAATTTTGATTTAAATTTCTTTCAAAATTAAGAGTTTCTGGAGTAGCATTTTTTTTCACGTGTGTTTTTGTGGCACAATGTGCGTGTGCGTGTGTGTGTTTTGGAGTTTGCGGTTGGGCTAACTTCCTTTTAATATGCGTTGCGGTCAGTGGCAAAAGCACCGATGAGTGTTGAAGGTGTCCTCGCATGTCTGGCGCAGCAGTGGGAGCAGCTGCCTCTTGCAGCATCTAGCTACGCTGCAGAGGAAGCGCCGCCTTAAACCGCAAAACTCTTTTCGCTCCATAATTTGCTTAATCCAAAATGAACATGAAGAAGAAGAAGCAAGAAGGAGAAGCAGTATATAATTGCATATCTATAAAGAAGCCTAATCGAAGCATTGCCTAATTAATAATTAATAATGCAGGCCGGATGACGCAAGCATTTGACTTCCGGTTGTAGGGGACAGCAGCGAGGGGGGGGGGGTCTGGGCGTGGTCAAGGTAGCAGCACTGCAAATGCACTTCAAGCTGGCGCTTATCGCACTTCCGCCCATCGAATACCCAAATTCCCAGTAAAACTCAAATCGCATCGTGTGCGTCGGAACTTGGCCTCTTCTGCTGCTTATGGTCTCCCATTTTTGAATGGCCCCAAAAACACTCACACACACACACACACACACACGCGCACACCAAAACAATAACAATCATAAATATAATTCACAAAATATGTTCAAACGCCCACAGTTCTTGGCTTAACTAGCTTTTTTTTTTTTTTTTGATTTTTGCTTTGTGGGCGTCTGTGCGGGGTTTTCTCTTTCAGTTTAAGTTGTTGTTTTGTTTGTTGTTATTGTTTCTGTTGACGAAATCACATAGGCAATCAGCAGAGCCGGCGGCAGCATTTTACAGGTTGCCAACACAATGGAATAATTTGATATTATCTTCACTCAAAAAATCAACTGCAACTCATAGAACTACTTAGTCTTATTTGCAGTTAAATTTGACTTGAAACATAGAACTGTTAGCATAACTGAAGCAGCTGTTAAGCTAACACCTATGCAGGGCTTTAGTATTTCGTAAATCTTGAAATTCATATATGCAAATTTTATATGAAGACCAAATATGGAATAAACTGAGCATTTACTTTATGTCTTCATAAAAAGCTAGCCGTGTGCTGAAATGTTAATATATTGTTAACAGCATTTAAGTTAAGCCTTTGTAACTACACAAACCAAATAGGAAACATTTCGTATTCATTGTTCAAGAGTTGTTGCTCCATAAGGAAATCAATAATTTAGTAACTAATTAATAGTAATCAATAGAAGAACTAGAAATTTATAATTAAGTAACTAATTAATAGACATCATTAGACACATAAGTGGTCAATTGAACTTATTTATTTAAATTTTATTTACTTTAACTTGAATTTCGTACTTCATTAACACGTGACAAATGCTTTATTAATTAAATGCAACAAATATTGTGAATTTATCCCATTGTACACGTACTCATGTTGCTTCCATATGTGCGACTTTTAGCATCAATGAATTCCAACTGCTCCGCCCTTCCGGCGGCCACTTCTCTGTCTATCTCTTATCGTGGCAGGGTAACGCCTACAAATATAACAGATGCGTCGATAAAGCTTATATATGTGTTTATATGTATATACATATATATACAATCAAGCATGAGGCTAATTTCTGAGCTTTGCTTTGGCCCAATTAGCCAAAACAAGAAGTGAAGAGCAAGAAGAGGAGCAAAAAGGCCCCGCACCTGGCAACGGTAGCCAGCGGCTATAGCCGCATGCCACAAGGGATGGGCAGCGAGCGACCGCAGAGACAAAAACATGCAGGAAAAACTGTTAGCAGTAGCCGACAGCCCGGAGCACTAGATGAAAATGAAGATGAAGATTAAGTCGAATGTGGAGTCAAAGCATAGAGAACCAAAATAAAAGCATTTATTTGTCAGCACAAAATAATCAAGGATCATAATATGTCAACAAACAGGCAGGACATGCGGGTGAACGGAAAACAAGCACAAGGACACACACACACCCATAGACACACAGCAGGCAGACGAGAAAGAAGATGGAGACGAAGGTGAAGCAGAAGAAGAAGAAGAAATATGTGCGAGTCCTTTTTTCGTGGCTGAAGCGTTGAAATGTGTGCCACAAGAGTCAAAACGGCGAAAGTGTAGAGCAAACATGTCGTAATAGATAGCCGAAGAGCGAGAGCGAGAGCGAGAGAGATAGATAAGGATGAGCGGTCAGCAGCATCAGCTGTGGGCGTGGCAGCAGCAGGTGGAGCAGCAAGCCAAGAGCAGCGCCAAGAGCTGCGTTTGTCTCTGACAGCTTGGTTAATGTACTGAAGTGCATTGACAATAGAAGCCACTGCTTGACCACAGCTTCAACGATAAAGAGATTGAGAGCGGCAGATAGAGAGAGGGAGATAGAGAGAGAGAGAGAGAGAGAGAGAGTGCGAGTGCGAGAGAGTTGCGAGCAAGCGAGATGCATGTAGGAAACAATTCTGCGTTTTCTATTCATTCCACAGGTCAAAGGGCAAGTGCTTAGCACACAGCAGCTGTGAGAGTGGAGCAATGAAAAAAGAACGCAGCCAGGCGAGGGCGAGTGTGGAGTCCTTCCAAAGCGCATATCTTCAGCGGATAATCTCAGCCACAGTAAAAACTGTGCTAACAAGAACACAGATTGGCTTAAAGAATTTCGATATTTGTTTAAAATTGAACTGAAGCGAAACCAAGTCTTACTTGGCGCGTGAAATAAGTTGGAAATTTGCCTAGGCTGTGAGACTTTACTGCGGAAAGTAGTTGTAGACAGAAAGAAAAATAAAAAGAAAGTAAAGTAAAAGACAGAGAGAAAGATTGTGAAAATATTCCAAGAAACCAGAATCAGATTTTAGTATATCCAAGCAGCATCGAAAACAATAATGAATCTCTATGCGAGTGCAGGTCTTGTCTGTGCTTAAGCTTAAGATTATAATAATATTAATTAAACTTTTTCTATGTTTAATCTCATGATTATAAAAATATGAATTCTCTTTGTATAATAACCTTTACAATAATTTAACGATATCTGCAACTTCACTCTGAACTCTTTTTAAATATTTTTAAATATTAATTTTAAGTATTAAAAAATCCTATTTTATTCTTTGGTCCTTGACTTCATGCAAAGCAAAGTCTGAGTCAGTCTGATTCTGATTTGCATTGTAAAAATGAACTCTGCTTCTTGCTGTTGCTTTGCATGACTCAGAGAGAACTCACAGCTTTCATTGTTCGCCATATGGAGCTCTTACTGTAGCTGCAGCTGTATGCTTATCTGCAGCAAGAATCGCGCTGGCCATTGAGCCGTTGGCTTCTCATGGTCTGCAGTTGACTTTGTTTGTTCTCTTGCTGCAAAGTTAATTGCGCTCCACTCTCCAGCTGTCAATAGCCAAGCTGGAAGGCGAAGCTCGTTTAGCTGGTGCTGGATCCGTGTGGGCAGTGGCCAAGCTATATAGTATAGACTATGGAGTATATTTTTGGACCAGCCAAGCTTAAGGCCAACCAGTTTGTCAGCTCTGATTGTCTGAGCCATGGCTAAACGCCCACGCGCGCGTCTCTTGCACAGGTGACACAAAAGCTGAGCTCAAACCAGGGCTCAGCTGTGTTGGCGTCTGCGTGTTTACGTAATGCAGCTGAAAGCTGCCTCATTTATGCATTGCACTTGCCACACACTGAGCCGTCGTCTTGTTGTTGTTGTTTTTTTGTGTGTTTTCGGTTGCCGCCTGCGGCTTGGCCAGTAAACTGAAATAGCGCCGAGCTATTTAAAGTCATCAAGAAGTGCATTTGGCCACACGCTCATGCTGGAGCGAGGGCGGCGCTACTACAGAATGCCGTTGTAATTGCTGCGATGTCAACATGGGCAAAAGAAGCAGCAGCAGAAACAGCAGCAGCAGCAGCGACACTGACAGCAACTGGCAAACAAGCAAATCCAATTTGTGAGCAAGCGTCAGCTTCACAATGTATATAAATAAATGCATGTGTGTGTGTGGTGTGAGTGTGGTGTGAGTGTGTGTCTCTGTGTGTTTGTGTGTATAAATAAATCGGTTGCACTTTCAGCATGTGGCATAAAACATACATAGAAACAAGTCAAGGCAAGGCGAGACGACACACAAAAACAGACAGAGGGAGTGAGAGAGGGAGAGTAAGAAGAGACAGAGAGAGAGAGAGAGACAGAGACAGAGAGAGAGAGAGAGAGAGAGAGGGCAACAGTGTGGGAGAGCGACTGTGCACTTGAAGTCGCCAATGTCTCCGTTGCTCTAGCTCTTGAGTTCCTCACATGTTTGAACTCCTGCTGCGCTTGTCAATCGTGGCATGTGGTAATTGCTCTGCGCCGCAGACAGGCTACCTGGACTTGCCCCTGGCCAGTGCCTCTGCGTGTCTCATTGCTGCTTCAGTTTGTCATCTCTGCTCAGATTTATGAGTGCCCACAATGCGTGTGTGTTTGTATTTGGACTGTGTGCGTAGATGGCCCCTTGCCTCGCCTCGCTAGCAGTGCCGAATAAACAATTTGATTGCTACGCTGCCATACACTGAGACAAAACGTCAATTTATATTTGATAACAAAGCAAATGTTTGTACAATATATTCACTAATATTTAGCTGAAGCATCTGTGGACTAGATAAAAAGAGTAAAAGAAGAAATTTGAGCTAGAGAACATCGGGATGTTGTGAGTATTCAAAGTTGGATTATGCAATCTATTTTGGGGTACAATACATAATAGCTTCAAGTAAAGAAAATTTTTCATTTATGGACTCAATAAGTTGAGGCTAATTGCTTAATATTATTAAATATTTCTAGAAATCATTCGAATGTTAAATATTAAAATAAAATTAAATGAAATATTATTAAATATTAATAATTAAATATTGTTAATAATAAAAAAATCAATATAATGGATTAGATTTACACAAACTTTTTCTGAAGAATTGTTTGGCAACTGAATATGTTTTCAAAAGACTTAGAAAACTTGAAAATTTCTTGATTAAAAAAGGAATCTTCGAGGCAGTGACTATTCACTTATTTTTGTTGAATAATTTGCTCAAAAGCTAAATAGAATTTGACATATTTTCTATAAGATTTATAAATAAAAAAACTTGACTCTGAAATAGCTAAATTTAAATGAACATAGCAAAGTTAAAAGCTTAAGAAAATTTCAATGCTCATAAAATTGAGATTGAGTCCAAAACCAATTAAAATTTCTCTTGCAAGAAATTTTAAAAATATTTTATTAAAATTTACTTTTTTTTTTACCTTGAAGCGAATTTAGCTTTAGAATTTGTTAAACTATGGAAAATTATTGAATTTTACGCGAAATAAGGCTTAAATAGTTTATACCACACGAAAATCAAGCTTAATATTAGGTGAGCTGCAAATATTTAGAGCTCAAATATATTACAATAGTTTTTTAACTTATTAATAATTAGGGCAATTTTATATAATTATTATTTATACATAAGCAATAAATAATTTATTGTATATACATATATTAAATGCAGCACAATTTCATTTAAATTCTTTCTCTCAGTGTACTCGTCTGATATATATTTCATTTCCGGTGTAGCCTACGAAATGAACGTCTAATGTTCGTGCTGGTCCAGCCGCAAGAGTCTAAAGTTCGATATGCTTAATTTAAAGAAAGTTGCTCCAGGGGCTGTCAGGCGAAGGTTTTGCTTGCAGACAGGCTGAGAGGGGTCGGATAGCTAATGAAATGTATTTGAAATGCGAATATGCCAAGTGGTCTAGCTGAATGCGGAGATAGCATAGAAGATGTAAGAGGTAAGAGGCGAGGGGGGCGAGGTGGGGCCACGCAGGATATTAGCAATGTGCAGCCCAGCGTACTTCCTACGCAGAATATAACGTTCAAATGCACAAACACACACACACACACACACACACACACACACATAGATAGGTGTGTGGAAGAGGAGCGGAAGGGGCAACGGTGTGGTCCAGAGTATGGACTGTAGATGGCATCATAGATGACTGCGCCTCCATTTTGATGGGTTTCGGTTCGATTTTGATGCGAATTGATTTGGTAAGCGCGCAATGCTGACTGATACAATTGCAGATGATGATGAAGAGGAGGCAGAAGTTGTAGTAGCTGCTACTACCCACCTCCTGACACCCCGTCCCGCACAGACAATTTGGACAGGATGGATGAATAAATAAAGAGGGCAAATCAAGCAAATGCCAAATGAGACTCGAGACTCATCATAGACCGCCTGCGCCTGCCTGACTGCTTGACTGACAGATGGTTACAGCCAAAGAAAGTGGACTGTCACGGGTAGGTGGTGGTAGGGTGGCTGGGTGGCGAGCTGGTGCGACCATGGCAATGACAGTGCCTGGCACTTTTGGTAATAAGAAACGCCTTCACAGCCCAGTCAATAAATTAAGTGTTTTGCCTTCGCCGCGGCTCAACTGCGACTGTAATTGAATACCATTTCTGGATAGCTCAATGTACGTCGTATATATATATATATATATATATATGTATATATATAATTTATATATTTGTGCCACCTATTTTGACCTGCCACGCCCACCTCAAGTGCTGCCTCAGATCGATGGCTTCATTTGCTAATTTAAATTTATGAATTTATGACAACAACAAAAAAACAGAAAGAAAAAATGAAAACAACAGCTCAATGCGCCGTACGCATTTTGAGTTTGCTTAAAATATACATTTTCCCCACACTCGGGCAGCCCGCACTCTCCGTCACTTGCTTACACACACTTTCACTTTTCTTTTGAGTATTTAATCAAGTGTAAATAATTGCATCATTCTGCTCAAAGGGAGTCGATTTCCTTTGTGTGTGTGCGTGCGGCCTGCTCCATCATACAACGATTTACTCAAACTCTGAGGTTTTGCGTCGGCTCTCTGTTATCGATATAAGAAGGAAAGCCACAGACTTGCCGCTGCCACGCCCAGCCAACCCCCACACACTCACACCACCTTCGGCGACTTAAACTGAGATTCGATTGGTCTCCTTTCAAATGTATTTTGTATTTTTGCATTTAATTCGAAATCAATCGCAAGTTGAATGAATTTCCAAATGTTATTTATTTATGAATGTTCGCATTTTATTCCCTCTGCTTCAGCGGTCTTTTGTTGTGCAACATGTGTGTGTGTGTGTGAGTGTGTGTGTGTGTGTGTTGATATAAGTATGTGTCTCTATTTATGTGTGTGTGTGTTCAGGTCTCTGCATATTTTATGCAGATTAAATAAGTTTACAACTCAACAACAACAGCAACAGGAAGCGGAACAAGTGAGGCAGCGCTGGGAGTAGACTGATGGACTAGCCGATATCCTAGAAATAGTTTTTAGCTCAGTTTGGATTGGGTATGCTCAAGGGATTGATATTCTATCAATTGAACATTCTGCTCGACGAGCAGATGCTCTTTGCATAATTTTATGTTGAGTGAGTTGAACTGATACCCTGTTAATTAGTTGTTTCTGCTTATATATAGACTCCATAATTAGCAGGGAGCATAGAAAATAAATTTGTCAAGAATATTGCTTAATCTGCTATAAATTTTATTTCTTCTTTTTTTTCTACACGTATAGATACCCCTTACGGAAAAATTAAAGATTTTTAAAGATTACGTGAAATTTGTTTCCCGCTTTTGTAGCAATTTTTACATACCTGTTACAAACAACTGCTTAAAAGCAATATACCCTACTGCAAAATACCCTACCGTTGGGCAGCTGAAAACAACTCGAGTTATAAATCGAAGTTCTGTTCATATATTGAAAATGAATATTTGATCTGTAATGCAAACATACGACTTGTGAGCTGCATGATTGTTGAGCTTTTGTTGCATGCGTGGCATGTGTGGCATGTGCGGCAAGTGTGGCAAGTGTGGCAAGCTGCTGTATGGCAGCTAGCTGCTAACTGACTGGCAGGTGGCATTTATTGAGCCAGCTCCAAGTCCTAATTGCTGCAATGCTGGCGCGTGCTAGCAAACTGGTTTTTGGCAGTCAAAAACTGCCGCCTGCCGCCTGCCTCATGCCACTTGGCACTCGATGCAGCTGCTGCTGCTGCTGCTGCTGCTGCCACTGCTGTGTCGGCAGTGCATCTATGCCGTATCTGTGGCAACCGCATCTTGTGGAAAGGCTTTTGGCTTATCGCCGCATCGTGTGAACTTTGTTGACGTCTTGCTGCCCATACTCCTCGTCCGACCGCTTCACTTTGTCAGCGTCTGTTGCACGCTTTGTGCCACGCATCAGTTAACTCGAGTCGAGCTTGTCTTTGCACCTTTTGCACGACCTGTCCACTTGACGTGTGGTTCCGCTTCGCCGGCTTGCCGCTGACCCCAAGCCCGGCCAGTGGAGTACATGTGTGGAAATCTGTGACGTGGCGGCATTTGCTGGGAACTGAGCGCTGGCAAGAAGCAGAAAAAAGAGTCTTGGCTTTTAATTGCGACAGAGAAGAGTTCGTAATTCGTTCGTTTTCGTCAGCAACAATTGCTTGGGAACAGCTCAGCTCAGCTCAGCGCAGCGCAGCGCAGCTAAGCAACTCTCCCTCATCCATGCATTGCGCCGCATCGGGTTTCACACGCAGACATGCTTGATTGGACAGCTTGGACAACGCAACGCCCCCATTCTTTCGTCTTTCCAACTCATGCCCCTCGCTCAACTCAGCCTCAGTCTCAGCCTCAGTCTCAGCCTCAGCCTCACCACTGTTCGTTCGGTTCGCATTGTCATTCGATTGCGCAAACATTATTTTGTGTGTGTGCGGAGATTTCTGGTAACTCGACTCCTGTTAACCCTTTGCTGAAACCAGCAGCAGCAGCCGACGCCGACGACGCCTCTGCCGCTGTATTATTGCTCCTAACCCGCTGGGGTGACTTCCATTGTCAGCAGCCCTCGCACTCGCACTCGCACTCGCCAAGTTTTGAGCTCTGAGTAATTTGGACAAACAATGCAAATGGTGCCCGCTCGCCGTACACATGCGTTGGCAGCTCAAACGGCAATTAAAGCAAACAATAAGCTGACAAACAGCTCGCTGCCACAATTGTCATTTGGTGGTGCAGGCTGCAACTACAGGCAGGCTACAGGCCACAGGCTACGCTCTACACTCAACACTCAACACTGGCAACTGGCAACTGGCTTTGCAGGTGGCTCGCCTAATTGCCGCTTGGCAAAGTTCGTTGTCTCAAGCTTCAAGGTTATTTCTGCCTTGCTTAAGCAACCCTAGCAGTGTCTGAGACTGAAGCGTATATATCGATATAAAGAAGAATATATAAGTGTATTTATGGCATATATACACGATATAAAGATGAATATATAAGTGTATTTATGGCACATATAATATATACGAGGGTAGCTTGAAACATTGCGTAGGCAACAACAAGAAAACATATTATATTTTACTTTCACTGTTTTCCTTTACAAATTTCATAATTTCTTTTGTGAATTTTTATTTTGTGCTAAATCAATGCTTTAAAAAATGTTAGAAAATTCACTAGGCAGAAGATAATCGTTATTCTATATATAAAGCTAAGCCAATAAAACTAGCGCTGTTTATTTGTTTATTTTTGTATTTACACAACCTAAAGTTTTCCTGGCTTTCATTGTAATTTATGCTCAGCTTTTCGTCTTGCTGAAATACTAAATAAATATCAAAAGTTCTTCGCCCATAATTCCAGCTGTTTTAGCTTTTCACACTTCGAACTAAGACATCCATAACTTGACTTTATATGAGTCACATATAATTCCGGTAGAATAAATGAGTCGAGATGGAAGTTTACCTTCTTTGCGCTTACTTTTAAGACTGTAAACTATTTGATGTACAGCTAAAGCCCTTGTATGATCAAGCAGTATTTCAGCTAATAATTTTACAACTCATAAATTGATGTTTTATAAAATGATGCCTATGGACAACTTGAATCGAAGTTATCTAACTGCTTTATCACAGCTGCCAAATTTGTGATGAGGCTTATCGAGCTGTCGCTTGAAAATTGAACTTTATTTGTGGTTGCACACACTCTCCATCCCACTCACTCACTCACTCTCTCTCTCTCTGTTTTCTTTTTTCATTGCTTGCTAAAGACATCTTCATTGAAGCATTTTGTGTTTTGCATGCCTCAATTTTTGGCAACAATTCCTACGATAATAACAGCCATAATTTAAAAATTTGCCTGCGGTCTGCTCTAACTGCTTCTCTTTCTCTGGCTCTCTTTCTCTCTCTCTCACTCTCTCTCTCTCTCTCTCTCTCTCGGTGACTCTGTCAAAGTCTTGGCTCGCAAGCGTATGAATATTCGAGAATGAAATTTTCGTCTGTTAATGGCATCAGTTTTCGCAGTGTTGGCCATATCAGCTATTTCGACCAGCAGCAGCAAAAATTCTTGAGTGCCTGCCACTGGCTGACGCTGCCACACGGAGTCTAACTGTGAGCCGAGCCAGGCGGCACGCCCACTAACTGCTCTGGCGCTGTTGTCGCACGCACCACTTTCACTATGACCGGAAATTTGCTGCATCAGCAGCGTATAGGAATTTTTGGTTTATGCCCCAACACACACACACACACACACACACACACCCATGTGCCTACCTCTGGCTGGGGCTGCTGCCCACCAACCCACACACTCTGACCTCCCCCCGGCAAAGTGGCTGCTGCGCACATATTAGCCATGTTGGGTTTACTTTGGTTTCGATATTTCCGCCTTCTCCATTTAGCGTGTGTGTGAGTGTGTGTGTATGTGAGGCTTTCAAATATGAAATTTATTCAAGTCACTCTGGTTTAATGTTTGGAAATGGACAGCAAATAACTTTGAAAGCGCTACAACAACAACAACAACAACAACACGAGGAACAAGAAGAAGAAGAAGAAGAAGAAGCCATGCATTGAGCCAGAATTGAGAATTAAAGTTGAAATTGAGCTGGTGCTGAGTTTTGTCCTTTTACATGTGGATGTGGTTGATAATGATGACAAGCTCTTTGCCAAATCGTTATCAATGCTCAATTGATGAGTTTATTGTGCAAATATAATGCTGCATAGTGAAGCATTGGGCAGAAAGATTCCAAACAGAATTTCGATTTAACTCGAATGAATTTTTTTTTAAAGATAATACTAAGAAAAGACAGACAGACTGAGAGAGAGAGAGAGAGAGAGAGGCAGATAGGGAGAGAGAGTGTAGCTAAACCCAGTTCCAATTATCCATTTTCCAATCTGTGAGCCTGCTTATGTGGCAGCGCCTACAGTGCTCCGCCCACTGGAGACATTGGCGCATAAATTGATTGGATGATGTCGCTTTTTATGTCGTTTGTCCTTCGATATCCTGACGTCGTCCCGTCGTCCCGTCGTCGATTCCGTCTCGCCTTTGGCTTTTGCTATTCTGTGAATTTCATAAGCATATGCGATGCTGCGTGTGCATGTGTTATAAATAAATCAAGCATATATATTGGGGACGCAATCTTTCAGCGCTTTGGCTCGGCTTGGGGCTCTGCCTGGGATTTCTATAGAGATTGCCATTTAATAACAATTCCCCTTGACAACGGAGAACGGAGCGCCCTCCGATTTTTAGCGGTCAACACTTGCCAATGTAATTCGGTCTCTGCTCCTCGGTTTGCTTCGCGTGTGCTCGAACCAAATTACTTTCCCAAGTTGCCCGACGCATGTTCAAATCATTTCAATGCTTAACAATGGTCCGCATAATTCGCTCCCACAATTGTGTCCAGAAGTCGTCGACAAGAGCAACAAGAGTAACAACAAAAAGAAGAAGAAGAAGCTCAAAAAAAAATATGTATATGTATGCACAAAGAGCAAAAATGAAAAGCATTTTTAACAATTATAATTTTCACGTTTTAAGTTGAATTTTGCTCCCATGTTGCAAATGGCAGCCAGCTAATTGCTACGCATGAACCCCGTGTCTTTTCTCTGTCTGTGTGACGAGTGGTTACCCGAGAGTTGTGGTAAAAGCTGTGCACCACTGAGAACCTTTTTCTGTTCTTTTTTTTTTTGTTGCTTTTTGCTTTTTGAAGTGGGTTGCAGATTGTGGCAACAGGTTTGCACCACGATGACCACTTTAATCAAACGAAACACTAACTGAATAGACCGTAAAACTACTTTAGCTGTCTCCCTCTGTCGCACTGTACACTTCTGGCGCCGCCTGTTCTTAGCTGCCCACACAGCACTTGGGCGGTTGCCTCAACAAGTTTTCCAGTTGTGCAGCAGTTGAAGTGCCAAAAAATATTGCAGCAAACATCACGGCAGCGAGCTACAAATATTATTTAAATATATATATATATATATTTATGAGCAGTAATAGAAGAAGAAAGAAATAGAAAGGTTATATATTAGATAAGTTAATATGAAATTGGTCATTTTTATGGAGTTATAATAATAATATTATATAATATTATATAGAACTATTATTTATGTATCAGCTTCTGTCTTTTGGAATTTTAGATGGGCTCAGGAAGTTTTGTTATCGAAAATAAAGTATGACTTGGGAACAAAGTAATTACTGTTATAACATATTTCTTTAATAATTTAATAATTGCTGTTAAGTCATTCCAAATAATGAAATGAAATTTTCAATTCGTTGATGTTAAAAGCTTATCGCTGTTAAAAGCAGCAGCTGAAGTTGGAGCTGTGTGAGCGGCAGTGACGCTCTCCATATGAATTATCTACCTATGATCGCCTTCCATATGCTCACTCTCACGGTACACTGGCTTCGCTTGATGTTTATTTCGTTTCATAAAATCAGTACAAAATTGAATCTGGAGCAGTGAACATGCATTTGCGTTGAGCTCCTAAATTTGCATTTAATCTGGACACAGTTTGGACTGTACTCAACCCTTTTTCACATGATAAGATTTTTATAGGATTTTATTTTTTATGAGCTTTGATTTAATTTGATTAGTCTAATTTTTCTCAATTCTCTTTATATATATTTATTATTTAAATTTTTCTTAATTCTTTTTCTTTATATATATTGATTATTCCAATTTTTCTCAATTGTCAATTATTATTTAAATTTTTCCTAATTCCTTCTCTTTATATATATTGATTATTCCAATTTTTCTTAATTCTTTCTCTTTATATATATTAACAAAAATATATTTACATGTTTTACTATTACTGTAGGCCGCTGCTTGTGCTCGGCATTTTTTTATGGCAACAAAAACTCTGTTGTTGCTCTCACTTAATTTAGTCCTGTGAGAAATTGGCAAAGGCTTTGCGAGTTGAGCTGCTGCGGTCGCCAAGAGCCACAAAATATTCATGGTTAATGCATAAATAAAATTAGCTGTTGCAGAATTTTTTTAAGCGTGAGTTACCTAGGGCTGTGGCGGCAGCCTGCACCTCCTGTTCCTCCTCCTCCTCCTCTTGGCTGCTGGAGGCAGTGGCAGCCTTGTTTCGCTTCGTTTTTTATTTTTATTGTTTTCTCAAGTTGCAAGTTGTGCGTGGTGGCAGCAGTTAATGTTGCACTACACTTGCGGCAGATCTTAATGCTGAGTCAGAAATAATGCGAAACGCGCCGGGGCCAGCGCCAGCGCCAGTGGCAGCTGCAGCAATTTAAATATATCAAATCTTATGAGGCATTCCGCTAAGATAATGTGACTGCTGCAGGGCGCAAGCTGGCATAGAGTTTAAATGAAATATATTTGCAGTGTTGCCGCGACTTTCCTGCCAAAATGGACAGTTGCGCTGCCAAATGCAGCGAACAAGCGAACTGCATGCGATTAATTGTGCCATATTTTGGGGGCAGCTGCTGTGACTTGGCCAAACAGTCGCAATGTTTAGACAGCGCCAAAAAAATAGATGAAGACGAAGAAGAAGCAGAAGAGAAATTGAAGCTGAAGCAGTCGCAGCAATCGCTGCGATGTGTCCAATCGAGTGTGGCACATGCTGCAGCTGCACGTACAACTCGAAGGAGCAGCGGGCCATGCACCATTAGGCGAAAAGGTCGCGCGGCTATTGTTATATTGCATATGCAGCAGCGACGATGGCAGCGGCAGCAAGAAGAAGACATTGAATTGAACTAACAATATTTTATAACGAATCGAGTCGAGTTGGGCATGCAAAGCACGTTGTTGACAGCTGGGCGTGGCTGAAGCAAGGTGCCGCATGCCACAAAACTGCGACAGTTTATCTGCAGCCTATTTTGCCAGCAAACGAATGTGTGTATATATGTATGTGTAGTGTGTGTGCGTGTGTGTGTGTGTGTGTAAAGGATGCGCACGATTCAGGGCAGTGTGAAAATCATAATCATCAAATTAACGCGCGAGCGACTCGCACGAGGGAACCAAAAATTGCTGCCAGGCTCAAATTGGTGCTTGGAGCAATGCCGCCCAAATACGACGTGAGCATTTAAAGCAAAGCAAATAAAACTTAAGTGTCAAAGCAGAAAGAAAGAGCGAGAGAGTTAGGGAGAGTTAGGGAGAGAGAGGGAGAGCAATATATAAATATGGTGCCAGAGATTGTTTGGTGTCTCGGGTTAGGCCACTCAGGTGTCCCAGACCCTCGTTAAATCCAATCTGCGCTAGCTGGAAAGGCTGCTTAATCAGCGGCCAGGCCATGACAGATAACTAACTGGGCTGTAACTGGGCTCGAGCCGGGCGGGAGCAAGCATCATCATCGTTTGACTGCGTCAGCGTCATAAACAGCGACCAGAGGGTGCGTGCACCCTACAAATCTCTCTGTCCCTCGCCCTCTTCACACATTCGTCACATGGTTAGTTCAACAACGGCCATCGGCCATCTCCATCTCCATCTCCATCTTTTGCTCTGCCGCTTCAGTTTCAGCCAGAAGCGGTTGAGGCCATCAAATTTCAGTCATAACAATAACACTGATAGTCCCGCTCGTAAAATAAAACCCTTTTTGCCCACTGTCGCAATGTCAGGCCACTGAGGCCGGGATTTGTGTGTGTGCGATTGCTCCCATATGTAACTATGTGCGGCTGACAGTGTGTGTGTGTGTGTGTGTGTGCCAGTCTGTGCTTGTGCGTGTGTAACTGCCATACCATTTCCAGCTCCAAAAACAATCAAGAGCCCGCGCATAGCATAACAAAAAAACAACAACACGCGCTGCACATACACTTGCAGAAAAACTTGAGCCATATCTAGACTAAACTTCAAGTGGTTGAACTAAAATCTTTACACTGAATATGCCTGAAAATAGATGTATAGAAAATAGATAAAGAAAACCTTAAACAGTTGCAATTTCTATTGCTTAAAGAAAGATATAAAAAAATTGTTTTAAATTTAATTAAATGAATTTTAAAAAATATATTAGAATAATAATTAATACATTAAAAACATAATTAACAAACGAAATTAATATTCATAATAAAAAAATTAATTATTATTTAAAATTATATTTAACAATCAAAAGTATTTATGACTTTATTAGAAGACTCGAATTTTGTTATTTATTTAAGCAAAGTAATACCAAAAACAAATTTTTAAATTCATAAATATTGTTGGTAAAACTCATTTAAATTGCGAAGAAGAATCTTGTTTAAAATATGAAAAACTCTTGAGCATTATTGAAATTTCTCAAGCCAAACACAAAAGTGGAAGTTGAAGAATAGTTTGATATGCTCAAATGCCATAAAATAATGAAAGTAAAGAAGTGTATATTTAAATGAAATTAAATTGAGCAGCTCTAAGTGTTAAAAACTGTTTTATTTTTAATTATTCTTGAATTATTTATAATTTTTAAAGCACAATTCAAATTGAATTTACTTTTTTTAAAATTATAATTTATTTGTATAACATAAAACCATATTCTACCGAATGACATGAAAAATTTCCAATTATGGCAGCTATATCAAAAGAAGTTTTTCTTTAGTAAAAGAATTTTTATTGCTTTCAAAAAGTTTTATTTGTATTTAAATTCTTGTGAAAGTTTCGCATTTTATCATCAATTTAAAACAGGTTTTCGTCAAAATTATGAAATTAACATTTTGGAAAATGCTTTAAAAACATTCTTTAAGTTTCTCCAATTTGTTGTTTTACAAAAAATAATAATTTATTATATTTATATATATTTATTAAATTATAATTGTATTACAATTATATTAAATCATTTTAATATCTATCTGGAGGCTTTGCTGTCTTTGTCCGCATTCAAATTTGATTCTATTCTGCTTTCGCGTAGTGCGCGACACAAAATGTCGCTTCGCCGGCCTCTACTACTTGGCCCGTCCCATGGCAGTGAGTGGAGCGCGGTCAAAAGGCGACGCCTAAAGCATTTAAATCCTTTTCGCACTTTGGCTGTCTCCGCTTGTTGCGTGTTTTTCCATCAACTATTTCCGGCCGCAATACGTGTGACACGTATATGACATATGAAGTGACTATGTGCGCGAGTGTGCGTGCGCTTGTCATGCTTCAATTTGTGAGTTTCATGGCGCTTTCGCTATTCAATGTGCCAGGGATGAGGCGTGCCTAATACACCCATCGTTCCATAGCAAAAAAATAAAAAAAAAAAACACGAGGCAAGAGAGGAGCAAACCCATTTCCTCTCGCAGGCCGTAAAATAGGAATTTACTTTATTAAAATTTTTCGCTTCAAAAATATGGGACAACAACAATGGCAATGAGCACAAAACAACAAGCTACGCAAATTTGTTGAAAATCCAAATACACACGCACACCCCACACCCTGCAAATACATACATAAACACATACACACACACGCTCATAGAGACATGTGCCAAAGCTCAAGTTCGCCAATGATGCGCCGCATCATGAACGAGGTAAAAATTTACTCAACTATGAACTCTCGCTAAAACCAATGCGTATGTGTGTGTGTGTGTTTGTTTGTGTGTGTGTGTGTGTGTGCGTGTATGTGTGATGTCTGTAAAATAGGCTCAAATTTGCGTAGAGCGTGCGTCGATGGGGCAAAGGTTATGACTGCGCCTGCTGCTGGCAAGGGTTTTCAAGCGCGGACTTAGGTTCAGGCTCGCTCGTATGTGAGCCAGGGACAAGGGAACAGGCACACAGAGGACGACAAGCCGAGGCCAACGAACAAGAAAGGGAGCAATAGACAGAGAGAGAGAGAGAGAGAGAGAAAGAGACTGGGCTCGACTGCGTTTGACAGTTTCATTCAGATAGAGTCGGGTTGAGAGGAGGGTTTCGGTTGAAAATTTATATAAATTGACAGTAATGCTGGCTGCTTGCTACTGAGAACCACAGCAGCAACAACAACAAGAATTTCTATGCTAAATTGCGCGACAACATTGACAACAACAACAGCAACCAGATGCAGGAGCAACTTTTCGTATCGCATTCTTTTGGGCTCGACAACGCAAATTATGTAGGAAAAAGCAAAATAATGAAATCGTAAAGAGTTGGCTCGGCGCACACACACACGCACAACTGACGCCAGGCAAGCTTGGCATATAATATATAATCCCAATATACATAAATGTCGCGTGTATATTTAATATTATATTTAAAATTCATTCCAGTTTCGCTTACAGAATTCATGTGTATGCAAATAGTGAGCATATTAATCATGGTCTGAGGGTTTTTTTTTTTGGGCCTTTGTGAGCTCTGTATTTATAGTGGGTCAGTCTGTTACAGGTAGACCAGAGCCTAAGCCTTTCTCTCCTTCAGATATAAAGAGAAGTCTTTGTTTAATGCCGCAAATAAAGCATTTTCATGCTTTTTTTCACTTAACATTTCATCAGAAACACTCTCTCGACTCGTGGTATTTAAAACTGCATTTCGGCGCTAATAAATAAACAGCTTCTGCACTTTTCTTCTTTTTCAATTTTGTTGTAGTTGTTGTTGCTTTTGGGTTTTTTGGCCATATGCGCACATTCCTGTTGGCTGTGGGCTGCTGCCTGCAGCTCTACTTCTCGCTTTCGGCTCGCAGATTCGTTGGAAATTTATGAAAGCTTCGCTCCATGGTTAAAGTGCACTGAGCTCTGCGGCACGGCCTCCGACGCGCACTAAAACAACTGTAGCTGCCTGATGGCCGCGTTAAATGCTTTTGTTGATTCAGGGCTGCTCTCAGCTCGCCCGCCTCCTCCCACTCCCACTCCCACTTCCACTCTTCCACCTCCGCCTCTCTTTTACACAATTTAATAGTTTTGGCTGGCAAGAAATAAACTGCTCGCTGGCTGGCTGGCTGCTGGCTGGCGACTGTGAATGCAGTCCGCAATAAGTCTTGGCAAACAGTCACCGGTACGGACCGGACAACCACCCCAGCCACGCCCACAGTTGGCTTTTGTGCGCTGCCTGTGGATGGTAAAAATCTGTGTGTTTGTTTTTCATTAAAAAACTTTTCATTCTGAACGGTCAAAGTTCGGCTCCGACTCCAACTCCAGCTCCAGCTCCAGCTCTTGCCCCGATTCCGAATCCGACTGCGGCACTCTGCGGCAGCTTAGTGGCGTTGGCGGCCGTAAAGGCTTTCAGTGACAGCGCGGCCAGTGTTCTGCGTCCTGCGTCCTGTGTTATTGCGGTCAGGATTTGCTATTTAGGGAAAGTCTCTGTGCTCATTGGTCCATTGTCTCTGTGGGACTGCGGGCGGCGCTCATTGTTTTCTGTATTTTTTTTTTTTCTTGTGTGCCCAACTGGCTAAATACACAATTCATAATTTTCAGCTGGCCATAGAAAGTCACGTAAGCAATGAGACGCCAAAGACTCTGGCCAAGCATAACAAAAATTGCCATGACAATTAATCTTGCATCTCTCTAAATGATCTTCTTCCTTACCATTTTACAATTTTACCATTTTCCATTACAGTGCTGCTCGTGCTGTTGTTGCCCTCCTGTTGCCTTGGCCAGCAGCAGAAATTTCGCACCACACCACACGATCTGCAGGTGCTGGAGGGCGCCGAGGCCATGATGCGCTGCGAGGTGGCCAACGTGGCCGGCGCCGTGCAGTGGACCAAGGATGGTTTCGCACTTGGCTTCTCAGCCGTAATACCCGGCTTTCCGCGCTACTCCGTGCTCGGCGATCGCAAACAGGGTGTCTACAATTTGCGCATCTCCAATGCCTCAATCAACGATGATGCCGAATACCAATGCCAAGTGGGCCCAGCGCGTCTCAACTCGGCTATACGCGCGAATGCCAAGCTAACCGTAATATGTAAGTAGATAAACATTTATTTATATAAATAATATATTTTGCTATATCATATATTCATAAATAAGTTAAGCCTGTAAGTATTCTTAGGATCTGCGTAATTTTAAAAATTGACGAAGAATTATTTAGAAGAGATGATAATATTGTTTCTGGAATATTCAATGACTAGAAGAGAAAAGAGAGTGTAGAAAATATTAACTCTGGAGCATTATTATCCAGTTGAGAAGAGAGAGGGAGAAAGGATATAAAAAATATTTAAAATATATTTAAAATCCATGGCTTCTTGCTATGTAAGTTTATAGATAGCTTTAAGAGATTTTTGATTCTTATATTTCATTTCTGAATAGATCTTTATTTGCAGACATTTGACATTGCCAATGCATATTTGAGTCGGAAACTGTACAAAAAAAACAATTAAAACTATAAATTTCAGATTTATAATTTAATTTAAATTAATTTGTATTTTAATGATATTTTTTGTTTTAATCTTTTGTCAATCAATACATTTATATATATATATATTTATAATTTAATTTAAATTAATTTGTATTTTATTAATATTATATATATATATATATATATTATATATATATATATATATATATATATATATATATACATTATATATATTAGTTTTCGGCGTTAGGCTCAAAAATCGATATTTGTCTAATATTTATTTTGTATTTTACAATTTATAATATATATTCTATTATTTTTATTTTATTATTTTTATTTTTCATACCTATGCCTGGTTATATTTTTTTTTTTTAGTTGGTTTTGGTTCATTGAAAACAGAAATTTCAGTTTGGAATCGATTCAGTTGAAATCGCATTGGCAACTGCTACATCCCTTTGTGGTGTGCTGCTAAATGTGATACTTTGTTTCTCTTCTTTTTTTTTTAAATTTTAAATCGCTATCTCCCTCTCGCTCTCGCTCGTGCTTGCTTTACAACATCAATTAATTTCTGTAATAAATACAATTCGTAGCACACAATGCGCCCAGCGTTGCCCGTTGCGTCTGCGTTTGTTTCCTGCTCATTGCACCTATAGCATTTTGCACTTGCATATTTAAATTGTCACGCCGACTCGCATGCGGGTGGTCCACGCCCAGCGATTGGGGGGCGTGGCTGGTTGTTGGCTGTCGCTGCCAACATTTATTGTCAGCAATTTGCAAAGCAACAGCAACAGCAACTGGAACTGGGACAACAACAATGTGCGAGGCTGAGCTGAATTTAGCGCAGTTTATTGCTCCAAGGAGTCAGGTCGGAGGAGCTGACACTGTCACAGAGCTAAGTTCAGATTGGGGCGGGGACTGAGACAGATGGAGACAGATAGAGGAGTGAGAGAGAGGGGGAGATTGGTGAAGAGTGAGGGAGAGTGGTTAAGTGTGAGGGGGTTTAGCATTTTCAAATTGAACCGAAATGAATTTATTTTTTTTTTTTTTTTAGTATTTTCAATGTGTGCGTGTGTGTGTGTATGGGTGGCGCTACCACTGTGTGTGTGTGTGTGTCTCATTGCATTGTTATTCCGGCTGTCGTGTAATCACTTTGCAAGTGTGGGTACTCCTGTTGCTGCTGCTGCTGCTGGTGCGTCTGCTGGTGCCAGTGTTACATCTTCTTCTTCTTCTTCTGCGTCTCGCTGCCTCTGTTGTTGTAATCACTCAAGAAATTGCGCTACATTTGATGACAGCGATTTTCATTTCCTGTGCTTAGTTTGGCTGCCTTCTATTCTATTCTTGTAGATATGTCCCAGCCAAGCTCAGCCCACTGCTATAATGGGCCATGGCAACGGCAGCGACAATGCTGCTTCTGCTGCCGTTGCTATCTTGCCCAAGGCTCACACGCACACACATGCGCATGCCTAATGACGTTTGTTTAGTTAATTACGCGCCATGAGCTGTGACAATGATGATGTGTGCCAAGGAGCCTTAGAAAAACTCACAGTAAAAAAAAAATAATATATATACATATATATATAAAAAATACTCGCCATTTTCACTTAGAGAAAAAGTCAGGCGCTGAGAGTTAATAGCATATGCTGATTTATATTTAATGAGCATTCGCTACCGAGATCTTTAAGCATCAAAGAACTTTTAAGAGACTCGAAAAAGTGATGTTGGAAAACAGTTGACTCTACTCTATGCAAGAGATTTTGTTACTAAGATATGATTTTATGTTTCATGCATTTTTTAATTCATTTTAATTGACCAAATCAAATTTATAGCAAATCAATCAAGTTTTTTTCAATTTTAAATTCAAAAAAAAAAAAGATAATAAATAGTTTGTATTTGATATTCACGCTCAAAATCCATAATAAATCAATTTGTCATTTGCTAATCTGTTATTCCATATAAATAAATACAAAGCCAAACGAAATATATATTTAAATGTACTATTTATTAGCAGAAATAAAACAATTTGATAAACTTAAAAGTTAGTTTAGGCATTTTGGGTTAGGCAAATATTGCTTAGATAGGAATTTGAGGAATTTCAATCTCAACTCGATTAGCGTTTACTTCTCTCAGTGTATGTTTGGCTGGGATGCGTATAAGCTCGTTAGTTATTGCTGCCGCTGTTGTTGCTGTGGCAAAAGGTCGTCCGGCGGCGCCTCTGTCTTCTATCTGCCGCAGCCCTAAAGCACAGCGGCCCCATGAAGAAATGTTTGTCATAATTGTCGGTACTTGTGAGTCCAGTGAGTCCTACCCCAACTCCATGCGCTGGGTCTGTGTGCGTGTGAGTCTCTCACTCTCCGACTCCCCCACTCTCCCTCTCAGTCTTTTGTTCTATAATGGCAGCTACTATGTTTCACTGGCTAAAATATGTAGCTATGTGTGTGTGTGTGAGATGTAAGCAAAGGTATGTCCCGTAGGCATCCAAGAAAACACGTGCGACATTATTGCAGCAATTAGCCAAGCAAAATGTAGACAAATGTGTAATAATTCAATTAAGTTCAAGTAACATTTATTTGATTTATTTATTAAGCCAATTGCCCTCGCCAGTTCGATATTGATTAATGCCAGAGACTAGGCATTATTAAGCTAGTTAGCATGATTTCTGTGCTAAGGTCATTCGATTAAAGGTGAGAGGCGCTAAGAATAGAATGTATATGATATAAATATCATATAAATATAAGTTTGGCATAAACACGCAACTATTTAGCATAGAAGCTTTAAGCAAAGCTATGAATTAGACGTAATTTAATTTGTCTTTATAGTATTTATGCACAGAGTGCGGCAGATGTCCAGGCTCCAGCTTAGGAGCTTATTATTTATATTTGTCTTTTATTCTTGAAACATGGCAAAATATTCGAAGAACTTATTTGGAGTTGTGCTGTTGAGCACATGTCATAGTCATAGTCCAGTTTGCATATTCTCTGTAAAGATTTCGTGTCAACTGTGTTCATTTAAGAGACTTTTGCTATTGAGCGAAAGAATTATTTATGCCTTGTATCTACTTATGACCTTGTATGGGCTATGCCTTGAGCTGCAAGTTTGTCTATTTGTTGCGCTCCTGACATTCCCTTCGGTTGTGCTCTAAATATTTGTACTCTGTTTGTGTATGCGAGTAGATGGGTATATTGGATTTTATGTATACCTGGAGCAGCTCAACTTTTAATGAAGTGCTAACAAAGTATTGCACAGTTAATTGCACTCAATTGCAATATACCTAAATACTTTATCTATATCTGGCTCTCTGGGCTGTCTGGGCTGTCTGGCTCTAATTAAAAAATAGCATATGCTACGCAGAAACCTAATGAACGAACCTTTGTCATTCGTAAATTAAATTTGAGACACTCCAACTCCAACGAGGCAAATGCAAAAGTTCTTTTGCAACTAATTTCAACGTACGCTGCCCGCTTAGCCAAAAGTTTCATGGACTCAGCGCACACACTCACACACTCACACACACACACGGTCGGTACACACTCGCACACAGGTGAGGGCGCAATTAGATTATAAGTTGGCATAGTAAAGAACTTTTGCACACAAAAGTCCACGTGCAAATTTATGGAAATTTAGAAAATGTTCGCATGCCATTAATTTTTAAAAACGCAGCCAAAAACACATATGCCGCAAGGCGACCGAACCGAACCGAACCGAGCGGGTCCAACAAAAGTTTTTACTGCCAACGCATTGGGACCACGACCAGAGCCTGAACCTGAGCCAGGGCCTGGGCCTGGGTTTGGGCCTGGGTCTGGGTCTGGGTCTGGGTCTGGGCAATGGCGATTCAGCTGCTTCGTGCCCTGGCACAATGGAATTCCAGGCATGCACAGCCCAAAAAGCAGAGCTGCCTTTATAAATTTTGAATACAAAGCAGCCTTGCGAGCAAAAAAAAAAAAAAAGAGAGAAAAGAGAGAAGAGCGAGAAAAATATAGAAAAGGAGAAACAATTCTTTTTTCCCTCTGTTATGCAATGCCGCCTGCACTTCAGAATGGAAATGGCGGAACGCGCTTGGGTGAGAGTTGGGGCCACACACTCGCTGCTGACACTGGCGGCCAATAAATGTGCTTTAATGATTTTAAAATGGTCAAAAATTTCTCCGATTTCCGCCCATTTGAGTCGAGTAATCGCATCGTAATTGTAGTGCAAATCATCAAAGTTTGTGCTTGACCCCCGCGGCGTGAAAACTGTTTGAAATATGGCCAAACATTTGTTGCTTTTTCCCCTCTTTTTCTCGAACCTTAAAGCCAGGGCCAGCGTGTCGACTGGCAACTCACCGACCCACTCAGTCACTCACTGGGGTTGTCTCCAAACCCCACGACAAAACAGTTGACGTCAAATGGAAAAATTGCCAATTCTTGCCCTGCAAAAAAAAAAAAAGAGTCGAGAAATATTTCAGCGCATAAAACTTTTATGAGGCGTACTATTAGTGGGTTAGCGGGCTGAGCTTCAGCTTCGCCTGAATTCATGGCAAATTGCACTTTGCGCTGCTGCTGCTGCTGCTGCTACAGCCCAACAATGGCTGCATAAATTATTTGCAGCCAGGCACCTCGCAGCAGCATTCCCCCTGACCTGCTGCTGCTCCTGTGCTCCTGCCGCTGGGGCAGTGCATAAAATTTAATCAAGGAATCGCTGCAACGCTCGTATGTTTAGGGTTCGATGGGAGGAATCCGACCGGCTGCCTGCTGCCTGTAACCTGCTGTGGCACCTCCTCTAAGCTCGTTCATAATCGCATGTAACGCCAATTGTGAGTGCAACCTTCGCATTCTTCTAGCAGAGCGTCCCGTGCGCTCGGCAACACTGATCGATTGTCGTTGTTGAATGCGCCTCGCACATGTCAATAATCAAATACAATTTGCATACCAATCAACAATGCATAGAGCTCAGCCATCGCCATAACCATCACCTCATATGTAGGCGCTCGAGAGGACCTTCAATGCCATGCCCGCTCCAGCTCACAGGTCGTCGTCGCTGCCTCAGGACGTACAGCAGCTTCTTGTTACAAATCGAACTGCATTTGAAACGACTTTGTACAAAGCTGATTCATAAAATGTTTATAAGGGTATATAAATTGCACTTAATACCCTACGAATTGATGTTGTCCCGACTAGTTCAATTTAATGAACAAGTTCGAGCTATAGCATACGTTTTAAATCAGTGAACACAGAGTATTGTTCATGAGTGAATTGAAAAAAATAATTAAAAATCTGAATTAGTTTATTTTAATAAACAGATCAAATGAACAAGTTCACTAAAAAATGCGAAAAATATATGATATAAGTCACAGACTAGGGTTAGTGATTGTACACACTTAACTTTAAGGAACCGCTCATTTGAACTAGTTCAATTGAACTTTACCATATAAAAACTTAATATTTGCTTATCAACTGTACTCAACTATATCGTCTGAGCATATGTATAGGTCAGTCAGGCAGTCAATCACTGACTCATTCGCAATACCCATGGAGAGTATTTAAAGTTCCATATCGCACTGTGTTCTGCTCTGTGACTTTTGACTGTGCAATACGCGCCTCGTGACTTTGGGTGGCTGCTGCAATATCGCGAATATTATGAATTTTCAATGTTCCGTAGCCCTTTCGTCGCTCGCGGATATGCCCCAACAGCCGTAACGCAGCCTGGGGCGTCCTTGCGACACCAATTTGCACACAAGAGCCTTCACTTAAGGGTGACGATGTCAACGAGTACACATTCAAACGAAATATCTCATATCTGTTTTCGAAAAACGATTCGAAACGAAACGAAACGTTACATTGCCAGACAATCGAGAGAAACGTGGCAACAAATGAAAGAAGTTAACTGAAGTGCAAATACTGAGAAACGATCTAGATGAGGTGAACGGAAATTTTATGCATGCATGTAAAGCAAAGTAGATAAGTTAACTAGGTGTATATATACTCATGAGACAGCTAAAAGATGATTATAAAGCCTTTATCTATATCTACAATATATATAGCTCTGCTGATATCGCATTTTCCTTAATTTCACTCTCTCATATATTATTTCTTGCATTATGAATACGAAATGCTGAAAGTAATTATAGAGTTTGCTGGTTCCTAGTTATGAATAAGCAATGTTCTATAAAAGAACTGAAAAAGTTAACAGAGCCGTTTTATTCCTCCATCTTTCATATTTTATTTTCTTCTCTGAGCTTCTTATATAGCGCATACGCAACATTCAACAGAATTATATGAGTGAAACCATAAACTAAGCACTTAATATCGCAAGCATTATAAGAGTAAAAATATTGATCTACTAATTTGCTTAACTTAGTCTAATATAGTGAAGGAATAAGCATAATATAATATATATCTCATATTAGGTATACGCAATGTTAAGCGAATTGAACTAGAAACCAAAAGTTAGCCGAGTTGATTTGCTTTGCCATGATATTTCTTCTTATACGCAGACTTGAATAGAATTATGAGAATTGCATATAGAGCTGGATAAGGGAAATTGAGTGCCGCAGGCACAGGCACAGGCACACACTCACACACACACACACACACACAAAAACATGGCAAGTTCACGCCTTTTGTGTGCGTGTGTGTTGTTGTTGTGCGTCGCGGGATTTTCTGTTTGTATATTTGATTTGTGCATAATAATTTGATGCGCCCAAAGCCAGGCAAATAAAATTCACAAACAACGCGCGCAAGCCAGCCTCGAGGCACCGGGGCCATCGCTGGGCGAGTGTGAGCGCGAGCGCGAGCGCGAGTGCGAGTGCTCGACTCTCGGACGGACAGACAGGGTGTTGATTTTATTTGGTAGCAACAAAAGCAATTACCTCGACATGGTGGCTTACATGGCGGCGGCAACGGCGGTGGCATCGCGTCCCAACTGCTTGCCACACACTCATTTTGCATGCAACAACTTCTGGAGCAGCAGCGAGCAACAGCAGGCAACATATGTTGCATGTCAAATGCGCCCCAACTGCTTTTGCTCTATACACATTTCACTTTAACTTCTGCATGTGTGTGTGTGGCAGCATTTTCTTATGCTACTTCTCTTTCTGCATCAGCTGCTGCTGCTACTGCTACACACAGAGCAGACGCAATGGCTGCCTACTCCTTCAGGTGGCATTAAAATAATGCACACGTGCACTTAACTTTATCCACAATTGTTTGTTTCTTTGCCTGTGTGTGTGTGTGTGTGTGTGTTTGCTGCAGTGCCCCATTGTTAGACAGCTTTACTCTTGCGACTCTCTCCCACTCACTCCCCACCTCTCTCTTGGCATGTTTGCACAAATATTGAGACTCATACTTGAGCACATTAACGGGCGCTGGTGGCAGCCGTCAGCCTGCAGGCCATCCACTACTTTGGCGGCCATTCAACCTGCGACTGCAACCGCCAACAACAACAACAACAACATTGTCGTCGACAATGGCTGCCACGCCCACTTCCCACACCCACGCACACACTTTGCTGGCCAACGTGCTGCATTGTGGCATAATGAGCGAACATTGCCGCTGGTTTCGCTCTTGTTGCCTTTGTCATTGTTTAGCCTAATGCCACGCCCACTTCCCACAGTTGTATGCATTAGTTGCAACAGTTGTAGGACTCGAGCATTTGAAATAACAGTCGTCGCCCAATCACTTAAGCTCCATCTCTCTCTCTCTCTCCCCACTCTCTTTGCAGCGCCGCCCTCATCGATCGAGATCAAAGGCTATAGCCACAACTCCAAGGTGGAAGTGCGCGAGAATCAGGATCTAACGCTCAAGTGCATCGTGGCCAATGCGAAGCCGGAGGCACAAATCGTCTGGTATCGTGGAAATGTCGAATATAAGCCAGGTTCGTAAGCAAAAAAAAAAATTATATAAATTGTTATATTTCAAATTGATTTATATATAGATAAATTGAAATATTTTAAATTGTATATTATTATATATATTTGCCTGTTAATCAGTATATTAAGCAGTTAAGCTTTCAGTCGAGTCTTGTCAGTCTGGCAATCAGTCATGTATTTATACATGACTCAAACTTTCTGCCTGTCATAAATTCAGTCCGTCAATCATTCAAACAGCCTGCCAGTCAATCAGCCAATCAGTCTATCTCTCAATCTGTCAGTCAGTCATTCGGTCATCGTCACTTCTTGTCCTTCAGTCCGCTCCCCCTCCAAGCAGTCAGTCAGTCATCCAATCAGCTAATTTGTTTATATATAATAGATATTCACTTAAATTTTCTTATATGCACATTATTTACTAATGTAATGGAAGGCTGGCGCAGTCAACCCACACACACACACACACACATATAAACAGCGGCTCACCTATACAAACACACACACACACACACAGACACAGCTCGTGACAAGTGTCACAACACTAAGCCATCAAATTTAATGTCCACTTACACAGCAAAATTCTGTCCCGGATCATCGTATCCAACGCATGTGTCTTCTAATGGCATGACCGGACCCTGCCGCCCACTGCCTGCCTTCATCTGTTTGGCCACCCCTCGTCCATTAAGCGTAACCGTTGCTGTATCGAGCGAGCTGATCCACTCTTGTCCACAGAAAAAAAAAAAAAAAATACATGAGAACTGAAAAACAAAAAAGTGTAAATGGATTTTAGCTGCCGGCGCGGCAGATCGGGAGCCTTGTAGCCCTTTGACTGTCAACCGGTTTTGGGGCACATGTGTGAGTGGAGCAGGAGATGGAGCAAGAGCCGCCCGTTGACTTTCTGCTTGATGACGGTGCTTAAATAATAATTTTATACCCTAACAAAACCGTTGCCACTGTCGTTGCCGTAGCCGTTGCCGTTGCCGTTGCCATTTGCTGCTGACGTTTTGCCTTATCTCTTTGGCCTCTGTCTGGGCCTCTGTTTGTGCCTTGTCATTTCATTGCTGCCCAGCTAAATTGGAATGGTGGACGGACGTCGCTTTTCGAAAATATGTAAAAATGCAAATGTAAAAGGCAGCGCGATGTCCTGGCCAGGACACCAGGCCATGGCCATGGGCAGGAGCAACAGCAGCAGCGACAGAGGCAGCGGCATCATACGGCGCTTAGTCGCTTAGTCGCCTTCATGACATTTAATTTTCATAATGATTATGATATGCAGCATACATATAGGTATCCTGAATGTGTGTGTGTGTGAGTGAGTGAGTGAGTGGGAGAGTGGTTGGGTGTTGTTCCCATCAGTTTCGTCTCCGGCTGTCATTTGGCGGCTAACGAAATCATTTTAACACAACTGGCGCGTTAAAAATGCTTAAAATGTGAAACGCACAGCGGCGACGATGATGATGATAGAAATTTTTGGGCAAACAAACAAAAAAAACAAAGAAAATGGGATGGGATGGGATGAGGGGAAAAAAAAAAGAAAATAAGAAAATTTCGCAAAACAGCGTAAAATGTAGGAAAATCCGCAAAGGAAACGCGGGCAGGCAGCACTGAAGGAAGTGCTTGGACGTAGCTGTGCATGATGAATTATGTTTACGACACAATATGTTGTGGCTGGACATGGGCATGGGCATGGGGCATGAAGCATGGTTACAGCCAGCCAAAAAAAGAAAGAAGAAGACTTCACGACAACGTGGGCAATGTGGTAAACGGCTCTGCAACATCATTTGCAAGCTGTCAGTGGAGCTTGCCACGAGTGCGGCTCAGCTCGGCGGCTCGGCGGCTCAGGGTCGTTTCGTCTACATATGCAGCAAGGGGCCAAGCTCATGTGTCTGCTCATTAGCGTTGAGGCAGCAACATTTTAAGCAATATTATATGGTTAAGCCACGAGCCAGAAGGGAGAAGGAAAGAGATAAAGAGGAAAACGCAGAGAGAGCGTGAGAAAGAGAGTGCAAATATTTCGTTTACATCGAGCTATCGGCAATTTATGACTTGAAATTATGTCACAAAATGTGTCAACCGCTGTTGTTGTGTTTGTTGTTGTTGGCAAATATTAGACACGAAGTATGCGCCTACAAATGAATTCCACGGGCCATGAGAATCGCGTGGAAGAGCGCGCGCGGGAGGTGCGACAAAACTTCATAAAATATGCGTTAAACTTTATGACAAGGACTTAGGTGTGGTGCAAAAGGGGCAGGACGCTAGCTGCACGTACGCGAAAATGGCGTGCAAATTTTGCAATATCCAGTTAGAAGGAGTAACACCCATCAAACACACACACACACACACACACACACACACACACACACAGGCGCGTACACACTCGTGCACAGACACGCACACCCGCCATTTTAATTTTCTTTGTATGGAGCTCGCTGCTGAGTGCTGCTGTTGATGCTTTGTTGTTGTTATTATGATAAATCGCAGACATTTAACGCAGCGCACAAGAATTTATAACACACACACACACCTACACGCAACACAAACACAAATACTCGCACACACACACAGACAGCTGCATTTTTGGAAGTTTGCTTGTTGCGTCATTATTTATGGCAATGCGTGTTTCTGGCCCTTTCACATGCCACAATTCACAGTAACTGCAAAGGACAGGCAAATAAACTAAACAATCTATGTATTTTCATATACAAAATAGTTTTTATCTTGACTGACTGACTGACAGACTGCTGTACAGACTGATTGATTGACTGACCGTGCAGCTAACTTCTTGGTAAATGTTGACTTTTCTATTGAAATATGTGCAAATTTCTATACATATATTTATAGATACTTTTTAAAAAGAAATATCTAGAAATGAATGATATTTAGTTAGATTCTGCGATGCCTTTTTGTCGTCTACATAAGGAGAATTTTTAACAAAAAGTAATTTCTTAGTCTCGCAACAAAAGTTGTAGTCGAAATTTCATTATTAGAGCAGTCGAACTAAGTGGGCCCTGGCACAAAGCTGACCCCATTTTCTGCTCCAAACGGTGTCTGATTGGTGTTGGGGAGTGATTATTTAATATTTAAGTTTTGCTGGCAGTCTTTATATATATTATTGAAAAATTTTAAAAGCTCTTTATTGTTTCATTATTATATTAATTAATTATAAATTATATTAAAAAATAAATTATATTAATATTATATTATTTATATTAAAGAAAAAATGTAATAAATTAATTAATTTCTTTCTATATACATGACCAACTAATTTGATTTCTCTGTTCGTCTCTGCTCCACAGAAAAGCGCGATGATAAGGTAGAGGAGTCAACACCGAAGCGTTTTACAACCACCTCAAGTCTGAAATTGAAGCCGGGCGCTGATGATGACTACACGGAGTACACCTGCCAGGCGAAGCACAAGGCTCTATCCCCGGACATGCCCATGCGTTCAACCGTGCAACTGTCCGTGTTGTGTGAGTAATGATATACATATGAGCACACACACCGCACACACACACACAAGTCTTTATATATGTATGTGCATGGATGCTGATTGGTAGCTGGCCGCTGGTCGGCCTTTTGTATGGCATGTCAAATATATGCGTACTGCAAAATGCCAAATGGCGACCTCATTAGCCGGTTCAAATGGCCAAGTTTGCAATACAATTGAAATGCTAGCCGCGCACACTTATGCCAAGTGCACACCTCACCCAGTACCAATAGCAGTACCAATACCAATACCAATGGCAATGCCCGCTGCCATGGCCATTTGTGAGCCGCAAAAACGGGGGCTACCGTTTGGCCACAGCCGTTGCTCTGATGGCCTCCCTGGCCGCTAATTGCGCAATTGGCGCGCGTATTAATTAGTTTTTAAATTCTAATGCGATGACCAGATGGTGCTGCTGCTGCTCCAGCTGCATGCGTCCAGGGGTCACAGGTTATTGTGTGTGATGTGTGTGTGGGTGGCACAAGAGGTCACAACAATTGCGTGCCCAGTGCGTCGCATTTCAAACTTCTGTTATTGATTGCCAGCTTTGTTCAGCGGTAACCAAAGTGGGCAAAGGCCCAGCAGTCCAGCAGTCCAGCTGTCCAGCTGTCCACCTGTCCGATCTCGCCCTCTCTCTTTCTCGCTCTCTTTTAGCCCACATTACGTGCGCCATATTCAAATTAATTATGTTTGCTATTTATGCATTGCCTGCTGTTCCAGCTGCTGGAGCTAGAGCTCCAGCTGTAGTTGTAGTTGACCACCAGGCTATTATTGGCGCTGCCATTCATTTAGCCATTTCGTGCTCTTTGGCCAATGCCAATGCCTGTTGACAAAATAGATTGAATTCGAGTTGGCAAAGCAACCGACTGCCAATGCACAGATCACGCACGCACTGCTCATTTTATTATTTAACTCACGCTGTGTGAGCCAATTCAATTATCGTTGATTAACCAATACTAATCAGTCGAATGAATATGTACGAATGTTTCTCTGTAGCTAAATAAGGCTTTATTTTCAAATCTGGCGTTAGCTGTATCATATATCATATATCATATATCATATATTACATAGCATATTTATCTTATAATCAGTTTGCTTAGGTCTCTTTAAGCTTCTCTTTTTCTCTGCCAGAATTTATCTTGTAGACAGCTGAAGCTAATAGTCATTGGATGATTATCTGCAGCAATCATTGCCTATGACTTTGTATATTTTCAAGTTTTCATTTTAATCTGTCTTCAAGCCTTTTACCACTTGCAAATGCAAAACAAAATCATCATGATTCCGAGAAAAGAAAACGTATACGACTAACAAAGTAAAAATACTCTCAGCATTTTAATAAAATTGTCATGCGAAAGACATTTGCATATCAATCAAATCAGTATGAAAATTATATTAAGTTTTATTCTTGGCAGAATAAAATTCAAATTCATTTCAATTAATATATTTATTTTTGCTCAACTGATGTTTTTTTAGTTTCTATTTAAAAACTAAACCAAAGCAAACTCTACGCCGCCCACGAATTGTGGCAGAGTTGGTAACAGCAGCATGACTGTCCTTTAGCAAAGTGAAAGAACAAGAATGAATCTTAGAGAAAATTGTGAGCCTTAGCAAAATTGAATAAACTTGGCCAAAGTTAGAAACATTTGATAGATGAAGTTGTTAATTTGCAAGAATTACAAATAAATAATTGAATTACAATTTGTTGGTTGTGTTACTAGTTTATGAAAATCATTTGGAAATATATGTATAAATATATTCATGAAATACATGTATGTATATATAGATGATAAATCATAAAACATAATAGCTAAAAAATGCAATAAAGAATTAAAGATAATTGAGAGGAGAGGCAAAAGCAACAAAATTGATTGTAAAATCTAAATAAATAAATAAATACATATATGTCTATATTAAATAATATATTTTAAAATATATATTTTGATATTTTATATAGAATATATAAAATAAATCAATAGATATATGACTATATTAAATAATATATTTTAAAATATATATTTTGATATTTTATATACAATATATAAAATAAAATAAATCAACAAAAATATGAATATATTAAATAATATATATTAAAATATATTTGATTGATTTGATGATATATAAATATATATATAAAAGACATAAATCAACAGATATAGAACTATATTAAATATATATTAAATATTATATATTGCCCTGTTACAAAAGTCGTCCAATTCTCATCAGTTTCAAGTTCACTTTATAAGCCTGAAAAAGCTTCAATTCGATAAGCGCTGGGCTTTTAGTATATAAACTAGTTCAGTTTCTAGCTTGAATATGAGAGCCAAAGTGTAGATTTGATTAAATTTTAAATAACTTGGACTAAAGGCAGTTCAATGCGAGCTAATTGCTTAATTGCTTGTTTATCAATTGGCGCTTCAGTTGGCATCAACAAAAATTGATGGCTGGGCAGCTGCTAAAGCGCATACAAACATGTGATAGATCCGTTTTAATCGCTCTCATCAGACTCAGTGTGTGTGAGTGTGTGTGAGTGTGTGGGAGTGTGCGTGTGTGTGTTGGTTATAAATATTTATACATCTTAATTGCGGCTACACTTACGCGTATCTGTGGGACATGCACATTGCCGTGCAGTTGGGCCATACATATTTGCTCGCCTCGGTGCTTAATTATGCGCTATTATTGCAGACCGGCCACGTTCACCTGCCCCATCCCATACATCCCTGTCCAGGAGCAATCCGGGGGCTGTAATCGGATTCAGTTGGCCACATGCTGGGGCCATATTCATGGGCAAATCCCCCACGCAAACGATACTCGTACACAATATTTTAAGTGATATTAATTTAATTGTGTGCCGCTACATATACTTCCCCTTTCTGTTTGTGTGGCATAGATTATGGCCCAGGGCTCGTGGCCTCTCTTTAAAGCACACATACGACATACGCACCTTTGGCAAATGTTGTAGAATTGTTATTATTATTTTATTTTTTTTTTTAAAGGCGTTTAAAGGTCAGTTTTTTCTTGTGGTATTTGCAGTGTGATTAAAACGCCCACAAAACATGCAAAATTACAGACAGCGCAAGCAAATGCAATGCAGATACAAACAATAACAAAAAAAATAATAATAATAATATATATATATATATATATAAATAAACAACATTAAGGGCAACGGCCGGGAAATCGGGAAAATAATGCATTTCGACCACATAAACGATTGGCGTGCAAACACTTCAATTAAAAGCTGCGCACAAATTGTGTTGCATATGCCATGGCCACGGCTATGGTTATGGCTATGGCTATGGCCGGGCCACATTTGTTTTAGTGCAAATTGAATTTATTTGTGGCAGACACAAACACAATTAAACACACACAATTGATATATGTATATACCCCATATATGGTCGCTCTTTAACAAGTCTTTTTTGTTTGTTCTCGCACAGATCCGCCAGGACCGCCGTACATTGAGGGCTATTCGCCCAGCGACACGCTGCGGCGCGGCCAAGCGGTGGAGCTCATTTGTCGCAGTCGCGGTGGCAATCCGCCCGCGCAGCTCATTTGGTATAAAAACAACTCGCAAATACGCATGGCCTACAGGTAAGTGAGGCAGCTGAGCTGAGCTGCTGCTGCTGTTGCTGTCATTAACTCCACTTGCTTGCAGAACCTCGGGCCGGCTATCAGAGAATATATACACGTTCACTGCCGAGGCGGGCGACAACAAGGCGCGTTTCCGTTGCGAGGCGAGCAACGTGATGTCACAGACGCCGCTCAAGGCGGAAGTTGATTTGACTGTGCTATGTAAGTGCAGCCAGGAACACACTCTATACACCCATCACCCGTCACCCGTCACCCGTCATCCACCACCCACCCACCATCATCAAAGTGAAAGCCAGCTGCCCTTAATGCTCTGCCATCAGATAATTTGCGTGTCCTGTCCTGTCCTGTCCTGAGTCGAGTCGAGTCGAGTCGAGTCTCGTTATGCAGATGGTGGCAATTGCCTTCTGCTGCAACGCCTGTCGACTGTCGACTGTCGTCTCCTTTGCATGTTTGCCTAATTGTATTTCGTTAATTTTCATATTTACACACTCTAGCGCCCACACACACGCACACCCACTCACACACACATATATATACACTTATGCTTACACTCAGATTCTGGCGCTGGTTTGTGTCAACAGTCGTCCTTTTCAGCGTGCCACTTGGCACGCGACACAAAGTGAAAATAAGCCTGGCAAACTCTTTGTCCCTTCCTTCCTCCCTCCCTTCGCCTATCGCGCTCTCTCTCTCTCTCTCTGTGTGCTTTCTTTTGCAATTAAGCTTAAGTTTGCACTCACACCAGCCACCACCGCCGCCGCCGCCGCCGCCGCCCCCCACTTGGCTTTGTCAAATCAAGCAATGCAAATTCTTTTCAAGTGCCAAATAGCATAAGCCCCACGCCTAGCCAAACCCGCGCTGCAACAATTGCAATCAGGCTGGGGGGGCGAGGAGCGACTTGTCTGTCCGAAAAACGTCGTTAGTCGACGTCATTTGCATGCAGTTGCTAAAGCATCTAGTGCTCGGCTCTTAGTCTGTCTGCCCTCACACACACACACACACACACGCACTTGTGTCTGACATGCAAATGGGCTACTTGAGGGCACACGCGGCGCGTATGCGTGATATTCAAATTTGAAAGCAAGGCGAGTGGCCGCAGCTGAATTGTCGCTGTTTAGCGTTAGTTTACCTGCATAATGAACGGCTGTCAGCACGTGCCCAGCTCGGGCTAATCCGCCCACCTCCCTCCGGGAGCTGGCCATTCAAATTGGCCCTTGCTACTAGACCAGACAAGCTATCCTTTGTTTACCTTAGTTTTTAGCCTCAAAATATGCCACATTGAGTGGCCAGCAAACTGGCCGCACGCACACACACACACACACGCAGCCTGCTTGGGCTGGCTTCAGCTGAGCTCGCTCCTCACATTATTTATGTATAACGAAATGTGGCACAAAAATGAAGACGTAGCTGGAATACACATAGAAATCGCTCCTGCTCTTGCTCCTCCTCCTCCTCCTCGTCGTATGTGTGTCCGGAATGAAGATGTATGGCAAAAGATGCGAGAAGTTAAGAATTCATAATGTTTATTTATATGCGAAACATATCGAGACGAAGTTTTTCGTACTCTTCGTATGCGTAATATATGCACAGCTGCTGCTGCTGCTGCTGCTGCTGCTACTGGCTGCCTGCCTGCCTGCACTTATCCATCAAGAAAAATATCAGCTAGAAGGCAGCTGCAGCTTCAGCTTCAGCTTCAGGTTCAGCTTCTGCTACTTTCGTTACTGGCATTAGGTAATAGCTCGCCAAGGCGGAGCCTCTCACTCGCCTGTCACTCAGTCACTCAGTCACTCAGTCATCATTTGCATTCAGGCAGCTAGACAGGAGGCTGGGGGAGCTACATGTATATGTATATGAGCCACGCGGCATGCCACAAGTGTGGCACTGACGCTGGCTTATTAAATATTAATGCCATGCGAAATTACTGCTGCTCCCAGTAAAGGCCTGCCACAGTTTATAGCTGTGAAACTTGGCGCCTGCCACTACATCTATCTATCTATCTATCTATCTATCTATCTATCTATCTATCTATCTATATTCTATTCTATATACATCTTCTCTCTGCACAGTCGCACCTTCGCAAGTCACTGTCACAGGGCCGACGGAGGCGCGCGTCGGCGATGTTGTGCCACTGATGTGCGCCACGGCACCGTCGAATCCGCCCGCCGAGATCAAATGGATGGTGGGCGGCCGTCAGATACGCAATGCCACCTCCAAGACCGAAATCAGCCCAGAGGGTGAGTCTCAAATTAAGCTCAACTGGACTTAGTCTAAGCATTTGCTAATCACCGTCAAATTCGCACTCATTGCAGGCGGCTGGACTACCAGCTCCAACATCACCACCATTGTGGAGCCCAACAAGCGCTCCCTGGTGGTCATCTGCCATGGCCTCAACATGCAGCTCACCGAGAACGTTGTCTCCACGCATACGATTAATGTGCTATGTAAGTAGCTTTTCTCCCACTCTCAGCTTTAATCAACTCTCAAAAAATCCTCGATTCAACTGTCGTTTACGAAACTCGAGTCAATTTGTTATTAGCACGCGTACGTTAAGGTTGGGCGGGCATTGCGTTTGTTAAATTTCTTTGAGTGTTTTGCGATAATTGTTGAAAATGTTGAATTTGGAGTTGCCGAAATGCGTAAGCGACTCGTATTCAAGTGAGGAGCCAGTTGAAGTGGACGCGCCAGTGAAACCAAAAAGTTCCCTACGCTATGCGAACAAGAAGAAGCAGCGCAATGGCGTCAAGCGGCCGATGAGTGTTGCGGAGGTAACGCGCTATGCCATGTGGCGAGAGCATCGTGAGCGTCTGCTGACCATCGTGAGCGACATTGATCAGTCGGCGCCGGCAATTCAAGCGGTGCGCCAGACACGCATGAATACGCTGCGCGAGGAGGCGCAGCACTTTATGGCCCGCACTAAGGAGAACATTCACATGCTGATCGGCCTGTCGCAGACGATACGCACCCACGGCGCCATCGATCCGTTTCGCTACGAAGCGCCCTACGTGATGTCAATGGTGCCGGCACTTGTCGGCGATCTGGAGAAAATGGAGCAGGTTAATCATGAGATAGGCAAGCGGCTATTGAATATCAACAGCGAGATCGACTCGGGCATCAAAGCTGACGGGCCCGTCAGCAAGCGGGACTCGCAGCCGTTCGTCATGCCCGATCAGGCCCTGGCCAAGTACAAGCCCTTCAATATCCAGCTGCCCTCGACCAACAAGGAGCGCTGGCAGCTCTTTCGTCCGCGCATCTACTTCGATATTTATTTAAAGGATGCGCGTCCGCTGGGACGCTTTGTGGTGCAGCTCTATACGGAGGCGGCGCCCGTTGTGGTGCTGCAGCTGGTGCGCGCTTGCATGTGCAACATGCACAGCAAGTTCCAGATCAAGCGACTGTTCCCCCAGCTCTGGCTGGACGTCGAGGTGCCCACGGAGAACAATGCCGCATTGCGCAGTGCTCTGGAGTACGATGGCAAGATCATTGATCATGGCACAAGCAGCTATGTGCTCTCCTTCAGCAAAGCCCATCTGCAGGGCTTTGGCGACAGCATACCCTTCTCCATCTCATTCAAGCCGCTGCAAGTGGTAAATGGATCACGCGTGGGCTTCGGTCGTGTCATCAAAGGCCACAAGATCTTCGATTGCCTGCAGAGCTATGGCACCAAGAATGGCACCCTTACGCGCGGCATCGTCTTCACCGACTGCGGCGTGCTGTGAACAGTCTACAGTCTATTTGGGTCTACAGATTCCCGCCGAGATAAATTGTATGCAGTAAATGTGTAGGAAAAAGTTTGTAAATTTTGAACAGGGTAAACCTTGGCTTTATTATCAGATGTCAAATTGTTGTAGTTTTAGCTCTGGATGATGTTTGATGTTAGTCTAGTTTTAAAAGCTAACCATATAGGGTCGTAGGGATATATAATTGCAAAAAAAAATTATCTATTAAATTTCAAGTACTGTTTTTTTTTTTACCTTAATTGATAAACCGTTAGACATCGATCTGGTTATCGATGGACACGTACGACTTACCGCGATGTTACTCAGTGAGCTCGTTCGATTCCAATGAGCTGAGTGTTGTACCAGATGCTAAAAAGACTTCACATCCAGAGCCAAAGGCGAAAATTGTATTGAAAAAAAAGAAGCCGAAGGTAAAAGTGCAAGATACACGTCAAATGGACGCATATCGCGAGCATCGTGAACGTGTGCATGGCATGACGAGTGAGCTTGATGCGAAACCGCCGGGGTTTCAGGCGACCCGGGTGACCGGCGTTATTGCGTTGCGCCAGATGGCAATGCAGTATATGGAGCGTACCAGGAAGAATATCCAGATGCTTGTCGAACTATCAAAGACAATGCGCACCCATGGCACCATCAATCCGTTTCGTTACGATCGAGTCTATACGATGTCCTCGCTGCCACTGACTCTCAAGACGCTCGATCGCATCGATTTGGAGAATCGTGACATTGGTAAGCGCTTCTTGGACGTGACCAGTGAAATTGACACGGGCCGCGAGGCGAACGGCAGATCCCACAAGAAGAGGAAGAGCAAGAAGCCCATACCGCCATTTCAGATGCCCCAAAAGAGCCTGGCCAAATACAAGGACTACAACATTGATATGCCCAAGACGGACAAGGAGGGCTGGAATCTCCTGCGTCCGCACATTTATTTAGACATCTATCTAAAGGGCTCGCGTCCGCTGGGCCGCGTTGTTGTCCAGCTCTACACGGAGGCGGCACCCGTCGTTGTGCTCCAGATGGTGCGCGCCTGCATTTGCAACAAGCACCAGCGGCTCGTCATCAAGCGGCTGTTTCCTAATCTCTGGATCGATGTGGACTTGATGGACCACGAGAATGCAGACTTGAGCCAGCCGCTGGAGTACGATGGCAAAATCATAGATCATGGCGCCTCCGCCTATGTGCTCTCGTTTAGCAAAGAATATCTGCAGGGATTTACCAAAAATATCTCATTCTCCATATCGTTTAAGCCGCTCAGCGTGGCGAATGGCACCCGCGTCGGCTTCGGTCAGGTGATCAAAGGCAGCAAGATACTCGACTGTCTGCAAAGCTATGGCACCAAGAACGGCAAGCTGACCCGCAGCCTCATCTTCTCAGGCTGCGGCGTGCTCTAAATTTATAAAATATATAAAATTTCAAGTGATCTAGTAATGTGCATATATTTTGTGTTTGTTTTTAGAAAAAATGATAGAGAGAGAGAGACGAAGTTGAAGTAACTGTTCCAAGTGCGCTAAATCAAATATATTAAGATGTTCCTATTATAAAACAACCATTAGAAATTCAATATAATTTTTTATTTATTTGCTAAATTCGAGTTTAAGTTTCAGCTTGTATACATTTCTTTACCCTAAGGGAAAAAATATTTACATATATACATTGGGTACTTGAAGCTAAGAACTATAAACGGGCATAAGTGAGAGCCTATGGAGAAGGTTGGATTTTTGCTGTTCAGGGAATAGATGAGTCACAAATCACACCAGGCCTAAATTAAGTATTTCCGCATAATAAATAAATTATTTTGCTGACTACAGTTTGCTTCAGCTTATAGATAAAACTGTAGAGATTCACTTACAAAAATAAAATGGGCTTGACAACGAGAAAAATACTAATAAGCGTCACAAATTATACGGCCCAATTAATTATTAACTTAAAATAATTATAATTAATTTAAAATAATTATAATTAATTTAAAATAATTATAATAAATTTAAAATAATTATAATTAATTTAAAATAAATATAATTAATCTGTCGAGACTGCTCGACTAAGAGATACCCTGAATCCATTGAGCTTTAATCCAATAATTATAATTAATTTAAATATAATAAAATACAAAAATATTTTAAAGTATGCTAAAATATTAAAATATTTTTAAATAAAAATAATAAAACTATTATAAAATAGTAAAAAAAATAAACAATTTTAAATAAAATTAAAATATTTAAATTGACTTTAATTATTTGAAATTAATAATTAATATGGCCGTAATAAAAATATTTAAATATTTTAAAGTATGCTAAAATATATAATATTTTTATTTTATAATATTTAAATTTATTATAATTATTTTACATTAATAATTAGTATGGCCGTAATAAAAATATTTAAATATTTTAAAGTATGCTAAAAAATATAATATTTTTATTTTATAATATTTTAATTTATAATTATTTTACATTAATAATTAGTATGGCCGTAATAAAAATATTTTAATACTTTGAAGTATGCTAAAATATTTAAATATATTTTTTTAAGTATGGTAAAATACTTAAATATATTTTTATTCTATAATATTTAAATTTACTTTAATTATTGTCAATTAATAATTAATTGGGCCGTATAATTTGTGACTCTTGTCAGTCTTTTTCTTGTCGTCAATCCCATTTTATTTTTGTGAGTGAATCTCTTCTGTTTTATCTATAGGCTGAAGCGAACTGTCATTAGCATTATACAGAGTTTGGGTTCCAGTTCCAATCAGTTGGCAGCGCAGCGTCAACGCCTGTCAATTTGTTAACTAAACTAGTTGCTGCTGCCGTTGCCGTTGCCGTTGCCGTAGCTGCCTCATTCAGTTGGCTCGTGTCCAGACTCGTCTCTATTTGCCACGTTGAGAGCGGAGGTGTCTTGAACTCCATTATGCCATGTTCGACGTCACTCTTCATTTGCCTCAATTATAAGTGGACAGTGTGAGGAAAAAGCGCAAAACACGAGTACAAGTCAACCAGAGCGACAGAGGAGGGTAGCAACAGAGTGTGAGGGTGAGAGGGGGAGAGAGAGAGAGACAAAGAGCTCTGACAGATCTCACTTCTGGCCAAGTTTTGGTTACAAGGTCCAAGACACAAGGCTTATTAATAATTGCGCCATTCGCTGGCCAATTTCTAGTTTCAGTCTTTGACTTATCCAGCTACGGCCGGCGGCAGGCAGCAACTGGTAAACAAAGCCAGCTACCACTTGAAGGCTCTGCTGGTGGGCTGGCTGACTTATGTTGTTGTTGTTGTCGTCCACGCGTCCTTTATGTGCAGCGCTCCTGCAGCGCTAATTAATTTTTCTGACCAGCATTCATAAACAGCGGGGCGGAGCCGCAACCCGACTGTGAGATTTACATTTATTACCCATACCCCAGGCCTAGGACTCGCTGCCTCTCTCGCTCCATGGGCGCTGACAAGCTGCAGCTACCAGCTTGGGGCATAGAATTGCTCCCCTTTCGCTTGCCCGCTTGCCAGCTGTTCGGGATTTTAGGCAAATTCAAGGCCGCTGAGCCTTACATGAATATATATATATATATATATATATATGCGATACGTATGCGTTGGGCCCTCGAGACGCGTGTACTTTATGCGCGGCAAATTAAATAATTTTAATTTTTATTGTTTGGACCCTGCTACCCTGCCCAGCGGTTGGTCCTTGGCTACGGATTCGACGCTTAGTAGGCCATAATTTGCTGGCCAAGTTTCTTTTTCTTATTCTCCTACATTTTTTGGCCAACATTTGCTTTTCTTTGTCCCTTATGCTATGCTCTATACTGACGCTCTATCTATTTGTTTTTTTCTCCCTCCCTCTCTCTCCCTTGCAGATCCGCCCGCTCCGCCATTAATTTCGGGCTATATGGAAGGACAAATTATCCCAGCCGGGTCGGTGCAAAAACTTCTCTGTGTCTCATCGGGCGGCAATCCGTTGGCAACGTTAACGTGGTACAAAAACGACAAACGGGTGAGTTTTTCTATATCTTTTTTTTAGTTTTATATATATATATATACCGGTTCACTTAGAGAAATGGGGGTATATTGGTTTTTTTATGCCTGCCTGAACTCAAAGCATTTGGTGGCTAATGAAACGGAAGTGCTGAGATCTTGATTCGATTCTTTCGAGTAAATGGAATTGTAACATAAATGTGTCCAATTTATGTAGAAAGATCTAGGAGTGCGCGTGGCATTGACTACTTGAAATTGAGTATTTTATAGGTTTAAGATTGGGCGTGGCATTGACTACTTGAAATTGAGTATTTTGCAAGTGAATTACTAATAAATTCTCTATAGTAAATGGATTAGGATGGATTATTATACTATATATATATTTTGTTTTTAGGGATCTACTCTCATGATTTCTGCTACCAAAGCTTATTCATATAATTTTTTTGGGGACATGGCAATTGCCTACGTCTAAATTAGATCACAGTTGCTGTTCTAGTCAAACATTTAGAGAACTGTAAACAGTATGGACTGCGCTTTGGGCTATGGCAAATGGGCAAATAGACAATATATTTTAGGTAAATATTCAAATATTGAATATGTAACGAATATAACTAACTTTGCTGAGTGAGCGAGTATTGCACAGTCAGTTAAGCAGAGCTGTTTGCAGTTTTTTCTCTTATTTTGCATATGCAGCAGAGCAAACACACAGACAATGCTGCAATAGAGATAGAAAATGTAAGCACACACACATACACTCACACACAGACCCATACGCAGCTGGAGTCGTTGTGCTATCAACAACAGGCAAACAGCAAACATGCGCCACACAATAATGGCGCTATTGTTGACCATTTCCGCTTCCGGTTTATGGGCTGAAAGTGCTAATAAGGCTGAAAGCGCAGCTGGAGCTGCAGAAGCAAATGGCATTTTATCTGCAGCTACTTTAATGTCAGCGCGCCGGGCATATCCTTCAGCACCTTTGCATAAATGATGCTGACGCCGCTGCTGATGCCATCGAGCAATTGTCGTCGTTTGGTCTAAGCTTCAAAATTAAATCTTTAGCGGAGTTTGGCTGCAGCGGAAGTGGCCGCAAATGCGCAGCTGTCGAGCTGCCCTGATGCACAGCTGCTGTTGCATACTTATGGGCGGTGGCGGGCAGCGACTTCCTTCAGCTGTAAAGTTGATATGCAACAAAAAACGGCAACTAGCCACCGTCGGCTGCTAGCTGCTGTCACAGCAACGGAAACAAGCAACTGCTACACGCCCAGTCGCCCAGTCGCCCAGTCTCCCTGTCTCCCTGTCTCCCTGTCTCCCTGTCTCCCTGTCTCCCTGTCTCCCTGTCTCCCTGTCTCCTCTCTCTCGGTTTGCCATCTTTATCACCATTGCGGTTTGCTTGCCATCTATCTCAGCCGTAAGGCGCTGCCTGCGGTGCCCTGTGCGGCTGCTCATCTGTGTGCGCGCAGATTAAATGATATTTTATCAACAAAATTAAAATGCGCTGTGTTTTATGCTCCCAGCTCTTAGCACTGCCTCCGCCAGCTGCTCCTCCAGCTATCTCACTGCCTGACTGCCTGACTGTCTGTCTGTCTGTCTGTGTCACCCACTTTGCATATGCAGCACATGGCCTCGAGTTGTTTTGCTTTTAACACACTTCGTGAGCTGCTGCCAGCTCTTAGCATGTAATACTGTATACCCTGTATATATATATAAGCAAAAGTAGTTTATTATGCTTAGAGAATGTAAACAAAAGCTACAACTTAAAGAGATATTAAATTTAGCCAAGGTAAAAGAGGTGTCTTGAGCAGACGTCAGACATCGCATTGAGAACTATATAATATATATGTGTGCATACAGTGGGAATGCCATGAATAAATTTCTATTAAATTGATTGACATTGAGAAATTGTTGCCAATCGGAGAGTCGAATGGACAGACAGACAGACCTGTGCTCAGCTCAGCAGCCTTGGCTCAATTGTCTTTCAACATCAAATTTTATGCTTAAGATAAGGTTTGCGAAGGCCAATATAGAAATTTGCAAGTGGCATAGCATATGCTGGCAATTGGCAGCTGAGTAAATGCAAATATATATATACAATGGCTCACAGATTATCAGTAAAACTCATCAAGCCGTATTCGGAAAAGGTCAATATCCATTAAAAATTACGTCCAAACGGCCTTATTTGAAAAATGGCAAAAAATCTCCAACGAAGTGTTAAGTGCAGTGCACGAAATAAGCTGTGACATGGAAGAAGCCTGTTATTTTAGTTTTCTTAAGCTTAAAATTGTATTATTTAGAATAGAAAAAAATGAAGTACGTTAAATAATGAATGAGTAATAAATAAGATCACATTGGATATTTTTTCTAGTTTTTTCAAGTTTTACTATATCATTGCACGAAATAAGCTGTAAGCCACTGTATATATATATATATATATGTATATCTGTGCTGGAATGCTATTGTTTATATATATATATATATATATATATATATATATATATATATATATATATATATATATATATATATATATATATAATATATATATATATATATTTATATATATTCTTTTATTCTTTAATGATAAATTCTGAAGAAACTGCGTCTCCTGTGTTCCTCCAGTAGTTGGTCGACTTTAGGGAAGATTATGAAGTAATAGGTTCTCTCTGAAGATCCTGCGTTCCGTAAGGATGGCGGCGAACTTTATGTTGGGGAATTAAGTCCAATCAATATAAGGAATTGTGGCTCCGTGATATTATAGTCCACCAGAAAGTCGGGGTAATAATGAACAACCTCCTGCTGACCTTCCTGCAATCAGAAGTAAAGAAAGCCAACGTTACTTCTTTTTGTCTTCTTGCAACTTATTCTAACAATACAGTTTAACAACTTGAATCTTGGTCACTTGATCACGTTCACTTGATTTCTTGAATACTGGTTACTGGATTTCATCAATTGCAGCTGCAAGGCATTAGTTACAAGAAGCTTGAATTGATTGGGAATTATAAGGCCTTGCAAGAAAATCACTTGAAGGTTGTTGATCAGCGACACATTTTCAGGGTTGCTTTGCATAACTATCGTACTAATACGATATTAGTGCGCCAGTGCGAGAGTTAGTTGTTAACTTGCATACATATATGTATATAAATTGATATACCTCGGCAATTTTGTACCTTTTTGCCATTTTTGCTTTTGCAGATCAACTCTATAATTCGGGCTGCAGACAAATCAGTTTCGGCCGAAATAACTATTTTGGCCAACGTCACCGACAACCAGGCGCAATACCGTTGCGAGGCCTCCAACAGCGCCACTGAGATACCGCTCTTCGAGTCCACCACGCTGAGTGTACACTGTAAGTAGTTCATTCACGTTGTTGTTGTTTGCACGAGAAAAAGAAAAGTCGTTGAAGACAGCGCTCATGCCATTATTATCCGCTGGCTGTGCTTACAGTTGCGCCAGAGACGGTAAAAATACGCATTGAACCGGAAGAGCTGAGACCTGGCATGGAGGCGACCATCATTTGTGACTCGAGTTCGAGCAATCCTCCGGCAAAGCTGTCCTGGTGGAAGGATGGCATATCCATTGAAGGTACGTACCATAAGCAGCGCAGATTTTGGAAGTTTGCCCAGCCAAAGGCATGGCGTGGCATGGACTTGGCGGCGCCGTTGTCAGCTGCTGCTGCCGCTGCTGCTGCACACCGAAGCGGCCGATGCTGATGCTGATGCATTTTTTAAAGGCGTTTCCACGACAACATCCGGTCTGGTTGCCAGCCAGCCAGCCAGCCAGCCAGCCAGCCAGCCAGCCAGTCAACTGGCCCAGCCCAACGTCCAGTCAGCTCAGTTCAGTTCAGTTCTGTTCAGTCACTAAAGTAAAATCACGCCCATTTTGTCTCTTTCATTGGCTGCTGCCGTTTCTTCTGTTCCTTCTGCTGCTGCTGCTGTTGTGCCTGGTTTTGCTTTACAGGCATTAATAACACGTCCAAGCCAGGCCTGTGGGGCGGCACAGTCTCCACGCTCGAGTTCAGGCTAAACATCACCCAGGAAATGAACGGTGTGGTCTACACTTGCCAAAGCGCCAACGAGGCATTGCAGCGCAGTGTGCACGAGGCAATCAGCCTGAATGTCCTATGTAAGTATTTAGTTCATCTACTCCATGTACTAATTGAGCAATTAGACCCTGTCTGAATGCCAAATTCCTGAGCTCCTCAGCTCCTGAGCTCCTAATTCTCAATTTAAATTTGAAACTGAAAAATGGAAATGGAAATGGAAATCGTAATTGTAATTCAAATGTATGCACAGATCGGCCCAAGTTTGTGCCGCCGCCGTCGTCCACATCGGTCGGACTGGAGGGTGAGTCGCTGCAGGTGCCGCTGCAGGCCAATGCGAATCCAACACTAATTAGCTATAGCTGGACAAAGAATGGCACACCCGTACCGCAGGATACCAGCGGCAGCATCTCTGCTGGCGAGCATCGCATCTTTGCCGACGGCGCTGTGCTCAACTTTACCAAGCTGCATCGCGAGGACTCTGGCATCTACTCCTGCACAGCCAGCAATTCGCAGGGCAAGGCGAGCATTAATATCACAGTCGTTGTGGAATGTAAGTGGCCTAATCTTAAATCCAATTCGAAGCGAATTCTTCTTTAGCCAGCTATCTACTCTACTCTTGGCACAGATGGCACCACCATCAAGTCCGTATCGGAGAACATCATTGTGAACCCGGGCGAGGATGCCATGCTCTCCTGCAGTGTTGAGGGCAAGCCGCTGGCCGACGAGCACGTCAAGTGGGAGCGTGTGGGCTATGACATGAAGAAGAAGACCACAACGACCTTCAGCAATGGCACCGCCTATCTGCACATTAAGAACGCCCAGCGCGAGGATGTGGGCAACTTTCGTTGCGTGGCCGACAATCATGTGGCCAATCCGACCAATCGCGACGTTCTGCTCATCGTCAAGTGTACGTAGATTTTGGGCAGTGGGGCACAATAATCCGTTGCATTTGGTAATTGTCGCGTTTCGAAATTGCAGTTGCTCCAGAGATCGCCAAGTCGCCGACGCTGCTGCGCGCGGCCAGCGGCACGGGCGAGCGAGGACGTTTGCCGTGCCGTGCGCAGTCCTCGCCCAAGCCACAGTTCATTTGGCGTCAGGACGGCAAGGATCTGCCCATCAATCATACGTTCAAGTATGAGCTGGAGGAGCGTAAAATTGACTCGCTCACCTACGAGTCGTCGCTGATTGTGGAGAAGGTGGCGCCGGCCGACTATGGCGCCTACGAGTGCGTGGCGCGCAATGAGCTGGGCGAGGCTGTGGAAACGGTGCGTCTGGACATTACCTCACAGCCGGAGACACCGCTCAGCCTTAATATACTGAATGTGACCCATGACACGGTCACCGTGGCCTGGACGCCAGGCTTCGATGGTGGCCTGAAGGCCTCCTATCGAGTGCGCTATCGGTAAGTACATATACACACGCCCCACGCCCTACACTCTACCCCCACTACGAAATGAAGTGCATATTCCATTGCAATTACTGCAAATGTCACGTGCACTAATGAAATTGTCTCTCATGCGTCTCTCCCACTCTCTCTCCTCCCCTCTGTCATTGCAGCATGGCAGACCGCGAGCAGTACAAATATATCGACGGGCTGCCCAACAGTCACAAGCTGACCATCGGCGGGCTGCGCATGAATACGCTGTATCTGTTCTCGGTGATGTCGTGGAACGATTTGGGCCAGAGTTCCTACCTGCCGGATTTGGCGCGTGCCCAGACCAAAGGTAAGCGCACAAATGTATTCGACGCCAGTCAGCCGCCAGGGCTGATTGATTGATTTATGCGCGCATTGCCAAGTGGCATTTATGGTCATTTGCCTGACAATGAAGTCGACAGGCTGCTCTATGTCCACTGCCCCACTGCTCCACTCCCTACTACCCAACCCCAGCGCGTTTTCTTCGCTCCATCAATGATCTGTCTCTCTCATTCCTACAATGCTGCACTTAATTGGGATTCTATTATGCCGCGCGACAACTTCAAAAAATATTCAACCTAAAACATGAATCGCCACCAACACCACTGCCACCACCACTAATTGCAGAAGCGCCGCCACCCTCACAGCCGGCTTCCTCGCTGGGCGGCGGACCGCCAACCACCAGTCAGACACCGCTGGGCGGCACATCGGGCATGCTGTTCGTCGGCGTCGCAGCGGGCATTACAGTGGTGCTGCTCAACGTGTTTGTCATCGGCTGCTGTCTACACAAGCGCAACGAGAAGCGTCTGAAGCGAGGTACAGCAACAGCAAAGTTGCCTCCTTGTTGTTGTTGTTGCTTTTATATATCAAAATTGACTTTATGATTGACAGCCAAAGTGATTGACAGTCAACGCATGCATTTTAATCGTATGAGCTCAATACTTTAGAGTGGATATGTTTTCTAATGCCAATTAATTGATTGATGACTGACTGACTGACTGACAATATCCGCATGAGCGAAAAATTGAATTTCTCGTTCAAGTATTTCAGCTCTTGTCATGCTGATTGGCGCTGACTGAGCGACAGGCATTACTTTAGGTAACTTATAGAATTGTAAGAACTTTAGTGCTGCCCCTGAAATTATTGAAATTCTCTGATTAGATCAAGTTGAACATCTTCATGAGCTGACGTTAGTTGTTACTCTTGAAAATCTGTTTTATTTTTGCCATAATTGAAATCGAAATGGAAATTGAATGAGCCGAGCGCTCGATAGTTGTGGCGCTCGACTCGTGGATGGCTTTAATTGAATTTCAATTTTTGCATACAGTTTCTCTGTTGGCGGCGTCGGCTACACGGCCGGCGCTGCTACGTGCCGCTGTGGTCACCAACGGACGGCGCTAATTTCATTTGGGCCCCGCCGTCACATGTTGCGACTGCGTTTCCGCGTGCGCGCCATTGTGACTCCATGGCTACGTGATTTGCGTCACTTTTGCATGGGTGCCTTAACCGTGCCCGGGGCCCACAGAGCCACCACCATCAGCCCAACCCACCCAGCAATGCTGCGCCATTTTTATTACAATTTCTCATTTCATTTGGCGATTTTATTTATTGTTTTATTTTTACAAGCATATTTTCTGTTATTATTTTATTTATTTTATTTTTTTTTGTGTTTATGTTTTCATGGTCTCGTTTGGTTGACTTTGGTTTATTTTGACTCGATGTCGCGACATTTTCATGGACCAGGAGTTGAAATGATGCCAGCGGAGCTGGCGGAGGACTCCAGCAATACACCGAATCTGCTCATCATTGCCATCTCACTGGCGGCATTCGGATTCCTCTTGATCAATGCGGCGCTCGTCGCTTGGTTCCTTGTGCACCAGCGACGCAAAAAAGGTTCGTTCACACGTTGCAATATGTTTTTTATTTTCAATTTATTTTTAATATTCTTTATTTGAAATTGTATTTTTATTTGCCGTTTGCTTGAGGCCTTTGGCAATGTGAATGCAACTCTTTGAATTCATGAAATGCTACAGCTCTGGCTGAATATCCTTAGACTTTTAAGTGTGGCATCCAGCAGCCACTTCCTTGACACCAGAGGAAGCAAGCGCGTTGTGCAACATCCGCTGCTCCCAGTGGAATCCAGTGGACGTGGCCTGTTCACTTTATGATGCTCACTAAACAATTTCCTGCATCTACATAGATGATATATAATATATATATAGAGTGAGTGAGGAAAAGAGGGTGGAAATAGACAAAGATAGATAGTAAAGGGCAGATAGATAGATAGATAGTCAAAGGTGGCTAGCGTATAAATAGGTCTGGATATCGTATATGCGCTTCTTGTAATTTCCGCGAGAGAAAACCAAAGCTCGAGCGTGGCCAGAGGAAGCCAGCGAAGTCAAAGGGCAACAACAAAAAGAAAATAAGGAAAACGAAAAACAAACCGCTCTGAGCAGTCAACAAGAATATAATGATGACAGAAAATAATGATGCATCCTGGCAGCGGACAGCAGCCAGCAGTCGGCAGCCAGCAGCCGGCAGCCAGCGTACGACCGACCGACCCCGAGGTCCATGCCAAGTGCAACTGTTTATTGAACAACGACGTTGGCAGCCACCTCGTCCGGTTGCCCCGTCCCCTCTAACCTAATGCCATTTGGCCGTTGGCGAAGACAAATGTGCATCGTTTTCTTAGCTGAACGCACAATCTTTCGGAAATCAGATTGCTCTACTCCATCCACAGGCAGTTAGAGCGAGAGCGAGTGTCCAGATAGAGCTGAGAGCACGTGTTGGAAGTCCTGCGTCGCCTTGGCTGCCTGCCGCTCAATTTGCAGCTAAAGCTGCAGATTGTTTATTAATATGGAATTATATTTCAAGAGGCCAGGCGAACGAAATATAAATATGACTCTCGACAGACCAACAGACAAATAGAGAGTGAGACGGACGGACGGACAGACAGACAGACAGACAGACCTAACGACCTATCGACCCAATCGACGAGAGAAATTCAGACATTTCTTGGCAAGTCAGGTCTCAACGACAAACCAAGCCGGAACGTGCAGAAAGTGTTGGCTGAACGAGGCGCACAATTTCGCCGACAGCTCCACAAAAATTGTGTTGGCCAAAGCATGAGCCGAACGTTTGGCCGGCCAGGCGTGCTAACCAAATTATTTTTCATTGAGCTAAATTTAGTGGTTTGACACGCAGAGCGCTCCAAAGCAGCAGCGGCAGCAGCAGCAGCAGCAGCCGCCGCAGCGGCAGCAACAGTAGCTTCTTCCCAATCAGACTCAAGTCCCAATGCAACGCAGCCGAATTATGCATACGCATTTGTACGTGAGCTTCGACTGTGTGCCACATCCCATAAGACAAGGAATTCCAACTGCCAGAAATTTTTCGCAACAGTTTGTACAGCTGTGCGCATTCTCCCCCCTCTCTCTCTCTCTCTCTCCTCACTACCTATTTGCAGTTGTAATGTATGCTCATATAGTTTTGGCAACCATTTGACTTATGAGTCGACTTTTTGCCCAGCAGCTTTTGACTTTTGACGGCTAAATGGGTCGCCTGGCATAGATGAATACGAGTACAAAGAGCAAAAGCATCGATGAAGACTTTTTAACAAAGTTCTCAAGGTCTTTGTGTGAAATTGATAACTGGCTAACTTGCAGGCTCATGATCAGTTTCGATCTCAAGACTCGATTCTATGAACTAAAATTTCTGTTTGATTTTGATCTCAATAAATATATAAAACAAATATTTAGGAAATTCCAATTAGGACACTGATTGATATACAAAATAATAATTAAAACTTCATTCGTATTGATGCTAGCAGACTTATCAAACAACTTCGAATCAATATTAATATTACTTCTGCTGCATCTTTTATATATCATTCATTATATTATTTTCCATTGCAATTTGAAAATTTGATCAAATTAAGTTTTAGCTCCTGGGACAAAAAGGCAAAAAGCAAAATCGCCGTTAGCTCTCGCTCAAGAGGATCTGCAGCTGTAGCTTTTGTTTGCATGCTCGAATTCGGTCTATGTGAAATGTAGGCCAAGATTTTTTGACATTATGAGCGCGCGGCACTCTCTGGCGGAGCATGAACTACAGCCGCAGGACATAAATAAGATATTTTTCTTAGAAATTCAGCTTGCTTTATTATACGGATGCGGAAACGGGTTGGCTGGCTTGAGTTGGCTTGGGTTGGGCGGCTACTGTTACGCGTCCTGGCAATTTCTCTCTTATTTCCAGTGCACAGTTATGTTTGAACAAATGACGCGCTTGCATATGGATGCCAGAGCCAACGCCAACGCCCACCGCCCACCGCCCACCTCACACCGCCCACCGTATACCCTGCACAAAAGAAATTCATATTTCAAGTCTTAACAGCCGCTTGTTACAAGAACTGTTAAGCGAGCCAGAAAGCTGCTTCGGCAAGTGAAGTAAAGTAAAGTAAGAAGAAGAGAGAGAAAAAACGGTCTGCCCCAACAACATTTTTATGACAATGTTCGGCTCCTCCGTCGCCTGTGCTGCCCTCCATAAGCCGATAACTGACAATGCCCAAAAGCATTTTTTCTTCTATTTCTTTTCATTTTTTGTTTTTTTTTTTTTTTTTTTTCGGCCATAAAGGAGTTGTCAGGGAAACTGGTGCGTTGGCCAGGATGACAGCGGTCGGAGGCTGGCGGCAGGCGGCAAGCGGGGGACCAGTGGACAGCTTTTAGCCTGAAGATAACTCTGCATATTTCAATGTTTTCGCTAGCGAAACTTGACTTGTGGACTGCCTGACTGCCTGACTGCCTCACTGCCTCACTGCCTGCCTGCCTGCTCGACTGCTGTTTGTTTGTTGTTGTGCTCGGCCCTTGGATATGCATTTTTAATGTGCATTTGCGCTTTTGTGTCCAAATGCCGCATGACGGAAAAGAAATTCATCCGCCTCAATCCAAAAAAGTTCCCAAAACCCAAACGCCGAGCCACCGCCAACCAACAAGAGGAAGTCATCCGCACGGAGATAGCTAAGAAGATTTCGCTGTTGCCCGATAAACTATGCCAAAAGTCTGCGGTTGGCAGCTGGTCGGCAATTCGGCAGCAGTTCGGCTAGGTCATTGTACTCCAATGGACATTGGCAACTGCACACACACGCACACACTCACACACACACATACAGTTTCACACTCATATATCATTCTCATATGAGTTTTGTGCAGAATGCCATTTCTAATGTTTATTGGCTCTCGGCTGGACCATAGCTGTGAAGTGTGCGTGGAGGAATAGACCAAAGCAAAGGCAGAGCCACAGAGTTGCATAGAAGTGGAAATTACAAGGCCAGAAGGAGTGGGCTTACGTTAATTTGAGACTGGCAATGAAAATTCCAAAAACCAATGACAACTCGACAGTTTGACAGACAGGCAGAGAGTGAGGTGAGGTGAGGCGAATAGTGACTGCGACACCAGTCGAAAGTTTTGTGCCAACGTTGCGTTTGCCAGTGGCGATAAGCGTGAACTCGCTGCTGGCTTCTTCCATATAAACGAGAAACCGCTTGACTTTGACACTCTTTAAACAATTGACCATGGACTGCGACTGCGAACCGACCATCGAATCTGTTAAGATAAGCACACAGGCTGTCAAACAATTCGGCGCCATTGCCGTTGTCCAAAACTTTCAAACTTTCCAGCTTGCCATAGCTATCTGCCACACACAACATGCCGCACATATTTTGCTGAGACTTAAATACATTTTGGTATTTGGAGTATTCGTAGCAGGGCATCGCGGTGCCGGACGACAGAAATATACCCTATAAACGGACGATGCTTATAATATTTGAATGAGATGAGAAATAAGAAGGAAAGAAATAGATGAAGGGAGAGTAGTTTGAGAGAGAAAATAGAAGAAATAAAACGAGATGAGAAGAGAAGAGCAAGAAAAGCAAAGCAAATGAGTATTATAGAGAGAGCGAAAAGTAAAGAGAAGAAGGAAAACGAAGATTCAATGAAAGAAACGAGTGGAAAAGGAATGGAATAAAGTTTTGAGAATATGAATAGAAGGAATGGAAGTATCATAGAAACAATGGAAAACAGAAAAGAGAAGAAAAAGAAAAGGTGAAAGAATCGAATGTAATAAGAAGAATAAAAGATAAGAAGAGAAGCAAACAACAAATAATTAGGAAAAGACGAAAAACATTAGAAAAATAAACAAAAAATCAGAATGGATAGAATGAATAGAATGAAGTGAGAAGAAAACAGGCGTAAAATGACGAAAAAAAAAGGAAAACAGAAGAAATTAGAAACACGTTCAGATAACGAAGTCAATTTCAATTCAGTTCATTTTTACTCGCCTTATTCCATTTTCGCTATTCTCCAATCGACTCTGCCTATGGCTCCTGCTCAATCAATTCTAGGGTATATGAATTGCAAACTGAGTCAATAAGTTTGCTCAACACTTGTGATTTCGAACAGAAGCTTTGCTCTCACGCACAAACACACATACAATATATACACATGCACATGCATACAGATAGAGAGAGAGAGAAAGAGAAAAGCTGTGATATGTCAAAGAATAACTGGCGGTTATATCTTTTTATCTGTTTTTTGGTCTGTCGGCTCTGCCAGCAGCTCGCCAGATTAAGAGAAAAACCTTCAAAGCAGACGTCCATGTCAACGGCCACGTCATTAACTGACCTGACGACCGCAAAAGCTGTCTAAGCCGTGTCATACTCCTATATCTCTATATATATATATATATATATATATATATATGCATGCCTTATGTATGTATATCTTTATACGTATTTGTATAGGAGGCAAAAAACGTTTTCTGTCCAGATTTTCGGGCTGTCGTGGCATAAGTGCAAAATTTGTAATCTCTGTGGCGTTGGCGAGCGGCACATAAAGTGCAGCCGCAGCCGCAGCCGCAGCCGCAGCTGTGTGTGCCAGCAACGGACACTGGATTACTAGACAAGGCAAGGCTTTGTCAATGCTAAGCCTGCCAGCTGACCTTTAATTCCAGCTGTCCATAGAGGGACCAAGTCGAGTCACATAGAAATCCCACGTTGAGTTTACCTACGGCTCTCGGTGTGTATTTATGACGTGTGCATTGATTTCTAATGGAATCCATTAGATAAATGTGCCATTGCCACTAAGTGTTTGTCTTGTTCCACCACTCCATCTCCTGGAGAGGAGAGAGCCTCTTATCACCCTTTCCTCTCACCCTTTCTCTCTCTCTACCGTTACGTTGTTCTTAAGAGTTCCCAATAAAAGTTACTGTAACTGAAATTATCATATGTATATATACACTTACTTTATAATTTCCAGGGTATTTCACACATTAACTGCTGATGTTGCTGTGCAAGTTAATTGTGGTCGTGCTGTTGTTGTTGTTGCTGGTTCTTTTTTCTGCCCTCGCGTGTCATCATAAATAAAGTATGTTAAAATGGCTGGCAAAGCAAATATTTTTAATTCACTAAACTATAAATGCAATCGGATAGTTGTGCAGCGCGAGCTGCAGTGGAGTCGACGGACACACGACCCCAGGCAACATGTTTTATTTACAATAAATACGTATAGGTGTCGACACAACAATCGGCCGGGATGCAGCGGATGCACCACAATTGACGGCTCGCCATTAAATGCAATTTGCATTGCGCATATTTTGTTGCAACAGAAGAAGAAGAAGAATGCGAAATGCACATGAAATATTATTTTGAAAATATATTTTTTAAAAATTTGAATAAAAAGGGCACAAAATAGCTGAACTGAAATGAGAGAAATACAGCGTATGCAAAACTGAAAGGAATGAAAATATTATATTTTTCCTTTAGATTAGCCACGGCTCCAAAAGGAAATTGTATACTTAGTTTTTCATTAATGAATGAATGACAAATTGTTATATTAAATTTAGTTGAAATTGAATAAGAGTATATAAAAGCAACAGCAACCGCATATATGTATATTTATATGCAAATATATATTTTATAAATAACATATTTTCAGAACATTTCTTACACAAATATTCGAATATATTCTTATATAATTTTTTCGATATTTTTCTTATATTTTTTTTTTGTTCTCAATATGTAACCTGAACAACCTGAATGAATGACGAAATCACTCAACTTAATGCTGCCTGCGCATATGGATATGGACACAACAAATGCACTCAACGAACTCGCACACACACACACACACGCACACGCACACTTAACGTCACTCTCGCACACACATTGACTTTGTATAAAACACGTGTTAACCATGTGGCGCGGTCATTTTGTCGTTGCCATTTGTGAAAATGTGCCATGAATCATTTAATGGCATTTTATATACAAATTTAATTGCATTTTCACTCTTGCCCATTGCCCACTGCCCAACGGCCATCGTCCACTGCCACCTGCCACCTGCCACCTGCCACCTGCCTGGCGCCTCGTCACGCATCGCCAAAAACTGGACATCGCTTGCATTGATTTTAACCCTTGACCACGGCCAACAAAATGCGCGTTGGCGACTCTGCACCAAAATGTGAATAATTTAACGCAATGCCTGCCCGAATTTCCATCGTCATACACCCCCACCCTCCTACTCTCCATTCCCACTGACATCCCTACTATGCCACATTTATTTCTGCCCCCGCCCCCACCTCGCTGGCGCAACATTTGCTTGCGCTGCACTTTGACAATCTTTGCTATTTGCATTTGATTTGCATTGCCTGAAACTATGCCCACTACAACGACCACGACCACGTCCACGCCCACGCCCACGCCCACGCCCCCAACATTTACAATATATCCGGATAACTCGCGCCCTCTCACTGCCTCCTCCTCCATTTCTCCCTTTCTCCGTGCGGTGTTCCAAATGACTGGCGCACTGCGCACCACCGACCATCCTGACGACCCGCTCGCCCGCACCGCCGCCCAATCAATTTTCGGCATGTCACTGCCAATTACACCTTTTCAATATTTGCGCCGCATACTCTACACTCCGACCCACCGGCCCAACGATCCACCGACCCACCTATACCTATACATTTTTTTACTGCGCCGCATGTCTGTGTCCTCTGTCATCCTCTGCCCACTCTCTCGCTCGCTCGCTCACTCGCTCGCTCCCTTGCTGTCTGGATGTGGCGCATCCAGTGGCGGAAACTACAAATCAACCAGGCAAAACGGCGACCATCGAAATGTACGCGCCCAGCTCGTACAATGACACCGTCACCGGCGAGACGCTGTCCAGCGTTTCGGAGAAGAGCGAGTCCTACTCCAATGAGGGCAGTCAACCGGAATATATTGTGAGTATGCCGCCACTTTTTAGCCACACAGCTATAATGCCACTTCTTTTTTCCTGCTCTACTCTCGCTCTGCGTTGCTCTGTGCTGTTCTACATGAATATGCAATTTGTGAACGCGATTGAGTACAATGGGTCCAAAAAGTTGTCTGCTTGCTGCTGGAGCAGTAACCATAAAAGAAACGAGAACATTATATGCCTGTCTCAAGTTATTGCCAGGCGCTTGAAAATTACAACTCTCAAGGCCGGAACTGGGGATTGGGCAATGGGGAATGTTGACATTGAGGTCGCCGGAACTGGTAGGCAGCCAGTCAGCCGGATGCTTGTCAACCGGCAGCCAGCTAAGACGTCGTGATTAATTACGCCCAGCTCATGATAATGATGAGCAGCGCCGTCCGCGGCCGAGTTAAGAAATGTTTGCAAAACCGTAGCCGAATGCCGAACAGTGCGAGCCGCAGCGACAAACAAATCGCATCAAATTATTAAAATCATTTATTATGCGCGTAATCTCACTTGCCACAAAAAGTGCCGCCTAATGGCGACTGTTAACTGCGGAGCGTCATCCTGTGGCAGTCTGGCTACGAGACGCGCCATAAATCAAAGTTGCGTATACGCAGCGTGCGACGCCCTCGCCAAAGGTGTCGCGCTGTCAATTCAACTTTCAACGCCTTCCAAAAAAAAGCAAAAAAAAAAAAAAAACCCAAGCACACGCAGACAAGAGCTTAAGTAGAGCGTAATTACGAAAACACGATGCACTTCACAAACAGCGCAGCGACACGTGGACGGAGAGAGTTGCTCTAACATTGCATTTATACTAAATGATTTTTTTCTCTATCTCGCCCTTTCTCTCTCTCTCTCTCTGTCCCTCTCTCTCTTTCTCTGTCGTAGGACGAAGCACGCAAGAAGGCGGCATCGACATATCTGGTTGAGAGCACGGACATGCCACCGCCCAGATACCAAAAGGATGGCACACTGCCAGCATTATATCCAAATAATATGGGTAAGTCAAGATCTAGCTGACCAGATAACAGATAATGAATGGGCACACTGTAAAAAAAAAGCAATTGAAAGTGCTCCCAGCGGCAGTGCACGTCAGCAGATACCCTAAAACCTTAAATCTGTTATTCTATAATCATTCAAAGTTAAGAAAAAGTTATCAAATCAAGCTACTTCATTTTAAGTTTATTAAAAATATAATATGAATAGGAATATTACTGTATATTTATTACAATATGAATAAAATATGAATAATGCTGAAAAATATTTATTTTAAATTCAAAACATTAAGTTTCCACTATGCAAAATATATATATAATTTATATATAAAATATCAAACTTATTAAGAATTAAAAAAATATATATTTTGCATAGGGGAAATTTAGTGTTTTAAATTTAAAATAAATCTTTTTCAGTATTATTCATATATATATATTTATATTTAATAATTGATTTTCATATTGATAAATATAATATATACATTAATAATTATATATATTTATATAAATATATATATATATATATATATTTAGAATTTAAAGTCTCTAAAAGAAAGCTCTAGATAAATAGTTGCACGTGGCTAAATCGAAGCAGCGCCTCCATTCTCTGTTATTATATATATATATATATATACTTGTTGGATCTATCACTCCTACCTCTTTTACCTCTTTTTTAATTAACAATATGCCCGCACTTGGCACTTCAAGGGTATAGAGGCCAAACTAGAGCGAGATAGAGCAGCGCATATAAAAAGCATTTTAGATAATTAACTTTTGGCAACGAAAAAAAAAAAAAAGAGAAACCAAAACAGAATAAAGGAGCAAAAACCAAAGCAAGTTGAGAGTTGCACGCGCTGTCAGCACACGTCAAGGCAAAGTCCTGGCTGCAGCTGCAGTTGCCACTGCCAGAGCGACTGCGACTGCGACTGCGACTGCAACTGCAACTGCAGTTGTTGCCTGATTTGATGGCAATGATTGCAATCAGAGCTAAAAATAAAAGCGATGTAAAAACGGATATCGGCAAAAATGCACAGAGCAACTAAGTGCGCGAGCTCCAGATGAAAATTCAATTTGAGTGCGCAGCATCTCCATCTTAATTGTAATTGAGCAGCAAAGTTTTTGCCAGTCTTGATTTTCAATTGACTCATGAGAGCGTGTGGCTGGCTGAGTGAGTGTATGTGTGAGCGATTGTGTGTGTGTGCTTGACCACATCCTCATTCTGAGGCAGTCGCCAGCTAGCGAACACTAGAAACCAAATCACGTTTCGCTTCTGTGCTAATTTAAGAGTGCGTCACAATTTAAGAATATCGTTTATCAAGCCGCATGAAAATGAAAAAATAATAAAACTGAATGATTGAAAGAGAGAGAGAGAGAGAGAGAGAGAGTGGGAGTGGGAGTGGGAGTGGAAGTGGGAGGAGTAGGAGTAGGAGTAGGAGTGACAGAGGCAGAGCCAAAAGTAGAAGAAATAAGAAAAAACAATGCTCGTATTATAATAACATTTGCGACAGAGACTGGGGCTGGGGCTGGGGCTGGAGCTGGGGCTGAGATAGGGAGACTGAAACTGGCACTGGCACTGAGACATTGCTGAAAGCATCGCGAGCAACTGCATTTCAAATGCAAAGCGCAAAAATAATAAAAATACATTAGCTGCAAACTTCTGCTTTTGTTTTTTGCTGCCAGCTTCGGCTGCTGCTCTTGCCGCTCTGTTCTCTCACGAGTCTGACTCTGACTCTGACTCTGTTCGCAGCTGAATATCAAAAATACAATTACCTTATGTCAACGAATTTCGACAACTGAAGGCGCCAACTGGAGCATACTTCAAAAGTGTCAGCAGCAACAACAACAACAGCAGCGAGTATAAGAAAAAAAGCATTTAGCATGCATTAGACGAATACGAAATACACTTGCGGGCAAAGCATGACATAGTTAAATAGAGCTGCAGAGTGGTTTCTTATATGAGTTTGGCCTGAGAAGAGCTACTATTAGCGATAACTATATATTGACAGCTAGTTAATTTATCGATAACACACATGAATTAGCATTTATCGAAACTTAAAACTGATGCTGTGCACTTGCCCAATATGTGTTCATAGATATCACATGGATAGATAGTTAATATATTGTATCTTAAAATATATTAAGAAATTTGACCAAGATAAAATAGCAGATAAAATTGCAACCTGTATTAAAAAGAACTTAGATAAATTGATGCTGCGCCAGGGTTCATATTGATATCAAGGCGAGCATTTCCACAGTAATTACAATATATAGTAAATCGCAGCAGATCTTATGAAGTCAGCTTAGCATTAATTTTACTATAATTAATTTTTTTAATTGAAAGTTATATTTTTTCATATTTATATTATTATCAAATTTATTTTTTTTTATTTTTTATATTTGCAATAGCATTAGTATGACTAACAATTTCATTAGCAGAAACTAAACGAAGACCTTTTGATTTTGGTGAATTAGAATCGGAGTTAGTTTCTAGGTTAAATGTAGACTACAGATGAAGTGGAGCCATGTTTTCTCACAAAAAACTGGCCTCAGCTGTGGCTGAGAGCATATTTATGCTTAAGCGACTTTTTGGCCAAATAAATATGACCATTTGGCAGTGTATTTAAAGAGGAAAAACATTTGATAGCGTTTGACGCTTGCGAGACAAGGACTTGCCACAGATAAACTCAAATGGAGCTGGCGCTGGAGCTGGAGTTGGAGCGGCAACAGTGCGCGTAATTATGTATGCGACTGCGTGGCAAAAAAAAAAAAAGAAAAAAAATAAAAAGAAAAGAAAAAATAAGTGAAAGAAAAACAAAAAATGAAAGAAAATAAACGCAAGAACAACAAGGAAAAACCGCACGGAAAAACACGAACACGAAACGCGTGCACAAAATGCGGGCGAGAGAAACGAATAAAAGAGAAAGAAGCAGAAAAAAAAGAAGAAGTGAGACGAAAAATGGCTCGTGGCATAAAAATTAAAATGCTTGCCGGAAGCTGAAGCTCAAACAAGAGCCGTAAGCATGGCGAGTGGGGCTGGGCATACATATACATGTGTATAAGCACACACACGCACACAGGCATTTATACAACTGTCTTGTTGTTAGTTGTTGCCACCTGCTGCTGCTGCTGCTGCTGCTGCTGCTTCGGCCGCTGCCGCCTCAATTGAGATCAAATAATAGATGAGCAGCCTCAGCAGCAGCAACAACAAACATTGCCTACTGCCAACTACCCCCTCGTCCGCCCAGCCAGTCCCTTTGATGGCCATTGCATTTAAGCCAAAAAGCAAACTGTGAAGCGCATTTTTAATGAGATACCATTCAAAGCTCCACCCTGTTAATGAGCAGGCCGCACGCTACGTAGCGCCCTGCGCCATCTGCAGGCGATTTGTGGTACTACGAATGTGCAAATAGGCGACAGCAAACAGTAAATGAAGAAGAAGCAACAAACATTAAATGAAAAGCCAAGTTCTGTTCAATTTCCATGGACTTCTGGTCATTTTGTTACTCTCTCCCTTTTCGTATACCCTAGCATTGGGTATGCAAACAGCATACAGCACAGAGCATACAGCATACGGAATAAATAATACAGAATACATAATACAGAAAATACAATACAGCAGACAACATACAACATACAACATACAGCATACAGCATACAGCATACAGCATACAGCATACAGCATACAGAATACAACATACAGCAACATACAGCATACAGCATACAGCATACAGCATACAGCTTACAGCATACAGCATACAGCATACAGCATACAGCATACAGCATACAACATACAGCATACAGCATACAGCATACAGCATACAGCATACAGCATACAGCATACAGCATACAACATACAGCATACAGCATACAGCATACAGCATACAGCATACAGCATACAGCATACAGCATACAGCATACAGCATACAACATACAGCATACAGCATACAGCATACAGCTTACAGCATACAGCATACAGCATACAGAATACAGCATACAGCATACGACATACAACATACAGCATACAGCATACACCAGACAACATACAGCATACATCAACTTAGCTCTTAACTCTGTCCAGACACAACAGCTCCAACCCAGCTCAATTTATATTGAAGTAATCGAAATACCCTGTAGTTTCTCATTTACTATGCACAATATACTTTCGAGCAAATAATTGGCTTTCAGCAAGGCTATTAATATGAAATGAGTGCTGCCCGCTGACATATGGATATGTGTGCTGCATGCGTGGCATGCATAGTTAGTAAGTTGCAAGTATCTGGCCAATTATGTGCATTATATATGCACAAAAGGCGAACAGTGAACAGTGCTGCTCCATATCCATCTCCTCTCCTTCTTCTTCTTCTTCTTTTTCTTTTTGCTGTTCTGATTTTGATTTAGCTGTAACTGGCAACTGGCAACTGGCAATTGGTTAGTGCGGTTTCAGCTGCTGCTGCTGCTGCTGCTGCTGATCGAAAAATCAATAATTCATGAGGACACCCAATGTGGAGCTCCTTTGAAGGTGCTACTACAGGCATTACTCCCCGTCAGCGCCCCCGCCTAGGCGAGGCAGTAATACACTTTGTATTACACACGCATACACAATACGCATATGCAAAGTAAACAAGCCACAAAATGAACATGGGAGCCACGTAAGCAGCTCAGCTAGAGCCATGGCTACCACAGCACCAACTTGCTCTCTCTGTCCCACTCTCTCGCTCTCTCGTTCCAACTCTGTCTCTTTGGCACTTTTTCGTTGCCTCTGTGGGGCGTCTTCGATTTGTCTGCTTGTTTGACATTGCCACAGCCCGCAGCTTGCTGAAGTCTCTTAACAAAATTATTGTTGCCTACATTTGAGCGCACGCTGAAATTTCAGCCAAAGTAGATGCCAATGTATGTGTGTGTGTTTATGTGTGTGTCTCGTTGTCTAAGTCTATTTTACAAAATTACAAATTTGTTACGTTTGTGGCTTTCACGCCTTTACGAATGACAGCCAAACTTGAGTATACATCTACATCTGTGTCTGTGTGTGTGAATGTGTGTGTGTGTTAACAGATAATTTGTCTTATCATATATAGATGCCATAAATAGCTAGCACTACGGCAGAGCTTGTATTGGCGCCCAACCGGACTTATCACCGCAACACCTGAGCCTCTTATCGCCTGCAAGTGCAGCTGCAGCTGCAATTAATGGTTTTCGTTTTATGCACTTCCAAGCGTTTGCACAGCAAATGAACCAGAAAGCAGCAAAATGTTGCACCTACGTGAAAACGCAAACGCATGTCTAACAGGACAAGGATGGGGAGCAGCAGCAGCAGAGCGCAGCACCACGATGATCAGAAGTTGGGCAAATGCAATGCAATTCGAATGTTGAATGGAGGCTACGTGTGCATTTCCACAGCTCAGTGTGCAGCGTGAGAGTGCGTGAGCGTTTGTGTGTGTGTGTGCGTGTGTGTGTGTGTGCCCCTTACCAAAAAGTCTTTGGCATTTGCTTGGCTTGCCTCGACTGCCATTTTTTTTTTCTCTCTCTTTTTCTGCTTTTTGCTGCGAATGCGGCTATAAATGTGTCATTTGCAGCAAACAAATTGCATTTGTGCTGCAGTTCATCTGCGGTTTGGTTGCTGCTACGTGCAACAGCACGAACTAAATACATAATACTCGTTTATGGTCTCACAACGGCTAAATTTATACAAATATCGATAGATTCAAGGCTGCCAGGCCACAACTCATAGATAGATCCATTTTTCTCTATATATTGAGAATAAATATATATATAGTAAATATATATATATATAATAAATATTTATATAATAAATATATATATATATAATATATATATATAATAAATATTTATATAATAAATATATATATAATAAATATATACTAACGCCTCCCACCTCCCTCTACCTTCACTTCTTATCAATCGTAGTACAGATCAAACTGTAGCACAATCCAGATTTGTCAGCTCCCTATAAGATATGACTTCAAGAGCAGCCCGAGAGTTGCATAAAGAGAAACTAATATACTCTATACCCGAGCATAAGATCTCTGCTTTGTCAATGCCATAACCCAAAACCACATTACTAATTAAATATTACTTTCTCTCTCTATCTCCCTCCTGTCTCTCTTGCTCCCCTGGCAGCAAATGCATGCACGTTGCCACATCCGCGGCATAATAATGGACATGCCGCTGCCATTGCCGCTGGCCATATGACGCGCGACGATCAGATGCTCATCAGCAAGGGCGTCTACATTCCGTCCCCATCGCCAGCACCGCCGCCGGACGGCTCCTACTACAACATGAACAGCGAGCGATATCTATCGTATCCACCAATGGTGAGTGCATGCAAAAGCATTTTGTTATCTTATCTGCAATTCACTTGCCATATCACGCCTGGTCGCTTCCTTAAGACTCGACGGGATTACAGGCAGCTGCAGCTGGGGCAGCAACTTCAGTTGCCACTGCTGCTGCCTCTACTGCTGCTGCGATGTTAATTGCTCGCCCAGATCCGTAATATCATTCCTTTTTGCGCTTATGGCTAGTCACGGCCAAGGATTAGTGCGCGCAATTAGTTGCAGTTTTATGCACGTTTCCCAGCCAGAGCACACATACACAAACATATATCTATGTGTGTATGTATCTATACTCATACACATACGCCAGTCAGTCGCGCCTTAACAAATCCTACTCCATTTGCATCGTACTCCGAGCGAGGGAGCATATACACTGAGAGAAAAAGCAAATAGCTTGAGCTCACATGTTGCCTTAAGGCCAGTTGCCAATAATTTGACTAATTAAATTATTGTTTATATATTTGTTATTTATTTTTTATTTTATTTATTATATATATATTATATATATATATATATATATATATATATATATATATATATAAACTATTATTTTTTCTTTCATTTATTATTTATTATTATTTAATATTATTATATTATATATATTTATATTATTATTTTATTACTTATTTATTATTTATTTATTGATTATTATTTATTTTTCATTTATTATTTATTGTTTATTATTTATCATTTATTTATTATTTAATATTCAATATTTATCATTTGCTATTTATTATTTTTTTATTATTATTATTTATTTATATTTATTATTTATGGGAACTTTATCTATGGGACTTATTTATGAATACATAGACTGCTTGCAGAATTTCTCTTTGCTCACAAATTTCTTTCAGTGTAATAATAGAAATTCTTGAAAGGAGCTTTTTTTTTAATAATCTCTCTGTGAGTACAAATACGCACAGAAATTTGTTGCAGTGTAAATACTAATGCACATGTGAGCTATATTCAGAGCGATATATTCGATCAGGTTGTGGGGATAGCGACATGCGGCGGGCAGCATGTGGCATGTGGCATGTGGCATGTGGCAGCTGCCAATGTGCGCCTGGGCGAATGGCTGCCAGTTAACTCGGTTCGACTTTTATAATCCGCGTGCCGCATGCAACGCTGCAAAGACAAATGACAAACTCAAATGCATTAAGCTGCAGCCCAAACGGGTGACAAGCAAGCGAGGGCGCTCACTGGGCGTGGCTGCATAATAGTTTGCCAAGCTGCCAACAAGGGAGCTGCTGTTGGCTTCTGCCGTTGCTGTTTGTAGTTGCAAGAGTAAACATTATTTTCTCAAGACAACAATTTAATATTACACATGGAGCGTGGAGTGTGGAACGTGGAGCGTAAAGTGGGGAGCGCTTATGATGACAAGCTTCGCTCGCATCTCTTACGCCAACGTCTTAAAGTGTATTTTGAGATTTTCATATCAGAAATATGCGCTTGGCATTCATATGTTGGCTTTAGACCATTTTTGTGGCATGCCACGCTATCTGACCAGGTCGTGAGCAGCAAAGGAAATGCCAATGTCCACATGACACATCTTTGGCATCTACTTGTCGCATTAGGGTAAACCAATATAAATTCCACAAATTCACAATAAACAGGGCAAAATCAATTTTCGAAATTTATTACCCATGTTCCCCACTCGGAGGTATCACAACTGTGGCTGCTGCTGCTGCTGCTGCTGCTGTTAAAGGGGTGTAAATGTGACAAGTTAAGACGACACTCAATGCGTCTGAGACTCCAACCCAAACCCAAGCCCAAACCGACCCAGCCCAAGCAGCTTTGACCCGAACCCAGCCCACTCGACTGTCAGCTGGCATTTTATGTCGCTGCGAGGCCAATAATTGTATAAATTAGATACGAGCGAAATGCAGTTAGCAGACAGACAGATACTTGCTCCATGTGTGTGTGTGTGTGTGTGTATGGATCCCTAAAGGGCTGTCGGCAGCTGCATGGCACACACACACACACACGCGTTCGCCTCTCTAATGGCGGCTAATGTAATAATATTTATGCTAGCTGCTGACCATTTTTATGGGCTTTATGCTTTATGCGATTTGGCCAGTTACTCAATTTCAGCCAGGGCGTTTTTTGTTTACTCTGGATAACAGTTAAATGATGAAGAGTCCTCAGAGATAGAGGAAGACAAAGAGCGACAGAGAGAGGGAGTGAATGCGAGAGAGAGAGAGAGAGATATTATATCTGAGGACAGCTGCAGGCTTTCTCTGCCACACAATTCTCTATTGCATGCACACATGTTCATTCAGTCATTCAGCATGGGACGCAAAACCTTTTGTTTGCGGTTTTTAGTCAACGAGGGAGAAAAATTCAATTTCGGTTTAGTTGGCCAACAATGGCACTTTATATAGATGTGTGTATACACATATGTGTGTGTGTGCCTACACGCTCGGGAGAAAGGTCTGCTAGCGCTTGTGAGAGCCTTTTGCTACCCACACACACATAAGAAATGTTTTGTGGAGCCAAATTGAATTATTTGATAAACATCATTAGAAAAATTACAAAATATATAGAGCACTCAGCATGCGGCAACAAATCACAAGAGCCAGTCACGAGAGAGCGAGAGAGAGCGAGTGAACGCGAGCGCAGCACAGCTGCGGTGTATTTTTTTTTTTTTTATTTCTTAAACATTTGCCCAGCACTAAATTACTTTTCGGTGCACAGATGTCCAGTCGCTACTCGATGCTGGATGTTGGATGCTCAGCGCTCGCTCTGCACCGCGCTGCCCTGCCCTGCCCAGTCCTATCCTGCCTTGCCCTGCCCTGCACCAAAAGCTAAATGAATAAAAACAATTTTGTTGTAGTAAATCAAATTAAATTTCAATCGCATGCTTGACAGCTAACAAAAAGGATTCATTCAGAGTCGCCGATGACACTTCAGTCAGCCAGCCAAGCGAAGCGCGCAACATTGGGCACAAATGTGGCCACAGAAACGAACCCGCCACACACGCTGCGTATACGTAATGTCGAAAACGCGCCAAATTCAGCTTATTTAACAATACTAACAAGCTTTTTTCCCTTTTTGATAAGCTCTTCAGCAAACAATAGAGCTTAAAACTGTGAGCTCTAAAAAATGTTATTTCTAGCCGCAATTGAAAGAGAAAATAAAAACAATTCCAGAGTGCTCGAAGCGCAGTTACTCTGCAAATGTGAAACAACTTTCGAAATGTTGATTTTAAAGACACGATTATGACTCTTAAGATTGTCTATATACTATATTATGTTAGACTTTGCTCTTTCATATATATATATTTATATATTACTATAGAAAGTATTATTAGAAAGTAGAAAAATAAATTGAAAATTCATGATACCCATTAAGTATTTAACAGTTAGCAAATTGGGCTCTTCAAACATATAACAAACTAATCGATCATTAGAAAATAATTTTAATATATTTTATATTTATTAGATATTATATTTATATTAATATTATTTGAAATTGATTTCAATTTTTTTTTCTACTAACTCAGACAGAATTTTGGAATTACTCAAGCTGACATGACTCAACTGCATCGTTTCAGCTCGTAGTCCTAATCTAGAATATATAATCGTAAACTCAATTTTGTTATCTGCTGTCAGTTATATAAGTTGCAAAATACCTATGAACGCATATACAAATTTCCAGAGATTTACGATAAACCAGTTAAGAACGAGGTAGCATTCGGCTGCAACTGACTGCATAATACTCGTTCACAAAAATCATTTTTTGTTTTCAATTTACATAAAAAGTTTAAAAATTGAATGAAAAGGGTAATTCAATTAAATTTAGAGTTATATAAATATACAAAATAATATATTTTTAAATTGAGTCAAATTTCTTTCCTTGAAAAATTCCAGATTTATTTAAAATAAACAAGAAAAGAAGATATTTTACCAGTTGAAAATAATACAGGCGAGCTTGAAGAAAATGTTTGTGAAGCATATCAAGTCTTAAGAATATAACTAAATACTTTGAATGGCCATCGATAGAAATGATTCAAATGTAATTTTAAATTGATTTAAATCTTTGACAAAAACTCTCGGCTAATCAGCTATTTTGACTGAATGCTAACGGAATGGAAGCCAAGTGAAATTAGCGGAGCATTTTGAAAAATGCATTTAATTAGGCTTAGTCCAGGCTATCTATTTACTTGGCCAACGCCCAGTTTTCGTGCTGTGGACCCACATGTGCAACTATTTAAGCGGCAATTTGTATTTTATTGCCAATTGCGTTCTGCATGTCCGTTTAACAACAGCAAAAAAGTTTCTATGAAACAGACAAAACTCGATTCGTCCCTCCGCTCAACTGGTGTTTGATAAGTTAAATGCTGGCTGGCTGTCCCATTTTAGATATTCGAGCTGTGTGTGTGTGTGTGTGTGTTGGATCAGGGCATGTAGACTCGGCTATCTGGTAGCAACTACGTGTGCATGTGCAAAGTGAACTCGTCCAACTTAACTATGGCTCACTTTGTTAGCGAGTTTTGCACAGTTTGAAATTCAATTAGTTTTCTTTTTTCGTGCGGGCATTGTCTCTATCACTCTCTCTCTCTCTCTCTCTCTCTCACTCTCCTTCTCTGTCGTGGACAGTTAGAAAGTCAGCTTGTTGGACGATATCGCGCATACGCACTGTGTGCGCCGTACACGGCTTGAGACGATTTGTGTTTAAAATTCAAGGCTCAGAGCAGCTGATGTCGATTAAATAAATAACCAAAATATATATACTCGCTCTCAGCATAGAGTAGTGTCCATAATTTAATTTTAGCCGAGAACGCGGCGTCCTGGCGCCGCAGTCGCCGGATTTAATGTGTAAAGTTTGATGGCTCTTTGCTTAAAGAAAGTGGGAGCCGAGTCGGGGCCAGCGGCCGGATTCTAGTCATACATTTGATATTCTATTTACGCAAAATGAACTCCTTTGCCCTGCTGCTGCTGCTGGTGCTGCTACTGCTGCTGCTTGGCAACTTTAACAATAACGACAATAATGAGCCATGCCCCGCCCACAATTAGCGCCCAGTTGGCATAGAGAGGCAGGCACGCGAGCCACAGGACAACAAAGAAGACCTTTGAATGCCACACCAACTAGAAACTTTGTCAAGTGTGTCAGAGGGGGAGAGGGCATTAGCCAGAGAGCGTGCGAGTGAAACCCCTTCACAGGCCATGCTGATTCTAGCTAGTGCAACAAATTGCTGGCGTACAAACTCAGCTCAAAAACTTTTCGTTAAAGACAATTTAACTTTGTAAACTGATACAAAATGTTCGCCTTGGTATACTTAAGTCCTTTTATCCTCCTTAACTGCAAATTCCCATGCCACCTCTTGCAATCTCTTCTGCTGTTAATCAGTGCCAACGTGTGTGTGTGTGGGTGTGTGTGTGGGTGTGCGTGTGTGTGTATCACAATATGCCAAATTAAATATAAATATTTTCGTATTATTATTGATATTTATATTTGGCAATGAAGTAAACAAAAATAACAGCAAAGTCTTAATATGCTATTGTGACATGCTTCTAATGGGCGTGGCATATCATTTATAGACCTATGGCTTCATAGCTATTGAAGCTCTATAGAGATACAACTGAAATATTTCAGTCAACTGTGGTCAGCGCAGTCAACTGTTCTTTGAAACCTGAAAATTTGCTGTCTGGGTTAATCAGAATACATGAAAGCCAATACCTGTTAGTACCTTATATATATATATATATATATAAATTATATATATATAAATAAATTAATCTATATATTATATATATTTATACAATTTAATTCACTTCAATTTTCATTAACATTTTAATTAAAATTTTAAAAAATTAATATGAAAATAATGTGGAATATTTGCCATTGGCTCTTGGCTCACGCCTCTCGCCTGCAGCCTAAGTTGCTCAATATTCCAATTAGGCAGAGAAGTTGAGTTTTCTTTTCTTAAAAAAAAAAAAAAAAAAAGTTTAAGCTGGAGCGTTAAACTTGCTGCAACTATGGCAAATGCTACTGCGCGCACGCCGTCCTGATGCTGGCCCTCTCGCTTAGACTCAGACTCAGACTCTGACTCAGACCCTGTCTCTGTCCCTGTCTCTGTTTCGGTACGAAACAATTTTCAAACTGACACAAAGTGTCATGTCAATCGAAGTAGAAGATAATATTTCCAACTAAGGCAACTTCCAGCGCCAAGCAGCAGCAAACACGAAAAATTCAGCACATTTTCAGCAAGTTGCAATGCGCAACTTGCGACTTGTCCACAACTTTTATACATGCAACACGCACAGCAAGGCAGAGGGGCAGCGGGGCAGCGGGGCCGCTCCCGTGTTGCGACGACATTTCAAGCGCACAATTCACAATTATCGCATTGTTAGTCCCTGCTCGGCTCAAGCATTCAGATCAATTCACAATTCAAGCAGAAAAAACTTAGACGTGAAAACATATTATATTGAAGCGAGAGCAGCGGCAATAGCTAAGGGAATTTCTATGAATTTTATGCTGTTTTTGGTCTCATTTATTGTCTTCACTTATGACAGAGCACCGCAGCCAGATGAGATATTAGAAATATCTTAACTCTCATTTTATTTAGTCTTTATGGAAACAGCTCTCGAGTAAGTGCTCAAATGCAATCCGATTTCCTAGCCCAAAGACGTTTTCGAATTGGAGCTATTATCTGAAAAGTTTCTCAAGTTTGGCCAAGAACTTTCTCAATTGATATCCCGCTATCTGAACACGTTTACCTTTGAAGTCACAAGCAGCTCTCACCTGTTATAACACATATTACTGAGCAATGCCTGGCGAATGCCTAAAATTTATTTTAAAATTCTCTTTACAAAAATTTATATGCGTAATCGTTAGCTGCAGCTATTATTTCACCTGCTGCTGACCTGGTCGAAAAGGGAGGGGAATAAAAGTTTTTCGTGATGCAGACAAAGGCGTAACAAAAGCAGAAGCTGAGCCGTTCACTGCCCACTTTCTTCGCCTGGGATGCTTCAGCTATCTCTGGCGACGGCTAAATGAGAAAACTTTTGCATTCCGAGCTCAAATCGAACCGGGGCAGGCACCAGTTCCACTGCGAGCGGCATAGATTATGCATAATTATGAGCCAGGCCCAACAGATACCCTCTATAATATTCGTTTGCTCTTACCGTTGCAGGAGTATCCGACTGCGCTGGACTTTAGTGCGCCGCCGTTGCCGCTGGCGCACCTGCAGCCCATGCAAACGCTGCAGCCCCTGCAGCCCATGCAGCCCATTACGGTTACTTCGCAGGCGGCGCTGCTGGCGGCAAGCAATGGCGGTGCCACGCTGGTGGGCAACGGCAGTGCCACGGGTGGCACGCTGCGTCGCGGCATATTGCGCGGCGTAGTGGGCGTGGGCGTGGGCGTGCCACCGCCAGATGTTACGCATCACACCTCCGCCGGGGGCACGGCCATGCAAATGCTGCACGATCTGCATCCGGTGAATCTCAGTGCGACGACGCTAACCACGAGCACCACGCTCAATGGCAGCATGACGACCGCATTGCCACTGGCCACATCAACGCTGCCACGCCAGCCGCACGGCATACTTAAGGATCCCAATCGGAATAAGCAGCAGCAGCAGCAACAGCAGCAACAGCAGCAACAGCAGCAACAGCAACAGCAACTGCTCAATGCTAGTTTGGTGGGCGTGCCCGTGTCGGGGCCCGTGGGCAGTTTGCAGATACTAAATCTGAATGCGGCGAGCAGCGCAGCGCTGGGCAACAATTTGCTAATGACAACTAGCGCGACCTACGACCCGGCCACGCTGAGCAGCTTCAATGCGAGCGGAGCCGGAGCCGGAGCCGGAGCCGGAGCTGGCGTCCAGGTGGCCTACACAGATGCCGACGGGCATCTCGTATAGCTGTAGGCCGAGACTGGGGCCAGCTCTGAGTCCCGGTACTAAGGATAGCCCGACAACGAGGTAACTACTTGCATCTACACATATACATACACATACAGGCATACATACATACATATATAGATACTATATATATATATATATATACATATATATACTTATAATTATATATAACTAACTGTACTCCACACTCGACTCGATTCGTAGCTAGCTTAGAAGCTTTCCCTCTCTTCAAAGTTTGAGTGTATGTGTGTGTGTGTGTGTGCGTGTGTACAAAAATATATTCTAGACGTGTGCTAGGCAGTCACAAAAGAATTTAGCGGCAGCACTTGACGGATACCCTGTAAAAATGCAAAAGCTAGGCAGGTAAACGAATAGGTAATGCCATGAGTTGAGTTCGTAAGCGAAGAGAACAGAGAAAAAACAAAGAGAATAATTACAGCTTCATTTCATTATGCAGCATGCCTCTCTGACTAAAAGTATAGGGTATATATATATATATATACATAATACAGCATGACTTCCCTTTAAAGTTAAATTGTATAACAAATACTCAGTGTCTAATCCAAGCAGCAAATACCCTTTAAAAAGTATCCAAAAAGTTGCATTATCATACCCGAGTGAACTCATGCGATTACAGGGTATAGCAAGCACCTTAATTAGCTTGTGCAACGAGCGAATACCTTGCAGAAAGCCAACAGCTGGGGTAGCTTCATTTGCATAGAGATACGAAGTGGGCTTCAAATACCCCACTGACCCAAACGGATTACAGAGTATATCAAGTGTCCATTAACTTATTCAAATCAGCTACAGAATTAGTTTATGTAAATTTTTAAAACGATTCTCACTTCCCCATAAGACGACACTGCACGCTGTTTGTTCAGATAAACAAGCCCCGAAGACGAAGATCTCATGCTGCTGGCTGACCAGCTCGTCTCCTCGCCGCATTCCCATCTGTTTCGCCTCTGTCTGCTTGGCAGTCCGCTTGAGGATTTGCGTTTTGCTAATTAGCTTTCGCAAGCAGCAATAACAACAGCCATAACGAAAAACTTTGAGCGGGACGACAGCAACGACAGCGGCAACGGCAACAGCAGGAAGCGGTCAAAATTTTTGGGAAATTAGTTCAGTGGAACGAACGACACAAAGAGCTGCGCAGCCGTTTGACAGCTCCCTGGGGCGTGCTCAGGCCTCAAGTCGATGGGCACGTGATTGTGCTAGAGGAGCGCTCACTGGGCGTGGCAAAAAAAAATAATAGAAAAGAAAAGTATGAGCAGTCGGGAGTGCGCGCCTAACAGATACCCAGAGAATGAGAACTGAGACTGGGACTGAGACTGGGAGTGAAGACTGAAGGTGAAACTGGAGTCTAACGACTGAGACTGGGACTGGAGACTGCAGACTAAGACGAAGTCCGAGTGTCCGTGTCTGAGACTGCTGCTGCAACTGAGACTAAGACAGAGACAGAGAAATAAACAGAGACAGAAAGAGATGGGTTATCACCACGCTGTACAACCTATTGGCTCTGCCACGCCCACTTCTGCATGTTAAATGCGTGTGCAGAAAACAATTATGCCATCAGTTGGAGGGTATGAGCGAAGGCAAACAGTTGACAGCAGCTGCAGGAGCAGCTGGAGTAGCTAGCTTTGAGCGTTCAGCAAAAGTGCTTGAACTGTTGCTGAAAGTTGAAGCGCCGTATTTGCAGGGGCTGCTGCTGCCACGCCCAGCACGAGAGCAGAGATTCGACATTATGTGCAGGCAACGCAGTTGTTTTGCCATATTCAAAGGATTCATTTCGAGTGACTTTCGGTGCTTGCGATCCATGTAGAGATGTCTGCTTATAGGTATCGTTATTGTCCTTACCCCAGCACTTTTTGGATGGAGTCTTAAGTGCTTGCCGCACATTTGCTGCTCGTCGCAGCTCAGCGAGCGTGACATGCTCATCTTGGGGACGCCATTAACTGCTGCTAGCCGCGCTGGAGCACATCATGACAATTCTATTATGCGGAGCATCAATGCAATGCGAGCAGCACCCACAGCTGCCGCTCAACTGGCATCCTTTGCCAAGGGCAAACCTAGACGACTGTCTGTCTGTCCGTCTGTCTGTCTGTCTGTCTGTCTGACTGTGTGTCTGTGTTAATTAATATTCATCGAGCTGTAATTACCAAGTCGCACACACACACTAATGCAGTCGCAGATAAACGCAGCTGCAGGCGCGGAGTGACAGAGCAAAGAAAAACCGAGCGAGCAGCTTCGCCTGTTCGATTGACTGGCTGAGCTGAGTGAAAGTAATTAAAAATGAAATTAAATATATCTCGAAACTCGTGGCAAAGACAAAGAATCGCACAACTAAAAAGTTGAAAATTAAGCATAAGCAGCGGCAGTCGCTTGCTTTAGTTAATACATATCCTTGTCTGTCTGTGTGCGAGTGTGTGTCTGTGTGTTCCTGTCTGTGTGTGTGCGTTCTTATCAATTTGAAAAGGCCTTGCATGTGGCCTGCAGCCCGCACAATGTCACGCCTGGCACTGGGATTTCCGCTATTGAATAATTGTGATTGCCGTTCGCAGATAAAAGTTAAATGAGCAGGAAAATAAGTAAAATTATAATGGGGCTTAATGCCACATTGGGGAATGGGGTTCAAGAGCCAGCGGCAGCAGCGGCAGCAGCAGCCGCACACTATAGACTTGTCTTGATACACTTCTAGAAAAGAACTTTGCCTACAACTCATAGGTTTTAAGCTGCTGAATTTTCTCTGATATAAGTTCTTAGTTTTTCTCTGAGTGCGTGTATTAATAATTTGAGGCAATGTAACTTTTAAAAATATTCAACTTATTGATTCACACTTCTCTCTAGAGTCTCATAGGCAATAAATGTTGTCCAAAGAGTTTCAGCTGCGCTAAATATGAGCAGAAATTTGAATATAAATCTGGCAGCATAACGTCTGGCATGAACTGCACTCACGCACACACCTACACACACACACACACATAGCTAAACATATGTAAAGCTTATACTCACATAGGTCTGCCTAAATTGCATTAAAAAAAAGGAAAGAACGAAAAAGCATTTAAAATAAATTCTAGACATAAGTAGCTAAGCGAACTAATTAATTAAATACAAAGAAAAAATGAAACGAAGAGAGAGAGAGAGAGAGAGAGAGAAAATCAATAAAATGGTATGAAAAACAGAAAAAATTTAGAACAGGAATTTCGAACTACTCAATCAATATGCCAAAATTTAATTTGTACAATAAAAAGCTAAAACTAAGAGCGAAATGAAATCTATGTAAAAGGACAAATGCAGGTACACATACACACACACACACACACACACACATGCATACATATATATAAATAGTGAAGAAGACAGTCATAAGAGCATAATTAATATATATATATATATATATATAAAGAAAAGTAGCATAAACTTCGCATCTCGTACGTGTAGAACTGTGTGTTGTTGGACTAATTGTCTCAGCTGAACCCTAAACAAGCTGTCCTCCCCGAATACTTATATAACGTGTGAATTAACATTAGTACTTAAGAGCATTTAATCACCACCAAAAGATAGAAAGTGAGAGAGAGAGAGAGAGAGAGAGAGATAGAGAGGAGATAAGAGCGAGAGGAATACGAAAATTCAACAACTCAAAATCTATCAGTGTGTCTCACGCATATACTAACTATATATATAGACTATATATATAGATTATCTTGCTGGTTTTTTAAAAGTATAACTAACGAACTTTATGAATATATCTTGATTAAAATGGCATGTAAAGCGTATGAGCATAAATTTTTATACAGGAAAAAAACTACAAAAAAAAAGAAAAGAAAAGGCAAGCGAAATATAAGTAAATAAAAATAATTCAGTCGGTCTGCAATCGACTGTCTAATGCTCGTTCACGGTGCACAAATTTGAAATTATAAATATAAATTACGAGATTTTTGATCTAGAGATAATGCCAACAGAGGTTCGCATCATATTTAAACTGCCTCCACTTGCCATGCCTCCCGGGACAGACAGTTGGAAAATGCTCTCTTTGCATTATGTGAACGAGCATCAGCACTAAAATGTCTTCCCCGCATAATAGAGAATACTTATTTGTGTGTGTGTGTGTGTGTGATTCATATAAATATATATATATGATTATAATTTGTATAATTATAGTTTTTAAGCATAATAAATGTGTGTTTATGTATATTATTTTCACACACACAGTCACAGCTATGGTACGCGTATGTATTTATTTAGTTTGTAACGCTAAAATATGAAAATGGGGGAAAACTAAATAAGACTTAAGCATTAATTATGTTAAATTATTATAAGTCAATATGTGTATAAGTTTTTTTATTATTATTATTATTATTATTACTATGCTTATATTGTAGTTAAAAGCAAGGCCAAAGAGATTTGTTAACAGAGCAAATAATTATTTACCAATTAATAAAAAGTTTTCTTCTTAATTCAGGCCGAAATCACAGTTAAAATAAAAAAAAAATAAGTTTAAATAAATTCTCTTGTTAATACGCATATGTAATATGTTTAAATGTAGTTTAATGGAACCGAAAGGACAAAGACTTGAAATACTGAATTTAGTTTAATTGTAATTCAAACTCAAGCAACGTAACTAGCATACAGAACACAGAAGGAACTCATAGGTCTAAAAGAAAAGGAAAGAAAAAGGACATAACCAAAAACGATTTGACTATTGTGAATGTTTTCGTAAATGGTGATGATAATGATTTCGTTTACATTTATGTAGCATTCACGCAAAATAATATATATAAATAAATATATTATACAGACATAGCTAAGCTGTTGTACAGAAGCCAGAGATTAAAGCAAAACAATAAGAAAAAAAAAACAAAAAAAAAAAGAAAAAACAAATATAAAACAAAATTTAAATTAAGTTATTTGCTAAAAAAAAATGAGAAAATTGCAGTCAAAAATTGTAAAAAAAAACAATACTAATTAATTTGATGGAATGGGATTAATGCATATGAAATTTATTGCATTTTTAAGAAATCTGTTAATATATGAATAAAAAAAGAAAGAATAAAACAATATTCAATGCATTCGCAGTTTTATTTCGAAGAGCACAATTTAATGATGAAAACTTTCGCATCAATTTCCATCGTGCGAGGATAACAGCAACACGCGCCGTGAAACAAAAGAAGGACAAGAAGAAGCTGGGTAGCCAGCCCAGCCCAGCCATGCATACAGCCAGCCAGCCGCCTGCCTCTGCCAGGAGGACGTTGAGAGATTGAGGCGAACGTGTGTTGCTGTGGCTGCTGGCAGGGGACGAAACGAATTGGGTGTTGGGGTGTGGGCGTGGCCTAGCGACGCCCTCAAGAAAGTATCCACTATTCGTCTTACTTGGTGTGGCGCAAAAAAAATTGAATTCCTTGTTAAACTTACGAGCTGGCATTAATTTAACAGCAGCTCCAGGAGCCTAGCCCCAGTTTCAGATTGCGTATACGGCCCATTGGACATGTGATGTGTGCGTGCATTATTTTTACTCTCACTGACTTTATGATGCTCGTTCGACAGTCGTCGTTCGACGTACTCCGTGTGGCCAAATCACAGCTCGTATTTCATTTAAATTGAACTTAATTAGTTCCGCCAAAGAATACTCTTGCACACACACCCACAACGACACACACCCACGCAGGCACATACACTCAGACATGCTCTAGGCTTTACGCCGCTGTCGATAAAGCACTTTGAGGTAAGATAATTCGCTTTTGGGCTGCTCTTTCAATAAATAGCTGACGAGGCAGCCCTCAACGACACTCGCAGCTCTAAAAGGATTAACGCGTTGCCAAAAGAAAACTCGCCTTGAAGCGCGCGAGCAGTTCATCTCTTTGAGTAAATGGAAAAGTTTTGTTAGTACGCCACCTTGGCTAAAACTTTCTCCAGCAACTAGAGGCACTCACACACACACACTCAAAAAAAGCTCCAGCAGAAGCTACGCTGCAGCTGGTCAAAATCAGAACAGGCAGCGAGACAAGAAAAACAAAAAACCATTTGCCATGGCTGAAGAAAACTTTTTTGTGGCCATAATCATTGTCACGGCCATTGTCGAGGAAATTTACAAATTATCATGTCCAAGAAATTGAACTCGGCCCAGAGACATTGTCAAATGGCAGTGCACAGCGCATTAAAGGTAAACAAGATAAGGTAAGGGGAAAACTGCATAAACACATTTTCGTTGCATACTTTTGGGCAGTGCGAAAAAACCTTAAGCTGCATAGAAATATATAACTTTTTCTCTTTTCCTATTATTAATTTGTTAAAGTTTTACATAGAGAAAAATATATATAAATATACAATAAAGAAAAGCCTTTTAAATATTTGTAAATATAAAAAGTTTAACATCAAAAATCTATATATATTTAACATAATCTTTATATATATAATAAATATGCTTCAAGTAAATAACAAAATGTTTTTCATTTCAATGGCAACTTTTTCGGTAGGTACTTGAACCAAATTTAAAAAACTTAATCTTATTGAATTTCACTAGACGAAACTACCGAAGTACCAGGTGAACAGAAACCAGTTGGAAGATGCAAAACTGTTATTTAACAGCACACTGTAAGTCAACTGCAGGTTAACAGTGTATATACAGAATAATAATAAAGAGAGAAGAGTAAGAAGAGCGGCATAAGTTGAAGTTTTATAGGAACTTTTGAAGTGAGAGAAGATGAGAAAGATGTGAAAGAAGTGAGAGAAGCATATGCACAAATGAACACATACACAAATACGCATTTAGCAGAAATGAAAATCGAAGTTCAATAAAGCAAGAAGCATCGAGTCAACTATATTCTCACCGATCTTTATTGTCAAGTTCGCAACAAACAAAATGTCTTAATTATGCCATTCAATGTAATGAAGATTATTATTACTAAATATAATAAATGCATGCAACTTTTTAGGCATTGAGCAAAATTTAAAAATGTAACCGACAAAAAATTAAATCTTATCGAAGGCGAAACCACCCGAAATACCAGGCGAACAGGAACGGGTTGAAGGTTGCAATAATGTTATTTAACAGCACACTGTAAGTCAACTGCAGGTTAACAGTGTATATACAGAATAATAATAAAGAGAGAAGAGTAAGAAGAGAGGCATAATTTTAAGATTTATAGGAACTTATACAGTGAGATAAGAACACGAGAAAGAAGTGAGAGAAGAAGATGAGAAAGAAGTGAAAGAAGATGTGAAAGAAGTGAGAGAAGAATTAATATCGAAGTCTAATAAAGCAAGAAGCATCGAGTCAACTATATTCTCACCGACCTTTATTGTCAAGTTCTCAAGAAACAGAAGGTCTTAATTATGCCATTCAATATAATGAAGATTATTATTACTATAAATATAATAATAAATGCATAACTTTTCAGCATTGATCAAAATTTAAAAATGTAACTGACGAAAAATTAAATCTTATTGAAGGCGAAACCACCCGAAATACCAGGCGAACAGAAACGGGTTGGAGGTTGCAAAAATGTTATTTAACAGCACACTTTAAGTCAACTGCAGGTTAACAGTGTAATAAGACAAAAGTGAGAAGAGAGGCATACGCTGAAGATTTATAGGAACTTCTGAAGTGAGTAAAGAAGACGTGAAAGAAGTGAGAGAATAATACAAATGCACACACACATACATAAATAGCATTTAGCATGTAAGACAATCGATGTCTAGTGCAGCAAAGAGTAAGCCTCGATGCTTGCTTACTCTCTCAGCTACATATGTATGTATATTCTGACCGATTTTTATTGTCAAGTTCATAAGGAAATAAAAGTCGAAATTTTGATATTTAATACAATGAATTTTATTATTGTTAAATTACAAATTGTCACTTATATAAACATTTATGACTATATTTATTTATTAAACAAATTTATAGCAAATAGTCTGGACTATACGGATTAGGAGTCACAGCCATGTGGCTATATGCAGTCATATGGAATGAAATCACGTTTCGCTTGCATAAGCAATTTGTTATACTTAAATGAGGCTGAGCTGTAGCTGGGCATTAGCCAACTGGAAACTGGAAGCTGAAATCTGAAATCTGGAGTTACGCATTCATTCCGGCAGCCAGGGCAAACCAAAACAAAGTGCGCCGAGCACCAAACACGCATCGCAAAATCCTTCATTGTGGCTAAGCATTCTAGATATATAAGTAAGTATATAAGTATATATATGTATGAGCAAAGCGCGTCGGGCTTTTGTTGGGTATTTTCGCAAAATTCATTTCGAGGCATAGAAAGATTTTAATATGCAGCACTTTATCGCTACGCTGCAGTGGTGGGCACCACCCAACCACCCACACAGACAGACCCAAGCATAGAGCATCCTAGCAGCAGTCAGAATCCAACGGCTCACACACATGGCTAATTTATGCTCAAAGTTGGCTCAATGTTTATTCTCGCTGGGACGAAGTGGGGCCAAGCAGGCAAAAAGGATTTGCAGTGCACAATAATTTACATTACGCATCCGGCGGATCATAGAATGAAACTTGTGAAGTTGAAAGAAACTTATATCAAGCTATTCCAATTGAATACACCTCTCTCGCTCTCTCGCTCTCTCGCTCTAACTATCTAGCTCTCTTTCTCTTTATAAGACATTTACATATGAGTGTTGAGTAACGTTGTTCTTGGCCGCGATTTCATTCATTAAAACATGATTTTTTGGCAAGTTCAAGTTGAATGAAATAAATGTCTGGGCGGGCATTGAATATATGCATATAAATATATTATAAGACTTATGTTATTTTTATCAAGTCTATTACACATTGGCCATTTTATATGTGTAGAGACATGCAAATGCTTTGGGCACTTAGCGAGCCACTACTTAAAAATAAGTTTATACAAGAAACGATTTGCTGCTGAGATGTTTATGTTATTTCTGTTTAATCTATACGAAGTCAGCAAGCAAAACAGCTGTTCCAAATGCTTAAGCGAAAAGAGGCCTCCGGCCTTAGACAGAGAGCGAACGAGAGAGTAAGCGAGAGAGGGAGAGTGAGAGTGAATAGCGAGCAACAGGCAACAAGCTGCCAGCCGACAGTCGCCCATTCAAGTGCCACGCCCACTCTACACACTTACACTGAGAGCAGTTCTTACTGCCTTCGTGCGACAGTGGGCCAAAGCATACAGAAAATGTAGTTCATACATTTAAAGAAATATTCCTTTCGAGTCCTGAAATATCAATAATAATAAAAAAATTAAGAATAAAAAAATGTGTATTAGAAATATAAATAATTATGGAATAAATTTCTTACTTCCTTGGCCAAGTGTGCAGCGAGATAGATTTACCATTGCCGCATGCTGCGTGCCGCAATGCTTGGCGCTTGGCGCTGGGCGCTCGGCCGCTCGTTCGCTCGGCATTTGGCAATCGGGACTTTCGTAGCCGCCGTTGCTCGACCGTGCTCGTCAGTCTAGAGAGTAATATCGACACGAAAAGTAAGTTGGCCTGTGGGTCCGTTGGCCCACAGCAGCTGTATCGAGTATAGAATATATAAGTATGTTCACACACACAAACACACACACACATGTGTGTGTGTTGCAGCTCGTGGAAATTCGTGGAAAATCCATGCGTGCGAGAGTTTAGTTCCAGCGCGTGTGACATTCCAAATAAATCAATTGCATAAGAAATGCAATTCGAATGAAAAGTGCCTGAGCAAATTATGAAAATTGTGTGAAAAACGCTTCACAAAAATTCAAATTCAAAATCTGTGCTAGTTTTTTGTGGCTGCCCAGGTCTTTGCGTGTGTTATTTTTGGACATGTGTGCGCTCGTCGATGCTTCGGTTGGGTTCGTGCGGCGATGAAACCCAAAAATAAACACACGACCGTGCTGCAAACCCGATTGAAGATTCAAAGAAGTAGCTGAGAGACACGCATATATACATGCATATATATATATATATATATATATATATATATATATACAATCTATCGAAATCTTCAATAGACATTAGACTAGTGCCGGGTATACAAATTTCCATGTATCGAATATGGATGCTGCGTTCCGTGCGTGCCATCGGACCCTGGATTACCGATGCGCGCAGTGGACAGTTTCCCAGTGAAAAGCAAAAACCAGTCGTGTTCCCAATCTGAAATATAAATATATAAATAAAATATTAATGTCTTACAATAATAATATATATATGCATATATATTCATATACAAATATATATATATATATATATATAAAGATACTTAAAATATATATCTACAATTCGAATATCATATTCTATCGAATTTATTTACGCATACATTGACACACTCTTAATGCCATGCTCTGATCTTTCAAAAGAATGCCTCATTTTCTATCTATTCGGATACATATGTTCCGTCTACGTAACTTTCGCATATTTCTTGCGGCTAAGAGTCGGCAGTAAATTTTGGCAAGGCACCAAAAAAAAAAGGCGGAGAATCTTAAATCTGATCTACCTATTTATACAATTAACAAACATCTGAGCCAACTGAATAAGCACGCGAAGGCGCAGAGCAAAGCAAACTGAGAAATGACAAATGACACAGAAATTGCAGGAAAAACAAAAGTGAAAAGCGAGAAAAGCCGGCAAGGAAAAACAGCTGAGCGAACTTGGCAAGCAAAAGCATATGACAAACTATGAAAAGACCCGACGAGCCCTCCACGAGAGCGCGAGAAAGCAAAGAGAACGAGATGGAAAGAGAGAGGCAGAGTGTGTGAGAGAGAGAGAGAGAGAGAGACAGAGAGAGTACTGAGAGTAAATCTATTTTTACAAAACCCAAACATGACAGAATTTTGTAATATTTTCTTATACACTTTGAGGGCGAATTCTTAGTCAGGCATGGGAATTAAGTGTGTTTTTTGTATGCTTTGTCCGCACCATTTGAGTTCGAACCTCTTTTAATCCATTTAGAGACCTGTTGGAGTTACCCGGTCACATAGACAAATAAATCGAAATATTACAAAAATAATTGCATCAAACTCTGTTTGGACGCTGCAGTCGTTGCGTTAACCGGCAAAATGGCTGAAGCGGAAGGTGGCTCCGAACAGGATGATGTTTCATTCCTGCGTACGGTAAGTGTTGAAAAACAAATAAGTTGGCAGTGCACGACTAGATATACCCTAAGTACCTAAAATATAAAATTCAATAAAAATAAAATTTGTTATCAATATTGACTCTCCGTCCCACGGGTGAACTGAGATTTTTCAAAATTTTATTATAATCTCACAATTGACTATATTAATTAGATTTTAGTATCGATAAATCTAAATAATTTATATAAAAAATAAATTTAATTAATATTTATACAACAAATTTTAGCATCAGCTAAGTTTCAATTTGTCTGTTACATACGTTCGCCCACAATCAACCTACCCCATCGAGCTCTATCAATAGGTATGAGAAGAAATCACACTGTTTGAACAATATTGAAAAGCATCTCAAATCAATTACGTTCAGTCAATAAAATATTAGCGAGGATTTCACACAATTGATGTCATAAAGCAGACACAATCAGCCGCACACACACCCACATGCTAGCTAGAAGACCATAAAGGATACAGGATATTTATGGGCGCCGACTTTACAAACAGACAGCGCCAACTTTCTTTATGGCCACCAATAAATATGAAAAGTCAGGTTCACAGTTTTCAATCAGAGCAAATTTTTAAGCTCTCGCCAGATTTGTTTGGTTCACTTTACATAAACGAGAGATAAACACAACAAAAGAGATCGATGCAGATATGTGTAGATATATATATATATATATATGTATATATATATATATATATATATATATATATATATATATATATATATATATATATATATATATATATGCATATATATATATATATACTATCCATATAGATAGATATATCAATGACCACACCTGGCGCCCAAAATGACAGTCATTATGTGCAAATGTGAGCAGAGCGACGTCTGTTATAAATAAATAGCATCAGTGAGCAGCGACTTGGTCATTCGTTCAGTCGTCCTTTGGTAAGCCTGGCCCCTGGGGCTAGAAGGTCAGCGCCGAGCACCTGGCTGCAATAAATAAACACACTCTGATATGCTTTGTATCCGTATCTATTTCCTTGCCCGCTGGCTCACTCGATGCTCAAATTCAATAAATATGCTTCGCATATATGTATAGGCTGGCAATACAGTTAGTGTTTTTTTTTTTTTTTTCTCTTCTCTTTTTCACTTTGACCATTTGTAGAGGTTGGGCGTTTCGATTTGCTGTTTTCCCCGGACAGCTACGCCGGGGGAGCAATTTCCCTTATGCTCTCTTTTTTAGTTGTTTGCCGTTAAATTAGACTTAACGATAATTCTTTCGAATTTATAGCAATGTCTGTATTTACAGTCCTCTCTGACCCAAATAGGTCACTTTGAGGTTTTAATAGAATATTCTAGATAAAGTTAAGTCTCACAAACTGTTCCCCCAAGAAGTAAAATTGCCTTTAAACAAATTATGCCAAACTTTCTTTCAAACTTGAGGCAGAACAGACGAAAATTATAATATGATAGAAGAACTAGAAGTTAGTCTAGACAACTCAAGTTGACTTATTAAAATAATTTAATATAATTCAGATAATTATATAGAACGCAGCCATGCTTAAATTCCCATTAAGCTATGAATATACCGCCATAAGTATCAGGAATATTGACATTGAACTTCTTAAGCAGCTGAGAAATATGTTCCGAAACTCAGAAATGAAGAATCATAAATTTTGAGATATTATTCAAAAAATTCCAGAAATAATGTAATCAAATATTTGCTAACTAAATTTCGTCCTGAAACATTTCTAAATACTATTTAGAATCGATGAACCATAAGCTGAATGGCTTCTAAGATCTAAATAAATTAAAATATAAGCAAAATATATTAATATCCAATCAAGCTGCAATTAAAATTGTGAACTACAATGAAACACAGCAGCAAAAGCAAGACAGATATACAACTTGTGTGTTGTTGCCTCTAAACAGTTGAGCAGAGTCAACTATTGCAGTGGGGCGATTCGTTTCCATTTAAATTATGTAAATTGTTCGATTCGAAATCCATTACCGTTCATTTAACTTGGACACCACACACACACGCACAGTCGACAACAACTCTGGTTACACATCCCACTTAGCTTACTTTGGCAACGTGTCTCTGGGCGTTGGGGTCTGGTGCGTGTGGCTGTAGCTCAGTTGCCTCCAATTTAGGCAGCATTCACGTAAGCGTTTCATCGGCCTTGCTTTGCGTGCGGCATAGCTTCTGGTTGACTGGACGCCTGGGCAAACCAATTGGAATTTGCTATTTTGCATGACATGCCCGTCTGCCTGACTGCCTGGCTGACTGGCTGCCTGCCTGCTGACTGGGTACAATCAATAAATACTGTGATTAATAAATTTGATCTCTCAATTTACAGGAAGATATGGTCACGCTTTCCTGCACAGCAACTGGCGAGCGTGTCTGTCTGGCCGCCGAGGGATTCGGTAATCGGCACTGTTTTCTCGAAAATATTGCCGATAAAAATGTGCCGCCCGACTTGTCGCAATGCGTTTTTGTCATCGAGCAAGCGCTGTCAGTGCGTGCGCTCCAGGAACTGGTGACGGCAGCTGGATCAGAGACCGTAAGTGCTCAATCAACCGATGATCAATAACAATTTGAATACGTCACTTATCGGCATGTATTTAAATCGTCTTCAAATCTGATTTAAAAAAAAAAAAAAAAAAAAACAAATCTTATTGAAATATCTATATGAACTCTACCTACTCCTACCTACTCTAAGTCGTTTGCTACTTTCAACTCTTCCTCTATCCAATCTCCTAGCTAATCTATAATTTATTTTGAAATATTATTTGTATCACATTTCCTTCGGTGACAAAAACATTTATACCTTCTGCATGATGATGATCTCACTACAAATTTCCATTTCTGTTTTTACACAAATTGTAACCTATAAATTTCTCGTTATTTTTCAAAATTTTTCTAAATACCCAACAGGATAGTCAAGTTGTAAGTATACAGAACGTTCTTTTGACTTTAAAATCGCGCTTCTTTCTCTATAGTTTCATAATCTATAACTATAACTATAACTATATTTTGCTGTATCTATTCTATCTCTATCTCACTCTGCCGGTCTAATGTAGTAATTGTTCTTATCATAATTATAATTATAATTAGTATTACTATTACTATTACATTGCTATTATTGCTACTTTGCTTCACTGTCTCGTCCAGCGGGCTTCAGCTAGTTTAAATCTATGTGTAATTCTTTCTCTTCCTCTCTCTCTCTCTCTTTATCTTTATCTATCTATCTGTCTCTTTGTATATGTTTTTCTACGATTTGTGAAAAATCAGACCGTGGAATCGATTGCTCTTTACCGCATTTAACAAACCCATTGACATGCTCATTAAGAGTCAATTGCTAGCATCGCATTCTCGATTAACTTCAAGTGCAAAACTCTCAACTACATAAATGCTAATTATCCACACACTGCAACGCTGCGCTCAGAGAAATGCTAATCTTCGAGCAGAAATGTATATACGATTAATAAATTTCGCTACGGAATCCAGAGATTTCTCTGAGTCAGCAAATCTTTAAATTTCACACAAACACACACACCCACACACATTGTAGCGACGTAGAGAAGCAAGCATATACCTCTTCTTAATCCGATTAAGAATCATCTCTCGCTTGCACTTACTAATTACTATTGAAATCTACAGGGCAAGGGCACTGGATCTGGCCATAGAACTCTGCTCTATGGCAATGCCATACTCCTCAGGCATCATAACAGCGACATGGTAAGCCGCTGCACAATAGATAAGCCTAATTGTATTTAATTATATTAAATCTCACGAAACAGTATCTGGCCTGTTTGTCAACATCGTCGTCGAATGATAAGCTCTCATTCGATGTGGGCCTGCAGGAGCATAGCCAGGGGGAGGCATGTTGGTGGACCGTTCATCCGGCGAGCAAGCAGCGTTCAGAGGGTGAAAAGGTTCGTGTGGGCGATGATTTGATTTTGGTGTCCGTTGCCACCGAACGTTATCTGCACACGACCAAGGAGAACGAGCAGTCCATTGTGAATGCCAGCTTCCATGTGACCCACTGGTCCGTGCAGCCCTACGGCACCGGCATCTCACGCATGAAATATGTCGGCTATGTCTTTGGCGGAGATGTCTTGCGTTTCTTTCATGGCGGCGACGAGTGTCTGACCATACCCAGCACCTGGGGCCGTGAGGCAGGTCAAAAGTAAGCCTCAATTTAAGTCTATATTGATTAGATAACACCATCTAATGCGAGTCCTCGACAGCATTGTCATATACGAGGGAGGCGTGGTTATGGCTCAGGCACGTTCTCTGTGGCGCTTGGAATTGGCGCGTACCAAATGGACGGGCGGCTTCATAAACTGGTATCATCCCATGCGTATACGTCATATAACGACGGGACGCTATCTGGGCGTCAACGATAGCAACGAGCTAATCCTCGTTAAAAAGGAGGAGGCATCGATTGCAACGACGACTTTCTGCCTGAGGCAAGAAAAGGACGACGAAAAGAAAGTACTCGAGGACAAAGACTTAGAAATAATCGGTTCGCCGATCATCAAATACGGTGACACCACCGTCATTGTGCAGCACTGCGAGTCAAGCCTGTGGCTCAGCTACAAGAGCTACGAGACGAAAAAGAAGGGCGTCGGCAAGGTGGAGGAGAAACAGGCCATACTCCACGAGGAGGGCAAAATGGACGATTGCCTGGACTTTTCGCGCTCACAGGAAGAGGAATCAAAAACGGCACGCGTCATTCGAAAGTGCAGCAGCCTCTTCACACAGTTTATAACGTAAGCGCAAACAGATCAATAATTCCCGAATTTTGTAAATAAACTTTTTCACTCGCAGCGCCTTAGAAACTTTGCAATCCAATCGTCGACATTCAATATTTTTCCAAAAAGTGAATCTCAACGAAATGGTCATGTGCCTGGAAGATTTAATCAATTACTTTTCGCAGCCAGAAGATGATATGGGTAAGCAAACTGAATGGCTCAATAGATGATATATGACAATATAACTCTGGCTCTTATCGCAGAACACGAGGAGAAGCAAAACCGTTTTCGTGCCTTGCGCAATCGTCAGGATCTGTTCCAGGAGGAAGGCGTACTCAATCTCATATTGGAGGCCATTGATAAGATTAATATAATTACTTCTCAAGGCTTTTTGGCCAGCTTTCTGGCCGGCGATGAGACCGGCCAAAGTTGGGATCTGATCTCCACTTATCTGTATCAGCTGCTGGCCGCCATCATCAAGGGCAATCATACCAACTGCGCCCAGTTTGCGAACAGCAATCGCTTGAATTGGCTCTTCTCGCGTCTGGGCTCGCAGGCCTCAAGCGAAGGCTCTGGCATGTTGGATGTGCTGCATTGTGTGCTCATTGACTCGCCCGAGGCGCTGAACATGATGAGGGACGAGCACATTAAAGTGATCATATCGCTGCTGGAGAAGCACGGCCGCGATCCCAAAGTTCTCGATGTCCTCTGCTCTCTGTGCGTGGGTAATGGCGTCGCAGTGCGCTCCTCGCAGAATAACATTTGTGACTTCCTGCTGCCCGGCAAGAATCTGCTGCTGCAGACTCTGCTCGTTGATCATGTGGCGAGCATACGTCCCAACATCTTTGTTGGTCGCGTCGATGGGTCGTCCATGTACCAGAAATGGTACTTTGAGGTGACCATGGATCACATCGAGCAAACCACACACATAATGCCGCATCTACGCATTGGCTGGGCCAACACCTCCGGCTATGTTCCCTATCCCGGCGGCGGCAAGAAGTGGGGCGGCAATGGCGTCGGCGATGACCTCTACTCCTTTGGCTTCGATGGCGCCCATTTGTGGACTGGCGGACGCAAGACGCTCGTAGTGGACGCATTGCCCGAGGAGCCATACATACGCAAGGGCGATGTCATTGGCGTCGCCATAGATCTTTCAGTGCCAGTGATAACGTTCACATTGAATGGCGGCAAGGTACGCGGCTGCTTCAGGGACTTCAATCTAGACGGCATGTTCTTCCCAGTGATGAGCTGCTCATCGAAGCTCAGCTGCCGCTTTTTATTTGGCGGCGATCACGGCCGCTTGAAGTTCGCCCCACCCATGGGCTTCTCGGCGCTCGTGCAGTGCCTTATGCCGCATCAGATTTTAAGCTTGGATCCCTGCTTTTATTTTGGTAATTTAAGCAAAAACGTATTGGCCGGACCCTGGCTCATTGAGGACGATACACCATTTGTGCCCAAGCCCGTGGATACGACGGGCGTATCTCTGCCCAGCTCTGTCGATCAAATTAAAGAGAAGCTGGCAGAGAATATCCACGAAATGTGGGCTTTGAATAAGATCGACGCTGGCTGGACCTGGGGAGAGCAGCGTGAGGATTACCATCGCATACATCCCTGCCTCACACAGTTCGAGAAACTGCCAGCTGCTGAAAAGCGCTATGACAATCAACTAGCGGTCCAAACATTAAAGTGAGCAGCCGAGCAGCCGATGAAATAAATTAAAATAAATTACAAACTCAAATATTTTCTTTCTATTTACAGAACAATCATTTCTTTGGGTTACTATATAACCATGGACAAGCCACCAGCACGCATCCGACCCGTGCGGCTGCCCAATGAGATATTCATGCAGGCCAATGGCTACAAGCCGGCGCCGCTCGACCTGAGCGCCGTAACGCTAACACCAAAGCTGGAGGAGCTCGTCGATCAGCTGGCCGAGAATACGCACAATTTGTGGGCTCGCGAGCGCATACAACAAGGTTGGACCTACGGCTTGAACGAGGACTCCGAAAATCATCGTAGCCCTCATCTGGTGCCTTACGCCAAGGTCGATGAGGCCATTAAGAAAGCGAATCGCGACACTGCCTCCGAAACGGTGCGTACGTTGTTGGTATATGGCTATGTGCTGGATCCACCCACGGGCGAGGGCACCGAAGCGCTGCTAGCCGAGGCACAGCGCCTGAAGTTCGCAGCCTTTCGCACGTATCGAGTGGAACGCAACTATGCCGTCACCTCGGGAAAATGGTATTTCGAGTTCGAGGTGCTCACGGCGGGTCCAATGCGCGTGGGCTGGGCACGCGCCGATTGCTATCCGGGCGCCATGCTGGGCAGCGAAGACACCAGCTGGGCATTCGATGGACACAATGTGAGTATGCAAAATTCTGGGTTCTCTTCGATGTGAGATGATGATCGGGGTATAATACGATGAGCAAAGGCTCCATTGTGGGTAAATGTGTTGAGAAGTCTAGTTGACAACGTTTGGTTAGACTTTAATGCAAGTTCAAATTCCAAAACCCTCCCAAAAAAAAACAAAAAAAAATTGATTATAGGTAACGAAAATGCATGCCGGAACGATCGAGCACTTTGGTGTTCGCTATGAGGCTGGTGACGTCATTGGTTGTTTCATCGATGTTAAGGAGCAAACCATCAGTAAGGATCCTAGCTGCACTGGCAACGTTAGCAACGTTGTTTTATTTCAAATTTCGTTATGATCGAACGCATTTTGTTTAACTCTATTCCTATATTCTACTCAACTCAATTATTTGTATTATTAAATCATTTGTTTTCTAATCAATTCATTTTTTTGTTACATATAATTTAGCGATACTCTCATATCTGATCATTAACCAAACAAAAAAAAAAAAATATGAAAAGAAAACAAATAAATTGGGGCTTTAATAGATCATGCGATCAATTGATACATTTTAAACAACAAATTGCAACTTTTTAGGAAGAGAAAGTCTACGGTGGCAACAGTGAATCGTTTGGTAAACAATGTGGACCCGGGGATATAGTCGGAGTCTTTTTAGATCTAGCCGATCATACAATTAGTAAGAACTGCTTCTGAATGCTCGTTTGTTGTAATGTAAAACAAAAAACCAAAAAAAAAAAAAAAATACACCCCCAATACAAGATTTGTAAATCCGTGCTTTTGATATCTACTAAATGTCCAGGTCCCCGCTATACGAAAGCTAAGTTTTTCAATATGTCACACGCAAGCACATCAGCGAAGACCCAACGACCACCCGACAGCAATCCAACCATAAGCGAAAATATATATAATAATTATATAGACAGGGAATCATATGCCAATCTGATTTTGCACAAAACTGAAATTTGCATTTTTTCAAATATTTTCTAGTCCATTTTTGATCACATTCAATTTTGTTATATTTTTTTATAAGTCCAACAAATGTCCCATGCCCTAACACCTGAATTTTATTATTACTTTGAACACAATAGCCTAACTATTGCATAATATATCAGAGGACTACCTGAGCCAAAGGTGACACATCAGCTCATCTCAAAAACAACAAAAAGCTTATTACTTAGTTCGATTTGCTTGTAAATTTACACACTTAAATTTTGACTAATCAAAGGTGGAAAAGGAAATTGAACTCAACTGATAGAAATTCAGTTTCGTTTTCACGCTGTACAAGAAATTAGCATGATATCTAACAGCTGAAACTGCTTTTACTTTTTTGCCAACTAAACTGATGAACTGCAAACAGAGAACTGCAAGCAATCTAATACGCACGCATTTTGCCTAGGATTTCATTGTTTTTTGTTCTTTTTTTTTCTTTTTTTCTAGTGCGATGCAACTTTTTGATGAATTATGATTTCTATTTAGAAAGTCAAGGGCAGTGAGGATCGATTAACTAGTACGCACAAGCATTATGATCCTGCTCAGATTTCGGCCTGACTAGAATTCTTAATTTATTTAAAAGCAGCTTCGTTTAGATCCTTTATTATGAATAACAAGTCCAATCGAAATAGCCAATGCGAGCCTAATCAAATATGAATATTTACACAGGCTTCTCGTTGAATGGCGAACTACTTATGGATGCCTTGGGTGGCGAGACAACCTTTGCCGATGTAACCGCCGAGGGCGTGGGCTTTGTGCCCGCCTGCACCTTGGGCGTGGGTCAGAAGGCGCGCCTAATTTATGGTCAAGATGTGGACTCGCTAAAGTTCTTTACCACCTGTGGTCTACAAGAGGGCTACGAGCCATTCTGTGTGTAAGTAAAGAGAAAGAGAGTGAGAGAGATAGGAAGAGAGAGAGAAAATAATATTCTTATAATATTATATTTTTTTGCATTTTCACAGCAATATGCGACGCCCCGTGACGCATTGGTATACGAAAGATCAGCCGATTTTTGAGAATACCGAGGAAATGCCCGATTGCCGCATCGATGTGACGCGCATACCTGGTGGAGCCGATACTCCGCCCCATTTGAAAATCTCGCATAATACATTCGAGACAATGGAGAAGGCGAATTGGGAATTCCTGCGTCTCTCCCTGCCCGTCACCTGCATGAGCGATTTCATCAGTGAACAGGAAAAGGCGAGACGCTGGGAGGAGATCAAACTGCGCCAATATCGCCTAATGCGCGAGGCACAAGAGGCAGCCATCCAAATGCAAACCCAAAGTGCCGCACACATGGATCACATGCTTAAGGGCGGCTTCAACATGAACGACATTAAGGGCTTGACTCGCAATTTCGATGACCATGCCGAAGCAGAAGCCGAGCATATGATGCGCGGACCCAACCGACCACCAAGAAAGGGTTCCCTGACCCGCAACATAACCTTTGAAACCGATATGACGGCCGCCTTGGATGAGATGCAGCGTTCGTCCTCTGTGCTGGACATGAATGGCCTGGGCGATGATCTAGACGACAAAAAGAAACGTGGCCGCAGCCCGTTCAAATTCTTTTCGAAGAAATCACGTGATCAGAGCCGAGAGAAAAATGGCTCGAGGACAGCAGATACATCGCTGGAGCGCAGAAACACCGTAGCACATGGCCGAAACGTAGTTAACCAGCAGATGACAACACGAACGCCAACTTTGCGTCTAAATAATGTGAGTAGAACACAAAATCTATTTATATATATATATATATTTATTTATAATTATATATAACGTTTACCCTTAGACCGATATACCGCCCAGTCCAGTGCCTCAAGGACCAAAGCAATTGAGCGCCACGAACTTGGGCCAGCCACCTGTTGAGTCATCGGGCAATGAGATATTCGATGCCGAGTGCCTTAAGTTGATTAACGAATATTTTTATGGCGTGCGCATATTCCCCGGCCAGGATCCCACGCACGTATACGTCGGCTGGGTTACCACTCAGTACCATTTGCATAGTCGCGAATTCAATAAGAATAAAGTGCGACGCGGCTCGGTCTACATTGAGGACTATTACGAAGTGCCCATTGAGCGCATCGATCGTCAGAGCTGCTACGTGGTGCGCGCCGACGAGCTCTTCAATGAGGTAACACAAGATGCCTCAGGCAAGGGCGCATCGCAGGGCATGTTTGTCGGTTGCTTTGTGGACACAGCGACGGGCATCATACGCTTCACCTGTGAGGGCAAAGAAACCTCACATCGCTGGATGATGGAGCCGGATACGAAACTATTCCCGGCAATTTTCGTTGAAGCCACCAGCAAAGAGATTCTGCAAATTGAATTGGGCCGCACGCCCACAACGCTGCCATTGTCAGCCGCCGTGCTGCCAACCAGCGACAAGCACATAAATCCGCAGTCACCGCCGCGTTTGAAGGTGCAATGCCTGCGACCGCATCAATGGGCACGCGTGCCAAACACCTCACTGCAGGTGCACGCTCTGAAGCTGTCCGACATACGTGGCTGGTCGATGCTCTGCGAAGATCCAGTATCGATGCTCGCTCTACACATACCCGAAGAAGATCGCTGCATTGATATATTGGAGCTAATTGAAATGGATAAGCTACTCTCCTTCCATGCGCACACGCTTACGCTCTATGCCGCGCTGTGCTATCAATCGAATTATCGTGCTGCACATGCGCTCTGCCAGCACGTCGATCAGAAGCAGCTGCTCTATGCCATACGCTCCGAGTATATGAGTGGACCACTACGCCAGGGATTCTATGATCTGCTGATAGCTTTGCATCTCGAATCGCATGCCACCACAATGGAGGTGTGCAAAAACGAGTATATTACACCGCTGGGCGCGGAACTGAAGGAGCTCTATGCTGAGGATGAGATGCGTCACTCACTTCGTTCGCTGGTCACGGAGTCAGTGCGGCCGCAGTTGCGTATGACGGAAATCACGTAAGTGCAGTCGATCTAAGCTAAGTTCCTGGGGTATCCACACTGTTGTAGTTTATCGCATTTACATACTTCTGCATTGCAACGACGAGCATTAAGTACGAATGGTTCGTTTGTTGGTTTAATTTTGTCATTTTGCATCTGTGATTTCCTCATAACTCATTCTATTTCCAATACTTTCAATCCAAAATAAAAAACAAAAACAAAAAAAAAAAACACCTGCACTGATCCAACACTCTATGCACCACCAATCGAACCGAAACCGAAACCGATTACCGATCACAACAACAACAACAACAACAACAACTTCACCCGTTCAGTCCCCCTGTGATTGCAACATCTAGTATGCCAAGTGTTTCCAGCGAACCGATACCCAACATCGATCAGTTGTATTCCCCGAAGTTCCCATTAGAAGTAGTCAGAGAATTTGTTATGGAAGCACTCAAAGATGCTGTGGAAATAAATCAAGTGCATAACCGTGATCCCATCGGTTGGACCAACGAGAATCTCTTCTTGTAAGTATATGGAATGCGTAAATTGATAAATCCCATTTGATCAATCAACTCTATTGATTTCCATAGGCCACTCATCAAGCTAACGGATCGCCTACTGTTAGTTGGCGTCCTTACAGATGAGGACGTTCAAAAACTATTGGTAATGGTCGATCCAGAGACTTGGGATGCCACTTTTGCGAGAGGTGGGAGAGAAGCAATTCAAAATATTATTTTATTCATAATATATCTATCGCAAAATATACCTAATTCGTGTGTTTAACTATTTGCAGAGGGCAAAGATGAACATCGCAAGGGTTTGCTCACCATGAAAATGGCTGAAGGAGCCAAATTGCAAATGTGCTACCTGTTGCATCATCTGTATGACACACAGCTCCGGCATCGGGTGGAGAGCATAATAGCGTTCTCTCACGATTTTGTGGGCGATCTGCAGACCGATCAGTTGCGCCGTTATATTGAGATTAAGCAATCCGATTTGCCAAGTGCTGTTGCGGCCAAAAAGACAAAGGAATTCCGTTGTCCACCCCGAGAGCAAATGAATCAAATTCTTTGCTTTAAGAATCTTGAGTCTGACGATCAGGATAATTGCACCTGTGGTCTTGAGTTGCGCAGCCGCTTAAGCGAATTCCACGACTGTCTAATGCAAAAGGTATCGCTAAATGCGCTGCAGGAGCCGGATGGTACTGAGACAAATGCAATCGAAGAAATCAAAACGGGGCCCATAACGAAAATCTATAATTTCATTAATACCGTCAAGGAGCTCGAGGAGGGACCCAAAGAAGTGGAGGAGCCTGAGAAAAAGACACCTGAAGAGGTTTTCCGCAAGGTCCTAATCAAAACCATCGTCAGCTGGGCTGAAGAGTCACAAATCGAGAATCCGAAATTAGTTCGCGAAATGTTCAGCTTACTGGTACGGCAATACGATACGGTCGGTGAACTGGTGCGTGCTCTGGAAAAGACCTATGTAATCAATAATCGCGCACGGGATGATGTCGCTGAGATGTGGGTTGGCTTGAGCCAGATACGAGCATTGCTGCCCGTTCAAATGAGTCAGGAAGAAGAGGAGCTGATGCGCAAGCGTCTATGGAAACTGGTTAATAACGCCACATTCTTCCAGCATCCAGATTTGATACGCATCCTGCGTGTACACGAAAACGTAATGGCCGTCATGATGAATACCCTAGGCCGTCGTGCACAGGCACAAAGCGATGCCCCCGCCCAGACGGAGGGAGCCGAGGGCGTGCCCTCAAAGGAGAAAGACACCTCGCACGAAATGGTTGTGGCTTGCTGTCGCTTTCTTTGTTACTTTTGCCGTACCGGACGTCAGAATCAAAAGGCTATGTTCGATCACTTTGACTTTTTGCTGGACAATGCGAACATATTGTTAGCCAGGCCCAGTCTGCGTGGTTCCACCCCATTGGATGTGGCATATTCGAGTTTGATGGAGAACACAGAATTAGCTCTGGCACTTAGGGAGCACTATTTGGAGAAGATTGCCGTGTACCTTTCCAGATGTGGACTGCAAAGCAATTCGGAGCTTGTTGAGAAAGGTTACCCCGACTTGGGCTGGGACCCGGTCGAGGGCGAGAGATATTTGGACTTTTTGCGCTATTGCGTTTGGGTCAACGGCGAGAGTGTCGAGGAGAATGCCAACCTTGTCATTCGTCTTCTTATCCGTCGTCCCGAATGTTTAGGACCGGCTCTAAGAGGAGAAGGGGAAGGTCTCTTCCGTGCAATCGTCGAGGCCAATCGTATGTCGGAGCGCATATCGGACCGCTGTAAGATGCAAGACGAAGCCGAAGGCACCATAGCTGGTCTTAATTTTACGCATCCCCTACCGGAGGGCGAAGAAGATGAGGACTATATTGATACAGGCGCTGCCATATTGAATTTCTATTGTACACTTGTTGACCTGCTGGGTAGATGCGCCCCGGACGCGTCTGTTATCGAGCAAGGCAAGAACGAATCACTGAGAGCTAGAGCTATTTTGAGATCTCTTGTGCCACTGGAAGACCTTCAAGGTGTGCTTAGCCTAAAGTTTACGCTCACACAAACTGCTCCCGGAGAGGAGAAACCGAAATCGGATATGCCATCTGGCCTCCTGCCGAATAACAAGCAGAGTATTGTGCTATTTTTGGAACGTGTCTACGGTATTGAGACACAGGATCTCTTCTACCGACTGCTAGAAGATGCTTTTCTGCCAGATCTACGTACGGCCACAATTCTGGATAAGAGTGATGGCTCGGAGAGCGATATGGCCCTAGCCATGAATCGCTACATTGGCAACTCTATTTTGCCACTGCTTATCAAGCACTCAAAGTTCTATAACGAGGCTGAGAACTATGCAAGTCTCTTGGATGCCACACTGCACACGGTCTATAGGTTATCCAAGAACCGTATGCTCACCAAGGGGCAGCGAGAGGCAGTATCCGATTTTCTAGTAGCGTTAACATCACAAATGCAACCTGCCATGCTCTTAAAGCTATTGCGCAAGTTGACTGTTGATGTCTCCAAGCTATCTGAATATACGACAGTCGCACTCAGGGTAGGTGCCAAACAAATCTGAATAGCTTCAAGAGAATTATAAACTCATAAAATCTTTTATATTGATAGCTACTTACACTACACTTCGATCGCTGCGCTAAGTACTATGGCTCGACTCAAGGCCAGGGCTCGTATGGAGCTTCGTCAGATGAGGAGAAGCGTCTAACGATGCTTCTGTTCTCAAATATTTTTGACTCGCTGAGCAACATGGACTATGACCCGGAACTGTTCGGTAAAGCTTTGCCCTGTCTAATTGCCATCGGCTGTGCCCTGCCACCGGACTATAGTTTATCAAAGAATACCGATGAAGACTATTATGGCAGACAAATGGGTGCACCAGATCAGCCACAATATGTGCCAAATCCAATCGATACGAACAATGTACATTTGGACAATGATTTGAATTCGTTGGTTCAAAAGTTCAGCGAACATTATCATGATGCTTGGGCCAGTCGCCGCTTGGAAGGCAGCTGGACATATGGCGAAATTCGATCGGATAACGATCGCAAGCATCCACGCCTAAAGCCCTACAATATGCTTAGTGAATACGTACGTAATATATAGATATATCCATCAACCATCAATATCAATCAACTTAACTATTAACGTTCTAATGGACATACTCATCGCTAATCGATAACATATATCTATATAGATATATATTTATTTATACTAAAATTTATGTCAATATCTATCTAATATTTATATGCACATCTTCTCAGGAACGTGAGCGCTACCGAGATCCGGTACGTGAATGCCTCAAAGGTCTCTTGGCCATTGGCTGGACTGTTGAGCATTCTGAAATAGATTTGCCACTCAATCATCGTGGCTCGACGCGGCGACAATCGAAGCCCCAAATTGTATGTATTATCACATGGTTAGACTAACACATATCTATTTCCCAAAATGTATTTCATTAACGCCTCTCCAAAAATTTCTTACGCTTACAAATATGGAAAATCCCTAACGCACAATTGGCCACTTCCACAACTTCGCTTTCACTTGAAAACACTTTGGTGCTTACACAAATAGCATGATTTTCAGAATGAGGGCAGTCCCTTCAACTATAATCCACATCCTGTGGATATGAGCAACCTGACGCTAAGCAGAGAAATGCAGAATATGGCCGAACGCCTGGCCGAAAACTCGCATGACATTTGGGCGAAGAAGAAGAACGAAGAATTGAACGGCTGCGGCGGCATTATACATCCACAGCTGGTGCCCTATGACTTGCTCACGGACAAGGAGAAGAAGAAGGATCGCGAGCGTTCGCAGGAATTCCTTAAATACATGCAGTACCAGGGATACAAATTGCACAAGTATAAAGAATTTCCCCAAAAATGAGTTCAATATAAAAACTCTGTTTATTTTTAGGCCCTCGAAGGGCGGCGCTGTTGAGGAAGGTGGAGCCACACAAGCTGCCGTTGAACTGCGCTTCTCATATTCACTGCTAGAGAAACTTATCCAATATCTGGACCGTGCCACCATCAACATGAAGCTGCTGAAGCCATCGACCACGTTCAGTCGACGCACCTCATTCAAGACGGCTTCGCGCGACATCAAATTCTTCTCAAAGGTCGTATTGCCCCTAATGGAAAAATACTTCTCCACGCATCGCAATTACTTTATTGCCATTGCCACGGCAACGAATAACATAGGCGCCGCATCGCTGAAGGAGAAGGAAATGGTTGCATCCATATTCTGCAAATTGGCAGCTCTTCTGCGCAATCGCCTGAGCGCCTTTGGGCCAGATGTGCGCATCACTGTGCGCTGCCTGCAAGTACTTGTCAAGGGTATTGATGCCAAGACTCTAACTAAGAACTGTCCCGAATTCATACGCACATCGATGCTGACATTCTTCAATCAAACGTCTGATGATCTGGGCAACACGATAATGAACCTACAGGATGGCAAGTACAGCCATTTGCGTGGCACACATCTGAAAACCTCCACGTCATTGGGATATGTAAATCAGGTAGTGCTGCCGGTGCTGACAGCTATGTTCGATCATCTGGCTGCCTGTGATTATGGCAGCGATCTGCTACTCGATGAGATTCAAGTGGCCTCTTATAAGATTTTGGCCGCTCTTTATCACCTGGGCACCGATGCAACACTGACGCACGATCGCAAATACTTGAAAACGGAAATTGAGAGACATCGACCGGCATTGGGCTCTTGCTTAGGTGCCTACAGCTCTTGCTTTCCAGTTGCTTACCTTGAACCACATCTCAATAAACATAATCAATACTCATTGCTGAATCGCATAGCGGATCATTCGCTGGAGGCACAGGACATCATGGTCAAAATGGAAAGCTGTATGCCCAATTTGGAAGCGATTCTTACCGAAGTGGACCAATTCGTTGAATCAGATAAGACATATGCAGATGCACCGCACATCATTGATGTTATATTGCCATTGCTTTGCGCCTATTTGCCTTTCTGGTGGTCCCAGGGTCCCGATAACGTGAGTCCGACCAGTGGCAATCATGTCACCATGGTCACAGCGGATCACATGAATTCACTGCTTCGCAATGTACTCAAGATGATCAAGAAAAATATCGGCAATGATAATGCACCCTGGATGACACGCATTGCGGCCTACACACAGCAGATTATCATCAATACATCAGAGGAGCTGCTCAAGGATCCATTCCTGCCATTGGCCGAGCGTGTCAAGAAGCGCACGGAGAATATGCTGCACAAGGAGGACAGCATGCGAGGATTTATAAAGTCAGCCACAGACGATACTTCGCAGGTGGAAACGCAACTTCAGGAGGATTGGAATTTGCTAGTGCGAGATATATATTCGTTTTATCCACTTCTCATCAAATACGTGGATCTGCAGCGCAATCATTGGCTAAAGGATAACATTCCTGAGGCCGAAGAGCTGTACAATCATGTTGCAGAGATCTTTAATATCTGGTCAAAGAGTCAGTACTTCTTGAAAGAGGAACAGAACTTTATATCAGCCAATGAAATTGATAATATGGCGCTGATAATGCCAACGGCTACGCGACGATCGGCTATATCAGAGGGTGTGCCGGCAGTGGGTGGCAAGGTAAAGAAGAAGAAGAAGAACAGGGACAAGAAACGTGACAAGGACAAGGAAGTACAGGCCAGTTTAATGGTTGCCTGCCTGAAGCGTCTTTTGCCCGTTGGTCTAAATCTGTTTGCGGGTCGCGAACAGGAACTGGTGCAGCACTGCAAGGACAGATACTTGAAGAAGATGAACGAATACGATGTCATAGAATTTGCACGCAACCAGTTGACATTGCCCGACAAACTGGATCCATCGGATGAGATGTCGTGGCAGCACTATCTCTACTCGAAACTGGGCAAAACCGAAGAGCCAGTCGATGAGCAGGCTTTGGAGAAGGCGAATGCCAATTCGAATGAGAAGGGTAAAGACAAGACAACCGAGACCGTTGATCGAATTGTGGCTATGGCTAAGGTTCTCTTTGGTCTGCATATGGTGAGTAGACAGCGGGGGAGCGGGGGAATTGAAATTCTATACCCACATATGGTATTGCAAATACATATACTCTTATACAAGTATCTCTCCATTCTCTTATACTTTAAATATATATATTTATTTATCAATACCAACTGATATTACTTACTTATTTATATATATATATACTTTTATACTTATACATATATACTTTTTCAACATGCACTTTTTAACTTTTCTTTTCTATACGATCTGATACAAATTAATATATAACGTACATTTCGACGACATATAATTTTCAACTGCTGACCAAATCGTGAACGAATTACAGATCGACCATCCACAACAGCAGAGCAAAAATGTCTACAGGAGCGTTGTGTCAATACAGAGGAAGCGTGCCGTTATCGCATGTTTCCGTCAGACATCGTTACATTCTCTACCCAGGTTATTACCGTCGATATATTAACTGCATTACTAATACACACGCGTACGAACACTAATACAACAGCTAGAGCACACGAGTTCAAGTGTGTGTGTGAGTGTATATGTAAAAAGTAACGGTTTTCTATATGAAGATCAATGATCTAAAAGCGGGCGCTTTTTACTCACATTCACATACAGCTTTAGCTAAAACGTGGGACCAAGCGTTAGGCCTTTACACAGATTTTAATTAATATTAATTATAATTTACAATTCGCACTAAGTTCCTTTTATTTTTTTTTTTGTATTTCGTTCACCAACTGATTTCAACTAACTAACAATTTACTAAAACGCAATACCACTTAGTGTGACCGTAGTGCTGTAACTCATTTTTGTCTCTTAATATGTATGTATGTATTTTTATGCTCTTGCTTGCTATTGTTCGCTCTATATAGGCAACCGGCGCCAAGAATAAAACAAAACGTTGGAGTTCCAAAATATCGGTCGCTCGACGCCAGGCAGTTATTTCAAGCTTACGCGCCAAGCATCTATATCGTATGAGCAGGTGGTAGCCACAAACAAAAAATACTAATATCTTATACGTCAACTTATACACTTATTCATATGAATATAAGTATGCAATTGATTGCAATTACTTCTTTTCTTAGTATTTAAGCCCTTGCAGATGGTTGTATTTAATATGATTATGTGTTTGGTCACTCTGCCCGCTCTCCGTATATCGAAATTGAATTATATTTCGAGCAGATCTGCAGGGGTTTTGTTAAACATTCGGCGTATACCGATAAGCTTTTATTTCGTAGCCTTTTTGCCGTTTAACACGTATACTAAAAGCATGCAACTTGTTGCTCATCAAATGCAAAGTGTAATTAATAACGATTTCTTATTGCCCGCAGACATCGTGCTTGCAATATCTTTGCACGCACGTATTACGAACAATGGCTGCAGGAGGAGAATGTCGGCCAGGAGGTAATGATAGAGGATCTGACTCAGACATTCGAGGAGTCCGAAAAATCAAAGAAGGATGAAGAGGAAACAGACGGCAAACCGGATCCCTTGACCCAACTGGTGACCACCTTCTGCCGCGGTGCCATGACAGAGCGCAGTGGGGCACTCCAAGAAGACTTGCTGTACATGTCCTACGCCCAAATAGCAGCCAAATCTTGCGGCGAAGAGGAAGAAGAAGGTGGAGAGGAAGGAGAAGGAGGCGAGGGCGGCGGCGAAGAGGGCGAAGGCACAAGTATTCATGTAAGCCAAGCGCACGCACCTTAAAACCGAAATACTAAACTAAGCACTAATCTAACCTAATCCCAATTGTGCTTACAAATCAATCAAATTTGATTGAAAAGTGTCGCATGTCCCAGCTAATGGTAAATATTCCTAATCACAAAAGAGAGAACTAACAGAGTGACTAAAAATAACTATATATTCGATACAAATATAATATATATTCAAATTATTAAACATACTTCGGTCGACAGGAACAAGAAATGGAGAAACAGAAGCTGCTGTTCCATCAAGCGCGTCTGTCGAATCGTGGCGTTGCCGAAATGGTGCTGTTGCACATATCCGCCTCCAAAGGTATACCTTCGGAGATGGTCATGACGACACTCAATTTGGGCATCGCCATATTGCGTGGTGGTAATATTGACATCCAAATGGGTATGTTGAATCACTTGAAGGAGAAAAAGGATGTCGGCTTCTTCACCTCCATAGCCGGTCTGATGAACTCATGCAGCGTGCTCGATCTGGATGCATTCGAGCGCAACACCAAGGCCGAGGGTAAGTGATCTTAGTAATTATGCTCGCTGTGTGAACTCGATATGATCCTGCTTTGAATTTGCCAAGCTCTTAAATTGTAATTGATTATGAGTATTATTATTATTATTGGTATTATTAGTGTTACTATTTTATTATTGTGATTATGGCATCATCACACCTCCATGCTGCATTATTCTAAGTTCAATTATTGATTTCGTCTCTCCTTCCAACTACTTTCCCCCCAATCATCCAACATATACACACACACGCATGCCGTTTATATCCCGTATCCCGTATATATGTACTTGATCCCCGCTATCGTTGTAAAAACCACAAAAACAAAGAGTATATTCCAAGTGCGGGTGCAGGTCTTGGTGTCGGCTCGGAGGGCGCTGCGGGTGAGAAGAATATGCACGATGCGGAGTTCACTTGTGCTCTATTCCGTTTCATTCAACTGACTTGCGAGGGTCACAATTTGGGTGAGTCTCTCATGGATTATAGTATAAATATGCTCTATATTCCACCCACTCACATATTCTAGAATGGCAAAACTATTTACGCACACAGGCGGGAAATACAACCACAGTGAATGTGGTCATATGCACGGTGGATTATTTGCTTCGTCTGCAGGAATCGATCATGGACTTCTATTGGCACTACTCCAGCAAGGAGATCATTGATCCGGCTGGCAAGGCTAACTTCTTCAAAGCCATCGGCGTGGCCAGTCAAGTGTTCAATACTCTCACTGAGGTCATTCAGGGTCCGTGTACCCTTAATCAGCAGGCCTTGGCCCATTCCAGATTGTGGGATGCGGTCGGCGGCTTTCTATTTCTATTTTCACACATGCAAGACAAACTCTCGAAGCATTCGAGTCAGGTGGATCTGCTGAAGGAGCTGCTCAATCTACAAAAGGATATGATTACAATGATGTTGTCCATGCTGGAAGGCAATGTAGTGAACGGTAGGTCCTGCCATATAGTCCAGAACTTTACAAATATCTAAATACTCTTTCAATATCTCTTAGGCACTATTGGCAAGCAGATGGTGGATACCCTTGTTGAGTCGGCCAGCAATGTTGAATTGATTCTTAAGTATTTCGATATGTTCCTGAAATTGGCTGACTTGATTGAGTCGCCCAGTTTCCATGAGATTGATATGAAGAACGAGGGCTGGGTAGTACCCAAAGATTTCAGAGAGAAAATGGAGCAGTCCAAGAACTACACGCCGTACGTGAAAAGTTTCCGCGTGTTTGGATAACTTGAATAAAATTGTGTATCTATTTTTAGGGAGGAAATGGATTTCCTTTTGGCCTGTTGTGAACGCAATCACGAAGGCAAAATTGATTATAGAGCCTTTGTCGAACGTTTCCACGAGCCATCAAAGGAGATCGGTTTCAACCTGGCTGTGCTGCTGACCAATCTAAGTGAACACATGCCCAATGAGCCGCGCCTGGCGCGTTTCCTGGAAACAGCCGGCTCTGTACTGAACTATTTTGAGCCGTTCCTGGGTCGCATCGAAATCTTGGGCAGCTCGAAGCGTATTGAGCGTGTTTACTTCGAGATCAAGGACTCGAACATCGAACAGTGGGAGAAGCCGCAGATTCGCGAATCTAAGCGGGCCTTCTTCTACTCGATTGTCACGGAGGGCGGCGACAAGGAGAAACTGGAAGCATTTGTTAACTTCTGTGAGGACGCAATCTTTGAAATGACGCATGCGTCTGGCCTGATGGCCACGGACGACGGCGGCGGCAATGTAAAACGGGATACGGCCTACAGTTCCTACATGAGCGAAGAGGAGGAAGAGCGTGCAGCTCGTGATCCGATTAGGCGGACAATAACTGCCGTAAAGGACGGCCTGAAGTTCGGAGTGCATATGCTGAGTCCATCGAATATCAAGCATCAAATTGGAGTTATGCAAACGAAGTCGATACCCGAACTCATTGTGGGATTCTTTAAGATAATCTTCTATATGTTCTACTATACTGGCTACGCACACTACTGCGTGGTGCGCTACATCTTTGGCATTCTGTTGAATCTGATGCGTGGCCCCGCACCCGAGCAGGAGGAAGAGGAAACGGTAGTTGAAGAGGAAACATTTGGACGTGCGCTGCCGCCGTTGCCATTGGAGGAGCCGCCGGGGCCGGTTCAAGCATTTGGCCTGGACATAAACAAAGAAGAAAACGGCATGTACAAGGTGGTGGTGCACGAGTCGCCAGCGAGCTCCTCTGTGGAGGAGGGTGGCGAATCTAGCCCAGAAGATGGCGCAGCTGCTGCTGGAGAACTAATCGACGGCGAGCTCCATCAGGAGCCCATTTCAATAGTTGATATGCTCGGTGGCGAGGCGGCAAAGAAGGCGGCTCAAGAACGACAAGAGGCACAGAAGGCTCAAGAGGCGGCGATGGCATCCATAGAAGCGGAGGCTAAGAAGTCATCATCGGCACCACAAGAGACACCAGCGGTGCACCAGATCGACTTCTCGCAGTATACGCACCGAGCCGTTAGCTTCTTGGCTCGCAACTTCTACAATTTGAAATACGTGGCGCTCGTCTTGGCATTCAGCATTAACTTTATGTTGCTCTTCTACAAGGTTACCTCATACAACGACGAATCTGAAGGATCGGCTGAGGAGGAACTTATTCTAGGCTCTGGCTCCGGCGCTGGTGCCGAAATGGGCTCTGGTCTGGGTGGCTCCGGTGATGGGTCGGGCGACGGCGACTTCGAAGACGATGATATACCGGAGCTTGTGCACGTGGATGAGGACTTCTTCTATATGGAACATGTTCTACGCATAGCTGCACTGCTTCACTCCTTGGTATCGCTAGCCATGCTGATCGCGTATTATCATCTGAAGGTGCCGCTGGCCATATTCAAGCGGGAAAAGGAAATCGCACGACGTTTGGAATTCGATGGTCTCTTCATAGCCGAGCAGCCCGAGGATGATGACTTCAAGTCGCATTGGGATAAGCTGGTCATATCGGCCAAGAGTTTCCCCGTCAACTATTGGGATAAGTTTGTGAAGAAGAAGGTCAGGCAAAAGTACAGTGAGACATACGACTTTGATTCGATCTCGAATTTGCTGGGCATGGAGAAGAGTGCATTTACCGCACAGGAGAGCGAAGAGACGGGCATTCTGCGCTACATCATGAACATAGATTGGCGCTACCAGGTGTGGAAGGCAGGAGTGACCTTTACGGACAACGCCTTCCTCTACTCCCTGTGGTACTTTAGCTTCTCGGTGATGGGCAACTTTAATAACTTTTTCTTTGCCGCCCATTTGCTGGATGTGGCCGTCGGCTTTAAGACACTGCGCACGATCCTGCAATCCGTAACCCACAATGGCAAACAGCTCGTGTTGACCGTGATGCTACTTACGATTATTGTTTATATATATACGGTGATTGCGTTCAATTTCTTCCGCAAGTTCTACATACAGGAGGAGGACGAGGAGGTGGACAAGAAGTGCCATGACATGCTGACCTGCTTCGTCTTCCATTTGTACAAGGGCGTTAGAGCAGGTGGTGGCATTGGCGACGAAATAGGCGATCCGGATGGCGATGACTATGAGGTCTATCGCATCATTTTCGACATAACATTCTTCTTCTTCGTCATTGTCATCCTGTTGGCCATCATCCAGGGTTTGATTATCGACGCCTTTGGCGAGTTGCGTGATCAATTGGAGTCGGTGAAGGATAACATGGAATCGAATTGCTTCATTTGTGGCATGGGCAAGGACTTCTTCGATATAGTGCCCCATGGCTTCGATACGCACGTACAGAAGGAGCACAATTTGGCCAACTACATGTTCTTCCTGATGCATTTGATCAATAAACCGGACACCGAATACACTGGCCAGGAGACGTACGTGTGGAATATGTATCAACAGCGCAGCTGGGACTTCTTCCCAGTGGGCGACTGCTTCCGCAAACAGTACGAGGACGAGCTCTCTGGCGGCGGCGGCGGTGGCGGTGGCGGCGGCTAAACGTCGTCTACTGCATAGTCTCGTTTTTATTACAATTTATATGACGTTTAATTATTTCTATAATAATATTTGATATATGTTTGAATTCTCTCAATAATAAATAAAATATTCTAATTAATTTAAGTATATTTTACATAAATTACGGATGCTCGACCAAATAAATCGATTCATTTCTACCGAAGTTAATAGCAAAGTCAATTCATTGTTATATTTTTTTTTTATTAAATACACATTGATAACATCAATAAATATAAAATATGTTAACTTATTTATAAAAACAAATCACATAATTAAGGTTTTTTAATTTGTTTAAAATTCTCCTCAAAAATCACAGCTACTTAATCCATGTTTAACATCTAAATTTGGCCTAACTTAAAATAAGTTAAGCTTCAATTGCTTGGTGGACATTTAACGAGCATATTGTTCATATCTGTGCGAGATACATATATAGCCGATATATATATGCACTATATATATATATATATATATATATATATATATTGTATTTCATATTGAACTTGCCTCTTAGGCTACCTTGACTAGCGAAAATTGTATAATTGAAAATAATATAGAATAAATACAACGAAAATTGCAATAAAATATCAGCAATCGAGTCGTTTCTTCAAGCGAAAGAATTCGGCATTATCGATGCTATTCATATTGTCCATATGCAAGTTGCGCAGTGTCCGAACGCCCGACAACCGATCCTCAATATCCGTATACATCCGACGGCAGCGGTATATGGACAAAGTCTCCAGACACTCACAATTCACAATTATAGCATCGATGGTGTGATCCGTTAACTGGCTGCAACCGCTGATGTCCAAGGAACGCAGCCGTAGCAGCTTTTCCGTAATAATCTTAATGCCCTGATCACTGATGTTATAGCAATCGGATAGATCGAGCACCTCAATGGCTGGGCAGTTGTTGACTAAGGCTTCCATGCCCAACAGCGATATCTGTTGACAATTCGAGAGCAACAGCTTTTTCAGCTCTATATGCTTGAGGCCATATTTGAGCGAAACATCGCTGATTTTATTGCATCCCCGCAAATTGATGGAACGCAGTCCGCGTAGCTCTTGAATATTGTGACCCTCAAAGTCCTCCTCGTCGATCAGGTTCATTTCGTAGGCCGCAAACATTGCCTGCACACGTTTCGCATCCCGCACAATCTCCTCCTCTGCCTTGCTGCGCAACGATATCTTGATCGACTGCAAAGATCCACTGAATCCATCGGACGGTGGGGAGGTGTTTCCTATAGCTGAGCTGCGATTCAGTTCTAGCTTCGCTATATTGATTCCAGTCAAAGCAGCATCGGTTAACTAAACACAAAAATGATAATTAGCTAAGCATATTTTAATTGGGGCTCGTCTCTCACGTACCCGACAACAGTTTTCGAGAGAGAGCTCTCGCAGCCAGCGTAGCTGACTGATTATTAGCTGCATTACCTCATCTGTGACTGCGTTGACGCAATGATTGAGCTGAAGGGAGCGTAGGTTGTGTAGATTTCTTGCTATAGACTTGATAGACTCCTCGCAGATAGTCAAATAAGAGACGTTTAGCTCCTCGAGAACACTGTTCTCCGCACAGGCGATACCTTCCATAATACCGCCGCTACTGATGCCATCACAATTGGATATATCGAGCAGACGCAATCGAGGCAAATTACGTAAGTTTGCAGCACCTGTATTCGAAATGCCAGAACAGGAATTTATCTTTAGCTCCTGCAGCAGCGGATTCGACTGCACAATTTCCGCCAGGCAATCATCATTCAGACACATCGTCGCTGAGAGATCCAGAACACTCAATCGATATTGAGTGCAGAGAAAGCTGCGAATGGTCGATGCATTTAGTTGCCGGCAGCCAGCTAAATAGAGACGTCGCAACTGCAACCCGGACTGAGCGTGTTCGTCAGCCTTGCTCAGCTCACAGAGAGCCATCAGCGAGTGTCCGATGAGAGTGTAACTAAAATCGAGAGTATGTAGAAGTCGTCGCTGCTGACTGAGCACATTTTGTATGTATTTGAATGTTAGCACCGATTCACTAGGCGCGCTCGCTTCATTTGAATAGAAGCGTCGATGGATGGCATTGTGGAAGGAGATCTGACAGCCAGACATATTCAGCAATTCCAAATTGGGCATTAGAGCCGTTAGTCTTAATAGTATGGCATCGGTTAGATATTGATTTTTGCATATTGTTAACTCTTTGATGCCAGCCAAGTGTGCCGAGATTTCATTCAAATCGCACGAATTACTATCCAAAAATGTGGCCGACATAAATAACGGCAGACAGCGTGTCACGGAAAGTGTTCGCAAATGAGGCAACAGGCTTAGGATGCCATAGAATTGTTTATCATTCAAGTCCACATTGTCCAAGCTGAGAGAGTGCGCTGACTCGCCGATAAATTTCATCAGCTCCTGCACCTGACCTAGCATCACATCCTCGAATAGAAAATGACGAAAGCGTCTTTCGCATCGCATCAAATCCACCGCAGGACTATGTTGATCCGATAAAACAATCTTAGAGAAGCGCACGCGAGTGCGTGCTATGAATTCCGTATGATATAGGGCACTTCTCCATCGTTGACAAGTCGTGCCAGCTGCTAATAAATCCGAATAGCCCAGATATTTATAAACATGCAGCACAATCTGTATCAAATATCAAGATCATTTATTTTGTCAGCTGACTTACAGTCACGAGCAACAGAAAACTCCAAGCAAAAAGTAACATACCTCTAGCGGCAGATCACTATAGCTATATAGACAATAGTCCAAGGACGACATTCTATATATATATATAAATATATATATAATTTTTCTTCCAAATTCCAAGCCCCAATAAACCAACTTTTAGTCCAACTACCGCAACACTAAACCAACTATAACTATTAGGTAATGTGACCGTTTGGTTTATTGCAATGAAATACCATTCTTCGTAAGTTGTAGTGGTATTCCTTGTAGAAATTAAACAACTTAAACTTCGGCAACATAGTAATATTAGAAATTATAATTATAAATTAATTTAAAAAAATTACATGGAAATAGCAAAAAGTACACAAATAATATAAATCCATAAAAGATCATACGTCACCTTATTAGTATTTTTTAAACACTGCTGTTTTGCGGTTTTTATGGTATATTTGCCATTGTTGCAGATGCCACACTTTGTGACGTCTATGACATCAGTTTTAGCTTTGCTGTCCAATTTTGTTTCGCAAAAATATTTGCAAATTTGCGTACAGTAATTAATAATTTAAAAACTGTCGAAGAAAACAAATCGCAGTGCCCAACATAATGGCCGATCCAAAATTTCAAAACCTTCCCGGCATTGTAAGCTATATTCATGATGAATCACGCATAGAAAGCAGCTTTTATATATTGTATACATATTTATTATTTAGGCTTATGACCAGCCGGATGTTTTTGAGACTCCCGACGATCCGGAAGTCGATACGTCCGACTATTATGAGGAGGAGCCGGAAAACGAAGCCATTGAGCGATTGCACATTTCACCAAGCATCGCCCACAAACGTTTTAGTAATGCAACGCTTGAGGGAAACGTCGACTTCACGGATCGAATTGGACGTCGCTTGTGCCGTGGCTACGATGTAAGAGGTGGAGAGTACGAGCTAGTTGGACAGGGTGAAAAGGAGACGCCAGTGCAAAAATGTCAGCGCTTGCAAATTGAAATGAACGAGCTTCTCAATGAAGTGGCCGCCTTGCAAGTGGATCGCAAGATTGCCGATGAGGAAAAGCAATCCTATGATGCAGTAGCCACTGTGATAAGCACAGCCAAGAGAGTGTTGGACACATTGAAGCTTGAGCAAGTGCTGGGCAAGGAGCAAATTCCCAATGATAAGCAAGTAAAAGCACTTGTAGCACAAGTTGAAGAATTTAAGCAATCGGGAGTGCTAACAGCTTTGCCCACACCCGGCACGGATTTAGCAGCGACAGCACGTATAGCGAATCTTGAACAGCGCTTGCATCAGCTGGAAAAAGCTGTGGGTGCTCAGCCAGAGAAACTCAGCCGCCTAACAGCCATCACTAACACCTCCAATGTGCTGGAAGCTGTGCGTCACTTGAGCACTAAGGCTGCTCTTCTCCAACCGGATAAATTGGATGCTATTGAACAACGTCTGACTACATTAACTGGAAAAATGGATGCGATTGCTGAGAAGTCCAGCGGCAGTTCACAGGATGCCAAGCGAGATCAGAAAGTCTCAGAACTCTACGACCTGGCCAAACGTACCGAGCCAGTTGTTGAAATGCTGCCGCATGTTATTGAGAGAATGCAAGCACTCGAAGCTTTACATAAATATGGTGAGCAATATTTTAGAAAAAAAAAACCATCTCGTAATTAACTATGATTTTTCATTCTTTGCAGCTAACAACTTTGCTAAGATCATTGCGGAAATTGAACAGAAACAGGGCACTATTACCACCAGTTTGGTTAATAACAAAGAGCTTTTGCATTCTGTACAGGAAACATTTGCCCAAAATTTGGAAACAATCAACACTAAAGTCGCTAAGGTTGAGCAAAGAGTTGCTGCTATAACGAACGCTAAATAAAAATGTGCACAGCAAAATAAATATATGTGGCACACATCTAGCATTATAAAAATTATCTATGAAATATATTTATTTGTATCAATAAAGCAAATGTTGCAAATTTCCATAAAGCTAAGACGAATTAATGATAAACATTGCATTTAAAATAATACACATACACCCACTCATCGATAATTTGAATCGATTCATCGATGTGTACTTTGCATATCGCAACCGATGAACCTGTTGTCGATAGCAGCACTATCGATTGTGGCACAGCTTGTAGTTCTTAAAACGAATTAGAAAAACTTATTTATATAAAATTATAATTCATATACACATATATTGTTTTATTTAGCAATAAATACAATATCAGCTGCGTAAGTCAACGTTTATAGTGAATATAAATTTATGAATCCGGCATGCAGCATTAGTGGGCCACGCAAATGTTTTTTTTGTGTAGAAAAAAGTGATGACGGGGCGCGCTCCAATTGGACGTCCCATTTCTTTTCGTCTTAAATTCCATTTAGTTAATGTAAACGAAATTGTATTTGTAGAGCACAACAACAATGAAAATCAAAGAGCTGCAAAAGACGGTGAACATTGCCTGGTCGCCAGCGCAGCAACAACAAATTTTGTTAGCTGCCGGCACAGCGGCTCAGCAATTCGACTCAAATACAAATGCCACATTGGAGATTTATTCGCCGAGCATTGGCGATGCGAGCTACGATTTGGAGCTAAAAGCTAGCGTGCCCAGTGACTTCAAGTAAGCAAATAATAATAAATACATAGTCAAATCAATGGGTAACAATTTTATTCTTAGATTTCAAAAGCTCATTTGGAGTCCTCATGCAACGCACTCAAATGGATTGATTGTTGGCGGCTGTGAGGGAGGCCATATCAATGTTTATTCGGCAGCTAAGTTGCTGGCCAACGAGGAGTCGTTGGTCGCACGGCAAGACACGCATACCGGCGCAGTTAGCGGCTTAGATTTTAATCCATTTCTAAATAATCTACTTGCTTCGTGTGCTTCGGAGTCGGAAATTTACATTTGGGACTTGAATAACCCAGTTAGTCCTCTCAATCCAGGCGCTAAGACACAACCGCTTGAGGATGTGAAGAACGTCGCGTGGAATCGGCAAGTGCAGCATATATTGGCATCAGTGTTTAGCACTCGCTGCGTTATCTGGGATTTGCGCAAGAGTCAGCAGATTATCAAGTTGTCCGACACTCAGTCGAGGGTTCGGTGGCATGCCATTGAATGGCACCCCGAGGTGGCCACCCAAGTCTGGTTGGCCTCGGAAGACGATCAAGCACCGGTTGTGCAATTGTGGGATTTGCGCTATGCGACAGCGCCAGCAAAAACTTATCAGATACACGATCGTGGAGTTTTGGGCATGTCCTGGTGCTTGCAGGACACCGACCTAATGGTCTCTTGTGGAAAGGATAATCGTATATACTGCTGGAATCCAAATACTAAAATACCCGAAGGTGAAATCCTTTCAGAGGTAGCCACCACAGCCTCTTGGTATTCAGACGTGCAATTCTGTCCGCGCAACCCAGCGCTGATAGCCAGCGCCAGCTTGGAAGGGGCTGTTTCTATATACTCCTTAAATGGGGGCACACACCAGTTGGTGCAAACATCCGAGAAGATTGCGGACTCTTTTCCAGGCATGGATCAATTTGCTCAAGCTCCTCTGCCCCAACAAGCTACGCAAGTTGTTTATCACGATTTAACTCACGCACCCAAGTGGATGAAGCGTCCCTGCGGTGTGGCCTTTGGCGTTAGTTCAACCAAGTACCTTCTTTACTATAAACAACTAAATCGAGTTTCGTTTACAGTTTGGTGGCAAATTGGTTAGCTTCAATAACAAATCGAAGACGGTGACGGTTTCGCAGTTGACCACCGAACCAGAACTCGTGGAGCGTGCCAATGCCTTGGAGGTGTCTTTAGCGGAGGCTGATTATGCCGAGTACTGCAGGCAGCGAGCGGACAAGTCTACCGATCAGCACGGCCGCTACATATGGTATTTCATCAAGGCGAACTTTGAGTTGAACCCAAAGGAAGAAATGCTCAACCTTTTAGGTAAGCACGCCGGCAATATCTGACTGATATAATTAATATATTTTATGTTAAATTGTAGGCTACAACAAGGATGACATCGATGGAAAATTTACAAAGTACATCAAAGAGACCGAAGAGAACAACTCGCAGTCTGACGTGGACACGCTCACAACTCGCATATCAACGCTAACACATGTGAGTTTCCTTTCTCAAAACTCAGCTCTCTTATCTCTATGAGCATATAAACATATTTGTCCCACATTGCGTTATCAATATTTGGGCGTTGCTTCAGTTCATCTTTCCTCTTGTATATTCCACTGATAACAATATTTTTTGTCATGCTTGCCCAACATTCGGTTGCTTTGTAGAGCGATTCATCTGAGGTTGAATGCGATCAAAGCACCAACTCAAGCACCGATAATTCGGTAAGAAATTCGATGCTCAAAAAAAAACCCATTGACAAATTAACACACTCAATTATTACAAATTGCAATGGAAAGGTATTTAAAATAAAAATTAATTCATATTCAAATTAAATCCTTAGCAAACGAACGATATTAAAACTCCTTTTGATGGATCGATCGATCAGCAAACTTTGAATGACTATGCAGCTGCAGCCAGGCCACAATTTAAGATACCCAGCGGCGATCGTAAGTAAATATGCGCTTTCTCTATAAATATCAGTTCTTAATTTAATCAATGCTCACAGATACCGATAGCCTAATTACGGAGGCCATACTCACGGCCAATGTGGAGGCAGCTGTGGAGCTGTGTCTGGAGGCGCAGCGTATACCGGAGGCCTTGATTATCGCTTCGACAGCGGGCATAGAGACGCTAACACGCACGCAGACACGTTATTTGCTGCAGCAGAAGAATGAATTATCGAATGTCATCTCGGCCTTGGTGACACGCGATTGGCTCGACTTTGTCAATCGCTGCACCGTGGACTCGTGGAAGGAGGCCCTAGTTGCAGCTCTTAAGCATAGCGAACGCAAATTGGTGGACATATGCGAGAGGCTAGGCGATCGCTTGCTGAACGAGTCTAGCAACAGCAGCATCGATCTGACACGCAATGCCATGCTGTGCTATATATGTGCCGGCAGCATTGACAAGCTCGTCACGGCCTGGTATCAATTGAAGCAGCTGGAGCAACAGAATCAGAACTACAAATTGAATACCAACGAGCTGCAGGAGTTGGCTGAGGTGGTTATGCTGCTCACCAAGTCATTGGAACAGCAGGGCATAGCTGTCGACCTGGCCGGCCGATTTGCAGGCTTCATATCTGAATATAGTGGACTACTTGCCTCCCAGGGCGCTCTGACCGCTGCTCTACAGTATATAACCACATTGAGCAAAGCTAATGCCGACAGCCACGATTTGAATGAGCTGCGTGAGCGCATCAGTAAAGCCGTAATTGTGGATCATGTGCAACCTGCAGCAGCAGCAACAGCAGCTCCTATTGGCTTTGAGTCGCGTAGGTCCTTCTCAAACGCAACAAATCCTATGCCCTATAATCCATACAATCCGAATGCTACTGCGACAAATGGCAGCTGGCAACAGCCACCAGCGCCGCCGGCACCTTTCCAGCCAGCTCAACAGCCCACACAAATCTTCAATCCGCCACAAATGAAAGCTGAGCCGCTTACGCATCCGCCTCGACCGCTCAGCAATGCCAGCGCATCGAGCGGAGCTCCCTTGGCTGCAGGCGCACCAGCAACTGGCCTTCACTCGCGGTCTAAATATGTTTTAGATCCTTCGGTGGCGGCCCCAAACACTTATGGCATGCCCTACAATCCAGTGCCAGCACCAGCAGCTGTTCCGTTCACTGGTGTGCCTGTGTCACAGCCGGCAAGTGTGCCACTGGTAAATAACAGCGGAGTCTTTAATACAAATCCTTTATCAACGGCTCAGCAATATAATCCATCGCCATTCACTGGGGCCACTCAAAATAACTACCTACCAGGAATTGCGCCCATCGAAACAGGTGCACCGCCCCCACTTGTTCAGAATATACAACGTAATCCAACTCCTCCGCCCGGCTGGAATGATCCACCAGCCTTGAAATCCTCCCGAGTGGTAGGTATTCCACTTAATATATTTACACTAAGAAATCTTTTCATGATAGACTCTTTAATTTCTAGCCCAAGCCACGACCAGCAACGGATACTGCTGCGGCACCCATATTGCAACCACTATACGGCTCCGATCCTAATCAAAATCAAAACACCTATATGGATCCTAATCAATATCAGGTATTAATCGTCTTTTACTTCTTTTTGATCTTATACTATATGCAATCATCTATTTCCTTTTACTTGTTCTTAGCAGGGCGCTCCACCTTCCGGTACATCGTTCTATAATCCCGCTGCCAATAATAATCCGCAAGGTTTTCCGACACAGCAACAGCAAATTAATTTCCAAGCAGCGGCTGTGCCGAATCAACAGCAGCAACCACAACAACAGCAACAATTTTGGCCGGGACAGCAACAGCAATCGATCGGCTATGCCGAACAGCCAGCTCCGGTACAGGAACAGCGTCAGCCAGTGCCAGTTAAGGAGAAGCCTCCACTGCCAGAAGAATATATTTATTTGCAAACCGTTTTGGAGGAGCTGAAAAATCAATGCCTAAGCGCAACTAATGATCCGGTAATGAGAGTGAAATATTATTCCTTGGGGAATTTAATTAATAAACTTTTTGCTTGACAGCGCACCAAACGGAAATTTGTGGATGTGGTGAAACGCCTGGAAAATCTCTACGATTGCTTGCGATACGAACGGGTAAGCAAATTAAATAAATATTGTACGGATATCAATATAATACGAACTATCAAACTTGTGGCGTAGTCACTAAAGCTAATTAAAATGTCATTGCTAATTAATGGTTTTCTCTTGTTGAACAGCTCACGACGGCAACTGTACAACAGCTGAATCAGATTGTGCAGTTCATACAAATAGCCGACTATAATAATGCCCTTGCTGTGCACCAGCGCATCGCTTTTGGCACGGACTTTTCTCAGTGTGCGGGCTTCATGCAGGGCCTCAAAGTCTTGCTGCAATCGGCGTCAGAAATGCAACTGGTTCTACGCTAAGTTAAAACGAAAATTATTTTGATTATATAATTTAATTGTGTATCTAAATCCAATTTGCCCATTTATATGTTCGTTTTCTAATTTCATTTTGTGTGTACTTCTCGGCTTTTAGTTGATGCAATTATACTTATAAATATGGTACTAAAAACAACTTCAAAACAAATTTAAAAGCTTATACAAAAATATACTATACATATATATATATATATTAAAATAAAGAAGTAAATGCCTTTTCACAATAGCTTTGGCTGATTGCGTATGTTATCCAAGTCCAGCATGGGCTCCTGGCTCCTTGCCTGCGGCGATGATAATAAATGCTGGTGACGATCGTAGCTCAATTGCTCTTCGGGCAGCAGCCGATATTTCTTGAGATATTTGTAGGAAGCATTTGACATATTACTTGGACTCTGAGTGAAATTGTCAATAGGACGCAATGGAGTTCCATTTGACACCACCTCGTTGCCTGTCTTTGGTGAAACATGCAAATCGTCCATCAATTCATTGATTTGTCGTTGCGGCAAATATTTCAGAGCTAATTCATTCATGACCAAAGTTTGGTCCGTGTTCGATTTGACGGGCAGCGCAGGCGATTTCTTACTCTGCGGCGTATTGCTGCGATATCCCGTGGATTGAGCTATTGGGGGTGCAGTACGTGGCGATTGAAACTGTCGCAAAGCTCTAGCTGGCGGCTGCTCCTCTTCAACTATATAATCGTGTACGATTGGTGTAGTACGCTTAACCGTAGGAACATTGCCTAAGAGTCGTTATATATAATAGATATCGCCACAATGATCAACTGTGATCAAAACTTACTTTTAGCTGGCTCAAGAAGTGCACACTGTGAAGCAGTTTCTTTGAAGGTCTTTGCGTTTGGCAGTTGCTGCTGCAGCTGTTGATGATGCTGTTGCGCAAGGGATTCGCAGAGGCGTCTTAATTGATGCTGCTCCTTTCGCATAGTTTCCAATAGTGCCAGCACCTCTTTAATATCGCTTTTAACTATTACATTTCCAGACTCTAGTCCATAATCCTCGACAGCGTCTGTTTCTGTTTGGGTGCTGGCACAAATTGTTAGCACATCCGTAGTTGTTGCATTGGAATTGGACAAGCGAGGGGTGGGCACCTTGTCATCTGTGGTATAGTTTTCGCGTGGATAATGTGGGGTAGCAGACACCGCATATCCTCTATTTAGATTACCACCAACCGCTTCCGCATCGAAGGCGCGACTGCGCGGTAGAAAACTATATTCATTTCCTCCAACAACTCCACTAATTGCTACTGTAGAAGCAGCGGGTGGAGTGGCTGGTCCTAGTTCAGTTGTCAGCACTGGGGAAAAGTTGACACGAGGCAATACTTGCTTCTTCCATGAAGCGAATGTACTTGCGGCACGTTGTTGTTGTGCCTGAGCTTGCTGCTGTTGTTGTTGTTGTTGAAGTTGAGCTTGTTGCTGAGGAGGTTGTCCAAACAATATCGAGACTTCAGGCACAGTCGGCTTAACTATCTCATCGACATGCCCCAGAGGTATGGGTGCACATGGCCTGGGAGCCGCACGTGGTAACATATCTTCAGTTTCAAACATTTTCAACTCTTATTGAAATTCAATTCGGGCGCGACAGAAATTGCAGTGACCAAGCGAACAGGGCTGCTATAAACCAGGGCTGGATAAAATTGAAATTTAATGAAGTAAAATACAATTTACAGAGACCCTATCAACTGTGTCATTTAAAGAAAACTTCCAGAAGCAAACAACAGTTATATATGTTTTAAAACTTCAAAATTGAAGAATATTTCCACCACCAAATCAAATGTAGAACTATTTATGCTACGAATAAATTTTAATTTAATTTGAGCGCGACGATGAGAAATGTTATTCATCAGGGCTAACGTAATGTAAAATTCCACAGTTCGTCAGCCCTAGCAGCTGTGTCATAGAAGAGAAAAAATAACAAACATTTAGAAGTTGTATTATATCAGTAACTAAATATTGTTAGTATGCCATTATTTGAGAACATCGATGCCATGCCTGTAAGCACACCACCCGCACCAACTCCAGAATCAAATGATGCACACCAGAACCCGCCCGTACGTGAGATCACACAAACGGATCACCTTAATAAACGCTTGTTGAAGTCGTTGCTTGATTCAATGAAAACCACAACTGAACCGGAGCCGTCAACTGAAACAGAGTCTAGCAATAGTGATTTCGATGATTGAAGATTCTCTATATACATTTAATTAATAAGTCAAAATTTGGTCATGAATTAACTACAACTAATAAAAAGAGTTCTGTGTTCTTTTAAATACGGCGGCGTTTGCTGCTTTGTAAGGGCGGAGGTGTGGTCGAAGGGCTAATTGATTCATTTGACATGGAACCACGAGTTCGTTTTGCAGGCCTTTTTGGCAAATCCGAGTGTTTCGTAGGCATTTTCTTTTCGCTTTCCTTCGCTTGAACCACTGCAAGTTTAGTGACTATAAGATATAGAAATTAACAGAATTAAACATATGCAATGCATTTACATTTGACTTTTGGCTCACTTTTATTATTGCTATCTGCAGATGTAGCAGAAACCGGTGCAACAATGGAAGACGATGCATCTGTATTTTCTTCAACAGCGTTAGTTCCAACCGTCTTTTTATTCACAAACGGTGCATAATCCTGCTCAGGCAAACAAAACTCACGCTCTTCATTAGGAAATGGTAAGCCTTCAAGATCATCAAGTTCTTTTAGTTTGTACATTGTACTTAAATGCCTCCAAATTAAATCGCTAGGCATTTCACGGTTCAGCGACTTCGAAAGGCGTTCCGCAATGCAAGACATGTAGAAATGTTTGTTTATGCCCACGGGTCGTAGACCTTCCATTGCATGGAAGAGCTGTAATTCTTCTTCAGCGGACCATTCGTCCTTCGCCATCATCATTGCACTAGAGTCGTGCATCCAGGGATGGATACGAACAGGCACCCGCACGTAATATATCGATATTTTGTTAACACATAATCGATATAGTCCACCGTTACACGCAGCCAACTTCACGTTTAATTGGTTTGGGTGTGTATCTTTTTGTTCGAGTCAGGCGAGCTTGAACTGATTTTTCGGAAAATTTAACTAAACATTTAATATAAAGCTGGTAAATGTTGCATATATTACGTTATCAATGTGTAGTTGTGCTTGTGTGTTTTCTATTAACCAAAATTGTTAGTGTACAGTAAAGATGGACGTGTATATGTAGTCATATGTATGCATGTATGTGTGTAACTAATTTTTGCATATCACAAATAAAATCAATTGGAAGGAACGGAGAAAAAAAAAACACAAAATATACTATATTTTAACGTAAAGCCCTATAAATTCAATGAGCCAAGTAGACTGTGGTTTTTTTATGAAAATGATTAACTTATGAGCAATAAATGAATAATAAAAAAGGCAATATTATTTACGTACACACATACATTCATATATACTCATGTGTGAGCTTTAATATGAACGTGAACTTGGAATCACTTATTTAACGAACAAATCTTCTTTAAAATCTATCTAAGACAATCCTCTCTTGACCTCAAACTTCTTTTCAAGCTGTCCTAACGCTCTGTGTAAATTTACTCTATGTCGTGTCAACTGTCCGTGCCAATATATTAAAACTTAAAAACCTATTTTAAAACAATATTTTTTTTTGCATTTGCTCTATTTTTCTTACTACATTTACAGCGTGCCCCTCCATACAGATTCATCTAAAAACAGCACATAAGCCAAAAATTTAATAATCAAGACATTTTTGAACGCCTTTTAAGTCACTAAATAAGCACACAATCACCAACTACCCTTTCTGTATTGTAATTGCATATCGTATCTGAGAACATTTTCAACCATAGGCTTATCCGAGACAGCCGTAATGGACGTAATGTCATCTTCCCTACAACAGCAGCGCATTGTCGTTGACCAGCTTCGCCGGGAAGCAGCGATCGATAGGCAGTCCGTGTCGGTATCGTGCGACAAGATGAAGAAATATATATCGGAGCACGAGCAGGAAGATTATCTTTTGACTGGGTTCACCAGTCAGAAGGTAAATCCGTTCCGTGAGAAGTCCTCGTGCACTGCTCTTTAAGCAGGCTTTTACGGATGGATCGTTGGATGATATATGTATTTCGTTTTTATGTTCTTTATGAAAACACAAGCACACAAAATTAAAGCATATAAATAAAATTGAAACAATAACAGTTGATTCCACCAGCTAAACAACAACAAAAATTACAAATATATATTACAAAAAGCAATATAATAGAAAAACAAAAATAGATGGGCAAACAAAGAATATAACATCAATTCAAATTTGAAATTATTTTAGCAAATAACACTTGGCATTTATTCGGAAAATATCAGCAAAACATTCTTTACCTATATATATATATATATTAATATATACATATATAGAAACTTATATATATAGAAAAGCATCCAGTGTACACGAATATCCCAACTTGAAGGACAATTAAAGTGCGGACTATATAGCAACAACTACCTAAATAATGAAATCTATATCTACATAATATATATATAGATATATATATATATATATATATATATATATATATATATCAAACCAAATATATTTATTAAAACCAAGCAAAGCACACAAATAAAAATCACAAACAAACAATAAATCTCAACACTCATTTTTTCGCTCATTTATTTAAATGCAATATTAATCTGTTCACGTTGTTAAGCATACTCGAATTGTGAAGTATGGTATATTCAAGAATATTAATATTATAATGAATATTTAAAGTCCCATCTAAGCGGATTCAACAAACTATATGATTACTTTAAAAGCTTTAAAATCGGGCAGGCATGCCAGATCAGCTTTAGTGCGTTTAATTATCCAAAGTTTTTCTTAGCAAAAATATTACAAATTACAAATTCGTTGCAGTAACGCAACAAAAGCATATAAATGCAAATATATATGAATTAATATATATCTAATATGTAGTCTTTTCGTCTTTTTGATTATTAACGGGCAATTCATGCCAATATTTTATAAAGCAATAATGAACGATAATTTATTTAAAAAACTTTTTATCTATATGAAGCTTTCAAAACAGTGAAAATTGTTTCTTCAATATTCAATTCCATATCCATTTCATGTGAGATTCTTGAATTAAAGTGAGGCAAATACAGACATATATTTGCATACATTATTCTTTCTAAATAATATATCTTCTTGACTTTGCGAATTCGTCTGTTATGGAATAAAAGATCAAATGATTTGTCCGCGGTTGAACCTATATTTTTGTAAAGGATTAACGTACCGAAATGAAATTAGCATGATGGAAAAGTATATATATGTATATGTATTAAAGTTGAGTTATTTTTCTACACTCTAACATGGAAATGGGCATATTTGTAGGGTATTGGAATGTGACAAAACGGTTCTCCCTCAGAAGAGAAACTTTCAATTTTCCACATATTCACCAAATATTTGCATTTCACCACAGGAACATGAATTAAAGTTCCACCTAATAAAAATTCACCTCAGCAAATGCAGCCCCTATATATATATATATATATATATATATGACTATAGGAGCTGCATTGAAAGTTCAATATTCACCAAATATCATTTGATATCAAAGGATTCCTCATTGAATAACTAAATAATTGGAATTTGCTTTGTCGACAAAGATATAACGAATTAATAATTAATCGGTTCTTCCATTATTTAAGTAAATTATTCCAAAATAAGAATCACATATATTTCAGAAAGAGAAATCTTTTTAGATCGATTCATATAGATTTTGAACTCTGTTCTGCTGTCGTGAGCATTCAGCAGAAAATTGTTCAAAATTGAATATTATATTCCCCACTCGATGAGTGGCAGTTTTAAAGAAAAGCTTTTAATACCAAAACTGCAGTTGGATTAACAGTAATTTTTCTTTCAAAAAAAAAAAAATTAATGAGTAATGAAAGAACAATTTTCAATACATTGCAAGTTTCATATGAAAATCACATTTTCTTATTCTGCATTTTAATTTTTTCGTAAAATAGAGTTAAAGTTAGCTGGGAAACCAAACAAAAAATATCCAATGGAGCACGGATAATTTTTGTTTTGTTTCCGTTTGGCAATCTTTGAAGTTGAATAAAATTATTTACAACTGTTAAAAAATAAACAACTAAAAGTTACAAGAAATTCATAAATATATATTATAGCACTGAATACCCTAGAAAAATGAGATAACACTTTAAAAACTTTATTAACTTCAAACTTTGAAAACGACAACGATATCGTATTTTATTCGAAACACAACAAATATGCAATTGTATCTGAAATAAGTATGTAATGTACTCTACAAAATCAACAAATAATCGTTTGCTTGAATTCCAAAAATAAAAAGCTTAGATGAGTTATCTAGCGGAGGCAAAAAAAAAAAACCCTAAACGTCTTTGATTTCAATGGAAAAGCAATGAAAATCATTATTTTTTATCTATTGAGAACGATTTATTTTATATCAGATTCATACATATATATTACAAAACTTTATATAAATTAATTCAGCTGCATCAGTTTATATAAGTATATAAAGTTTACGCTTGAAATATTTCTTTTATATAAAAACACAGATTTGTAGTTTTTTTAATTTTAGTTTATTAATACAAAGAAGCTGTGTGAGTGTGAGGCATTTTATTGTATGTGTGTGTGTTTTGTTAATGAAATTTATAATTTCCAATGTGTGCCCACAAAAATACATGTAAGAGCATTTGTTGTTTTGCAGCTAAAATAATGAAGTTATAGATTTTAGCTCAACTTGAAATTTTTGTGTGGATTTAAATGTCGATTTAACTCTCATCATCGCTGCCAGCGGCCTGCCTTGGCTTTGGTCCACCTGCCCGCTTGGCCATTATAATCTGATCCACTTTCAATATGGTCGTAGCGGCACCCACAGCATACTTGAGACCCCAGAATTTGGCTTGATACAAATCAAAGATTTTCGCTTCGACAGCATCGAGGGTCGTTGGTTTTTCTGCTTCAATGTCGAAGCCAATGTTCTTGCCCTTCTCGGAATTATGCGCTAGGTAGAGTTGATTGACAATATCTGTGCCATTGGAGCCGGAGTTTTCGGCGAGAGCTTTGGGAAAGACTTCCAATGCGTTGGCAAACTTACGCACCGCATACTGATCGAGTCCGGGCAAAGTGTCTGCATATGCGGACAGCTGTGTAGCCAACTCTATTTCGATAGCACCAGCACCAGGTAGATACCGGCCATCACGTGTCAGGTATTTGAAATTGTTGACGCCATCGTCCATAGCACGCTCGATGTCATCCATGAAGTTATCTGTAGCTCCGCGAATAACAATCGTAGCAACGCGTGAATCCTGGCCTTCATTTCTGTAAAACACCAACAAAAATTAATTAAAATTTGTATGTCGATTTGGCATATTCAAGGATTACCTGAAAACCACAATTGTGGTATCGCCTAGCTCCTCAACGGACACTTTGTCGCAATAACCGAGCTCTTCCTGGCTAGGTGTTGTCATCCTTGGCAGCACTGTGGCATTCACAGTACGACTCAAGCGACGCAAATCGAATTTGGAATTCAAACGAACGGCCATCAAACCGTATTTGTTAAGGAAATGCAAAGCCATATCTCCAACTTTACCACCAGAGACAACAACCTTAACTCCCGTGTCGGCAATGGCTTTGATTTGGTTCTCCAGCAAACCCTCCTCACCGGATGAGAAATTCATGAGCTCATCAGCTGATTTGATCAGCACTGTGCCTTTCGTTTCTGTTTGAATGATATCAACTGGGCAGGAGAATATAACAATCTTTGCCTTCTCAGCATAGGTGACGTCGCCTTCAACAAAACGCTTAAAGACCATGCCGTGCACAACTTCCGATTTGGACAGTCCACTGCCCAATATCTTACAGATGCGTATGTTGTCCACATTAAATGTGCCCTCATCGGGCAAAATGGAGACGCAGGCCTTGCTAACCAAATCGTTGAGGAAATCCTCCTGGCCATATTGCTTGGACATTATGGCCGAGCGCAGCACCTCTTTAACTTTGTCAACATTGCGATAGTCTTCAACCTTGTGACAGACTAGAGTTGGCAGTATCTCCAAAGTCTTATTCAATGCCTTTTCATAGCCATCGGCGATTTCAGCTGTGGTAATGCCCAATCGGAGTAGTTCTTCTGCCGACTCAAGCAGTGCACCAGCCAGCACAACAACGAAGTTTGTGCCATCACCCACCTCTGCGTCTTGCATTTGACTGGCCATTACAATCAACTTTGCAGCCGGATGCTCAACATCCAGTTCTCGCATGATGGTGCCTGCATCGCTGGTCACGAATTGCTTCTCAATGTGATTGATGATCATTTTGTTCATGCCATTGGGGCCGTAGGCGGAGCGCATTGTCTGTGAGAACTCCTTGCAGGCGGTGATGTTGCGATATACTGCCTCTTCCAGGCCACTGTACATCTACAAAAAATAAATTCATCATGGAATTAAATCATTCTAAATGAACATCTGCGATGACTAATCACGCGCTTTGAAAAACGCACCGGCGGTTTTCTTTTATTGCCGATTCAATTAAATCAACTGTAATTTCTTAATTTTAATACGTCTTTCACTTACCCTGGCACCATCCTTTAGCATTTGCGCCACTCCGGGAGCTTTTGGTACAGATAAAGCCATTTTTATGCACAGATATTCAACAAAATGCGAAGAGCAGCTAAAGCAAGTCAATCAGTCGGTAGTGCGCTTAACCTCAAAGTGTAGTCAACGAAATTTCTCGATTGCACACTGGTTCTTGCCAAAAAATACTGAATTCGTGCACTCGATAATACTGAAAAGCTATTTTCGTTCAGTTAATCGTCGAAACTGTTCATATATGAAACAAATATATTTTCTTTTTTATGTGACATAAATGTTATAGACTTGTGTTGAATCAAGTAAAATTCTTTAATATTTGACTTCAATTTTAATAATTTACCAATTATAAAACTCGCAGATGATGAAGAATAAGTTTCTATCTGTCCTATATTTGGTATATATTTCATTACAGATATTTTTGTTTATTATTGCTTTTAAAATTAAAATAAATTATTTTTTTAAATGTTTAATAATTTATCGAAAGCTTTTAATTAAGGTTAATATATAATTTTCTCATATTTTTAAGATTTTTTGTTAAAATAATTTTTTTAATGTTTTTCCCTGTGGAATATACTAAAAAAAAGTACCAAAACACTAGTTCGTTTTTAATGTTCTATTAACGAACACTGGATGTAGTGTCTTCTGTTCGAAACGATTTGACGCGATGTCGGTGGTCAAGAAGCACGTGTTGGGATTCTCATCAAATGGGGGGAAACTATTTGCTGTAATTGATGAACAGGGCACCCTTCGAATATGGGACACCGAGTCAAATGCTCTAAAGCAGGAATACACACCGGACATTAAATTATCAGGCCATTGCACTGCCCTCACATGGATAACACTAGGTGCTCCGCGTCCAAAAAAGTCTCGCAAGTCGCTGCAACAAGACACCTCCACAGTTGGCGTTAAACAATATTTAGCACTTGGTACGTCTAACGGAACAGTTGTGATATATTCGGTAATAGAGGGAAATGTAAGTAGCTTACTCCTTTATAAACTTGTTAAGAGATAATTCAATGATTTAATTTCTCTTGTAGATCGACAGAATTTTAAGTGGCGATAAACATGATGGCGCAGTCACATCCATTGCCTATGACAATGATGGACACCTGTATACGGTGGGTTCAGACTGTCGCGCTTTGGTGTGGTCTTTAGCTGAAGAGCGCTGCATTAATCAGTGGCCGGTCGGCCCCGAGAAGCCGTTGAATGTAGTATTTTTGCCAAAAAGTCGAACCTTGGCCGTCGCATCACGTCAGTTGAAGATCTTTGATGTCGACAAGAAGCAGCTGGTGGAAACATGCACCGGACACTCGGGCGAAATCAATGCAATCAACAGTTTTCAATGCGACAATAATGAATATGTTATAACCACGGCTAAAATGGAGCGCGTTATTTCGTTCTGGAAAATTGATCGAAAAGGTAGAAATAAAGCTTCTGTATGCACGCTGTTAATGGAGGACGTGGCGCACAGTTTATCGTGCGAGGTGCGCGACGATGGACAAATGCGTGTAGCAAGTGTGACACGCAATGGCAACATACACATCTACGTGCTCAATGCGGAAACGTAAGCTGCTGTCTAACTATGTTTGTCATAAAATGTTTATGTTTTGTTTTATTTCTCTCAGTCTATCAGCTGAGAAATACATTAAGCCAAAGGTTTCACTGCAAATCGCTTCGGATGGCGCTAAGACTGTGGAGCCGATTCATGCTATCGCCGCTCATTTTGTTGATGACGCTCAACGCTCGCAAGAGATACTATTTGGTTATGGCAGTCAACGTCTGCTGCAGTTCGAGCGCTTCACTCCAAACTATGCTGAGAAACTAAATGTTATTGTACGCACCGAACCGAAGAAATTGTATGCCAAGAAAAAGCAAAATGAGCAGGGCACACCAGCTGCTCTGAAAACTCTAACGCCAATTATTTCCACTAAGGAGGTGGAGTACAATAGCGCCTTGCCATTGTCCAAGAAAAAGGTGCGCAACGAGGTGCCCATGGAGGCACGATTGCAGAGTTTGTCCATTCAGGCAACGCAGCTGCCGGGTGGCAAACTCCAGAGCCAGAGTAAGACGCAACTATTGATGCAGGCACTGCACAGTCAGGATCAAACGTAAGCTATTGAGCCTTAGTCTGATAATAAACACTAATTTTCCAACTTCGCAGCATGTTAGAATCCGTGTTGTCCTCAAACGATGAGAAGGTCGTACAATTAACACTCGATCGCTTACCTCTTGAATACATTGGCCCGCTGATCAATCAGCTGTCCATGTTGCTACAGGGAAAAGCGGACAAGTATGTAATACATATGTGTAAATTGAGTAACATGTGTTTAATATATATAAACATATTTTCTTTTAGAGTGATTTGTGCTCTACTCTGGTTGAAAACTTTGGCTACAACTCATATGAGCGTCATGATGTCTGAGGGCAAGGATGAGCTGCGCGATAAGCTGGGTATTTGCCTCGGTATTGCGGAGCAACGCCTACAGTGCATTACAGAAGCCCTGCAGTAAGTTTTACAATTAGGAATATTTAAATATTAAATATGTCCTATAGACACTGCTAGGGCATTGTGATTAGAGTGAGGAAAATACTATTTTTACTCTTAAATGTCTTGAGGTCTCCCAAGTCAAATCCAAAATTAGTTCTCATCTCAGTTTTTGTGAGAAATTTGTTTCTCATTTAATTTTTTTATATGTGAACATTTAACGGTCTTCCTTAACTTTCATATTATTTTTCGGCTTATCAGCGCTGCCATGACGACACTCGCAGATCTCTGCATAGAAACTTAGCTTGTGATGCAGAATGGTATCAATAAAGAATCTTTGAAAAGTATTCACTTTAATCGCACGTTCACCCAACGCATAAAATAGCGTGCGAAATCCCTCGAAACGGTATGTGATCATCACTGGATAATAGCTCTGCATGATACTCGACACAGTGATGATGAATCGAACCTTGGCCACGGCCAGAGGATTTGGACAGCGTTGCGTGGGTCGCGAAAAGTGAGCATCGACGAAGTAAATGGTGCCCTTTAGTGCCACGTGGTGACGTCGATTATTCGTAAGGACGACACATTTCGTATGTGTCGATAATTGCCATTTACCGATGTAGTCCCGGATTACAGCCAAAACATTATTATACTCGAATTCTTCAATGCTTAGCCATTGGTGAACGAAGTCAGTGGTCGAAGTCTCACTTGAATTCATTGAGGGGTTATTTGTCCCATAGTCCATAAAATTGAAATATGTAATTGGATACTTGTAGCAGAAGAGCCCACGGGGATCTGACTCAATTATTTTAACTGCTGCACAGATGGTTGCGTCGACCAGCTCGTAAAGAACTTGCATATCTGCATTGTCGCCCAATGGCATCTGACATTTGGCAACGGAGGCAACCAGCTCATCTATTTCGACAACCTTCTCCTCCGTCATTCTGTGAGCGGTTGTTATATTTTGAAACGACATCGCTTTCAATCTACTAAATAATTGAGACTTGCAACTATAATTGAAATAGATAATTTAGTGGTATTTTTAGCGAGAAAGTTTTAAATATTAATATAATATGTTCCTTTAAAATTGTTGATTATGATTGATATTTTATGAATTTTGTTATATTTTAGAGTTTCTGGACGTGTCAACTTGATTATAAATCAAATGAAACGTAATGCGGCCAACAATTTGAATGCGGAAAATGTCTTAATCATAAATGAGGAATTAGGTAATATGATTTAAATTTATATTTGTTGTATCATATTACTTATTATAAATATAAATCATTTTTTAGAAGAGGTCCCGCAATCGAGTGAAAACAATTGGAGTGATTTGGAGGAGCAGGACACCAATACAAACATCGCATTAGATGATAATGATGATAAAATGGAGGCCGATGACGATTTGGCGCCCGACGAGGAAGACCTTGCAGAGACACAGAATTCATCAAATGAAGAAGATGAAGAGGGTATAGACACTGATGCCTCTGCTGGGTAGATAATAAATAATTCCCTTTTTTCCTGCCCAGAAATAAATAAACTCAACAATAACTTGTTTCAAATACATTTTATGCTTTAAATTTCATGCACTTTTCATTTTTTAACTGTTTTACATGTAATTTAGCTACATTCAACAACAACATATATACCTGTGTAATATAGTGTAACTACCGATAGAATTTTTTTGCCAATTCGCAAACAAATGCTTTATGTATATAATTCCAATATGCATGCAAATATAGTATAGTTTGAATTTTGTGCCAAATAACAGAATTTTGTAGCGCGAGTATATAAATAAGTAAAAGACGTAATTGTCAAATTTAGAGATTCCCGATTTATTTCCAGTTGGCTTTGATGAAATTGATTAAGCCATTTGTGGAGCTATCGTGACTGGAGACCTCTTCGCAGTTATCCAACTCAGGTTCAATAGCCTTGGCCAGTTGTTTGCCCAACTCGACGCCCCACTGATCGAACGAGTTGATATCCCAAATAATGCCCTGCACAAAGATCTTGTGCTCATAGAGGGCTGAAAATGAATAAGATACACAGTTATTCTAACGAACATAAGACTTTCAATAGAGTCATCTTACCAATCAAAGCTCCTAAGGTGAAAGGCGATACTTTCTTGACCACAATCGAGTTTGTGGGACGGTTGCCAACGAACACCTTGTGTGGCAACAAGTTTTCCAGCTCGTTGCCGCACAAGCCCGCCTTAGATAGCTCGCCCTTGGCCTCATCAGCGGTCTTACCCATCATTAGGGCCTCCGTTTGAGCTAGGAAATTCGAGAGCAATATCTTATGATGTTTACCGCCGGCAATAGGATTGTGCGTCTGCGCTGGTGCGATAAAATCGCAGGGAATCAGGCGTGTGCCCTGATGTATGAGCTGATAGAAGGCATGTTGGCCATTTGTGCCTGGTTCGCCCCAAACAATTGGACCCGTATTATAGCTAACTTTCTTGCCCGATTTGCTAACAAATTTGCCATTGCTCTCCATATCACCCTGCTGGAAATATGCAGCAAATCGATGCATATACTGATCGTATGGCAATAGAGCGTGCGTGTCGGCATTGTAAAAGTTTGAGTACCAAACGCCAAGCAAAGCCAGAATAACGGGTGCCTAAGTAATGTGAAAATGCAAATTTAATTGTAATTATTTTTCAAGTTGTCTTTTTACTTACGTTTTTCGCCAACGGTGCGGTGCGGAAATGATTGTCCATATAGTGTGCGCCCTCGAGCAGCTGTTCAAAGTTCTCAAAGCCAATGGACAAGCAAATGGATAAGCCAATAGCAGACCAGAGGGAGTAGCGTCCGCCCACCCAATCCCAGAAACCAAACATGTTGGCGCTGTCGATACCGAACGCAGTTACCTTTTCCTTGTTCGTGGACAGCGCGACAAAGTGTTTGGCCACCGCATCCTCCTAAAAAATAATTGCATTAATAAAGAACAAATCTATCTCACGCTTTAAAATATAAACTCACATCCTTGGCATGCTCCAGCAGCCAGGTCTTGGCCGAAGTGGCATTTGTGATCGTCTCTTGGGTAGTGAAAGTTTTCGAAGCAATGATGAACAGCGTTGTCTCATAGCTGACCTTTTTGAGTACCTCAGCCATGTGAGTGCCATCGATGTTCGACACAAAATGCGAATGCAAACCCTTGCCGTACGGTTTCAGAGCTTCAGTGACCATGAGGGGACCCAGATCGGAGCCACCGATGCCAATGTTCACCACATCGGTGATTTGTTTGCCGGTGCAGCCACGCCAAACTCCAGAGATAACCTTGTTGGTGAACTCCTTCATATGCGCCAGCTCGGCGCGTACATCAGGCATTACATCCTTTCCGTCAAGGAGCACAGGATCCAAGCTGCGATTACGCAACGCCGTATGCAAGACAGCACGGTTTTCGGTAATATTGATGTGCTGACCGCCGAACATGGCATCACGTGCCACCTCAACGCGACGCGCCTTCGCCAATTCCAAAAGCAATGGCCAGACTTCTTCATTCACGCGATTCTTTGAATAATCCAACAGAATTTCACCATCGCTGGGCGTTGACAGTCGTAAACTAAATTGAAAAACAAAAATAAATAAAAATCAAAAAAAGAAAATTTTATTATTAATTGATAAAAAGTAATTGTTTTGACCTTAACCAAAAAAGCGAAAGTTGAATATGATATACTCTAGTAGACACTCTAGTATACATTGATATATACATATATATATATATATATATATATATATATGTACATATATATATATATATATATATATATATATGTACATATATATATTGGATTATTCAAATTTCTTTAAATGCTATCAATGTAATTTAAGATAAAATATTGAAATATAATAAAAAAGTTCTCGAAAACTGTTTGAAAAACTAAAAAACAATGAAAATAAACAAACTATACGCTATATGTGATGTTTTACATCTTGTTATATCAATCAACCACACATAAGTTAAGACACATATTCATACATACACATACACTACATAAAATATCCCGTATATGTATGTGTAGCATATTTTATGACATTAAGGTAATACTCCTGTAAGGGTATAAGTCATTGCTTTGACCTTATGCAAGGACAAAGATAATCAGATAACTTGACGTAAATAAATATTTAATATTCGATTATCAAAAATGTTACATTATTTCTTATCAATTCTTAATTTCGTATAATTAGCCAACACTTTTTTCAACCCGAAGCTCTTCGATTTGACCGCCCAATTTATACATTCAAATACATAAGTATATAAGTTGTATATACATACATACATACATACATACATATTTATACGCACACATCCATAAGAAATGTGAAATCAAATTGTATCGGCATTCATTCATAGGCTTCGGTATCTGTGTATGTGTGATATAGATAACCGTAAAAACTCACCTGTATTTGGAGAATCGTTTGGGATCGTTGATGAAAAGATCCTTAATGACGAGATCCTTGTTATGGATGTCATAGAACTCCTGGAGTTTCTTGAAAATGGGTTCTTGATTAAGCGGAGGCAGGGTACCAGCCATTTTCCTTTCGAAGGTTTTGTTAACACAAGTTGACACAAAAAAAGACAAAATTCAACTGCACTAGCAAAAGAGATGACACTTTACTTAAATGTGTTTAAAACTGAGTCGATTTCACTACTGCACAATTTCTTTGATAATCGGTATTGGGCAGCACGGCCCACAGCGTAGCTCCACAAAAGCGCCGTCGTTATACTAATTGCCGATATGGTACCGCAATGGTAGTCCTTTTCACCCACCCGCCAGCTGGAAATGTAAGCAACTTCAATGTCAAATGAAAAACAAGTTGCGGTGTTGCCACGTTTCGAATATATGTCGGTACCAAAGTAAAAGAGCCAATAGTATTTGTGAAACAGTTAAAATTTAAATTTTGTTATTTTAACATGTTACAAAACAATGAAAAACAAACACTGTCTTTTTATATAAAATAGAAAATAGAAAATATTTGATATTTGTGCTCTGAAAAAAAGTGGCAGCTCTGTTACTGAACAGCTAGCAATAGAGGAATCTAAAATATGGCTATAGAAGGGGAAAATGTGAAAAATTTATTAGCCATGCGGAAATAAAAATAATTATTAATTTGAATTAAAATTATTGGCTTTATGATAGCTAAAAATTATTTTTCTTTTTAATGAATCTTATTCAAACAGTATCATGCACGTCGTAACGTGTGTGACTCCCACGACACTTGTTGACCATTCACGTCGTAACGTGCTTAGGTAGGCACTGAACCAGCATATGAACAACCCAACACTACAAAAAGATGGCGACGCGCTCGCTACTTGTTAATTAACAGTGTCAGTTGTTATTTTTTTTATATTTCTCCTAAACTTTAATCAGATGTAATAAATAAAATGTAAACAACGAATACGCGAGAGTTGCATGCAGAACAAAACCATAATGCACTGCGTCTGGAAAAACGAGAGTGAAGTGAAACTAATACAAAACACTACAAAGGTAAATTGAGCAACAAGTAGCCAAAAATGTTTAAATTAATGTGTGTCTAGAAAATGATAAATAATGGCATTCGAAATGTAAATGCATGCTGCAAGTGGCAAATACACACAACATGTGTAGAACTTGCAACGAAAATTCAATGCACACGTAACCTTGTGAATACGCGTAATTCGGTGGCACTTGCAAACGCTTTGGCTTGGCTTGCATTCGAGTTTTTTTTTTTTTAATTTCAAAAAATAAAACTATCGTTTATTTGCAGTGCACAGTTTAACGATTGAAAAGGACGTCGGGTACGTCAACATAAATAAAGAACACACAACATGGACACAGAGACTGGCAGCACCACCAGCAGCAGCAGCAGTAATTCAAGTAGCAGCAGCAGCAGCAGCAGCAATGGAAATATTGTCTATGCCAGCACAGATGTGTCCACAAACCATCTCAATGAGCAGCCGCAAACGAAGCGACAGAAAATAGAAAAACAAATACATTTGGTGGCTGGCAAGTCGCCACCAGATATATTGGCGACAGCAGCGGCGGATGTTATGGATGCCAATGGCAACAATCGGAGTCATCTTTTATCCTCATCGCTATCTTCATCCTGTTCCACACACTCACTGTCCAGCAGCACAAACAACTCGCCGACAACGACGCCAAGTAATTCGCGCGCCGCCTCCTACGCGCAGCTACTGGGCGGCGTGCAACACTTAGTCAATAATATCTTGCCACAAAAGGGTAGCGACGGCGTTGCCAAGGATGAGGTGGATCGAGCAGCGCAGATAACCGAATTGCTAATGGCCACAAAGGAGCTGGCACAGACAACGACGACCAGTAGCAGCAATAGCAGCAGTAGTAACAACCTATGCTCCTCCTCCTCCTCCGCCTCGACCATTGATGATATGCTCGAATTTGAGCAGTCGCTGACACGCCAATGTCTGTGCGGCGTCTCAGAGCGTACGTTAAGAAAACCCTTCCAATCACACTACTCACACGACTCGAATGGCCAGAAGCGCATCGCCTATTTGCGCGAATGGCCAACCAACAAGCTGTTGCAGTTCCTCTCCAATTTACAGCTGCTCTTCGACATTTACTTAAAGCAGAATGCGAAGGGCTTCATTTGTACACGAATAATGGACGTGTGCGATGCTTTAATACGCAATGATCACAAGCTGATCGATGAGATTATTGTACTGGCTGGCTATAACAATTCCTATGTGCAATTTTTGGCAGCGCGCGTCTTGGCCGCCTTTTTGGTTATTGCCAAACAGGAGCTGAACGATGAGTGGCTGCAAAAGATTGTCGATCAGTTGTTCAACTATGATCTGCTCGATGAGACAGCTGTGCAGAAGATACACTTTAGCTTAGATATAATCAAACGAATTGTGGAGTGGAAGGATGTGGAGCTGCATCCGCTAGATGATGAATACACGGCGAGCAGCACGACAGCAAGCACGGCGCCAGATACTTCAATTAGTTATATGCATTTCCCTGTGCAGGATCAGCCGCTTGCGAATAACTATTTTGCGTTACAATTTCGTGATGCAGTCGAGGCTGATGTCGACCATTACGACAATAGCCAGAGTACAACAACAACCACAACAACAAATAGCAGTAATTCACCCGCTAATTATATACCAGCAAATGGTTGCCATGTCGTCGCCCTCACCGATTCGGAGAGTTTCGATACAACGCATCTGAAGTGTGTGACCATACAGAAATTGGAGCACAAATGGCCAACGTTGGTGAAACATATGTCGGAACTGATGGCGCCCGTGCATCAGGATAGTGCCGAGCATTGTGTGCTCAACTTTCTGCAGCTGTGGGAGAACATCATTTCCGTTAAAGCGAATCTCTCGATAGACGAGACGCGTCCATTCTATGCGCAGCTGGATAAGTTTGAGCTGCTGCTCAATCATAATCTGTCGTGTACGGTTTACAAGCAGATGCTTTGTCTGTTCAATGAGGCGCTCTGCTATGGCTCCACGCTGGCGCTGCAGGACATGCTGCCGGAGGAGACATGCAGGCTGGCCCATCAGATTGTCTGCCATGTGCGTAGTTTACGTATACTCGAATCCTTGCCTCGTCGCCAGCCGGAGAACATAGTCGGATTAATTGGTTACAATGGTGCGCCTGTTAATTATGTCCCTGGCACGCTGCTCGTGCACAGCTCTCTGCCCGTTCAGGAAGAGACACAGGCAATCTCAGCTGCAGCAGCATCAGCAGCCGGTGGCGTAGGCCTCATCGAAATGGATAAGACTTTGCTGCAAAAGATGGTGCTACTGGTGCTAAAATCGATAGCGGTGACTGTAAAGGAAATACGCAGCGATTCATCTGACTCATCGATCGATTCAACCGATTACGATGCCTTCCAGGATATACAGCTGATCGAGCGATCGATAAGAGATGTGCTAAGTAAACTGGAATCATTCATAAAGCAAACATTGGAGTTTCATCCGGAATGCCATTTTAGTAAGATACTAATACATCTCTTTGATGATCAGGATGATCACCTGATAGAGGCAATGGTCTGCACCTTGGACGTCACGTCGGGCATCTCATTTCGGAATAATGCTTTTCCAGAATTGGTCGCCATGCTGAATCCTGTATATACATTCCTTGAGTTTCTCAAAATGGCATCGAATAGCTCCGATCTGTTGCTCGACTTACTTGTCAGCAATGAGACCTGCTTTCTATTGTACTTGCTGCGATTGCTCAAATATATACGGATGAATTGGACGATGTTTGTGCATAGCTGTCATAGCTTTGGCATGGGCAATGCCATGCTGGACGAGGCAATGGGCGTGCTCATCCGTCTGCGTCTGCAAATATCCCGACTCGTCTCTCGACAACTGTATCCGTATGATATATCGCCCGTTCTTCGATTGCTCGAGAGCTGCGAAAGCCTGTACGAAGGCAATGAGCTTAGTTAAAGATTAATCTTTAATCACACTTCCACAATTGCAATTAAAATACGTAATTTATTATTTTGTATTTAAATGAATAGCTGAAGAAGAAAACAGAAAACAAGAAACTAGCACAAAAATCATGAAAGTTTTCGTAGATTTGTCACATAATTCTTAATCTAAGCTTAACTTTATGCTCCTCTTTTACTCGTACTCGTACTCCTAAACAATGCATAGACTTTCTATATGTTTCCCATCTCAATCTGTAAGCTAAGTTAATAAAAGATAGAATACTGATATATATTTATATATACATATATATAAATTTGTACATCAACTGGTTTCGAATACTTCGTTATTTGATGTCCGAAAAAAACAAAAAAAATTAACGAGAAGAAGAGAAAAAGAAAACACAAAAATGTTAGCCTAAGATTGTTTTAAATCTTGCCCTTAAGTAGATTATTAGCATATATAATATATATATATATATAGTTCTATATGTTCTGGTAATACGGCTCATCTGTGCAATTGATTAAACGTGTGTATATTTTTATATCTTAATAATTGCATGGGCGTAGTTATAGTGTAATTTCTATGTTTCAAAATGCCTTAATAATATTACACTGATTAATTAAAAGCAACAACAAACAAAAACTGATACAAAATAATCTATATTTTATTTGTTTTTTTTTTTTTAAATAGATTTCATGAAATCAGACTCTGGAATATTCCATATATATGCATAAAATATTTTTAAATTTATTGCTGACTGAATCTGGAACTTTAATATTATCTATATACATATATGTCAAATCCAAAACTTATTATATTTTATATTTAGAATGCAATCTTTAGGTGAGAAATTCGAATATAAAAACTATTTAAGAACTTTCGTTGAGACTCGTTGGGCACATATATATATATAAATATATTCATAAAATGTATATTTTATGTAGATAAAAATGTTTCAAAATCAGTTTGGGACTCTGATTGTGGTATGATTAGAAAATTAGATAAAATTGAGCTATAGAGCTGTAGTGGGCGGTACATAAACTCCTATTAAAAATATAGAATTTCGAAAAACTTAGGAAGTTGTTTATATATACTATTTAAAATTTGTTTGATAAAATTGGCATATATTTATACATATATATATATATATATTTTTTATTTTACAGCTGTAGAGCTGTCTATATCATGTGGGTGGGTTTTAGGTAACTCTGAAGAATTTCATAAATTCGTTGAATACGTTTTTCGATTCGTTTTTTAAACTCTAAAAATCGAATATAGTCTGAAAATTGCCCAATAAATTAAAAATTAAAAAAGTTCAATTGAAATCAAACTAAAAATCATTTTATACCTTTCTATATACCATATTTCAAATTCTTCGAACTACCCTCGTATATAAATTGATATGGTATAGTAATATTATTTTAATGGCGATTTATCATGCGCACACGCCTCTTCGTGTCGGGCGTCTGGACACTTGGAGCTGCTGTCGCGGGCAGCACCATCTCGGCTATGGAGCCACGTCTGACCAGTTCGGGATGCACTAGCGGCGAGACCTGCACCATTTGATAGTTAATGCTGATGGGTACGGAGAGGCGACGACTCATACGCGGCTCTAGAGTGCGGAGGGGGAAAAGAGAAATTTAACTGGGGGTACATAATGGAAACGTTCCATTACCCAAATGGATGTCGCCGGGAAGATGCTTGGCTATGGCTGGATGAATGGGTTTGCTTGGATAGGTTCTCTTCACCAGATCCCTGGATGTGTGCTCTTTTGCTTTATAACGATCCAGAGATATGGAACGTCCCTCTATAAATATGTTGTGTCTCGTTTGCAATGGAAGAACATCTTGTAAGAAAAAAGTTCATATTTCATATATATATATATATATATATATATATATATATATATATATATGCACATATGTATTATATAACAGATTAATGAAAAGAGAATTGGAAAAGGGATAAATAAAACACAGTGTTGTGGCTAGATAATACTTTGTAAAATCATCACAGGAGTGCAGAAAAGAGTTTTATTTCCCACAGTATATAGGATATAAGCACACATAAATAGGCACATAAACATACAAAGTCATTAACACTTAAAATTATATGTATATTTATAGAAATCGAAGTACACATACATATAGAAATTGCAGTAGAGTTCAAGTGTATAGGTATATAGGAATTGAGACAGGATATGTTTTACATCGATAGCTCACAACATTTATTACAGTAAAAACTATTTTGTATTTTGATTTGTTCCCTAGTTATATAATGATATATATATACATATATATATATATACATATATATATATTTTTTGTGTAGATCCTCTTTAAAATTTTGGCAAACTTTTTGTTGAAATACCTTTTGAAGCGCGGCGATCTTGGTGATTATGCCTTTGTTCCTTCTGCGCATAGGATTGAAGGGAACAACGACGAAGTCGTTTATCTCCTTTGTTCTGCTGTTGACAAAACATTTATTAATATAGAACACATTTAGATTGCAGTTGGGTCATTACCGTTTTATAATGCTGATTAATATCGGACGCCGCTTTTAGCAATAGATATATAAATACCAAGGCGAACAGATATATAATGGGCTCAGCTGTGTTTGGTTTCTTATCCTTCTTTCGCTGCAAATCAGATTTTGATTGTTTGCCAGTTGATTTAATAGACTTCATTTGCTGTTTGCGTATTTTAACATTTGTTAATTGCTGTCCTTTGGATTCCTTGACTTCCTCTATGGTAAATTCTTCCTTGTTGAATACCTCAATTTCTCGGCATACTTGCGGCGCCTCTTTTTCAATTGCGGGTAAATGCCTGAATTGGTCGTTGGCATTTTCTTGATTTAACTTTAGGGCAGCTACGCCTGGCTTTAGATAATAATTGTAGTTGTTTTGTACTCCCGCAATCAACAGATAAACAGTGCAGAGCACTACAATAATGCCGATGGGAACCACATGATGATTGTTGTTTAAATCAGTTGGTTTCACATTGCGATAATTAATACTGTCCTCTCTTGAATTATCTTTCGTTAGCATTGCTCTTCAATTTATGCTATAAATAATAAATCTATGTATATTTCTGTATCTACAAGTCAAACTGGCTTTCGCTTGGATAAATCGATATTCGAACTTTTTGCATAGCACAATTTAACGCTTCTCTTGCTGTTTTAATAGAACGTTTTCTATTGGCCGATATTTTATGAAATTTTGTAATTGATAATTGATATTATTTGCAGTTATTTTATGCTTCAGAAGCTAAGCACATAACAAACACTGCGTACTAGGACTACGAATGAGAGCATGACGAAACGAATACGAACTAAAAATACGAGTGCGATATACGAATGGAATTTACGATGTTTCCCTACTTCGCCTGCAGACTCTTGTCGAAGCTAGACGTTAGGCAAGTGAGTTGATTGAGTATTTCTGTAAAGGAAATAAAATATTTATAAATATATTATTAAATATTATATACATTAATTTTACCACTAATTTCCAGACTGCCCGACTGACTTTCGTTGTTTGTCTGCAGCTTAACGCTTCCAAAGACATTCTGACGCTTAAACATCGTAGTGCGAAGACTCTCCTCTGTAATAGAAAATAAGATATAAATGATACTCGATCTATAAGCCAAGCTGTCTATATACATATAAATCATTTTTAATCGCTTACTTCTGCGTACACAGTTCTGAGCTCTAAGCTTGATAAACTCAGATTGCATTTGCTCCACATTCACCTCTTCCAGCCTAGAGCTATTCACTTTACTGCGTTGCTTTTGAGTATTGTAAAGTATGCTGCGTGATGGAGAAGCTACTAAACCTTGCAGGCTGTCTGATGCTCCTTCTTCTTCCAGCTCCGCAGGCTGGTCCATTTTCTCCTTAAAACCAGTTGGTTTATTCTGTTCTTCCACAATATTTGCGAGAAGCTTACGCAAAATGTTGCGTAATATTTTAAACCTCTTTATTATGCGATCGGGCTCCACTTGAGATGCGCACATTAAAATTGCCTTGCATTCGCGCAGAATTCTCACAACATTTTGCAGCTGTTCATGTCCGGGCTGCAAAACAATCTTTCGATTGACATCGAGTTGAAAATGTTCCAGTATGGAGAAACCCATTTGCAACAGGTCCTCGAGTTGCACCTTATCAAATTTTTTCTCAATTAAATTTAGTGTATTCGTTAGTATTTGCAGATAGCATGAGATAAATGTACGGCTATTTATAATCTCATGCAGAGTTTCCTTAAACTTTGACATTTCCTCTTTGAAGTGCTGCTCCAACAGTTCGGAATGTAAGCCAGACGCATCTGACTGCAGCGAGGGTATTAAGCTGGTATCCAAGCTTTCAAACGAAGCCAAACAACTGCGTACAATAGTTTTAGCTGAAAAGAATTAAGGATAAGTTCTCGATTTTATGTACTTAAGTGCAACTTAGACTGTAATATATTAGCTAAATTTAAATAACATGTAAATACTTTTTAGGTTTGGCGCAAATGCTATGGCATATATGCCAATCTGAGTTGCCCGATCCAAATTGACATCGAAATCGGCTATGAATTCATCGGCACTTGCTTCTGTGCTTGAACTTCTCAATAAATTGCGTATTTTATCTACGGAAATTCTTTGAAAATCCAAAAAACAAGTGTAGACCAGACGTAAGAGAGCCTCGTTGAGATAATCCTCGAGTTGGTAAAGAGCCTGCTCCAAGGTTAAGGCTCTCAGCTTTTGATTGGAATAATTGTCGGTCAGAAGACAATCTTCTTGAAAGGCGCTGCAATCGCGCATGACCTGAAAGAGTAACATACTATACTTTCATATGCCACACAAAAAATATATTTTATATATAATAAATACCTTTTGGCATAGCGCACTTAGTGCTCTTTTATCCTGCTGTAGAGCCACATTAGCAAAGGACAATGTTTGACCAAGCAGCAAATCCACTTGACACTTAATTTGTTTACTTAATACACTCACATCTATAATACTTTTATTTACATGCTCGCTTGTGAAATCTACTAGCAAATCAAGCAGCGAATCCAGAAGCTTAAGGAAGGAAACACCTTCTGTGGTGTTATCTTGCGCAGCTTGATTTACAGGGGACAACAGGCAAATGCATAGTCGATGAAGGCAAACTTTGATGCGATCAGTGAAGTGTAAATGACTAGCCTAAAATTAAGAGATATATGCAAATTTGTTGAAAGTTGATCCTACTTGGACTTACTTGAATCCTTAGGCCACTCGCTTGCTCCGTTTGAATTGTGCACTCCAATTGTCTCACACATATTAGTATTTGCGTTAAACATAGCGAAATCATTTCCAAGGAATTATGTTCAAGCCCATTACTTATATCCATTTGCAACTCATTTACAAACGTTAAAAATTTTGCACAGAAGTCCTGAAAAAAAAAAAAAAAAAATACGATGCAAACAATTGCAACCGGTAAATGCAAATTCTTACATTTAACCACTTTATATCGCTCTTATTAGTAGTTCGACTACAATCCAGCATACGCAAGCATGCATCCAACTGCTCTTTTAATGGTTGCATAATTTAAGAAATTCAAACAAAAATTTCACTTGTTGCACATGGAAATAAAGGAACACCCAACAAAGGTTTGTTTTGTTTTCTTTTTTTTTTTTTTTTTGAAAAAAAGTGGCTTGCGATTTAAATATCTGGCAACGCTGTTTGCAGTCTCGCATTTTGACATTATTGTTGCCAGACTTTCGAAATGAGTGTGACGACAGACGCAGACGTACACTATTTTCGATAGCAAAAATTGTAGTATTCTTAAACCAATAAAAAATCATTTTATCTCTATGCGAAAAATAGTAAACATCGGCTAATAACTTAAAGAAGCAAGCACACGACACACAATCTGCATAATATATTATTAACACGCACATTACAGACATTTAGTGCAACGCATCCACAACGACAAGTGCAAGAAAATGAGCACGTCAAATGCAAGCCGTAAGGAAACGGAACGCACGAAATTGATGCAGGAAAAATGTCAAACCCTATTAACTCAAATGCTGCGCGATGATGACAATAAATATTGTGTAGATTGTGATGCCAAGGGTAAGTTTGTACTGCAACAAGATATCCACGCACTTGTACATAGTGAACATACATTTATACATACGAAAAGAATGAGATGTACATATGTAAACATATGCACAAATGCATGCATTCATATAATCAGATTTATCATCTTCAGTTATTAATCAGGATACATTTTGAAGGATTTCAACTCGCACATAGTTTACATTACGTACATCATTTTAATTTCATTAATGGTGCCACACGCAAGCCGAGTGTTTTCAGTGTACTCCTCCCCTTTTTAATAGGGGTCAGGGACGGGCTAGCAGTACAGTGAAATCCCCACAAATATTCAGCAAATCTTTAATTCTTTTATCAGTTACTGCGAATAGCTCTAATGAAGTTTCCACTCGATGGATAAGCAACTATAGCTGAGAGTATATTTAATGCATAAACCACATGCACTCTTTTTAGAAAGACTAAATATATTTAACGTACGTTGATCCACTCATTCCATCTTCCACTGTTGTTTTTTAGTTTATTTATTTTTTTGTAATAAAAAGTAATTCATTGCAGGTCCTCGCTGGGCATCGTGGAATCTGGGCGTGTTTCTATGCATTCGATGCGCTGGAATCCATCGCAATCTGGGCGTCCACATATCGCGTGTGAAGAGCGTCAATTTGGATGCTTGGACGCCGGAGCAGGTCATTTCGTTGCAATTGATGGGCAATTCGCGTGCGCGAGCTGTTTACGAGGCTCAGATGCCGGATGGCTTTCGGCGCCCTCAAACAGATACAGCTCTGGAGAATTTCATACGGGCGAAATATGAGCATAAGAAGTATTTGGCCAGAGAATGGGTGCCGCCCTCGCCGCCCAAAGTCGATTGGGCCAAGGAGATTGACGAAGAGCTGGAAAGGCAAAAGCGTAAAAAGAAAGCGGGACAAACTGGATTGGGCATTAGCAATATAACTAGCAACAGTGACAAACGCATTACGGCAACAACAGCAGCGAAAAGTACGCCACTGCCAGCGCCACTTCCCAAACCAAAGCCCAATCAAGTGGGTGGCTGCAGTCCAAAGACTTCGCATCGTGTGCAAAACGCGAATAGCATAAACAGTGGTGCTGCTGAAAGTGATCTATTGGGGCTCTCATCGCCGACAAAGCCATTGGCAGCCAGCGCTGTACAGGATCTGCAGAATGAAAGTTTCACTAGCTTCCTGAGTGCCAGCAGCAGTAATGTGACGCCAGAGAAAACGAATGTCAATGGCAATGGAATTTGTGGCGATGCATCGCTAACCATGCCAAACAGTCAACCAAATTCGTTGGCTCAACAAGAGCAGGACTTCTTCAGCCAGGGCACCCTTGCTGCCAGCGACAAGGATCAGTCGGGCAAGATGTCCAAGGATAGCATATTGGCATTATATGGCAATGCACCAACTACACATAATCCACAATTGAGCTTCGGTAATTTTACCGGCATGGCACCCGGCGGCTACATGCATCATCACCATCAGCAGCAGCAGGTGCCACAACAAACGCATCATCAGTTTATGACACCTCCTAACTCAGTGAGCATGTATAATGCACCCGTTATGGCCGCACCAAACGCATTCAGCAATGCACCCACCGGTGGGGCAATGAATCTGGTTGGCAATGTCGCCTTTGGTGGTGGACAATTTCCAAACGCGACCACGGGTAGCTCGTATATGGTGGGTAATAATCAGCAATCAGCAAACAATTTGATGCAAACCAATCAGAGTTTGCTCAGTGGCATGCAATTGTTTGGCAATACGGGCTCAACGGTACAGGCGACACCACAATCACAAGTACAGCTACAGCAGCAGCCACAACTTGGCATTGGCATGAATCTGATGCAACCGCTTCCAGGTGGTTTGTCTTCGACAGGTTATCCAGCAGCAACTGGCACTACGGCCACGTCTGTGACGTCCAATTTAAATCAGCAGTTTGGGAATTTAAATATCGGTAATGTTTGGCAATAAATGAGGGGAAGAGAGACTCTTCTGCTGCATTCCTTTATTGAAGAAACGTTTACATATGCTGAGAAGAAGTTATAAATTGTTAATATATAACTTTTTGTACCTACTTGCCTACGTTATCGTCGACTCTTCAGTTGTATTAATAGATGAATTTTGTATTTTTTTTCTGTTCTGCCACCCTCCTGTTTATTTGTTTATAAGATGTCGTGAGCAACTAGAGAACTGCATATACATACGTATATATATGTATTTAACATACATGTATATATATATTTAACGTATTCGCAATTGTAATAGTGTCCCATTTGTACATCCATACATTAAATATCGTACATATATATGTAATTAAAGATAACTTAAGACGAATATAGCAATTGACATATAAGTTATGTACTTATATATATATATATATATATATATATATATATATATATATATATATATATATATATATATATAATACTATATTCATCCAGCCATACGTATGTACGTTCCATCATTACTGGGGAAAGTGAGATTGTTGTGGCTTTCGGCAAGCGTACTTGTAAGTTATATTTTATCTTTAGAGCGAACTACATATGTATGTATGTGTTCTTCAATACCTAATTGAGAATCCGCAGTGTGAAATACGTATGTACTTCTATATAATAAGTGGATAACATTTTAATAAATAAATATTCATTAAATATATATAAATAAATTGAATTTTAAGATCAGTTTAAACCGGGAGGAGCCTTGAAAATTAGAATTAAGTTTTAGCCTCTAAATTGTATTTTATTAAATTGAGTAACTCAACTGATTAGTCAAATTAATATGAAAATAAAATTAAATTCGTGGGGTCTATTTTTTTTCTTTTTCATTTTAAAAACAAATAAAATAAATTTTAAAAATGTTAAATTTCAGATACGAAATACATTCTTTTCCAATGAAAAAATAAGCAAGGCGAGCACTACTAGTTGTCCTACTGGGTTTCAATGCAACCCTGCAATGCCATGACTACCTCCCTTCACTTTTCACACCCCTCCGTCTATTGCTTAACACGTCAACTCCAACAACAAAAGTAAAATCCAGATATAAATAAGTTTCGCAAAGTGCAAATAGTGATCAAATTTATAGTAATTGACATGACGAGTCCAGGAGAGGGAGCGGACAGCACTAATGAGCCGATGAACATAAACAAAGAGATGTCAACAAAGGAGGCATATTTTGCTAGTCTTGCCGAATGGGCCAAGCAGGCGGCACTCATGCAAATGTTTCCCAATTATCTGTTGGCGAACTATACCTATCCACATTTATTGCAAACGCAATTGCCATATGCAGCTCCAGGCATTGAGCAGCTGCACCCGATTCGTCAACAGCAGATCCCATTGACGCAACCGCTGCCACAGCAGGCTCCAGCACCACCAGCTGTTCGGCCAAACTTCGATCGCTTTCGTGTGATGGACGATGCGCAGCAGCAGGAGACTATACAAAGATTGGGTGGCACTGAGTTGGTTGTGGCACCCTTTTGGAAACGTGCCGTTGCTGAGGCAATCGATGTCGTCATATTATTCGTATTGAAAATTATTGTAACCTTTTCACTGTTTCATGTATTTGATCTAGACTTTGATAAGGATGTGATGCGTAAGACACTAGAGAATGAGGATATCTTTTTAAATGTCCTCGACATTTCCATGGATTTTATATCGCTTTCATCGGATTTGATACTAATTGAGTTGCTAACCAAGCTTTTAGTCTGTTGCTATGAATGCTTATGGACGGTTTTCTATAATGGAGCTACTCCTGGAAAATCTCTGATGAAGATTCGTATCCTATATGTAGAGGCTGTGGTGCCGCTGCAGGCGCCCGCAATGCAATTTGTACTCCAGGCACAGCGAGAACCGTTGCGTGCGATGCTCTATCCAGCTGAGACTCCAAAATTCTTGCGAGCTCTAATGCGCGCCTTTACCAAGAATCTTGTGATGACGCTATTGTTTCCCATTTGTGTTGTTATGGTCTTCTTCAAGAACAATCGCACAGCCTATGACATTTTAACAAAGACCATTGTGGTCGAAACAAATCGGAATCCAAATCCAGCTGCTGTGCCTCCACATCAACGGCCCCATCAGCAGTAGTAGTGAAGTTTTATCTGTGCGATGCCAAATCTTGTGTGTGAAATATGACAAGCTAATTAATGTAATTTTTGTTAACACTCAAAACTGAGCTCAGCACACAGATTTCCAATATATTGTAAATAGATGAAATATAAAGACAAATGTTATTCAAGACAATGCATAATTTCTTACACCTGTGAACTTGGTATCATGTCTAGTTTCTCAAATCAATTATCTATGCTATTAAGTTGAGAAGTTAAGAAGATCCCAAGCGTCGTTATATTTTTGATTCCTAGTGAAAATAAATCGAGGTTTATTGGAAATAAAAAATAATGTTATATATTTCAATCTTAATAAAATTTTACTTTGACAATCTGTAAGTCAGACTTCATATTTATAGGGTCTTCAGTAAGTTGGTACATCCATAAAGAAAATTGGAAGACGTCGGAGAGAATTATAAGTTTCGTACTATTTATTGAGTGTAAAAATTTATTTAACTTGAACATTTTTCAGAGTTTGTGCTACAACTGTTCCTTTGCCTGGCACATGGAGGGGGGCTCCCTTATAGCAGGCCACCAAGTCCGCATTTGTCATTAGATCCGGCGCACACGTTTCGAAAACTTTCTTCTTCGGATTGAGCTGTGCATCCGGTTGGCGTTCATAGCCCTCGCAATGAACTAAATCGCCTGGCACGGCACCGGCAGGTGGACTTAGTACCTCAACCTTGTCTGGTGTGGAAGCACACATGACCATTGCCTCGGAGGTAACGCCTCGCATCTTGGCGGGTTTTAAATTGCAGAGAACAACGACCAGACGATTTTGCATTTCCTCTAGGGGCACAAATTTCACTAGTCCAGAGACAACAGTACGAGGAGATACTTCTCCGCAATCGATTTTCTCCAAATACAAGCTGTCCGCGTCAGGATGACGACCGACCTCAACAATTCTACCCACACGCATATCCAAGCGGCCAACATCAACAGGATTTTCGGCAACGGCCTTTGGCTTTTCAGCTGGAGGTTTCTTTTCCTTTATTTTTTTCTCTTTGGGAGCGGGATCTTGAGTTGAGGCTGGAGCTGGAGCTGGCGCTGGAGCCGCAGCCGGAGCCGGAGCCGGAGCCGGAGCTGCAGCTTTGGATTTAGTTGCGGCTGGAGCAGCTGGCGTGACGGTTTCAGAATTGGTTTGAGTGCACATTCCTCGATTTCCGGGAACCGGAATCTGTGCCTTGCCATTGTTTGTTTCCAAAGTTACGAGTAGTTTCAGTGCTGCTTCGATTTCCTTCATTAAAATTGCGTTCTCCTCAATGAGCTCCTGTTTTCTACGCTGGACGAGCTCGTTTTGTATAGCCGACATCTGAAATTGGTTAAATTTAATTTAATTGTACATAAGTTTCCATCGACCATTTTTACCTCATGCTTTATTGAATCAATAAGATCTGCTGCCCGTTTATTGTTTTCAACTATTTTTTGTAAATCAGCCATTATAAAAGTTTTTTTGAAGTGATCTATAGTTAAGTTGAATGTAAATCGGCATGTGGCACGAAACATTCTTATTGGTCAGCCAGGGCTGCAAAATATACTCGATGATTTGACATTAACATTAAAAACTTGGATCAAATATTGGTATTCAACAAAAGGAAATGAATTCGAATTTTGTGAATTGCATTAGTATTCATTTAATTTAAAAAAAAAATGCATTCAATATTCTCAAAATTAAATTTATGTTTTAAAATTCGTAAATATCGATAATTTGTATAGTGTTTATTTTATATTTTTACTAAAACATCGATACATTTTGGATATTAAGCAATGATGATTCGTGAGCATATATATAAATACGCAACAACAATTGATGCAAATAAAACTTCTTAAATATAAATAATAAGATTAAATAATTAATAAAAAGTGCTTTTGGCTGCAAAAATGGATTTCGTTTATTGTGGCGGCACCGATCAAATCGGCGCGTCGGAAGACATATTAAGTACGTCAACCAACACACATACACTTTACATGTATTGGTGTTGTATATATTTTGAAACTTTCTCCATCTTTACTTAAATATATTTATATAGGCATATATTCAATAAGAAACATCTTATCATTTAGGTGTCTACGATACTGGCCCCACACGTACCACGGATCATTATTCTCCCAGCTTCAATGGTTTTAATATTGGCTCCAGTGATGCTGACTATGTCGCTAGTCCAATTCCAATACTTGCTGACGGCGGTGAAAATTTTGGAGTTTCAACTGTGGCATTCGATGACTATGAGGAACTTCTCTGGATGGGCAACCAAGGCGTGAGGAATATATTATCTTAGCTAATAATCTAATTTACTATATTAATATGATATTTTGATTGGCAGGGACATGTTACGTCGTACTATACTAGCTCCTTGCAGAAATACACATCATTCCAGGTGCATGCCAGCGATATAGTCAGACAAATCATTACGATAGATTCGGGAGTTCTGGTACTAACGCAGACATCGCTGCGCCATCAGATACGACGGGGACTACCAAAGTTTACGCACAAGTAAATCGTCGCATCAGTTTTATATTTGTTTCACTGTTTATGAATTTTGTATTGACTCCGACCTTTTATTTTAAACAGATCCAACAGCATGGTAGAAATGGTGTGCATGCTGCAGTTGTCGCCCCATCGTCTGGTAATGGCTGGTCTGCAGGAGGAGCTCATCGACTTTGATATGCGCAGTTTGAAGGAAACGCGGTTGGAACATGTAGGATCAGCTGGTTGCACAGTTCTTCGCAAGAATTCTCGCTATCTCTTTGCAGGCGATCAGTTTGGCACAGTCACTCTCAGAGATTTAAATACCCTAAGCGTTGAGCATACCATCAAAACGCACACGAATAGCCTTTCCGATTTCGATGTACAGGGCAATTATCTCATATCGTGCGGCTTTAGTGGAAGGCAAAATAATTTGGCAATTGATCGTTTCTTAATGGTTTACGATCTGCGTATGCTGCGACTGATCTCTCCCATTCAAGTGCTAATTGATCCACAAATGCTAAAGTTCTTGCCTTCGTTAACATCCCGCCTGGCCGTTGTATCCAGCTATGGCCAATTCCAGTTAGTTGATACTGTGGAACTGAGTGAGCCCCGTGTTTCTATGTATCAAATCAATACGAATGGCAGCCAGTGCTTGAGCTTTGATATCAGTTCATCATCGCAGGCGATGGCATTTGGTGATCAATCGGGTCATATTAATACAATCACCTCCGTACAGACGGCACAGCCGCAATTTAATGCTTTTTCAAGAAACACAGAGTTCGCTGACGTGGTGCCACAATTACCGATGGTTCCCTTTGCGGACACAAATTTCCCATTGTCCTCAGTTATGTTGCCTCACCTGACAACGGGTACGCGTTGGTTCTCTGACTGGCCGGACGAGCTCTTGCACTATAGCTATCATCGTCCAAAAACCATCGACGCAGATGTGCTCAGTAATATGAAGATGCAGGGGCCTATTGGCTATTCACCCAATCCCAGAACTGCTCGCCGTAATCAAATACCTTATTGTCTGAATGAACAAGGCCAAGGTGGTGCAGGCAATCCGAATGCAAATGGTAATACGGCATCTACGAAAACGGAAAATGGCGTTAAGATCATACCGAGGCGTTATCGTAAAGTGGAATTGAAATATACGAAGCTGGGCACGCAGGATTTCGATTTCGAGCAACATAATCAGACTTGTTTCGCCGGACTGGAGGCCACATTGCCCAACTCTTATTGCAATGCCATGCTGCAGGTTAGGCATTAAAATATATAACTTAAATTTATATCTAATCAAAGGTTTCTTTTTTTTTTATATTTATATATAGATCCTCTACTTTACGGAGCCCTTGCGCGTAAAGCTTATTGGTCACACCTGCGCGAAGGAGTTTTGCTTATCCTGTGAACTGGGTTTCCTCTTTCACATGCTGGACAAAAGCACTGGTTGGTTTTTTGTACGCATACAAGTATACGGCTATTAGATGATGTACGCAAAAAAAAAAACTTATTTATAGCTTCAACTCCTTGCCAAGCGAGCAACTTTTTGCGTTCATTTCGCACAGTGCCTGAAGCATCCGCTTTGGGCTTGATTTTGTCGGATCGATCTTCGAACGTGAATCTTATTACCTTGATTCAGGCAAGTAAAGGATGTATTCTAAATAAAATGCAAATAACATATTTAATGTGTATTTCACATATTTTTGTTTTGCAGAACTGGAATCGTTTTATATTATATCAAATGCATTATGAAATTCTCGATTCGGGCAAAAACCCGAGCTTAACCGGTCCGCAAAATTCATTGTTTGCAGGTAAATGCATTTTGTGTACTAAAATAGTTTTATATATTGATGATAATGTTTCAGCTGAAAGCATGTGCACAGACAGCAACTCATCGTCTGAAGTATATGAAGCAATTGCTGGTAGGAATCATATATTCTAGTTAATATCGATAATATAAAATATGTACAATGATTTATATTCTACAGACGACAGTGTGAAGGAGGAAGAGAAGGAACGTTCTAAAATAAATGTGGAAACGGATATAAGTAAAATATTTGGAACAAAACAAATATCCATAAACAGATGCATCAAATGCCAGACAGAGGTAAATTAAATATTTATTTATTTATGTAATACATAATAACTATTTTTATATTTTAGAAATCGAAGGAGAACATACTGTTGGCCTGCAACTTATCATATCCAACGCATCTGAAGGACAATGAACAGTATTTTGATTTCGGTAACATTTTGAAACGTTCCTTGAACTCGGAGAAAAACATTCAAGCATTTTGCGAAAGTTGTAAAAAGTTTTCGCCAACTAATCAGAATGTCAAGGTAACATAAGCAAATTCATTTAAAATTTCATTCTGTTATACTCCTATTGTGTGTCATTTAGGTTACATCCTTGCCGCAAATTCTGGCGATTAACTGCGGCCTGAATAATGAGAAGGATATTAGTTTCCTGAAACGTCAATTGAATCGTTCGAGTGAGCGACCTGTTGCCGAGGCAACTTCTTTGAGCACCAGCAAGCCGTGTCGCTATGGTATCAATTGCTCTCGCAGTGATTGTCATTTTATGCATCCGGACAGGAAGTCGCCATCGCACACGAATCAAACCAACAACGTCAACAGCTCTCCAAGTGCGCGCCAAAAGTCGTGGTTCCCGTTGGCTTTTAGCATGGGCATCAGTGAGTCGGGCGAGCTGAACGTACTCTCACCCACGCATGCCTCCAAAACCGAACAAGAATCAGAGGATGAGGAGCAGCAACAGCAACAACAGCAGCAGCCGCAACAGGTAAACAAGATTCAAAGGATGTATGCGCTGCACGCAGTTGTCTGCCAGATAGACGATGGCACACAGAAGAACTTGGTATCCATCATCAATGTGCGACAAAGATATCATTCAATGAAGGCAACAACCTCAGATGCAGCGGATGAAACGCAACAGCAATGGTATATATTCAATGACTTCAGCATTTCACCTGTTGCACCACAAGAATCCGTGTGGTTTACATTGGATTGGAAGGTGCCGTGTGTGCTATTTTATCGGAGTGTAGACGATGAAGCTGAAGCTGCAACAATCGCAGATGAGCTCATCTCCACAAAAAGCAACGATTCAATCAACAATCAAGCTAATCCATTTATGCACGTAAGTGAAAATTCTATATATAGACGAAAGTGGAAACAAAATTGTAAAGCTTAAATTTGGTTTTTAGGAAATCTTAAATCCGCTGCCCCACAATCACACCATCGATGCCACTTTACGACCTTTGCAGCCGGATGAAATGCCAAAAGCTGGCGATTTAATTGCAATGGATGCCGAATTTGTAACATTAAATCCGGAAGAAAATGAAATACGTCCGGATGGTAAGACGGCAACTATTAAACCTTGCCACATGAGCGTCGCCCGCATCTCCTGCATTCGAGGGCAAGTTTAGATATAGATTATTATTGTTATCATGATTAGCTAACTGAATAATGTGTTCTATATTACAGTCAGGGTCGAGAAGAAGGCGTGCCCTTCATAGACGATTATATTTCGACACAGGAGAAGGTCGTTGATTATCTAACACAGTTTTCGGGCATTAAACCAGGCGATTTGGATGCCAATTTCAGCAATAAGCGTTTGACTGCCCTAAAGTATTCGTATCAGAAATTAAAGTTTCTGGTCGATGTGGGCGTCATATTTGTGGGCCATGGATTAAAGAATGATTTTCGGTATACTTAAGAGACTTACAAACGATATACGTCACTTATCATATTTGGTTTTGCAGAGTCATTAATATTTATGTACCATCTGATCAAATAATTGACACTGTGCATCTGTTTCATCTGCCGCACCATCGCATGGTTTCATTGCGTTTCTTGGCTTGGCACTTTTTGGGTACGTAACGAGTTATATATATAAATTTGTATATTTAATAAAAAACACTTTCATTGTAGGCACTAAGATACAATCGGAAACGCATGACTCCATCGAGGATGCGCGCACAACTCTTCAGCTATACAAACATTACTTGCAGCTGCAGGCGGAAAAGAAATTTACGGTGGCACTGAAAAACTTATATGATCGGGGCAAGCAGCTACAATGGAAGGTGCCTGAGGATTAGAGGAATCAATAATGAATGAGGGGGAGAGAAATAGATCTAAGCCAGTACAAACGCTTCGACCGGCCAGCAAGAATGCAAGTTTTTAAAATGTTTTTATTTTGTAACTGATAAAAAGAAAGAAGAAGAAATTCCATTTAATTTTAAGTTGAATAATTGTTTACAAATTTACATGCCCACAATTAAATCAAACTTAATATATTTTCGATAATTATTTGAGTAAGCTCTTGGACTAATCCATAATTGATTATGTATACCCTGCAATAAATGTGAGTTTGTTGCAGGGTAATTTAGAGAGTGTTGGGTATTCTATGTTCTTATGTCATTTTATATACCCTGTAGTTTACAGAAGTCGTCTGCAAGAGTTATATATTATGTTATCTGTGTTCGATTGGAATATATGTATGAAGACAAAAAGTGAGTGAATACAAATATTTTAAAAGAGCTTGCAGATAAGTAGAGAGGTTATCTTTATTTTGAGGTATAGAGTATTTTGTAGACTCTAAAGTCCATCGGTTCGTCTGTGGATCATCTTATAACCTGTTTGCAGTGCTCATTTCAATAAATACACTTAGCTAGCTAGGAAAACATCTCTAAGAAAATATCTATACCGAAGCTGATTGTAAAACTTGTTCGCATTTCCCCGCTAACTGAAGGTTGCGCTAGTACTTAGATTTAACGAGCACATATATACATATATATATATATATATATATATATATATATATATATATATATATATATATATATATATGCATATAAGCGCGTTAAAACGAACTTGATCTACGACAGATTATTAAAACTTGTTCGTTCGCTGGGTAATGCCCGATCCATAAAATTCTGTGTAATCAGAACCAAAGCTAATGACAACAAGCAATATGAAAAAGTATCTTATATATTTATATTTCTTCATATATATTCTGTATGCTATATATTTATATAGTATGCATTTATCAGTTTTCTATGAGTTATTGGATCAAATCGCGTCAGGTCGATAGATTTATCAGTTTAGTTAGGCGTTGCCAATTTTAGCATCTAGAGATCATATGTCCTATATATATGTATACAAAAAGCTGTCATATGTGTATATATAGGTAAGCTTCTGAATTTCCCAAGCTTATCAAATCGTTTGGGGGGGAAACAATTTGCCGATTGAGAATGTGTATAAATACTGGAGGAGCTCAATGCTGATGGCATTCAATTGAAATCGTCTGTGCGATAGGCAACATGGGTACACAAGGAATACTTGGATTGAGCTGCGCTCTCATGCTGTGTGCAGGTATTTTAATAAAAAAAGAAATAAAATTTTTAAAAATAATATAGTTTAAATATTCGCATCGATTTTAGTGATTAGCGCACAACAAACATACGATGGACGTAATGGGCCGCATGTGTTTGGTCCACCTGGTCAGCAGGTGTATATACGCGGTCAGAATGAAGGTAGCTATCAGGTGCCTGGAGTAAAAGGCACGTTCCAGAACTCGCCTAATAGCGGAGGAGCTCACACCTACACGGACGAGAACGGCAACACGTATGTACACAATAAGAATGGCGGAGGCAGACCAGGTAAATAGCAACAAGTTTCCACATCTTGCGTCACACTTATCCATCTGTCTTGTAGCTACACACAGCATAGCGGGGCCGGATCTGGTGGCCGAGCGTGGACCTGGACAGCGTCGCGTTAGCGATCCTTCGGTGAATGCCTATCGTGGTCAACGTAGCACTGTGATTAGTCGTCCGGATCGTGTTATTAGCATCGGTAATGGTGGCCCAACCATAATCAGTCGCAGTCGCCGCGACTTCCAAGATGGACGTCGCAGTCCCGAATCTTTTTACGTTAGTCGTCCGGATGGCCGTTCGGTTAGCTATGGAGATAGCGGATTCATTGCCAATGGCCGCGATGGACGCACTGTTGCCCACTCGCGTCATAGACGTGCACGAGTCCAGGGCGAGAACTTTGTGGCACGCGATGATCAAGCCGGAATCTGGAATGATAACGTCTCCATTTGGAAGCGTCCCGATGGACGCACTGTTACCGTTGATAAAGATGGCAACGTCATCACCTCCGGCAGTCCCAATGGACGTGGTCCACAGCGCGTAAGTGACAGCGATAATATATTATACATTTTATATTAATCGTCTTTATTACCTTAGTACTCCGGTTAAACAAGGAACAAGTGCAGTGCCATAAATGTATTGTACGAAAGAATTCTGCAAACTAATAAATTAATGTATACTAATATAGTACGAATAAATTGTAATATTGGATCAATATGCATATATAGAGTTGGAGATGCTTAATAATTTACTGATTATTCTTTTTTTGAATAATTAATTAATTATTATGTTTACATAATTTTTCTATTATGTTCAATGAAAGGTCACAATCTCTACTTTTCATCAAGTAGTCTTTATTTCCCTTAAATTAAAATAAAGATCGCTAGATTTCCAAATTACCAAATGGCCGATATCAAAACATACCTAGAAAATTCACTAGAGTTCCCTTAAATATATTGTGTTAAAGAGACTGCTATCCGCTCTATGCATATTTCTTGATTTTAATTGTAGAGTATTTAATTTTCGTTGCTATTGAAGATGGGCATTTCGATTTGGCGAGCAGCGAAATAGTTAAATTTAGAAACCCAGAACCAGGCGAGAAGGTTTCTACAGTATAAAAACTATAGAGTGACATACATACATATATATATATATATATATATATATATGCACATACATGCATATACATATGTCGACTATATTTTTGACTAGTTGGCTCTGAGGCTGTGAAAAAGTTGTTTATATTTGGAAAATATTCGTTTAAAATCGTGAAATTGTCAGAGACTTATTATAACTGTTTCAAGTACAAAATAGATAAGCCAATTCGTAAAGCCAAGTCATGGACGCAGTTTGCCATTTCTTTCGAACCAATTATATATTGGCCAATTGCGAGGATGTGATACATAAGAAAGGTTTCACCCTAAATCTATCACATTACCAAATGGACGAATTGCCGGAGATAATCCAGCGCTGTGAAACGCTGTTGAAGCTCTTTCTTAATCAGAACAAGCTAACAAAGGTAATAGAGTAAACCATACATAAAGAACTATAAATATATTGGATATATATATATATATATATATATATATATATATATATATATATATATATATGCAGGTACCTTCCAGTCTGGGAAACTTGATGCGCCTGCAGGTCCTGGCACTGGACTATAATAAGCTCGATGCGTTTCCCGATTGTATTTGCCAATTGGTTCGATTGAAATTCCTGAATGTTAGCTGTAATAATATCACACACCTGCCACCGGAAGTGGGAAACCTTACGGCTCTGGAGACCTTCTGGTGCAATAATACTGGACTCCTTGCACTGCCTGTTGAGCTCTCGAATTGTGAACACCTTGAAACGCTGGGAGTGCGAGGAAATCGTTTGCGCAACCTGCCCGAGGAACTGGGCAAGCTAATGGAGCTACGTTGGTTTACCGCAGAGAATAACGATATAGTCGAAGTGCCAAGCACAATCGGTATGATGCAGAGTCTGGTGCATCTGAATCTAAGGAACAATCGTTTGAAAAAGCTGCCACAAATGTTAATGGCGATGCGCAAACTGCGATTCGTTTTCCTCAACGAAAATCACATTGACCAAATGCCGAAGCGCGTAGACTTGGAACAATTAAAATCGTTGCGCATGCTAAACCTATCCATGAATCCAATTAGCACCAAGCCAGAGATGCGGGAACTCGCAAGAGTAAGTCAACTTCGATCCAATCTCTAAATTTTAGCTTGTACAATTTTTGTTACATTTACAGCAATTAATGAACATTTATGTGGAGTCCTTAGATGAGCCGCAACTGGAAGCTGCCACCGGTAACATTTTCAGTGCCAATAGCGACGCACAGCCAAATTTACACCATGACCAAGACCTCGATTCGTCATCGGATTGGGGCAACAGCGCAAGGACTAGCCAATTGGATAGTTCGGATGAAAGCACATTGGAAAATACCATTGAAGACTTGAGCGTTATGTTGCCCGAAATGTCTCGCTTTGTAACAACATTTTAATATGATTAATCAAAATATATAAATCTGTTGCGTACCGTTTATTCGTGTTTGTCTGTGCAATGTGGTGTGGTGTGTATGTAAAACGTAACAATTGAAATGCGATTTGGTTTGGCAGCTACTATATACAAGCTACACGAAATATACAGGGGTCAATATGACCAAAAACCTAGAAACTTGAAATTTAACTAGACATTTTCTTGATCAACTCCTCATCCTGCATGGACATGGCGGTCAGCTTCTTGCCAATCTTTTCATGTATGTCCAAATACTTCGCAACGCATCTGTCGATGCAAACCATTTCGCCTTTGCCTGGAAGAAAAACGTGACAACTGCTTCTTATTATGTTTCATGAGTGAACAATAAATCAAAATTTACCTAATTCCGATTCGCCGTAACGAGGCGGAATGCACTTCTTGTGGCAGGCATTTGTCATGCGGTTATATAAATCCGACATCATCTCTATCTCCATTTCTTGCATCAGCTGCAATTTTGCCTGGTCGGCTACGCTTATTTGGGGCATTGCCATATTATTTGATGGTATTTATGAATCGATTATGTATTTTTTTTTTATTATTTTTGTTTTAATAACAATTTTGCTTTTGGTTTCTAGTCAAAACGCCTGTCGGAAATAGTGTGATCGTATTCGCCGTGGTTTGCCTTTCTCATGCGCTCTCGCACACGTAATGTTTCGGATCTTCGGCTTTCGACTGATCTTTTAGACAATACAAAAGCGTACACACCACCAACGGTTAAAAATCCCCTATTGAACACACAATTTTAGTTTAAGTCAACGTGTTTTCTTTAATACACATATGTTACGAACCAACAAACTGCAATTCGCCCAGCGTTTCCAAGCGGCATTGTCAATACACACAGTGTGACTGTGATATCGAGAATACGAAAATACCGAAATGTCAAAAATACCGAGAAGACGGAAAGCTTTTATTTTGACGTCTATGAACAAGCATCGATAAATCTATGTGGTCGATTTTAAGATTGTGAATTAAGTTGAAATTAATTTAAATTAAATTTCATGTCTTAGAATTCATAGAAATTGCATTAGGTATATAGCTTTTATTGACAGTGCATCACAAACCGTTTTATATATAAATGTATATAATTATGAATATGTATACACTAGAAATATGTTATAAAATTAAATATAAAAAATCAGACTAAGATTATTGTGAAATTAACAATGTAATAAAAAAATAAATAACATGCAATGAGAAACGTGAATCGTTAAATACGACCAATAGACTATAACAGAAAAAATGTTCAGCACATAAATATTTAACAATAGATTTATAATTTTGGTGTTGGTAAATCAAATTTTGTCAGAAATAAATATTCAATCACAATGTAATGCAATGCAATATGTACATAGTACAAATGACTCGTATTAAAAAAATAATATATATATATATATAAATATATATATATATAGGAATGTATGAAAAGTATGAATTTATGTACATATGCATGTACTTAATTATTGCACATTTCAATTAATGCATTAGGCAAGTCTAACTAGGTTTCACTCCGAACCAACTCATCTTCCAATTAAGCGTATCATGCAATAGTTTTTCCTCCTCCGACGAAAGTTGCAACAAAGTGGAAACTGCTCTCACAAGATGACGTGCTTCGACCTATTAAGTTTTTAATTTTATGTTAATATTTTTTCATTTTGTAAATAAACTGATATATAAATACCTCTCTGCTAGTCAAGAATTTGACAATGACATGTTTTAAGTACTTAAAATTTACTTCATCCATTATAATGCAATTTGGTTTGTTGTCTGATTGGAAATTCTCAATTGGTGCGTTAGATACTCTAAAGGCAGGCATTACGTGTTCCGTATCCACATCGATGGTTGCCGTTTGCGAACTACGAAACTCTTTTTGGAGTGTTTTCTTTAGATCGCCTAAACGTTGATTCAATGTCTTTATTGTCTGCAGAGAAAAAGCGAAATTAAACTAATATAAATGAATGATATATAACGGAATTTAAGGTAAACACACACCTTATTCTTCTCAGCGATTTCACGCTGGCTCAGCTCGTATTTAGCCTGATCACTTGCACTTTGCTCCGCTGCCTCCTTGAGCAAATGCAATGCCTGTTTTGTCTCTCGCAAATCGAGCTCGAGTTGCTTATTCTTGTCGTGCAATTCATTGGATTCCGTTTGTTCCATGCGCAGCTCTTTCTTCAGCAGCTCCTCGCTCTGAGAAATTTCAGCATTCCGTAATAGAGCAGTCAGCTTCTCCTCTCGCTCCACTTCCAATTTTAGTTGTGTGTCACCTAGAATATCTTGTTTCTCCGTAACTTGCGTACGCAGTTTTTGAGCGATTTGCTCGGCATTTTTCACATATTCACTAAATCTTTCGTCAGCGGTTGTGAGGCGATTTTTCAAATCTTTTGTTTCAGCTGCCAGCGTTTCCTAAGTTTTTAAGTTTTATTTTCGAGTAAATATATGCTTTTTTATTTTATTTATTTTAAAACATAAAAGCAATTTAATTAAAGAAAAGCTACTTGAATTAAAATAGAAAATGGTTAAATAAGAAAATGTGTTTCTCTTGAGTAAAACATTTAAGCAATTTAATAGATAATAGAATTAGATTATAGTACAAAATATTTGTTTAATAAGAAAATGCAAAACAGGGTAAATTATTTATATATTTTCATTACGAGGAAGTTAAGTTGTTAATGTACGTGGTAAGTTTTTTGTGGTTAGTTATACAATTAGTCATGCCATTTAACTAGGTATAGGTATAGGTAAATGTATGTGTGTGTGTGGAAAGTGTGTTTGCATGTGCGTGTTATTGTTGCCACTGCTAAACGCCAACCTCTGACGAAAGGATACTCACGGATTTGTTGCGTTCGAATAGAATTTGCTGCTCGTTCTCTTCGCGACATTCCTTCAAAGCAACATTTAGCTCATCAAGTTCATCCTCCAAAAGTTTAATCTAAATTATAAAAAATAGTATTCATATAAAGATTCTATAGAATTAAATGATTCAACGTACCTTGTCATCTCTTTGTTTGATTTCATTTTGTGCTTTTTCGAGCTCAAAGGACACTTGCTTACGACTTTCTATGGCATCATCTCTTGATTTTAAAGCTTTTCGCTTTTCGGTGGTTTCCTCGGCCACCTGCTGGGAGAGCCGACTCACTTGTTTCTCGAGCGCAAAATTTTGACCACTCCATGAGCTCTTGATGTCCGAGAGCTGTAAGTGAGCTTCCTCGAGATGCTGCTCCAATAGTTTATGCTCCTGTACAAGTGCCTGCACTTGTTGCTCCGTACTCAATTGAGGCAGTGCATCCAAACGAAGTTCCTCTACAATTCTCATGCGCATTTTCATATTACGATTATCCTCCTGCACGGCAGCCAACGTTGTGGTCAATAGGCTCTTCTCTTGTTGTGTGGCATGACGCAGCTGTTCCAATTCATCGCGCAGATCTTCGGCAATAGGTTCTATGGTGCGCAAACGTTCCAGCTCTTGGTTAAAGTTCTCTATTTGTTGTTGATATTGGCGTATAGCGTTCATATGATCGACTGCTTCCTGTTCCCGAAAGCCGAGCAAACTTTTCAGCTTATCAATTTCGATTTGCTGCAAGGTTTGTATCTTCTCCTGTTCCTCGCAATAAATGTCCTTTTGTGTTTGAGCCACTCGTACAGTTTCCAAGAGAATTTCATTCGTTTTATCCACTCGCATCTTCTCTTCCTGCAGCTGTTGTAAACTTTGGTTGAGGCTGGCCACCCTAGAGGATAACTCATTGCATTGGCTGCGTAGCTGGCACAACTGTTCCGACTGAAAAAAAAAAAAAAACAGTTGTTTGCTTTTTTCCATTTCTTTAAGTACATAAATATAAATTTTGTTTGCTTACCTCGTTGTAGACTCCGCCCGTGTCGTCAGCATTCGAATTCATGCTCACACGACGGCTACGTATGCGATAATTATTGATATTATTGTTATTATGTCGCTGATGCGTTTGGCTTGCCGACGTGGACACATCTTCGCCAGTTTCCTCCTTAATTTTGTTTTTTAACGTTGCAAACATTTTTATATGCTTGCCTACCTTTTGCCTATTGTACGGTTAAGACTCGATAGACGTTATGTGGTATGAAATAAATCGCGTTGCGACAACACAGCGTAACGGCTGCCTGATTTTTTATATCATTGTTCCAATTAAAGTATATTTTTTGTTTGGGCTTATCAACGAAATGTAAATCTATTTAAATTTGCAGTGTATATATTTAGCTTCTTCTTATTGGAAGCAATACGTGCTGCACTGAGCTTGCCACTGAGTTTAATTTTCACATCTGGCAGCACATAGCTGTAAGGTTGCAATTTAGATTATCGATAAGACTTAAAAATATAGACGCCAAAAACATCTAGTAGCGCGCTAATTTTTTTTTATATGTTTTTAATATAACATTTGAATAATTTAATCTAAAGCTACAATTTAAACACAGTTATAAAATATTGAGAGTTAACGAAAATGGATCAGGACTACTCCAAGCAAACGACGCGGGAACTTTGCGACAGTGATGCAATGTGTACGTCGTCCTTAAAGGAAATCTCCTTAATAGAAACTGTGACAAGTTTTCTGGAGGAGAACGGCGCAGGCGAAGTCGACCCACAGATTTTGAAAAATCTAGCCGAGGCTCTATCTAAACGCATAAGCTCAACCACAGATGAGTGAGTACTAATTATATTAGTTCTGATTGTACACGCATGTTGTGCACTTATTTAGAAGTGTGTGTGTGATGCAGTTGTGCCTTTGAAGTTTTGGTTGGCAGTGCAACATAGCAAGTGCAACGCGTACTTTGGCTTTGATCCAAAACTAAATTTGAATTCATTAAAATGAATAATACAAGCACACACAATTCACATACGTGCCTACTAATGCAAATGCTCAGCCATCCGCATCTAAGTACTAAGTAGACAGAACTGCATCGAAAGATCATAAGCGTTGGTGCTCATTGGCAGGTTCAATATGTTCTCTCATATGCTGGTGAGTAAATGATGTACACACGTATGTGTGTGTGTATGTGTACATAACCCACCCTATTGGAGCGCGAGCAAAATCCAACACAGCCGTTTGCCATATGTGGTGGGTGAGATAGAGAGCGCACGCAGCCGAAAACACGAGCGAAACATCTGTCGTGCATTTGACTTGAGCGCGTTTTTCCTTGCCGAGCAGACGAACTCTCCTATGGGATGAACGGCGGATGATGCTGCTGCTGCCCTCAGTGGTGGGGTTTTTCGCTCGTTATCGTGATGCGCATTTTCAGTACTATTCTGGCATTCGGTTCAATTAGACATGTTATATGTATAATAGATAGAGCACTTTAATATATTTCAATTGTATTTTTGTTCGTTTGTTGTGATTGTGCTTCGTCGTTTAACGCCTATCAGTCTTTCTTTTTGCGCAATACAGACATATATGTACATATATTGAAACGTACATACAAATAAATATTTACATTCATAAGCGCTACTCGGCCCGCGGTTGAATAAATAAAGACTATATATAGAAATATATGCGTGTGTGTATGTGTGCGAATATGCAACAACAAAAGTGAGAATAATTTAGTTATTTGTTATTATCATTGTGTGTCATATGTAGATAAAAAGAGTTGACCAATGCTTTGCAATGGTTTAAAAATTCACAATATTCTTATATAAATTAAACAACACACGTATATTTGTCATATTACTGTGTGTGTGCGTGTGTCTGGCTGTGCATGTGTGCGTACTTAAATTACGGCTACGCGCGCCTCATCTTGTTGATTTCCTTTGTCGTTCTTGTTCTTGTTCTTGTTGTTGTATTTGTTGCTGCGGCTGCATCTAAATTTAGTTATGGAAAAATATAACACAATATCTTCTGTATATGTCTGTATATATATACCACTACGTGTTATTGTGCTTGATTAATTGAGTGATGAGAATATGCCTTCAAAAATGTATGCGTAAATAAATCGGGCAAACGGTCTTTTAATATAAGACATATATAGAATGTATTAGACTTTTATTACAGTTTTCTTAAAGCGGATATATGCACTCCGTGCTTAAGTGACAAGTTGCTTGGCTTATATACACACGTTTCTAGCAGCCTGTGACCTTTGTTTTGAACCCCCTAAAACCATGCACCGCATTGTTAAAAAGACCCTCAACTTTCGCTTTGCACCACCACAAATTCGAATGTTTGGTACAGTTTGTTTTGTTATTGCTAGTTTTTATATTTTTTATCCTTTCAGATTATTTTAGTTTTCAAGCGCATTAATGTGCCCCCGATTTTTTGGCAGTGTAAGATTTTTTTCACAAATAAGTTAAGCAATTCATTTATGGTCAAGCGATGCAATCGAGTATTTTGTCTAACGTTCTCGATCGCGGTACACTGTGTGAGGCGAAAATTGCATTTAAAATGCATTTTCGACGTCGTGCTTTTTGGCGCCAATTGTTGTTATTTATTTTCAAAGACCATTTATATTTAGATCATTATTTCGAATGAAATTAAGTTAGTACAGGTAGTTACCCTGAAATCGACATACAGGACACATATGTTCATATGTTCGACAGCTGTTACAATTGCAGCTCGTTAAGTACGGAATTACAGTGTGTATCCGGTAGAAAGGAAAATCCAACATACAAGAGCTAATTAATGTTCAGAAAAACAGCTGGAAAATAGATAGAATTGATCTAAGGAGCAAACGAAAAATAGCAGCATGTGAATTATATATTATATGCTCTATGTTCATTAGCAGGCAAGTTATAATAAACAATCGGGTATATATATATATAATATTATATTATATATATATTATAGATATACTTTTTTCTAATAAATATAAGGAAATATATTATTATATTGTTACTTAAACTGAAATAAGGCATATCTACCTAAAACTGAATTAAAGTAATTTCTTATCTCTTCTTTTCTATTTTAAATGAGTTTTGATAGTATTTAATTTCAATGCAGTCAGCACTCCCAAAGTTTTTCAAGTCAAATTTCAAACGAAAAAATGTTGAACGTTTAAAATAAAGTTTTCTATGTATTTTTTTCTTTTTGCTTTATTAAAAAAAAATAATAAAACAAATTTCAATATATTTTTTAAAATTGTAAGAAAGTATTAATAAAATTCATTAAAAACTTAAAAGTGATAATTATGCGAAAAATAAATAAAAGTTGGTCACGTTTCGACAAATCTATGTGAGTTTGAAATATAAATATAAAGTTAAGATGCAAGATATATATTATGATTAAGATATATAAACGATTAAAGTTATAAATATGGGTATAGAAAGTCAGTGTTGATAAGCATAATTCCTTGTTGCTAAGTGACTCTTTCCAATATGCATTCTTAAATGAACTATATTATATATATTTGAATACAAGTTTCATATATATGACCATGTAAATAGCATGTGGGACACACTGTATCACACCTGTTGTTTGTCCTGCAACACATGGACATTTCGGGCACCCCAATACTTAAGATGTGTGTATACCCATTTGGTTGGCCCAGCTGGTTTGTAACCATAGCTATGGCCAAAATAGTCAACGGGTCAAAACAAAACCTAACAACAACAATAACAACACCTTGTGTCCAATAAATTGTGCAATGTTGTATATCGGCTCATAAGTTGTGGTATTTGTGTTTTTGCTCATTTCCCAAAATAATTCATAGAGGAGGCACGCACGTGAAAACGTGAAAATGTGAAAATGTGTGGCCCACATGTGTCGCCGGGTCTGCAAGTTGCAAATTGCGAATGGTGAATAGAAAATACTAGATGTTTAGCCAGCAGTTGCCGCCAAAATCAACGAAAAAAAAAGCAATAGTAAAACAGATATATCTATGCTGCGACCGCCCAGATAAAGAAAGCATAAAGCATCTCCTGTGATGTATTGCGATGCTGCGTAGCATCATTTGGGGACATTTGCCCAAGCAATGCAAGCGCCTTGGCTGGCAGCCTTTGCTGCCAATGACTCATAGAAGGCACACACACAGATTTATAGATATATTTATATCTATGTGTTTGTGGCATAGAGTACTTATACCTGCACTGAAGTTGCTTTTATTTAGATTTGGTGCGCCGCAAAGCTATTTAGGATAAGTACAATAAGAACAACAACAACAACAACCACAAAAGGGATGACGCATTCGTTTGACTTTAATTAAAATCAAAGTCAGGTTTCTTATATATATTTTTTTCAAATCACTTCGCTCAGTGTATTAAATGAACTGGAGTGAACCATACCTAACAAAACAAAAAGTCTGCAGTTTTAATGCCAAATCAATTAAAAGTCTTATCATAATGGCGGGCCTATTTCGTACGAACTCTATGATCAGTACAACTGATTCCCCAAAAAGATCACCGTACAAACGTTTTTCTGTCTGCTCTGGAACGCCGAGCACTATTTGGTAAGTTTCTACAAGATTTAATTTAAAAAGCTGTTCATGGAATACATGGAATTTTATATAAAACAAATCTGACAGAACTTTTAAGAGTGGATTCTTTCGAGTATTATTTACTAACTTTTTGTATTACATTTTTTTTATGCAGTTTAGATGTTTTTTTATCTATTTTAAATAAGATTTCCTTTAGTATATAAAGTTAAATGAATTTTCTGGTAACTCAAACAATACTAAAACGATTTCTTCTACTTTTGTATATCTCAATTAAGTCAAAGTTCAGTTTGCGCTGATTTCTGCTAAATTTTCGCTCATAAAAGTTTTTGCCTTTTTATTTTTTCCATTCACTTATATGGCTTGACTTTATTTGATTTTAAAAGTTTCATTGATGTGGAATTGAAAAAGTAATCAAGGTGTGCCATTTCTATGCTACAATTTATACGCTTCACTTAACGTGAGGCCAAAATTTTCGGCTGCTGTTTCTATATAAGTAGCAATATATATATATAGATAAATAGATAGATATTCGTATATATGTCATGTGCAATTAAAATGATTTGTCGCTGAACTTTTGATGGGATAGCTAAATGAGAACTCATTTTGCTTCAGAATATGTGTAAATGACATCTGTTTGCTAATTTAAAACTTACTTAATCAATTACTAACTAACCATTAAAAATTGAATGGGGAGACAAGAGCTAAAGGTTTCCTAAAATATATTACTTTTGTTCACTTTTACTTATATACAATCATTTGCTCTCAATTTGTATGAGAATTGCATGAACGACTGCAGAATGATTGCTTTTAGCAATTTAAATGAATTTCCTTATCTTTGTTCATTAGACAAATCTATGTTAGCGCCATTCGGTGATCAGTGTACAGTATCATTTAGTCGTCAGGTCTTATTACTATTTGATTTATTGATGTGTTTATCAGTTGTCTTCATGTATGTTTGCATGTCGATAGACGTTAATTATAGTAGCTTGAAGCAGCATTAAAACAATTCAAACCCGTTTTAAATTGACCTCCAATCTAGAGATGGCAACGTGAATGTAAATATCAATCAATTTTTTATTGAACTTTAATATTAAACGTGCTGTTGGTGAGAAATATAGTAAAAACTGTAAATATGCATTTTATTTGTAAAGCTTCTTTCTGTCAAGTCTTTAAGACCCATGAGAATCCATAGAGTGAAGCAACTGAATTCTCTTGGAAATGTAACAATCTTTTATACCACTTTTCCAATCATTAATTTAATATATAATATTTTATATATACTTTATCCTTCCATATTTTTTATACCCATAAATAACTATTACGATGATTGCTTGTCCATCTCTATGCCATTGAGCTACAGGTGTCTTGATTCACAGAGTTAATTTTGTAGTTAAATGTTAGTTTAGTATAATGCATAAGTTTGCTCTGGCTAGCTGGATGTGCCTGCTAGGCCTTAGCTCTATGTTAGCTTTACGTTTGGAGCCATGCGAGTTAGCTGGCCAGCTTTATATATTAGATGTGCCTAAAGTGGAGATGCCCCAATGGCTCTGCATAGCCGATTTCGAGAGTCGCTTTAATACTCATATCATCGGACGCGCTAATTCGGACGGAAGTCTGGACTATGGCCTCTTTCAGATCAGCGATCGATATTGGTGTGCGCCGCCAGAAGAAACGCCCTATTATGCTTTCAACGAATGCAATGTGAACTGCACCGAGCTCTTGAGCGATAATATCACAGCAGCCGTTCGATGCGCCCGACTTATCAAGAAGCAACAGGGCTGGACGGCTTGGTCTGTTTATGCGGAGTTCTGCAATGGCACTCTCACGGATACTGAGAAATGTTTCCAACAAATAGAGACAACAACCGAACAGATACCGGAAGTAGAAACTACGACTATCGACACGGAAATGGATTAAGTTGTTGTTCAGCTATTATCACTGCCTATAGAAATCAATTATTATATATGAAAAGTTTGAGATTAAAAATAATTAATGTTCTTACTAAAGAAATTATTTATATATATGTGAATACAGCTTGGAATACATTTTTAAATCATATTTCATCTTAGATCTTTTGATCGTTTAAATCATATAGACTATAGAAATATGAAATAAATATATTTTTATACTAAAGTAAATCATTTTGTTTTTATAACTAACATAAGTTTATGTTCCGTTTATTCTGACAAAATTAAAACTAGAATTGCTTTTCATATCTTCTGTATGTAACATAAAAGTGAAATTTATTTGAAGCTCGCTTTTATGGCGTCTGGTACAAAACTTTTCAAGTTCTAATCAAGTTTTATGACTTTTCTTTTTCATTTGCAGCACAAGTCCCGGAGGAATTCAAGATGTAACCATGGAAAATTCATGTAAGTGTAAGACAAGAAAACAAGAGAGCTTATTGAGTTCTTAAAAAAAAAAAAGAAATGCTCGAAATTGTGTAGCCTAAGAATATTTAATATACATGCAACTGTTGTAATATGATATATATAAAAGGGAAATATGAAGATAAAAATAAAGTAGTTAAATCGCAGAGTGCTATAAATATAAACTGTGTTTATACTCACTTGTGTATTTTAGTTTGGTTTATGACTTATATGAGCTAATTATCCATGTGTATTATGTCAACACATACAACACATCTATTTTATTAGAGTTCTGTTTGGAAACACACTTGTAAATACTATATGCAAATCAATCCCTTAGTTTCCTTTTATATATATATTTTTTTTATTTATTTGCTGAAATGGGCAAAAACGGCATGCTATCTGCGGTCTCGCCGCGTACAAACAGGACAAGTAGCTTACGCATGTTTGATGGTTGTATACAAATGCAAATATCCCAAGGCTCAACTAATATAATTTATTATTTTTTTTTTTTTTCGAATTTCAACAGATACCAGCTTTGATGCGGCGCGTGCACCTGGTGGCATCCATTCCCCGATGCAGGGTCGATCCGTGCGGGAGCTAGAGGAGCAAATGTCGGCACTGCGCAAGGAGAACTTCAATTTAAAGCTTCGAATCTATTTTATGGAGGAAGGTCAACATGGCTCGCGTGGTGGCAAAGCTGTTGTCGATTCGCCAGCAAAACAGTTGATTGACTCTAAAATTGAGATTGAAATACTGCGAAAGCGAGTCGAAGAGAAGACGGAGCTATTAAAGGATGCTGCACACGCTATAACACAACACGAGGAATTGCAAAAAAAGGCAGACATTGAAAGTCAAGCTATGATTGAACAAATGCAACAGCACATTCAGCAGTTGGAGGTAAATCTCATCATAATATTAATATCTATTTAAAAGTTTTAAAATAAAATCGTTCGTTTTATTGTCTTGTCCACAGAGTTCCGTAAAGCAGAAATCAACGAAAAAGGATGCTTTGGATACTGGGAAGCTTAAAGCTCTCCAAGCTGAGGTTAGTTCATAACATGATCTGCATGATTAGTTTAGTTCACGAACATTTGCTCTTTTCTTAAACCTGGATGAACTTATGTTCTTTAGCGTTGTTCTTTTGACTATCGAACTGCTGCTAAAGAGTGATCAATATTAGAAGTTCCCTACCATTTAAATACCATTAAGGAACTCGTGAACTATACTATCGGCTCAAATATCCGTTTTAGTTCACAAGTGACATTGTGAATCGTGTTGAAATTATTCTCATCTCTAATTGTGCAATTGGTATTAAATTATCTATTATTTAATAACAACAGGTACTAAATCTAGAAAACGCGTTGCACGAAGCGGATTTGCGGCAGACTGAGTCAAAGCAGCATCAAGAGCTATTGTCAACAGAGTTAGCTGAAAAGCAGGAGATGCTTGTGGCATGCGAGGCGAAGATCGAAGAGCTGGCCATTAAAAATGCTAATCTGCTCGAGGAGGTGCAAAAGCTAAATGATAGCAATCAGCAAATAAATGTAAGTATAATGTAAATTGTAGCATACATTTTGTAGTGGGTTGCATGAGCACTGGCCCGATGGTTTGAAATATACTTACCAAACTATAATGGGGCAGGAGCTCGAACTTAGTGCCAGCATAATTGACAATGGACGCCTGCTCAGCAAGCTAAGCATTGCAGAGCGGCAAATCGAGAAACAAAATAAGTGGATAGGCGATGCAATCAATGTCCTAGATGTACAAAGGCAGACCATTAAACTAATGAAAGTAAGTAATCGAAGCATGTGGGAGCGATGCTCGAGGTCTAATCCAAAACCACCTCCACAACAAGGACATGAACAGTGAAAAGGATCGCGCTCATCGGCGTCTGTTTATACGATTGATCGAGTATGAGAGCATGATTCGAAAGCAAACGTACGAGGTTAACATGGTGCGACGCGAAAAGCGATTTTTCCAGGATCTCAGCAATAAGTTGCAGCACACAGATCGGATGCATTGCCTGGAACGAATTGACTTCGTACAGCCGATTCGATTTGATAAGTTTCGTCAGATTCCGAGTCGATCGGCTCATTTTTCAGCGCTAGGCATTTTTTTTAATTATCAAGATCAACTGATTGCGAAGCAAGTAAGGCGCTTTTATTACTCCATGCCCGAGGTGAAGCAATAACTTTGTTTTATTTTCATATATATATAATTATTATATATATTTTTATTCAATTTAAACTTGATTCGATTTTCGCAGCATTGCAGACCAGTCACAATGCCTTTGTCGGTTGCAGCTCCTAGTACGGCTTTTTATAATTATTCCCTGCCGCCATTTAATGGATTGCGTGAGCTGCTTTGCCGCTGGTGCTGGTACTCGATGCTGGCACCTAATTAATGGATATTATCAAATCAATACAACAAATCAATCAATCTATCAATCATGTTCAATCCTCGTTTAAGTAGCTACACTGTGCCGCGATGCGGCCATTCTGTGTTTCCAGACAGAATAGCCGACGCCACAGTCCAAACTGTTGATGTCTTTCACTTTGTCTCCGAAATGCAAAATGACCCCTGAAACTGGACAGTGTACAGTTAATATATTCAGATATATGTATGTATATATATATATATGCATATATATATTATTTATATATGTGTATATATCTACATATGCATTCGCTCTGCTAACGATTTAATGGCATACAACTCTCTCTATATATGTGTCACGGATATATATGCATTTATATAATTATATATATCTCATACATATATAACTCAGAGTGTGTATGTTCGGCCGATTATTTTTTCTTATTTTCAATTAATTCATAATTTCAAAAACAATTTGTTAGCATAGTGTGTCGATACATCATTGGCTGGTAGTTATGCAAAATTTTCTCGTTATTATATGCAAATAAAATTTAACAAAATCATTAACAAAAAATTATTGTTGAGTTTAACTAAGTCTTAATAAATTGTAATAAATAACGAAAACTTCAAAGACTATCAGATGGACAGCAACCAGTCATTCAATCAATCAATCAATCGATGTCGGTCAAGCAAAAATGCAAGCAACCATCATAATTCGTCACTTTAATAAATTGTAATATTTAATTTAAATTATATAGAGAAATAAAGCTTCCCAGTTGCTCATCGATCTAGTATTAGTATTTACCCCAATTGCTTCCACACACATGTACAGCCATTCGTTTCTATTATATCTTTCAGGCCCAGTCAGAGCTGCGCGCCCAATTGGCCGACAAAATCTGTGAGCTGCAAGATACGGAGGAGAAGCTAAAGGAGCGGGAGCGAGTGCAGGAGCAAGCGTGCCGCACCATACAAAAACTAATGCAAAAACTGAGCAGCCAGGAGAAGGAACTCAAGCAATATAAGCATAAGCAGCAACAGGTGCCAACATAATTATATTCTCTCCATATATATATAAAGGTATTCTATATTTACTCTTCTGCATTTTAGGAAAAATCACCAACAGAAATCGCTTCACCTGCCAAACAGTCGCATTCGCTAAGCGATACCGAGACCTGTGCTGAGGAAATTTCCCGCAGTCTAAAGCAAGGCTATGAGAAACAAATTGAGGAGCAGGCAGAGCTTATCAAGCAGCTGCAATCGGAGGTTAAGAAGAAGACAGCGAATCTGCAGAATCTCGTCAATAAGGAACTGTGGGAAAAGAATCGCGAAGTGGAGCGCTTAACCAAACTGGTCAGCGGCAAACAGCACTCGCAGCAATCCGTAGAGCATTCGGGCGATGACTCCACATCGGGCGTAGATTTGCAACAATCCTTTACGGAGGCCGACTATGTCAAGGCAGTCAAGCGCAATCAGCTGTTGCAGCGTAAGGTCGATGTGCTGCTGCAGCGATTGGATGGCGCGGAGGAGAACAGCAAATTGGTCCCTCAGCTGAAGCTGGAGCTGCAAAACGTGCAGCTAAAGGTGGAGAGTACCAACAAGTGGCGCCTGGAGTGTGCCGATGTGTGCAGTGTATTAACGAATCGATTGGACGAACTGGCTGGCTTCTTGAATTCCCTGCTCAAGCACAAGGATGTGCTTGGTGTGCTGGCAGCGGATCGTCGTCGTGCTATGCGGCGTGCTGTGGACCGCAGTCTGGACCTGTCGAAGAGTCTCAACATGACGCTGTCCGTTACTGGCGTTTCGCTGGCCGATCAAAGTCTGGCCCAGCTGAGCAAGCTCTCCGAAATGCTTTACAAGGATGCAGATGAATGCAATCATACATACAATTCGCACGAGGACCTGCAGGCGGTCAAGACGTCCAAATTGGAGGCACGCAAGGAGCGACGCTCGCTGCCTCTGCCGCAGCAATTGGACAATCAAAGCGAATCGGAGGCCTGGTCGGAGCCCGATCGCAAGGTATCTCTGGCACGCATCGGACTGGAGGATACGTCCAATAGCATGGCTGTCGAGCAGCATCATAGCGAGTCGGATAGCGAAGGCCACGCCTGCTCGACCAATACGATGAAACAGGAGCGCAGAAGTGAACGCATTAGCCAGCTGGAAACATTGATAGCGCAACGCGATGAGCGCCTGCTTCAAGCACAATGCCAGCTGGTCGAGGCTGACAATCGCTACAAGCAGGAGCAGCTGCGAGTTATTGAGTTGAGCCAACAGTTGGAGCAGCTGCGTTTACAAAACGAAGCGCTGCATGCCGATCTGCGTGCGATTGGCTTCCAGGAACAACAGCAAATGGAAGAGCTTCATTCGCTAATTGAGCAAAAGACACAAGAGTTGTGTCAGCTGCAAGTGGAGCACAAGACGCTGCAAGCGGATGCACAAATCACTGAGCTGGAGCTGCACGAAGCTCAACAGCAAATTTTCGAAATACAAAAAGAAAATCAAACAAAGCTCTCAGAGCTGCAGCTCGAAGCTTCTCAACGCTTGGAGGAACAACAGCGGTTGCACCGAGAGGAATTGGAACGCAATTGGATAGCTTCAGCCCAGCACGAGCAGCTTAAGAGTCAGTTGGTCCATTTACAAAACTCCCTGGAGTTCTATCAAGATAATGAAAAAGAGCTGAAGCAGACGCTCGTGGAGAACGAGCTGTCGGCTCGTGCGCTCAAGAAGGAGCTGGACGAGAGCACACTGCAAGCCTCCAAGGCCATTATGGAGCGCACTAAGGCCTACAATGACAAACTGCAGCTGGAGCAAAGAATGGAGGAGATGAAGTTGCTGCTGATTCAACTGCAAGAGCAACAGCAACAGCAAAAGCAAAATCAAAGACAAATGGAGCCCAGCGATGTCTCACAATCTGGCTATACATCAGAGGAGCTGCCTCAGCGTCAAAGAGTGGGACGTCTCAGCAATCCCTCGCCAGATCTGGGCATCGAGAGCGATACGGGTCGGGTGCACAGTGTTGAGCTGTCAAACGCACAGCATCCGTTGCTTAAGACCGTGCAGCTGGTCAACGATGATATACTGGACGAGAAGAATGGTAAGTCGCTGAACTCATATTAATTCGAAGAACAAAATCCTATTGATTGCTCTCCGACAGATCTTTCGCCGGATACGGAATTGCCCGCCGCAGAGCCGGCTGTCCCTATGCACGATTGCCTTAAGGTAGAGCAAGAAAACGCCGAATTGCGGCGCAAATTAATACGCACAAAGCGCGCATTCGAAGACACCTATGAAAAGTTGCGTGTGGTTAACAAAGCAAAAGCACAAGTCGAAAAGGATATTAAAAATCAAATACTTAAGACGCACAATGTCCTGCGCAACGTGCGCTCCAATATGGAAAATGTTTTATAACAACAATTGATTTGATTGCAATTTTTATGCGGGTTCACAATTATTCGTTTCGTTTCTCATCATTTTCCAATTTCTTTATTTTTTCTGTACTAATTGTTTGTTTTAACGTTTTCTTGTAAATGTCCTGTACATAAGGCACGCAGAGCAACGAGTTATATAGCACTTGCATTTTTTAAAGACTGTATAATAATAATAAAAGAATCTATAATTTTATATGTAACAAAATGCAAGACAGCCAGACGCAATCGTTCATATTGAATGACTAATATATACATATTCATATACATATACACATACATATACATATTTATATACATACTTTACCTTAGTTAAGTGCACTACTAACCGATTTTGAAAACAGTATCGTAATCATATACATATAGATCCTATATATAACTCTTGAATAACTGATGCCATCTATCTCTTGCCATATCGGATCGTCTAGTTTTATAACAAAATAAATTGATTAATCTTTCTATTTTGCTTGATTTAATATTAATTTACTTGCTATGAATTTTCGTTTTCAGTTCAAAGTCGGCATGGATATTGAAGTTAAATTATGATTTAGCTCTCTAATTATGTTTAAACTGTAAAAATATTCGACGAGTTTATAGTACATAAGACATAATGAGTTTTGTACCAAGCTGTTATGGATTGAAATACATTTGTAGTTCGTTTTGAAAATTTGTCTTTTTATATATTGGTTTCCCACTACCAATGTTTTTAGATCATTACGAAAAATCGTATTATTTAATATTTAAATAATAACGTTTCTGTTATTAGCACTGTGGCGTTGCCAGATGTGGTTATGCAGCCCTGGTCTAATCAGATTTGGTCACTTGTAGCGCTTCTTTAAGTAACCTAATAATGTTAGAGTCAGCTGTGCTCTGTTAGGCAGACGCTGTTTATTAATCAGTATGTTTTTTGGGTCCCATGGTTGTGAGCCGTGTTTTACTCTTGTTTTTTTTTGGTTTTCGCTTATCAATGACTATTAAAAAATAATATGTGTGCGTGGTAGATAAGACGAATATCTAAACATGCATTAGTTGAAACAACACAGTGCAGTTTGTTATTCTTAGTTGTGTTCGCGCGTATTTGTGAAAGCTTTTTCTTTGTACTTGTTCGCACCAGTTGCTAAAATATCTGCGCATATCTGAAGCCCCTCACATACTCACATGGTGTCTCGTTACCAGCCACAAGAAGATGTCGACGTATCGACAACTGCACCAAGGCAGAATCGTCGTCGTTCACGCCCCGAATCTGCCGGTCTTTTGCAATCCTGTAAGTAAACATTAAAAACACGTATTGACAATCACATAATTACGTGAATCACGTTAAAATAAATAGCAATTTAAAAGTATATGCTACGCTATTGATAAGATTGGGTGGTGCTATATATAAGAGAAGTACTGTTTGGTTGAACTTTTGTTTAAAGTTGTTTAAATTGAATTAAAAATTAAAAAAGAATAAAAAAATCAGTTGGCCCATGGGGGGATCGAACCCGCGACCTTCGCGTTATTAGCACGACGCTCTAACCAGCTGAGCTAATGGGCCTTGTTGGCGTTGACCAGACTAAAATGCATATATGTAGTGAATGCTTGGCGTTTGTTTATGCGAATGAATATAAATATTTCGCTTTTATCGACTTAACATTCCATAGAAATCAATAGATATTTATTATTTAATTTCTTTTATATGTAATAAAATATTTAGCTCTATGTGATTTTATTTTGGTTTTCTAAATCATTTTATTGCTTCCCTTCGCTTTCGTCTTCGTTGAAGTTGACAACTTTCACTTCGGCTTCGTTTGTCGTTTAACGAAGGACATTTTATTGAATGTCCTTTCTTTTCGCCTAGCTTCGTTTGCTTTGGCTGTGCTTTGGCAGTTGGCTTTCGGCTCTCGCACGTTATGGACGCGTATTTTGGCAACACGGCAGCACGGCAACGGCAAATAGAAGTTCTTTGGGGCGAAAATGCCAACAGCGCATCTGAAGTTATGTAGATTTAGATACGCGTTTATATCGCTAACAATATAATTGGCCTTAACTATAATTAATTAATGTATTTAATTATCCGATAATTGCAAACTTGTGCATTTACGTGATGAAAACTTAGCAGCTGCATAGCTAATGAAAATTTGTGCCTTAGGGAAAATCAACAAATCTGATTGTTGATGCATATAAATATATATATATATATTTTAAAATATATATATATATGTATATAAACAGTGTAGTATATTTGCTGTCATCGAGAACTGCATATGCGTGACGGCCAAATAACTATGTGTGTTTTAAGCTCTATAAATTTTTGATGTACTACTTGCCATGGTTGGAGAGACAAAACTAGTTGAAATATTGGACAGTCAAAGTTGTGGCTGGTTGTCAGTTGTTCAGGTTCTCAGAGACATGTCCTTAGTGCCGCTCTAAGTTCAAGGCTTGAGCTTGGGTTAAAGACCTTGTGCAACTGTGAATATGTTCTAATTCAACAACAAAATATACTAGCTAACTGCTTTAAAACGTGCCTTGATCTATACGCTATACAGCACACACACATACATACATACATACATACATACATACATACATACATACTCGTATACCTGCTAAGTGCCTTGGCTTTCGAAGCCCTCAACTCTAACGAACATGTCTGGCTGTTATCAGCGCCAAAGCTTGGAGCTGCAAGCCAAAGACTCGCCAACCATTTCCGTGGAGCTAAACAGGACCAATACCACGGCCAGTTGTAATCCCAGCGAGAGACGGCGACAGCAGCGCTCTTCGCTGCATCGCCAGGAGTCCTGGTTTCGGCACTCCATGCCGCCGGCCATAAACAGAGATTTCGAGTCGCTGGAGCATCTGCAGACGCAGGACACAAGCAACGGCCTCGATGAGCAGCTGGCCGCCTCGCTGAGCGGCAAACTGCCCGTGCTGAGCCACACGAGCATCCATCTGAACAGTGCCAATAGCAATTTGGGATTCATTGACTCCGACACACCCAACACGCCCATTACACCGCAGTCCAGCTCGATGGCGGGCACACTCTCCTCCTGTCAGCCGCCTGTTGAGCCTGGCACCCGTCGCAGATCTTCGCGCCATCGCAAGGACTCGCGTGCCTCCATTCTGTCCAATGCGGCACGCGGCATACGCATGACCACTTCATTCCTACGTCGCAAGCGCAAGGAATACGAAGGTGAGTGAAGGCAGAAACTTGGATTAGCAATAAGAAGTTGTCTGTTATTATTATAAATATTATTCGATGAAAATATATTGTCGAGGCACTTATTTGGGGAAAGATCTGAGACACACTATGTTCACTGCAAGCTCAACATAAGTTGGTTTAAATGAACTGGTTCTCATACCGAGCCGATTGAGTGAGTCGGCTCATGAACTAGTTTGTCTAAGTTAATAGTGAATCGCTGATGCTGTCCATAATGATCATGGCAATAATTATTATAGTCATGAGGATGATCACTGCGAATATCATTATCATCATTAATTTGATGAACATATTCATTCCATGTTTAACGAATGCTAATTGACCATATTTGCTGTGCAGGTTGGGCGTGAGAATTGATTGAGAATAGAGATAGACAAGGCCAGATTAGCGCGCCAGTTGTAGTTGAACAAGAATTATATAAAAATTATATTATTATTATTATAAATAAGTAATAATAATATATTATAATAGAATCATTAAGCTGCTAGTTACCCTGCACACCATGAAGAGCTGTCTGCCATATCTGATTGTATAACCGATTGACGCTCTTCATCCTTAGTCTCATAAATGCATCAATTTAAATGAGAACTCTCACCTAATACCAGATTGTATTCCCATTCCAACTGCTCGCATTATACAACACTGTTTTGTCATTGCTCTCTTATATTTATTTGTAAATTTACAAGTCTAGGATATAGTTATAAACTATAAGCCTAACTCAATAAGCACTTGGCTTCGATGTCATCCAGTCTGCCGAAGATTTGACCTCTTAAGTACCGAATATTTCATTGCTTAAACTAAAGTTAGCTTTGCTCTTGAGCTAAATCTTCTGCTCCGTTTGGCTGATCCAATCGCGTAGCTCCGCCACATTGGCATAGACGCCCGGATATTTGGGCTGGGCGCAGTTGGTGCCCCACGAAACGATGCCGACCAGCTTGCCGCCAGACACGAGCGGTCCGCCGGAGTCGCCCTGACAGGCATCCCTGTTGTTGGCCGAGGCACAGATCATAGTCTCCTTGATCTTGGAGCCATAGCTGTAGCTGGAGCTGCCGCATTCCGAGCGACCCACTATGACGGTGTTGATATAGAGCAGCGCAGCAGAATTTTTGCCCTGATAGCTGGTGGAGCCCCAGCCGGAGCAGGTGGCTGCGGCGCCATGCTTGGGCGTGCTGCTGGCCAGCTCAATCGTATTGATGGTTCTGCTCAGCGTCAGCTTCGTCTTCAGCCTGATCAAGCCAATGTCGTTCATTTTGGCGCTGTCATTGTATCCCTCGTGTGCCTTGTAGGCCGTGACGCTGGCGAGAACACCGCCCGAGTACTTGGCCGTGGAGCCAGCTCTAATGCGCAATGTGGCCACGCTGAGACCATCCTTGTGCAGGCAGTGTGCGGCGGTCAGAACCAGATTTGGGGCAATCAGGCTGCCGCCACAGTAGTGGGCGCCCGAACGCTGCAACGAAACTTGCCAAGGATGCGCGCCCGCTGAAGCCGGCGAGCCACCCACAATGCGTCCATCCAGCTGCGGCTCCAGGCCAAACGGCCGCACGGCGCCATTGACCAAGGCCAGCAGAGAAGCGAGCACTACTATTGAGGTCTGCACAAGCATATTGAATCGTGTGTTCCAGTCTTTGGTCGAGCAGCGCTTTATATAGACGCAACTGCTGCAGCTGGTCTGCAGGTCTATCGACGGCTATCGATGCACACTCCGCATTAATATTTACAATATCGCCATAAATTGCCATAGTTGTCAGCCCTATAAGCCTTCTACTTGAGACCTTGAGACCACATATATGCAGTCGTGGTCATGGCTAAACCATGTCGCGTATATTTTCCTGCGTCAATGAAAATCTGCCCTAATTATATTATACGGGCTCTCACGATCTCATTATATATTACTTCGATTTCATATATTTTGTTTTCATTTTTCCCCTATCAGCCAACATTATCTTTTGCGGCTTATATGGCCTGCAATCCATCCAATTGCACTTGGGTTTTTGCCTATTGTAAATGCCAAAAAAAAAAAAATAAGTAAATAACAATAAATGATGAAACTAATGCGCTAAATTATTTAAAAGTCAAAGAAAAATTCATTAAAATTTGTAAATAAAATATAGATACAAATTATGAGATAAAAATGAATTTAGATAAATAAATATTTAGGACTTGGAAGATAAACTTATGTCCGGGCACAGATAAGTAATTCAAGCTAAATAAGTAGCAATTTTGCTATGTCACGCTTAGATTATGTAGGTCAACCTCCAAAGTTTTGCCTATGTTAGCCTAGGTCTCTAATACAAACTTTAAATAAAATTCTAAATTGTTAGACATTGTCTAAGAGCATCCAGAATACCATATACCATATACCATTTACCATTTACCATATACCATATACCATATACCATATACCATATACCATATACCATATACCATATACCATATACCATATACCATATACCATATACCATATACCATATACCATATACCATATACCATATACCATATACCATATACCATATACCATATACCATATACCATATACCATATACCATATACCATATACCATATACCATATACCATATACCATATACCATATACCATATACCATATACCATATACCATATACCATATACCATATACCATATACCATATACCATATACCATATACCATATACCATATACCATATACCATATACCATATACCATATACCATATACCATATACCATATACATACCATATACCATATACCATATACCATATACCATATACCATATACCATATACCATATACCATATACCATATACCATATACCATATACCATTCTCTTTGTTCCAGTCTTTAGTTTCACTAAGTTATATCTAATACCATGATAAAGTATTATGATATGAGATAAGCTGTGCAGAGAACTGTATGCCTCTATAGTAGATAAAACACCTTGAAATACGTAATCAATAGCCAAGTAAATCCATAAACTTAAAGTAATAGAACCTTAGAACAGGTAGTTTATTATTGAGACACACGGCGACTGTCACGTCGCTTCCATTAAAACGTTTTCAGCTTCCGGCCATGGTTTATCGTCCATTTGGTCACTCCCGTATATTACGTAAGCGAGTGTTATAAAATAGATGGATAAATATTTTTGTGAACTTTACGAGCGTGCTCCTATTTCCTATGGTCAGACATTGCATAAAGTTGCTCATCACTTAGACCCTGAATACGCATGAAATGGAAAATGTTTAAGAATGTAGAGAAAAAGGTCAACTTCGGAGCTACCCAATCATCATCAGCATCATTTGAGTAGGCAGATTGCATTTCTTCCATTGGCAGCTGCTCCGTGTAAATATGATAGTCGACGAATCGATTAAAAGTTACTTGTTTCTTGGCTCCTTTCAATGTCTTTCCTTTCACATCACTGTTGGCCGCATCCTTGAACATCAGTATGGACTTCTGGTAGATACCCCTGTCCAGCTTCGATGCGCCTGTATTCATTTTTCCTGTGTTTTCATATATTCGAAAAGTACGTTTAATTTAATAATTGAAATACAACTGGCTACTATGTGGGTTAAAAAAAAAAAAAAAAAGACTATAAATATTTGTACGTATTATGTGTGTGGCCAATGGCCATCCATACCTTGGTTTTAAATCTAATTAAAACCATTAGCTTTTAGGCTTTGCCATCTGCAATAGATAAGAAATTAAGTGGCACTTGCCACCCAATTCAGTTCTGAGATCATCAAATATCTTAGCTTAGGCGCACTTGCTTAGATTTCTCAGACTTTATTTCGCAATGACATCATCCACGTGGGGGGGTTGGTACCTTGTGTCCTAATGTGTACTTCTTGGTTGTGATTGCGCCTGCGGATATGTTGACATTTTCCATTCATTGCGAGAAAGCTTTCCACTCTAAATTGTTTCATGTCCAGCATATAATATCTTTCCGTAAGTCTTAACGACTTGGTTTCCCGGGGATTGGCGCTGCTTTAAAAATCAATGAAAATACCTTCACGTGTGTGGCCGTGTGTGTGTGTCCTCCTCCTGTCTCTCTTTATTCACTGTACATTTGCTAGCAATAAAAAACTGTTTTCTGCACTCATTTCTGATACCTTGAAAAGGTTGTAGATAGATTAAAAAAAAAAGCAGCAAAAAGAATATTTGCCTGGCCCATGGGGGGATCGAACCCGCGACCTTCGCGTTATTAGCACGACGCTCTAACCAGCTGAGCTAATGGGCCGATGTGAATTTCTGGGCAAAAGCAATATATATGTAATTCATAAAAAGCAGAAAATAATATTTGCTTTTTTTGCAGCTACACATTAAATATATTCAATAAAATAATAGTATAAGTATTCGAATGCTTTAACATATTTATATATTTTAATGATTAAATGCTCAAATAACTAAAATATTAATTAATTTTAAAATAAAAATAAAAAATTATTATAAAAAAAAATATATATTAATATTAAAGAATGTAATTTAAAAAGTATTTTATAAATGAAAAAAACAATAATAATATAACTTATTATTAATATATAAATACAACTAACGAAAATGACATTTGTGTTCAAAAGCTTTAATACCACAAACAAATCTTTGTGCTATTACATTAGCTCTAAGCTCACAAGTTTGATTTTCGACATTCAGCGACCAAGTGTCAGGATGGCCGAGCGGTCTAAGGCGCCAGACTCAAGGTTGTAAATCTTGCCTCTCAAACAGGGGTTCGCATGAGCGTTCTGGTCCTCTCTGAGGGCGTGGGTTCGAATCCCACTTCTGACAAATTTTTTTTCTACCTTTTATATTATATTTAAAATAATAATATTTGTGATTATAGAAATAAATTGTTTTTTTTTTTTTGATTTGATTAAATACTTGAGCAAAATAATAAGTAATCCAAGAATAAAATTGTTTGATGTACTGCACATATACTAAATAATATTGTAGCTAGCAGTTCAACAAGTGCCTCCGTGGCGCAATCGGTTAGCGCGTTCGGCTGTTAACCGAAAGGTTGGTGGTTCGAGTCCACCCGGGGGCGACAGCGAATTTTTTTTAAAATTTATATTTAATTATTTACAATATTAAAAAAGTGTGTGGACCGCATAGAAAACTTCTGTTGCATAAAATGGACAGTCAAAAGCAACTAGAACAATTTAACAGTATGCTTTCTTAACAGTTCTATAACAGCAGCAAGCAATACATTTCAAAAGTACGTATGAATGTGGTGGATTTGTCTGATTGATATTTTTGCGCCACTTTTGTTAGTGGTGAAATCAGAGCTCAGGTGGTAACATTTGCTATGTTTTAGCGCTCTTCAACATATGCATATGTGAAGTACTCTCATTTACGCACGTCGAGGTTAACCGCTGGCGGCATTTGTTCAGTTGCTTTCGAAACCCGAGCGTGTACACAACGTGGATTCGAGTGAGTTGCTGATACAAATAGGCGCGATAAATTTCTGCGAATAATACAAATATCACATTTGCAGAAATACATGTTTAAAATAGTGTTTTAGTGTGGAGCAATGACCGGAAGCATAAACGTCTTTAAATTTGATCTTGAATTGAAATGTAAAGTGAATGTGGATAACAGAAGTTAACGGAAACAGTTATTCGAACATCACACATACAACATGTAAATGTGCATTAGTATTGGCAATATTTAAAAGTAGTTGCGGCTTAACGGTGGTTACTTATGCGCCACGTCTTAAAACTAAAAGTGTGCGTATGCGTTTGTGTGTGTGCTTAAATAAGTTAAATCCATTACCAGTCTAATGATTCAATAGAACCCCCACACATATATATGAAAATGCACGAATGCCTAATACATGTGTGTTTACATATTAAGATGGTGTGGGCTGGCGGCGCCTTCTCTATTAATTCTGTTTTATTCTGCTCAACACCTTATACTCCCTCCTCTCTCTCTGTTTATGTATGTGTGTGTGTGTGGCGCTCTTTTCGCTCTTGCTCTCGCTCTCATGTGTCATCGCCAATTGTCTTTTTTTTTATTGTGTTTAGTTGTTCTCGCGGCTATTTCTTTGTCATTGTTGCATTATTGTAATTGTACTTTTTCTCATACACACATAGGTAACGTGCTACACAATTGTGTGTGTACACAAATGTTGTTCAAACTAGTTTCCTCGTGTTTTGTTATTTTTTCGTACTCTGTTTTGAAAAATATTGCATCCCCCTTTTTATCAAGCGTTTCGCTTACAATCTCTATTTGTGAATGGTTTTTGTTATTGTTTTCTTTTTCCTGCAATTTCATTGCAAAGCTTCTCGCTGCTCATTTCAGTTGATATTTTATACATTTTGAAAGAGGTGAAATTTATGTCGCGCAGTTTACGCTGAAAAGAAAAATGTTTAACATTTATTTTGCAGAAAGTAAACACAAATTACGTTCTGAAGGTATTTATTTAAATGGAAATAATGTGCCTTAAGTAAATATTCTCATCTTATATGCACATACATATTTATTTTTCTACGCATATTTAATGCTTGCCAAAATCATATATATTGAGAATATATGTATATATGTTTTTAAATTTATTTATGCATCGGTCACGTATAAGTTTCAAAATAAATACAAAAATAAATAAAACGTCATTATTTATATATATTATAAAAATAGGTCATATATATATATATATATTATATATATAAATAATATATTTTCGTTAAATTTTTATGTAAGCGAAAGCATTTATATTTCTATCGATTCATCTTTTTGTAATGTACCAATTTTAGAATTTATTTGGCAATTCGTATATTCCCTACATTATAATACTATCTCAATACCCTTTTATGAACGTCTTGTAAATATCAAGAACAGTCAAATTAATTATGAAACCTGAAAATAACAATTAAATGAACACTCTGGAGTATTTGATATTATTTTCGATTAGCTGTTTCCGTCCACTGTGCAAATAGCGTGGACGGCTTTGACCAGGTGGTCAAATTAATGTTCATTGGACAATTTCGTATTGATTCGTTTTTTACAATTACTTTGTATTCGATTGTTGTTGGTATTGAGATACATATATATATATATATATATTTATATATACATATATATATATATATATATATATATATATATATATATATATATTTATATATACATATATATATATATATATATATATATATATATATATTATTTATATATACATATATATATAGGGACCTTGTTGTCAGTCAATGATTGTCACATATATTTACATACTGTTATATGTGCGAATTTCCATTCAAATTATAGCACGCTGACAAATTTTCTTCATTTACCTCTAAAAATTGCTGCGAACATATGTGGCATTTGAAGCTATTATACATGGTGATGCTTGATTGGCTATGCATATAGTATACGATATATATAACGATAAATCAACTGTACCTAAATAATATAAATTGCAGGTGAATATTTACATTAGAGTGTTGAACACGTTCAATTGAAGAGTGAATAATGAAGAGAAGTAAATAGCTACAATATATACAAAATGTTTTTTATAAAAACTGTTCAATATACTTTATTTGAGACAGATATGAAGATAAATAAAAGTGCAGGTTTCAAAAGAAACTGAATCAGTGAATAAAATGATTACTTTAATAACTTGTTCATCTGGAACTTGTTCATATGGAAATGCCAATTGAACCATTTGCTTAATTTGTGATCTTATTCATGAACTTGCTCATTATGAATTGTTTGCTAGAAATAAATAAGTGTTGAACCAGTTAAGCTGTTATCACCAATTGATAAGATGATTCATTGTAGTCAACACACATTCTTTAAGTTTTGTTTGATGAGAGTGTCTTTAATGGGTTCCTAAGTATGTCTAAACTGCTGGCAATGGGATACCCTTTATGATTCGTCTTAATATACCCTATTTTATATATATAAATTTTGATATAGGCTGACATTTGTCGTTGTGCTTTTCCTTTCGCTATCGTGCTAAGTGTTTGCGCAAGTGCTGACTGTACAGGTACACATTGCTAGATATACTAAGTACATGTAGATAATATACTATATGTGTATATATACACAATGAGTTGTGCTGCTGTGAAATATGTCATTTAGCGTTAACTGATTGAGTGAGTCAACTTAAAGTCATTTTTTATTATTGTATTGCAAGTTAAGCCAGTTGTTCCACTAACTTGAAATTAGCTACTTGAAATCACAAATTTAAATACTTTAAGCTGTTTTTGTTTTGTTTCGTGAATTGCAAATAGAATCCACAAGTAAAAATGTTTGGAATGAATCCAAAATATATATTATTTGATGCTGTTATTTATAGAAACTGAATAAAAACACGAAGCCAATTTTATTTTGTCTGTCTATACGTTTTGGTCTGCTATCTGGACAGAGGTCTATAGTATATAAATATTTTGGTATTTTTGGGTTTCTCGACAAGTTAACAAACTCGAAATGACTTGTAATTGTTTTAATTTTCATTATAGACATACATATATAAATTGGCCTTCCAATAGGCCAAATGTCATCATGTAATTACAGAAGTCCACGACGTTGGGCGCCTGCTTGAATATTTATGATCAATTTTCGACAGGGAACTGAATTAAGTTAGGGCAAAACGCTTAGCTACTCTGCTATTGATGTATTCTCTGTAATTTAGCACACGTAGCTTAAGGACCGCAGCAAACTTTTTTCTATATACATATATCAGAATACACTGTGCAACAAAGATTTGGCAAAGGCCTGAAATGATAAGATTGCGAAAGCATTTATTTTTGTAGATTCTGAATATATAAATGGACTTTATGATTCATTTGTGTCGAAACGTAAATCAGAGCGTTGAAAAAAATGTCTTCTTCTTTTTACATTCGAATATTCTTTAATTATAGAATAGAATATACATTTAATTTATATTAAAAATTACAGCCCAAAAATATTCCTTAGGGGCCAATTGACATTAACTGCAAAAGAAAGAATGTTTGATTAACAAGTAAGAAAACTCCAGTCGGGGTGCCCGCGTAAGAAATACCCTAATCCCACTCGATCTTAGTTTTTGATTATACACAGTAATTTTTATTTACAACATGGTTAATAAATACAAAAACAAATATAAATACAATTTACTTAGAAAAGAAAGGTAAGATATGTGTGCATTTCGATCTAAGATCAGTTGCTGTAAAGCCGCTCACATTTCGCTGCATTTCTGTAAATAAAAAATATTTTGGCGAGGCCTCAAACGGCATCGAAATTGCGATAAAATACCAGGCGAACAGAAATGAGTAGTAGGGTGCGAAAAGTTAGTGAAAATTAAGTAAACATTGAGTTGACCTTGAAAGTGAGAGAGTGAGAAACAAGAGTGAGAGAGTGTGAGAAACAAGTGTGAGAGAGAGAGAGAAAGAGATGTTAATTAACATGAACAAGCAGGTTGCATTTCCTACTTCTCATTTCTGTTCGCCTGTTAATTTCCTCGAAGCGTGCAAACTTACAAAGCGGCGGCTGCAGACTTTCAAATTCTCAAATTGCAATGGAATATTTTCAAAAGTGCCAGGCAAACATAAATGAGCAGTAAGAGGGAATATATTAGTTAACATTGAGTTAATATAATATTTTACCAGAGCTATTTTACTTAATGTTATTCCTAAGATCAGTTGCTGCCAAACCGCTTACATTTCTTAGCATTTCTGTAAAGAAAAAATATTTTGGTGAGGCCTCAAACAGCATCGCAATTGCGATAAAATACCAGGCGAACAGAAATGAGTAGTAGGGCGCGAAATTTTTGTTAAAATTAAATTGCATTGACCTTGAAAGTGAGAGTGAGTGTGAGAGAGTGACTGTGAGAAAGTGAGAGTGCGTGAGTGAGTGTGAGAGAGTGAGAGTGAGAGAGTAAGAGTGAGAGTGAGAGAGTAAGAGTGAGAGTGAGAGAGAGAGCGTGAGAGTGAGAGAGAGAGAGTGAGATGTTAATTAACATGAACAAGTGGGTTGCATACTTTTAGGTACGATCAAATAATTTCCTGACACTGTTAGTTTAAACCTAAATCAATTTACTTATCATCAATCATATTGCAATGGAATATTTTCAAAGATACCAGGCGATTATAAGCGAGCAGTAGGTGGAAAATATTAGTTAGCAATATGTTATCAGAGATATTCTATTTTATGCCATGCCTAAAAGTATGCAACATACTTGTTCGTGTTAATTAACATCTCCCTCTTAATTCAAGGTCAACTCAGCTTCTTTATAAATAGCATTTCGCGCCCTACTACTCATTTCTGTTCGCCTGGTAGTTCAGAAGATTTTATTGAAATTTAACTGTCGTGAAACTGGGCCTATTCAAAAATTCACCCATTAGAAAGTAAATATAATAAAAAAAAAATAAGAAAACTTTAGCCGGGGTATCATAGTCTCTGAACACAATCCATAGCTCGTGCGTTGGTAGACCAAATAGAGTGACTTAAATCTATGAATGAAGATTAAAGAAGAAATATCAAAAAAAAAAAAAAAAAAAAAAATTGATTCAAATAGATAATATCAATACACCTTTGCAAACGTAAAACAAATATTCAGTTACTATTGAAATATTATTAACAACGCTTTTGAGTTTAATTAAGAAGTGATAATATAATATAAATTATGTCAAATATATATATATATATATATATATATATATATATATATATATATAAATAAAAATATTATATATATTATTACTTTTCATTTCTTTCTTTTCTTTTTTGTTTTTTTAATGAATTATTTTATTTTTAGGCAACATATGTGTCATAATTAGATGACATTAAATTTTATTTAATGAACAGTTGCGCCAGTTGAGCTGATTACAGCTCATAAAAAGAAGAACAGTTTTTTTTCGTTCTATGGATGGAAAAGCTAGAGAAACTAAGCTGAGCATCGAGTTGGGTTTTCTTTCTGAATATAATGAATTTATGCATTTTCATTAAGGTTCCAGTAACTTTGAATGTGCTTAATTATACCTGGGCATTTATGTACTTTGACTGTTTACTGTAGTCAAGGTGCACACGCTAAAGGGCAAATCCTAACCCAAGTTAACAACACATTTTACTGTTCTTGCCGCATAGCTGGCGTGGACACACGCAAATTAAGGTGTTTACTTATGATTTGTGAATGACAGAGAGACAGGCATTGTTGTGTGTGTGTGTGTGGTTGTGGGAGTGTGTCAGTTTGTTGTTTATTTTCTTGTTATATATTTTATAGAAGGTCATTGACATGGTTGGGCGTTGCCTACCTGTCTTTTTTGATCATATCTAATGAATTTCCATTCATGAAATCAATATCCGATGTGTGAATAATTAGCTGGGAACTTGAATAAAAGCAATTTATTGAGGGCAGCTCCGAAAGATAATTCAAAATGTTAAATCGAATTGAGACTTAAATCAAAAGTATAATCAAAATTCGTTCCAACTGCAAAGAACTAAAAAGTGATATAATTGAAGAATGATGTCAACATGACAGATCCGAATAAGAATAATAATCCAAATCCGCATGCAAATCAAAATCCATATAATACAAATGGCAATCACAAGTCAACAAATGGCTCCTCACAAACGGAGCCAGCAGGCTGCTCGACGAGAGCCAATCCCGCCTACAATTCTAGTTCCGAGACTAGATATCAGCCGCCTCCGGCCTGGGCAACGGTGCCGGAGAAAATCCAGTTGTGGTGCCAGAACTGCCTGCGCCGGCTGAGAGGTGAGGCCTTGAGGCATACGGCTACGACGGGACCCACGATTACCAATTTTGCACCCGATGTCGGCACCAATACTGGCAGGCAAGACGAGTACGCGGTCAACTATGCGGAAAACACCAGCGACAGTGCCACCGATGTGGACGGCGTCATCCCTCCACAACAATTGCCAACGAATCAGAGAAAATCGAAATGTTTCTCAAACATCAAGCGGATATTCATGGAGAAAATAAAACGGAAGAAGCCCAAGTGCAAAGGTGTTTATTTTTTTTTTACCATAAATCTTATATCTCATATATATCTACGATTTCAGTCTAACCTTCTAGAGAGTTAGTAAATCGCATATTTTACTATTTATCTTAACTATTTATTTTAGTATTGAGAAGTGAATCACTGCAGTCCCATATCCATTTATATATATTTATTTATTTTAAATTTGAATCTTATCTTGGCAAGAGAGAGAGGGAGATACAGTTAAGAAGAGTATAATCTTAAATCCAAAAGGCATTTAATAAGGCTTATTGGTCATTATTTGTATAATTTATACACGTATATGTTTATATACATAAAGAGGCATACATATGCGAGGTTAGTTTGAGTAGTTTTCATTTTGACTGGGCAAACAGAAAAAGCTACTTTGCTTATTAGATTAGTAGAACTCGCCTACTTGGCGTGTTGGAAATATAAAGCGAGAGAGAGGGAGAGAGAGAGGGAGACGTGAAATACAAATCTGTACATATTTTATGTCGTGTGTTGACATATATCCATATGTAAATCTATATATCTCTCTTATTGACAAGCAAATTTGTATATTTTATCTTTGAGCACCGTCAATATATATATATATATATATATATAAATATCTCCATTAGTATATAACATAAGCCGAATACTTCACTATATTACCTCGCTCTATTCAGTCTCAAATCGTTATTGTTCCCCTGCGGTTGGTAAATGCACTCAAGGGAAGTAACTTTAGCCAGATATACAAATATAAAACACTTTCCAAGTGTTTCACTTTCAAGATGCCCTGCAATATTTGCTTAGCTTCAGAAAACACAAAAAAAAAAAAAAATGATTGCAAAACTAGAAGACATTTTCTTTATAATAATATAATATATAGAGATAAACATATATTTAATTTTTTTAGATATGGTATAGTGTAATATAGTATTTATTGAATTGTATTGTAGTTGAAAAATAGTTTTAATACTTTAGGAAGCTATGAGATTACAACTTCTTATAAAATATATCAGTAATTGGAGACATCCTAATATGATATATCTTTAAAATGAGATAGGCTTATGATTTACGATAGGTTTTTAGATATAGGTATCTGCTGCCTATTAGATATACCCCATTTGCCATATACCATTTGGTTATTGATATTTAGCTCTGAGTGAGCCATATTTCATTGGGGCTGCGACACACAGCCCAAAGGACACAAATCAGAGCGTTGAAATCGCCGTTTCGCCAATGTCTGCCTCGGCCACTGTCCACTGTGCATTGGTCACTGGTCACTGGTCACTGCGGCAGTCGTTTCCCCTTCTCTTGAATTGCTTCTAACTCTGCGTTTGGCTTGCTGTGCGTTATGCCTCGACCCTGAGTGTATGGCAATATTTGCTCATTATGGCCTACCTGGGCCAATTCGAGCGGCAACTGAAGTTTGGGGGCGCCACCCCTTGGCGAGCGAGGCTCTCTCGTATTGTATTCAGTCGCACAGTCAAGCTGCAAGAGCGAACAACACGCAGCACGCAACAAACAAAAAACATAGACACGAAAAACTGGGCCAACAATTTGTTGATGTGCTGAAAAGTGTTTTTGGACAAAGTTTTATTTATTTTTTCGTTTTCGGCAAGTGTTCAGCTCTCAAGTGTTGCTGTTCCGTGTTGAGTGTTAAGTGTAAAGTGTTAAGTGCAACAAAGTGTGGCACAATCGTCGCTTACTATCGTGTGCATCACGTGGCATTCAATTGCGTTCAATGTGTGACAAATCGATAATGCGCACTTTTTGACGCACTTTGATAAAACAAAACAAAAAAATAGATTCTAAATTGCTCAACATTTAGCAAGCTGCAAGCGGTTAATACTGATTAGTGGCAATTCAAATATATGTACTCAATATAGCATATAGTATACATATATGTATTTATAAACTATTCATGTCGCTGGCAAAATGTCAAAGTTGAAACGAGTTGAGCGAATAATTCTGGCATTTGTACGAAATGTGGCCGAAATTAAGAGCGCAAGCGCTAGCTTCGGCTTCGTGAAGCTATTGCAACGCCCAGTTGCCACGCCCACTTGTGGCTTACCAACAGCAGCAGAGTAGAGCGTATTAACCATACAACCTGGAGGGCATACTGAGAGCAAAGTCAGCCAGCAGCAGGGAGAGCATCGCCTTCCAGGCGGTTGGCTCAGGCATCGAGGACCGCTACGCGGCAGATGGAACAGATCAGGAATCAATAGAGACGGCTGCAACGGAATTGATTGGCGACCTCAACGACGATTCAAATCGAATTCTAAATTTGACAAAGCGTTCAATTCGACGACGCAGACTATCGGGCAGGCAGTGCGGCAGACGTTGGAGCAGAATGAACTTTCGCAATGTCTATAGAGCGCTGCGTATACGTTGGAGCCGTAAGTTGAGCTCGTGGGCTTTAATTAGAGTAGTTAAGGAAGGGCATTGTTGCCATATAAATGATAGTAAATGAGAGTAAATCAATATAGATCACATGGGCTCAGCATCGAAAATATATATTCACATCTTATATGATGCATATAGTTATGTATTTAGTAGTAGTAACCTTATGGAGCTCGTTCATAGTAGCTGAAAAATCCGATAGCTGTATATTCAAAATTCCAAAATCAGAATGTACGTCACCTGCCCCGCGATAGCTCCAGCTATTGAGCTGGGCACGCAGATGAAGAAACACGGAATCATACCAGATGTGGTCACCTGCAAGCCGGAGTTTCTCATCAACATTATGTATCGATGCCGTGTCGCCGTCACGCCTGGCTGCCATCTGACCCCGTTTAAGGTGAGGTTTGAGCCCATTATTCGATGGATGGCCGATCCACGTAAGCTCTACACGCTGGCCATGATCGATCCGGATGCACCGAGCCGTGCCAAGCCCACATATCGCGAATGGCTCCATTGGCTCGTTGGTAACATACCTGGCTGCAATGTGGTCCTTGGCCAGACCTTAGTGGAATACATTGGCAGTCGTCCGCCCGCAGAGACGGGCAAACATCGTTACGTATTCGTGGCCTTCAAGCAATTCTGCGAACTGGACTTTGACGAATGTTACATACCGAAGACCACCTACGAGGGCAGAACGTGTTTCAGCCTGCGGCGATTTGCCAAAAAATATGCCTTAGGCAATCCCGTGGCTGCCAATTTTTTCTTTGCCAATTGGGAAAATGATTTAAACTGAGTTCGTTTATTTTCTGTGTTTGCAAAGGTGACAATAAAAATCGGATTGAAAAGAAAAGTTTGCCTATGAGTGCTTGATTGAGTGATTGACTGAGAGAGCCAATGTATGCGCACTCAATGAACATGATTGATTGAGGGAATGGCAAACTATGGCGAGTGAGGACTGATTGCTCGCACAGAAAAAGCTGAGAAAATTAATTCAACGAAATGTTTTTCTGATAAGTAATTCTGAGAGAACTTTTTTTTACATCTTGAGTCTTTTATGCACTTAAAAATGAATTCTCGATTACATTCTCGCACTATTTTCTTACAGATGATGATGAGGAGCCTCCAAACTTTGGCAGCTACGACTCGAATGACGAAGATAAACGCATCATAACACTAAATGGGCCACAGCCAACAAAATATTGCAATAACCGAATATCAACGGCTAAATATAAGTGAGTAGTTAGAATGGGTCGAACAATTATCAAGGGTCGCCTATGCGCTATTTAAATGACATGGCTTACTATCTGATAAGATATGATCTAAATAGCATATGTTTTTGCTGCACTAATTGATTAATAAATACTTCCTTTTTTTCTATTTATTGCGCACACAGTGTCCTCACCTTTATACCGTCGTTTCTCTTTGAGCAATTCCGACGATATTCCAATATATTTTTCTTACTAATTGCATTATTACAACAAATTCCGGATGTATCGCCAACGGGTCGTTACACCACATTGGTGCCACTCGTATTTATACTCTCAGTAAGCGCGATTAAGGAAATCATTGAGGATGTGGTAAGCAACTAAGAGCATTAGCGTCCATATATAGTGTAAATTTATTTAAATATTTACTTCGCTTATAGAAACGACACCGAGCTGATAATGAAATTAATCATCGCTTGATTGAACGGTTAGAGAATGGCGCTTGGACCACTGTGCGCTGGTCCGAGCTGACAGTTGGTGATATTATAAAGGTGGTCATCGATACATTTTTTCCTGCCGACCTAATATTGCTATCGTCGAGGTGAGTAATTGCTAAGCCTTGAATAAATCAGCCAATTGGAAGAAACTGACCACACGATAATTTATCGAATCTGTTACAGTGAACCGCAAGCTATGTGCTTCATTGAAACAGCAAATCTGGATGGAGAGACAAATCTGAAGATTCGCCAAGGAATGCAATCGACAGCCAAATTATTGGACACAAAAGACTTGATGCAATTACAGGGAAAAATTGAGTGCGAGCTGCCAAATAGGCTTTTGTACGAGTTCAATGGCGTGCTCAAAGAGTTTGGCCGACCGTAAGTTATTCAACACACAAATTCAAATTGTGAACTAAAACTACTCATTTGATACGTTCAGTTCAGTTCAGTTGTTCATGCTCGCTGCATGTTATCGATTCTCTTATGTACTTCAATTGAACTAATAATAGTTCTCTTTTGAATAATCAATATCATTTTTATTTTAAACTGTATTTAATATCGAGATCATTTTGCAGGGTTGTCCCTTTGGGCAACGATCAGGTGCTGCAGCGCGGTGCTATGCTGAGGAATACGGCTTGGATATTTGGCGTCGTCATCTATTCCGGACATGAAACGAAGCTGATGAAGAACTCAACGTCGGCGCCGCTTAAGCGTTCGACCGTTGATAAGCTGACCAATACACAGATCTTGATGCTGTTCATGATATTGATCTCACTCTGCATAACGAGTGGATTGTGCAATTTGTTTTGGACGCAAAAACATTCCATAACGGATTGGTATTTGGGCATTGGCGACTTCGTGAGCCTGAGCCTTGGCTACAATCTGTTGACATTCTTTATTTTGTACAACAATTTGATACCCATTTCGCTGCAAGTGACATTGGAGCTGGTGCGCTTTCTGCAGGCGATCTTCATTAACTATGATATCGAGATGTATCACAAGGAGTCGAATATGCCAGCTAGTGCGCGAACCTCGAATCTAAATGAGGAGCTGGGCCTGATCAAGTACATTTTCTCGGACAAGACGGGCACATTGACCCGGAATGTAATGGAATTCAAGAAATGTTCCATAGCCAAGCGCATTTATCAAACGGAACGCACGCCCGAAGAATCAGAGTTGGTACAGAATATACTGCGTAGGCACGAGTCCTCTAGGGACATAGAGGAGTTTCTAGTCTTGTTATCCGTGTGCCACACGGTAATACCTGAGAAAAAGGAGGATGGCAGCATTATCTATCATGCCGCCAGTCCAGATGAACGAGCTTTAGTCGATGGAGCTCGCAAGTTTGGCTACATTTTTGATACACGCACGCCCGAATATGTGGAGATAAATGCATTGGGCAAACGACTGCGCTACGAAGTCCTGAATGTCCTTGAATTTACCTCGCAAAGAAAGCGTATGTCGGTCATTGTACGTACGCCCGAGGGAAAAATAAAACTCTTCACCAAAGGCGCCGATTCGGTAATATACGAGCGTCTCTCTCCCAGAGATCAAGCGTACAGAGAGACCACGCTGCAGCATTTAGAGGAGTTTGCCTCAGAAGGTTTGCGTACACTCTGTCTGGCCGTAGCAGATATCGACGATGAAGTTTATGAGGAATGGACACACACACATCACAAGGCATCGATCGCTTTGCAGTACAGGGAAAGCAAGCTGGAAGACTCTTCGAATCTAATTGAGACCAATTTACGTCTGTTGGGTGCAACGGCTATTGAGGACAAGCTACAGGATGGCGTGCCAGAGACAATTGCTGCTCTTCTCGATGCTGGAATATATATTTGGGTACTGACGGGCGATAAACAGGAGACGGCCATCAACATTGGTTACTCCTGCAAACTCATCTCCAACAGCATGGACATCCTTATACTCAATGAGGGCAGCTTGGATGTAAGTTAGAGAACTGATTACCTTGTCTATTGCCTCTCTAATGTTGATGTTTTCTTTTTCAGGCCACACGTGATGCTGTGCTGCGACACTCAGGCGAGTTCAAAAGCTCCTCGACCAAGGATGCCAATGTGGCGCTAGTCATCGATGGCAAGACATTGAAGTATGCCCTGACCTGCGATCTTCGAGGCGATTTTCAGGAGCTGTGTCTCATGTGTCGCGTCGTCATCTGTTGCCGCGTTTCACCTATCCAAAAGGCCGAAGTCGTTGACATGGTGACACAGAGTACGAAGGCCGTAACCTTGGCCATTGGCGACGGAGCCAACGATGTGGCTATGATACAGAAGGCAAGCGTTGGCATTGGCATATCAGGCGTGGAGGGTTTGCAAGCGGCCTGCGCCTCCGACTATTCAATTGCCCAGTTTCGTTTCTTGCGTCGCCTCATTCTCGTTCACGGCGCCTGGAATTATGCCCGAATCAGCAAGCTGATTCTCTACAGTTTCTATAAAAATGTGTGCTTATATGTGATCGAGCTTTGGTTCGCTCTTTACTCGGGCTGGTCGGGTCAAATTCTGTTCGAACGCTGGACAATTGGCCTCTACAACGTTGTGTTCACGGCTATGCCCCCATTTGCAATTGGGCTCTTCGAGAAGTTCTGTACGGCAGACACAATGCTTAAGTATCCGCTGCTCTATAAACCCTCACAGAATGCCAAACTCTTCAATGTGCGCGTCTTTTGGATATGGATCTTCAATGCTTTGCTACACTCGGTGTTTCTCTTCTGGCTGCCACTCTTCGCCTTCGAGGCGGAAGTGATTTGGTCTGACGGCAAGACGAGCGACTATCTGCTGCTGGGCAATATGGTATATACGGTAAGTCATAGGAGAGGTATAAGAGAGGAGTATATCATATAATAATACAGTTTAATTATGTGGTGCTAATAATCCTTTCTTTTACAGTATGTAATTGTAACTGTTTGCTTGAAAGCCGGCCTCATTACCAGCTCATGGACCTGGCTAACGCATGCCGCCATTTGGGGTTCGATTCTGCTCTGGTTTTTGTTTGTGCTGATCTATAGTCATATCTGGCCATCGCTGAGCTTTGCCAGCAATTTTGCTGGCATGGACAGTCAGCTGCTGTCGACGCCTGTATTTTGGTTGGCTCTAATTCTGGTGCCCATTGCCAGTCTGTTGATCGATGTCATCTGCAAGCTGTACGTATAAAGAAATTTATTTATGCTGCAAATGTATTTATTATATATATTTCTATTCGCTTCTAGCATACATAATACCGTATTCAAAACTCTGACGGACGCTGTGCGTGAGTCGGAGATACAGCGTAATGATCCCTCGCAGGTGATGGAAGAGTCACGCTCCTCGTAAGTATTCCGTTAAAAGACAGACTGAGACTATCTACTCTATATATTTATATATATATATATATATATACACACTATGTATTTTGCATTATTTATGGACTTATTTTCCTATACAATTGGTTGAACTCTTTATCTGGCAAAAAAGATCGAACAAAAAATGAACAACAAAAATATGCTACTACATTTTCAATTTGAATTGTTGCGCATCTTAAGTAGAGTTTATTTGATTTTTATTTATTTCTTTTTTATTTTTCTTAAACATGGATCGTTTACATAGTTGTCTATATAATTGCAATTCACTGTGATCCGTGCTGAGTTTTTGCATTTTTCGTTTTGTATTTGTCTTTGTACTTTGCACCATCATTTGGGACGTCCTTTTTTTATAATGCTAATCAGCAATTAGTTAATTTTGCATTTAATTAGCCACCCAATTTAATGTCTAACTGTTTATCTCTTAGTTTAAATAACACCTCCCAATTAACTCCTAGCAAGCTCTTGTTATAGTTAACAAACCACACGAAAGTTCTCAGAACAAGTTGGCTCTTACGAAAACTAATACGCCTTAAATTTTATACATATACATAACGAAAAATAAAATAAAACAGGCTAACATACAATATATTATTGGAATAACTAAATAGTTATAACATGAAATATGCAATTTTTTTTTGATTTTCACAAAGTAACAACTTAACGCAAGCATTTGTTCTAGTCGGAACACCTTTTGCACCTGTTTACAGGGTATACAGCAATACGTTTCTATACTTAAGTATTAGTTCTTATTCACAGAGAAACAACACAGCACAGGGTATTCAATAGTCGACTAAATTACATTACAGTATTATTGAGTATATATACTTATATATATATATATTCATATAAATACACACACATATATATATACATACAATATAACGTAGCAAAAATTGCTTGAAATTGAAATTACGTACTTTATTTAGTCATGAATTCAAATTGTGTGTATTTTCATTTAGTAGCCAATATACATTGAATCAAATACAAAGCCAACTAAGCATATTGCGGTCGGGCATGATCGACTGCATAATACTCGTTCACGTTGTTAAATTTTTATATTTGCATTAATATGATTTCAGTCCGATTTAAGTCCAAACAAAAAAGATTATCAAATCTAAAGAAAAAAAATAATTTTATTGAGCTTTCTAATATATAAAAGATATTTCTTTGAGGTATATATGTTTATATATGAAACACCAAGTCTCTAGTTAAGATTTATGCTTAACTCTATATTGAATTACTCTCCAGTCGTTATGGATAGAGCATTTAAGTGTTCTTTGTCCATAGACTCAATATACTCTCTTATCAGTGCGTGAACGTGTATAACAAATCAAAACACAATTCCAATTTATTAGTGGGCAAAATTGCAAATATTAATATAAATATGGAGTTAACTATTGTAATATTATTTATCTTATTAGCAACAATCAAATTTGAAATTGAAACAGAACAGCAAAGACAACAAATGTAATTCTCTCTATCCTCTATCCTTTATTAACACCCACACCCACACAAACACACACACACACACACATTCATACACCCATAAATAATATTCGATCTGTAAAACATATGTGAATTTATGCATATCCATTGTTAACAAATCCTAAACTCCCTCATGCCAAATCCACACAAAAATTGTTTGACTACGATTAAAAAACAAAAAAGGGAAATTCGTTTTAAGCATGATTTGGACAAGAGATCGAGCTCCAAAAGGCAGAAGTCCCGGACGAGAGGCTTCAATCCAAGGCAAAGTATAGAATTTTCAGCTCGTCATCTGCGTGTCGAGCATTTGGATTTTGATGAAGATCTGGATAACATGGATCAGCGACGGGAGGTCTATAGACGCCGCCAGCGCTGGCAGGGCAGTGAGATCCTGCACATGTAGCTAGCTAGAACAGATTGCAAGCTCTTCTGTCTCTATATATACTACATATGTATAAAATGTTTATGTCTTTAATGTTGTCAATTGAAATAAAATATTTATGTAAATGTTGTAGAGTAAGTGCTCATCAAACTGATATAGAAATCTATGTGTATATGTATATGCTCAGGGCATGCCAAGTCATATCCATTGTATATCAATCAAGCAGTAACTAATATAATAAAGTCAACTTTAGTATTCATATATTATATACAAAGAGGATCATCTTTGTACAGATGCAAGTCTTAAAATTGATCCAACTGTGATACTGACTACTCTACTTAAATGAATCTTTTCGAAAGAGTTGCAATTTTTTCATATTACCAGTTGTTTATATCTTAAGTCAATTGTAATTGTAATTGTTAAAGCGAAATCAAAGTGAATGAAGAAAGAAAACATTCCGTAAACTAATACTAAAAACCAACGTCTAAATGAATGTACAAAGGAACTCGGAAATTTGTATGTGAACCAGTTAACAAATACTTTAATTTAAGCTCAACTATATTCCAATCTCTCAATTGTTGTTGTTACACCCTGAACCAAATTTAAATGATGAAATTGTATGTGACAGAGCGTTGCAGGCATAGCTAAAGTCTATATATTGTTTACGTTGAGCTAGGCTGTCTGTCTATAATACGTTTGCATGCATCAATCTTTAGCTTCAAAAAATATATATACAACTATTTTAATACACAGCAAATTAAGTATGGACATTTCCAGTTTTCTTTTATACATTTGCCCAGTGCACAAGCTAGTTAATAATGATGGAAAGTGCCACCGTTTTGCACTTCATATTTAATCATGATCGAACTGAAAATACCGAAGTTATTGTATAAGTTATCATAGAGTTTGGTAATAATAAGAAAATGAAACACCGCATCTTTATGCATCTCCACACGGTTCAGGGTATCTGCAAGTCGAGCACTGCCGACTAGAGCAATCATATTTGTTTATTAATATTGTTAATTTATGAAATATTTTATTATATATATTTATATATATATATATCTAAATACTATAGTCTCTTAAGTATATCTGTATGCCATCCCTTCTAACCTACCTATGCAATAAATAACTATTGAAAACCCAAAGATATTCCAATCAGAACATCTATTATATACACATAAAATAAAGTTAAAGTTAACAATAAAACAAAAAATAAGCAAAATTTCTAAATTTTTGTCAAGCCTGTCTCTATGTCGAATATATAATATTTATAAATGTATGTATGTCAAATATATGTTTATGTAAATGAAAATAGATGCTAATGTATTAGTTTTCATCAATGTGCATGCAATTTAATAAATATCCTACAGCATTTTTGAGTCCCACTAACAGAGCAAAATTGTTAACAAAAACAGAAAAAAATCTCGGAAATGTTTTGCACTATTTTTGTTTTCAGTTTCTATATTTTCTATATAATCACACACAAAAAGCAATTAATTTATTTCTTGCGTTTTATAAAATAAAATATCTATGCAATCTATATGAATATGTATTTTAAAGAAAATCTCTAAATATTTTATATATATACATATATTTTCTCGTGTGTGTGTATTTGTGTGTGTGTGCGCAGTACTATGTATGCCTTGGGATCAATTATTCGGTGTAAGTAATACATGAATCAAATGTATATTAAACAAAAAAAAATAACAAATACATAAATATAAATGTACACATATCTGTTCTGCGAGGGTAGTTCATAAAGTTGCAGAACTTAGCGTTAACTTAAATGAAATCGGGAAAGAATGTTGCGAAATTTTATTTAAATTCGTGAGCTAAGTTCGCAAAGTGCTCAGACTACTCTCGCATAACTATAATAACTTTAAAGCCCAACTCATAAATCACATACAGTCACAAAACACCCATTCATGTGAATAGGCCACGAAAACAACTGTTGCAATTAGAGGGTATCTATTAGTTAGTGTTAGGCAAATGGTAAAAATGGCACAGATTTTGTAAAATATCTAAATAAATAAATAATATGTATTTTAAGGTTGCTTTCGCATTGCATGTTTCTGTTCTCAAATTCATTTCTTTTGTTAAATAATATTGAAAGAAAAAACCAAAAAATTAAGAAACAATTTTGCATGCTCCATAAAATTTGATCACCTTTGATTGTAGATTTTTATTGCTCCCCAACAGCCGCTCACTTATTGTTTTTTTTTTTTTAACTGTCTGTAGAACGCTAACAATTCAAAGTGAAAATTAATATAAAACTAATGTTTTGCCTAGAAAAAGGCAGAAAATTTAAAATCCTCCTATTAATTAACAAAACAAAATTTCAAAGACAAAACACTTTCCAACCAAAACCCAATCTTAAATTAATTGACATAGATTACAAATACTCAAAAAAAAAAAAAAAAAATACAAGTTATATTTCCCACTTAAAACCTACTAAAAAACCCCAAATCCGAAAAAAATATTAATTCTACAGATTTACTGAAACGGCGAGATTGCTACGAAATGTTTTCACCCGTCGTGCCAACACAAGAGTCGAAACGGAACTAGAATTATCGCGTGAGTACAAACCATAAACCAAAAGTTGTGAATCAGATTCAACGAAATGTCCCCGACGTGCGATTAGTGCAGGCTAAACAGGGTTTGGGCAGTACTTCATTTTTTAATGGGCTAGTTAAAGGCATGTATGTATATACAGACAGCAGTCAAGTATATAGTAGAATGAAGGTATACCTCTGTATATGTCCATGGTTATCTGCTGTAGTGAATCGGTCGGGCAATAAAATAAATGACAGTTGATTTGATATTACATTTCATATACACGTTCATTAAAATCCAAATACCCCTTTCCCATCCCAGACACAAAAACATATAATTACTGTATCTGATATCAATATAATAAATTTGTACATATTTTTTCCAACCAGATGGCTATGCATTTTCGCAAGAGGAAGGCGGTGCTGTTCCGCAATCTATAGTTATACGGGCATATGACACGAATTTGCCTAAGCCAGAGGGCAATTGAAAAGCTGAAGTGGAAGATCGGCATATATATGTATATATAATATAATATAATATATATGCACATACATTATGAAGCTATTGTATTTATGGCTATGAAACACCTTGAATTTACAGAAGCTGAAGTGTGTTAAAAGGGCCAAAGAATAAAACCATTTAGTATAATTAATAAAAAAATAAAAAATTTAAATGAAAAACTTTTATGAAACACACATACACACATTTTTTCTGGTAATAATTCATCAAAGATATTCTAAATGTGTCTTACATTATTAATATTTTTATTTATATATTTGCTGCATATGGTAACTTCAATGTGTATTTGTATCCTAACTGTTAATTATTTTATAAGCCACTTAAATAAAACCGTTAGAAGCATTTTGATTCTTTGTACATATGAAATTTTGCTCGATTTAATTTTCCATTAAAGTTTTTAAATGTTTAAAATGGGCCCCAATCGAAATATTTTCGATTATAGTCTGGTAAATTCAGCTATCGATGTAGACGATAGACGATTTAAAAATTACTTTTTCGGTAATAAAATTATAATATGAAACTATCGATATGTGTCGCCATCGATAGCGTGCGCTAGACTTTTGGAGCAACTGAACCGGAGTAGAAGCAGTGGAACTAGTAAAAAATTATTTGATATATGGAAATATTTTTAGTGTTTATTTCAACCCTGAGGAGCGACGCGGCTTTCCATTCACGCTCGCATATATTTGTTGCGTTTTCACGAGTTTCAGCATTAATATAAGAGAGAACAATAAATAAGAACATCACAATGGATGATATATTAAGTCCAGGATTTTCAATACCTAGTATTGGGCATGCACCGACTCCGCTACATCACAGTCTGGATGCCGATCAACAAATCGAAGCTTTACCACATCAAGTTTATCATCCACCCGCACCAGAGCCAACATCAACGGCAACCACAGCTCAACAACAACAGCAGTCAGACAATAATGGAACGGGCGTGCCCGACGGCAGCAGTGGCAGCGGTTTGTTTGGACACGAACCCTCCATACCCCTTGCCCACAAACAAATGCAAAGCTATCAGCCTTCTGCCTCTTACCAGCAACAGCAGCAGAGCAGTAACACAGGCGGGAGCACGCCGCAATCTCTAATGCAGCCACAGACCCCCCAAAGCATGATGTCTCACATGATGCCAATGACAGAGCGAAGTGCAACTGGAGACTCGTCTCTGAGCAACATTCATCAGACTATGGGACCATCCACACCGATGACTCCTGCCACACCTGGTTCCGCCGATCCGGGCATTGTGCCGCAGTTGCAGAATATTGTGTCCACTGTTAATCTGTGCTGTAAATTGGATTTAAAGAAGATTGCTCTGCACGCAAGAAATGCTGAGTACAATCCAAAACGTTTTGCAGCCGTGATCATGCGCATCCGAGAGCCGCGAACTACGGCATTGATCTTCAGCTCTGGCAAAATGGTTTGCACTGGGGCCAAGAGCGAAGATGACTCAAGGCTAGCAGCTCGCAAATATGCGCGCATCATACAGAAGCTGGGCTTTCCGGTGAGTATCGATTGCTAGGGAAGGGTATAAAAGATTATTCGAAAGAGGCAGTCGTATAGGGAAAATGTATTCAGTTCTTAGTAATATAATTTGTTTTCTCTTTCAGGCAAAGTTCCTTGACTTTAAGATACAAAATATGGTTGGATCATGCGATGTAAAGTTTCCCATCCGTCTCGAAGGCCTCGTTCTAACCCATTGTAACTTCAGCAGCTACGAACCGGAGTTGTTTCCAGGTCTTATCTATCGTATGGTGCGACCACGTATCGTCTTACTGATCTTCGTCTCTGGCAAAGTGGTGCTAACGGGAGCCAAGGTGCGACAGGAGATCTACGATGCGTTCGACAAGATATTCCCCATATTGAAGAAGTTCAAGAAGCAGTCGTGAGTTGTGTCCTAGGTTATTGACTCTTAAAGTTGACTAATTATAGATTGAAAATCAGGTTAAGAATAAATTACTGTATTTAGTTGATACATGTTGGTGCCTGGATTTTATTGGCATGTAGAGCATCACTTAAACGTTGTAAATCTTAATTAGCTTAGATACACTGTGCCATCAGCGCGCCCACATTCTCGAACTCGATCTTTTCTGTAATGTTCTTCGTCTTGATTTTATCGTCCTGTGTGGCTACGACCACAAGCTCAGCTCCCTGGTGCTTCCAGCCATTGCGCTTGATCCAAGTCTCCAAAGTGGAGTCTTCAATGCCACCCAGCAGTTCCTTCAGTAAATCCTTCTTGATCGTCTGGAACGTCGTGCCCACCACATGGGAAACAAATTTGCGTATGGAATCATGGAAGCCGCTTATGTGGCGGAACATCGTGCGGTTGACCTCAGCGCGCTGCCAGAACAATGTGAAATCGGCACGCTCCAATATATCGGCCAAATCAATAATTGTCTGCACGTTCTCATCTTTCATCTGCTGCGGCAGCAACAAACATTTCGCCATCACGAAGTCCGTGTGCGGCAGGTTCGTCAGGCACTTCAGCAGAATCGTGTAGGTGATATCGAAGTTGAGCATGTGTGGATTGAACTGATACAGCTTGAGTACGGCCAGATTTGCTTCCAGGTCATAGGTGTTATTCTTGGCCTGGTCCTGAACATACGATTCGAGTATCTTTAAATGGTCCGGATTGTAGCTGAAAACAACAAATGACAAATAGGTTATGTTTAGTATTTGTATTTGTTGACGAACCGCAAAAAAGACGCTTACCGCTCAATGCAGCCCAACATTTCCTGTATGGTTTGGCTCTGACCATTTTCCATTTTCACCAAGTGTGCCATTTTGTATTATATATGCGAAAGAAATAGATGAAATTATATTCGCGTGGCGATGCTAAAATTTATTTTTTATACAGGGGTGTATTGAATCTTTTCGAGCAAGTTCATGAAAATAACTGACTCATATGAACTAATGAACCATATTGCTTCCCTGGTATGAAACATTTATTAAGAGCAAGCAGTGCTTTGCTTTATAGAAACGCCGCTAAGAGTTTGTTAAAGCTGTTGTTAGTAAAATTGTTTAAATTTATTGCATTTTATAACAAAATTGTGGATACTAAGTTAAAAGTGTGTTTTTATTGCAGAGTTCATATTTCTGTTTCCAAATGTATATTACGCAAATTAAACGGTAGCGGCTATTGCAAAAACGATCGAAAGAGCAACTCAAGTTCTCAAGCAGAATAACTGAATAACAGTTATAAGTTGCAAGCGGTGCTCTGTCACGATTGACAAACTCTGAGTGTTTTAGTAGTGATGTTCAGTTGAGCCAAATGCATGTGTGTGAGCGTCGGTCTCCTATTTTAGTGAAACGCAAATTGAAATGATATATATTTAATGCAGTCTATTGTGATTATTTTGTATGAAATATTTAATAACGATGTGCTTTGCTCGTGCATAAAAATATGTGCATAAAAATATGTGCATAAATGAAAACAAATACAGGTGAAACCATGTGAAATTGCATCTATTACGCGGGAAGTTATCTCCGCATTGCTACAAGATGGTGCTCCAATAGCAAATAACCGTGTTCAGGTATTTAACAGAGCTTACATTTTATCTATTATTTTACATAAGCTGTATGTAATTCCTTCCAAATAGATTTAAAACAATCCTTAATTCATTTTTTATTAGTAAATAAAATTATTTTTTATTAATTCCAATTTGTTATTGGTCTATGCTTAAGGTCACTTATTTGCAAAAATTTATATAAATACTTATTTATATATGTATGCATGTATATATGTATATGTACATGTGGAAGTGAATTTTTGTTACATTTCTTCGTTACGCCATTTTAAATTGGAAGTTTAATGTCTTGTTCATTTCCAATTGGAATGGAAGCATAAAAACGAATTGTGATTTCGTCCAATGGAATTATAGGTTGCCAACTAAGTTTATAATTGAAGTTTGGCTTGATATATGTTAATTTCCAACTGGACTGTCCACTACCATCTTACTTTGTCTTGGAAGTTTAATTGGAAGTGTATGGGTGCAGTATGTGGAAGTTTTATATTTTAATCGCATCCTAATGGATACATTATATTTTTAAAGACGTTTAGGTCTTTGCCGCCTCTGTTTCGACTCGACCCGCAGCGGCCGCCAATTCGGCTTGACGTTGTTCCTCCTCCAATTCGAGTCGTTCCACCTTTTTAATTTTACTCAGTTTCCCTGAAAAGATTCGTCAAGTGGATATTTGCTTATCAATAAAGATTGTCATTCAAGTCCAACTTACTTGCACACTTTAACATAATTGTGCCCCACCAAATGGACCAGCCCCAGCCCACAAAGCAGAAGAGCACACAGAAAAACTGAGAGACAGCCACAATGATATTGATGATAAATGATCCGATGCGAGCGCGCGCACTATCAAACTGCGAGAAACGAGGGATGCCAACGCAAAGACAGAATAGACCAGAGAGCAGAGTGCCTATAAAAATGTGCAGTTCAAAAATTGCGCTGGCAAGTTTGTTTAGTTGTGTATACGCACCCAAGCCCGGGAAGATAACGTTGCAAAAGGCACAAAACCAAGCAAGGTAGAGCGGCAATACAGGTATAGCACCCTTCATCTTGGATGAATACTCCACTAGGTCATTATGGAGTTTGCGACGCGTTTCCTAAGGATGTAAAAAAATTAAAAGAATATATATATATATTTTTTGTTATTTTTAATTAATTATTTATAATATGAGAATTCATCAAGAATATCTTATCAGAGCTTAATAACAACTTACCTCACTTGTGGGCGGTGCTATAATACTTTGTCGTCGTGCATCGGAGGCGCGTCGCTGTTTCTTGCGGCAGCAAAGAAACATCAACCAAAAACGTCTGCAGCAACTCCTAAAAGCACAAAGCAGAACGAAAAAAGTAAATAAAAATTAAATTTCTGCAGTTAAACGATATTGTGTAATCGATTATTAACGATTCACTAATTAATTTGCTCACAAACGATTTTGTTCTATTGAACTACTCAACCGTTGATCATGAGCGAATGAGCAATTTAGCTCAGTTCTTTAGAAATATTTACTAATTTAACAATTGCACAATTATTCATCATTTGCATGACTTAAGTATATTTTTGATGGTCTTACATTTTGGTCACGTCTTCTGTGGCTGTCGCTGCTGATGGTGCCATCGAGGAGCCTTCCACTATAGCGGCATCTGTGGCAGCTATGCCCAGCTCTGGATCCTGATCTCGCCAAGCTACCTTTGGCTCGCTGGCCGCTGCAACGGCCGCACGTTTGCGTCTACAGGGTATGCAGAAGCAGCATTTCCTTAGCTCCGTCTCGTCGCCCGTTATGGGATCGACTTTATTCACTGAACGACAACAGAACACCTTGTGCCAGCACATGCCACATTTATTCTGCTGCTGCTGGTGCTCCTTTGGTTGATTGCTTGATGTGGATTGTTGCATTGGCTCCACGTTCATTTTGGTCTCTTTATGCTCTGCAATATCTGTTGATTTTGGCTTCTTGCGACAGCTTTTGCAGCAATTCGATGTTGGCCAACAGCGTGTTTTTTTCTTCGAGCTCTTCACCTCATCAATTATCTGCAGTTGGGTTGTTGTTGAGGCGCTGCTCCGACCACTCGAGAGCACAGGCTGCTGCTCATCAGCCGCATCGTGCAGACGCTCCTTGCGCGGACCACAGCAGCGCATGCAGCGAGAGCGACGAAAGCGCATGCAAAGCGTGGTGCAGCAGCGGCAGCAGCCAGCCTTGCCCACGTCATCCTTAAGGAACTCCTGACTATTGGTTCTGAAATAAATATAAAATCGATCCAATTAGAAATATAAATGTATTTCCAATTAAAATCCAATCAGAATCGATTATTATAGGCCGTTGACGATTAAGCTAAAACAACTAAGTAGATTTTCTATACTATATCTATTTATAGTTGATATATCTTGATTTATGATGAAAAAAACTAATTTTCAATCAACTCCTTGACTTTCATAATAGCCATAATAATTATCAAACGGAATCAGCCTTGATTTATAGCCTTGATTTCTTGACATAATTGCTTTAATAGCTGTCTATCGGAAACTGTGGGTAATAACCATAGAGCGAGAGGGACCTTGTCCTTTTTGCGATATCATGGCAATAATTTGCACTCAATTTGCATGGTTCACATTTATTATGCAAATCGATTTCGTGCTGCATTGTTGCCATACATTTTGATTAGCATATTTAATGACTCTTGCACTCAGTACGATAAAGATGAGATGCACGAGAGCACTTGCATTAGCATGCACATATTTTGCTTATAGGTCAAAAGTTGAAACATCTTATATAATATAAATTATAAATTAGATGCATATGCATATATATATGGTTCATTCACAGATTGAATTCAGCTTGTTACGCTGTTACGCACACGCATTTGTTTGGGGAGGGTTATTAAACCCACTTTAAGTTCAAGGTTAGCTCCTTCGTTTGGGGCAACACTTTAGTCCACTGTAATGGGTAGGTACTTTAACAAAACATAAATTAGGCCTCACTTACACAATTTTCCACTCGACCACGTGCCAAAAGGTAGAAGAAATTGCACACGCTAATAAATATGATTTCAACAACCGCACGAGCCAACGACCAAACTTCTTTTGGAGGTCGAGAACTTGACGCCAGTCGAAAGAAACTACAAGTTTTTTCCTTTCTTATTTTTTTCCGACTTTTGTCGCATTAACTACTCAATTAACATTGGTCTGCACACATATATAGTATATGCTGAAAATAAACAAAACTTTTCTTTCGGAGTTTTCAGAGCTCTCGACTATTTCCGCATTGCTCACTGACGATTACTTAATTATCCAGAGTGTATTGTATATAGCAAAAAAGTATACTTTTTATTATGGAGTTTTAAGCGAACCTAATCTTTTCAGAAGTAGTTTATCTTTGTCTAAAAAGTTTTCAAAGTTTATGCCTTAGGCAATATATTTCGACATTTGAAAGGAAACGAACTTTTAAGGGTTTTTCCAAGTATGTCAAAGTATGCGGAAATGATATTTTATTTTCGGGATTTTCCTTTACTTCTTCCGGATTACTAAATGACATTTAGTTAATTATTATGGTGTTTATTTTGTACATACATCAATGATTCGGGAGTTTTGCAAGATTTATTATTAGTAGTCCTATAAGTATTCGCTTTTGTTTTCCAAAATAATTATGAATATAATAAATAATAAATCACCAATAATAAAAATTGATATTTATTTATCCGCATTGCTCAAAATTATATATAAACACGAAAATAAAATAAACTTATTTGATCTAAATGGCGCTTCAGATAAGTTTTGATATGGTAAAACAAACAAAGAACTTTTAAAGTTTTCTCATTTTCAGAGAAAATCAGATCAATATAATAAATAGTAGTTTTGTTTACCTAAATAGATATTTGTCCGGTTCGATTAGCGAATTCTGCGGCAGATCTATGTGAAAGATAACCGAGTTCTTTTTCTTTTTGGTCAGCATGCTCAGGCAGCACACGGCTATCACAGGTATCACTCGTTAGAATCTAAGTGTTTTTCATCAAAAATGGTTTTTTAAAATATATTTTTCAAAATTGAATTTAAATCCTAGTTGTGGTTGGCGCGATTGTCCGGCTGAAACTGATTTGTTATTGCGGCATGAAACTTTGGACATGCCACGAAAACTAACTAGCTAGGCAGATTGTTATGTATGTGCACACCTCTCGACTGGCCGACCTGCAATATAACACATATACATATATATATATATATATATATGTGTGTGTGTATATATTTCGAAGGACGTCGGCGCTTGAGGACGACAAGGCAAGCGAACGGATATCCTTAAAGGCGTTTCGTATGGTCGCCCCAAAGTTGGCTCCCCCTTCAAACCCGAGTAGCTCGTAAATTTATTGACGCATTTATGAGTGGCCTGGCCGGGCCTGGCCTGGTGGCCCAGAGCCCACTACAACTACAGCTAAATAAATATATATACATATATATGTATATATACTATATATGTTTACATATACATATATATATTTATATATAGGTATGTTTGTGCTACGTGGTTTGGCGGTCTAAAGTTTTGCTCGTACGTTTCTTGTTCGTGGAGTTTCCGGCTATGCAAATTTACTGGCCAAGGGGTATATGCCAGGCATTTGTTTTTACTTGGAGAGTTTAGGAACGCAGCAAAAAGTTAGTAGACTTTCCAAGAAATAGAGAAAAAATGTGGCAAATTGGCTAGATTTGTTTATGCATGGGAAATTTATTCAACAGACAGACAGCTAGACAGACTGTGGACGGCTTTGTTAGTTTTGTTTTATACTCAAAAATCACAGGTTTTATTGATTCAATTAATAAATCATTAGTAATTAGTAATTAGTAATTAATTACTAATTAAATTAATTAGTAATTTAATCACAGGTGCTCTATAGGAGAGATTGTGAGCTCTACTAAATCGATATCATCTCTCTGTCTTACTTCAAATTCTACTTACTTGGCGATTCCGCCGCTGCCCACAGTTGAGCCCTGCCCATCGGGCGAGAGTCGCTTATCATCTACTGGAAAATCGTCACCAAGTCCAGCTGTCGTTATTGGATGCTCTAGGCTCGCAGCATGATCCTCTTGCAAATTGGCTCGATCGCTGTCAGCTTCTGGCACAGCGCTCAGCTGAGCACTGGCTGCATCTGCATCGACCGCGTTTAGTACAGATATCGATGCCTCAATGGGCTGTGTGGGTGGTAGGGGGGACTTTTGTAACTCGGCGGGGGAGCTGCGCAGCGCATTGCTGCCGTCGGCTGTGTCCAGTCGGGGTGCGCTATCATGGGCCTTGGCTAGAATTGTGACGCCACTGGGTGTGGGCGAGGCAGTCGTAATTGGGGCAAGTCCTGATTCACTTTCATGGCTTTTCTGGTCAATTAAATGTTCATTAACCGTTTTCTGCTCCTCGCTGGTGCTGCCCATGGCATCTGAACTTGTTGCCGTGGGGTCTAAGCTATCGCCAGATTGTGGCGTAGACTGCGTGTTGGATACTGCGAATAAACAGAAAGATTTCAGTATATATTGAAAGATCAAGAGATTTCAACAAAAATAGAAAAAATATCTGTTCTCTGCCACTTACCTTCAGTTTCCATAGCCAGTTCTGGAACCGTTGCTACCTTGCGATTCTGTGCAGAATCGGAGCGCTTCTTGTTGCTTATCAAACTGAGGCGCGAGCTCATGCGCACCAAGTTAGACATATTGGAAGCCTGCCGCTTAACAGCTCCTGCTTTGGCTGGAGTCGCACTTACCTCGTTGCGAACTGCGGGCAAAGCTTCAGCAGCTGCGTTCACCGCATTGCCCACATGCATGGCCAAGGGTTTTATGCTATCGCCCGAAGTCTCCTTAGCGGCAGAAGCGGTTGTGGGAGCAGCAGTCGTGTCCAATTGCTCCGGCGCTTCCTTTTGCATGCTTTTGGACGTGGCTGGACTCTCGTTAGGCTTTTTACTGCTGCTCTGCTGGGAAGCAGCGCGCACTTGGGGCTTTGGCAAGCCACTAGCTCCATTGCTTTTACTTGCTGGCTTTTCTGTTTTTCCATTCTTTTGTCCAGCCTCTTGTTTTTGCTGCTTTGCTGAAGTCTTATTTGGCTTATTCGCTAAGTTGCTTTTGGGTGTAGTTTTCGCTAGAATCTTACTTCCGCTTCGCTTGAGATTAAACTCAGGTTTGGTTATTGCTGTGTTCTTCTTTTTGGCACTTTCTGCATTGTTGGACTTTGTCCTGGGGCTTGCTTTGGATAGCGCTGGCGAAGGCTTTTTACTCTTGGCCGTCGTTGCTTTATCAGGGAGCTTCTCTGTTTTTTTCTTTTCCGGGGAATTGGACTTGGAGGCAGCTCTACGCACACTTGTACTTGTTGGTATCAGAGAGCGAGAGCTTCTACGTTGATTGCTGCGGGGACTTTCTTTACGCTCGCTTTTTGGCGTAGGCTTTCCCTGCTTGACCGCAGGACTCAGTGACATTCGACGGCCAAGCATGCCTTTTGCCGGCAGACCCTTGGGACTTGTGGAAACTGATTTTCTGCGATTGGGCGTGGTTTTAGTTTGACGACCATTGCGCGATGTCACTGACGGTGAAATGCTCGTGGAACGTACTGATGAGCGCACACTCAAACGGGAGTTTGCTCGAGAGTTGGCCAGCGAATCTGCCCGCGAGTTGGCGCGTGAATCCGCTCGTGAGTTGGCCCGAGAGTTACTTCGGGAGTCGGCACGTGAGTTAGCCCTCGAATTGGCTTGTGAGCTATCTTTCGCTTGAGCTAACCGTGAGTTAGACCTGGAGGATGGACCCCTAGAGACGGGACGACTGCTGGTAAGGCGAGTGGGCGTTAATCTATTGTCGAACAGAGCCTGGTTGTCGAAGCTACTGCGAATCGTGGTCTGCGATGGCGAACGACTGTTGCTGGCTCGTGAATTCCTACCGGATAAGCTGGACAAGTTGGCAAAGTCCTTGAGTGGCGAATGCGAACGACTATTTGGATACGAATCCTGGCGACTGCGTACAGGTATGCGTGATATGGAGTCTCGACGCATCGACGAGTCGGATGGCGTGTCTCTGTGAGCCGCTTCGTAGGCATCGCCATGCAGTGGACTATCCTTGCCGCTATCCTTGTTGGGGGTACCTATAATGGGCGACAGAGTGCTTGGCTTCACTATCTTGGCACGCTTCGACTCCTTGCTGGAAAACGGCTGGCGGTGCGGACTCTGCAGCTTGCTGGCCGGCTGATAAATTGACTTGCGACGCTGCATTCCTGATTTTGTTGTTGCTGGCAGTGTTGAGAGTGTCGATGGTCGGCGGAAACTAAAATCGGAGGTTGTGATGCTGCTCAGGTTCGAGCTGCGGCGGTCCGAGACAGTTTGCGTGGAACTGCGACGCTCTGGCGAAGTGGAGCTCGAGCGTCGTCGCGCCTGGATGCGCATTGGATCAAACGTAGACTTGGCCAATTGTGTACCCATTGTCAGATCATCCAGACTCAGCCAATTCGAGCGATTTGGCTGGTCCTGGGAGTCGTCATCAATCGACTTGTTGATAACCCCAAGCAGTCCACGCTGCTTACGCGTAGGATTCGGGTTTGGCTTTAAAGGACGCGGCAATGGGCCCGGTGGTATTATTGTTGTCTCCTTATCCTGCTGATCCTCCATAGAGGATCTACGAAAACGATGTCTCTCCTTATCTAGTTCCATGGAGGAGCTATGCAAACGAGGTATGCCGCTGCGATAGGGCTGCGTGATGAGCGGCAGCGATTCCAGACTTTTGATGCGCTGACCAAACGGAGATGAGGCCATACCCATGGAATCCCGGCGCTGAGCACGCGGCGTATACGTATCCACCGATGAGGTCAACGAGTCCCTCTGCTGCAAGATGCCTTTTGTGGGCATGGCCAGTTTGCTTGGACTATAACGGCCGCTCATATTGAATTGAACCGAGGGCCGTGGCGAGTCATCATTTACTGGCTGGCTGCTGGGCGGCAGTTGCGGTAAGCGGGATGCTGTTAGCGACTTGCGGCGCGGCCTCAACTGTTGCTGTGGCTGAGCTGCATTCGACGAGGTAGTGGTTGACTGTAGCGAGGGATGTCTGTGGATGGCCGTCTGACGTTGAGTCACAGGCGTTGCACTTGGACTGTGACCCAACGTGGACTTGGGTGACCGCACCGAGAGTATAGTGAAAGCAGACTTCTTGTGCAGCCGAGTGTCGCCAACGCTGAAAAATAACAGTAATAGATACATAAAGAATACTTGACGGCAACTCATTCCAGTTGGATATCAAAATTTACCGATATTCACCGCCCGTCGCGATCGACTCCTTCACGACAACGGGCGACAAAATCTGTGATTGCGTCTGCTCCTCCATATCAGGGCTCGACTCTGTTAACTGATTTTGCTGCTGTCTGCTGGGTGTTTGGGGTTTCTCCAAGCCATAGGCCCGCATGCTCTCCAGCAGCTGTCGCTCATTGAGCAACAGCTCCCTTTGCTGCTGCTGCAAATATTGCTTTGGCGAGAGTATGAGATTTCTGTCCATAGTCGGCGTCGTGCTCCTGATTGGTATTTGTTGCACTTCACTGTTCAGCAATTGGTCTTCGCCACTGCTTGTCGAACCGTTTGAATCCTGTAGCATTGTGGCAAGCGGGGACAGTGGCATTTCCTCGTGCTTCATGGACATCACCATTTTGGAACTGGGCCGCAGCTTGGGTATGCGGCTAAATTCGGCGAAATGTTGTGCGGTTGGACGATACCAATCTAAATCCGATATGGCCCTGCAATAGTTAGGATTCGATACGCTTAACTCTTCTCAGATGAAATTGCTTTCTCCTTCGTTCACTCACCTATTTTCAGGCTGGGCCTCTTGCTCCTCGAAAGTGGGTTCGGCAGCCTGTGTGGCCCGTTCGTACTCACATTCGTATACATCTGGCTTATTAACAATATCTTGCGGTGTAAGAAGCATAAAATTCGGTGAATCGAGCTGCTCTGAGCTGGAGCCTCCACTCGAATTGGGCAGTATTTGTATATCAGGCGGTTGCAGCCGTGGTATCGACTGAGACTGAGCTCTTAGGTTGCTATAGGGCACATTGGAGAAGAGCCTGCGTCGACTCTCCTGACCCATCAGCGTATTGAGGGCAACGGCAGCCAAAAGTGTATCCTCCTCAGAGCTGGGTATTTCTATAGATCCTGCACGTATCGTCTCAAATGCGGCAGTTCCAAAGTAATCCTCCGGCTGCGGTGGGGGCACCGGGTCACCAAACAAGCTGCTATAGGGCTGAATCTTTTCCAAGTAGAGCGTCTCCGAAGCAACCTCCGATCCGCGCTGGTCCCGCTTGGCCTTATAGCTGCCATTGCTACGAGCCGATGGAGACATTATGCGATTCGGGTCGTAGCTATAGTCGACAGATATTATAGCAGGCGTAGCTATTGCCGTGGCTGTAGCTGTGGCTGTGTCTGTGTCCGTGGACGATCTGATGAGTGGTTGCGCTATTGTCGAGATGAGTGTTGGTGAAGGTGATGATGAATATGATAATGTTTGCTGCATGATTAATCATTTGTGCTGTTCTCTCTCCAAGAACTCCTTGAGGGCAAACGCTAGGGGGTGGCACAGGAAGCACGCCGTATTTTTTCAATGTGAGCTGCAATTGTTGTAGCCTGGAAGATGTGCCATAGTTCTTGATTCTGTAAAAGAAACCAAATATTAATTATATGCCATATATGTTTCTTATTAAAAATTTAAATATTTTGTAATTATAAATTGGGTTATTTTATTTACTTAATCTTTACTTTAATATTTTATTACTTTCGCTATATAATAATGAGAAGATATTTAATAATGATCCTTGAACTTTTTATTTCCCTCGCATTCTGTCTTAAAATTGTTACACTGACTTATTTTGTCCTTAATTTATTTATTTTATTTCTTGTTGCTTCCTTTTTTTACTCTCTCAGAGAAGAGAGAGACAATAAAATTGCTTGGCAATTTTCAATTCTCTCACTCGCTTTCTCTTTACATTTGTTTTGTATTTCTACATTTCCTTAGCGGCAGACTCTGGTTCGAATCCAGCCGCAACCAAATTTGTTATTTTGTTAAAATTTATATTTTTATAAATTATTTAATATATTTTTTTTATAATTATTCATTGATATTTTTTTTATATCAATCACTTAGCTTATTTTATATAAAACGGAAAAGCTATTGGTAGCTAAAAATAAAGTTATTTATAATTATTTCGATTAAGGCTTGACTAAAATACTCAAGTCCTTCGGCTGCACAGGTGAAGTAAGTGACACGAAGCAACTAAAATTATATCGCTGCACTTACTCCGTACGTATCCAATTTTATGGCCATAGACGACTGTCAGTAAGACCTTCTATGGCAATGGGCAATGCAATGTCAGTGCACCAAACACGCGAAGCTCCGTAGGCCGACTGAATAAAGAAAGACTCAAACCCGGGAAAATGTGCAACGGAAAAGCCGATATACGACGTGCGATGTATGAGAGAAGTTGCGAAAATAGTAATTATTTTTTACTACTATATAATATATTATATATCTACGGGCATTTCTAATATCTAGTATTTCACTGCCATTGCCATTGAGCGTTGCTGCGCGCACTGATAAAGCAACAGACAGCTCAATGTATCCACAGTTAACAGTGCCGCGATTGTGCATACCCTGTATTAGAGCTGCATTGGGTGTGCATAACTATGAGCAGACAAGTTCACATGTTGCTTGAATTCCACTCTAGCTAAAATCCAAGCCTTGGGTATTAATGACTCTTAAATCTAATCCCAATTAAATTGTGTGACGGCTGTAGGCCTTTAAAAAAGCTATATATATATATCTGTGGCATGTTTACAGAGAATTTAAATAATGTCAGTAAATGACAATTAGGCTTATGTCGAAGTAACAAAAGAATTTTATGTTTACAGGGTATTTTTTAACGTGGTCTCTGTCAGTTTGAGTCAGGTGATTCGCCTTCAATTGATGTTCGCTAACGAGAGCATAACTTGTGCGTGTCTTGATTGTGGCTATGCCTCACGTTGCATGTGGCAAATTGCTGCCTTATGTTGCACTTTAAAGCTGCACCAAATAGCACTCACAGTAAAAATGTGCAATGACTTCAGCTGTTTGCTTATACGCAAGTAATTAGTGAAAGTGATTTTCGTCTTAACTGAAGTATTTATATTTATACATAAATTATGATTTATCTTCAAGTGCTCAGATTTATTTTCCAAATCATTCAAAAATTCAATAATAAACAAAGCCAGCAGCAGCAACAATATTCCCTTAACCATAAAGATTTGAATTTCGCGGCTGTCAACAGTCAAGGCGAAATCAAAGCCAAAGTTGTAATTGCTTTGAAAGACACTTAAAAGTTGGCAAATATTCCCATGTCAAGTAGCAAACGTGAATTCGCCCTTGCAAATTCGCCGCAAAATGTAAGCGAACAAAGAGCCGCCGGCGCCGCTGCCGCCATTGCCAATAAGCTATGTTTGTGTGTGTGCGCTTGTGCTCGTTCACTTGCCGCGTGGCACCTGTTGTTATGACACGCGATTTGCATTGTATGTGTGTTAGTGTGTACATATATGTGTGTGCTATAAATTTCGCATGCGTTCTAAGCCTGAAAACAATTTGATTAACCTATATTGAAAAGACTGTGCGTAAGGCAAAACCAAACTTTTGGCTTAAAAAGTGACGTGAAATCTATTTTCAATTGCAAACACATGCACACACATCTGTATATGTATATGTGATGTGTGTGTGGGTTACACTCACGCTCACATTGTTGGCTGTTTGCCTTCTCCTTGGCTTTGGGCTTAAGGGGGTCAAAATAGCAACAATTTTACACAAGTCAACAACCAGGCAGCACTTGAATGACCAACGCGACTTGCCACGCTCCTTTGCGTCCGTCTAGTTGCAACACAACACAGTCTGCCAACAGCAGCAGCAACAACAACAGCAACGTCTATTAATGTGCCACACAAACATACATAAAAGCACACCGCAAGTAGAAGAAAAAATAAAAGAAGGAAAATCCTTGGTTGGTGTCGTGATGGCAAATTTCCATTCAGCTTACCAATTTACAATTTTCTTTCGCTTTAAGAATTTGATTTTTTTTTTTGGGTTTTCCTATTTAATAGATTTCAACAGATTGTTCTCTTATGTTGCTTAAAGTTTGAGAAAAATTCTTGTGCGTGCATTTTTCTTATCCTTAAAAATACAAGACTTTTGACTTTTTACTTTACTTGAAATATAAATATTGCTCAAACTATTTATTTAAGATTTTAATATTTATTTCTTTCATGAAGAAATACATATTTTTAGCCAGTTAAGAAAAAAATTGCAATCTTAATTTTGCCAGCTTAAAATTTAAAATTATATTACACTATATAAAAGTATTGTGTATAGCTGATATGACAAATATTTAACTGCGCCTCCTGGCGGTGCTCTCAACATTTCATGGTTTCAAAGTATTGTGGGTGGTATTTAATGATTGAAAAATACATTACATTGTCCGCCCATCAAGGCGTGACAAATTGAGAAATTATTTTAGTAGTTGAACGAGTATTCACAGTTCTCTCACATTATGCTCTTCTTTAAATTCTAAAATATCTTGATTTTATTAGTTTTACACTTTCTTATATGTTATTTCAGAATTTTTTGCCTGGCAACTTCAAGTTTATTTTACTTAATTATAAAACCACGAGCACCAGTATTAATTAAATAATAAACGATAAAATAAAAAGAATATTAAATATTTTTATATTTATATTTTTATTTTATTAAATGAATATTTAAATTTCACTTCTTTTTTATCATTTAATTATAATTATTTGGATAATTTTTCAATGTTGTGTTTTATGCTTTTAGAGAGATTATATATGTGCATTTAAAATTTAAGTAATATATTAATAAGAAACTCAATACTCTTTCTTTATATATTCTCTACTAATTTGTAGTATTATCTGCGACATTGATTAAAAATTTGTTATTCATGCAAGCTTGCATTGGCTGAGCAGAGCTCAAAATTGTATACACTTAAAATGAGTTGTGTTTGACTTCATTTAAGTACCACACTCGGAGGGCAACACTTAAATGTGTATGTGTATGTGTATGTGTTTGTGTTTGTGTGTGTGTGTACATACAATTATTTAAATCGAATTAGGGAGTCAGCACAACGCGCTTTTCGCATCGATCCGATGCACTTGCCGTTCGTTGGAAAACTAAAACGTCGAAAGAAAATGCCCTCTTATACTACGAGTTGTCGTTGTCGTTGTTCGTCGTCTTCGTATGCCACCTGGACAAGCGGCTGCTAAGCTAAGGTAAGGCAGCAAGTCTTTGATATGTCCAGCAGCAGTCGCCTCTATTAGGCAGCCGAAGTGTGCTCTAACGGACGAAGTCTTCGGCTGTCCGTCGTTTTGAAACGTATACGTGGGTCAGTAAACCTACTTCCGGTTGACATAAATACGCCTTGGACATGAAAACTTGCCACTGTTTGCTGTTTTTGTTGTTGTTAGACTGACATTCTATGGCTATAGATTTGAATTTAGTTTTTTTTTTCCTTTTGTTTTTTTTTCGGCTTTTTCAACTGCAACTGCGTGATTCTTTAGAGGAAGCCGGCAGTGTGTAGAGCCTTAAGCGTAGAGATTTCTTCTTGAATTTTGGCCAAGGTCGCTAAATTTCTAAAGTTAATAAAAATTAAAATTTTCGATAGTGGAAAGAATTTTTAAGAAGACTAGTATGAAGTTTCTCCAGAAATAATGATTTAATAATTAAAATATATAAATGTTCTCTTCTATTACATATTTTATGATTCAAAATTAGTTACAACTTTACAAAATATATACAAATTACAATGCTATTTTAAATGAAATGAAATGAAAATGAGAAATTAAGATATATTTGTATGCTGTTAGATGAATTTCAAACATGGGTCTCTTGCGAGTTGTGTTTGGGCTTTGCAGTACTTAGGCACTCATTACAGGCTGAAAGGTTTAGTTGGGCTGGGTTTCCCAGCTTGAGTCAATATAATCGCTTTGCTGACCTTAATAAGCAGGATACCAAACCCAGAATCATATTTGGGGCTGGCGAAGCTAAGCCGGACCAGGCTTTCAATCTAATTTCTATTATTCGGAACTGCACCTTGCACTGGGTGCAGTCCAACAGTGGCAGCAAACAGCAAAGCAACTGGAAAAGCAACAGCAACAAGCTGCATTGCTTATTCATGCTAATTTCTGGGCGCACAAATGCTTTTCACGCGATGCCGATTTAAAAAGCAAAGCCAATAAATTAATATCAATTGCTGAGAAGCGAACAATAGACCAAGCCCAAATCTGTGAAATATCCAATTACCGGCACAAGTGTGATCCATATATGAATATAGATGTATACGTAATGCTCAAGAGGGAAATTCCAGGCCACGATTCTAACTCCCTTTTAATTTGCTTGCAATTTAACTTAACCTCCTTTTCAGTCAGTCAGCCAGCCACTCGGCCAGCCGGGTCAAAGCGAATAGCTAAGTCACATTTAATTTAGTTACCAAAAATACTACGCTATTTTTCTTTTCCGATTTCTCACCTGCTTGTGGTCTGAAATATCCTTGACCTCAATGCTCGTATTTTTTGCTTACGCATTGAAGAACGTTTTTGGCAAACGTTCTGACCATGGTGCGTATGATTTCTTCCATTTGCCAAACACTGCTCTTTCACGCTCGTTCACAAAGTTAACTGCCATGCCCACCGGACTGTGTGTATATAAAATATACTCATTTCTGCATACTCAATCATAAAAATATGATGCTTATTGCTAGCTAAACATGAGAAAGACTCGAATATATATAGTCTTGTGGATCTTATGGAATTAAAAAGGACTATGATTATAATCCGCTTATTAGCGCGTGCAAAATAATATATTTTTTTTATTAATTGTAGTAGAGTATTAAGCAGTCAGTTGCGTCCGATTTTACTTAGTTGTATTGATTAAGTATATCATATAGAGTGAACCCAAAAAAGTACTTAGGAACCTGACCCAAACATTTTAAGCAATATTTATAAGAAATATATAAATAATTTTTAAAATAATGTAAAAATGTTATAAATACATCTTAAATGAAAATACCACAAAGCATTGGTAAAATTGTTGCTGAAATTTAAAAGTTTTAAATAATTAATGGGGTAAAAATTATAAAATTTACACATGTCAATTTTTAACTGAATGGAAAATTTTAAAAGTCTTTCATACTTGCGAAGTAGGGTATCTATGTAAACAAAAATGCTCATGCTTTACTTTGTTTCTTAATTTGGCAGTAGAAATAATGTTTTAATAAATTTTGAAAACCAGGGATCATTCGCGGTAACAAATCGAAAAATATCGATTACGATTAGACCTTAAATATATCGGTTTGAGTGCTATCGATAGGGTCGTAGATTTGCACAACGTTAATCAGCTGTTGCTTCAATATCAAAACAAAACATTTTAGACATAATTTTAAAATTGTAGTACGTAACTTAGAAATATGTTAAAGCTGTAAGTACATAAAAAATATAGTTGCAGATTTATAAATATCGCTAATGCTATATTTTATCAGATGTCGTATAGAAGAATGCAGAAGAGCACTCAATTCGCAGCAATTTCTTCGCTCGATGAACAGTAATAGCTCTTCCAAGCCGACAGAAGCATTTGCCACCAGCTGGCAAAGACCTTGCGGTGAGCACACCGGCATTAGCATTTATAATCACAGGGTGCGAGGCAAAGTACCATTGGTGCTACGCAATCCACATATGATTACCTGGTACACATGTGGGCCCACAGTCTATGATAAAACACACGTGGGACATGCGAGCACCTATGTAAAAGTGGACATAATACAGCGTATTCTGCGAGACTACTTCAAGTACAATGTAATAACAGCTATGAATATTACCGATGTGGATGACAAGATTATTAGGCGTAGCAAAGAAAAGGGAGTTAATTGGCAGGAGTTGACACGCGCTTACGATACGGAGTTTAAGGCGGATATGCTGAGATTAAATGTAAAGCCTCCCAATATGCGAGCAAATGTATCGACCAATATACCTGTGATCCAGCGTTTTATAGAGAAACTGCTCGAAAACCAGCAAGCATATGTAGCTGAGGATAAGTCTGTTTATTTTGATATAACCAAATGTCAGAACTATGGAAAATTGCAAAACATCGCCCCAGTGGAACAGACTCTACAACTGAATGAGCAGGGGAAACGAAATGCTGCAGATTTTGCGCTCTGGAAGGCAAAAAAGACGCAGAACGAACCCAGCTGGACTACGAAATGGGGCGGCGAAGGACGCCCAGGCTGGCATATTGAATGCAGCGCAATAGCGGGAATGTTTTTTGGTGACGAATTGGATTTCCATGCGGGCGGCCTAGATTTGCGCTTTCCCCATCATGAGAATGAGGAAGCACAATGCTGTGCGCACTACAAAAAGAATCAATGGGTCAACTATTGGCTACACACTGGCCAACTTCATTTGGTTGGTGACCAACAGAAGATGTCCAAATCGTTGGGAAATACAATTACCGTAGATGAAATGCTGCAGAGCTATACAGCTGATGAGTTTCGCATGGCCTGCCTCCTATCCAACTATAATAATGCAATGCCGTATAGCGAGCAACTAATGTTGACTGCGCGTCAAACGTTAAAAAAGTTCAAGAATTTCCACGCTGATCTTAACGCTTATATGCAATTCCAGAAGGCACCCAAGTTTTTGGACAGGGGCGCACTGCTGGCACAGCTAAATCATATGATACTAGAGTTTGATAATAGTCTGCGCGATGATTTTGATACAGCACGAGCCGTTAGCGTGCTAATCGATCAGATGAGCAGCATCAGTCGCTGCATCAATGAGCAACAAGCAGATGCAGAGCAGGACCCCGGCCACTGTCTGGATTTGCTGCTAGCAGCAGGAAATTTTATTGGCACATCCATGCTTAACTTTGGCATCAGTTCGTTAGCCGATTCAACAATTCCATTGCATCAGCAGCAGCAAGCGAATAGCTCTGCCCAAGTGGATATTAATTTGCTAATTGCAGATCTGCTGGCCATTCGAAGCCAATTGCGAGAGCAAGCGACTGAATCTGCAAACGTGAAGAAATTGGAGCTACTCGAGCTAAGTGATAAGCTGCGAAACCTTCTGCAGAAACATGGCATCAATGTGCGCGACCATAAGCAGGGTAGCTCCTGGGTTTATCGTGAGCACAAGAGCGTTATTAGCAGGGCCTAAGTCATTTTGTTAAATATTTCTAGTAGTTAGTTGACAAATATCCAATATTTTTTAAGATTACACTGCATTCTAATCCACATGTAAATGAAATCTGATTTGGCCAACCGCAATTCATGACGTTTCATTCTGCTTATTATTTACACGTGCATAAAATCAAATTCACGTTAAATAGGATATACATTTTATTCATCTGTTTATATTCTCTTAAATCTAATGTTGCTAACGATATTCCTTGAATCTGTAGGTCGGTAGATAGTTCATACAGTCTATTTAAATTATAGAAAACTATATATAATCTATATTATGTGATATTCAGTTTATATTTATCAGTAGCTTAAGATACAAGATCTGCATTGAAGATCATAAATTATTTATTGATCCACAAATTTTCAAATCTTGTATCCAGTCGAGTCATTTCCCATCCATGTTATTTTTTGGCATAGCTATGAATTTGCTCTTAGATAACTTAATTGTAAATTGTGGAGCACTCTGCTTTGTATAAGTGCTTCGTGATCAAATAATCTCGAACCAGTTTAAAGAAGGCGACCATGCTAGTAAATGCTACAAAGCTAATGGATAGTACAAAATGCCATTCAATGCTGGCAGCACTCAGTGATGCAATCTCCACTAGGAGCACTGCTGCCTGCAGAGTGGCTAATGTGGAGTAAATTACAGTGGGATTGTGGAATAGTTTCTGTGAGTAATCAGAAAGATATATAAGTATATGTGTGCAAGATATATAAGACAGGCGTTACTTACATAGAATCGGAGATGGCTGGCATTACCGGGCGTAGCTACAGTGACCAGGCCATGACTTCGATAGAGAGCTCCATTGTGCTTTATCACCGTACCATGGCCATATACAGTATACTTTGACCAGCTCTGTGCATTGGCTGCCACAATTTGCTGTGAGGGCGCTGCCTGTGTATCGCGATCCATGCGATGCCAGCTGCCCAAGTGCAAAGTGGCACGATGCAGAGTATCGCTGTACTTGGCCGGATATTGAAAGACAGCTGACAAGCTAAAGGCACCCAGGCAGACGATTATACAATGCTGAGCAGCACGCATGACATTATACTGCACACTCAGCGACAAAAGACAAGGTATAAGCACCAGATAGGCATTCAGCATGCAGGTGAAAATCAATTGCTTAAATCGTCTGTTGAAATCATGGCGTAGCGTTTCGATCTCGACACGTATTTGAGCAGCATTCGTAGTGCAGCTATGCACGGGCAGATCGTTGATATAAACGCCCGGTACCTCGAACCGAGTGCGCAGAAACGGCTCTAATTGAAAGCCAAAAATAATGAGATATACCACCACACTAGAAGAATAAAATATGTAGTAAAAGAAGTATGAATGACTGATTATTCGTTTGCTTACGGATAACTCAGATAGAAGAGCAACATGTATGTGTGTGTTTGATAGAGCCTGAAAGCGCAATAGCATAGTCCCAGCTGAACAACTCCACCAAAGCCGTACTTAATGCTCAACCGAACTATGCGACAATCATTATTCTTCCATTTGGCCAACAGCATGCAATAAAGAAATCTTCGCGTGTTTAGTATCAGTATAAGATAACGTAAATACGGATCGATCAGTTCCATGTTCTGCAAAAGGAACAAAACCTGAATGAGGATACTATTTATCTAACAATTGCTACGTACCACCATGTGACGTGTTTGGAACTGCGGCAACCACCAGTTGGTGCGATAAATATTAATAAATTGTACAATTGCTGCGCCCATGGTAAAGGCGCACATTATTAGCTCGCTTAGCCATTCGGATGTAGTTGCGTGCTCCGGAAAGGGAATATGCTTAGGCATTGTCACCTGCTGTGTGCCCATTTTCGTTGACATGCTGCGCTGAAAACAATCCTGTGGATCGCTAGAGCTGCTGCCGTCGCTACGTTCATCATAACCCATTATATTTCAGCTATTTTAACACCGGGCGGAACTACATTTAAAAAAATTGCCGGATTTGCTTTGTAGCAAGCAAACAATAAATGTTCAATAAATTATCGATAGTTTTTTGCCAGCTGTTATTTGCGCACCTGAATCAATAAGTCGAAGTGCTATCGATATTGCACAATTACTCATAATACAGTCTCACTATTGTTCATTTTAAATTTCGGGGCCATATATTTCTAAGATAAAGAACTGCTTAAATTTATTTAATTTAATTAAAATCAATACACATTCTACCTTCTTGGAGTTAAAACGGAATACTCTACTGTCAGTGCTGCCAGACTTGTCAATGGCCGATAACACGTTATATCGATTCACTATGACACCTCTGCTGGCAACCAACAACAACAACAACACACTTGCTACTCTATTTTCTTAGTCGTGCGTAGGCGAATTTCTTAATTTTCTTATTGAGAACGAATCAAAATTTATGTAAAACCCTAACACTGCAATAGTATTCACTTTGCTTGAGGCAACAGTAAATATAACAGCTGCAACAAAGGCGTTTTAACATACTAACAATCACACAATATGGGAAACACCGATTCAAAACTAAACTTTCGCAAAGCAATCGTACAGCTCACGCAGAAGAATCAAAAGATTGATAACAACGATGACCAATTCTGGGATCAATTCTGGCAGGCGCATCAAACAACATTAGAGGATGTGTTTGCACTGGTCACTGCGAGTGAAATACGTCAAATCAGAAACGATAATCCCGCTAATTTGGCTACACTCTGCTACAAGGCTGTGGAAAAGTTGGCACAGGCTGTCGACAGCAGCTGTCGCACGCAGGCGGAGCAACAATGCGTGTTGAACTGTGTAAGACTTCTCGTACGGATATTGCCTTACATCTTTGAGGATGATAAGTGGCGTGATTTCTTTTGGAGCAATCTGCCCGCCCAGGAGCAGGCGAATCATGGACAAACCGTGCCTTTGGCTCAATCCCTTATCAATGCCATATGTGATTTATTGTTTTGTCCAGACTTCACGGTGACCGCAACAAGGCGTGCGGGGCCAGAAAAGGCTGAGGAGTTGGCAAATATTGATAGCTGCGAATACATTTGGGAGGCGGGCGTTGGATTTGCGCAATCCCCGCCACGCAATGCACAAATGGAACGCCGGCGGACGGAGCTATTAAAGCTGCTGCTCACCTGCTTCTCGGAGCCTATGTATCGTACGCCTCAGCAGTCTGAAGAGCCCAACAAATGGATTGCCTACTTCACCTCCGCCGACAATAGACATGCGTTGCCCCTGTTCACATCGTTTTTAAATACAGTTTGCTCCTATGATCCGGTTGGGTTCGGTGTACCCTACAATCATTTGATATTCGTGGATACGACCGAGCCGCTGGTGGAGGCCTGCCTTCAGCTGCTAATAGTTACGCTCGATCACGATATGGTCGTGCAGCACCAACAGCTGCAACAGCAGCAGCAGCAACACCAATTGTCTCATTCTGGAGGTGTGCTGGTGACGCCCTACGACGAGGGCGGCTGTGGTGACAATCTGTTCATTAATTATTTATCACGCGTTCATCGCGATGAAGATTTCCATTTTGTGCTGCGTGGTATAACGCGACTGCTTAACAATCCGCTGGTCCAAAACTATCTACCGAATTCAACGAAACGCCTGCATTGCCATCAGGAGCTGCTTATCTTATTCTGGAAAATCTGCGACTATAACAAAAAGTTCTTGTACTTTGTACTAAAGAGCTCGGATGTGCTCGATATACTCATACCTATACTATATCATTTGAATTACTCGCGTGCGGATCAATCCCGCGTTGGTCTCATGCACATTGGCGTCTTCATACTGCTGCTGCTATCGGGTAAGATAGTTAAAGAATGGACATAGCCATGACACAGGATAGATCAAATTTAATATATTTTATATTTGCCCAGGTGAGCGCAACTTTGGCGTACGCTTGAATAAGGCCTACTCTGCCACGGTGCCCATGGACATACCGGTATTTACTGGCACCCATGCGGATCTGCTTATCACAGTGTTTCACAAAATTATAGCCACAGGTCATCAGCGCTTGCAGCCACTGTTTGATTGCTTGCTGACGATCTTGGTGAATGTTTCACCATATTTGAAAACCCTATCGATGGTGGCCAGTGTGAAGCTATTGCATTTGCTGGAGGCGTTTAGTACGCCTTGGTTTTTGCTCTCTGCGCCAAGCAATCACCACTTGGTCTTCTTTTTGCTGGAGATTTTCAACAACATTATACAGTATCAATTTGATGGAAATTCGAATTTAGTTTATACGATCATACGCAAACGTCATGTGTTTCATGCCATGGCCAATTTGCCCACAGATATGGCGGGCATAGCCAAATGTCTGAGTGGGCGAAAAACGGGTGGAAAATATAATTTGCCACGCGTGCCACAGAGGAAGCAGCCAACAGCTATGACTAGTCAGGAACTACCATCGGCTCAGGTGCCGGACGACGATTATATTGACGAGGAGGAGGAAGAGGAGGACGAAGATGTCGTAGCTGACAAGGAGACTGCTGTTGCTGCTGCTGTTCCCGCTTCTGGTACTGCCGAAGAGGATCTCGAATCGGAAACAGAATCGCACGAGCGCTCACAGCTGGGCGACACACAACTGGACTCTCCAGCACCGGTCGCACTGCCCGCCGAGCCGGGCACACTGAAAACATCGCTGCTGGACACTCCACACATTGGTCAAATGACTGAAAGAGAGCATCCGCATCCCAATGATAAAGCCAACGATCTGTCGCCCGCGAAATCTACATCTCCCACACTGGAACAGACGCGTCTATCGGTTGCGCATCGAGCGAGCATACGAATGGTGCCGGGTGACAACGATCGCTGGACACCAACACCTGAATGGATTGTCTCGTGGCGTTCGAAGTTGCCGTTGCAAACAATAATGCGTTTGTTGCAGGTGCTTGTGCCGCAGGTGGAGAAGATTTGCATTGACAAGGGACTCACCGACGAATCGGAAATATTGAAATTCTTGCAGCATGGTACTTTGGTGGGCCTGCTGCCCGTGCCGCATCCCATCCTAATTCGCAAGTATCAAGCGAATTCTGGGACTACAGCTTGGTTTCGCACCTACATTTGGGGCGTCATCTATTTGCGGAACGTGGAGCCAGCCATTTGGTATGATACGGAGGTCAAGCTCTTTGAGATACAGCGCGTATAAAACTCTTATAATAATAGTAAGTGGATACAACAACAACAACAAATACAATGAACGAACAGCAACATGAACGTAGCTTATCCAAAAAACAACACGCTTTGCATTTACTGTAGTTAATTTATTTAGTTTCTAATCCATTCCAAAAGAAAACAACAACAAATTATTTGCAAATTACGAAATATCAATGTTTTAAAAGAAGTTTTATTTCAATATATATATATATATATATATATATATATATATATATATATATATGTATAACCTAAAGCTGATTCATCAGTTAGTCGGCGGAATATGAGCTTTTATGAATCTAACCTTTTCATCTGCTTTTCAAATTATTTGTCAACATATCTTTATTTAACGTTTTTATTATAAAATAGCAAAAGTTCCTTGTGCCGTATTTGTAAAATTTTGCTTAAGTAATATTTATTTGTTTTGTCTTAGTATCTATTTATGCATAAATGTTATATAGCCTCAATACCTGAATGAATTAATATTGTAAACTCCATTTAGAACTAGTTGAATCCTTCACTTTGGCTACCTTCCGATTTTTTTTAAACATTGTATTTCTGAAAATAAAAAATTAATATTCCACTTAAATCATTTTTAAATTGTATTACTTTTTAATAACCAAATAAACATCAAGCTTTATATTTATTATTGTAATTAGCTTATTTTATGTGCAATATCGGCTTTAAAAAAATCCCATTTATATATATTCATATAAAATTAAACTTCAATCATTTATTGGATATGTTATTCAAGTTGACAATTAAATTAGTTTCCAAAAATATAACCTCGAAAATAAATTGAATACAATAAAAATAAATTAAACATTACATGTATATGAGAAAACATTTTGCACTAAATTATAAAGTGCTTATAAATAAATAAAAACATATTTAAAGAAATCAGAAGAAAGACTTTTATTTTTTTCAGCTATGCAAAATTGGAATAATCGGGCATCAAAAAAGAAAAATTTATTTTTTGTTAACATCTGCTCATAACCTTATAAATTATTTAGCAGATATAAAAATAAATAAAATATATAATATGGCAACAAGGGCATTAATATTTTGTTGTACATAAATATAATTTTTAAGTGATGTAAGAAATTATAAAAAAAGATGCACATCAGGCACTATTACATATTGCATTAACCGTTAACAACTTTAAATCAGACTTGCTTTTATCAATCAACTTAATCTATATCTATATCTATATCCTCTTCATTGCTTCGCTCGACGCTCGATAATGTGCGTAACCAAAAGGTGTATTTTAGGGCGAACATTAACAAGACTGAGGTAAAGGCAACTACCATTGATTTCGTCAGCTGTGGTTCCTTTTCATTGTTGCTTTGCCTGGTAGAGTAGTTTTGTCTTGCCTGAACTGTATCCAGATTACCAAGTAGCGGCGACGAAACAATTAGTGGTTTATCTGTTGAGATGGGCGTGAACAAGCCCATTGGTTGTCACAATTGTTTACCTGTGGAAGCATCGGCTTCCACAGCAGCTGCCAATGGAATTATATTGAATTTAATGTGGCCTCCCTTTTGGCGCTTCTGCACAATTTTGCCAATAACTTGCGGCTCTTTGATGGCAGTCTCAATAGACTTAACAATGCGTTCCGCGTTGCCCTCGTCGGAACCATTCACATTTCCTTGGATGAGAATGCGCACCTCGTGTCGTTTATTGAGCCATTTCACTATATTTTTTAGCCTGGAAGATAAATCGTGATCGGCCATTCGAGCACCGATGGTTAAAGATTTTTCCGACTTTTTGAGGCCCTGCTTATCATTTGCTTTGGGGGCGCCTTTTTCAGCCGCCTCATCAGCCAACATTTCAGCAGATGTGACTAATCTGCATAGAGACAAGAGAGTATTGAGTATTGGGTATGCTCATAAGTACATATGTATATGTATGTTATGCCGACTACACCTACTTGAACATCAGACGTCCTGTTTTTGCATCTGGCTGTTGCAAACGCAGCAGGTGCAAATCCCGACGTTTTGCCAACTTTTGGGCCTCCTCCAAAGTGGTAATGCTGATGGCTTCATTCTGTGCAATAAGCGTTATTTTTTGCTTCAGTTTATTTGCTTTTTGTTCATCAGTTTTTGTTTTTGTTGTTAATGCTTGTGTAAGATTTCGTTGTATTTGAAATGTGAGTTGTATTGGAGTGGGAGGAACATTAATTGCAGTTGGATATTTTGGTAATTGCATCGACAGCGAACGAAGCGCCAGCAGACTACGTATAACATTTAAACGATTTTGTTGCATTATTTTATTTAGTTTTTTTTTTTTTTTTTTTCTGTTGATCAAACTTTGTTTCCGAAATTGTACAATTCAATGCCGGTAGAGTTGCCACCATATGACAAAACATCATTACTGCGTTTTATTGCAATAAAAAATACTGTATTTAATTATGTATTTATATTACATATTTTTTTTATCTTTATACATATACCTAATAAAATGTAAACAGTAAAATAAAATAAAGAAATATATTTTCATTGCTTTTGTCATTTAACAATATTCGAGTAGGTATCGAGTATATTTGTATTAAAATCGAATTGGGCGCGATAACTTTTTATTGTTTCAACTATAACGGTAGTTCACAGTAATTGAAAAGCACGTTACTGGTTATTTGTTTATTAAACTAAGAAAAAACGGTCAAAAGCTGTGGAACTAATTAACAGTATTTTATACTACTATCTCCTACTCATCCCCATTGTCGATTAACATAATTCCGCCGTCTGCTGTTGGCGTAGCTGTTGCGCTGTTCTTCGCGATTTCTTTGCTGCGCTCGCTGTGACGCCAAAATAAGTTCGCATTCATGTGAGATGGAGCGCTGTTCTTGTAGTTGCTGAAATTCGGAACGACGACACTCTTCACACTCCTCCCATCTGCTGAACTTGTTCACGTTACGATCGCAAGGATCCGCTGCAAATAACATGCACTCATCCACACAGAAATTGTAGAACCAAAAGTGGCCGACTATCGTCTGATTTTTGCAGCGCGGCTGATTGGTTCGCAACATTTGAAAGCAGCGTTGGGCCAGGTTCGTATGCTCATCTGCATCGTCTTCAACATTATCATGATTATAGTTTTTGTTGTAGCTATTATTCATTCTGCTCCAAGGCCTTCGTTGCTGATCAGCTTCCTCCTGCTCTCCAGCTACTTGGGTTCCACTCATCTCCCTGTTGTCAAAGCGTATTCTCTGCTCATTCTCTCTGTAGTTGTCGTTGGGTGGTCTTCGGTTCCAAGGCGCACGCTCCACATCATCCAGTCGTGGTGTCTGTCCATAATTCATTCTTCCTTCGACGCCCTTTAAGTTGCCCACATCAAAGCCGCCTAGTCTACGACCATCGTCCGTTTGCTCTGCATCATAATCTCTATTAAAATTGTTGTTGTCAAAGGTTTCCGGCTCTTGATGATTCTCCCGCTCTTGTTCCAGCTCTGGCTGTGATACTCGCTCGTTAAACGGTGCTTCAATGTCGCCTCCATTTAAGTTGCCCATACAAGCTCTGCCCGCACATAAGCGCATTTCCTGCAGCTCTAGCCGACGTACGCTCTGGCACTTTAGCTCGGCGTTGGGGTTTAGATACTGCCGTTGTCGCAACTGAAAGCCCTCTCCACAAGTAACGCTGCACGAGCTCCAGCCACTCCAACCCGACAGTTGGCATTCCGCTTGTCTCTGGTACGCATTGGCGTTCTGCTGATGCTGGAGTCCTATGTTAAATTCGTCATGTTCGTCAATATGCCTCATCGGGTCTCCGCTTAGACCGCAGTCCTGACCCTCGCATGCACGCTCCTCATACTGCGACACAGTGCAACTGTAAATCCTGGCGAGCTCTGGCTGCTTGTAGACACGCCTTCTATACTGCATACCCTCGCCGCATTTGGTTGAGCAATCACTCCAACTGGACCACGGATGCGTTAGACATTCACGTGGCACATCCGCATCATTGTTAGCTAAAATAGTTAGTTATTTTTATTTTATTAATACATACCCTCACTATTTTTTTTTTATTTTTTTTTTTTTTTTTTTTTTTTTTCTTTTTTTTTTTTTTTTTTTTTTTTATTATTAAAATATATATATATTATAAAAAAAAAAAAAAAAAAAAAAATAAAACCAAAACACACAATTAAACCTACCGCTCTCCGTGTTTTTTTTTTTTTTTTTTTTTTTTTTTTTTCTTTTTTTTTTTTTTTCATTTTTTTCTCCCCCCACACATTATATTTTTTTTCTGGGGTTTCTTTGTATTATCAAAATTCTACGCTTGCTCTGGTTTATTTTTGTTAATACATCCATCCTCCCGCGCCTATTTATTCGTCTGCTTTCTTGTTTGTTCTCCCCCGCCCCTGTGTGCTCCTCCCTCCCCCCCCCGCGTGTGTTGTTCCTGTTCCTTTTTTCGTTCCTGGTGTTGTTGTTGTCCTCCCGCCTCCCTGCTCCGTTGCTTCGCCCCCCCCCCCCCCCCCTCCCTTCCCCGCCCCCCCCCCCGTGGGTTGCTGTTTTTTTTTTTTTTTGTCGCCATAATTATTCGTCCGCTTTTGTTGTGGGGGGGGGGGGGGGGGGGCGGCGGGGGTGTGGTGGGGTTTTCCGCCCCCCCATATCATTTATTTACCCCCCCCGTGCCCGGGTGGGGTGGTGTTTTCTCATCCCCCCCCCCCCCGGGGTGGGGTTTTTTTTCCCCCATTCCTCCCCCCCCCCCGCGCTCTTCCTCTTCTGGGTTTCCCGGTCGCCCTCCAATATATTATGGCCTCTGGCGGGCACCGCCGCGGGGGCGGGGCGGGGGGTGCCCCCGCCCCGCGGGGGGGGGTAGCCCACACAATAAAAAATTATAGTCCCCCCCCCCCCCCGCCGGGTTTTTTTTGTGGGGTCTTTTGTTCCCGTGTCTCTTGTTGTTTTTTTTTATATTGTTTTTTTTTATTAATTTTATTTTTTTTGGAAAAAAAAAAAAAAAAGATATAAAAAAGGAAAAAAATAAAAAAAAAAAAAATTTATTGATAAGGGTTTTTTGTTGTTTTAGCCCCCCCCCAAAAAAAAATTTTTTTTTCTGCTGTACGTAGAATTATGCTGTCGAGTGTATTTATATTGTTGTCTACTTACAGTCTTCATCCGCACAACGTCGCTCGTAGATGCGTTGACGTTTCACTGTTAATATGGCCATGGGCTTCATTGGAACACCTGACTCATCGTAAAAGGGCGACCGCGGATCGTTGGGAAAGTCGGAGCGTATGCGTCTAATAACATCTGGAGGCACTTGTGGCTGATCAGGTGACTAGAAAACAAAAATGAATAATTAATAAATAGTTGTTACACCTCTGTGTACTAACCGTATAAGTAGGTCCCGCATCGGTGCCCACATCCCAGGGATATAAATTGATCACTTTTGCCTCCAGCCATGTGCAGTTGCGTAGGCATAACTCTAGTCCACTTACGCCCACTATCCAATCGGGAGAGGGCTCAATTTTGGAGGCAAATGATATCATGTGATGTACTGGATCAACGCGTACTGATGCCATTGATTTGCTATTTAGATTCGGAAAGGCGGGTCCACGTGCTTTGATTATGGTTCGTATCTTTTGTTCCTGCAAAAAAATAGCCCTGATTAATTGAATATTATTTAGGAATTTGTCACACTCACCCGAAAGTTGATGCTAAATTCACGCTCAATCAGGCGTGAAGTGCAATGCTCGGCATATTGCTTAACCCCTTCGCTGGCTAATTCACCGGACTCCCAAAAGCGATAGTCGGAACTATGTGCTGCGCCCACCAGCTCGCAGAAGCGCGTCTCCCAACCGCGGGCTGGGAAATAACGCGGATGCAAATTACGTGACCAGACACCTTCAAATGTGAGCTAGAGAAGGGTATTTTCATTTGGGTAAGCATTGCTGCATTATATTTCTGGTGTCCACTTGGCTTGGGTTTTCTCACCTCATATCTCGCCTCGTCGCAGGCGCAACATGGATTGTTTAGAGCAATGCCTGTTGGTTGACTTTCGACATCATCGACAACCTCTTCGCATATGCGTCGTGTCAATCCGCCATCGTCCATGTGCCAGACGTCGCGGTGTTGCAGCACTGTCGCACGTATCAATATGCAACCATTGCCTGGCTCACTGGGCGCTATCCACGTCAAATGCATGTGGGTCTTGGGATTGGTATTCGTGTTCTCCACCATGTTAACGCAGTTGGGATTGAAACGTGTATCAATGAAATTGCTTAGCTCGAAGCGACCCAGATCGTTTATATAGCTGAAGTCGCCGTTTTCATTCTCCAACGCCAGTATGTAGCTAATAAACCGATGGCCATTGAATGCATTCAGCGAGACTGTCGAAAACGAAGCCAATGAAATAATAAATCACATTTTGCATATAGACGGCACTTATCGGGGAAACCGACCTTGAAAATCGTGAGACCTTTCAAATTCGCAATATCCTGATAAGAACGAAGCGAATGCCTCTTATTTTGTTTACAGAGCAGAGCTCAAGTATTGCGAAACGTTTGTTTTTGTTTTTTTTTTTTGTATACCCTGTACACATAGAATGGCAGGAGTATTATGCCGTCACCCCGCATATGTTAATGAAAAATTCAAAATATTGAATATCCGGAAGTCGATTACACTTGGTCATTGAGTAAACATAAATCAATGAAATAGGTATAAAAGCTTGAGGAGGCAGATTGTGCTTAGAATATGCAAATCACTTATTGAAATATGAATGTAAACTTAAGAAAGCTGCACATAGAGTAACATCGCGTCGATTACTCTTGAAAACGTTTAGTTTTTTTACACACTTGAGCAATTTTTTGAAGTTCAAGCGCAAGGTCAATGAACTCACGCGCTCACCGTTGTACTCCTGTCCGAGTATATAGGTTTCCGGATTGCCCGTTATGCTTATCACATAGTTCTCGTCCACCGGCGACTTGGGCGTATGGGTATTGGCCGGATGACGTGTGCAGATCAATGCCCAGCCAGAGTAGGGCAACATCACGTACAGCATTAATGAATGCCACATTCTGTAAAAGATCCCGACTAAAATCTCTGACTTGTCGTCTCGAGCTACTCTTTGAAACTGAGCGTTCAACTTTTTTTGAGGTATCGCTAAATGCCAGCTGCTGGGAGATGCTGATAAGCGCTGCCCGGCAAGAGAACTTTATTTTTCTGACCCACTGATACAAATACATTCACTTATCAGCAGCAGCAGCTCAGTCAAAAAGCCGGAAAAACAAACTCTATACAAAATAATGAGTGTATTAAAGAGAAGACGAGAGAAATATTTCAATTTGCGTTCTTAATAGAAAGAGATTTTGAGAAGCAAATGTTTGGGTCTATAGAAAGAGTAAAACAAACTTAAAACTTTACGTTTATCTCTTTTTATTTTCTCTTAAAATACAATCATTGAAATGGGTTCTGTTGCTCCATTGTTAAGCCTCAAATGATTTTCAATAGATTTCGCTTGAAGCATTATTAAATGCTTAACTGCCGTATCTGCCACGCCTGGCATTGCTATATTTGTTTCTTGTCTGTGCCATGGGCTGGCCAAAGCCTTCATCGCCTCTAAAGCCTCCGCTTGTCTGGAACGCATCGCTGCCATAGGAGTTATCACCGGCATACGGATTTTCATCCGGATCGTCCGTACGTGCCAAATTGATTTGGGGCAGCAGACAGGTGCCCTCGCAGGCCATCAGTGTGCGAAAGCGATTGTTGTTCTCGTCGCAATTGTCTGTGGTGAAGATTTTGCACTCGTGATCGTCATGGTCGTAGAACCAATAGTTGCGCACAATCACCGGATTGGCCAGACAGGGTACCGTAGAGGCGAAGGGTTTCTCATAGCAATAGTCCTGAATCACATTGTAATTGCCGACTCCCGTCTCCTGCTGACCCTGGCGATCCGGATAGCGTGGAGCGAATGGAGCACGCGTACTAATGCCGCCTCTATATAGAGTATTACTGTAGTCGCTGTTGTAATTGTTGCCAGCGACTGAATCGTAATTGTTGTTGTTGTAAATGATGCCTCGGCTGTTGTCGTTGTAACTGTGTTCTCGATTATCCTGCTTGTAGACATTGTCGCCATCCTCTCTGTTGTTCTGTTTGTACTCGCTGTAGCCATCGCCCCGCTGCCCGGTGGGCCGTTCCATTTCGTAGGGCTGTCGTCGATTACTCTTGGCTGGCTCCTGATAATTGTTCGCTGCCAAACTAGTACCACTCCAGCCTTGACTGTTTCTATCCATGGTTGGTCTTCTGTTGTAGTTGTTATTCGCGCTCCAACCGGGTCTATTATTGTCAAAGCTAGCCTCATGGGGCTCGCCAAACGGATCCGACTCTGGCTGCAGGCCATCCATGTCACCAGTGTCGGCTATTGTGCCGCCACAGTCGATGCCCGCGCACTGGCGTGTCTCCTCGAGTGGCATTCGCACCACTGACTGACAGCGTGGCCTAGCTTGGGGATTGTGATAGTCGCGTCTGCGTGTCGATATGCCACGGCCACATGTCTTGGAGCATGGCGACCACTCGCTCCACATGGTCATCTCACACTCGGCCATAGTAGCCGGACCATTGGCATCCTCGTTGAATTCGGTATTGCTCAGCTCCTCATCGTCCGTGCCGCATTGCATGCCCTGGCACTGACGCACCTCCTCCATGCGATTGTCGCAGTTGTAGCTGGCTGCAAGGGTGGGATTCTTGTAGCTGCGATAGCGTTGCGAGTAGCCAGGTCCACAGCGCGTGCTGCAATTGCTCCACTCGTTCCATGGATGAGTTGCGCACTCCAAAGGACCATCTTGGGGCACTAGAAGAAGAACTTCTGTGCCTTATGAACAGTTCTCAATCATAATAACTTGCTTAGCCTCACCCTCCTCACACTCGCGTATGTATAGCTTCTTTCGGGTCACGTAAAGCGTGGCCAGCGGCTTCATTGGTGCACCTGAGTCATCGAAGAAGGGCGAACGATAATCGCTCGGATACGACGAGGTGATGCGACGAATGACATCTGGCGGCACTTGTGGCTGATCGGGTGACTGTTTAAGGAAATTAATTTAATTAAAATTCAACTAAACCTGAGCTTGTCTCACCATATACGACGGACCCGAGTCGGTGCCTATGTCCCAGGGATATAAGTTCAATACCTTGCGCTCCAGCCAAGTGCAGTTGCTTAAGCACAATTCCAAGCCAGCCACGCCCACTATCCAGTCGGGGGATGGATCTATTTTGGCTGCCAAAGAGATTTGATGATGCAGTGGATCCACACGCGCATTCGCCAAGGTGGTGCCATACACGTTCTGGCGATGCCCAATGCCAGGTGCTTTGATTATGGTGCGCACCTCGCCATTCTATAAGTGAAGGAAGTTAAATTTAATTCAGAGCAGTACATTTTTGCCACCTGTGTATTATCTCTGATCTCCTGCTCCAATGTGCGCGTGGAGCCGTGCTCTGCCATTTCGCGCATGCCTTGGCTGGCCCTCCCACCGTACGCCCAATAACGATAGCTGTAACTGTGCGAGGCGCCAACAATTTCGCCCAGACGTGTGCGCCAAGCCTCCGCTGGAAATAGTTTCGCATGTGTATTCCTGGCCCATTTGCGCTCCAAAATTATCTATACCCAAGTGAGAGAGCTTGATTAGATTATACTCAGATCAGTTTTGGGTATTATCTGTGGGAATACTTCTACCTCATACTTTGCCTCATCGCAGGCACAGCAAGTCTGCAGCGTGGGCGTTAGGCTATTCAGCTCATCGATTTCCTCTGGACAGATGCGTTTCGTTAGGAAGCCATCATCGATGAACCACACGTCACGATGCTGCACCACGCCCGCCCTGATCAGAACACAGCCACTATCTGGTTGCTTTGGCGATATCCACGAGACGTCGATACGCGTCTTGGCATTCGTATTGGTGCTCTCGATCATGTTCTCGCAGCCGGTGCTAAAGCGCGTCTCAGCTGTGTCGAACAGCTCAAAATGTCCAGTCATATCCTGCGCATTGTAGCTCGACGAGTGATCCTCGCTCTCGACAATCAACGTAAAGCTTATGAACTTTAGATTGATCGGACAGGAGAGCGATACTAAGAAGTAAAAGAAGTTGTGCGTACAGCATAACTCTCAGCTGTGCCAGGTATGTCTCTCATCTCACCATTGTATTGATGATCGGGTATGAAGGTCTCCGGATTGCCATCGATTAATATTTTAAAATTATCATCGACTGCCGAACGCTCACCCGATGCGCCCTGCGGTATGCGACTGCAGCCGCCCGCAGTGAGTTTGAGCCAACTCATGGCCACCATGAATAACAAGAGGAATCTTCGACACATTTCCGAGCACTTCTAATCGCAGTGACGGCTCAATGGTAACTGTCCGAATTGCTTTGAGTTTAGTTGACGTAACGTTTCAATTATATATCTCTCAGACTGCGTCGCGACGCCTCAAACCATCTTAATTGGTTTGCTTCGCTCGACATTTCAAAAATAATTTTTATTTTGAGTTGAGCCGTCAACAATTTGTGTGGCTTTTGCATCGCTGGGGCGCCAATTAATTTATTTTGCGTAGGTTCTTTGAACTTTTGCGAGCTCTGAAACAAAATATTTTGTAGCCCAGCTATACAGCAATTTATGTGGGTCACTGAGAAACAGCAGCCAGCCAAGCACATGGCGAATTTGTTAAAGAACAAAATAAAACAAATAATATCGGAAACGTGCCATAAAACAATAAATGTATAAACTAATTGAAAATAGCATAGCAATAAATAGAATTTGCCTGCAGATCTCAGAGACTGTTCTTTAGTCTTAAATTGTGAATCATATTGTCTTATGTTATATAGGGATTATTTATTGGAACTAAAGAAATTCTTCAGCTTAAGCTTTAAATATATTTTACTAAATTTTGCTTCTTTTTTTTAAATAAATTTTTATAATATAAATAATATTAAGAAGGCAAAAGCAAGCGGCCAACTACACCTTGACTCTCTAGTAATTTTGATCTCTCACTTTCTCTCCCTCCCTCTCTCTCTCTCTCTGTTTTATTTATATTTTTATTATATATTTATTTATATAATTATTTATTAATACAATTACATAATTAGTTTGATAGCCATTGATTGCATCGAGACTTAGACATGGGAACTGCTAATACTTGTAGCTAAATTTTGTAGTTATAGAGTCATCAGAGGGATTAGCTGCTCGAGTTCACCACTTGTCGGCATCGTCGTTGCTATTCAGCAGACACGGCATCATGACGCACTTCTCGATGCGCACTCTGTCCTTGCACTTGTAGCTCAGGTCTGTGTTGAGCAGAGTGCGCGTACGCTGTCGGACAGAGTTGTCGCCGCAGCTCGCAGTGCAGGGCGTCCAGGCGGACCACTCAGAGTAGCGGCACTCGTCGCGTGGCTCCAGCTGCGGCTGCAGCTTGGCGGGCATGTGTCGCCGCTCGCCAAAGGCTCCGCTCACCGAGTACATGTCGTCGCAGCGCTGGTAGCAGCGATCCATGCGCACCAAATGCTTGGGACACTGTTTGCCCCCGTATTTGGGTGTGCGCAAGACGCGACGCGTTCTCAATTGTACGCCGTCGCCGCAGCTGGCATTGCAGCTATGTGCAATCCACTCGGAGACCATGCAGTCCACGGGCTGCAGCTTCTCAGAGCTCAGGCGCTCCAGCTGCAGTTCCTGCTTATGGCGCGGCAGGCGGCAAGTCTCATCGCATTCCTCCTTCGATTTGAATTTGTTCTGATTTGTGTCACAGCGATCCGACCAGTAAATGGCGCACTGATCACTCACATGGTCGTAGTACCAGAAGTTGGCCACGTCGCTGTCCCTGCAGTGGCTGACGCGCAGCGAATCGTAGCAGTAGGAGGGCACAATCGTATCGCAGCTGGGATTCGTGCAGTTGACCTCTTCGATGAGCTTGATGTGACGACAGGGATCGGTGCCATCATCCGAGGGATCATGTACGCCATAGAGTTCATTGTTGTTCCACACTTTGCGCATGCGTCGACGTTGGCCGTTGCCACCGCAGGGTCCCAAGCAGGGCGAGAAATCCGACCAGGGCGAGACGCCGCACACAGGCGGAATATAGTCCTCGCTGCGTTGACTGAAGCTCTGGAAGTTTCGAAACAGCGAACGCTTCTCTGCAGAGCCCGCTGCGCCATCATTATCACCGCCTTCGGCTTGGGCTTCCCCCGGCTCACCATCGCCGGCCGCTTCGTTGCCAATGTCGCCGCCACAGTCGATGGCCTCACAGACTTTGGTCTCCTGCAAACGCGCCTTGCTTGCCTTCTGGCACTTCTTCCTGGCCCGCCTATTGAGATAGTGGCGCGTGCGCACCAGCTCGCCTGTGCCACAGGTCACGGTGCAGGAGGACCATTCGCTCCACTCGGATAGCCCGCACTCGGGATCGCTGCCCGGCTGCTCGGCCTCGGGTTGCGCACCCTCCGACGCCTCCTCGTTGAACGTGGCACACTTCCGACCCATGCAATTCTTCTCCTCACGCAGCGCATTGTTGCACCTGTGACGCTGTAAAAATATGTATTGAAAAGAGAAGGCAGGCAGGCAATTATAGAAGTTGACCTTACCATGGCTAGCGTTGGGTTCCGAAACTCGCGCGTTCTGTACTGTTTGCCAGGGCCACACTTGGTGCTGCATTCATCCCAACGTGTCCAGGCGGTTGTGCCACATTCCGTGGGCAATTGCTCCGCTAAGGAAAAGGAAACAAGTTAAAGAACCTCCACTCCACGGGGGCATTTGATATTATATCAATTCAAATTGCAGCTTACCATCAGGAGTTTCGCAGTTCTTCTCGTAAAGACGCCGCCTGTTTATGTGCAAAGTGGCCAAAGGCTTCATCTCTGCTCCCGTCGGATCATAAAAGGGCGAACGTGGATCATTGGGAAAATTGGACTTGATGCGGCGCACGACATCGGGTGGCACTTGCGGCTGATCGGCTGACTATAGACAAAAATAGCTCAAGTAAATGAATTGTAGTCAGCAGCGCATCATAGACAACTGACTGACCATGTATGAGGGGCCGCTGTCCGTGCCCGCATCCCAGGGATACAGATTGTGCACCTTGTTCTCCACCCACGAGCAATTGGCCAAGCATAACTCTAGTCCAGACACGCCCACAATCCAATCGGGTGATGGGTCAACCATGGAAACCAATGAAATCAGGTGATGATTGGAGTCCACGCGAAAAACAGCAAATGTTTTGCCGGTCACATTTGGATAGGCGATGCCGCGCGCCTTGATAATTGTTCGAATATGTTCGCTCTGATCCTTCAGTTCGCTTTCCAGCGTGCGCGTCGAGCCGTGCTCGGCCACTTCGCGCAAGCCTTCGCTTGCCATCTCGCCGTACTGCCAGAAGCGATAGTCGATGGTGTGCGAGGCGCCGATGATGTCGCTGAATCTTGTGCGCCAGCTGTTGGCTGGAAAGTCCTTGGGATGTGTGTGCCGCGACCATTTTCCCTCGAAGGTGAGCTACGAAAGATATGCATGTGTTATGCCTGCTGTTTGTTAGATCTCCCGCTCACCTCGTATTTGGCCTCATCGCAGGCACAACATGGATCCACAATGCTGGGCTGTGTATTGATGTCGTCCACTTCCTCCTCGCACAAGCGTTTGGTCAGCAAACCGTCATCCATGAACCAAACATCGCGATGCTGCATCACTGTCGCACGTATCAGCACACAGCCTTGACCGGCCATAGTTGGTGCCGCCCAAACGACTTCCACATGGGTTTTCAGATTCGTATTTGTGTTCTCCACCACATTGGGGCACCGTGGACTGAAGCGTGTCTCCGACAAGTCGCTTATCTCAAAGGCCCCCACAGCGTTCGGATCGTTCTCTGTGTCGCCCGTTTCCAGCTCCAGGGCGAGCATGAAGCTCACAAACGATAGACCCGAATAGGCGCTCAGCGTAACTATGATGAAGTTGACAAACTTAAGCTCTTTGCAGTTCGCATAGCTGTTAATCCACTCACCATTGTATTTCTGGCCGGGCACATAGCTCTGAGCATGGCCCGCCACGGACACAACGAAATTTTCATCCACCGGCGATTTCGCTGCGGTGGCTCCCTGCGGCACGCGACTGCACGCCTCAATGGGCGCCAAGCAGCAGGTGGTTGCCAACAAAATTATGATGCATACGATTCTCATCTCTATTGCTTTCTGTGTCTCTCTGTGATTCTCAGACTCTGCCTTTCTCGTAGTTTCTGCTGTGCTCTTTGCTGGCCACAATTAAAACGCCATTAATTACGTGTTCTATATTAGGCTAAGGTGCATTTGTTCACCGAGGGCTTGTTGTATTTAAAAGCTGTTTGCAAAATTAAAGATGGGGTATATTAGTGGTTGGGCATCTAAATATTTACATTTATCTATCATTTATAGATAATATATCTGATCTAACTTAGAGAAGAATTACAATTATTATTACTTATTTTAAGTAATCTATATTTAGATTCCGCATTTCACTATAATTTATATTTTGCAGATATGCGGAAATTGTCGCTTAGATCATCAATTGCTTTGTCCATCCTCTCATTAGTATCCAATGTCAGTGACACACAGGCATACAAAATACGCCATGAATTGCAATTGCTCTTGACATTGCAAGAAATAATTTATAGAAAATGAAATAAATATTGAAATTCTAAACAATTCCAATTCATAGATGGCGGAAATATATGTATATATCAGTTAAGGGATTAGTTATTAGTTGTTGACTCGTTAACAAATATCAATAGTGGAAACACTTAAATTAAATATTATAATAAAAAATAAATATAACATTATAATAAAAAAAAAAAATCATTCTAAAAACTTCAGCACTTTCGTATTAACATCTCTCATATCTAAATCACTTTTAAATGAATTTTTCAAATACTATTCAACTATACTATAATCCGTTTGTTGGCTTCCAAAACAGAGGGCACAAGAGAGAATCCCTCTCGGTATAAATCGTTGGCTACGGCAGCGGCTACGTCACTGATTAAATTCAATTGAAAAATTGCAAAAATAAAGAGAACGAACCCAGCGCGCAGCAGGGAAATCAATTGCGATAGAAAAACGTATGATTAAAATCACTTTTAGGGTTTCGGCAGTGGCATTACGACCTCTCGAAAGCCCAGCACTTGCTGACTTACGTGCACTATTGCAAGTGGGATTTGTAATATTATTTAACAGGCGCCAATGTGTGTGGACACGTTTCGCGCTTATGAAGGGAATCAATTTCTTTTTAATATAAGCACATATCAGCTAGCAACTGTGATTAGCTTTTCATATTATTCACATTTATTCACTTGGCACATTCACATTCACATTCACATCCACTTTGACGTCTGTTCGGTCGGGCGCTCGAAACGCAACTGAAATGCAAATTGCACGAGCTACATTCGACGACTCAATTTTCAATTATATTTCACGAGCTGCAGCAGCTCGTGAGAAGGGGCGGGTCTCCAATGAGTGGGTGGCCAAAGAGCAACGATTCGCTTGCTGTGGCCCCCGCCGTCTGTGTTGATCCTGCCTCGCGTTTGTTTATGTTTGCCGTTTTGTTTTCGTCGCGCTATTCTAGACAAACCCGGGCGGAATGCCGAGAATTGAGACACTTGCAATTGGCACAGTGGTTCGAAGCTAACGAAAATTGTATACTTATAGAATTCTATTTAAAAGAGAACAATTAATTATCATTTCGTTAAACTTCTATTAGTTAAAGAGAGCTAAACTTTATGCTTCTATTGAGTATGAAATAAAAAGAGATTTTAACCCTGAACCATTTCTTCGTAGGCAAAGCAGGCCTTCCAATTAACTGTCATTTATCTGTATTAAGAACTCAATTTTCGACATCTATTTGATTCATTCAACATCAAACAGTACACCGCTGCGTTTCGTGTTTCGAAATTATATATATTTTTATTTCTAGATTTTTGCAGATTTATGCACCCAGTCGGTTATTATTTTCGGAAGAGTATTTTTATAGTGAAGCCTATGAAACATTCACTTTGCTGCCAATATGCAAAATTCCGCTGTTTTATCACGTGGTAATGCAAAATGAAATCTCATATTCATAGGCTCTATTTAATGTTCTATACCCACACACAAAGCAAACGGGAGAAGTGTAGGAGCTAAAGCAATCGGCCCAAAAAAGAACGAAGCCACCAAGGGCCAGCTCGTAAGTAGAATCTGAGTATTAATAGAAAAAAGCAAAAGATTAATAAGAATTTATCTTTCTCCTTTTTTTTTGGCGAACAGAACAAGCCGCCAGTAAAACGCTTACCAGTTGTCAAAAGGTTATCTATCGGTGGGGCCGACAATCAGAATAATAAGAATAACAATAATAAAACGGGTAGTAATAAGAGTAACAGTAATAATAATAATACGGGCAATAATAACACCTGCAATAATAACAAGAATAATAATATTAATAACAAAGGCAATAAACTTTTGCCTTCTTCACAAAATGATTCGCTGGGTTTGGATCTTAGCCTTGAGCCTGACACATCCGCCACAAGCATTATATCGCGCCACAGCGATAATGCCACAGAGGATATCGCGCCCAAGCCTAAGACAAATTTTACCAAACCTCGTTTAAATCAGCTCGCAGAGCAGCGCATCAATCTCTTTCGAGCTTCAGTGGCAGATGGACCCAATGGTGAGACAGCACACAAATTTTAACAAGTCTCTAAATATCTCTCATTCTCCTTAGCAGTGCAGCCGGCGCGAAGTCCCTCACAAGCACCCACGCCGCATTCAAAAAAGAGATATGCTAAAAGCCCCAGCGAACCATCGATGGCTCTTCAGTTGCGCCGCAATGAAATTGTGCCAATACCGTGTCCGCTGCACCTGGAGATGCTGCAGCGGCAATTGGAGAACATGCAGTCTGACTTTATGAAAAAGGTGGAGAACTTTCGCGAGCAGGGTCACGGATATGTCTACAAGCTGGTTACCATCGTCCACAACGATAATTGCCAGATACTCGTGCACAACGATGACATGCTTGCCCTGCCGAAAAATATGCGTGAGCTGCAATTGAGATTCACTGTGGGCATCTATTAGCTCATATTCATTTAAATCCCCCCTTAGCTGCTCAGTCCATGAATGATTTCAGAGCCGTCTATCATACTGCGTTCAAGGAGAGCTTTACATTCATTTTCGAGCAGTTCTCATTGGCGCAGTCGGACGCCAGGAGCAATGAGTCAGCAGCCGTATATATTGAGCTACACAACAAGCTCAACGGCGAGCTGGTAGGTATCATCTGTATAGAGCCACAGTCGCGAGCTAAACTCTATTTCTGCAGAATAACAAGCTGCTTGCCGTTGACAATGAACTAATGCGAATGCTTAAAAAGGCGAGCAAGGATGATTCCTCAAAACTGACGCATCAGATATGCGAGTTAAGCGAAGCGAACATTAAACTCAAGTCCATCAATACGAAATTGGACTTGGATATTGCTGACATACGCAAGAATCGCGACGACCTTAAGAGATTGCTCGATTTATCACACAGGCGCACTAGCGAACTCTCTTTAGAGCTGGCCAATAAGAACACCATGATCACCTGCCAAACGAGCACCATTGAAGACTTGCGCGGCGAAATAAAGCAAATGAGGAAGTCGTAAGAATAATAATAATTAATAATTATTCTTATTATTAACCTTTTGATCAGTAATTTCAGCAGCAATAAGGTGTTGCAACAGCGCATCAGAGAAAACGAAAGCACCATAGAAAGCTGCAAGCAATTGAATGAGCAGCAATTGGATCGTATCGAGGATCTGGAGACGCAACTGCTGCAGGCACAGAATGATATTCTGTTGCTGCAAAAGAAAACGGATGAACAGATGCAGGATTTGGCCGAAAAAGAGCAAATCATAGCCGAGCAGAAGGCACAATTGCAAGAGCTGGAGCAGAGCAAGGCGACGTGGTCGGAGCCAGACTGCATCGAGCCGGGCGAGGAAAACATATGGTAAATGGAAAAATATCTGATATGCTCTCTAGTAAAATTTCTGCTCCTTTTATAGTGACCTGCAGGCGGAACTGAAGCTTCAGCAAATGCGGCTGTCAGAGCAGGAGCAGGCGAAGGAAATGCTGCGCACGGAATTGGAACAAAAGTTGTCGGAGCTGCAAAAGGCGGAGCTCAAGCTCAGTCGACTGGAAGAACAGAACGAACACAATCGCCAGGTGCTGGCCGTGCGCAGTGAGCGCATTAATTCTTTGGATCAAGAAATGAAGCAACGTGAAGAGGAGAGCAATCGCAAGATCGATGAAATAATGGCTCAATCCACTGATAAAAATACGCTCATTACACAGGCAAAGGCTGAAGACCGATTACCGATTGATTCATCTCATAAAATTGTACCTTGCATACAGATATCCAACGAGCTGGCATCAACAGCAGAACAATTCCAGAATCTACGCTCGACACTGAGCAACAAGCAGTCGACGATACATAGCCAGGAACAGGTCATTAAGCAGCTCGAGGAGAGCAACGCACGCAGCGTCAAGCTTCAGACTAGATTGGGCGAAAGAAACGCAATGCTGAAGGACGAGCTCGATCATCTACGACGCACTGTGTAAGTTATATATATGTATACATAACCTATATATATATATATATGGTTATGTATAGAGCTTGACAACTCGTAACAAGTACGCTAAAAAAAACAAATATATTTTATTATGTCCATCTATATTCGGTAAACCAGATTTTGTATTAGATTGAAATCAAACTGAATTTTTAAGTCTCAATATATTTTAAAATTATTAAGACAATTAAAATAACAATCTATTTTGACACACTGTCAACTGTAGCTGAAAATATAAATAAATTCTGCTCCAAAATATTGTTTAAACTGTCGTCGCTTCCGGTTTGCCATTTATATGTTTTTCATTTTTTAGGCAATGCTATTAAATAAAAACCGGAATATTTAAATTATTTTTCAAACTTCAGTTTTGATAGAAAGAATCTCGTTATCAAATTATATTTCTTTATTTTCTTTTTATTAGTAAACAATATTTGCATACGAAGCAAACAAAAATGTATTCATAAATTCTATCAAAAAACTTGTTGGTTGTCAGTTCGGATTATCGTTTTGGCTCCATTTTGATTCTGTAAATTGGGCTTAACGTGTTCGAGCTTGCAGCCTATCGCATTGCCCTATGTCAGTTTTAATTTACAATTCTTCAATACTATTTCGTCGCAGAAATAACCTATTGTTAGGGAGCGAAGTGAACGATGCGGATGTTGCCGACATTCTGCTGGAATAAACCAAAATAACACAATATAATTAGCAAATTTAAGAAATTATTATATGGTAAGCGGCACTTGTTACGAGCACTGAATACCGAACTCTTTACTGATAACTAATCCATGTCATCTCTCCTTCTCGCTTTTTTTTAGTAATATTTATGTCAAAATTCTCATCGGAACCAATGGACAGAATATGTTTGAGCCAGTGCCAGCTCACGAGGTGTTTGCTCTTCGAGCCAAACGCAACAAAAAGCATCAGCAACAACGGAAAAAAAATTAAAATTTCTACATAACTAACATATCATGTATATGCATATATATGATTCTAAATATATATATATATATATATATATATATATTAGACTATATATATGCATATATTTACATGTATTTAGCTCGTGGTAATGATCAAATAACTATTAAGATTTAGGGTTTTCTGCACATGACATACATACCAATCCATACCCTTTTATGGATATATATGTATATATATATATATTTACATACATACATACATATGTACTAAAAGCTTAATACTATACACACATATACATACATATATATATACATATACATACATATTGAACAAAATTATAAATTGTAAACCTTGCATAGTAGAACACACACTTTTGTAAATACCCGTCGATTGGCTTTATATTTTGTGTATGTGTATATAAGTAAATATTTTTAAATGCATTGGCGGCGCATTAAAGAAAACTTTCAATTAAACTATTTTGCTTTTTGAGACCAGAGTCTCTTCTCTCAACTAGATCCAACTGGATATATATGTGTACATATACATAAGCAAACAAAAAAATCATAGCATAATCTCGAATCTTGAGACCAGCCCCTGCCGAGATTCTGCGAAGATTTCTTTTCGGTTTATCAGTTAGATTTCGAATTAGTCGCGTCGCGTAGCTCGTACCAGTTGGTAGTTGCACTGCGCATCGTTTACAAAGTGAAATCTACTTAAGGTATAAACCTAATAGCGAAAATTAAAATATTCTAAAAATGTGCTAAGTTATTATTACAATTTATTTGATTGTGAACTGTTTTTGAAGTTATAACTGCATTTTTAGCATTTGCGCTCCAAAAAAGTTTGTGATTTATCAAAGTGCAAACAAATTTATATTTAAATGTTTTTCTATATCTATGTGATTAAATCACAAAGAATTCTTGAATCTAGTATGATTTGCCCTTTGATTAAACAAAAACCTAGAAGCTGCGACTACCAAAAAAAATTTCAAAAACGTGTCGCTTTTATCTGACTTCAGAGATATTTTACACAGATAAGTGAGAGGGATTTGAAAACTAATAAAATTTTGGCCGTAATAACCCAGTCTTAGCATAAATTTGATTTAGTAACTTTATCTTTATTTAAAAGTCTTGTTTGCGTTTGGATTAAAAAAGTCTGGCACTAGGAATTTTTTAGAAATCCTCCAGTCTTCAGATTATGACTAAATACATAAGCTTACTGCCTTTTGCAATCTGCCGCGAGGCAGCATTTACGCGTGTACTTGCATTTTCAATTAAGGTTTGTTGTCCTAATCACAGAAGCTGCTGCACCCATAAACCCTATCAGCATTATGACGAAATGATCAGAAATGCATATCTACTAATTATGTAAAGAAGTGTCTCTGTGAAAATACTTAAATTGAGTATGAGTTTATGATAGAGTAACATTTGAGTAAAAGAGTGTATTAGCTTTTGGGAGTGAAAAGTCAAAAGAGATTAATATATGAGTCTATGATAGATTAACATTTGAGTAAAAGAGTGTATTAGATTCTGGGTGAGTGTGAGTAAGTACTACTTTGATGTAGACAGAAAAACACTTGCTCTCAATTTACCTTCTGCTCGTTTCTGCGCGCCTGGTATTTCAGCAGAATATTTCCTCTAATTTCTAGGTGTCTTTTTTGTTATTAAATATATTTATCTATGGATATATACATATGTATGTGTGTGTATATGAATATAAATATTTCAAATATATACATACACCCAATATGTATGAATAGTTGTGTTTGGCTAACTTATTTTATTACTCACAGCCCCGAAAGTATGGTTTACGATTTGGGCATATGAAATATTTTGCGCGCACAAAAGTATGCAACGAATTTTGTGTGACATAAATTTTAGTCGGCTGATATTTATTTCACTTGCTGCCCATTTCTGTTCGCCTGGTACTTTAGCAGAATTTTTACTCAGATTTCGAGTTCTGTCGATTTTTGAATTTAACAAAAACAACTATCATGAGTGCATATTTATATATGTGCATATATATATATATATATATATATATATATATATATGTATATATATATATATATATATATATATATATATATGTATGTATGTATATATATATATATATATGTATATATATGTATGTATGTATATATATATATATATATATATATTATGTATGTATATATATATATATGTATATATAAATATATATATATATATCAACACATCCCCGAAAGTATGCAATTTAATTTGCTTTGCTACTTGCTCAAAGAGTTTTCAGTTCATTAAACATATGCAGCTCCCATAAAAACTGTTCAACTTGAAATTTTATTACTTTTATTGAAAATATGTAAATACAATTAATATGATTTATAAAATTCAGCGTTTTTATTTTATCTGGTAGTCTGAAAGACTTCTCAAACCTCTTATTGCAGGCTTATCAGCTTCAACCAAATCTCGTATAATGTATCTCTTATCGTAAACCCTATATAATAATTGATTGGCGTGTGTGCCCTATAAAAGGCCCATTCATTCCAGCAGATGCACTGTAGTTCCTGCACCGCTCGACGCTCTTACATTAATATGGATAGCAAACAATTTGCAAAACTTAAGCGAATGGATGATGGTGTAAAGCTGACGAAGGAGAAGGATTGTGTGGTGTACACCACCGAATTGGTGAGTCTGGCTTAAGGTGCATCAAGTGCTACGATTAATCACATTTCAATTGTGCAATTGTGCACTGATACACAGTTGGAGATGGACAGCTGCGAGGAGGAAACCGAGCAGCCAATGGCAGCCGAGCGCGATACCTGGGGCAAGGGCGTTGAGTTTCTGTTCTCGTGCATTGCGTTGAGCGTGGGCCTGGGCAACGTTTGGCGTTTTCCATTTATAGCTCTGGAGAATGGTGGCGGGGCTTTCTTGATACCCTATCTGGTCGTGCTGCTGCTGGTGGGTCGTCCGATTTACTATCTGGAGGTGATCATGGGACAGTTCAGCAGTCGCGGCTGCATTGGCGCTTTCGATTTGGCACCTATTTTTAAAGGTACACTGCAAGAAATAAACGAATATCAAATATACAAAAATGGTTCGCTTATATCTTAGGTGTTGCCTACGGTCAGGTGTATTCAACAGCTTTGGCCACCACTTACTATGCCTGCATCATGGCTCTGACTATTCGCTATTTGGTGGTCTCCTTCTCTGAGGTATTACCCTGGACGTATTGCCTCGCCGAGTGGGGCACTCAGTGTGTAGCCACCGGTGCAACAGGGGTCAATAGCAGCAATGCCAGCACTTCTAACCAGGGCAAATCCTCAGCTGAGCTATACTTCACGTAATATTTCAATTCAACGTATTTGCCGTCGAACTCTCATTTTCATCTTTTCCCTTGCAGTCAGACTGTGCTGCGTGAGCCTGAAAGCTTGGACGAGGGCCTCGGTATGCCCAGCTGGGAAATGGTCCTGTGTCTTTTGGCCACCTGGTTCATCATCGCTCTCACCCTGTGCAAGGGTATCCGCAGCTCAGGCAAGGCGTCCTATTTTCTGGCACTCTTTCCCTATGTCATCATGCTGATCCTGTTGGTCCGAGCGCTGACATTGCCAGGCGCCTGGAATGGCATTGTATACTTCATACGGCCGCAGTGGAACCAGCTGCTCAATCCGCATGTCTGGTATGCGGCCATAACGCAAATGTTCTTCTCCCTGGCCATTTGCTTTGGCACCCTGGTCATGTACGCCTCCTTCAATGACTTCAGCAAGCGTGTCCACAAGTGAGTTCTGGAAAGAGTTGTATATTGAAATTGACTTTAAAACTAATTGCTTACTTCTTCTTCGTCTACTAGGGATGTCATCATAGTCACGACAATAGATTCGTTCACGTCCATTTTGGCTGGTTGCATCATCTTTGGCATTCTCGGCAATTTGGCCCACGAAACAAACGTTACGGACATATCGAAGGTGGTGAAGGGAGGCGCCGGCTTGGCCTTTATCTCGTATCCGGAGGCCATAGCCAAGTTCAAGTATTTGCCTCAAATGTTCGCTGTGCTCTTCTTCTTTATGCTGTTGGTGCTGGGTATTGGCAGCAACATTGGTATGGCCACCTGTGTGATCAATGTGATCAAGGATCGCTTTCCCCATCTCCAGCACTGGCAGCTGGCTATAGGCGCCTCTATTGTTGGATTTATATGCGGACTGGTCTACATGACACCCGGCGGACAATTCGTGCTGAATCTGGTGGACTTCTATGGCTGCACATTCATAGCCCTGGTGATGGCCATAGCTGAGTTGATTGCCTTCTCCTGGATCTATGGAGTCAAGCGTGTGTGCAGCGATATCGAGTTCATGCTGAATGTCAAGACCGGCTTCTATTGGCGCATCTGCTGGGCTATAATGGCGCCGGGCCTGATGTTCCTAGTGCTCGTCTATATGCTGGTCAGCTATGAGCCGCTGACATATAAGGGCGTCGAGTATCCAGAAGCAGCCTATATGGCTGGCTGGCTCATCTGGGGCCTAGGCGTGGCACAGCTGCCCTTCTGGGCTCTCTATACAATTTACCAGCAGCCGGCCCACGGCTTTCTCAACGTAAGTCTCATATATGCAGCTCTCTCAGTACTCACATTGTTATGAAAATTCTCCCTGGCAGAAATTTCGCCTTGCTTTGCAGCCCACCAAGGATTGGGGCCCACGGCAGCCACAGCAGCTGCACGCATATCAGCTGCATCGCCAGAAAGCCATGGAGTCCAAAGAGCGACGCGGTGGATTCTTCTTTGACAACATTTTTGGATAGTTTCGCAACTAAAGGGTATCAATGCCAACGCACAATGAAAGCTGCGCGAAACTAATTTAAAAATACTCTCTGGCGCTTTATTTTGTTCAAATAAAAGAGAGAAAAATAAAAGCTGCTAAATAGTTGGCTTTTAAATTGTGAAATGATTTAAAAACTAACATTTTATATAGTTTTATTATACTATAATTATATATATTTTTAGGCTTTAGCATTTTAGCAGCAATTTTATAACTATATATATTGTTTATAACTTATGCTAAGTAATGAAATTATAATTAAATTAAAATAAGAAAATGATAAAATAATGTTCAATTATGAAAAATGAAATAAAATCTGTCAGTTTTGCTTAAAAGAAATAAACACAATAATCATTTAAATAAAAAATAATAAAAGGACAAAGAAAGTATTATAGAAATTCAAGATAAGCTCGAACATTTTATATTGTTTTTAAATGAGTTAAGTCACTGTATTTAGTTTTACAGAAAAGAAAAACTAAAATGAAAACTTAACGATAGAAATTATTGTTACTTTATTATTTATGATTCTGCTGCAATTCGAATGCATTCGAATAATTCACAAATTACATTAAATCTCTGGTTAATTATCACAGCACTTTTTGATTTCTTTTCTTATTATTGTGCAAAATTAAATTATGCCTAAACGAAAATTGAAAATGTCTCGAACTAAGTTATTTACAGTTCGTAAGAGCTAAGCTAATTATTATTGTTTTCTCTCTTCATTTATAATTTATCATATTTTTAGCTGCGGCTAAGCAATTTGTTTCAATTATTGAATAAAATTATTTTAGAAAGATTTTTAATTTATTTCGTTCTTATTATTATTATTATTTTTTTTTTTTTTTGGCTTTCTCTTTAAGATACTTGTGAACTGGCTAAAATGTGGCTTTAATAGAGCAGTTTAATTTTATGTTTTATTTATATTTTTAATATTTATCTTTTTGTTTGCTTTTATAATTTTGTTGGCAGATTTTTGTTAGATTTGGGCAATGTATTCACATTATGTTGTAGCACTTGTTGTTTTTTGTTATTTTGATTAGTTGGTGAAACCCATTAAAATGTGATTTCCATATATATATATATATATGTATGTTTATATATGTATATTTTCTAATCGGTATACAAACTAATCAACACTAATGAACTAAGAATTGACTTGTAATTTCATAGCCTACATTTCAGCGAAAAGTTTTAATAAAAATTCAGCGTAACTTGGCTATATAAATATTATATACACACATGCATATGCATATATATAGAGTATATACTTAATTAAAATTGAAAATCTATATGCGCTGGCTAAAAATATGGAAGTTGTTTTAGTTTTGCTTTAACATTTTCTTCTTGTCACACTAGATATGGTCCTATTTGTGTTGCGTCTATATATATAGAAAAAGTTAACATATATACGATATGAGTTACCTTGAGTATATTGTCTACTTGCTAATGATATTGCCTGTGTGTAGGTGTGTAGATGTGTTTGTTCGTGTGTGTGTGTGTGTGTGTGTGTATTGCCTATTAGAATTTAAAAGTTGCTTGTGTTGGCTTTATATATATATATATGTATATATAACTATATCCAATTAATAATTAGTTAAAAATCGATTCACTTAAGATTTGCCTTTTTGTCAGTTTTCAGTTTCCCATCTCTATTTACAGCATAGAAAAATAGTGGATATTATTTGCTCTAGAAAGTCTGTATTGGTCGATAGAGTCCCGTATAGCCGCACAGACGGGCTCGCAGTGCGGGTATTAAAAATGCGGCCAACGAGATATCCTTCAAGAGTTCCGCGCACTCACACACCAACAGATACATCTTGTCCCCCTTCTGTGAGGTGCTCTTATGCAGGGCGATGCGACGAAGGCCCGCGGCGCGAGGTAAATATCTGTTAAGCAAAAAATTATTGATAAAGTACGGCTATAGCTTAAGATACAGATACAAATAGTAATAGAGATACAGATACAGATATAGATATATATATTATATAATAATATAATAGTCATAGATACGAATATAAATATATAGTTTTCTCTGCTCACCTGTACAGCATCCGCGCACCTGTCCAGTACAGCCAATTCTTTTCGAAGCGCTCGCCATCGTCGCCCTCGAAAACCTAAAATTAAATTTTGCATTTTTTATTGGCATCTTAGGCACATATATACATATATATATATATATATATATATATATATGTGTCTTGGACTTGCCTTGAATACGCTGATTATGTAGCCAGTGGCCGATGTTTGGGACTTCTTAAAGCTGCCCGCCTCATTGGAGGGCAGCACCAGCGGCGGTCGGCAAATGGCAGCCACCTCGCTGTAAAGATCCAGCGTGTGGGCGGCAGTGTATCTGTGGGCAGAAGGTGGACTAGTTAATAAAAGGGCAAAGCGTGCGAGCGTATGGAATATAAAATATCCTGGAATTTTCTATAAATATAATTTTGCTGACTTTAACCCAAAGGCTATTAAATGATTACTGCTGATTGGCTTACTTGAGTGCTTTCGGCTCGAATTTACTCAGCGAAGAGACGCGCAGGTTGGCATAGAAATTCGATGGATCCGTTTGCATCGTGTTTATCAGGTAATATGATATAAATGGGAATTCGGCTGCAATAAAGATAAGGTGAAATGAAAATGAATTGATTATCTCATGTGATATTTTATATCTAATAGACTCACAGCTCTTCTCCATGTTGACTAATATCATGCCTCCGACAGCTGTGTTTGCCTGCTGTACCTCCGTCAACAGTTCTGAGGCGATGGAGCGCTGCTTGAGCAACGGATGTGAGAGCGGTGATTCCATAACGGGATCTATGGCCTCCAGTGGACTCATGAGATGGACGAGTATGCACAACTTGGGATCAGACACCTCTAAAACGCTCAACGGGCTGCACGCCTTGCCATCGGCACTCAGAGCAGGTAACTAAAGAGAGAGAGAGAGAGAGAGAAAATAAGAATTTAGTGATTTTATTTAAATAGATATTTAAGCATTTCTCACCGGTATGCCTGCTGGCAGAAAGCGATCAACGCTGTGCACCGGAATGATGAAGCAATCCCGATCCAAGGTAGCCAGGGATATGGGCTCTGTCCGAGCAGTTCCCGCATTTCCACCACTGCCAAAGTTGCCTGTAAAGTAAAGTAAAAATCTTAGTATTTGAGATACTTTAAGATATTATTATATATGTAATAGATATTTATCCACAATAGTTAAATAGAAACAACAATGTTACGATAGATATCATTAGGCAATATATATTCAATACGGAAAAGCTTAAGTATGTGTTCGGCTTTGTGAAGCTATTTCGATCTTTAAAGCTCAGTTTACTTTTAGAAAAGTAGATCATTATTTGCTTAAACGTTTCTGTTAGGCTTTGTCGATTTGGAAGCTTTTGCTGCAGATCCTCAGCTCGTGTTAGACTATTAAAGCTAAAATTAGTCAAATACTGAAAAACTCGAAGTTAATTAAAGCGCGAAAGCTTTAAAGCGAGTACAATAAAGAAAACATGTCTAGCTTTCAGTATTCAATCAACACAACAAAAACTTGCACCAACAACAACAAGATGAGAAACAACAAGGAGTAAGGATCAAACTAAGAAACAGATTCCTCTTTATTCACTTTGAGGTTAGGTTTGAAGTATTAACTGGATTTGAGTGTGTCTGTGTGCGTGCGCGTGTGTGTGTGTGTGTGTGTGTGTGTTTAGGGAATCAGTGCACAACAGATGCTGGTTGTGAGATTTTAGATTTGATATTAGATTAGTTCGATATTTCTTGCAGTGTATTTAGTTCAACAATGAAATCTCCATCAACGGACAGCTCCAACCGCAAGGAAAAGACCAAAGAAATTCCATAGGCAACTGATATATAAATTACAACTAAAGTGCTTGTTCGCTCATGGGAGATTTCACTGTATTCGTTTTTCGTTTCTTTTTTTTTTTTATTTTTTATTTTGTGGCAGCAACAACAACAACAAGTTGACAAGTTTTGGGGCTCAAACCTTGCCGCGTCGCCGCAGCGGCAGCTGTTAAATAAGTGTTCGTCGCACTGAGAGTCTGTGGCAGTTGCTGTTGCTGATACGCATAGGTTGATAGGAGCTGCTGCTGCTGCTGCTGTAGCTGCTGCTGCTGTTGCTGTAGCTGCTGCTGTTGCTGCGGCTGCAACTGTTGCTGCGAACGGGTGAGGCTGTTATTTGTGCCGGCGCTGTTGCTGCTGCTGTTCCAACGCATCAGCGATACGGATCTATCGACCAGCGGCTGCGGTACATCCACTTCATAGGGATTGCTTGGCTGTGTAAAGGACGTGGACGTGGTCGGGGTACTGGGTATGCCCGATAGTGCGCTACATCGTTCTGCAATGGATTCTGTCGATATTTTATATTGGACACACAACACAAAAACAAACGAAACGAAACAAAAAAACAAACAATCAAATCATAATTGAGAGTGAGAGAAAGAGAGAGAGAGTGTGAATTTAAAAATTGAAACTGGATTGGATTCGGTTTGGATTTGGATAGGGCTGGTGGCTGGAGGATACAAATTTTGTTTATTTTGTGTTGGGTGAAAGTTTTATTTTGCAGTTTTCTTTGTTCTCTGCTGTCGCAGTTAGGCACACATAGAGATCGAGTATGTTTGCATAATTTTCTTTTTAGACAAAACTAGACATATTCATCGTCGAGGATTAGTAGGCATTGCATTACTACAATTAACTGTTAGCTGGATATACATATAGAGATGTCGCAGATACATACGCTAAACATAAGTTCCATACGCTTGACCTTCGTCTTTTTATTTTTTTTTTTCTCTTCTCTTTTTTTTTTTTAATAATGCACATTCAAGGCCATTACCATTGCCAAAACAAAAAGAAATATATATATATATATATAGAATCGCAGCTTACATACGTCTTGTGCCCTAAAAGCCAAGCCAGCTGGAAATTCGTAGATAAGCAAAGTATGTGGCCATTTCGATAAAGCTTGAGCTTAAGTTTTTACCAAATGCAATTACTACAATATAGTCTATAATATATAATATATTATATATATAATGTAGTAATGCAAACGCTTATCGCATGCGTGCCTAAGTAAGCCTGTGTAGCAAATTAGTTAAGATGTTATAAAGAGATAAGCAGAGAAATGCCATTATGCTTGACTAGAATCTACTTAAAAGTACATATATATATATTTAATTATTTATTTATACCTACAGTGAATATACTATATATATTGCATAAATTCATTTGAATAACATTAAGATTTACTATATTCAAATCTCAAAAATTTCTAATGTAATGAATTCTCACACAAAACTATGTTCTATGATTCAACATAATTATATTAAATGCAATGCTATGCAGAATCTATTTATATGAAAATATCTTGAATAATATGAAATATTTGAAACCAAAATATATTTTTAAATATGTTTAGAATTATTTATAGATTTTTTTAAAAATTTAAATAGCAAATTGTATATTAATTTAATAAAATTGCTCTAACTTCTAGTTTAGTTTCAATTTAATTTGCACAATAATGTAATTAATACAATTCAATAATCTCTTCAACATAATCATATATGAAATAAGAGATAAGCGTACGCTGCTTAGGCGTGGGCGTGTTATGCACACACATATTACGTATACGATGCGGCGCAGATGCTGCGCCCTAATTGAATATTCTCAGCGATTGTCGCCTATTTGTGCTTAATTGAGCCTGCATAAGTATTGCCAGCTCGCAAGAGTCCTTGTCGCCAGCCATTTGTAAAATTGATGAAAACATTTGAATGCGAAGGCGCATGGAAATGGAAATGGAAACGGGTTAAAATATAAAAGCAAATGAAGTAGGGCGTTAATGGGTTAATGGTGCGCAAATAACTGAGCGGAGAACACAAAAGAGCAAGAGAGAGAGAGAGAGAGAGAGGCGAGAGAATAAAAAAGAAATATATATATTTATAAAGAGAGAAAGAGAGAGAATACAGAATAGAGAGAGAGAGAGAGAGAGAGAGAGAGAGACAGTGTGTGTGTGTGTGCAATGGTTGTCATGTTGCTTTGCTCGATTGCTTTGGCGACAATTTACCTTCGCCCACATCATAGCCGGGCCGATTGGGCGAGAAGAAGAGATGCGTGCGGTAGTGTATCTCCTCCGGCTGCTGCACCATGCCCATGTCGCGCGACCGTTTCGTGCGATTCGCTTTCGATTGAAGTTTGCCGCCGCCGCCGCCTGATTTGCTGGCGCCCTCGCGAAAATTCTTGCGAAACATTAAATTCATGTTGTTGATGTTGTTGTTGTTTTTGTAGTTGTAGTTGTAATGGTGGCTACGAGTGTGGTCCTGTGTGGTGCTTTTGAATGTATTTTATGGTCGTGACGGTGGTGGTGGTGGTGTCGGTGGTGCTGGTGCTGCTGTTGCTGCCGTTGTCCGCACTTGATTAATAACAGATTTGTTTTTCTTGTAGCTGCTTGGCCAGAATGAGTAGTGTTTGACGAATTCCAGGGTATACAATTGTCTGTATATGTTCATTTACTCTCCTTCTGTTTGTGTGTGTCGGTTCATGTGTGGGTTTGTTTATCGTTTTATTTACTTTGCTATTGGATTAAAATTAAATCAAATTTGCCTGCTTTGCGGTCGCGCAATTTTATTTTATTTATCTTTCACCTGCCCACACCTAATGAAACATTTTATTTTAAAGCTAAATGTGAAACTTTGTGCCAGCAAAATAAAAGAAGAATAATGTTTTCTTGCAACAAGTCGTAACCAGTTTTGGGCACATTTTTTTTTTTTTGCATGTCTGTCGAGTGCTTTCTGCGCATTGCGAATTTTCAAAACATTCTTTCTTCTCTTATATTCTTGGTTCTATTTTTAGCTGTTTGCGTATTTTCATAGCCTTTGGTTTTTGGTTTTCCTAATTGGTTACCAAAAAAGCAAAGATTTAATTAGTCAGCAAAATGTCGACATGAAAAATGTGAACTAATTTCATTTTATAGATAATATAATATAATATAATGATATGATATACTGTAGATATACTGATATACTATTTTTCAGCATATCTACAAATTATTAAATTAAACCTGTTTGTCTTCAAATACGTAGAAATATATATTAATTTAAATTAAATTAAATAAATCCATTTTCAAAGCAAGCATATAGTTTCCTTTGTACAAAACAAGCCAAAAACAGAGTATATTTGAGTCGTTCCCTTCCGCTTGGCCTTTATATAAGACCAAGTGCTTAACGAGTCTCAAATCTGACAGCTACTTCCTCGTTATTACTTTTTGTCTTGAGTGCAACAAAAAGCCAATCAAAAAGTCAAAACTTGCCAAGCTATGTATGTATGTGCGTGTGTGTGTGTGTGCGTGTGTGTGTGCGTGTATTGCTTTTGTTTCTTGTTAGTGGTGTTGTTCTTTCCTCTTTTTTTTACTTTGTGGCAGCAGCTGCGGAAATTACCCATTTCCGCTGCTAAGCAGTTGAAAATTACTCAGCACACGCCCAGCGGAAACGAGAGCATGAGCCGTCGAGTTCCTCGTGTGTAAGTAGTTCATTTCTTGGCTCAACCTATACCCTATAAGTGAATTGCAAAGGGGGATATATTGTTCTATAGCTCATATATATGTAAATAAGAAATAAGCAACAACATTTTTGACTCAAGCATGCATCAATAGAATTTTGATGTATGTTAAATATATATACATGTATATTAGAAAACAATACATGAGAGAAAAGAAAAGTTGAGAAAACAATATAACCTTCTATAAAAGGGTATCTCAGTATCGACTATTTACAGTAGCTCTCTGAGTGTGTTTTCTTCTGGCACGCGAACCGCCAAAACGGAAAGTCAAACTGTAAAGGACCAGCAATTAGCTCAAGCTGCCAAAAAAAGGGTTTTCCCAACGAGCGAGAGTGTGAGATAGACAGAGAGAGAGAGAACAGTTAACGTGAGCAAAAGAGATAGCGATCAAGAGATTTGTATAACTGTGTGAGTTTAATTAGTTCAAGACACGACGCAATTAGTTTCACTGCGGCTTATTGATTGCCAATGGGCGATAAATTTGAGCGGCAGCATCGAAATCGCTCAGCATTGAGTCCAAATTGAAAAGTTCTTGAAAAGTCATTTATAACAATCTTCGAAGCTGTTGGGCATTATAAAATGAATTAATGGCCAAGTGTGCAAGGAAAACAAACGCTTAAAAGCGTCAGCAAAAGTTATAAAGAAACGGAAATTAAGAGAAAGTTTTGCCCAAAAAAGTTGAACATTGAAAAAGATTTAATGAATATTTGTATATATATATATATATTATTATTAAGCAACAAAGGCGATTTGTTAAAGTTGCTAAAATTTTATTTTTAATTGTCATTCACATCAACCAACCCACTCAAACTCAGCTGAGTGAGCTGCTTGTGAGTGCGAAGTTTGTCAAGGAAATTAGGCATGAAGTCAATGTGACTTTTAGATTTTCAATTAGGGAAATTTCTGAAGAATTTATAAAGATTACGCGGGGGAATAAACCAGGTCTTAATAGAGATTTATTTAACTAAAGTATGTATTGATTATAAACTCAATCAATTATAATTATAAACTCAATCCCAGTCTAAAATAAAATGCCTTGCATGGTTTTTTTTTTGCCGGTATTATTAAAAAATAATGCCTCCAAATCTAATCCTTAATCGCATATTAAAGTAAGAAAGTCTACACATCATCAACAGCAAAATATTCTTAAGCATCTACCATAACGGACTATCATAACTATTATAGTTATGAGAAAGCATTTCATAGCCAAGCAACACTAAACATATCCCATTATTTCTTCAATTATCCCTCTCCGTCCATAAGTAATCAAATTTCTGTCTTAATCCCATTCAAATACGTATATTTCACTTGGGCTTTATAGTAAAAAGCTCTTTGTGCAGTCAATGCCTAATCTTATTAAGTTCCTCAACGAAAAGCTTAGGTTCCTAGAACTCGTCAGTCCGAGCATTAACATCTAAAAGTAATCACGAGTCGCTAGGCTTTCGGAATGGCCCATAAAATGCGTATGAGTGATATTGTCAGATATTGCACATGCAAAATCAACGGCTAGATGTGCCCTGTCAGCACACACTTAAGCTGTCCGCACACCCACACACCCCTGCAAGAACAAACTCAACGATCTAATAAGCAATGGGTCGTAAAGTTTTTACAGCATTTCATTTTCGAGTGCTTGAAGTGCGATGAAAATTGACGTTGGCCAAACGATGGTGGCCATAATTAATTGTATTTACGACACGAGTTACAGCAATAATGCTCATCGTTAACTAAAACACACAAACACACACACACCAAGCAATCAAAACAAACAACAATGAAACAATTAAGCGTCGAAGTAGAAAACACTTGAAGACTGAGAGATTATAAACGTAAAAAATCAAAATTCCGCCCGTTCTTCAATGCCTCATTTCGTGGCAGCGTCTAAAAATAATAACAGCCAAATAATATATAGCCGATATATGTATAGACAAATATATGTGCTGGTATGCCTCAGTTTCTAGCTGCCCAAATGGAATAAGAGAAAGCCCATTGACTAGAGCATACCCTGGAACTATTATCATATATATATATATATATAAATATATATATATATATATATATATATATATATATATATATATATATATATATATATATATATATATATATATATATATATATCTATATCTATATCTTTATTTATTATTATCTTTATTATCATACTGGATATACGGATATGGGAAAACGGATCAACAGATAAATTTCATTTATTTATATATAACTTACCTATTACTCTATATAAATACTCAATCTTTGTAATTTTCTTAGAGGGTATATTAAGTAAATATAATTAAATAAATAAATTAAATATATAGATACATCTAGGAAGTATTACCTAAGGTACCTTCTTGTATAGGCAACTTCCAAACCGGTACTTAATAATTCCTTTAAGTATGTATACTCAATTTCACCTACATCCCTAAAACACCCCGTTTGCCAGCGAACATTACAGGGTATGGAAAGTAAATTTGAATATACGTGAGGGTTGCATTTAAGTTGTACTCGCACATGACCTAGGCAGAGGCAGACGGCCCTTGACCTTGTGGGCGTGTACTATCAAATGAGCGTGTGCGCGTGTGTGTGTACTCGCATGGGTGTGAGTGTGTTTGTGACTAATTGTAGCTGTGGGCATGCTCATATGTTAATCTCGTTCAATGATTCGGCAGGTTAGCATTTAAATCGTTGACACAATTCACACAGAGAGAGAAAGCATTTTGTGTAATTTGTAGTTGTTTGGCGTGTGATTCGTAAATATTTATTTGATATATACACATGTGTATGCATAGACATATATACATATGATACATACATATAGATACATGGGTTTAGATTCTGATTAAAGCCAGATTAGTAGCTGGAAAAAAGGAAATTTTTATGTTTTATTGCTTAATTTTGCCATTGCAAATGTTGCAATGAAAGTTTATTTAATTTATTTAAATATATTTTATATTTTATGCTTATATTTATATTTATATTATAGGTTATATGTTATTTCACATTATTAAAATAAAACTTGTAATTTAATTATTTTTTAATTTTGCCACTATTTAAAAGAAAAACAAAATTGTAATTAAATTTTATTTTATATTTTGCTTTCAATATTATTATTTATATTATTTTTTATTGCACAACTGTTTTATTTTACTTTAAATAGTTTTTCGAATCTACATATTTAATTTCAAAGGTTTTTTACACATTATTCAAATTCGTTTGGCACGTGTCACCTGAAATATACTTAGTTGAGCAGCACTTTCATCTTGGGTTGTACAGTTTTTGGGCACACGAAAAAGAATTTCTAAATAAAGAATGAGTTTTTTCTCGTGCAGCCTTTTATCCAGCCGCAGGACACAAGAGCCGTTGCTTTACGCGCGACCTTAATGCGAAATTCAGTGTCAGCCGGGTCGGCTACGTAATATTTATGTGTTTGTTGGATGCGCACAGTAATTAGACAAACAACAATGAAGCACAAAAGAAATCAATAGAGCCGTATAGATGGAAAAAAAGTGAATATATTTTTTTTCACTTACAAACAAAACCAAAAACAACTAAAACTCATTCAAATTGTAGAGGAAATATGTATATAAAAACACCTTTATAAATAAAACACACACGCGTCAAGCTTTCCACACACAAACACAAACACACACGCACACATATTTCTTATCTATATTTTTTATAGAGCACATTTTGTCGCATAGATAGCATGGGCCATGCCCCCTTTATGTATTTACAAATTACATTTTCTTTTGCTTATTTTCATTTTCATCTTTATTTTTATTGCTTTCTTACAACTCGAACTCGAAACGTGGTCAAATCCGAATAGGAATACGAATTTCGATTCGACTGCTTTGCGTTGCGTTTAATATTCAACTGACAGTTGTGGCAAGCTTTTCGCAACGTTTTTGGGAAAACGTTCGAAACGCTTTTCATTAGCTCAAATATATATGACGGCATCAGAAATATTCAAAAAAAAAAAAAGAAAAGAAAACAACAAAAACTTGCACTCAGCCAGAATGAAAAATGATGGGAAAAGCTTTTCGTCACTTGTTGCGCATACGCCGTGTGGGCCACAACACACTACGACATTTGTCGTCTGCTACTGCTGTTGCTACTGTTATTGTGCGTTATTTATTATTTAACGTGTAATTTTTATTATGGATTTTTCATTCGCACCGTGAATGTAGTACACATCGCGGCATATTAACGTCAAATGAATTCGAAACGTATTCGGGCCACTTTTATATATACCACGTGTATAAAGCTATTTGGAAGCATAGGATACACACGCCCACAGCGACAAAAACACCAAACAAAAGCAACAAAACGTAATAAAAACAATTTAATGTCAATGCTGGGAACGACTAGAAGATTACCTGCTCTGCTTCTAAAGTTGATGAAGAAAATATTTCGTATGAGAAATGCAACAAAATTTGTTAAGTCATAATTAATTTCATGGACTAAACGGCTATGAAAATAGTTTAAAATGCGGTTTCAAAAATTATATAATTAATTAAGAAATAAATTGATTTATTGAGAAATTTATGAAGTATTCATTATTGACATTGATTATGATGTAAGAATATTTATATATTTATATTTCATATAAATATATATTTACATTTCATTTCACACAAAATTGCCAAGATCAAATTTAGCAGTTAGCCGAACATACCCCTTGTTAATCTCTCAAATACGTGTATACAGGCAAACAGCATTTTGCTGTATTGTATTTATGTCCTTTTTTTACTCAGCGCTTATCCTGCGTGCTTTTCCTAGCATTTTATTGATTATGTTCTGCCGCCCGGCCAACTGACAATTCCCGTAGCGCCTGACCTCTCCACGAACAGCACAAGTTTGGGAGGCTCATAACTAGCGCGGAAGTCGTTCGCCTTTAATCGGCTTTTTCGTTTCTTTTTTTTTCGTACTATTTTTCGCCAATTGTTGTTGTTCTTTTTACTCTGTTTTGTTTTGTTTTGCGGTTTCTGACTAATTTGCAGCCATAAAACCACTGAACTTAGTTTTTGGCGATTTTCCTAGCTAATTTGGCCACGTGCTATGAGAAGAGTGTTTTTACCCGCAACTCCTTGAAACTCGATGACAATTACAAATGCTAGCTGTCCTGCCGGAAAATCGGCAGACAAGTGATGGATTTGAAATTAAAGTTCATTGATTTTGCATACTAATAGATGCGAGTTGAAAATAAATGGTAAGATACCCTGTAGGAGTTTTATTTTCCTTCAATACTGCTCTTGTTTATGACGCTGTATTGATTAATAAACAGTTCGCAGACTTGCTTGAAATAACTAGTTCTTAATATTGATTCACACTACTTTGTTTTTATTTACCATAAAATTGCATAACAAGACTTCTTGCCAGTTTAAATTATGTATAATCGCATTGCTTAGCATTTTGTCTTGTCTGCATCTAAGCCCCCTTAATACGTGTGCTGTAAAATATTCAAGTGCAGCTCTAGCTTTTTCCATTGTCCACAGAGAAAAGAGTTACACAGAGAGAGAGAGAGAGTGTGTGAGAAAACACGTGATTTACATGTGTCTAGCAGCAGCAGCAGCTGCAACAGCAGCAGCTCCCGCAGTAAGTGCATGTTAAGCCTACTGCAGTTGCAGGAGGCAGCTCAGTGGCTAAAATTAAAGCTAAATCAATTTTATGCTGCCTGGCACAGAGCAACTGCATTATTTTGCTCCAACTTTTCTTTTTTGTGTTTCAGCAAAAGTTTTGCAGTCAGAAAATTCACTGACGGCAGCACGCAACACGCAACTGCGACATGCAACAACGACTGTCCGCTGAGAGAAAAAGTGTAGACACTCAGAGACCACTGCAATTATCATTGGCGACTCTAAAAATACGCTTTGAATATTTTTTTCGAAATGTTTTTACTTGCAGAACTAAAGAATTCATATATTTATCTAAGGAAAAATAACTGCAAAAATAAAATTTTAAATTTCATGCAAATAAAACCAAAAATTTCAGATTTTAGGCAGAAGGAGAACCAGTTGGCTATTGTTATGAAAATTACCAGTTTAATCTGCGAAAGAGTGGGCATTCGAAGGGCATTGTAGAAACTAAATATGCTCCATTGCCCCAAATTTAACGTGTATAATAATGTCATGAATATTTATATATCTGCATAATAATTATTTATTTATATTAAAAGTAAAGTAGATAAATATATATAGTTATATATATGTACTCTAAAAATTATTATTATAATTTTTGCAGGCATCCTTATCCTGTTTTCAACTGAATACTCATTATCCACATAAGAGTGTCAATATAGTACTGTATCTACTTAGCCAAGTTGCTCTGGCAACCGAGCCTAAGCGAATTCTAGCCATAAACAATGGGACAAAGGGGCTTTTAGCTGCTTGCTGCTTGCTTCTTGCTTCTTGCTTCTTGCTGAATGCACGTTATGATCTAAATGGAATTCCTTGGCTCATGAATTTTAAATGAATTAGTTTTCATGGCCCGACTAAAGTGTCGCCTGGCAGTTCAACTCAACTTGGCCTCTTGCATACTCTTCAGCCATTATGAGCTGCTTAACGTGTGCATAAATTTTCATCCAAAGAACGTAGGTAGCGGGCATGGCCACAGTTTATGACTTTCAGTTGGTACTTGGCACTAGTTTCTCTAAAGAGTTCTGCTTTAATTCTTTTATGGCACAACTTTCACATTGTTTGCTTGCGATTACCTAGAAATTCATCGAAATTTCGCTCGTCAGCGACACGACTGCGCTTGTCAAGCACTTGTCAGCGCAGTTTTGTTTCCCCTAATCGTGGTAATCATCATAATCATGATTGATTTATGGTCGTAGCAGCTGCTACAAACCCACATGTAACAATCTATCTAGAATTAATTTCATAATTGTTATCTATTCGCGACACACTCCCACTTGTCACTAGGGCTTATCGGGCCACAAACTTTAGCCTTGATCAATTCAGCTTCAAACTTGGCCTTTAAGACACTTGCTGCATTGTTTCGAACAACTTTTCAATTTTGTTAAACGAAATGTAAAGTCCGTTTAGCTGCCATTTGCTAGAAAATAAAAAAAGTGCAGAAATTTAAAATTTTACGACCGCCAAGCAAAGTGAGAAAACAATACAAATGAGGACGGTCTCTGACTGATTGCCTTAAAAATATTCTGTTATTATTCAGTTATTCTAATGTGTGTAAATCGTAGATAATCCAGATATATATTTATATACTCATCGATTTTAGCTATCAATGAATTCTTTAAAAACTGTCGCATACACATTTAGCATAACTCCCGTACAGTGGGTATCTAAAAATATGGAAGCAGCTGTCGAAGCTGCGTGTAAATCAGTTAATGTCCGCTTTTTGGATTCGCCTTGGCCAGTTTACTGCTTTGCCACGCCCACCACAAAGGAAATGCCCTTCTGTCCCTTTCAACAACATAAATTACAACGTCATTCATTTCCGTCATAAAATTGAACAAGTAACTAAACTCTAGTCGAGACTGCTCGACTAAGAGATACCCTGAATCCATTGAGCTGTAATACCAATCATAAAAAGTTTCATTTATTCATTAATAGTAAACAACACATGCACACACAGACAAACATATGCGTGTACGTAATATGCTCACTGCGCAGTATTGCGGCTGCAGCAGAGGCTGTGCTATGGAAACTTTATTGTTTAATAACTTTTTTTCTCGATCTATGTTCTTAATGAAATTTTCGGGGCATGATTATGACATCTAAATGTACCTATTTGCCAAATTTCAAGTCTCTAGTATTTGATATACGTGAGTTATCGTTTTTGTTAAATTGTGGGCGAAAGGGGCGTGGCATCAAAAATCCAAAAATGACAAAATGTGCGGATTCAATATAGCTATCAACCACAACTTAATGCACGATTCTATCTTTAACGGTGTGCACGTCAGACCTCAAAAACAAAGCGATATTTTCGATAGTTATCGATAAAAAAGAAATGGGACGAGTTATCGAAAAAAAAAAATAAACTCGTACAGCGTATGGTATTATCGAGCATTTTGCTTTTTATTTGAAGTCTCTAGCTTTTGTGGTTGCAGAAATCCAGGTGTTTACACGGACGGACGGACGGACGGACGGACGGACAGACGGACAGGGCTAGTTCAACTCAGCTCATCGAGCTGATCAAGAATATATATACTTTATGGGGTGTGGCACGCCTCCTTCTGCCTGTTACATACATTTGCACAAAAACATTATACCCTGAAATTTCCATTTTCAATGGATTCAGGGTATAAAAATGTTGTGCAAATTACGCGTAAATACCAAAAAACACCAACAAGAAAAGCGCCGAAAAAGAAAAGCGAAAACGCATTGAAAATTCGCGGCCGGAAAACTACATGCGCACATATGTACATACAGACAGTTGATACATTATGTGTTATGTGTGCTTGTGTCCGTTTTTTATGGCTGCAGTGGAAATTGCGCTGCTGCTGCCACAAATAACAAACGCCATTTGCGGCAGTCCCTGCCTCCCTGCAGCGGCTGTCGTTGTCTCTGTTGCACGCCACATTAAAATGCATGGGAAAAACTTCAGTTGACTTTCAATTGATGCAGCTGCTGAAAGTTTTTAATCATGCTAGAAACCAACTTTTATTTCTGGCCGGAAAAGTAATAATGTCACGATGGTCTATGAGGCTGTGGGCAATATTACTTAGGGTATTAACAGTCAATAACAATCGGTTTTTAATAACTGAAACTAAATATATGACTTCTTCCTAAAAGGAGATGTACATATTAAATATAAATAGAATAACAATTTCTATTTATTTTCTAATTAAAAGAAAAATGTTAGCAAATTTTGTTTTAAACTAACTAATTATTATTAAAGTTTTCTAATTTTCTAATATTTTTATTCCATTTTCAGCACATTTTCACATTCTAATGAAATGCAATTAGCACTTAATATAAATAAAATTTATCTCGATATTCGCTCCTTGAGATAAAACATTCCTATTTGTCGTAGCATTAAAGACGTCTGCGCTGACAAAAGCTGACGCATATGAAACTGCAGAGTGTTTGGCAAAATCTCAAATATGCAATCATTGCGGACAGTTTCTGATTGCATATTTGCATAACTGTACGCACAGTCAGTGCAATTACCACACACACACACACACACACACACACACACACATAAGCACACAGAGTCATAAAAGCCAATTGAGGAAGGTGGGGTTAGAGCAAATGTGCTGATATCTAAATAATTTGTTGCCTGCTGACCAAAAGCTTTCATAAATGTCAGAGCTATAGCAAAGAGAGTCCCATACTCCGCCTCCCTCTAGGCTATGTGGCACAAAGGTCAGCCGCAGCAAATGGACAAACAATGACATGCCACCCACAACGCCTCCACCTCCGCTGCTCTAGCAGCATTTCCAAAGTTTTGCCTTAAAGGCATATGCAAAAAGATATGCTCGATTGTTGTGTGTGGACTTTGCCTTTGAATTTCGCAGATTTTCTGTGTCTTCTAGCTGTGGAAATATTTTCGATTCAAATGGGAGCAGCAATTTTTAAGATATTTTCGCACCGTCAAAAATTAAAAGATTTTCCCATTGAGTTAAGAATGTGTATAAAAACATTGATTACCGTGAACTGTAAGGCACAGATATTTGGTATTCCGAAAGAATGCACTTACACCTTAGACAAAGTCTTAGTCACATCAATCACATATAGTCGTTTTGCATTCAAATTCCATATTTCCGAATGGAATTTCCACAGTTAATCAGCATTCAAGTGAACTCAGTAAATCAGTGTGTTATTCAGTCAAAAATCAATCAGATGCGATTGTTAGCCAGACTCCACTCACCCATGTAGTCGCATTGCAGTGGCTCCAGCGGTTTTTCGTGCAGCTTCCTCAACCAATGCATCAACTGGGCCAATTTGCTGCGAGCCGCGTTCGTGCGCTCGCAGTTGAGAATACTTGGCTCAAACTCGAAGCTGCCATCTAAATTCGTTAACTCCAATGCTCGCTGCATGACGTTGCGATACATTTATGCGAATTGTTCATTAATTTTTTTTTTAATATTGTTTTTGCCTCGTTTTTTGCAATCGACATTTACCGCCAGACACTTAAGGCACAACTGCACGTCGCCCAATGGTGCGCCAGAGTCTAAGATACTACAAACTCATATTCATTTCATTTGTTCTGCTTTATTATGTGTGTTTTTTTTTTTTTTTTACTTTTCGATAAGTTTCACCTTGTGTCTGCCGTAAATTTTTGTCTCTAAAATCAACGTATTGTTCGATAAGCTCCACAATGCCTGCCGTGTCAATCAAAATTGTCATTTTGGGTATCTGGGCGACAGCTTTTCAATTACTCATCAAAAAACCATAGCAAAAACACACAAATTTAAAGGGCAAAAAGAAATCACAATAATTCACATAATTCAGTCAAGAAAAAATCCCCCTTTAATTTTTTCTGTCATTATTCACTCGTCCATTGTAAGCTTTTCGTGCAATAAATCAGCCATATAATTCATGCCCAGACTTTCCTACAGAATAAATACTATAAAAATATTTATTATTTATCTATTATATTTATACTATAAACAAATTTGCGGCTCTGAACAGAGCCAATGCAAATGCCACATTTTAATGCATATTTTCAGGCGCTGCCAATGACACCTTTATAACTTTTATGATAGCTTTCAATACCCTGTGGCTGTGGCACAATAGTAAACAAATTTTTATATTTTTATCTATATGAATATTTAATATTTAATTAATTTAATATGTAAGAAAAATAAAAAGTTTTGAAATTCTTTAAAAATCCTTTCAACATTTTATTTAAGTATGCATAGATTTATTTCCAAAAAAAGCTTAAAATTATTTCATTCACACTAATGCACTCGAGGTAATGTCAAAAACTATTTGTCGGGCCTTATAAATTTATATGAAATATATATTTTATTTGTGCCCATTTCCATGCGGCTAATTATGTCGGTTATTTATGCGCACATATTGATTGCAGTGGACCAATAATTTGTGGTATATCGGAAATTGCTGCCAATTATGACCTAAGTTCTATTTGCCATGTCCTAAATTGTTAGAGGTCTGCAAATAATTTTCGTCCAGGCAAATTTCGCACTCGATTTGCGTTTTTCGTTTGTTGTGCAAACTCAAATCGGAAAAACAAATTTGCAATAGAAGTGCAATGCAGAAACTGGAAAATAAATAACAAACTCGATTTGGTCCAAGGAAAATTGAGAAAATAGATATTGATTTTTTATATTTACAATTGAGAGAGAAACTTGCCAAAGCAAATATCTGCAGTTGAATATATATATTTATATATGTATAATATCTATCAATAGTTTTACCCTGTCTAAAGTTAAATAAAATGCCTTTTTAATTTCTGTTCATTATTAATTGACATTTTCAATACTTCTTAGATTAGATCGAAGTTTTTATTTTGTAAAACATAACCTAAGTTAACATTTTACTATCTCCACACAAGTCAAATTTAAATTCTTTGCCCCATAAAAAAGAGTTCAAAAGCCTACGATTCTATATTTGTGAATGGCATAATCGAAGTTATCAGACCACAGCACATAAGACATGGAGAAATCCCCAAGTCGTACCGCCCGTCAAAAATAAAAAAAAATCCCAATCAAGTCGCACGTTCACAGTCAACCGAATTTAGATTCTTAAACATTTGATAAAGGCTACTAATTTCAAAAACAATAACTAGTCAACTATGTTTGCTGTACGTGATGAATATTTAGTTCAGGCATTTCGTATTTAGTTCTTCGCCTTCGGTTGCCAACATGAAAACTCAATTTGCAGGCAATGCAACAGTTTTTCCGTATGAAAATATATCATTCATAATTAATAACTTGGGCGAGGCAAAAAAAAATAACAACTGCCAGTTGCCACGCCAAGTTGTACTTGCGACATATGCCCATATGTTTCTTTGAAAGGGTTTAGAGGCAATATGAACTTCTCACCCACTTCTGTCCCCTTTATTCAACGTCAACATCAACGTCTTTGGCTTTTTTTTATTTGCACATTTCTTCATTTTCTTAAGCCTCTAATAAACTCGCCTCACGTTTCTTGGGGTACTAAAAAATTCTCAAGCCTGATTGACTGCACAATACTCTGTTTAGAAAGTTAGAAAAATATGTCAGATACAGAAACTGAACTGCTATTATAAAGCCAATATACTCCTTCTGCATTTGCTAACAGTGTATGATAATGTCGCGGACTGCGGATAAGCAGCGCTGCCAACATAAAAAGCCAGTCAATCAGCTGTAACAGCAGCAGTGTGGGCGTGGCAACTGCAAGCCTATAAATTTTACGTATGTGAAGGAAAACACACACAAGCACACCCACAGGCACACACACGGACACACACACACGCAGGCACACACACATATTGCTAAATTCTGCAGGTAACAAAAGAAGAGGAAGTAGGGGTTTACGAGCCATGCTGGTATTTGTATTGTTACCAGGTGGGCGTGACTCGGCGCAACGCCCACTTTTTGCATCAACAATGACATTCGCGCATACATTAAATATTTTTTATTGTCTCGACTTTTGGGGGCACACCGAAAAAAATGTATGTAATTCATTTCATAAGCATATTTTAATGGCCATTTGACTCTTGACGCATAAATAAATCAGAGCGTTAAAAAAGGCCATGTTCCATATGCCCTTTTAAACGGGAGTGGAGAATGTGGTTTGTCATTATAAGGCAGTTTAATTAAGCAATTTAAATAATAAATTTATAAGCAATTAATGGAAGCAATTAAAACTGAATGAAAATTAATACAAAATTTATTTTTTTGCAATATGCACACAAAAGTTGTGTGTGAAGAGAGCGAAGCTCTCTCCTTATAGAATTTTTGCTGAAAGAAAGTCGACGCTAGTTACAGTTCTTAACGTATTTATATGTGTTAAATAAATTTATATTTATTTTTCTTTATTTATTTTTATTTAAATAACAACAAACTACAGTCGAGCCGCTATAGAACAGATATTTAATAGCTGTTATTAAAGTAAGCCTCGTATGCTGATTGTCTGCCTTGGGCAGCCCTTACTTAATATTGCAAATCAATTTCCCTCTTGCTTGCTCTTAGTTTCTTTGATAAGTGAAGAAATATTATTTGATTTAGGTCAATCTGAACCTTTTTCTAAAAATAACTTCATGGCATATGCTTAAGTAAATATCATTGTATGTGTACATCAAAAGCTATGACCATTTCCCGTTGCGACTGCAAAGCATAGCCGCAGGCAACAAAGGAACACGCAAACACACACACACACACACACATGCATACATACTATATATAGAAATATATTTATATAGAAAGTACACATTGTTGCATCTCTCTCTCTCTCTCTCCCTCACCCAGGCGAGCATTTAATTTGCAATTCCGTTGTGCATTGAATTCGCAGCGCATGCAGCAGCAGCTGAAATGGGGTATGAAGAAATTTGCTTTATGAATCAAAGCTAAGATTTCGGGATTTTTAGTTCACCAAACCGATTTACCAGCTAAATTGACTAAATATATATACATATATATATATACATATATGTATGTATGGCACACTCTTTTACTAAACCTCTGAGTCTTTGAACTGTCAATTGAAAGACTTAAGCAGATTTGGCCAGATGAAAGCCAACCACAGGACAGAGATGCACACAGAAAGATTAAATGAGAGCAAATGCCAACCGCTGATGCAGCCGTACGCTTTCTTCTACTCGTTCACAAAGTCGAATAGAGTATATAAGTTTCTTTAATGTCTACCTACAGTTGGAGACTTTAATTTAAATTTTCTATTATTGAATTACTAAAGCTTAATATTTGACTTAAATGAACTGCTCTTTCGGCCATGGGCGAGTATTAGGCAGTCAAGTGCCGTCGACACTGACATTTTTAGCTGACTGGGCAGACTTGTTCGGACCTTGGCTGACAACTCCATTTGGTAGACAATCTTTGGCAGCGCATCAAATCAACTGCCTGCGGCGCGTCCAAGGCCAAGTACAAGTCCAAAGAAATTACCCAGTGATGCAGCAAGGCGAAACAAAGTGACCAAGTTGCCAGATAGTCACAAAGGGGCAGCCAAAGAATAAGAATAATAGTGTGAAAAAAGACACCTGCAGCTTCCAATTGGCATGTCCGCACGGCCATAAATTGTGATAAATGAAGTGAGCTGCCATGTTGCCGGGTTGCTTATCAATGGCAATGGCAATGGCAATGGCTGCCCGCACTATAATTTAAACATTTTGGCCGAGAGCCAACAAAGGTTACAGAGATACCCAAAACAGAGAGGCAAAAAACGGCAAAGGGTAAAAAACAATTGCAATTCGTGACTGTTGCTATTTGGCTTTGCCATTTAATGCCACTTCTGATAGTCTCTAAGGGCACAAGTCATCAAGACTATATTGAATTAAGTGCAGTTTACGTTTGAATAATGTGAAACTGTCAACCAAGCGAATCATGTACATTTAATACAAGAAAAAATGAATATACAATTATAATACCAACAGCTTGCAGCAGTTTAATAACTCAATATTCGAATTTTTTATTAAATTTAATAGCAATTTATATAAGAGTTACTCTTCAACATTTTAAAGCAACGAAATTAGATGAATGCCAGATATATAAGAGTGGCTCTCGAACATTTTAAAGAGAATCTCATTAGCTTAACAGCAGCTGCTAAATAACCCAATATTTAGCATCTAACAAATTAGCCGACGGAAAGCCGCTTAAGAAGATGAACTCAGCAAAAAAAAAAGAGTGAAAAAATATTAAAAGTTATGGTCGCTTTTTTGCGTTTGCTTTCTTTAATCTTCCTTACTTTCATGCATATGCAACAGCATCAAAGGCAGCTGCATAAATTATACGCCGCGTGGCACGCTGCATGTTGCACGTTGCGCGCTGCGCGTTTACAGCTGCAGCTTAGCTCAGCGGGTTGCAAGCAACGCCCACTTTATTGACATTTTGTCTGTGTGTGTGTGTGTTGCATGAATATTAATTAGGCAGCTGCTTAAATTGCTTGCCACACGCTTTGTGATTTGTTCCTTCGATCAGTGGGTCACAATTGCAGCTTGGCCCCGTCTAGGGTCTGTTTCGTTTTTTTTTTCGTCATTATTATAATTTTGTAGGTCAACAGCAGCTGCTGCTGCAGCCATAAATTGTAAAAATTATAATTTGTATCTGTTGGCGTCACATAAAACATGGCTAATTACGAATGATGAGCAGTCGGCCATTTATGCCGCAATTTGTTAACAGTGGCCGAAAGACAACCGCAAACAAAATGAAATGCCTGAACAGTGGGCAATTATTCAAAACAATATGTGAAGCTGGCTTTGGAATATATCTCTCTTTAATGTTGGGAAATTATTCAAGTTAATTCGTGTTAATCTTATAAGAATTCCTTATATTTACCCAAGCTTAGCAAAATTTCTGATATACAGACAATATTTCCTTTTACAAGACTTTTATCTACATTTTCTGCTAACTGGCTAGGAAATATATATATCATTATTGCATAATTAACGTGTAAACACATAAAATATTCAACAATAATTATATTTGCGTAAAGTAATTGTAACAAATTCCTTTAGGGAAATGTCAACTCATAAAAATGAAGCAAATTCTCCAAACGCATTATTATAAGAGCTTAGGCTGATCGTTGCTGAGAAAAAAAAACAACTCACTCACGTTCGCTCATTCTCCATCTCGCTCACTCGCCTGCTCTCTCAATTCGCCTATGCTGCATTTCTTGCCATTCTCTCTCTCTCTGCCCCTTAGCGCAGACATTGAATTGATTTGCGATTTGTATTTCGCATTGACAATGAATTCGCCATCAAAGTCACGTGTTGGCAGCGGCAGCTGTTAAATTCGCATGCAAATTGCCACTTGAGAAGAGCAAACGGAAGACAAAATACAGATGAAGATATGTATGTAAAGATGAAAGACGAATAAGAGAAGAAGGGAGGCGAAACTCATCAAACAGCGCACGAAACATGTCAAGGCAAATGTGAAAATAAAACAGAAATACAAAGCAGAAAAACACACACACATACATATATCAAAAAAAAAAAAAAAACAACGGCATTATCTATAGCAAATATCTGTAAGTCTGATTGCCAGGCACAAATGCAGGCGTCTGCGGCGGCCCTTTGTAGCTGATTTATGAGAAGAACAAATAGACGAAACAATTGCATGTCAAGACACGTTGCGAGTGCGAGACTAATTGGGAGTGATCGAGATATGAAATGCTCTGTAAATAGTTATATATTTGATGCTTCACAAATTAGGTACCCCATATGTTATTTTCTATAAGTACAGGGTATTAAATATTTATTCTAATATCCGACACAAATTATCCGCGCCTACAATATACCCCTTAGCAAATATTCCATAATTACTGGGTATGCCAAAAATATATACTTTACACTTAAAGTGAGCACTAATTAGCCGCACTTACCTTTGCTATTGGGTCCATTGGCCGTTTGCAACGAGGACATAGGTATGGCCAAGCAGTTGCGGGCCGTCGCAGCCAGCTCCAGATCCTGCGGCGGCTCGGAGCGCGGACACGGCGTATACGCGATTTTGCTGCCGCGTCCCGGCGTCGGGCTGACGCGTGCGTGACGCCCGCCGCTGGCTAAACGTTCGCTGGCCATGCCGCGCAGCTGGTCAACTGCTTAAGCCTGCCGCAGCATTCGCGAAGCGGCCACTTTCCGAGCAGCCAGAAGCATGCCAATAAAACTATACTATGTAATCTGGCGCTTTTATGGCTGCATTTGCCATGCACAGACTTTGGGGAATCGCTTCAATTGAAGTTGCAGAAGTGGCAAAGGAGAGGAGCACAGCCGGCAAGGACACGCTCGCGCTTGTTACTTTAAATGCAGCAAGAACGGCAGCAGCACAGACACAGGCACAGGCACAGTCACAGTCACAAGCAACAACAACGCATAAAAACTAACAACAAACTCGAAACGCGCGCGTTCCACAACCGACGACTTGCACCGTCAAAGTCCTGCCAGCAACTGAGCTCGCTTAGCAGCACCAGCACCAGTAGAAGCAACATCAACCGACGTCGCAGTCGACGTTGCTTTACCAGCCTCTCGTCTCGCGTTCGAACAAATACCAAAGCAAGCAAGGCATAAGCAATGCTCGCTCTAGAGCTGCCAACAGAAATATTTAAATTGCCAAAAATATTTCCAGTTTTTGAAGTAAGTTAATATTGTTTTCACTTATTGATATTATATTTTCAAACTTAAGTTTTTTGTTAAATAATTTGTACATAATGAATAAATGGAAAATTTTATTACATTAATATAGAACTGCATCTGTGTTTTGCATAATAGCGGCAACTCTGACAGACCTAGCTCGCTTGTTGTTCTGCTCTCACATTCTTCTTGTGCTCTCCCACACTCCGTTTCACATTGCAATTGCCTTGTCGGCTCTAAAATCTCCCTACCCACTCTCTTTCTATCTACTCAACACATGGCAACCGAGAAGACGCTGCACAACTGCATTGAGCGAGCTTTCGCTTTGTTTTTGTTTTGCTTTTGCTTAGCTGCTGTGTAAAAGCTGCCAGCTGCTTTTCATTGTTTGTGCTTAATTCATTCATTAAATGCCGTTAGCATGACTGACTGCATTTAACAGTTGTAAAAGCTAGAATTGAGCTCTTTGAGTGAGTGGAAAGCATGAGAGAGCTACAAACCAACTCGTGAGCTTTCTCAAAAACTATAACTGAGTAAAGGTTGAGTAACATTACAGCTGCTGCAATGTTATTTTATTTTGTAAACACGTAGATAATTACTAAATTTATTAGAATAAAGAAATCTAAATATATTTTAATTTTTCATCTGATTAGCGCCATCTGTTACTGAGCACATGCTTTTTAGTACACTCTATTAGCAGAACTCTTAACAGCTCGTTAACAGTTATCTGTAGAGTATGTCATATAGATGGCGCTTTTTAAAAAAATTTAATTTAGAGTCTAGTGCACATGCTTCAGCATAGATGGGGCTAATAATATTACGCATACGCACTGTGGAACTGGAACCGGAACTATTTCGTTTGCATCAATAAATGAAAGTCTTTTATTTTTTGTTTTATTTGTATATGCTGTTTTTATTGGTTTTGCCTGTTAAATAGAATAGAATTGTTATTAAAATTGTTTTTCATTTTTACTGTTTTCAGTTTTTCTGTTCATATTTTTTTTTTTATTCTTGTTGTTGTTGGTTTATGACTTTGATTTCGTTTTCGTTTAGGCATGCACCTTAATACTTGATATAGCGGAAAACTGCCCTAATTACCTGCTGTTAGAATAGTTTTCAGCTAGCTTCGGCTTGTGGAAATCTCATTTTAGTAATTACAAAAGAAAATTTTGTTTTACTCTCGCTTTGTTTTCTATATTGTTTCTGAAATTTGTTAAGACTTGTCGTTTACAGCGCTTAGAAGTTACAGTTTACATAAGTTCAGTTGTTTAGGGATTTCTTTTGTTTTGCCAAAAACATTTTGATTACTATATAAGTGTGTGTGTGTGTGTGTGTATCCAGTGTTGTCAAGTGCTGTCTAAAGCAATTTCATTTATCTGTTTTCGTTTTGTAGACTAAATATATATCCATAGACTCGTTATATATTTGCTCAACATTTAGGATCTTTATAATCGGTATATGCTTAAAATAAACAGCTTATGCGCTGTGTTTCCTTCAATTTCAATTTATTTATATATATATATATATTTCATATATTTGTTTTTTTTTTGATGTTTTTGTTTTTCTTAAAATTCGATGCCGTTGTTGTTGTTGTTGTTGTTGTAGCTGTTTGAAGAAAATTCAAACAATTTCGCAGTCCACAAAATGTTGCAAAAACCCAGAAATTATCAAGTGTGTGTAGGTGTGTGTGTGTGTGTGTGTGTGTGTAGGTGCAACAAGCTGGCAATTATTTTACAGATAAATACAAAATTTGAATTTTGCACGAAAACAAGCCAAAGACTTACAATCGAAATGTGTTGCCTGCTTTTAGGCGGGAACAAAAATTTACTTAAATTAGTCTAATTTGAAATCTTAGCAAAAGAAACTTTAAATATATTTAAATTTAACGCTGCTGAAACTTCTTAATCTAAAAATATAAACCGAATCTGTTTTCTTTACTGTTCCACAAAACTGCTTAAAAATACTTGAAATTTTCTTAAAAATGTTTATAATTTTTGTTAGCTCTTTTTTTATTTTTTAAGTATTTTAATTAGACGCACACGCACATTCACACACGCATACACGCGCGCTCACACAGTCGCACACAGACACACACGCACGCACACACACAAACGCGCACTCAGTTTAGCTAGTGAAAAATGTTTGTGAATTCGATTTCGAAAAAGCTTTAAACGTTACGAATTCGCGCGTGATTCGAAACACCAAAATTGGTGGAACGTGCGGAGACGAAACGTCTATGACTTTTAAGAAACACGCAGCAACATTGGAACTGACGGAAATATAAAAAAAAAAAATATATATCTTTATATAAATACAAAGTATAAAGCGTAAATGTAATTATTAAATAAATATTATATTATTAATTTGAATTTATTATTTTTTAGAATTTATATTAATTTATGATTTTGAAGGACACATTTATATATATATATATATATATATATATATTTGTATATCTCTATATATTTCATATTTTGCTTTATGTTTAAAGGCCTACAATTGCTTTTCATTTCATTTATAATTTTCGTTTGCTTTAAATATTTATTTATTTATTTATTTTGCACACTTAGAAGTTCTGAAGAAATTTTAAAAACTAGCGCACAACATCAATATCTGTATCTGGAATGTGTGTATATATATATATATATATATATATATATTGATATTTGTCCGATATTTGATCGATTATGTTTAGACACAAATGCTTTTCTCTATGTACAACAATCGAAAAATATGTTTAAAGATTTCAAAAATCCATTTCGAATTAAGTTTTTTAGAAGTTTTTGCGAAATGGAAAAAGTTTTCATATTTTCTTGTGCATAATATTGGTTTGTTGTTATTACGAGGGCTGTTTAAGCTGTTGGTATAGGTACATATGGTTATTCAGTATTATTATAATATTATACGCATATATATTTAGACAGTAAAAATATGTTTTTATATTTCATATATATATATATGTATATTTGATTTATTTCTTGCAACGTTACACTGAAAACATTTTTATAGGTGGTTGTTGAGTTTTTATTTAATATTTTGTAATATTAATATTTTCTAAATTCTTGGATAGATCTGGCGTTTCCTCGACTTCATCCAGCGCGCATGGAAATTGTTTTTGGTTTCTGTGTGAGCCGTCGGCCGTTAGTGGAGTAGAAGAAGAAGACGTTGTATGTGAGAAATGTTTTTTGAAGGAGTGTGACCAGATGCGTTAGCGAGTGTCTTGTTGTCTGTAAGAGCCAATCCCGAAAGAAAATACCAAAATAAATAATAAAGTCGAACTGAAAATCAAACAAGACAAAAACACAATTTGTTCTTTTGTTGTTTCGAGGTTTTTAAAATGTTTGTGTATTTTTTTTAAAGAAGTTTCTGTTTAGCATACATGATGTCAACATACATACATACGCACATACATACATATATGCTGTCTGTCTGTATGTATATATGCCTGCAAATAGTGTAATATTTAACGTTTGCCACTGCAAAAACCGAATTTATAAATATTTAAGACATTTGCTTGTTAGTTCTTGTTCTTGTTCTTGTTCTTATTCTTGTTGTTGTTCTCTTCTTCTTTATTTTCATTGAATTTATTTTTACTTTCGCTTTGGTTTTGTTACGCAAATCAGCTACAAATTGGTTTCAAATGGTTTATTCAATTCATTCCTTTGCCTTGCTTTGCTTTTGTTAACTTTTTTGCAACATTTGCAATGGAAATGTCTGCGCCAGAGTTGCCAGATCGTCGCTTAGCTTAACAAAATTTCTTGGCTCAAGTTTTGTAAAGTTTTTGTTCTTTTTTTTAGATAGAAAAATTCGTGTTTTTATTTATATTATTTTAAAGTTTAATTTTGTTTAAGCTTAAAGTTTTGCCTTTTTTTTTTTTGTCATTTTATAGAGACCATCCTGATCGTATATATATTTTTTAATATATATATAACTTGCTTTAGTTTAAATTTTAGTTTTAAAACTTGCACAAATTTTCACTACAAAATTTTAGTTTTTTTTTTTCTCATTTTTGTTTGTTTAAAAAAAGTTATAGAAAAGTTGATTTTTGAGTTGATTTTTTATTTTTTTTGCTTGTGGAACTTGAGAAATCTGTTCCAGAGATCAAGCAAACCAAAATTGATTTTATATTATATATAATTATATTAAAGCCGAATCTTTATATAGTATCATATATATATATATATATATGTATATATATTATACTCACAGTTGGTTTAATGCAGTGGGAGAAGACAAATTAAAAGTGCGTGAAGATGCTCAGTTTTGTAGTACAGTGTAGAGGATAGTTACACATACATATATAATTATATGTATGTATGTGTATATAGATTAGCTATAGCAGAGTTCGTTCAGCAAGAGCAACAATATAGCTGCAGGAGAGACGTGGGAAGAGATAGCACAAGAGAGAGAGAGAGAGAAAAAGAAAAACGTAGGCAGAAAGTTGACATAGAAAGGAAACAAGGAAAACGCTTTTTCGATATGAAACTAAATTAAAGTACAGTTGTGTTCGCTTTACTTTTTCTTTTTGTTTTTCTGTTTTTTTTTTTTTGGTGGCAACATTTTCTTATAATTTTTTATATTAGTTGAGGTTAGTTTTATAAGTTAGGTTAGGTCTGGCTAATGCGCGCCGACGTTGGGTACAGTTGTGTTTGCTTTGCTTTGTTTTTCTTGGTTTTTCTTTTTTCATTTTCATTTTCAATTGCGTGCATTGTTTCAGGAATTTATTTATCATAAGCTCACTTAACTTAAAAGAAAACCCCATATATATATATATATATATATTATTATATAGGCACATATATAATATATGATATATATATATATATATGTTTATATAACTATGTTTTTTTTTTTACTCTTTGCTATATATATATATATATATATTTTTGTTAAGTTTTTATGCTGCTGTTGTTGCTGCTTCATCTTCTTCTGCTTTATTTCGTCGTCTAGTTTGCTATTAAGAGTTGTCTTATTCTTCTTCTACTGCTGCTGCTTTTTCTTCTACTTGCTGTTCCTCTTTAATTAATTTATATATATATATAATTGTTGTTTTTTTTTATGTGTGTGTTTGATGAAATCTTCTTCTTGCTCTGCCTCTGCACTTCTCTCGGCCTTCGCATATAAATATTTAATTTGTATATTCTTTATAATAAAATTATGTTTATTTTCTCTTTAAATATATATATATATATAGATACATATATTTATAGGTTAGTTTCAACTCTTGTATTTTGCTGCCACTTAATTTGCTAGAGAAATGTTTTTAGTTGTTGCGATTTGCTTTTTAAATAAGTTTATGCTGCCTTTATCAGATATCAGATATCAGATATATATATATGTTTATAATATATATATATATATATGTATATATATAACGCTGTCAAACACTGTCGCTTCGTTCAAACCTTTATTAAGAACCCATCCTCAGCGCGCCAAAAACCTGAAACTCTGACCAGCCAGTTAGCATATATATATATATATATATATTATATACATATATATACACGTATATGATATAGATATACATCTATACACATATTGCATAATTTTAATTTAATTTTATATCGAAAATGTATTCTTTAGTTGGTTTTTGTTTTTTGTTTTTTTTTTTTTTTTTGGTAATTTTTATTTGTTTTCTTTTTTGTTGTTGTTTGTTTCTTTATATTTATTAATTTTAAATTTAAATATAATTTAATAAGAAGAATTTGTTGTTTGATTTTACATTATTTATAATATATATATGTTGTATTTATAATATATTTTATTTCTGTTTCTTGTCTGTGAGTGTGTTGGTGTGTATGTGTGTGGTGTGGTGTGGCGTTTGTGTGTGTGTGGCTGTGTTTGTGTGCAGAGCTGCTGTTGGTGTTTTTCATGTATTCTCATTTTGCAAAAATTACAAATTTCATTTTCATTTTCTTGTTTATATATATATTTTTTTTATTAATTTTTGCAACGAATTTCGACAAATGTTGTTTATACTTGAAACAATTTAATTTGTGTTATTTTTTAACAGTATTCGCTTGCCTACAAAAGTCGCCGCCGCCGCCAGTTGGCGCTGCTGTCGCCGCAGTGAGTGGGCTTTGCCGCCGACCCACAGAGGGCGCTGCACGCGCTACGCTCTGCGCACGGCTTACACAAAAAAGTTCTGATTGTTTGTTATAGTGTGGTATGCCTGTAGTTAAAGTGTAGTAGTTTAATTCTTGTTTCTTATAACATGCTCTTTGTAGTTTGTTTCTTGTTTAAACGGTGACTTCTTTAAGTTTGCTGTTTTTGTTGTTGTTGTTGTTGTTGTTGGTTTCTCGCTTTTCTTTTTGCATTAAAATTAAGTGTGTTTTGTTGTTGTTGTTTTTTATATAAATTTTTTATGTAATTTTTTCTGGGTTTTTCTCATTTTTTGCATTGTTTAAATTTTCTTGCGTTTTGCTTTTTTTTGCTTCGTTTAGTTTAAGTGTAAAGTTTTTTTTCTTTGCTTTTCTTTTATAAGTTTCTTAAATGTTTTTGTTTTTTATGTTTATTCTTCTCTATCTGCTTCTGCTTCTTCTTCTTCTTCTTGTTTTGTTGTTGATGTTTTTTGCTTAACTCTTTGTTGTTTTTTTAAGATCTTTTATTGGGGTCCATAGCAACAGCGCGGCGCGATGTTCTTGCGCACAGCTACAGTCTTCGTCAACATCTTAAAAAAATAGAAAGGCTTAAAAAGAAATAATTTAACGCTTCACTTCGATGTCATCATAGTCACGAATTCTGCAATTAAAAATGGTATAAAAAGAATGCGATTAATAAGGGAAAAGTAGCCAAAATATATCTATTTATTTATAAAGAAATTTCATATAAAAAAGTTTAAATTTATCTGGGCTCATGCGAGTTACCATGAACTTGTTCAGTTTACAATGAACTGTGTTTACCGCCACACAAAAATAGCCCAATCAGGCAGGGGGCCAGGCCGGGCCGGGACGGGACGGGACAGGCCAGCAGCGCTGCAAATAGATGCATCCCCAGCACTCACAGCAAAAATGCAACTAATCAATAAGACAAATTGGTAAAGTCACAAGATGCGCTGCGACGCGTCGCTGAGTGACTGATGAAAAGCGTCGAGCACAGAAAATAGGGGAAAATTTATGAGCTGCGCTGCCAGACACGCGAGATCGAGAGACCAAATAGTTGTGGGGGAAAATGAGCGACATAAAAATCAATTCGAATTTCATATACGCTGCGAAACTGTTTAGAGAAACAAATTGGAACATATATAATTAAATTTATATTAATATGTATAAGGAATTGAAATAGCGAAAGACTTGCCACTTTAATATGTGTTTCATTTAATATTATATATACACAATATATATTCTATTATATAATATATATTATTATATACAAATTATATTCTATTATATAATATATATTGTATTATATAAGCTATGATAAACATTAAATACAAATTGAAGCAAGTTGCAATCCATTTGTTTCAATTTAATTATTGCTGGATCAAATTTTTATTTTAATTATTGTCCAATTCCAAGTTGTTTCATTATTATTAAAGTTACTCCTAATGGTATAATTTAATATCCTTAAATCAGAATACGCTCTATTCCAACTTCCATTTAAATCAATTCTGAGAGAGCATAAAATTGTGAAACAATATGAAAGCCGAAATGCCATCAAGTCAAGAGACTCACAACAAATACTAATTCCATTAGTTGTGCTAAAAATAGAAACTGCAATCAGAGCTGTGGCAGCAGGAGAAGGAGTAGGAGAAGGAGAAGGAGTAGGAGTATGAGGAGGAGGAGGAGCACGAAAGTGATACAAGTGAAATGGCACAACAGCTAGCTGGCGGACATTGTTCGATTTGAGCTGGCTGCTTTTCTCTTCCTGATAAAACCGGCAATCGGTGGGTGGTGGGCGTAGTGTGTGTTTGTTGCTCTCTAAAGCACTTCATCAAGGGGCATTAGTGGGCTGCGACAGGGGCACACAAATTGGCAAACGTTGTCAGCGAAACGTTGGCTGTCCGCTCGTGTCCCCGATTTATCAGGTGTTTGCATGCAGCTCCTAAATATAGACAACTGACTGTCTCCACACACACACACACAGACACACACACCGCAACCACCTCTACAGCCAACCCTCCTCTGCCTCTCTCTGATCCATGCACCCAAACTGCGGCTATTGTTGCCACTCTCTCCCTCTCTCCCTCTTCTTCTAGCACTTGTGATCGCGCGCATTTTCGACATATTTGCAGCATGTGAAAAACGTTTGGCCTCTCGACCACAACAAATACGTTAAGTCACAACATCGCAACGCACACGTCACAGGAGCCGATGCCGTAATTTATCAACTCACGGGTTGCTTAGATAATTGCGTTGGCTCAATAGCGGCTGTAACAATTAGAGAGTTTTGCGTTCACTATTATTACAAGTGTTTTTCTCTCTATTCCATATGTTAATATTAAAATGAAAAAAAAAACTGTTTTTTCTTGTTTTTTTTTTCTTTTTAGTCAATATTTTCTTTGTTTATGATTGCTCCATATTCATACTTATTAATAATTCAATTACGTTTTCAGTTTCGATTCCAAAATGTTTCTCCCACAAGGTGAGCTTAAATTCACTTCCGCCTGTCTGTTCTTCTCTCTCTTCTGCTACTCTTTTTCTGCTTCTCAGATCTAGTTCTGTTTCATTTCCAAACTGTTTCCATTTTTGTTATGTGCATTTATTTTCCGCTTTGTTTCACGCCTTTTATCAATAAAAGTTTCTTTTTTATAACCAGATAAAAAAAAAAAACAGTTTTCCCTCACAATCTATGAAGCTGAATCGTAAATTATAAACTAACCTTTTATAATACAGCCCATTAAAATGCCTAAGATTCCGCGCCTTTTCGCTCGTTAAATATTAAACAGTTTTAAAAATAAAACGTTATTTGAGCCACAAACGCAACCTGCAAGAAGGCAAGCCAAAAGTCCAAGGGACACGCCCCGAGCAACCTTTAAGGCTTCTCTTTTCATTATCTTTCGCAATATGCAAAATGTTCTTTTTCTTGAGCCCAACCCAAGTCCGTATCAGAAATTTGCCTTTCGTGCTGGGCCTTGACATTTCGCACCCTTTTTTTTTGCCTCTGCTTGCCGAGTGAATTTTCTTAATGGGTTTTTTTTTGGGCTTGGGGTTTTTTTTCTTGGCAATTAAACTAAAATGAAAACTCTATTTTATAGTGTTATAAAACGTGGAAAACTTTTGATTTTTCTATGATATTTGGGCCTCTTGGCTTTTGTGGCTCTGCTGTTTATCTTTCGTCGTTTTGTTTACATACGCCAGAGCTAACAATTTTCATTCCTTTGCCATATTTTATTTTGCCGCGTTTCTGTGCTTTTGCTGAATTTGTTTTTCTTTTGTATTTTGCTTAACATTTTATTTGATTTTCATTTCAGTACTTTTTTTTTCTTGCTCTTTTATTTTGGTTTTCGCCTATTTTCTGACAACATTTTTATATTTGGCCGTGGGCCAAAGTAAGTCTCATCTTTGTGTGTGCATATAGCCATTATAGAGAGAAGTCGGGGCCCGGCCCCATTGTTTGCGCTATATAATTTTCAGTTGCCGTACACCCACCGTTGTTACCAACAAGACAACAATAAAGACTTTCGTTAATTGGCAATAAGCAAATGGCAACAACTCGCATTTATTTATGTTATGCTCATTTTGCTATATAGTATATATATATATAATATATGTGTATATATGTACGTTTATATATTGCTTGGGCGGCTTCTTGTCGGTCAATGCTCAAACAGCTCGCCAAAATTGCCTGCGGCCTGGGCTATTGCTGTCTCGCTCGCTCTGCCTCACATTTCTTTTTCACTTTGAATTTCTTTTGTTGTTCGAATTATTGCACAATATTTATATTTGATTTTAATTGTTGTTGTCCCGTTTAAACATTAAACATTTCACTTTGCGTAGGCAGCGGAAAAGCCCAAAGAGAAATTATCGCAGAGCAGAAGAAAACAGCTGACAAATGGTCAGATGCGAACATGTGTTGTGCGTTACATAGCAAGCAGCTTTCGTAATGATCAGTAGAGCATAAGCTAGAAAGAGCAGCAGCAGCAGCAGTAGCAGCAGCAGCAGCAGAAGCAGCAGCAGCAGCAGCAGCTACAGCTGCAATGGACAACTTGAGAGCAAAGAAAAGGAGCAAAATGTACGAGAGAACGGGAGATAGATAAGGAGATGCAAAGCAGAAGAGTGTGAGAGTGAGAGTGAGAAAGAGGTCTCGGCAAGGTAGAGCTTAATTACGAGACAGATAGTTAGTACGTGTGGATAAAAGAACGAGTGAGAGAATAATAAAGTCAGAGAGGGATCAGAAAAAAGCAGAGAGCAAAAAAGCAAAGGAAATTTAGTGATATAGTAGGAGTAGGTTAGAGTGGAAGAAGATCCTGAAGTGCAACATATACGAAATAGAATCCGAAAAGAGTGCAACAAAGAGAAGCAGAAAAAACACTGAGAAAGGCAAACTAGACAGAGAAGCATAAGCAATTGTTTCACTTCAGATTTAACCATTATCTAACTGCAAATGAATAGAGAACGTAGCCAATTAACTTCTAGCCATCAGATTAAGCAATCAATAACTGGGTAACATTTGCGACATATATAAATCAATAATTTCGTACGACAATTATGACCCCATTTGAGATAAGATTTCAAGTGCAATAAAAGCACAATTTACAGCTAATAAACCAGACTATTATAGATTATATTCTTAAATCGATTAAAATTTGCCACACACTGAAAACTGATTAATTTGCTTCCCCAATAGATTGCCAATTCTATACTGACTAATCTGATAATTTGTAGCTGATTTTCTGCTGCTGCTGCTGCTGGTGCTGCTTCCTTGACTTTCCACATCAAGTTCCGTTTCTGTTTCGGGTTAGCGAAAATAGGTGTAGTAGCGCCTATTTTTATATTTTTTCACTTTGCTTATTTTTATGTTCGGTTCATAAATCGTTTGTGATTAATCTTTTTGATCCGCCAAAGATCTCTTGCGCCAAACGATTTTTATTTGAACTTGAGGCAGAGAACAACTCTCGATAACTATATACATATATGCGTGTATCTGTATCTGTATGTGTGTCTGTGTATATTGGCCGACACATGATTGTCGCTGTGAGAGCGAGTGAGAGAGAGAGAGAGCACATTATTTCAGTATTTGTTGCTTTTCTAAGTACAATCAAAGCAGACGAGGCACAAATCTGAGCGGGATGCGGCGCAGGGCAAGCTGCACGAGGGGCAGCATGAACAATATCTTAACACCTTGTTTCTATATTTTATATATAATTGTTTCTTTTTTTTTTTTTTGTTTCCTCTTCATCGGGCTCTGTGTTTTGCTCGATTGCAAATTCAATTTTCAAGCAATTAAATTAAATTTCTAGGAATACACAAAACGCCAAGAAAAAAAGTGTTTACAAAGTATGCGGCTATGATTGACTGATTGATGCCCTAGACTAAAGAATTTTTATCCGAAACTATTAATTATATATAAAAAGAATTTTTATATAGCTAAAATGTCACTCTTTAAGCGTTCTTAAAGAAAATAGAATAATTTACTTATTTTCAAAATGTTCAACAAAATTCTGAAGCATTAGAAAATGTTGACTAAATTTATGTTAAAATGTTGTAGATACTGAAAGGTTTTTACATTAAAAATCTTTGTTTTACAGTAAGTCTACTTTTATATAGTTTATAGATAATATGAATAACAGATTTTTGTTAGTAAATTTGCTTAGCTCACTTTCTATAATGTAGATATCTAAATATATAATAAATTGAACTATAAAGTCGATAATATAGAACAAAGGAAACACATTTTCAAGTGAAAATTTAAGTTGATAAATTATATTAAAGAAATTCTGTAGAACAGAAATTCTTGAGAAGAGCTAAACATCGAAATTTAGAATTAGTCAAATTTTAATGGAATTAAATCGAATGATTAAGAATATCATGTAAATTACAATTACAGGGTATAATGGTTAGAGGCCATATGCTGTGCTGGGCTGCTGCAAGTGCAATGTCTATAAAGACTTTGGCACGCACTAATGAATCAGTTTATAGAATTTATCATGAGTAAAAAGTAACGAATGACAAAATGCCAAAGTGTGACTCAAATATATAGTATGACTGTGTGTGCGTGTGTGTGTATTTGTTGTGTGATTCAATCGGCAGCTATGCGATTGTTTTGGCAGCGCAAAACGCATAACCCCAGCCAGCTTCAAGTCAATTGTCTAACAACGGCAAATGTTGTGCGAATATCCAATTAGTGGCATGACATGACAATAACAACAATAACCACAACAACAACAACAACAACACGACACGCGACAACAACACACGTCAGCTAGCAGCTTCGCTTTAATTGTAGGTGTTGTTTGTTGACTTTGCTTACCTTCGTAATTGACCTGACCATCACCATCGATATCAGCCTCACGGATCATCTCGTCGACCTCCTCGTCTGTTAATTTCTCGCCCAAATTTGTCATCACGTGACGCAACTCGGCCGCTGAAATGAAGCCGTTGCCGTCCTTATCGAACACTCTGAACGCTTCCCGAATCTCCTCTTCGCTATCGGTATCCTTCATTTTGCGTGCCATCATGGTAAGGAATTCTGGGAAGTCAATTGTACCGTTGCCTGGCAGAAACGAAAATCAAACACATCAAATTGGTTAGTTAACATTTTGTATACATAAATTGCAACAAAAAAAAAAAAAAAAAAAATAATATATATATATATATATATATATATATATATATATATATTTCTTTAAAATGAAATTAGGAAACAGAAGAATATTTTCAGCTCAATATTTCTCACTCTTATTTACTGTTTCTTTCTGTTCTCATTTAACTAAACTCTTTTTAAATTTTCCCTTCGAATGGATTTTTTAGTTACTCGATATATTTCCTTCTACTTTTGTTTTAAATATATTTTACATAATGCAGTTTGTCTCTTTTAAAACTTGATCACGTTGCATTCCAACTGTTTAAAACTGAAACTATTTCCTTGCTTATCTTATACATTATCAAGCACACAAGCTTTTCTCTCTTCCTCTCTCTCTCTCTCTCTCTCTCTCTGTCATTCCAATTCCACCTCTTAAAATTCCGTCAACAACCTTTTCCTCCGCTTTCCCACTCTGCAGCCATTTACAAGGCAAACACAAAATTATCTTTTATAAAGCTCAACAGCAGTGTCTGCCACGCCCACACACGCCCACATTTTGTGTACCTGTCCACTGGGTAAGCTCAAGCAAATCCCTTTCGGCTCGCACACAGTGGCTATCAAGCAGATTTTCATATTTGACCTGGGCTGAAAGGATTTGCCTTTTATTTGTATTTTTTTTTTACTCTCAGCACACGTGGCGTATGCGCAACATTTTTGTGACACTGATAACTTTAGTGTTGGCCCGCCCCTGGATAAGATAAGCTCGGCCAAACTTTTTGGGGGCTCACAAATGAAGTGACCTCCACTGCCTGCCGGTTAGACTAATTGAAAAAGTTTCGCTTCACATTCTCTATTTAAAGTTTGTCTTGTTTTTTTTTTCTGGGTCTATCTCTCTCTCTCCCTCTCCACTCTGCCTCTTCAAACTCATGTTTCTCTTTTCATCGTTATTATGACTCTCCATTGGACAAACTGGAAACTTTTCCTTGTGCTTAACCCGCAAAACTTTCGTGTCGAACTCTAGAGACCTTAATTGTTATTGACTATGCTAAGGGGGCGTGGCCCGGGTCAAAAAGAAAACGTTTCCTTGTATATGCCAAGAGCCTTATCTAACCAAAGTCTGCTCCTTCAATGTTGCAGTCACATTAATATTTATACATCATGTTAAGATTACACAACTGTCTCGAGGGGCATCCAGAGTGTTTGTCAAACTTGAGAAACTTTGTGTGAAACTAGAGAGGAGGGAACTTTCTCAAAATCGCTGTTTGATTTATTTGTTTATTCATATGTGAATAACATTTGAATAAAGAATTTAACTAGAAAATCTGTGTTCTGTTGAGTGAACTATAAATGGACCTGAGCACTGGAAAAGGTTATATAGCAGTCACCTTTTAGTCGTTACAGTACTGAATTATCGCAGACATATTCTATTAGTTTATACTTATGGACGGCTCATAACCATGAGCAAATAGCTACGCTCTGACATGGCTTTAAGTCTTTCACATTCACAACCCAACTCAGATATGGCTTTTAATTTTTAATAGGCAATTATATAGCAGTCAGCTTTTTGTCATCCTAGTGTTGAGTCATTGCCGCCACCTTTGAGTTGTTCTATTTCATAACTGTGGACAAATAACTAAGCTCTGACCTGGTCTTAAGTCATTCAACCACGATCTGGCCACGTATGGCCAAGAAGCCCAACTCAAATATGGCTTTTAATCTTCCATATGCAGTTATGTAGCAGTCATCTTTTTGTCGTTCAGTATTAATTTATTGCATCACCTTTTAGTAGCTCTAGTTCATATGGCTAAATAGCTGCTGTGACCTGGCTTTAAGTCTGCCACATTCAGCCACGATTTGGTAGTTCTAATTCATATGGCCAAACTCAATTTAGATCTGGATTTCAACCTGCCATATGAAGTTATATATCAGTCAGCTTTTTGTCGTTCAGTATTATTTTATTGCAACCATCTTTTAATTAAAAGCTGCTCTAGTTCATAGCTATGGCTAAATAGGCTCAATGGCTAAATAAACCTGGCTTTAAGTCTTCCACATTGACCCACGATCCGGTAGCTCTAATTCATATAGACAAGCTCAACTTAGATTTGGGGTTAAGTATTCCATATGCAATTGTATAGCAGTCAGCTTTTTGTCGTTCAGTATTAATTAATTGCAACCGTCTTTTAACTAAAAGTTGCTCTAGTGCATAGCTATAGCCTGGCGGATTTAAGTCTTCATTGAGCCACGATCTGGTAGCTCTAATGCATAGCTCCAAACTCAATTTAGATCTGGGTTTCTTTCTTTCATATGCAGTTATATAGCAGTCAGCTTTTTGTCGTCCACATACATATTTATTGCAACCACCTATAAGTTGCTATAGTTCATAACTATATCCAAATAACTCCTGACTTGGGTTTAAGTCTTCCTAACTCAGCCACTGGTCTTAGTTCATATATATAGTCAAACGCAACTCAGACCTGGCTTTTATCTTCCATAAGCAAGTATATAGCAGTCAGCTTTTTGTCGTCCACATACTGATTTATTGCAACCATCTTTTACTTATTCTAGTTCTTCATAACTGTAGCCAAATATCTAAGCTCTGACTTGGGTTTAACTCTTCCTAAATCAGATACGATCTGGTCAGATATGGCTTTAAATCCTCCATATGTAGATGTATAGCAGTCACCTTTTTGTCGTTCTAGTACTGAATTATAGCAGATACTTCAAGTTGTTTATGTGCAGTTATATATGAGCTACCTTTTTGGTTTATCTTTCAGCTACATTGTCAAACATTAAACTTGCTATATATAATATTATAAATAACTCGAGTACTATATACTTATATAATATTTATATTATACTCAGCATTTCACATTACTTTTGTAAACATTTAATGCCCTTGCTACACATGTTATTTAAGTTTACATCTAAGATTATTATCCGTCTCATCGTATAATATTAACCCCGTTTTACTAGCCAACACGTATCGCATTAATCACTCATTACAATCAATGCTACTCACATCGTTTAGCAAACATTCCACAATTCATACCAAATGTAAAATATTTAGCTATCGTACTTAATAGCCCCACACACACACACACACACATATATATATATATATATATAGCCAGTCAATTATTTCAAGTTCAATTACAAATCAATTCACAAGTGATTACCTTCCGATACTCCCGAACATAGCCGAAAAACAACTCATTAAATGCGAGTGCGAACAGCAAAATAAATAATGAAATCTTAGAGAGCAAAAAAAAAACATTCATGTGCTTACAATTAAGGCACACAAAAGTATTATTATGATTATTGAATGGAACATTTAGAAATAATAAGCAGGGCGCAAGAATATCATCTCTAAAGCACATACATCGGCAAATGAAGAGGCGCCAAAGAAAGGCAAAAGAGAAGACACACTCAATATCTTGCTGTCGTCAGTCAACGACTGCACAATACTCGTTCATTCATAAAAATCTAATAGATCTATAGCTTTGACTGTAGTGTAGAAATTTGATTAGACATATTATAGATAAAAGAGCAGATGCACAATTTTCATTCGAATATTGTTTGAAAAACCAATATACTGCTTTCGCTTAATGAAACGAGCATAAAAAGACAAATATTATATGTATATTTCTATTTTAAAATATTTCGTCGCTGATTTTGGCTAAGGATTTCCCCAACAAAATCAAAATACAAGAAGCGAGCCAAATACAAATTTGAGGCCATTTTTGTGCGCATAGGCCAGATATAGCTGATTTATATATAGATATAGAAATATATCTATATGGCTGATCGACTCTTAGACGCGCCTTAGACAGAAACACTTTTTGACAAGGCTCATATCATTTGGCTGATGATGATGACGAGCCTCTTGCCAATTTGTGTTGCCAATGTCTGGTTGCTTGCGTGGTTTTTGGTTTCCATTACCGCTACAGAGACGAGTCACACTTCCTCTATAATAATGTGTGCATGTGTATGTATATGTATGTGTGTGTGTGTGTGTGCGTATGTGCATAAGTCACAGACTTTATGCCCGCCCGCCTGCCCGCTTCTTCGTTTCGCAACGTTGCGCAAAATTTTTGCCTGCAGACAATTTAAAATTTTAATAAGATTTTTTTTTTTTTATTTTTTGCAACGCTAAATTTAGTTGGACAGACACAAGAGGGGTATACGAACTCTTTATAAATAACACATTGGGATTCCTTATAGACATGTCTAAATATATATATATATATATATATATATATATATATATATATATATATATATATATATATATATATATATATATATATATATATATATATATATATATATATATATATATATATATATATATGCATGTATATATACTCTGCCTGATTTTCATTTTATATGCCATTTGCATAGAGCTGGACAGTCGCAAAAACTTCCAATGACAAAACTTTTAGGTGCACAAGCGGAGTCTCTATCTGTCTGCCTCGCTCTTTCTCGATCTGCCCCCTCTCTCTCTCTATCTCTCTTTCTCCCTCTCTCTCTCTCCCTCGCTAATAGCGTCATTTGTATGCACAGGCGGCTGCAATTCTTTTTCGAACGTCGCCAACAAAATTTTAAGTAATGAATGTTTAATGTTTCCGTCTGTTATTCACAGACACACACACTAGCACAGATCTGCGTGTGTCTATATATGTATAAATAAATATATATGTTTTTTATATAATTTGATGCACGAAATGCCCGATCGTAAAATAGGCAAGATAATCGCTATGTAAACTGCAGTCACTGTATAGAAAAACAGCCATGTGAATAATGCAATACTGAATGAGTTCAAAACAGGTCTAAATGACTAAAACTAAAGCGTCTATATCGCGTATTTATATATATATATATAAATATCTTAGCAAATTACTGTAATTAAGTTGCTTTTTTAATGACTTTGTCAGACAGTGTGACCAGCCTAAATAAATATACATTTTTATCTTTTTTTTCTGAACTGCAGCGAGGCAGAAGAAATTTTATTTTTTAAAACACTTAAAAGCAAAAAATCATTAAATTTTTAGAGCTTCCTTCAACAAAATGAGTGTAAAGTATCAATAAAAATATATTAAGCTTTATATCATTTTAAACTATTTAAATTGATAAAGTGCGAATTATTTTGCACAATTGCTAATAAATTTAAGAGCTCAGCATTGGCATAAAAAACAACATTTAATTTAAAAAAAAGCAGTAAAATAAATATATTTTCTATAATTTTTTGAACTTTGAAGAACTAACATCAGTTTTAAAATTCCAGAAACTATAAACATTTATATTTTATAACTGTATTGGCCAGATGTTTACTAAATAAAGTTCTTTGCATATTATTCAAAATATTTATGTATACATATATGTACATACATATAAACAAACATTAATCTTTGACATACAATGCCATACATACATATATCCACACATGTATACGATATCAACTTCATTTTTAACTCTCTTACTCTCCCACACACACTCGATACATTTATACTTGCTAAATCCACTCTCCCATCTGCTCTGAGCCAAGCAACAATCTATTTTTAGCTCAGAGCGATAAGCATCAGTCAGGCACTCAGTCAGTCAGTCAATCTGCCATTCACTTGCTCTCCCACCACCTGATTAGTTGCCTGTCTATCCACGTGCTCCTTGTGCTTGTTGTCCTCTTTTCTGTTTTCTTTTTGACGCATGCGCTGCTCAGCGTCTTTTGTGCAGACTTTGCCCTGGATTTTTCATCACATGCGCATTTTGCACGTGCAAGAAGCAGAAGAACAACAAGAACCAATGTAATTGTATGTAACGGCGCCAACAGCGGCTGCAGCACATTTGCTGCGGACAGGAGTAGAAAGTAATAACGAACGGCTAACGCCAAATGTGTTTCTATAATTTTTGTCGCCTTGCACTATGGCACGACAGCAGCGTAACTCAGACATAGCAGTGCTGAAGAGCAAGAGAGAGAGTGCTCGCTGCTTTAGTTATTGTTGCTTCTGCTTCTGCTGCCGTTGAAGTGTGAGTAACTTCAATTCGGTTCTGGAATATTTGTCGCCCTGCATTCTGACACGGCAGCAGCGACGCAAAACAGACATAACAGCGCTAGAACGAAAATGCACTGCAAAGAGAGAGACAAGAGCGAGAGTGCTGGGAAGATAAAAGAGCGTTATCTGCTGGCTGCTGTTGCTGCTTTAGTTGTTGTCTCTGCCAGCTAGCGGATGTGGGTGACTTGATTTCGGTTTCTTGCATTTTTATCTCCTTGCACTTTTTACTTGTTACGCTTCGCACTTATCGCGCAGCCTAAGTGTGCGTGTGTGTGTGTATTCGTTGTGCTTGCTGTTGCTTGGGTGGGGCTGTGTTTTATTTTTAAGCTAATTGTCGAGCTTTGAGCACATTATGCAAAAGGCGAATGTGCGCACACGGCGCTCGCACACACACACACACACACACACACATAAGTGTGTGCATGCATAAAAAAGTGATTTATAATTTGTGAAAATTTATATAGCCCGCAAGAGCAAAAACAAATTATAGACGACACATTTCACAATTGCTAAAAATACATATAAAACGCCACACGAGCGAACGTTCCATCCCTCGCGCTCTCATACACACGCTGTCTCTCGCTCGCACTTGTAGGCAATGTGCAGTTGTTGAGCAAGTTTTCGTGCAAAAGGTGAAAAACCTCAACGGGCGACACATTTGGCGGCGTCTATCGCTCAATTTCTTTTAAAACGAAACAAAAGTCGAAATATTCGGCGTTTTTGTTTTTATTTTTTTCACCAATTTTTCTATAGATTCTTTGGGTTCCCAAGTTTTTGGGGCTCTCAACCACCTTTTGTCAAGAATCCTGTGTGTGCATTTCTGACAGCAATTACAGCAACAATAATATTAACATTAGCCAGGCAAAACAACAGGCCAAATATTTTGTAATCTATTTTTAATGGCTATGACGTGTTTTTGTTGCATATTTTTAGCCGATCGCAAAAAGAACGAAGATCTAAGAAAACACGAAGTATTCGTTGTCCGTCTTTCTGCTGTCTGATCGATTCACAATTTTGTTGTCTGTTGATCTGGGTTAAGAATAGAACCACAGTTGAGTATATAATTAGCTTGAGAGGGGAAAAAAAGGGTTCAAAGCAATTAGCACACTAAAACTGAACCACAAATCTCAAGTGGAACTAGTTCAAGAGTTTGAACTTTTACGAAATCTAACAAAACTTGAAACCATTGATTATTGTTCAAGTCAATAACATTTACGAATGCCATACAAAACGGAATTGAAAATAAATTTATATAGAATGCAGTTTTTTTCGTTCCTACCTACAGAAAAGCTAGCCTATCAATTGCTTAATCTAAATCATTTTATCAATATTCTCAGCTTACCATCGGCATCGACCTCGTTTATCATATCCTGAAGCTCAGCCTCTGTGGGGTTCTGTCCCAAGGATCGCATAACTGTGCCCAACTCCTTTGTTGTGATGGTGCCATCGCCGTCTTTGTCGAATAGCGAGAACGCCTCTTTGAACTCGGCGATTTGTTCCTCTGTCAGCTGATCGGCCTGCAAAGAGAGCAATGGAAAGATTTTCTCAGTTACAATTTTCTTTTCTTAATTTTTTTTTTTTTTTATTTTGTAAATACCATAATTTAGCTTTCGATTGAAACGACTTGCTTCAATGTATATTTGATAATTAATTGCTGTCAAGTTTATGAAGTGTTTATGAATGATGACACAGTCGACGACTACTTGATGTTATTTCAATGCCAACATATGGCTATACACCAAAATTTCCTTATATATGGGAACTATACATAGCCAAGCTGGCAAGTATTGCATGGCTATGACTATACGTGTGTAAATCTCCATATTTTATAAAAATATTTCTAACTTTCCAACATTGTATTATAAAATACCAAAAAATTAATATTTCCATACGTTTTCCACGTAATTTTTCATAAGACCCCATTCAATTATTCATTTTGTATGCAAGCTATTTATAAAACAAAAACATTCTAAAAATGTTGTAAAAAATAAAAGAGAAATTTTTACTCATGTTTTCTAATAATACCCAAGCATAAGGAAGGCATTATTATAAAACACTAAAAGATTTAGCTTACAAAATACTTTTCTAGGAATATGCATTATTGGTATTCTCAAAATTTACCAACATTGCCAAAGGGAATTTTCTATAAAATATATTCAAACTATGCCAATAATTGAAGCAAACCATCTTTAGTTTAGGCCATGCGCGTCAGTCAAACGTAGCTTTATAATTTTTTTTTTTTTTGTAGATGCATATATAGTCAGTACGGTCATGACAATTGTATCTATAGGAAGAACTATTTGCAATTATAATTCATTGCGCGTTGCGCCCCTCCAACGAAACCATAAAAAGAAACAAAACCGAACAATAAAAATTTTAGAGGCAAATATGTCGAAACATTCAGTCGAGAAGATACGTCAAAGAAAAAGTTGGTTTTGAATAATTTCGCATATTGTTTGCACTCAACAAAAAGGCGCCAGATATACAAAGGTATATATGTGCATAGACATACATATATATCTATGTATGTATGTGCATATAGAGATACAGTTGTTCTCATATCTCGGCGATGGTATCTAGAAAAAAGGTGTTGGGTTCCGGTGACGTCAATTTACTTTTATTTCTTAAGGGGTCTCAACTTTTGTATTATTTGTATACATATATATATATATATATATATATATATATATATATATATTCATAGCTGTAGATTCATGAGCATACTCAAGGTCTTCTTTGAGTCAATTATATTGTAATGGAGCCCTACATTGCATGACTTCATAAAGCAAAGCTCGTTGACAATCGAAGTGTTTCCGAAACTAATTTGTTTTGACAGACATCAGTTAAAATAGTATATATATTTATATATATATATATATATATATATATATATATATATATATGGAAAACCGATAAGGTCGGCGCCCCCATATAATATTTATAAAACTGAGACTCGCATATTATCAATATTTATGATTATTTTTATTACCTACGTCAAGAGCAAATTGTTTCAAAATAATTTTATTTTATATTTATTTTTATTTTATTCTCCAAAATGTTTCATTATTATATATTTGGCATTGATTGATTTCGGAAACTAAGCTCGTAATGCTGGTAATGCTCGTAAAAAACCCTTATAAAATTAAGTGCTAAAAAACTAGTAAGCTTTTCTATGTCTCTTTATATGAGATCATATATCGGCTGATCGATGAGCAAATGCAAAGAAATATTATAATTAATTAATATTAATTATAATATATTTAAAAAAAAAAATTATTATATATACAAATTAAAAACAAAGAAATGTGTCATTTTTAGATAAAAGTAACTCAAATCGAGTATTCACTGTAATCGCTAAAATGTATTTTTTTAGCAATCTGAAATTTGCACATTTTCAGATGACGAAACACTGCAAATTGGCAATATTTCTATCTACAATTTCAACTTCAATGAGCTCATACGTTTTGTGACTCAATCAAGATGCAATTCTAGATGAAAACAATTTGATAAGCCTCATTGCAGAGCAATTTAATGCAGATTAAAGCATTTTTAAGATCTCAGATAAGAATCGTTATATAAAGAACCCACGACTATATGTATCATATCAACTGGCGTTTCGCCGCAGTGTTTTACCCCAAAAAGAATCTCGAGTGCAAAGTTCTTATGGCTTAGTTGACTTCACCCTATCAATAAACCTCAATATTTACTATCTAATCAATTTCCGGGTAAAAAACCTGTAGAAAATCCACCTTGTGAGTGGACACACTTCTAATTCAAGGCGTACGAACTCGACTCTTGTATAAGCGATATGGGAACATTATAAATATATATATGTATATGGACTACTTCCGTTGAGCTTAAACAGAAAGTTAACGATTGAAACCTTATCTAATCTTTGCCCATTTAAGCGCGCCAGGTCTATATACATTTATGTATATACAATCTGCAGTAATCAGAAATTAAAATTCTTTTAACTGATCGATAAGCAATTTTAATAAAATTCTTCATGCTAAGAAATTGGCAACATAATGGTGAAATATATGTTTATATTTAAATAAATAAATATAGTATTTTAATGTTATATTTTTAAATTTATATTTAATATGATCATAAAATATAAATATCTTTTTCAACAAGTTGTAATTGAATTTGTACCACTGTACCTACTGTCATCGGCTTGTCGTTTGGGTGTCAATTGAATTTTGGCTTATCGCTGTACTAGATAAAACACAGTTTTTCCCTCTTTATTTTTACATCGAAATATACATGTTTTGTTTGCTCAGTAGTAATTTGTTATTGTTGATTATGTCATAAAGATGTGAGTCAAAGTGCCAGTGGCAGATCAAAGCTCAGCATGATGCCTTATAATCAATATGGCAACGCCACCTACGCTTGCAGCGTAACCAGATCGCAGGCGCTGCCTAATTGTCAAGCATTAAATTGCGCGTCCAGCTGACGCCCACCTATCGAACACCTGGCTATGCCGATGTATGTATGTATGTATGTGTGTATACACTAGCGCCTGTGTGGGAGCACGTGTGTGGGTGCTTCTGTGTTGAGGCCTGCAGGCGTTGCACATGTGATAGAAATGAAGCATAAACAATACTTTTAATAGCTTTCTCTAGCTAACTATCTCACTCAAACTGTTTATTTCGCCCACACGCTTGTAGCTGGGCCAAAAGCCGACAAATTGCGGTTTTTATTAATGAGTTTTAGCAACCATTTTTTTTTTTTTTTTTATAATCTACTTCTTTTAAAGCGAATTGTTAAATTGAAAAGAGAGTTGCCGTGCCGGTTAGCCGGTGCGAACCGGTTAAAATTGGTATTTAGATATGTACGTACATATGTGGCATGCATACAACCATATGTATGTGCCTATGCATGTGCGTCCGTTTGTAGCTGTGTATTTTCAACGAAAAGAATTGCTGTGCTAATGTGTTGTTGATGTTTTTTTGTTAGCGCTTTTGATGAACTCAGCCAAATGAGTCACAAATATAAAGGAAAACAAAGCAGCAACAACAACAACAACAGCCAACATTGAGCACGACTTTATCCAAGCTTCAAGATATGGCAAAAGGAAATGGAAATGAAATAACAACAAACTTTAAAGATCAACCCCCAATGAATCACATTTAATGCAAAGCAAAATATTGAGCACATAAAACGATTTGTTTTAATTAAAAGCTGTTTGCATTGTAAAAAACAAGGAACGCTAATTAAATTAAACGTGGGGCGGTGTTGGGTGTTGACTTCGTGTGTATTTTCTTATCAGAAAGCAAACGCAGCACGCGCTAAAACCAAATAAAATAAAAAGACAGCAGTAAAAAAATGGGATTATGTGCGGTTAATATGGCGACGTCGCCACGCTTGGCGTCGCGGCGAAAAAAAAAAATAGTAGAAAGGAAAATAATTCTTTTTTCTCTTTTCATTATGCTGCACGCTGCACACGTTTGCTCGTTACAATGAAATTCTTGTGCGAATGGCAAAGTAGAACAAGCAGCAACAGCAACAACAGCAACATGGCCATACAGCAGCAGCAACAAAAGCCAAAGCAGAAAGCGAAACAGCAAAATAACCGCAATGCGGCAAATGAAACGGTTATGGAAGAAAACAACAAAACGTAGGCGCCGCAACCGACCAACACTGCGAGAGACAGATACTGTGAGAGAACGACACAAGGAGAGCAAGAGCGCGAGCTACTGCGAAAACGCAAAAGAAAGCGCACGCAGATAAAAGTGCGCGGCCAGAGAGCCGAAAGCGACGCAGTGCGAAATACGATTGATAACAAATGTGCAGAGCGAGAGCAACGAAACGAAACGCAACCAGGCGTAAAACTGTGTGAAACGGTTATTACTGAGCGAGAGAGTGTGTGAGAGCGTACTAGCTGCTGCGCGCATACGAAACGGTTAAATTGAGCAAGCCAAGTCGAAACGCGACAAAGCAACGACCAGTAAGAATTCCAAAAGCTAAAGAATTTTCGCCGTTGCCTTTTCTCATTTTTGCTTATTTTTTTTTTCTTCTACACGTCAAGCGTATCTAACCTCAATTTTCGCGGTAAATAAAGCGAAACGAAATACAATAAGAAACAAGTAACGAAAAAATGCCGGTGGCGCTGCTGGAAGCATTGCGTTGTTGTTGTTGCTACTGCTACTGCTGATGATCAGTGCGCTCTCTCACAATTTGCCTTGTATTTATGAGTAGTGCAAATATGTGCTGATAAAGTGCCGATTGGCAACACATTTTTTGTGTCTTTGCTGCACAAGGCAATGCACACATTTATATACTATAAGTATTTTTTTATTCATATGCTTGTTGTGTGAGTATTTGTATAATACAGCTGGAAGCTTAGCCGCTGCGACGCCTTTGATGAACGTCGCAAGGGGCGCGCCGCAACGCGTCGGTTGATAACGAGTTTTTTTTTTTTTTTTTTTTGTGTTGCCTTACTTTTTTTTTCTGTCTGTTTTTACGTTTGATTAACATGGGGTGGGGCGGTGCCGAGTGAGGAAAGCTTGTTTTGTCAGTTGCACCCTTTAGATAATAGTGGAATAATTGCTAGGGTGCACCTTCAGTTGCGTGTTACTTATTAACCTTGAATAATTCCCTTTTGGCTGTCAAATCGTACGTGTTTATGAATTTCCCATTATTAAGACATATTTCACAGTATCTGCTGATACTAAAAAACTAAAATGATTTATCTATATATATATGTATCTATATTTTAAGTGTGCTATAAACATAAATCTGATGGTGCAAATTAGTTTCATGAAAACCAGAAATAATTCGAATTAAGCAATAAAAATCAAGTCAACTAATATAAATATAATTGACATTATTTTCTTGTTCACAATTTTAAATGTATAATGGAAATGTTTTTAATATATAAAGAAATATAAACAGACGATTTTCCAATTTTGTTCGTTTTTGTATTATTATTATTATTTTTTTTTTTTTTATAAAGTGTAAACATTTTTAATAATAACAAAAAGAATTTTTCGCATTAATAACATATTTGTATAAATAAATAAATACAAAAATATACAATTCTTCTACGAAATTGAGTTACTATTAATGTTTATCTAGTTTATTTAGATAAAGTTAAAAGGAAAATGCTATCTATCAAATTATGATAAAGAAAACTATTTTTTCTGCTGACGCTACGCAAAGGTGTGTCATTAAAAAACTAACCCTCAGCTGTTTTTTTTTTTATATATATATATATAAAAGAAATATCTTTTTTTATTAGGCAAAAAACCAGTTTCAAACATTTTAGCCAAGGGGGTGCTTTTCAGCACGACAGCTGCAGCAGGGCTAAGGATAGAATGTCATCCAATTGGATAAGCAAGTAATTCGCTCTGACACACACATACACACACATATGCAAACGAGAACACATGTTCTATTTTAACCTTTGTGTCTTTGATATTTCGCCAAATTGTTGAGATTTCAATGGAAATATTTTGTGTAAACAATATGCAAGTGGGAAAGAGAGAAAGAGCAGGTAAAATGAGTTGAATTTATGAACTTACCATTTTTGTTGTTGGGTTTTTGTAGTTGTGTTTGGAAAGAAATGTAGCTAAAGGTTAATCCGCTGCTGTTGCTGCTGGCGGCGACTTTTTTGCTGTTGTTGGTATGTGTGAGTGGAATTTACGTGGACGACGCGCGTTCAACGTTTAACTTGTAAATTGATTTGCGTTTTAAGCAAATTTACTTTAATAACACACTGTAAAAGATCGAGAAGAAGAAGATGTTGAGAATAATGCACATAAAACGGAGCAACAACAATAGCAAAAAAATTCACACACACACACGCACACTCCAAGAACTAAAGCAGCGTCGTTGCCGGCGGCGAACACAAATGAAATGAAGGAAACCAAAGAATGCGAGGCAAAAAAAAAATAGAGGCGACAAAAATGTTAACGTTGACGTCGACGCTGGCAGCGCCGCTGCTTATTTTCTTCTTTTTTTTAATATATTCTTTCGCCGTGGCAAATTTCTTGTTGCTATTTGTTGCTCTGCCGAATTTTTGTACAAATTTTTTCCTTGTGTATTTTTTTTTTCTTTTGGTTTTTCTATTGTGCGATATAATTGGCGAAACACACGCGCGCACACTCGTTAATACATATGTATGCAAATTGCTCGATTTCGGTTTATACAAATATTTATATTTGTTTAATACATTTGATATTTGGTTAATTTTGTGTGGGCTTGTTGCTTTGGAAGATTTTTTTTTTTTGCCTGACTAGAAGTCCCCTCTGCAACTTTGTTGGCTTTTGTATTTTATAATTTGTGATATTTTTTCATTTTATAATTTTTCTATTGTGGGTAACTCACGATCTTAACCAGAACTTGCGTCCGTAACGGTTGACAACTCAATTGTAACTGTACCGTTTAAAAACCGTTAGCGTACTACAATAAATTTGTGGTGTTTAGCTGTTGTTCGGCTGCAAAGATAATGTTAAACGTTGGCTGTTAGCTGCTCAAATGAGCTGCATTCGCTCACGACGGTGCTCAAGTGAGCTGCTAGTCTCGCTGTTGTGCTCAATGGCGCTGTTAAATAACATAACTTTTGTTAATTTACACTCGCAATGCTGCAAAGCAAGCACTTGAGCGAATCGGTTACGGAGCGAAACGGTCAATTGTGCTCTCCATTGCGTTTTCTTGTGCTCGTCGCATTTGCTGTTTTGCGTAAACGCAATAAAAATGGAGAGGGGCAATGAGAAACTAAATTTTGGGGACCACTTTTGCAAACAGTCGCGCCGGCGCCTTTGTGTGAAATAAATTAAGTACATTCTGTTTGGAATTGTTTATAAATTTTTTATGATGGTATGAGTCTTAAACAATATTTTTTTTTAAACAGGATTGTGATTGCTCCTAGTAGGGTATGTTTTTTTAATTAACTAACTTTATAAAACTGTGTGTGAGAATAAATGCATCTGTATTTTTGATCTTTCATTAATGCAGAAACAATATGTACCATGTTCTATTGTATGTCTAATGTTATGTTTTTGCATTCACACACATGCATTAGTTTTTGCATTGATTCGATTTTTAGACTCTGCTTTTGGTCAATTTCTACCCCTCGTTTTTGCACTCGCCTTGTTTTTTTTTGCCGCAGCAAATTGTCGCAATGTGTTTTTTCTTTCTTTTGGCGCAGTTGTCGTCCAATTCAACGCATGCCAACAAGTTAAGTATGTTAACCTCTGTAAATTAGACAAGGAGGAAGGGGCGGCGAAGGAGCGGTAGGAGAAGAAGAGACAGCGCGAGGGGCAGGGCACAGAAATGAAGTAACAATGCAGCAACGACGACGCCAACGATGGCAATGGCAACGGTGACTGCGACTGCGACTGCGACTGCGACTGCGACGCTGACGTCGTCATTGGCGATGGCGACGGCGACGACAGCAATGCGCCATTTTTCGCCATGAAATTCGGTTAGGGACGTCTTTCGCTCTATGTCCGTCACTCAGCACATACATGTCTGCCTCTCTCTGTGTGTGTGTGTGTGTGTGTGTGTGTGTGTGTGTTGGGTAAACATTTTGCGAGCCAGCGAAGCCCCACAAGCCGCAGCCAGAGCCCATTTTCTCTGCCTCCTTTCGGCAACTTGTCAAAGCTTTCGTCGCAATGCGTTCAAACTTGCTCAAAATTCATTTGTTTGCGTTTCCATTTACAGTTGGTTTTCCTATGGATCTTAAGCATAAGCATAAATCCGTTAAAATTTCAACTATTTGAATAGAAAGCAAGCTTTGGATGCTTTGTGTGTGGTATAATCCCATGTAACTTGGCATGAATGTGGTTTACAGACTTACCATTTGGCATGTAATTTATATTATATTTATATTTGTATTATTTTTATGTGATTTACTGTCTATTAATCTATTATCTTAGCTTACTATTTCATAACTTTGCGAGGTTATAAATTTCCCCTTCCAAGCAGCCAACTTCTTGAACCATTAAATTACACCCCAGGGCACTAAACATTAACATTTTACGTAATTTTCATTCTTCTTCTTATTTTTTTTGTATATGAGCAGAATAAAAGCTAATTACGAGGGCACATCTAGCCATAAAACAGCCAGAAAACTCTCTGTGTGAGCTCGCTAATTGTCAGCGAAATAAACGTTTGCAATTACGTTGGGCATATGATGGTCTTTTAATAGACCCACAAAAAGGTGATTTTTCCACAGTGTGTTTCGGGGCCTGCAATGAGTGCCACTAGAAGAAGCTGACGAAAATGGTCATTAAGGTTGGATTTCTGGAAAAGCCTTTTAGAACAAATTGAGCTGAATGTGAGGAAAATAAAAATATATATTATATTATTATATTTAAGGTATTTATATGATATTGACAGTTTTCAAAAGAGATAATAGGAAAAAAGAATATGGTGTAAAAATATAGAGAGTAAAGTTGATAAAATCTATGAAATATTTGATACTTTAGAATTTTTAAGCTTAAAATTAAATAAAAAAACTTTAAACTTAAATAATAATAATAATTTATTTATCATTTTTCAAACTTCTTTTCGCAGAATTAAATAAATTGTTTAAAGAAATTGGGATTGTTTCTTACTTCAATAGAATAAATTAAATAGAGAAATGATGAAAGATGAAACTTGGAATATTTAGAAAATAAATTTGCTCTGAAAGAGTATAAAAATTTCAGAATTTATAGAAATTAAAGAATTTTATTTAATTCCTTTTAATTAAAAAATTCTCTTTTATTTCTTTTAATTAAAGAATAAATCTTTTTTATATATTCATATTTTGCATTATGTTTCTCTCTGTGAAAATATTGTTGAGAATTTATAGAAATTAAAGAATTTTATTTAATTCCTTTTAATTAAAAAATTCTTTTATTTCTTTTAATTAAAGAATTCCCTTAAGTTTCTATAAATCTTTTTTATATATTCATATTTTGCATAATGTTTCTCTCTGTGAAAATATTGTTGAGAATTTATAGAAATTAAAGAATTTTATTTAATTCCTTTTAATTAAAAAATTCTTTTTAATTAAAAAATTCTCTTCAATTTCTTTTAATTAAAAAATTCTCTAATTTCTTTTAAAGAATTTTCTTAAGTTTCTATAAATCTTTTTTATATATTCATATTTTGCATAATGTTTCTCTCTGTGAAAATATTGTTGAGAATTTATAGAAATTAAAGAATTTTATTTAATTCCTTTTAATTAAAAAATTCTTTTTAATTAAAAAATTCTCTTTAATTTCTTTTAATTAAAGAATTCTCTTAAGTTTCTATAAATATTGTTGAGACTCGTTTATTATGTTATTAGTAAAATGAAAAATTATCTATACTACATACAAGGTGATTAGAGCCTACACTGAGTAGCATATAGAGATGCTTCGCTACTAATCCGTTTACTTCTTCTTGCCCTTCTTGGTCTTTCGTGCCTTCTTCTGTTGATCCTTGCGCCATTTCTGCCAATATCTTTGGATCTTGCGAGCCGCTCGATTCATCATGTAGATCATGATACGCTGCTGCTGCTTGCGCTGCTCCTCCTTTTCGTATTTGATGACAATGTTCTTGTAGACGGCCTCTTCCTTGCGGTAGTGCACCATGAATTCATCCAATTCCTTTTTGGCCACCTTATACAGGTCTTCCAGCTCGAGATTCTCGCGCAACTTTTCCGTCACGCTCGTATCGTACTTGCGCAGAATATTCTCAAGCTGGATCAGCAGCTTGCTTCTGTGGGGCGAGAGAATGATGAGGGTATTAGCTGCTGGCTAACTATATATTTACGAGTAATATCTTCTTTCTCTCTCTCTTTTTTTTCTATTATAAAATGCCTCGCTTTTACTCACTTTTCACCGCGTATTTCTTTTTCCCGCGCCGCATTATTTTTGATAAGCGTTTCGAACTTAAGCTTGGCCTGCTCCAGCTCCTCCTCCAGTTCCCTCTGCCTCTGCAGGCTGGCCTTGTGATTGTCACGTAAAATGCGACTGCGTTTTTCACTGTGAAGCAATGGAGAGTGTGTTAAATCGGCAGTTGCCATAAGACTGGACTCCCGGAGTGGACTCACATTTCGTTCTGGATGCGCACATTGTTCTTCCACTTTTTGTTGGCCAGATCGCTTTCGTGTTTCTCCAGTATGACGAACTGGGCGCCCTGCTTCCAGCGCAGCGCCGCATACTTGGACTTGAGCCACTTCTTGACCTTCTCGTTGTGCGCCTTGGTCGCCTCACGCTCCTGGTACATGATATACAGCTGGCGCTCCATATTGATCTCGGCCTTCGATGTGCGCTCGATGTGTCGGCGCGCCACAGACAGAATCGTCTCGAAGGCGACCAGCAAGGTCTTGTCGTAGACAGACAGATTGTTCAGATAGCGTGGGAATAGCTCGCTCATCTTGAAATTGAGATGAAAGTAATCGATTGTCTGGAGCACTTCGTTATCGAACATCTGCATCTCGACCATGTCCAGCTTCTTCACATTCCTCAGCAGCTCAACCGCCGGCTGATAGGCGGTGCCGTTCAGCTGCCGCTCCACATTGTCCACGTCGGCGACCATTCGTGGCAAGATAAGAGATATTTTGATCCGGCCCAGCGAGTTCTCCAAAATACGTAGAACATTGTCAACTTGTACATCTCGGATGCGTGCGAAATCTGCGGATTTAAAACTCATCCATATGACTCGCCTGATCTCTCTCTCTCTCTCTATCTCTCTCTCTGGCTTCACACTCACCTTCCGCCACAGATGCCTCAACGTGTTGCATGCCTGTGGCGTCGATATTTGTATATCTAGTTCTATATCTATATATCTACGTGTATCTGTATATATTTATTGTGTATCTATTTTATATTGTGTATGTTTGTGTTTCGTTTTGAGTACTAAACTATATTTATGGGCTCTGGCTGTTAGGAAAACAAAGCTCGTCGCCTGGCTAACGTGATGGAGGTTGCTAGGCGACAGTAAATATGACGCATTCGAGAAAAAACTAGTAGAGAGAGAGTAGCATAGAGAGAGAGTGAGGGAAAGGGAGGGCAAGGGAAGAAACAGAAATCAGTATCAGGATAGAGCAGAGAGCGAACTAAAGAAGACGAGAAACTGTTTCTTAAACATATAGAAGAACAAAGGCAGAGAGAGAGAGAGAGAGGGAGAGTCAAAAGATGATGATATAGTGAGAGAGGAACGTGAAGACCGAAGAAGAAAAAGAGTGCGAGGTAAATCTAATGACAAAGAAGAAGTTACAGAAGAAGACGAAGACAGCGTGAGAGAGAGAGAAAAAAGACAAAAGATAAAGGAATAGAAAGATAAAGCGATATAAGAAAAAACAAAAAAAAATAGAGTAAGTGGTAAGATAAAGAATGTAACAAATAGGAAGAAATCGAAGACGGGAAAGACGGTGACTGAAGACAAGAAAGAGAAAGATATAGAAGAAGAGCAACAGATGCATGAGCAGAAATAAAAAGAGGGCGTAAAAGAGCAACAGATAAAGGACGCGAAAGATAAAAGTGTAAATGAAGAAAAATAGAGAACGAGAGAAAAAGGGCAGAGAGACACAGGGATTACAGATTATTTTCTTTATTACATATAACTCTAGTTAAGTTTTTTATATTTTAATTAAAGTTCCTAGACATAAGACTCTCTGTGCATACCCAATGTCGAGCTAGTTGCGCTTAGGGTATAAATCGCAGTTTGCGAGCTAAATATAGCATTGCGTATGCCGCCTTTGGGCGTGGGCGTTGTGGATGTGCTATGCACAGTTGTGCAAATGGGCGTGGCATGGGATGGGCAGAGCCATGTGTGTGAGTGTGCGTGTGTTTCGCAGTTGGCTTCAGTTGTATTTGGGACCTTGGCTGCCTGGCAGCCAGCAAAAAAGTTGTTGCAGAGGCAACACACAGAGTAGGGGCCCAGAGCTGGCTAGAGGAGTGTAGGGAGACTGTGTGTGTGTGTGTGTGTGTTTGGGGGTATTTGGGGTGTGTTTGGCGTGTGTCGCATTATGTCAACTGGCGTGGCATGAATGATAGCTGCGACAGGCAGCAACTACAACTGCAAAACGTTGCGGAGGGGCACTTCCGTTTGCCTCAATGTTTGTTTGCCAGGCGAACAGGCCTTTCAAGAAATGGAAAATGGAATCGAGGCAGCAGCAGCAGCAGCAGTAGTAGATGGGCGTGTCCCGGTAAAAGGCAAAGCGTTAACTTTCATACAAAGCGCTGACAACAAACAAAATTACTAGAAAAGAGGTGTATGGAATTATAGGCCTCAGGTGCGAAAAGTTTTCCAAACGTGTGCGTGTGTGTGTGTGTGTGTGTGGGAAAGTTGTGAACATGTGGAGCAAACTTAAAGAATACATTGCCTTAGCCACTTTGGGTTTTAACTTTATTGTGAAGCAACTGAAAAGAAGTATATTTTAATAAATAAATGAAAATACTTATACTAATTCTAATAAATAATTCCCTAATATGGGAAATAATACGAATGAAAATACTTATACTAATTCTAAAATTAATATTGATAAATATTAACATAATTAAAGTCACACTAAAATAAATTCGAATGCTAACATTAATAATATATATAATATAAAGTTTTCGTACTTATACTAATTAAACTTGTACTAATAAAAATATTGTACTAAAAATAATCATCATTTCTTTTACTCACATATTAATGCTTATACTAATACTCATCATACACCTATTCACACATTCATAGAAATTGTTCAGTTTTGATGTTTTCATTTTAGTTCTCTTCTATTTGTTAGTTTCCAAATGATAAGGTGCCCAAATAGCTGCAATCCAGCCCACTATCCCATTTTCTCTTTTGTTCTCCCTTTTCCATTTAAATGTACGCCTATTTCCCCTGCTGTGTGACGCACAATTTGCAGGTAACATGAAAAACCTCCAAAAAGCACACCGACACACGCACACACATACACGCCTGCACAAGACATACAGATTTACAGTGTTCAAACATAGCGCAGCAATAGCTGCTAAAAGTCAACTCGCACAGAATGAGAGAGAAAGAGAGAGAGAGAGAGAGAGAGAGAGAGACTGAGTGAGTGTGTGCAGGAGAGTGGGAGCTGGCGAGGACAGGCAACCGCAGTGTCAGCTGCGTCAGCGTTAGCGCAACAAGTAAGAAGAAGCAATAGGTGAAGAGGTTGAAGCAAAACGTCCAATAATATGACAGCCAAAAACCAAGAACAACAGAAGTAGCAGTAGCAGCAAAACGTCGTGGACTAAGCTACAGTCAAAAATAATTTTTTTTCTTTATGCTGTGTAAAATGCTGCAATGCTGACGAACAACAATGTTGTTGCTTGGCTGCGAAAGCAAATGCGTGATAAAGATGGTAAGAAAAGACGATGGCAATGGGACAAGCATGAAAAAATGACGCATAAGCAGCAGTAGGAGCAGCACTAACAGCAGCTCACATACAGCGAGAGAGAAAAATAATAGCTAAAGAGAGTGTGTGAGAGGCTAAGATTTTGAGAGTGACACGAAAAGAGAGAGAGAGTGAGAGCTCGCGCCCAGATGTATGCAGCCGCATTTGTTACTGGCCTCGCCTCGTCGTGCTTTAAGTGCCTGTGTGTGTGTGTGTTTGTGTAGCAAATGGCCATGTAAAGCGACACCGCAGAAAAACGTTAACGGTACTGCAAAGAATGTGCAGCGCAAAGCAAAATCTCATCAGTAGCAACGACTCGTTCTCGCTCTCTCGTTTTCATGCTCTCGGCTGTTGCTGCTGTCGCTTGGCCCACATTTGCCAGGCTCAGCTGTGGCTGATTTTTACCGTTTGGGCTGCTCATTATGTCGCTGGCGTCTCTGTTGCCGTCGGCGTCGCCTTGGCAGCATTCCTGCTTAATGTTATATATTTTTATTGTCTTTACTTTATTTTCACGACTAGCTACAAAATTTTTGTTCTGCTACGCTTCGCCTGGCCGCATTGCAGTTATAAATCTGTGGTTTTTTTTGTTCTATTTTTTTTTTTTTTTTTGTATTTTGCATTCGCTTTTGGCGAATTACTTTAGGGGGCAATGAGTGTTTGCGGTCAGAGTTGCCAATGCTTAAAAAAGGTTGGCTTTGCGTCTTCCAAAGGGCATGAACAGTTAATTTTTAATATGCTTTCTCTTTCCTCATGAATAATTTCTTATCAACGTGTTCATTTCAGTCATAAATTTATGCATTAGACAGCACTGGCTCGTAAATTTTATTCTTTTTAATTGAAGATTATCTATAAAGAATATTTATTATTTTTCTTCCGTTAAATTAATTTTTTCAACATTTTTAATTTAATTTTTATTACATTTCTTCAGCGGCCACATTTATTCCTTTCTTGTTCCTTTTCTCACTTCTTGTGCCATTGTCTTTTGTATTTTACAGTTATATATATATTTATATGCAGTACAGATCCCACATACTTGATAATTCAGCTCGAGTATAAAACTTAACGACAATTTTCAACATTTCTATTTCCACTTGCTTGGCTTTTCCGCCCTCTTGACACTCCTACATAAAAGTTTTCATTTGAAAGCATTCGCTTTGCAATTCTCTCATAGGTTCCACTTGGGTTTTCTTACAGCACTCGAACTTTTGGTCTTTTGGCCTTTGGCAGCTGCTCAGCCATTTTGTTGTTTCTATGTTTTTTTTTTTGTCTCAACCTTTTGGCTTGTAATTTGAATTTTTTCAACTGTGAAGCTACACGCCCCTACCTCGCACATTGGCTTGATTATGGGCCAAAAACTTTGCAGAGCAGAAGAGTTTCTGTTATCTAATAAACTGCTTCCAAGGCAATTTGTGTGTTGAGTCAGTGTCTGTGTTTGTGTGTGTAAGTGTGCATCTTAGATTTGATTGTATTATAAAAGTTTCTTGCTCTTTGTACTTTCAGTAAAGATTTTATAGTTACATTATGTTATTTAACATGCGGGCTTAGCAGGCAGTGACTATAGAGTCGTAACAGTTTTAAGTGCTGTTGTATAAGATATTAGATATATATTATTTAAACTGAGGCATTTTTACAGAGTTTTCAGAGAAGTAGCTTAAATAGCATATTTGTACTCAATGTTTAATATATTGTTTCAATAAAATATCTGATCAAGCCTGTCCTATCTTAACATCCTGTAAAATTCGATATTATCTATGTTAGTTGCGACTCTTCGCAGTTAACAGTGCTCAGTTTGCATAGTTAATAGCCACTCTAAAATAGGTAAACACTGTTAATTAACTCTTTGATCTAGATATTGTTGCTTTACCTTAACATAATCACTCAATTCTGCTAATTAACATTAAACACTTGCATTGTGCATGGATCCACGTATTGTTCTGTTATGCAAGTCACGCTCTCAAAACTCTCTCAACATGATCTGCTATCATACGCGCTCTCCCTTTTTCTCTCTCACTCTGCCTTTATGCTGTGCTCTATCGTCATTTGCTTTTTTGACGCGCTTAACTTTTGCTGCTATTAAAAAAGTTTTTGCTTTGTCGTCTTTTCCTTCTCATTTTTGTGGATAATTTAATAAGCTCGCAGAGCAAAGGCAAGCAAAAACTTGGCCCAGATTTAATTTATGAAAACGTGCAAAACTTTTTTTTTCGCAATTAATTTGAGTTTTTCGCCCGCGCTTAATAAATGAAAAATGTTCTTTGATTGACAAACGACACAAAATGAAAAGAAAACAAGGAATGGCGAGATCTTTGATGTGTGAGCGAGACGGCGCTCTGTCAGCATGTACGCCATCTGTTCGCTTATTGAGGAGCTCGTTAATTTATTTTTGTCCGTTTAACACATGTTTCGTTGAGCGGCAGGGGAGGGCGAGGCTGCGCAGCAATTGAAGAGTAGCACACAAAAAAGAAAGGAAATAGCAATAAAATGAATTTTTGTTACGATTTTTCGGGGCTCTTCGGCACGCGCCGAAAAGTATGCAATAAAAACGGAAGTCTCCTTTATTTTTTAGTTTTATCAATAAACGCATTTGGCATGACCTTTTTGCCGCTGACTTTTATGAGCCTGTAAAAAAACAAAGCTAGGATAATAGTTGATATGCTAGCTATGGAGCTTCCAAAGGTTCGATGAAGACACGAATTATTTATAGCCTTTAAATGTTGCCTAAAATATACCCATAAGTTGGAAAGTTCTAATGACTATCGATAGTTTGCTATGTAGAAGAGAGAAGTAGTAGAACAGCTACTGTTAACATTAATATTAATGTTAAGTCACCTTCAGCATAAATTCTTGTATATTATGTTTTGAGCTTAAGAAAGGTTGCGCACACTTGTTTGCCCTTGGCAAATATATCAAATGATTATGATTGCCTCATATAATGTTTGGGTATAAGTAGACAGATCTTTTTGGTAAGCCAAAATCAACAGTAAAATGACCAAAATGCTGGCACGTGCGATGCCTAAGGATGAGGTCAGCTAATATATGGATATGGATATGGATATGGATATATGTGTGCGTCTATTCCAGTGATTGATGAGCTTAAATGTATAAGAAGTGAAGCGAAATTCAGTTGTCAACACGTTGCAAGTGCCTAAACAACAAAGTCTATTTGAAACGCGTAGCTCTTGGGGTTTCGCCAGGCTGTTTATAAAGAAATTGCAATCCTGTTCCAAAATTTATCCCATGTAAATGAAGTTGGTGAAAAGCGTCAGTTGGCTTTACCTTCACACGGACTGCTTGTGCATGCGCGGCACGCAAATTTGTTGCCAATAAGCAACCGAAAACAATTTTTATATGTGTGGACTGTAAGCCGGGACAGAGAGAGAGGTGAGAGAGAGAGAGAGAGAGAGGGGTAAGAAATGGGGCTTAGAGTTGGCGTCAAGTGGGGGTTGCTGGCATACTTGCCTATGCGTGCCGCGTGCTCTGGTCTGGCTTTCTTTATATTTCATTTTAGTGCATACTCTGTAAATGAGCTGAAACATAGGGTATGCTGACGTGTGCATAACCTTATGATAGTTAATAAACTAAGTTATACCCATGTGAGTCAAAAACCATATAGAAAATGAAAAGACGCAGTACTGGGTATTTGTTAGTCTGGCAGTCTTTGTTTATTAAATTTTTTCGTTCCTTGTTGGGGTGTTGCTGCCAGACCCTCGAACTGGGGTTGCTTAGCTACGCGGCCCAGGCCGAAATGTAGGTCATGTTGGGCTGGGCAAAACTCGAGCTAAGGCAGCAACAGCAGCAGAAGCAGAAACAAAAGCAGAATCAGGAGCGGGAGCTGTAGTAGGCGTAGCAGCAGATGAAGTAGGAGTTGCAGATGGAGCTGCGTTTCATTTGAGCGAGAGAGAGAGAGAGAGAGAGAGAGAGAGTGGCAAATGGGAACAGAGAGTGTGAGGAAAATGGGCGCTGGTGTCATGAATACCGAGCTGGCTGTATTCTGCAATACAGTGATATCTCATCTCTCATTCTCATTCTCATCTCCCATTCTCATGTACATTCTCACGCCGTTTCACGTTCTCAATCGCGCTCATCAACTGCCTGATGCTTATAATGAAAATTTCATTACAAAATTGAATGCTGACGTGTCGCATATGCTGAGCACTCGAGTGGCTCCTAAAACACCCCTGTCAAGTGCCATAGAGGGAGAGTTACTTGTTTTACAGGCCTTAATATACTCGCACTTGAAGTCCGCGAGCAGCGTGGCTAATTTGTATAGCATACTTCTTTGAGCAGAGCAAACATCAGTCTGTTAAAGCTAAAATTTAGACCAGCTGTAAAAGCTGAGCTCTGCTGGTCTGTGTTTTATATATTTTATGTCAAGCTGTCAGTAGACGCTCAGATAACTCATTATTATTATGCAATGTTAATTCAGTTAAGTAATTTTCTGTACAAATAGATATGCTTATCTACTCACTGTTAAATTATTCGTTGCTGTTATGTTAAGGTTTTGACTATAGAATTGAGCTAGCATAACAGAAGACTAGAGTCATTAAGAGTTAATATGAATAAGAAGCTTGCTCTCTATTATGTTATTTCTAGCAATGTTAAACTGCTAAGATCACACTGTTAAATGAGTTCTCTCTGTTATATTTATTCCATAATCTTACTATTTGCAAGTTTATGTGAAGCGTAGGTTCTGTCGAATGATTTGTTACTGATTATATTCATGTTAATATATTGTCATGCTCAAACATTCTGTATTTTTATACAAATTATTTCTATCTGTCTTACCCTCCCCCTTCTCTCTGTCCCTTTGCTTCGCACAAACGTGACTTAAGCTCTAGCCGAGTCGGCTTTTTAGTGCACTTAGTCGAAGTATTTTATGTTGACCCAATTCGAAAGGTAAAAAAAAAATGTTCAGAAAATAGATAAAAGTAAATTTCCTGCTGCATTTCGTTGACCATTGGATTTTATTTATTTGGCATGCCTCGAATATAACTCAAAGTACATTTGCCCCAATGGAGTTTCATGAAACGTCTTTTGCCAGCTTTCAGCTTTCAGCCTTCAGCCTTCAGCTTCCAGCTTCTAGTCTCTGGCCCAATGACAATAATTCGCAATCAAGCTAAGTGACATTGCACATTCTGAACTGGCTAACCAGACGGAACTTAAGTGCCTGCTGCTGATGCTGATGCTGCTGCTCCTTGCTGCCAAAAAAATAAGGAAACAAATAAAGAGGTTAGAGTAGAGCGTAATCAACTGCATAATACTCGTTTACAGGCCCGAAGCAGATATTTTATGGTCTGAGCTTGAAGACTTGAAGTTTCTGTCTATGAAATTATGAATTATTATTTTCTCTGACATTTTGAAATGATCTCTGCACAAAACCCATATACTCTACACGTGAGCATAGAAATACTTTTGAATTGTCTCTGCCAATTTGCCAGCTCACAACGAGCGAACTCTTAAATGAGTTGAGCACTACACAAAGTTTCATAAAGTTAACTGATGCGTTCCAAACTTGGCTAGCTATTGAGTTTCTTAATTAAAATAAAGATTTTTATGTAATGAAATTGAATTGTAAATCATATTTTATTTCAATGAGAGCACTTCAGTTGTCAGTAATATATTATAAGAGAATAAAATCAGTTAAAATAATCAAAATAATTAATAATAATAATAGGAATACAAAAATGAGTTATTTCAGCTCCAAAATATATAATCCTAACATATGTTAATAATAGCTCTAGCTGCTGCAATGCCTAAGTTTGCATAATTCTGTTAAAGTGCTAAGGCTAACATTTATTGAGGCTTTTAACAGCAACAGCTGTTAACTATTAACAATTATTGTTAGTGCCTATCTAATGTACGCACATAAACATAAATGGCTAACATTTGCTGTTACTGTTAACATGAGCATTAACATACTAAGTCATGATTGATATGCCATGTAACGAGCATGTTAAATTTAAGAGCTAGTTTTATATGAAACTTAAGAAACACTTTTTTGTAGTGTGTAAACATTTTTATGTACAAACACTTTGCAGCTAACATAGATGCTTAGCCATGGCAACTATTTGGCTCGTAATACATTGCGTATGTGCAATATATGCGAACGAAAAACGCCTTGAAGTCTAGACAAATGTTTATTGATGTTGGGGAGTCGTGGAGATCTTGTTTGTTGGTTGAACCGCTGCGCTGGCTCCCCTTCTCTCTCTCTCTCTCTCTATGTCTATAACTTTTTATATATATATATGTGTAGAGTCGTAGAGCACATGTCAAAATGACTAATAGCTCATCAAAGTTTCATTTCAAGTATTTTGTTGCCATCTAGCCATTTTTTCAGCTTTGGCTGCGCCGTACTTTCGACAGGCATTTATGAAGAAAAACGTTCTTGGGCCCAATTGACTAGTTCTCTCTCTCTCTCTCTCTCTCTCTTGGCATGTGTGTGTGCAGGTTTTGATATTCTTGCCATTTATCGCAGCTTTTCCATTTCTAGTTTTAGCTTTTAGCACCCGCTCAAATTGGAATTGGTGGCACATGCAATAATTTGATTTCGCAAACAAAACAACCCAGAAACATATTTGCGAGTGTAAACAAAATGTTGACGTTTACGTTTACGTTTACGTTTTCTTTGTTTTCTCTCTGTTTTTTGTTTCTTTTGGTTTTCAATTTCCTGGCCTCCAAAACACACTTTCGTCGTGGGCGTAATGAGACGCTTAACGCTGCCTAGGCGCATGTTTTATCGATAAATCGTGAGCTCCAAGTACATATATATATATATATCCTATAAATATATAACAAACAACAAATTTTATAACTGGCAGGCGCCGCAGTTTCCATTCCATTCCATTCCATTCCCTTTATATACCCTATATACCCTATAGCTATAAAACGTCTCTGCGAGCATAGCCTATGCTGTGCTTGATATAAGTTTGAGCTCAGCTCAGAGTCACTCTCCATTTGCTTGCTCTCCCATGATCGGTCTTCGGGTGCGCTTGATGCTGGATACGTACAATAAAAGCAGTACAAAGCTGAGTCTCAAGAAGTGAACAAGCATTTGCATTGGAGCTCCAATTTTGATTTTAATTTATAGGCAGCTGGGACTAGAAGAAGACATAATATATATATATCTATATATATATATATATATATATATATATATATATATATATATATATATATATATATATATATATATATATATATATATATACATCTATATATATATATATATATATATATATATATCTACATTTTTTCTTTATTTTATATATCTATATATATCTATATCTATAGATATATATATCTATATATATATATATATATATGTATCTACATTTTTTTTTTATTTTTTATATTGACTATTAAAAATTTATTATTATATTTATGTATATTTGTATATATATTTTTTCTATATTCTATTTATGTATTTTTATATATCTGCAGAGGCAAAGAAATCTGGCAAAGCTAGTCAATTTTATTTTCTCCTATCAAGTCTCTATTATTCATATAAATTCATGTTAGCTAGGCAGAGTGCTTGGTAGTCAGGCAAATGCTTACATGCATTGACATGTTCTCAATTTTCTTTTGTTTGCTATCCAAAAATCGGTTTTCTTTTCTTTTCATTTCTTTTTTTCATTTACAGACACGAAACGCTGCTCGGCACAGGAGCCAAGTCCATGCTTGGTGCTTGCTGTGTGGAGAGGCGGCGTTTATGAGTATTGACAGGATATTGCGACTGACGGACAGACAGACAGACAGACATTAGTTTTGTCAACTCGGCTACAAACCACAACTTTTGATTGCCGTTGACGCGCCGCGTGTCGAGTCGCTAAAATGTAATGAATAAGAAGAAGAAGCAGTAGAAGAAGAAGAGCTAAAAGCCAATAGAAAAGGGCAAAGGCTGGAAAAGAAGTTCTCGTGTTATTAACAAATATAAATACATGATATTGTATCTGTGTATGTATGTATGTATATATTTAACATATTCCATTTCAGGCCGACTTGCGTGTGCCTCGCCCGATATAAAGCTAAAAATAATTTGAATTTTATTGCAGCGAATGACAAAAACTTGATTTATTTGTTTAAGAGCCAAATGTTTTTTGGGCTTTGGCTTAACAAAGTTTCTGGAGTAGTTGCAAGATTCGACTGGGTATGATTAATATGAAATAAATATATAATATAATATAATAATAATAAATAAATAATATAATATAATAATAAATATAGTTAAATTTTTTATATATTGCCTTTAATAATAAATGCAAAAAATAATATGATAGAATAATATTCTTAGTAAAATATATAATTTATGTACTATTTGATTTATTTAATTAAAATGAAATTGTATTTAATTAAAATAAAAAAAATTCATAGTTTCATATTAATCATGCCTACTCGAATCATACTTTTGGCAGTTTAAAATTGATTTTGTTTCTTTATTATGTAAATATATATGAAATATTAATCGACTTTGAAATGTGGTTCATTTTGCAGCTGAATTGCCTAAAATAATTAAACAACGAAACGAAAAATTTATTTAATAATTGATTTGAATTGATTTATTAAACTTGATGTAAGTAAAATATATGATGGCAACTTTAAAAGAAAATAAAGAATAAAGAATTAATTATATATAATATAATAGTATTATTATATAATTATATAGTATATAATTTTATAAGTATTATTATTAATAATAATTATTATGAATTTGATGCATCCTTATTATACAAAACTAATAACATTTACACAATTTAATATTATGGATTTAATTTGAATAAATCTCACATAGATATCAAATTAAAATTCCGTAAAATCAACAAACTAAAAATCGTTCGATTCTAAACCTATTGCAAGTACAGTCAACAGTTGTGTGTGTCAGTATGTGAACGCATGGAACGAGGGGCTATTATTCAATTAGTGTCTCATGCATAATGGACAGCTCAAAGAAGGGTTAGAGAAGGGCAAACATAGAAAGGCAAACAATGCTGGCAAATTTACAGCTAACTAAAAATGAGCTAAGCTAAAAGTGAAATGAATTGCAAAATAATTGTCAAAGCGCTGAATGCACTTAAAAATGTCTACCAAGATAATTGAGAAGCAAGAATGAAAATGAGAGATATGCATAAGGAAATAAATTAAATGCAAAATTATATAAATTATATACATTTTTCTGATTTTCTGCTGAAATCTATTTTTTATTTAAAAATTATTTTAAACAATACCTTATAAAATAAATTTTAATTAATGCAATCTCTATTTATGACATAAATTCTGAAATGCTCATTACCATTTTTTTTTTCCTATTTGCTAGAGCATAACTGAAAACAGAGAAAGTGCATTTAAGCCTATTAATAAAAAGCAAGAAAATGTCAACGGAATGCTTGAAAGTGCATTAAGCCAAGAATGAGGAAGAGAAGGAAGAAACACACAAAAACAAGTCAAGTCCAGCGAAACCAAAGGGCTTAAATGAAAATGGAAAATAATTAGCCAAGTTGACAATGCAAACAAGTTAGTTAGCGAAACAAGCACATGACTTTGCATAAACGACTTGAGAAATATCCTGTAATTAGTGGCTATTAAAAAATATATTTGGCAAGGGCAAGCGATATTCTTGGCTCAAAATGATTTAATAAATTAAAGATGAAGCATTTAAGCTAATTACGAAATAATAATATATTAATATCAATTTATTAGTAAATATAAAATAAAATAAGCGATTTAAATTATAATAATTTATTTGTAAATGAATGTAAAAAAAAAAATAAAATAATTAAAAAACTTTCACTTTTAAAAAAGTAAAGAGAATTAGATGCAGTTTTTACAATATGCATTTAGTCTTTTTTTAAAAATTAATTTTATTATTTATTTATTACATCTCAATGACTTAAATTTCTCTTTGGAGTTAATAAAATATTTTATTATTATTTTAATAATTTATTTCTTACAATAAAATATTTTCTTACGAACGACAGCTATTTACAGGGTATAAAAATTGTACTGCGTTGCTAGTTTTATTTTTCACTATATTTTTTAATATTTTGTTTTAATTCTTATGACATTTTTGTATTACTCGTTGAGTTGCGCCTGACGGCTTGACCTTGCCAACAAGCTGCAAGCGAGGTTTTGCGTATAAAAAAAAAAATACTGAAAAAGTTATGAAAAAGAAAAAAATAATTGAAAAAAAAAAGAATAACGATAAGCCGTTTGTAATTTATATGACATGCAACTGTGCAACCGTGCGACTAATTAAAGCCAAGTTGTTATATATTTTTTGTTTTCCTTTTTGCATTTTCATTTTCATTTAATATTTATTATTGTTGTACGAAAATACTTCACAGGCTCAGCCTGTCGGTGGGCGTTGTGGGCATTGTTAATCATTTTCTGCATTGCATGCAAGGGCGACCGGCTCCAGGGAAAAGTGTGCGAAAATGCTGAAAGGCATAAGAAAAGCTACATTTGTATGGCGCCTCTGGCTGTGGTGTGCTAAGGCCGGTGCTCGGTTCTGGCCTCTTGGTGCGAGCCCTGAAGGTGCGATAAAATAAAAACATTAAACCCCAAAAAGCCTTAAACAACAAATGCATCACAAATAACAGCAGCGAGGGAAATTGGATAGAAGAAATGAAAGAACGGAAAAAGAACAAACGAGTCGAGCCGACTTATTGCATACCCTTTATAGTAATAATCTTCATTTATACTAATACTTAAATGAGTCCAAATTAATGCCATACTTATAGGATAGGATGTGTTTAGGTCAAGTTACTTAATATGCGTAAATAAGCTGGCTTAATAAAAACTTTATTTTAAGTCATACGATTGTTAGTGGCCAAGAGCTTAGCAGTGCAAGTTTCTGAAAGCTCGGGAGTAAGCTTTTGCAAGTTACTCAAAGGTATTCAGTGGCTTTTAGCTTGTTTGCTGTAAGCTGCTTATTTATATATAAGAGTAGCAAGTGTATCAGAGTATACTAAGACGCATTTAGGTAACACACACACAGTACTAGGTTCTGAGCAGGTGAGCAGGTGGGCGGTGTACATTTACAGTTGAACATGCAACGAAATGAGCGCCTGACATGACATGCCAACGGTTCTGACATGAAATGTGCAAAGCTCTCAGGAGAATGCGAGTGTGCGAGTGTGTACAGGTGTGAGTGTATGTGTGTGTCTGTGTGTGATGTGTGTAAATTTGCATGATGAAAAAATAAAAACTGTTAGCTATGAGTGAATGAGTGAGTGAGTGAGTGAGTGACATAGCCACGAAAACCCTTCCAAGCTGTACTTGAGCTTGTACACAACTCGCTAATTACTGCGGCGGAGGCATAGTAATTATTATTATACACGGTATTTTACTATATGTATATAAATGCATGTCTGTGTGTGTATATATATAACGGAGCAGAGTTATTTTGTTAGCGGTCGACACTTTGAATTTATAATAAGCCTAAAAGCCAAATAATTATGAGAACCCAACAACAGGACCCAACAGCTATGAACACTTAAATTTATCCATTTAATAGCTGGGCGTTCCCACCAAATGTTCTACCATTAACTAAACTTAAACACATGTGGATTGTTGTATAATCAATAGAATGACGTTTAAAGTTAGATAATTGAATAGAGTTGTAGAGTAGTAGAGTTCGAGCGAGAAAACTGTATTCGATCTATTGGAAATATTTGCCTACTTGATTTCTCATACATGATTACTTGTCTCACTATATGGGATATGACTACCACTACTGCTACTAATACTACTATTAATAATACTACTATAAATACCACTGTTAATATTACTACAACTTTTTTTTATTATTACTAATTTACTATTAACACAACTACTATTAATAATAATACTATAAATAGTACTATTGAAAGTACTACTACTTTACTTTATTATATTTACTAATATTAATACTATTAAAAATACTTTTGAGTCTACTACTACTACTACTGCTAATACTTCTATTGCTACTGCTACTGCTACTAATACTACTATTAATAATACTACTATAAATATCAGTATTAATATTACTACAACTTTTTTTTATTACTACTAATTTACTATTATCACAACTACTATTAATAATAATACTATAAATACTACTATTAATAGTACTACTAATTTACTATATTATATTTACTAATATTAATGCTATACTTCTATTGCTACTGCTACTGCTACGACTACTAATACTAATATTACTACTACTACTGCTACTAATACTACTATTAAGATTACTACTATTCATACTACCATAAATACCAGTCTTAATATTACTACTACTACTTTATTTTATCATTACTACTGTACTATTATCACAACTACTATTAATAATAATACTATAAATACTACTATTGATATTACTACTACTTTACTTTATTATATTTACTAATATTAATGCTATTACAAATACTTTTGAGTCTCCTACTACTACTACTGCTAATACTTCTATTGCTACTGCTACTGCTACCACTACTACTGCTACTAATACTACTATTAATAATACTACTATAAATACCAGTATTAATATTACTACAACTTTTTTTTTATTATTACTAATTTACTATTATCACAACTACTATTAATAATAATACTATAAATACTACGATTAATAGTACTACTACTTTACTTTATTCTATTTACTAATATTAGTGCTATTACAAATACTTTTGAGTCTCCTACTACTACTACTGCTAATACTTCTATTGCTACTGCTACTGCTACCACTACTACTGCTACTAATACTACTATTAATAATACTACTATAAATACCAGTATTAATATTACTACAACTTTTTTTTTATTATTACTAATTTACTATTATCACAACTACAATTAATAATAATACTATAAATACTACTATTGATAGTACTACTACTTTACTTTATTCTATTTACTAATATTAGTGCTATTACAAATACTTTTGAGTCTACTGCTAATATTGCTACTGCTACTGCTACGACTACTAATACTAATATTACTACTACTACTGCTACTAATACTACTATTAAGATTACTACTATTCATACTACTATAAATACCAGTATTAATATTACTGCAACTTTTTTTTATTATTACTAATTTACTATTATCACAACTACTATTAATAATAATACTATAAATACTACTATTAATAGTACTACTTATTTACTTTATTATATTTACTAATATTAATACTATTAAAAATACTTTTGAGTCTACTACTACTACTACTGCTAATACTACTATTGCTACTGCTACTGCTACAACTACTAATCATAATATTACTATTAATACTTCTTCTACTACTATTTATAATATTACTATTAATATTAATACTTTTACTACTATTTTAATTATACTACTCTTTTAGAACTATATATGAGAAACCAACTCTACCGCACAGCTAATATTTTCATTATATCATTCTACTCATCACATAACTTTTACCTTTTAGTGTAGGTCGCCAAAATACATACATACTCTTATTAAAACTAAATATCTCCTTCCATATACGAGCATAAGTAATAATTGTTGGTCCATTTGAAAGTATTATGCTCTATTATGCTCTGTTTGCACAGTCGTCAGCTATTGACATTTTCGCTTTTACTGCCGTAAGATTTGGCAAACAGTTTAGTTCGAACCGCTTTCAGTTGGCAAATATTTACAGTCGAAGCTCTTGAGCTCAGATTTGCCGATTCGAGTATAAAATGTGTGAGATTATTTGGTGCTTGGATCAGTTACAATTCAATTAGCTCAAGATGCAGACACTCACGCGACTAATTGTCTTCTGCTGTGTGCTGCTCCAACTGCTTGGGTCACTCCAAGCTGGAGTTTTTCTCAGCCGAAACGGCTTCATCTACTGCAAATGGTCGAGTCGCCGAATATGTAATAAGTTCGGGCCCCGATGTATCCAGTACATTGATGGTACGACCAACTATTGCATGCACTACAAAAACGACTGCCAATTTCAAATTGATGCTTGTCTGTCCAAAACAGGTAAATTAACAACTTGTATACAAATTCTTAGACTTTATATTTATATTTATATTTATATAAAACAAAAACTATTTGATTTTCGTTAGAATTTGGTCGCCAGGGGATGCCTGTGAGTTTCTCTCCAGGCTGCAGGAATATTGGCGTCAATCAAATGGGCATCTGTGGAACATAATTTGATTTGCAAGCTTAATAATTATATTTATGATATATAATTATGATCAACAAATATTTACTAATTACTTTATCCAATGTAAATCATTTAACAATTTTAAATATATAATATATATAATTTAATTAAGTTTCTTGCTAAAATAAATAAACCATTTTCATAAAATATATTTATCTAAACTATAACAATTTTAAATGTTTTTTAAATAAAAATTAAGTATTAAATTAATAATATTTAGTTTTATTAAATTTATATAATTTGAAAAAGTTATTAAAATGTAGTTTACTAACAACAAATGTGTCAATTTTAATTTAAATTATTTTTAAAAATTAACTTTATTTTATTTGTAACAAAATACTTAAATTTTTTTGCGCTTAAAATTATATTTTATATTTTTATTACTTATAAAATATTCACAATTGAAATATATTTTTATACATTAAGTTCTATATATATTAAAAATTATATGTTCTGAATTGAATTGCAAGTTGATTGCAGTAATATGAATTTATATTTTATGTTTTGTAGTGCTTCAAAGGGCGCACAAGTGTTGCATAACGCGTTCAACTAAGCGTTCGATGGGCGTTTGTCAAACCGGAAACAGCAGTTCGTCCATTTTGATGATTGCATTTCCGTTGTGCCAGCGAAAAGCGAAACAATTATTCATTTTATCATTTGGCTGCGGCAAACGAGTGTGTCCCCTGTGTGACTGTATACAAATGCCACACACACACACACACACACACACAAACGCGTACACACATTGTACCATGATATATGCTGCAGTTTTTGTGTGCTTTGCTTTTTAATTGCTATCGCATAACATGAGAGCGAATTTACCATAAATTGCACATTTTCAAGGCGAAACAACAGCAAAACGAGAAAGGAAAATTATAGTTATGGCTAAAGCACTCACACACACTGAAACACACACAAACACGCAATTTATAAATTTACGTTTTTTACGCTTTGTTTTTCATTTCCATTTCGCTTTTTGCAATTTGCTTGCTTTTTGCGTTGCGGATTACAAAACCGCCTGCGGATGCAATTAAAAATGTTTAGCCATAAAACCAAATATAATACATATAAAATTGTCACAATATATAGCCATTAGAGAGAGAAAGACTGCGCGAGAGTAAGAGAGAATGGGAACAGAACTGAGTTACGAGTTGCTAAATTCATTTATTGATCCTCACAATTACATATAAATGAATAATTAAATACATTTCAATAAATTTAAATACTCTGTACGAAAAGAGTATTATTTAATTTGTTATATATAAAGCTGGTTAATATTTATTATTAAAAAATCTGGTTAATATTCAGCTGTGGGCTACTATAAGTGTGTATTTTTAATCAAATTTTAAGTGTTAAATAAATTTTTATGTATTTTATAGTATATTTAACTTAAACTTAGAAACTTTAGCATTTACTTATTATTTTATTTTATTTATTTTTATTTTATAATTTTTTTGTTGCTTTCGATATTGCTTAGTTTTCCTATAATCTCTGAAACAGATGCTCTCTGTTAGATACTTTGTACTCAAATGTTATTAACATTTCTATGTAATGTCAGGCAGTTATGCTGCTTACTGTTAACTTAACATAGCAAAAGCATGTTAAGCAAAGGCAAGCATTAAGAGTAGCAAGAATATATATGATGACATAAATTATTCAAGTTGCGAGTCAATCAACTTTGCCACTTCTCTCTTTCTCACCCTCTCTCTCTCTCGCTTATCTCCTCCCCTTCACTCTCATATGCAAATAATAAGCATATATGAAGTTTCGCCCTACACATATTTCATGCATATATTATTGGAGTACTCGAGCTGTTGTTGCTGTTGTTGTTGGAGCTAGCACAGGGCAAACTTTGATTGATTTGGTTGCTCGAGCACAGTTTTCTGTTGACTCTTTGATAAACTGTATAAAGGGCAGCAGGGTTAACCATTGTGAGTGTGTGAATAAACGAGGGGGCATAACTCACATGATTTGGACAGTGTATTATTATTATTGTTGGCTGCTCTGCAATTGGCCAGCCTTTGTTTGCAACTGTTATCTCTCAGTTGACACAGATTGCTGCGTGCGATGCGTACACACATTTTGCCACTTGGCTTACAATTGGCTCGAACTTTGCGCTGACAACTTTGCAATTGGCTGGCGCCTGCCATCGTCCCCGCGGAGCTGCTTAGGTGCGCCACAGTGAGCAGCAGCACGACTAACAATAGAACAGCTCTCATTGTGCCAGAAATCGAATATAAAACACTCATACACAACTTTTGGCATTTATATTGTATTTCAGTCAACTGCTATGCCAATTAACTGTGCTTGTTTACCAAAGCCAAAGAATTCAAGAAGGTTATCCAAGATGCTGTGCGAAATTCGACTCATTCCAGACACTCAAGCACTTGCATAAATATTTACTTTATTTTGTTCATGAATGTATTGTAAACAAAGGCGAGTCAAAAATATATGTTTATATGATAATATCATATTTAGGTTTATGAATTAATTAATATGAAAGCTTTTACTTTGCAGTAAGGTTACCTATTTCCATTTTATAATATGGTAGTTAGCAAAATCAATTTCTATAAAGTAAAAATTTTTAAAAAAATTAAAAAAATAAAAAAATTTTTGCTTTATAATTTTTACTGCTTTAATTTGACGATAAAAATTATATTACCATGCATATTTAGCTTATCATTAAATATTTTATTCTAAACTATATTTTATCTATATATATATTTTCTTAGCTTCAAAATATTGGCCTTAGCCGATGATGACGACGACTAAACCTTAACTTTTAGCATACATTTTCAACAACTTATAAATTTTATTAATTTAAAAATATTTTTCAATGAAATATAAATTATTATTTAGTATATCCATGCCTGTATTATGCTAATAATTAACACTAATTATTGTAAATTGTATTACTTTTATCCGGACACTCTTCATATTCTATTTTTTATGTTTCCATAATTTATACTTATAAATTTTATAAATTTAAAAATATTTTTCAATGAAATATAAATTATTATTTGGTATATCCATGCCTGTATTATGCTAATAATTAACACTAATTATTGTAAATTGTATCACTTTTATCCGGACACTCTTCATATTCTATTTTTTATGTTTCCATAATTTCATTAAATATATAATATTTTCCCTTTTTACCACTTTACTTTATGTATCTTTAATTGCAATTTAATAACAAAATTTAACTCAAACTGGAATTGACTTAACCGCGACGTCTTCTTATGTATATGGGCTGCGCGTTCGATGCGGCACCCATGAAGCCCGTGGAGCTCGTGGAGCTGCCGCCGCATTGTCTGCGAGCTCCCACTGCAATGCCCGAGCACATGGATAGCGCGACATTGGTGTAGGTCACAGAATTGACGCAAGACTCGTAGCGCATCAAACAGTTGTTGCTGAAACGCTTGCAGAGATTGGAGCGTCCATAACGAGCGCAGACATCGGCCACGGCATATAAATTGCAATTGGAAAGGACACAGATCCTTGGTGTGTTACTGCCGCCGCCAAAAATATTGTTGTTGCCGTTTAAGAATTGTCCATTGATCAAAGCAGCGCTGCCGAGGATTACCAAAAGCGAACAGACGAGAACTAAGGTGGCTTTCATGTTCTTGATTTGAATTTGGATTCCGCATGCTGCATGCTCGTATTTATAGCTAGCTCTAAGGCTCTTTATTGCGATTTGGCCTTGATTCGATGTTGAGCGACATTGAAACATTTCTTATTTTTTTGCGGTAAACAGTTGAGTCAACAAAATATTTTTTTAAATGAGATTTATTTATTTATAATGCCTAAAATACGCACAAAATATTTTATATAAGTTTATTTAATCTTTCTCAATTTTGCTTTAAGTGAAGCGCTTAAGATTATACAACATTTTTTTAAATTAGGTTGTGTTAGATCAATGATTAGTTTCTATGTTCAACTTGTTAAGCTGCCAATTAGGTAGTAAAAAGCCTGTTTAATAAAATATAAAAAATAAAAATGATTAGTTTCTGGTCTATTTCATTAATATAATTGATTTGTATACATATCTAGTCTTAATTTACTCAATTAAGTTTATCTAAATTAATTGACTTAAGTCATATTTTTTTTTAAATGTTTGGTTTTGTGTACTTTTGAAATTTTATGTGATTGACAAGTTCATTAACAATGCCTAAAAGTATGCAACATAAATTTACTTTTGCATTTTCTGTGGACTGCATGAAGTGAGAGTTTCTAAATATAAATATATAATTAAAAATCGAACTTTTAAAATATAATAATTTTTTGTTATATATTATTATTATTATATAAGACATATATTACTAAAGCAGTAGTTGCTTGCGCTGTCTGTCAAATCCAATTGGAAATCGTCTGATGATTCGATGCATTTTCAACTACATACATTAAACTAAAGATATATTTATAAATAAACAAGTGCCATGTTCTTACACGGGCATACATCTCAAAATTAATTAAGGTTGAAAAGGTTTACAAATAACAAGAGCAAATGGAGTGGAGCTCAATTTATTTATTGCTTTATGATAGTATTACATAATCGTAAAGATGTTTCTAAATATTATTGAAATACAATTTATAATGATCTCAAGTTAGGCTAAACAACTTTTGAAATTCGAATTCGGTTGCAGATCGGAAAATCAGATAAGAAGGTTATTTGCTAATGGCCTTTCAATAGCCAACAGCCACTTAAAGTCCGATCCACACTTGACTATCTAGTGCACTCGCTTGAGTATTTACATCAACACACAGCTCAAGACGAGCAACAACAACAACAAAAGCAACACACACACACACACACGCAGTTGAAATTATTTGACTGACAACGTCATTTGGGCTACTCGACCCTGTCAGTGTTTGGGCCACACATCAAATTAAATTTCAAAGCGATGCGTTCAAATGAACATAAAACAAACAAAAAGATAAAAAAAGAGAGAAATAAATAAAACAGTAAGGCGAAAAAAATAATAAATAAACGCGCAAAACAAACAGCGCATAAACATTTGAAGCGCGAACGCGTAAAGTTTTTTTCATTTATTTTTTTTTTATTGTTGATTGCACTTCTTGTACGAATACCCTCAAATTGAGGAGGGTATTATGATGTTGTGAATAAATGCTAAACATGAGAGAACTTAATGGGAAAACCCATGTATTTATATTTTATTTTTATTTTTAATTTACTCTTTTATTAGAGTTTAGTTTTTACTTTCATTTTATAGATGTCTGCTTAAATATTTGCCAATATATATATATAAATATAAATTTATTGGTAAGAATCTGTGTATATACATTTATTTATTTTATATCATGTTAACCAATTTTAAAAATATTTTTCTACTCTTTTTTTCTGAGCTTGACAATTTATTTTAAATTATTAAATTAATTAGTTAATTATACATTTATTTATGTTATATCATGTTAACCAATTCTAAAAATATTTTTCTACTTTTTTTTCTGAGCTTGACAATTTATTTTAAACTATTAAATTAATTAGTTAATTATACATTTATTTATTTTATATCATGTTAACCAATTTTAAAAATATTTTTCTACTTTTTTTTCTGAGCTTGACAATTTATTTTAAACTATTAAATTAATTAGTTATTAAAAATTATATATCCAATAGCAGCGAAAGTGTGTTCATCATTCAAGCCAAATATTTTGTAGCTTGCATTGTTTTTTAATATATTTTTTCGTTTAGGCATTCCATAAGCGCACAACAATAAAATGCCGTTGCGTATTGGCCAAGGCTGCAGAATGTGCTGAGTTAATTGGCCTTAAAGAGTTTGGCTCGAATCCATGCTGATATATTGTTAAAGTGATGCATTGAGCGAATCAGAGCCCAGTATCGATGCGAAATGTGCGTGCGTGTTAATTATTCTTTTCAGCTGCATAAATTTGCATCGATTTGACGTAGCTGCGAAACTGGGGCACAAATGGGTACGTAGCTGCGTGTGGGCGTGGCACATTGCACCTCAGGCAAAAGCCTCATCAACAACAGGCAGTTAGCTGAGTTGAGTGTAAAACACTTTCAAAAGCACGCAATTTAACCAAAAGCTTAAATTTTGTTTTTGTTTTGAATATGAGAATTTTGTTTAGAAAATGTAGCTCACCTTATGAAATATATAAATATTTTTATAAATTAAATGTGTTTAGATATTCTAGAACAGAAGCAACTGGAGAGCTTTGCAGGCCGTGTGAGCCATGTCTGACTATTGGCTAAGCATTTACTAGAGACTAAATAATCTTATACATGTCTGAATGGGTTTCATGAATCCATAATTTATTTAAAATTATTGATATAAAATTATTATCTGACACATTTTCAAATTTTGATTCTATGTTCATGCAGTTTCATATACAATTTTAATTTAAGCTGCTTATTGAGTCCAGGGTATCTGAAGTCGCGCATGCCTGCTTGTTTTGCTTTTGCTATGAGCACAAAATCTGGCCACAACCCTCAGCCAATCTTGAGCGCCTGCAGAACCAATTTAATCAACGATAAAAGCTAATTGCCGGCCATTAAATATTAAACAAGAGCAATTTAATTGTCATAAGCGACAAAGTTGAATAAATATGCAAAAACTCATGAATTTCGTAGCACATGCAACACGCTTATGTCAATTTTGTCGCCGCAAAATGAACGGGAATTTCACTTACCACAAAATTGCTGAAAGAAATTCAATCAATTTCGATTGACAGCGAATGTATCTAAGAGATACGAAAGGAATATGAACTCATATTAAATATTCAAACGGAGAGAATCTTTAATAGCTTTCAAGCAAAGAGTTAGTTCGCTTATAGATAATATTTATCATTTTACTTTATATAGCTGCCGTAGCAATATGAACATTTACAGGGTATCATTAGTGCTATCTGCATTTGAGACATTTTCGTAATTTTTAACATTAATTAGCGTCGCGGCGCTGCTCAAGATTAATTTGTGTTAAAAACCCTCATTTATTATTTTTAACTTTTTTCTTTGGACAGAGTTTATTAACAGCTTAAACCATTACCTAATCTATAAATGAGGCCCTAATCAATGCGAGCAAAGAAATTATAAAACTATTTAGCTTGGCGATCTTTAATGTAAATTAGTTCACAAAAAAAAAAATAAAAGAGTTCAAATGGCCGCATCCACAGCTGCTGAAGAGGTAAGAAAAGTGTAGAAGTTGGCGATAAAAACAAAAAGCACAAAAACACGAAACGAATGCGAAAATAAATAAAACTAAGAAAGAGACGCGATAAAAGCGAATGTGGTTAAACTTGAAAACAGGCGCGTGGATGAAGATGAAGCAGCAGCAGGAGCAGCAGCAGCAGGCAACTAGCCACGCGGCTGGCCTTAACTGTAAAACAGTTAACGGGTTTTTCGGTAGCAGGAAGCTACTTGCTACCAAAGTCAACGCAATGCAATTGATTGCAGCGCTCCATTTTTCTGTGTGTGCAATAAAATTGTTTAATTTACGCGCTGGATGCGGCTTATTCATTTGCCAATTGAAATTGCCGTGATGCTGCCAATGCGGCAGCTCCCCTATTTCGGAAATGCCACAGAAGCTAGCTCCACGACTGCACAATACACTGTTTATGCCCTGAGAAGAGCTGCGAGTTGACAGAATACAATTTTGTATAGACTCTGATTTGTAAAGGCTAGAAGAGTAGAAACGAACTGCTCAAGAATCTATTTTATGATTAACTGAGAAAGTTGGCAGCGGGATACAATTTCTAACACAAGAACTGTCAAACTGTAGCTTTTTTAGAGTTCTGTAGAGAGTTCGGGCAAGAGTTCTATGAAGCTTACTCTGTTTAAAGTATATTTTAAGCATAAGCAGTTGAGCGTTGTTTCTGATATTTTATGTATTTAAAGCTTAATGTTTGCATTCCTTATTGGCATTTATTCTATGTGTATAATTTATATTATATTTGTCATTTATTATTATTTTTATATATAGGTGTTTAATTTTATTTATAATTTAATTTTATTTATAAAATAATTTAATTTTATTTATAGTTCATTTTACATATACTGAAATTTAAAAATTTCATTTTATTTATAATTTAATTTTATTTATAATATAATTTAATTTTATTTATAGTTCATTTTATATATACTGATATTTAGGAATTTCATTTGATTTATAATTTAATTTAATTTAATTTTATTTATAACTCATTTTATATATACTGATATATTAAGTTTTAAATTTTTTTTTTAATTTTCTAGCTAAGTAATCGGCCTATCTTTCGACCTGTAGAGCTTATTTAGTATTCTAAGTACTTCTTTGGTGTTACTCTCAGGCCTAGCTAGGCCGGCATCACTTTATGAACTAAAGCTTTTATTTATGAATTTAAGAAAATATAAAAAATGTTGAATTCCTCTACTGAACACATTGTTTAAATCCAATATCCAATAGTACTCTTTCATAGTTCAAACTAGTAAATTGATATAGCCTCATCGCATTGCCAACAGTGTATATTAACAACAACATAAGTAGACTTTCACTTTCGACCGCCTGCATTTCGTTTCATTGAGTCTCCTTGTGTTTCTATTTTTTGAGTCTCTGTTTCTCTGGTTTTTTGGGCAGGTCAGTTTTGTTAGACGTGGCTTAGAGCACAAATCGCCGCCTGCAAGAGAGTTTGCAATGCTTGAGCGCATTTGCGATTTGGGCCGCTTTAGATATCGGACTCATATAATTATTGTGTTTTATATATACCCTGTACTTAAGGAATTAGCTAAACATGAGCATTAACTAACACTTTGAAGTTTGAGATTATGTAAGCGGGAGTTGCTAAGATTTTTATTATTTATTTTTTACCAAAAGAAAAAACTTTGAGTCTAAGATTATATTTGGGAAAGTCTAGCTGTTTTTTTAATAAATTCAATTTATTTATTTTAATGACAAGAAATATTTAATATCGCAAATTTAATAATAAAATATATATATTTTTAAAGATATGTGTAATATAAAATTAAATGTTCTATAAATATTTATTAAATATATAAATAATTATATATTAATTTAAAAAATAAATAAAATAATATTCTATAATTTTATTAAAATAGTATATATTATAAAAATAATTGTTTTATTCTTTATCAAGCCCAAACTAAATTGATATACTAATCAACTATTCGATTCCAGGATATCTGCCCGCAAATCAATGCCAATCGCAACATTCTTGTTTGTTTTGCTTTGGGTTAGTTGACTGATATACGCGCTTAATGGCCAGGCCAAGTAGCTCTGGTTGCATTGTGCTCGGACTCTGGTCTGTGAAAATGTTGTAATATAATTTTAATTTGTACCAGAAATGATTGCCAATTGCCGCCGCTTTTTGTTGATTATACAATTTCTAAGCCTCGTTGTTGTTGTTTGTCGATTTTTCCTGCCCCTTTCTTGTTGTAGAGGCGTTCGCCGTTTTGGCTTGCCATGAAAGTGCTCGGAGCACTTCAAGTTTTGAGTGCTAGCTTAACTAAAATTGAACACACAATTTGTATAATTATTTTGCTGGCCTCTTTGCCTGTGGGGGCAGCTGAGTTAAAGACCCGAGGCCGATGGAGTTGAAGACTATAAATTATGTAAAACGGGAATTGAATAAGGCAGATGACAGATTGTGTGCAGCAGAGAGGATTATTTAACTATCAATTATATAGAATGTTAAATGAATAAGGAAGCTGTTGAAGTATGTGTTATAGAGAGATTTCTACTCTTATGTTATCGATTAGAGGAATTTGTCTTTTGATCGTTGGACGATTGAGTTGACTTGTTGCTCTTGACTCAATTAGAAATTCTAGAATAGATCCAAGAAAAAATTTTCAAAGTATTCAACTGTTGTGACCTTAGTATTATTGGTATCTAACATCCAGCACTTGACTACAAGGTCACATTTAAGCATACACAGCCTGAAGTAGCTGTTGTAAAATGGTTTTACCATATCGTTTATCACTTGATATCGATTATTCACTGCTGCTAAAAGCCCTAAACTTTTAACGAGCCTCAGCCCAAAAGCGAAATGTCGATATGCTGCGCCGTGAAGGTCTTAGGGTCTGACGCCTCATTCGATAACCATATAAGATAGGCCTGTAGATAGCCCCAGCTGAAGCCAGGGCTAGACCATATGGGGTGCATACGTGAGGTCGTCGCACTAAAAATGTCAAATGGTTCACTGCACTATTGAGAGCGGCTATAATCAGCCGGCCCCTTGTCGTTAACTTGGCCAGCGGAGCTCTGCAGATTGGGCAATGGGTAACGTATCCAATCTTTAATTGTCCACTGGTTGCTTGGCCAAAAGCGCAGTGTGTGTCGCGTTTGTCGCAATCGCTGCGAATGCCAATTGGCAATCTGTGGGGCATGTAGCAAGAATGACCATAAAACAATTTGAGCCTGTCTAATTTATACAAGCAACAACAACAACAACAACAAAATAATCTCCGTCTGCGTCGCCAGTTGGTTAATTAATGTTATTTTCGGTTTGGCGCTAATTAAAGTTATGGCCAACTAAAAATTACCAGACTTACAGCTGCCTGTGCGCAGGCGTGGCATCTGTGCCACAAACGCTACAACAAACACGCGCAACATGTTCGCATCAAACATGTTCGAGCGCACGTACTTGACGACCTTAGCGACTGCTCAGCGTCTGCATTGCATGCAAATGCGCCAAACTGTTAATGTGTATGTACACTGCGTGCAGGTGAAATAAATGGAAGAGCAGGGTATATTAGTTCAAGAGCACTTGACTTAAGCTTAATTTGATCGTGCTACTGGATATGTCGTAGTCTGAGTGCTTCAACTTACACAATTAATTGAAGACGCCAAAGATCAATTGGTATGCAGCTGACTTTTAAGCATACACAGATTAGATTTTCAAATAGTTCTTTCCAAAACTTTTATAATAATATTACTCTGATAGTTTCTTAACTTTTTATATTTATACATATTTCTTCTCTCGCTTGCTTTAACTAGATTGTTCTGTCTACAGGGTATTTAGCTCTTCATTCATATATGCTGCTTGCGCTTCCACTTGTTATTTTCTTTGTCTTCCACTGCCACTGCCAAAATTGTGTGTGTGCTTAACGGTTTCACCCCTCTCCGACAAATATCGCCATTTATAGCCTCAAAATGCCATTGCGGCTGGGCCCAAGAACCTCAAACAAAATGTTGAATTGTTTTTGTGCGTCTACGTGCCACGTTTGCTAACTATCATACGATTTTTGTTGAAAGGCCCCTCTTTTGCTTCTTCTTCTTCTTATTTTCTGTCTTTTCCTTCAAGTTGTTTTTGGTTTTGGTTTTTTTTTTTTTCGCTGAGGCTTAATTTAGTATTGCAAAATATTCGATGTTTTTTTGTTGATTATTAATATATATATATATATATATATATTTCTCTGACAATACACAGAATACTAATACTGAGCTGTAAATAACAAAATGTCATTGGACAGTTATTTAAGACACACAAAAGTACAGTTATTGTTTGTTTTTTTGTCTTCTTTTGTACGAACGTTTGAATCAGCTTGAAATTGTTATCAAAATTTATGATAGCTATTAATAATTATAGCATTTTAATGCACAAAGTTGATGTGTTGCATTTTTGTATAATTTGTAATTATTATGCTTAAACAGCGAAAAGGGGATAGAGAGACAGAGAAAGGTACAGACCTATAAATTTGTGGACGAAGGATGAGCGAGTTTCTGGCAGAGGGCGAGGGAGTGCCAGGTATATCAAAAAAAGGAGATATAGATCAAGGCACACAGGGAGATAAAAAGAGAGAGAGAAAGAGAGGTTTCGGGAGATATTTAAAATAATAGAAGAGAGAAATAGATGTAGATGTGGAGTCGTGTGAGTAATTTCTATATGCATTCCTCATAAAGAACAGTATAAAAACAAATTAAACTAAAACTACTTAAATTTATAGCAAACTAGTTTGCCAATCTAATATTATAATCACATTACAATCATATTTCAAAATATATATAAATGGGATAAATCGAAAACAAGTTTGCATTGAAATACCTTAGACAAACAGAAACAAAACTGCTGAATTTTTGCCTAAGTCAGCTCTCGGCTGTAACAGCATTAAATATTCAATTTTGGTCATTTAAATTTAATTTTAAATTGCCATGTCCGCGCTCAAAGATGGCATTCAAATGTGTTTATATATTAAATATAATTTATCTGCTTCTAAGTCTTTTGGGCTTAAATTGTGTTTAAATATAATTGCGAAGTAACTATTATTGTGAAATCTTCTGAAGGCTCTTGGCCAGAGACGCGCTGACGTTCAGCGCTGCAGAATAAATTGAGTTAATATTTTCATGTAGTCAAACAATTTGTCAGTTGTTAAAAATTGCAATCGCATTCGCATGGCTTGGCTCGCAGTTGGCGTCATAATTAACACAGTCACAGTAGCAGGAAAAAACTGACAGTGCTTCAAATTCGCACAAGGCCATCGGATTTGGTAATCGACACGGCAGAGATGCGTTTACAGAGCCCGATCATAATCATGACGATTATTATAACCATAATTACCAATTGGGTTGATTTATATATATATATATATATATATCAGTCTTGAGTATCAGCCCGCTGTAATGAGCGCTTTTAATGCGATTTTATTTGCGTTGCCTCGAAGCCATGAAAATCAAATAGATAAATAGCTGAAAAAAAAATAGACAAACAATAATAATAAACAATAAAATGTTTGTCAAAGTTTCGAGCTAACTTTTGTGCATTATCATCATCATTATTGGCAGTGCCATTACCATTATCATTATCATCATCATGATTTTGATCTTGACGCAAAACTTTTGCGACAATTTTAACACCTTTTGCTGATTTATTGCTTCGCATCAATTCGCGAAACAGAAAAAGAGAGAGAGAGAGAGAGAGAGAGGGCGAAGCAGGTAATTGCTGCCATAAGGAAATCTTTGGTTTGATATTTTTTTTGCTTATGCAAATTTTTCGCTAACACTTTTTATATTTGATTGACAGGTGTGTGTGCTACCTGGGCGATTAACTTAATCAACAGTCATTTATATTATTTGGACTTGCCAAGAATCTTAAATTCGTGTGGCTTGGCATGGTAAGAGCTAAGCAGCATAACTTCCGCAGCCTTCAGCTATGGGACTTGATAAAATGATATGGGAAAACAAGGTTCAATTTGATTGGCAAGAAACAACTTAGAGCTTAAGCAGAGTATGGATTGCAAATGAATAAAAAATAAATAAATTAATATAATAAAGAAATAATATATTTTTAAAAATATCAAATATCAAAAAATAATATTATTTAAAAATATTATTAAATAATATGTTTAAAACAAATTTATTTATGAAATTCAACTTTAGATATATAGCTTTAATAAAACATTGGCAGAATTCTTTGATAAAGTATTATGTTTAATAATTAGACTTGGACGCTCGCGAGCGAAACTCTTGATAATCATTGTGTAGACACCCAAAAAGTAGTCACTGGCTGGGCCTGTAGAAGTAATAATCATATAATTCTCAAATGGTTGCAGCTTAGCAAAAGTAGCAAGGCATACCCGAAGCAATAGTCGTGAGAGAAGCAGGAGATTCTTCAAGTAACTGGGCAGACAACATAGTCATAATTTCTATGACAAAACTTGATCATTTGTTGATGATATTAATGGTTGCCTGATACTCGAATGAGCAGCGTCTAGTCAAATCATCCATCCAAATAGACTTACATTTTCGCCCATTATCGTAACCAGCAAATGAAATTGAAACACTTAATTAAATGCATGTTGATCGATAAAATTGCACTAACCGAAGCATCAATATCAATTAAATTGAAAAACTTTCCAACAGTGGCTCAACAAACTGCCGCTGCAGCAGCTGCCAATTAAAGACTTAATTAAGTTAATCTTAATTATACGCGTGGATATGTGCATGCATGTTGGCATTAATGGTGGCAGGTGCAGCGCGGCGTATGCGTAATTATTGCCACTAATTAAAAGCACAATGCAAATTGCGCATACGCCGTGTGTGCGGCAGTTGCAGCAATAGCAGCAACAGCCATTGAACTTGTCAACAACTGCCACGGATTTCGCCCATTTGCAAACACTTTTTGCTTCAGTCAATAATTAAAATAATTCGCGTGAAGCAGTTCATGCAACTCGCCCGCAAATCGTCTTATTGATTGGCCTTTCCACATGAATTTTCCAATTAATTCATATTTCGTTTTTGACTTTAATAATTTCCGTACAACTAGCTGAATTATGTGTGCTATTCGCGTGGCAACATGCCAATCGGGTGTAAATGTTAAACGGAACATGACTTAAATGAATTGTAAGTTGTAAAGAAATATATATGAAATATTAATATTATTTATTTATATAAATATTTATGTATAGCTTGAATTAACTACAATTATTTATAATTTACTGTTTAATTAAGGAAAAAATTATTTTTATTGAATTATTAAGTTCTTTAATTGATTCAAGAAAAATAAGTCCAGACTTTTTTTTATATATATATTATATATAATTAATTTTTTCTTTACAAAAAATTATTAAAAAAAAAAGAATATAAAATGTATGTAATTCATTAAAAATTATTAATTAGTGTCTTACAATTATTTACATTATTATTTACTATTTAATGAAGAAAAATTATTTGTTTTGAATTATTAAGTTACTTAATTGATTTAAGAAAAATTAGCCCAGACTTTTTTTTTTATATATATTATATATAATTAATTTTTTCTATACAAAAAATTATTAAAAAAAAAATAATATAAAATGTATGTAATTCATTAAAAATTATTAATTAGTGTCTTACAATTATTTACATTATTATTTACTATTTACTATATAATTATTATTTATTTTTTTGAATTATTAAGTTACTTAATTGATTTAAGAAAAATTAGCCCAGACTTTTTTTTATATATATTATATATAATTAATTTTTTCTATACAAAAAAATTATTAAAATAAAAAAGAATGTAAAATGTATTTAATTCATTAAAAATTATTAATTATTATCTTATTAATATAACTGTGTGCAATGATATCATAGCTTTAAGTTAAGCCCAACTATGACTAGGGTATAAATAAATTATATTTATGATATGCCTAAGATATAATCGAAATTAACTAACCATAAAATCAACAAAGGCTTAATATAATGAATATATTCTTTAAATTCGGCAACTGCTAAAATATTTCTTCCTACTTATTGTTTATACATAATGAAGTTATGTTTTGTGAAGACAAGCAGAAAGTCTTGAGTGGTTTGAAAATGATCTACTAATTGTTAGAGTGCCTCAAGTATTCTTGAAACAATAAGTAAGCAAAGACTTGACATACGACTGACACGCCTTAACACAAAAACTACTCATGTTGGCTACACCCGCTAGCTAAACCATGAACACCCACACACCCACACACCCAAGCACACATACGCGGATTGCTCAATGATGCCTCAAGTTCAAGATACAAATGTGTACAAACAATTTGGTGCTGTCTGTGTACAATGTGCATTGTTTTAGTTACAAATTTTTGCTTCTCTCGGATTTTTTTCAACTTCCGCGTGCCGCACACAAAAATATCTCAGCGAGATGCAAAGCTGAAGATACTCGTTAATCAACAACAACTGCAAATTGTGGTACTTGGCGTGCATTGTTGTGGCTGCTGTGTGCGTATGGGTGTGTGTGTGTGAGTGTGCTTGTTGTGTGGGTTGCGTTTTTCACAGCGCTTATCACACACTTCATTAATTTTGTTTCGCTTTTCATTTTGCATGCCGCACTGAGTCGTAATTATGGCTGCAGCTACATGTTCGTGTATCTGTCAGATACACACCACATCAAGTTTCACTTTTTTCTCTTTTTTTTTTGTCTGCTTTTTGCTGCTTCTTCTACTTCTTTTGGGTTGCAACATTGCATGCTGCACTTGAAACTGAAACTGAAACGGCAAAAATTGAAATTGAAAATTTGCCACGCGTGAAGAGGCGCAACTGCTCACATTTGGTATCTGTGAGATACATTTAGTATCTGTGCGCTACAATATTTGGCATGTGTTAAACAGACAACAGTTTGTTGCCATTTAGCTGCTGCTGCTGCTGCCTTTAACGCTTCGTTAACACCAAATAACAAAAGTTATTAAACAGCAACAAAAAATATAACCTCTGTTTTTACTTCTGTTGATATCATTAATTCAATTAATGTACCACGACGCGTCAGCTCAAAACTAACTAAGCTAACTGATTTCTAAACTAGATACAACGGATATCACAATTTAGATTATGGCTTTAAATGCCCAAAACTTATTATTAACTAGAACGTGCTAATGAGTATTCAGTAAGTCATTATGTACCACGTGAAAATCACATTTACATTTGGGTTATTATTCATTTATGAGTTTTCAAAAATTATCTGTAAATTATTATGCCCTAAACTAGATATTTATTGGCTTAAGGACTCTTTAAGTCTTAATTGTAATTTTATATAAAATATATCGTAAAATACATAATAAATATATATATAATTTTATGAATTTATTAATTTATTTAGAGTATTTTTCTGTTACCTATTTTTAATATATTTATAAAATAACAACTTCATTTATTCATTTATACAAATATATAATTTAAATGTTGAAATGTATTTATTTATTATACAATAACTATTTAAATGCTTATATATATTTATTATTTATTTACTTATAAGAAAATAATATTTAAATGCTCAATTATAATTTTTTTTATATATACATGCTTATTTATTCTTTAAATATTTTAATTAATTTTATTTAATTTTTATTTATACTAAATAAATATTTTGAATTTGTTTCATATAATACAATTGATATTTATATTTATTTATTAATACCAAATAGCAAATAAATAAAATAATTTAAAACTGTATTTTATTTATAGAACTTAATTTTATATATTTATAAAATATATATTGAACTATAAAATATATTCATAATAAAATTTATAGCCTTAGATTAATATTTATTTACGGCCTTTAAATTTTATTGTACTTCAGATATAACACAAACATTTGCGATTTATTTGAACAATCTCATATTTCACTCTTATTTGAATTAGATCAATATCTTCACTCATATCTCACTCTTTAGAAGCTCTTGAAGTCTCTTAATGACTCACAGACCGTTTGCCTTTGTGTTTTGGTTTGGGCAAATCCGAAAGCTTGCACAATGCAATTTATTTGTTTATAATTTCTGTTTGACTATTTGTCGAACGCTTTGAATTAATGAAAAGGGCAAAAACAAATGAACATTTCCGCACCACACCCCAAATAAAGGCAAAACTTTTGATTTACAACAGCCAAGCGACGATTAAGCAACAACAACAACAACAACAACAACAACAACACTGAAACGCACTAAGACAAACAGCAATCAACAAAAAAAACAACAACGAATTAAAACTCGTCAAAGATAAACAAAAACGAAAAAAAGACGACCTCCTAAACGAAAACTAAAGAAAAAGCAAATAAGATTATAAAAGTGGACAGTGCTTGACTAGGAGACACCCTGTGAAGCTATTCAACTTGAATAGCCTTGGCCTTGAGTAATTTGAGTGAAATTTAACCGTATTTAACTTATGTAATTCGTGATGGGCAAAGAGACATACGCAACTCGGCTCATGGCAACGAGCAGCTCTGTCGCCTTCAAAATATTTCAGTATGAGCAGTATACCCTGCTTACCCTGTAATCGCATAAAAACCCAAAGATCTGAACAAATTATGCCAAAGTTGGAGTCTGTCGTTGCAGTTTTCATTCATTGTTGTTGTTGTACTTGCGATGCTGATGATTTGTGCCAGTGCCACTTGAGCTCAGCATCATCTGTGGCTCTCTGTGGACTCAAGATTTGCGCTGAGGCTGCTGGCGATTTGTTGGCCCTCAGCGAGTTGTTCAAGTCGTTGTTGTTGTTGTTTTTTTGCTGTTGTTGTCTTGTAATACAGCTTACTTACAGGCATATTATATTGTTGCTATCTCGTTGCATCAGCTGTGCTCGATTGTGCAATAAATGGCTTAAAATATGATTGTGAATGCGTACGCCCATTAAATATGTAAGCCATCGATCAGCTGTGCCAAAGGTTCAGACTTTATTCATTGTGTAATTGCGAAATCAAAGCGATTATAAGAAATAGTATTAACTTTCTAAATAAATATTAAATATTGATTATATTATATAAAATATTGAAATATTTGCAAGACTTTTTCTTGGCATTTACTTTTATAAATACCAAATTTACTGAACAAATACGAAAGGTGGCAAAAAAGTAATAAGAATAATAATAATTATACTTATGTATATATATATATTTATTCCAAATATTAATTAAAAATATATCATTTAAAATCAGTAAAATTTATATAATTATAATTATATTATATTTTACATACTATTGACTTAATCAGCTTTAAATTTAATATACAATTAAGCCTCAGTTGAATTTTCTCTTTTTACTTGCCATTTACTCAAGTATAAATCTTTGATTGCTTCCAGCAGAAGTCAGACAAAAATAAATTAAATATTAAAGAAAAGTTTTCTTAATTTAATTACTAAATAAAATATCAACATTTTCCTTTTTTTTTCTTGGAAAAACTCTGGCTGTCTTTCCTTGTTCGGTCAACCTATTTGACAGTGGGCATTGGAAAAGTTTTTGCTGACGCGGCATAGTAAATGGGAAGCACACACCATACACATACGCATACACACACACACACACACACATCCACACACACACCCACACACACACCATACACACACAATAAGAAGACAAATTTCTTAGCCATTTCTATAGTTGGTTTGTGTGTGTGAAGCACACGTGCAGAGCGAACAATGAGTGCAGGAGGTGGAGCGGTCCAGGCGCTCGAGGGGACTTGCCGTGAGGAAAAGGAAAAAGCCATAAAGGTGCAGGTCCAATTCCAACAAGTCGAAGAGGAAGAAAAAAAATATAATCGAAACGTGTTGCAATCAAACGCATAAAGAGATAAATGCGACTATAAAACGACACATGAAAAATCGAAAGGTGAGGCAAAGCCAGCAAAAAAAAGGTGAATAAGGTATGGAGGAGCGAGAGGAGGAGGAGGGTTGGCAAATCTGCATCAGCTTGCCTTGCAGCTGCCTCTAACAACGCGTGGCAGCTAGCATATGTATTGCTGCCCGCATGTTGCACAATGCCAAAGTTGCCGCATATAAAAATTGGAGCAGAGATCAACGAGCCGCCGAGTCGACACTATTAAAGGCAGCCAACAGCTGCCTCCCGAAAGCGGGCCATAGCAAGGAGCCAAGGGGCCATGCTGGAGCAGGTTTTTTTTGCCGACACACTCATAAATGCGCACAGTAAGCCCCGTTGGCCATATGCGCCGATTACCTGGTTCTTTTTCTCTCCTTGTCTCATGCTCGTCCAGAAGAGTTTGAAGAGTATATTGGCAAATATAAAAATTTTAGATTTTAAAAAGATATTTATAATAATAATATAAATATATAATGTCTTCTTTAGTAAAAAAAACTGGGCAATTTTATAAACTTATTTTATAAACTTATAAGTATCAGAGCTTTAACTTTCTATGCTTAAATGTTTCTTTATTGTAATTCTTACAGATAAAGCAATCTATATATATATATATATATATATATATATATATATAAATAACTATTTCATTTCATTCACAGCTGACTATGATTATTGAGCGAGCATGTTGCAGTCAGTCTCGCTCAGCTGCAACGATCTCACTAGTTTTTTTACTCGCTTAAGTTTCGGCACAGCTTAGTTTCTAAATGGGCTGCAAATATTTATTGAATTACCAAAGTAGAACAATTTTTATGGGTTATCTATAAAGCTTTCCATTTATTGCGCAATTGTTTTGGATTTTATTTTTAAAATGTAGATTGCATCTACTGAGTGAATATTGATTAAGAGAATCAAGTATACGCGGTTGCTATGATCATATAGATAAAGTTAAAGATATAGGTTATATAATCTATTTACTCATATTATATAAAAATCATTTATACTTCCACTATTTACATATAAATAATCATTTTAAAGTCGAAAATCGATATTTAATTATCTTTGTTCATATTTATAGCCACTTGGCAAATGTTTGGCCGCTTCAAATCAAAAAGTAAATTCAAATTTCTCGTTTTGCTCACCGCAATGCGACCTCAAAACCCCTCAAAATGTTAATTAAATTGTTTGCAATGATTAATTGACATCAATGGCTATTTTTTATTGGCTCTCAACGAGGCTTCGACCATAGAAACCGCAAACGAAATTACTGACCTGCCCCATGAAACTGATATGTGATCAACTCAATGACAATGCCGCCAACGCACTGAAAGTGAAAGTTTATTGTTTTATTTCATTTTTTGTGTGCAACATTTTTCTGTGGCTTGGCAATTATTTGTTTTTATAAATAAACGAAAAGTTTTCAAACCAAAACCCATAAATACAAGAAAAGTGCGCATAAATTTAATATTTACATTTGAAAAAGTCAACTGACTTGGGAGCTGATTTTTAAAGAGACAAAGAAAGAAAGAGAGAGAGAGAGAGAGAGAGAGAGAGAGAGAGAGTCAGAGTGACAGATTATATTACAAACCCGAAATACCAACGAAGTGTTGAAGTTGACCACGTTCAGCTTGGCGGGCGGTGACAGCCAACTTGTCTCTCATATTTTCCCAACAGCAAATTGAAAGCCGGTTCAAGTTTAAAGGCTACACGTTGTTACGTAATTGTCAGCCATTTCTTCTCTTTGAACTTGGCATGCGAGATTCACGAATTCAACGAAGAAAAGTAAATTTACATATCAATGCGCGCTCAAAGCTTAGCTCTGGCTGTGATATAATCAGTTCACAGTGGCTTAAATAGGTTGTTAATTAATTAAACCTCAGCCCTGGGTGGGGGCTCAAAGTGGTTCACTTGAGGATCGAACCCACAGTAACTAGATTTGACATCATTTTATGTTCGAAGTCAAGTGCAACATGTGCGTCACACCAGAATTGAAGAGTCAAGTTTGATAGGAGTGATAGACAGAAATAGATGAGACGCTGTTAGTTTGGGAAAAACATAGTAGGACTGCAAGAGATCTATTGAGCTGAGAATTTGTATGTCGAAGCTCACATAAAAGTATAAGATATGTAATTAGTTTTCACCCAACTAAAAATTCAAGTCGTTACGTTATATTTGCATTCACTAGTATTACTGTCTGAGCTCTTGTATTTATGTGTCTCTTAAAGTTCATGTTAGTTGACATGTTGCTGCTGTCAATATGTTGGTAAAATTGTCATTCACTGCGATAAAGCTTCGTATTTTAATTGGCAGCAGTTCAATGACAAGTTGACAGAGAGAGAAAATAAATTGTTAAAATGCAGCTGTCAATCGTCAACTATTGAAAATCAAGTGAAAAGTCTGCCAAGCAATTAGCTTTTATCAACAACTAACAACTGAGGCAGATGTAAACAGAACAAGATCAGCAAAAATGTTATAAGCATCAATAGACTGCTGCAGCCTCAAACCTGGTTCCATGTTAGTTCTGCATTCAGAGTCTGTGTAATTGTTTGAATGATCAGCATTTAACATGCATTCGCATGCATATCGAACTTTGTTATTACTCTGCAACCGCAGTTTGATTATTGAAGCACAAACTGAAAACACTCAGACTCTGCATGATAGCTTCAATGCTCGAGCAACATGCAGCCGCAACCGCCTTTTCGATGCAGGTTGTAACTGAGCACATACAATAGCTTAAGCAGAGACTCACAGTCTGTGCCTACATGTTCGATAGGCGCCTAACACGCAGCCGCAACACCTACATTTCGAACCAGTCTGCGCATAAGTACATTTCGACTTGAGACGCAACCGTCTCACGAAGTTCGATCTGAGCTCAAGCTTTGCCGCCAGCGGCTTGTAAGTCTGCGCAGAAGCGAAGACAAATCACATTGTCAGTCAAGACGCGAACGTCTAGTGAAGCGCATGTCTCGGTGGGAGTTATTTTATGCGACGATCTTCGAGAAGATTTGTGGCTTGCCATGCCAGCCAAGCGCATTAATGGATTCTATGTGCCGCGACTGAAACGTGTTTGAAATTCGCAATCAAAAAAGAAAGAACTGTGAAAAGTGGTCAGACGGACCAAATACAAAAAGTGTGAACAAATATAGAATAAAAGGTCCAAAAAATCAAAATATTAAAAAGGTGAATGAATGTCCAGAAATGGCAAACTATGTCAAATGCAAAGAAAGTTACTAAGCTAAGAGCTCAACGTGGGCTGCCCGACAGAATATAGAATTATATATGATTTATATGATTATTACGACAGCTGGTAGGTTGTCTGAGGCTTGTCCCGGGCACTGCTGCTGCTGCTGCTATTGTTGTTGTTGGTGTTGGCGTGGGCCACACTGCAATGCCAATGTAAAGAAGACCATTTTGGGATAACTCATTGTTGACGATCATCATCAAGTGTTTTGCCAATTGTCGAACGCCCAGACAAAAAAGCAGAAGAATTATTGAGAAGATTCGCAAAAGCTTTTTATATTTATTTTGTTTGCTGAGTCATTTCGTTAAACACTTGTTGCTGGGTGTTTATTTGAGGGCGCGGTTGATGCGTGATGCGAATGTGATAAGTAAATACAAGAGATTCTTTGGCAGCATACAAGAACACCATCCAGAAGAAAGCAGTTCAGTAAGCCAAAAGCAGAGCCATAAATTGAAATTCGAAATAGCTTTAATCTGTTCTAAAAAGAAAAAAAAAATCTTTGAAATGAAATCACGCAGATATAAGAAAGTATTCTAAAGCTGCAAAAGGCAATGAATAAATAATCCGGCAATAGACGTGAGATCTTTCTTTTAAGATCAATTTTATATTTTCTATGTGTTGGCGTTCTTTGACATTTATCTGTTTTTGAATTTAGACATTCTATTTTATATATATGATATTCTTGAGCTATATTCTGCAGTAAAAATCCATGAATTGTCAATCATTATTTATTTATTTTCCTATTTACCTCAGCTCATTTGACGAAGCAGAATATTCTTTTTGACATATATCAATTAGCCAAGTAGACCATAGCTGTTCATCTATTTTGATGATATCACAGCCTGGCAAACTGTTTATTTATAGAAATTTGAATTTAATTTAAGCTAATCATTTCGCATAATTCGCAAGGTCGCCAGTCATAAAAATAAAACCTGTTTTTCGTAACTATCAAAAACTTTGACGCACTGCCAAAAAAAGAAAAGAAAAATAAATAAAATATATATATATAAATATATAAAAAATAAATATATAATGAGAAGAAGATTTCATTCAGCTTTAATAAAATCATTGGTATAGCAGCCTGTTCTTGTTTTACTTAAATTAAATTTACATTTTTTAAAAATATTTTACCGATAATTTAATAATGATATATTTAAGGCTAGTGGCGTAAAAAATGCAGATTAGTATTATTTATGATTCTTTGGAATGAGAACAAATTTATTAAAATATAAATCAAATGTGACTTGAGACACGAATATGTGCATGAGATAAATGTAAAGCTTTATTTAATGCAGATTATTTATTAATTATAATATTTTATAATTAATTCAAGTGGCTTTTGACTTTTTTATGAAAATATTATAAAATTTATTAATATGCTTAAAAAGTGAAGCATAAATTAACATAGTTTGTTCATTGATAATTTCTTAAATTCTTGTTTACCTAAAGTGAATGGAAGGAAAATATCTAAAATTGGCTATAGATAATAAATACTGTACAGAATAACGTTAAATTAAAAATTTATTAAATTAGAAAGCTCCAATTTATTGCACTCTTTAGCTTAGACGAGGAGATAAAGTATTTCTGATAAGATTCATATCAGTTTCTCACATCTTTTAAGCTGCTTTGCTTTATTGCTCTTGCTTCAGTTTATGTTGGTTGGTTTTTAATCAATTTACGCTGCACGTTGGCAATAAAAATGTGCTTAAAAATTATTGCACAAATTTCACAGGGTTTATCTTAGCCACATTTAAGCGCCGAGTACTTGCGGCTTTAACAGTCATATTAAAAACTCATCATAAGTTTCAAATGTGCTTTTGGCTTGTTTTTATTATGGCAAATACCATAAAGTTAATTAAGTCATGGAATTTGAATATTGATTAGCTTAAGAGATACATATTAGTGTGCCGCAATTATATGAAGTCTCTATATGATATAGGGAATTTAATTATAGCGTGCAATTCACACAGTTGGTATGCAAATAGCCAATTGATGGCTTCTAGCGCCGAGTCCAATCAGACAAATGGCCAGCTAACCTCAGACCAAGACCACATAGCTGCATAGCGAGCAATTAATTAAACGGCGACCACTACTCTACGGATAGAGATATATTGTGGTTAATGCTAATTGCATTGTCTTGCGGGAGTTGCTTGCTTGTACCACATGACGTATACGTAATATGCATTTATGCAACCACACAGCTGCATACCAAAGGGTATGCGTGCATATCTGTCTCTCTCTCTCTCTCTCTCTCTGAGTGTGTGTGTGTGTAATTCAGTTTTTGTATGCGTGTGCATTCCATGCCTCAATAAGCGTTGCAAAAACTGTAATAAATCAAAATAGTATAACCATCGCTCGATTTATTTGCGTGCATAGAAATAAAGCAAAATATAAGCATATAGCTCAACATAGCAACCTATGGGCATTGTCGACATACCCTGTATATTTGAGAAAAGAGGTATCTTGTGCAGCAAGCATATGACTAAATTGATAAAATTTCTATTAACTGAAGATACAACTGGGGTATAATGAAATAAAAATTGTATTTATAGCAAGCTGCAATTTTTTTCATATTTAATAGAATTTTATTTATGATAATAAATTATATTTGCATTATTCCTTGAGCAAAATATTTTAAATATTATATATTATATATATTAAATAAATATATATTCCAATAAGACTCAGATAATAAGAATTTTAGATTTTCATTGGAGATAGCGCTCAAGTGACTCTTGGAGCTCAAGAAATCTGAAACTGCCTGTTAAATGCGCTGCGGCAAGAGTTCGCTCTTCTTGCTGTTTGGTTTATTATGCCTACCTACTGAGTATCTGTTTAGTCATGCATAGCCTGCCGATTGAAAGTTTATTTAAAAATATGTGCGCCCAGGCAAATAGTTGCTGCCAGCCAATTTGATTTGCGTGCCAAGCAAAGTCACGTTGCATTGTTTATATTGCAATTTATTTTGTGTATTTTATATATTTTTTTTGTTGTCGCTAAGAAAACAAAAGAAACGCTAAATAAAATATAGTTAGGGGGCGCGCGACATTGTGTCAATGTCTTGTGAGAGCGACAGGAATTGAGTGAAAGAAAAAAAAGTGAGAAAGAGAGAGAGAGGGATATGCAACCCATAGAAATGTAAATCGATCGCCCAAGAAATTAAAACAAAAAACCTATGCAAATTAGCAAATTGTAAATGCCTGCAAAATAGTTGCATAAGCCGCAGCGACTTGGTATGGGCGTAAAACAAAATGTGGCTAACAAAAGAGAAAAACCCAAATAATCAATAGTCAATATATGGCCAATAACTCAAACAACATATTGCCAAATAAACAGATGAATTTGCGGACTGAAATGGATCGCTGCACTTGCCGAGTCTGTGGCAATGCTAGCTAAATATGCGAAATATCTCTTCAAATATATATGTGGATGGGTGGGGTCTAGACACTCTAATCAGATAGCACAATAAACTCTTGAATAACATGACATCACGGAAATAGTAAGATAAATTTCTTAGCCATGAATATGCTCGGACACAACTGAATTTTTTTTGATTCTCGATATGATACAGTAGCCTGATTGATGGGAATTCTGTGTGTGCTCCTTCAGTAGAGTAGAGTATATTCCTTGAGTAGAGTATATTAACATTTAGCATTTCGTTGAACTACTCACTGGAAATATCAAATGTCAGCTTATCCCACTGTGACTTGCAGAGCGTCATCAAATAACAGGCAATTCATATGTTAAATTGAAATTCAGATCAAGCCGATTTTGATATATTTCTATGTATGTCTAAGAACTGCCTTGCAGCCTTGTAAAAATATATAAAATAAAATATATATAACATAATATATCAAATAAAATATAAAATAAAATATATATAACATAATATATAAAATAAAATATAAAATAAAATATATAAAATAAAATGTGTATAAATTTCCTTCTATAATCTATAATTACTACTGATTCATGCAGTTTCTTATTAAAGAAATAAAAATAATCATATACTCATTTGTTTTTATTAAGAAAATCAAAGGCGAAATATAAGTCTTTATTAAAAAATTATCTGAAGCATTTACATAAATAAAACTTTATATAGTGACCTTCAAGCCAAGCCTCTTTGACCACATCACAAAGTGCGTAGCTGCGGCGCATCTTTGCCTCATTTGAAACTAAAAATTTTTGTTTAGCTGCCCAAAGCCGTTTGTTATGCTAAAATCACATTAGTTTGCACACCTTTTGAATGCAAATAAATAATAAATAATTTATGATGGGGAATTTTCATTCAAATTGATTTGTTTTTAAGCAAATAGAGATAACGTTTAACTATTAATTTTACTTTATTTGATATAAATGCAAAAATATATTTAATTTAAATATATGAGTCACACTTTTGCGAAATTTCTGTTAATTTCAATTTGGCAGCTGTCACACAATACTACATGTTATTTAATGGACATCCTGAAGAGTCAATCTTCCCATTTCCCCCCTTTAAGGGGAGCTTATCAACTATTTGATTTTCCAACTCAACGAATTGGATTTCATCTCAATTAATTTTTCGCCATGCAAGGCAAAAATGTTTGTGTCAGTTGCATTTCATTTATTTTATATAACGTTTATATGTATATATAGTATATATATTCATAGTATACAAAATATTTTCCACTGCGGAAGAGCTAACAGATTTTTAATTAAAAACTTTGCGACTTTGTCAGGCAGGCAGCTAACCAAACAAGCCAATTAAATTTGATGCTCAGCTTATGCAGATGCAAATATTAAAAAATATAAAGCTGGTTAAAGTCTATAAAAGACTCCTTTTGTTTACAAAGATGAGACCTATGAAGAAAAACTAAGAATGTTAGTAAAAACATGCTTCTTTTATAAATATATAATAAATGAAAAATATTATGCAATTGCATATTATTATTTAAAGTAAATTTTTTCAATAAATTCAATTATTTATCAGACAATTTTTTGACAGTTATTATTAATTTAAATTATAAAAATATAATATTTAATATTTTATAAATTATTTATTTACTATTTATATTATATATTAATTTATAAACAATTTATTAATTTGAATTATATAAAAATTCTAATTTTATGCATCTATGACATAATTCAAATTAATGTGCATAAAAATTAATCACTTTTAATTAATATTTAATATTTTATAAATAATTTATTTACTCTTTATATTATATATTAATTAATATGCAATTTTTTTAATTTGAATTATATACAAATTCTTATTTTATGCATCTATGATATCATTCAAATTAATGTGCATAAAAATTAATCACTTTTCTTAATTCTTCTAGTCTCACACATAATACATATATAGTCTTCAGAACTTTAACTAATATATCTACTTTTGCTTTCCAATTTAAACAAACATTAAATTGATGTGAATTTCCATAAATGAAAATATGTTGTTAATACAACTAAAAAATCCAACAACTTCGAGCGAGTGGGCAAAAAAATCGATGCAGATGTTAAAATATGCCATTAATTGTAACACCTGTTCGACGAAGGTGAGCTAGTGACTTTTAAGCGAACATAATGGATGCGACAATTTATGAATGTGTCGCTTATTGATGGGGCATGCAACAGATTTGCTGCTGCAGTCGCTGATGGTTGGCGGAAGAGTTTTTGTTGTCGCATAATGTGTAGTTGACCGATTACATAATCGAGCCATTGAAAACTGAACCAGCTACGCACACTCATTCACTCACTCTCCCACTCACTCACTAACTTTCTCTCTCTCTCTCTCATTTTCTTTCTCTCTCTGCAGCATGCGGGAACGCAGCCAAACAACGCCGCGCCGCCGTCGCAACGGTCCCAAACAGGCGCTGCCCGTGGAGTCCAACTACCAGTTAGAGCAGACCGAGGCCATTTATGGCTCGACTCTGCTGCCGTCGCAGCGCCGCTTTATGGATCCGTGGGATCTGGAGAATTACGATTATGTGCGCAAGAAGATGGATATCGACAACATTTTGCCAGACTATGAAACGGCTTTGGACTACGAACTGGAACATTCGCAGTCGCCCAGTCCTGACTTTGATCAGGGCAATCGAATGGTCCTGGCCTCTACCATGCCACGCCCACACACCAGACGCGTGTCGCGCAGCCAGTGCCAGCTGGAGTGCTGTCGCCTGCCCAATCGCAATCGCAATCTCGATCGCAGTCGCAGCCGCAAGGAGCTGCTCTATGCAGCACGCAGCGAGGTCTATGGCCAGGCACCGATATCGAGTCGATATGATGACTATATGGCCACCATGACCAGGCAGCTGCATCTCGATGACGATGACATTGAGCAACAGGAACAGGAGCAGCTCTATGGCGAGCAGCGTCAGATATACAATGGCTATGGAGGTTTGTGTGCAGAGAGAGTTGTGAATATTAAACTAGCAACAATTGTATACAACTATTTCTTTGCTTGCAGGCTTCTCCAGTGCCAGCTCCACGGAGCCACACTCTTCCATTGGTGACGAGTTGCCCTTGATGACGACATTGCCACGACGTGCAGCCACGCTGCAGCGCCATGCCCAACCGAGTCAGAGCAGAGAGCACACTAGTTACAACAACTCCAACTATAGTTCGGGCTATGGCACTGCACCGCATCCGCGACGCAAGCGTACCACGGCCACGCCCACTGCCAAATCGTTGGCCATGGCAGAGGCACAGGCACAGGCAAAGGCAAGGGCAAAGGTATTGCCTCAGATAGACTTCCCAGCGCCGCCCCCACTCTCGCCCGCGTACGATTATTGCAATCCGTATGCTACAATGCCCTATTGCAGCCTACCGGATTGCGTCGAGTGTCAGCAGCAGGCAACGTCCCTCATCTATGCGGCGCCATCCACATTGTACGGACAGACGGGTGGGACGCACAGCGATTCGCCTAGCGACTCGTCGCTCTACGTCGGAATTTATTCGCGTAAATTTGGCTTGAGCAAGAAGGGTCTGCTGCAGATCGATTACTCGTGCAGCTGGAATGATTTGGATCGTGTGATGGGTCGTCAGTACTGAGTGTCCACTGTGCGGCACTTGGGCCACGGGTGTTTGGTTTTAGTCTCTAGTTAAACTATTTTCAATAAGAACCATCCATTGAACTATCGCTAAAAAAATAGCAAAAACCATTTGTACCTAACTCACATCACATGCTTATATATTTACTCGAATAGAGAAAGATGAATCGAACCGTACCAAATAATTTATATTGTGTTTAGCATCGTTCTTAGTCGCTCTCCAAGTCACGCATCTATCGTGCAATAAGTCGAATAAAATTGATATTAATAAAATTATTTACTTGTATATATTATTGTTATCATTTAAATTGATGGCTTAATTTGAATATTGATTAAATTGAAATTCTAAATTTGAATATTGATTAAATTGAAGAATAAATATAAATAATTATTCATAGACTTGGTTTCGATCCATTATTCAAATACTTGCCAAAATGCCGACAAGACTCAACTTATAGAACTTATTGTGGTTCTTACATAAAGCATTTGCTTAACAGAAGCAGAACAGTAAGCTAACAGCTGTTTAACAGCTCATTTTACAGCGCAGTAACAGTTGACCTCAGCTGTCAATAATGAAATGCATAAATAACATGTTGATTTACGAAAACAAGGTAAATAATTTTTTGTTCTATTTGCATAGTACATTATTGAAAAATATCTTTTGAACGATTTTGTAAATATCAAAAATATAAATTACAAATATATCCACTTTCAATAAACATGGGAGTCGATGACAACAAATATTGCGTATTGAATATTGAATGCATATTTATTTAACAATAAAAACTTAAAATAATATGTAAATAAATATTTGAATACATATATATCATAAATATATATAATAAATATATATTTTTGCAACTACATTGAATTATTTACGCGCTCGAAATATTCTGTATATATATATATATATATATATATATATTGTTTTTTTTAAATATTTTACATTTTATTTAAACAGCCCTTTTACTACCTAATTGGCAGCTTAACAAGTTGAACATAAAGGTACAATTATTTACAGTAAATTAACAATAACAATAACAATTAACATAAACAACAATAACAATTTGGTTAATTAAATCACATTCATTTTACATGAAACATTATTTTATAGGAACCTCGCAGGGAGGTCCTGTGGATGGCACTTCTTAAGTCTTCATTTTCTGGCTTCTTTTTTAAGTCTTCTCGCCAAAGGGTTTGGGTGGCCTTCGAGTCTTGCAAGGTAGCTAGTAGCTACCTTTTGCATTACGTCTCCAACTATGGGGACCTTGAGATTTTTTTCAATGTCCCTGGTACGCATGTACCAGGGAGCATTGCAAATTTGCCGGAGGATTTTTGCTTGTGCAACTCTTATTTTATTGAGGTTTGATTTTGCCGCAGTTCCATAGACTTGAAGCGCATATTGTATATTTTGTATAATTATTTATTTTATGTTCAACTTGTTAAGCTGCCAATGGGCAGCAGAAAACTTGTTTATTAAATGTAAATTAATTTTTTGAAAAAAAAAAAAAAAAAAAATTTATTTACGGTCAGCTGAAAAGTATGCAATGGGTTTTTACCACAACCAATGTACAGCAAAATTTGTCAATTGTGGTCAAGCTTTATTATTGTTAGTTAAGTGCATCTATCTTTAGATGATTTGAATTGTATTATTTCAGCTATATTCAAATTAATTGTATTAAATTCCTGTCTTTTGCATCCAATCAGATTTAATCGATAAGAGAAACTGATAATCAGCTATTAAGCGGATTACTTTCTAGTTAAGTTATTCATTGTGCTTCTATTTGAGCTCACTCACAAGCAATTACGAAATGATTCCAAATGATTTTCCTCAAAGCACTACCTAAGCTGACATTTGGAAATTGATTGCAGACATTAGGCAACGCCCCATTGCCAAAATCCCAAATTTCCATAATGCACTTCATTTTCTGTTGTATTCGTTGCCCAACTATTAGCCAGAAAAGCGGCTTTTGGGTTAAATGGTGCCCGAAATGTTGAGGAAATTCATCAAAGTCAGCGCAAACATGTTATTTGAAAATTGTCAAAGCCAATGACGTATGCCAAGCGAGGACTTTGCCTAATTGAGCACCACGTGAGCAACAAAAAAGAAGAAACTGTAGCTGGGGGAAACATAGAACAGAACCTTGATGACGTCATAATTAATTAAAGTGAAACGCTGGAAATTCTACTGAATAAGCTTTGAATACCCTGAACGACCGGGTATTATGCTCGGCTGGCCAAGGCAGTTAAGTACTCAAAAGTTTTAAAAGGCAAGCTTAGAAAATGCTCTTCTTTGTGAACAAAATATTTAATATAATTTATATATATTATTTATACAATAATAAAAAATATTTAAAATAAATGTATATAGTTATATAATTGTGTGTCCTAAAGGGTATTGAATTTTTCGCATTCAACTTAAATATTCTTTTAAATTTTTTTCTCCTATGTTGCAGTGGGCGCATTAATTAGTCAGAAGTGAAGCTCTGGGCCCATGAACGTTGTAATTTGTTAAAAAGCAGCTGCAAATTGGACACATCTTACGAAGTTAATTAGCTGCTACCGGGCAGCAACTGAATAATGTATGAAGAGCCTGAAACGAACGTTAAGTGAATAAATTCACAATGGTGAATATTAAATTTAATAGTTGGCTCGATGTCACCCGAGAGCGGCCTCAAAAATATAGGTGTAACTTTAATTCTTAAAGAGTGGCTTTCGAGCTGTTCATAATCAAAAGCAATAAAAGAGCTCCACATCAAGTTGAATAAAGTAATTCCTATTGACCTTTAACTCCTCTGACTATATTTCTTACGCTCTCAGTCAGTTGAATTTAAGAAGTTGTTGCTTCAAGCAAAGTTGCTCATATTTAATAGTGTGTATCTCTCTATAAACTTTAAGTGATCTTATAAAAGTCCATTTCATCAGTTTATATCTTGGCCATTATCTCAAGTTTTTCAATTCACTTTTGGCAAACAAAACAAATAGAAACTAACGTCTTTCGGCAACTTTGGTTATAATGTTATTTTCTGTATTCTATGATATGTTTATAGATAGGGTCAAAGCTGGGTTTCAGACATCTTTTGAGCATTGCCTTTTTGACAAACTCATTAAAGTTTATGGCTTGAATGTAACTTTGGCTTGATTATCTGCCACATCAGTTAGACAAACAAACAGACAGACACACACACACACACACACACACACACACACACACACACACACACACACACACACACACACACACACGCACACACACACTTACACCCACATGCAGACGTGCTCTATTTAGCATGCATATACATTTATATATGTATGTGTATAAAATCGATAAGAGAAATAAGACAAGAAAATTTCAATTGCTGGCGAACTGTTTCACAGTTGCTGGCTTTTTTCTTTATGCTTTTCAAATGCTCTGAATGCGATTTCAATTTCTCAATCCAATTTACCTTTGCGATGTCCAATGCTCAAAACCAATACCAATTCGTATACTCTACATATATATGTACGTATACCCGATTCAGCTGCAAGCACAAAAACAAATACAAATACCAATACCAATACGAATGAGGAGACAAGCACAAAGCGCAAGTAAATCAAACAAAAAAGCAAAGGAAATCAGCATGAAAATAAAAGCATCTATAATGCATGACTAAGAAATACCATGTAAACACATAAAAAAACAGAAAGAGATAGAGAGAGAGCGAAAGAGTAAAATACATTTATATACAAAAATTTAGAAATAAGATTCTGCTGATTCAAAATACCCTATAATATTTTATATATTGTAATTACCCCATAAAAGTTATGAGCTTTAATCTAAAACATAAATACTCCATCTTAAGTATGAGAAAATATTAAAAAAAAATGTTAGCTATAATTTAGTACTCTAATAAATCTGCAGCTGCAATTGTCAATTTAAATAATTTTACCCTGTAACGTCAAGGTAATCTGTCTAAAACTGTTATCTTTATATGTCTACAGGGTATCAAGTATACAGAAAAAAAACTCAGCTCGCTGAAGCAGTGAAAGCATTAGATTGCGCTGAGGCTGGCTGGGCTGGGGCCCTGGTACCTTCGTTTGGAGAATGCACATAAAAGCGCAAATATTTGCGCAACAATTTCAAATATCGTCGCAGACGTTGCGATAAAAATCGAACAAGCTACAAAAAATATGCAAAATGAAGCGCATAAAAAATATAAAGCCAAAAAAAAAAAACACACGCAAACTGAAATAAAGAAAGATGAAAATATCATTTTGCTTGCTTTTATGTATACTTATATATATATATATATATATATACATATATACATAAATATATTTTTTCTACATTTTCTGTTTACATTGTGTGCTCGGATTTGCTTTTATTATCGCATAACGTCAAACATTTGCATGCGGCGGCGCCTAAATGTATGCCACAGTTTCTGCTCGAATGCGCCTAAGCAGTTGATGCTCTTTTGCACTTGCCACTCTACTCTCTCTCTCTCTCTTTCTCTCTCTCTGTCTTGGCACCCAGAACCCATTAGCATTTGCATTTATGTGCGGCGCCAACACGAACCTGCTGATCCCATTCTCTGCCTTTCCCTTTTCAAACTTTATGTGGACATGCAAATCGAGGCGCGAATATTTCGCACTTCACTGAATCGAACCGAACGAAAGGTCCTGGAAAAAGGTGTTCAATTGCCACAGCCAGGTGGACATGTCGTAAAAAAAAAAACACAAAAGGAACAAGCATTCCACATAACTATTTCAACTCAATTTAGTCGATTCTGAATTCATATGGAGTTTCGTTTCTTTTGCCTAAGCTTTAAAAATATATAAAATATAAATTTCCATTAGAAATTCACATATTTAAATGAATTTAATACACTTGGCAAGCAAATCGAATTTCTGACCAAAGAGTTTGCAAGAATATCCGGAAATGCTGCAGCTTGCACATTGTAACCGGATTTGTCACAGCAGCTTTTGATTGTAGCGGAAAACTTAAAATGCGAGCTGGGTTTTTACATTTTCTTTTTTCTCGCAGCTCTGCTTTGCTCGGTTTTTTGTGAAAGAAATTTTCGTAGAAAAGTGGAAAATTGTCAATTCCTGTGCGCAAATTGCATTTTAAATGCTGCTCGCAGTTGAAGCTGTCCATTCGTTTGTTGAAGCTTTTAAATAAATGCATTTGAAATGCAGACAAACGAGCTAAGGCGATCAAATGCTAATTTTTCTAATATAAATAGAGTTAAGCTTAAGTTGAAGAGAACACGAATAGCAATGAGCAATGACAATGAGAATCATGGCATTAATGATGACGATGATGTCAGAGAAAATTATGTTCAAAATGCGATTAATTTTAATAATAACAATAATCAAACAAATAAAAAAAAAATAACAATAATAATGATACTAATAATAATAAAAATAATAATAATAATAATAATATTAAAAATAATAGAATAATATTAAAAATAATATCAATAACAATAATAATATTAATAATAAGAATATCAAAAATGAAAATAATTAATAATAATAATATTGGAATGTTAACCAAAAAAGAACTCTCTCATAACATTAATATCAATTAATGGAAAATGTTTATTTTTTACTTTTTTTTTTTTTTATTTTAAAAGTTATGAATGCCATTCTTTGTAAACTTTCAATCGTGATTCGCTTCACATATTTCTTTTGTTGGCAGATACTAAATTTTTATGATAAGCATTTCAGTTTTGGCTTTTATGCACACACACAGATATATGTGCACACATATACATACATATATATCGGCAGTCATTGTGTGCGTGGGCTGTTCATTGTTTTAAATGCCCGTCATATATCACGGTGCAAAAGTTTTTAGTTTAAGCCACATGGAAGTATTTTGATGGCGTTCGCTGCAGCATGTCAAAAATCTGCAACTAAATGCCGTCATAAATTACAGCCAGCTGTCAAAAATCACAATTGCTATTGTTGTTGTTGTTGCTGTTGCTGTTAGCCAGGCAACGCATGCAAACAATGAGAGTAAGCGAATGCTAAAAATAAACTTGAAAACTTAATTAAACTTTTATTTTTTTCATGCTGAAGAATAACGTCAGAGCGAGATGCCAGGCAGAGAACTAATGGCGTACATAAATATACATATATATATATATATATATATATATATTGTGTGTATTTGTGTATAAAGTAGGCAGACAGGTTGTTAGCTTGGGGTAGAGGCTAGGACTTGGCATTTGCCGTTTATGCAATTTGCCAGCTATTTTGCACCTTGCAATGCGAGAATGTTTTTTAATTAACACACAGCTTGAAGCCAGCCAGGCTAATACAGAGAAATTTCTAAATACGTATATATATATATATATATATATGTGTGCGTGTGTGTGTATTCAGAGTACGCCAGACCGTTTGCCATTTGCTAATGAATAAGTTAATTTTATCCTGGCAACACAAGTGTTGTTTATGTGGCCAATGCCTGTCACGCATTTTAAACCCTCAAAGTGGTCATTAGAGACTTTGCTTCACTTTCTACACACACACACACACTCACATGCACAACACCCATTCAGTGAGAGCAGTGTGTGCTGCACTGCGTATACTTAATATTTATATATAGGCAAAAGCTTCTCAGTCACGTAGCTCTATAGTTGAGCGCTAACTATATACACCTAACTATATATATATATATATATATATGTAAGCCCGCACACATATTAGAGCGTAGTGTAAATGCAAATTAAGTACAAAAAAAGAAAAGGGAACGGCTGGCCGGGCCGGGGGCGTAACTGGGGCAAAGTGTTGGAAGTTACGTAAGCCCCAAATCCATTAGGTGAAGCAGCTAAATTAAAATAAAAAGCCAGCCATGCAGTTAAGCCAGGAACGCGTAGAGGGAGCCGTGGAGTGAGCTTACAGTTAGACGACGCAGCCCTGTAGCTGCGTGTCTGTTGCGTCAACAAGTGCTGTGGTTGCTGCAACTTTGCAACTGCAGCGGTATTTGCATTTCACTTTTACCATCTCACTTACAACTAAGCAAATATTTAGCCAAAGAATTTTACCGGACACGACAAAAAAGAAATCGAGCTGGAAAAAGAATTTTACTTTGGTGCATAAGCAGCATCTGCTTAGCTTATATTTATAGCAAGGCAAGTGCAAAATTTGTATGATATAATATATTCTGATTACATTGCAAATTGAATTTAACGTGGCAATAATAAATAAAAAATGTACGCAGCAGGCTGAAGAAAGTGGGGCTGACTTTTTAAATTAAATGTATTTTATTATATTTATATGTATCATATATATTCACATTATGTATACCTTTTTCCATGGAATCATACTCTTATGTACTTTAATTTATTTAAATGCAAATTAAAAGGTCTTCTTTAATTGTTGCCTTTTTTCAGTCCGGTCAAGATTATTTTAATATCTTTTGTGTGATAAAGAAAAATCGTAGAAAAAAGGGAAAATATTTATTTAAATTATTCTTTTCCTTTCGAAATTATTTCAATATATATATAAAAAGTAAAATATTTATAAGAAAATATTGATTTACTCAAAATGTAATAACTTTTCAAAATATTCTAATTATATAAAAAGAATACATTAGAAATGTTCGTTCATATTTAACTTCCAAATGCTTGCAGTTGTGAAGCGAATTTAAAACAGATGCGAAGCAATAAAAAAAGGTCTCCTTTTAAATCCCTTTGAACAAATTGCCGAGCCATCAATAAATTAAGTCAGGTTTTTTGCATCTCAAGCATGACAAATGCCTTTTCGTATTTTATTTGACAAATGTCAACCCAGGGTCTAGGCCACAAATTGTGATTATGCAGAGCGCATGAGAGACGACAAACCCAAAAGACAGTCAGAGGCAGAAAAAACAACCAACAAAATGTAAATAACTTAACAAAACCCTCACAAAAATTTATGTCACAAAATATAAATGAAATGAAATAAAATAAAAAGAAAAGAAATTTGTATATTTACTAAAGCTCTCTCAGGCCAACTGATAAGCTGTCAGGTCAAAAATAGAATACAAACTGCAATGGAAATGAAATGTCTCTGCAGCTAGCACTAATTGGCATACATATTGCAACTGTGAAGCAATCAAGCAAACAACAAACACGATATCTCTGAGAAAGCTTTAATCTAAATAGAATTTTGTATGTGCTGAAGAAGTTGTTGCAGAATTTGTTCATCTGCTGGAATAAGTAATTTATATGTATACAAAATCAACTTTTTATCATACCAGAAGAGTGAACATACATCCTCTTCATATTATATTTTATATAGACTTTACTTAAATTAGCGTTATGTAACATAACAGACGACTCTTTATACTTAACAGACTCTTGATTTTGCATATGAGCCCTACTTCTCCTTTAGCTAATTAACTCAAACAGTCTCTCACTGTTAGTTTTATCTCTTAATCATGAATAATTTGGTTCTTTCGCTTAGTTCTGCAATCGGCGTAGCATATTTAAGAGGGCCTCTGAAGAGAGACGGCATTTTGAATGTCGCTCGCGTAAATATTTTCATTTTTGCGTTGGCAAATGTTAAATTGTATGCAACACATCGTGGCAAATGGCAAATGGCAACGTGACGAGAACGAACAGCTACTGGCAGCCAATAAATTTCACACCCCGCCTGGCTCCCTCTCCTGTCCTACACCTGCTCTACACAGTTGCTACAGCTACGGCTCCATGGCTACCCCGCCCTCGCTCGCCCTCGGATTCAGTGTCAGTGTGTCAAGCAGCGTGCGATGTGGAATAATTTGCAAAATGTCATTATTAGTTTGGATTTTGCGCAACAGCAGCTGCCAAGTAGAAGTGTAAAAGGAAGAGGATGAGGAAGAGGAAGAGGACACAGGAGTCCAGAGGACATTCAGGCACGTTTCCTTGCTCCTTCCTTTACTCAGGCTCACTGATAAGCAACCCAAGGCACCGCCCACTCGTATATCATCATCAAGGCTGTGGCAAAAGCTTATTTTGTGGCCCATTGTTGCTTTTTTATTGTCTACCTGCAGGACACGTAATGCGCTTCTCGCCTCCGTCTCCTACATAAGCAAACAGAAAGATTGCCTTTGCTTAACCTCCCCCAGATGCTATAACAACTAAAGCGAAATATTAAGCAGCCAATGCTCTAAATGAAATTAACATATATCTACACACACACATACATACACACACACACTTGGGGATATCTAAATAGAGCCTAATAAAATCGGCCGACAGGTGGGCTAAGCCACATGATGGATTGAAGCTTAAACAGTTGGAAAAAGAATGTGAACGAAATGCTAAAATGAAATAAATAAAAAAAAGATAACGAAAAATGGTATTTTAAGTTGATTCTGAAGCTTTGCGGGGTATTTACGCAGGCTTAACTGCAATAATATAATATTGGCATAAAAGCGAAGCAAGCATTATTAAGGCTGATTGAGATCTTAGTAGATTATACGAATAAATAAATATAAATTTACTTAAAACATATTTTGGACACAGATGGTACTACTCCCACGACTCCAGTCTATAGTCATCGATAACACTACTATCGATTGCATTAAATGTAAATTCCACTCACAAAATTGATTAACTAAATTTCAGTCGTCGTTTGGTCTCAATCAGAAAATTAGATCTACGAATTTGAGAATCACGTCTCGAAATAGTAATAAAAACTCAAATATCGCTGAGCCAGCACACAAAGCCTGTGGCTCGTTAACTTAACTCATATGTATAGAGAGGAGCAACTGTTTATTGCTATACAACACTGGCAGTAACTCATAATGTGGCAAACGTGTTGCGGCTTATGCGGTCGGGCTGAGTTATTGTCGCACCAAACGGCACGTCCTAACGGCCACCTGGTCAATCGAGCAAATGATTGACTGCAAGAAAATTAAATTACGCAAGATATTTAATACCGGGCTGAACTAGATAACAGTCAATCAGTCAGCCAGTCAGTCAGTCAATCAACTAGAAGTTTATCATTAAATGACGAAAGGTAGTTGGGGGGCTGTGTCAACTTTGGCATCTAATAAAGCTTATGGAGCGCAAAATTGGATTTGCATACATTATTGGTTAACACAAGTGGAAAGCGAGGAAACAAGCCCAAGTCACATGGAAAATGGAGCACACAAATACACACACTGCGAGACTCTAGCTCGGAGGCAACAATTCAGTAATGCGTTAATGGAAAATGCTTTTCCGTTTTACAGTGGTTAAAAAGCTCCAACAGCAGTGCAGCAAACGGTTGACTTAAAATTTAGATAGATGATAAAAATGTACACAAATACAATACAATTAAAGCAAAGTATAAAAATATATGAAATTTTAGAATATTTATATATTAAAAAAAAAAAACATAATTCAATTAATTTACAAAAAAATATATTTCAATATAAATTAATGCCGAACATTTAACTACTTGATTAAATTATTTGAAACACATATTCCTTAACGCATTTCAACCACTGTGCTCTGGAGGACATTTCGTATAAGAGCGCATGTTTTGGGCTGTATTTTGTGTGTGTGTGTGTGTGTGTGTGCGCGTGTGTTTATATTTGATTGCCGTAAATGCGATTAAGTTGAGCTCCGACTTCAAAAAGCAACTAAATTTGATTGCCAACTGTTAAGCAGCAGCAGTGCAGCTGCCACGCCCAGTCCCTTAATAAGACACCACCATACGCCCGCGCTCACGACTCAAACATAAATCTCCAAGGTGCAGTTCCATGGTTCATGGGGGCGTCATAAATTTAATGAAACGCTGCAGCGCGAATAAAAATGAGAAATGCACTTACAGAGTGAAAGAGAGCGAGAAAGAGGGGGGAGGGAGAAGAGAGCCATACACACACACACACGCAAATGTGTGTGCTGCATTTTAATGTTCTGCGTGCGGTTTGTGAGCCTAGTAAACCAAGCGCAAAGGTCAACGCGACGCGTTCTGCGGCTTCTGGTTGCATGTGATCCGGTGGTCAGCGCGGCTGCTTGTTAGTGCCACTGAGCCCACAATTGGTTGCAGTCAGCCGCGCAGCCAGTCCGGAAAGCCATAATAAAAACATATTATACATAAGCATATTATTCTTAAACATATAAATTATGCGTTGCCATACCAAAAACTGACTCTCCTAATACATTATAGTTGGCTGGCCAGCCAACTTGGCTACACTATAGTATAAGTAGAGAAATATAGATTTATACAAATTAAGCTTTAATGCTTTAAATAACATAATCAATGTCAAATGCTTGCGAAGGAATTGAATATGCGAATTATTAGGATTAATGCATTGTATATAATAATAATATTTTATATTTTAATATCTATCTATAGATCTATTTATCTTACAATATATAAAATATAAATATATAAAATTTATTTTATAATAATTGAGACAAAAAGTTTTATTCATTACTTATAATAATAATTATAGAAATATTTATATATATTATATATATTTTATATAATATTATTTTTTATAATATATAATATATTTTTTTTTTCATATTAAATTGACTTATTTTATTATATATTTAATTATTTTCATATATTTTGTTCTATTTGAAATTACCTTTTTTGTTGTATCATAAGCTGATATTAATTAAAAATAAACTAGGTCAGCTTCTTGTACAAGAGTTTTAATTTATGTAAAAGGCTTGCATAACCGACAGAGAAATTTATAAGTAAATTTGTTCATGTTCCCTGCAGAAATGTTTTACCTCCACGGAAATGTCATGAAACTAATTAAATGCCTGGACAATTAACAGGCAATTGAATCATGCAATTTGCATAAATAAAACAGGCAGCAATGCAGGAGAGGGAGAGCGAGAGAGTGAGAGAGGGAGAGAGGTTGCGGCAGAAAAAGCCTCCATTAGGGTACGCTTCTGTGGCAATGTCACTGATCCAATTAAGACTGAGATGAAATCTGCGCCACGTGACGTAGAAAAAATGCCTAATAAAGTGAACCAGAAACACGCATGCAAATAGAAAACATTTTTCATTCTTTTTATTTAAAAAATTATATATATATATATATATATATATATGGGTCTAAAGAAATGTGTAAATGAAATTGACTAAACGAATTCTCTTGTAAAACGGTCACACCCTGTGGGTGGACGAGGCAGTTTGACGCGAAATGCCAATGCGAACTGTGGGCGGTCAACGATGGCGACACATTTATTATATATATATATATATATATATATTTTTGCATACAATGGAGCCCAGCACTTGACAGCCGCAGGCGACAGGCGCAATATATATTTCAGAGAGTACAACGCGTTCACTTGGCTTTTCTTTTTGTGTTCTGCCAACAAAAGCAGTGGGCGTGGCGGGGGTGGGCTGTGGAGACATAAATCAATTGACAGTGCAAAAAGAAAGAATTGCGGAAAATTACTTGATATTTACAAAGCCAAAGTCAACGAGGGCAACGGGTTGCACGGCCGGACTGTCCGGCTGTGCCACGCCCATTGTCCAATAGCCGTCAGAAGTGCAACAAGTTTTCTCTGTTTATTTTTATTTTTTTTTTGCAGTTCCATCTAACATCAATGACACTCAAGGACAGCCGCATTGTTGCCCATAATTACACATGTACCATCTTTGAGTGGGTGTGGGCGTAGGCGTGGGTGAGGGCTTGTGTGTGTCTGTTTTTCAGATGTCGTATGAGCAATAAATGCCACAATCACACATACGCACAGTGAAACAACTATTATATAATATAAAAGAAAATATTTATTGATTCTTATAAGTTATTCTTAATGGATTTTTATATTATTTAAATATATTTGTTGAGTAATTAGAATTAGTTAAAATGTAAATAAGTAAGACTAGGAGATACCCTAGTCTCATTCTATCTCAGTTTTTGATCATACACAGTAACTTGTATGTACATCATAGTTAATAAATACAAAAAAAAGATATAAATGAAATACACTTCATACTTAAACATTAGTTAAAATTCTTAAATGAAATTTGAAAATTTAAACATTTTCAAAAGCATCTCGCTATTTAGTATACGTCTGCTTGTCAAGAATTTTCATAATTCGACATGCAATGTTAGTTAAATTAGGAGTTGCCTTGAATTAAAAGTGAGAGAGAGAAAAAAAGAGAGAGAAAGAGAAAATAAAAAGAGAGAGAGAGAGGTATAATTGATCATGCCTTTGGCACTTTTAGTTTAATGCTAATGTTAACATTTGGTTATCATCCTACTTCTTATTTCTGTTCGCCTGTTAATTTTTATTAAGCGTACAACAACCTTACGAAGCATATTGTAAAAGCAATCTTTAAATAATAAAAAATATTTTTGCTAAGCCTCAAACGGCATCACAATTGCGGAATAACAAAAAAATACCAGGCGAACATAAATGAGTAGAAGGGCACGAAGTTTTGCTTAAAGTTAACCTGAGTTGACCTTGAAAGTGAGAGTGAGTGAGGAATGAGAGTGAGAGTGAGAGTGCTTTCTCTGCGTGTTTCGTTCACACAGCGCATCGGCATGATCAGCACATGATTAAAGCTTGACTTGACTGCATTGAATTGAGTAAATCTTAATATGATCAAATAATATTTATGGGTACTTATTGCACTGCGGTACATAGCACAGAGTCACAAATCTCAAATTTTGGGCAGCTGACTATTCAAAGACAATTCAAACACAATTCGATCATTCGACTTTTTTCCCATTTTCAATGGGTTCAGGGTATAAAAATAAATATATCCGTAGTTGATATAATTTAAATGGTTTTTATTTAATTTATTTATTTGATTAATTTTTTAATTAATTAATTTATTTATTTTTAATACTTTTTATGCTTCGAATTTGTTATACGAAAATAATATGAAATCCAATTACCTCTCTAATAGCCTGACGATGGGATAGTGTTTTGCATATATGCTGTCATGCTCATTAAGTTTCATCCCACTGTGCCACATCAATCGCACCACGTGGGTTCAAACTGTCAACAGCAAACAGGCTAAATGCTTTTATATGAACTAAGAGCCTGACTGCCTGCCCCCCCCACAATTGCGTCAAGCTGTGCAGGGACGGGGCTGCAGGAGAAAGTGTGCTGTGTGCATGTAATTATTGTGTCAACTGAGGTGTATGTGTGTGTGAGTGAGTGTGTCTGTGTCAGTGTAGCAAAAGCCGAAAGGCCTTGTGCAGGTCCTGTGCCACAGCCAGAGCCAAAGACAGTTGTTTATGGCTCGAACTAGACTCATAATTGCATTGTTGCCAGTGTAATTACTGGCAAACATGCAGTTAATTAAAATCATTAAAATGCCTTTGAGCCAAAAAGATCGGAGGACAGAGGACAGAGAACAGACGGCAGCAGCTGTTGTCAACTAGCTGAAAGGGCCAATAGTGCTCTGGGCCCATGGAATGTGAGCCCAGCTCGAAGGCCTTTCGACTGCTTTAATTTCCGACACACGCACACAGCCTGTTATTTGTATATATGTGTTCAAAGGGATCCTGTACACTCTGCAAGTACATGCGAAGCAGTATCAAAACGAAGTTTTAATGTCCTTACAATAGGATTAAGAAATTTTTAATTTTATTAAAATTTACATATTTTGTTTTATTTCTACACATATTGAGGTGTGCATTAGACAGACTACTATCAATGTCAGTTTCATTTTCATCATCATCATTGTCATTACCATTGTCATTGTAAAAAAAAAACTTAATATATCATTTTTTAAATCAGTCTATATAGAAATACTTTGATAGATCAAATACAATATCAAAAAAGCTTCATGTCATCTGGAAAAACTTTCAATTTAGTTAAAAAATTCTTCATTTTGGTTGAACTGAAGATTAGAGTGCCTTAATATGAAACAGTTATACACCATTAATATAAATCAGTGCCAGGCAGCGGCAGCGGCAGCGGCAGCGGCTGCCGTAGGTTGGGCACCTAATCTAATCTACCCGCAGCAACATCTGTACTTTTGCCCTTTTTTCTCGTCTTGATGACTTAGTCTGGACCGTTTTGTAGTTGCTACGATTGCCATATTAGCGAGCTAATAGAATTATTTTGATTAATGCTTTCCCACTGCAGTTGCCGAGGTGGACAAATGATTGAAGTTCGCCTGTTAAAGCGACATTTGCAGTCGACACGGCAGAATCATGTAAATGTCATTCAAACATATATAATAAATCAATTCTGAGAGCTTGTTAACGCTAACAATTGACATGAAAAGCCAGTTAAAGAGCATAATGTCGCGTTTTTTTTTCTCATTGATTAATATGAAATCAAATATAAACGAGGTCGAAAATGCAGACAGAAAAAGTCAAACAAGGGCAGAAAAAAATAATATTTGCTGCCAGCGACATTAATGAGAGCTGGCAGATATTTTACGGCAATTTAACTAGGGTCACTCTGAAAGCCAGACAGCAGCGCCTGATCAAAAATGGTCACACATATTTCAGCAATTACTCAATTATATTTTTGCTATGAGTTCTAACCAGTTCAAATATGATTTATTATTATTTAAAATTAGTATTTTCAAAATTCTTCAACAATCAATCAGAATTAAAGGTAAGCTTTCAGATTTTGCTAGAATTTCGTATCGCTTATGTAGAGAAACTGTAAGTCTGGGCGCTTAGCTTGCCAGTGTTGACTAATGCGAAAACTATTGCAATAATCATTACGGCTGGCAACATTAAGGCAGAGCAATCGAAGGCGCACGAGAACGAATAAAACATGCTGAATGAATGCTGATGAGCGAGCATTACCAATGGTTAAAGTTGATTATAAATACAATGTCGTATTCATGGCCAGCTGCCATAATTAATGAGTTTAGTCTGCCAAAAGGAGGCCCGAACGCCAATGAATAGGACGCAAGACGCAGGCGTCAAGGCGTGGCACTGTCATAGCCATTGTTTCGGCGTCTGTTTCTGTTTCTGCAGCTGTTATATTATTCAAGCGTTTGCGCACGTGCTAGAAATTGTTCGTGTCCTTGGACCAGATACCAGAGGCTTTGCCATTCAATGGCTAAGACACTGGCAGCAACCTCTGAGGTATACATAATACCAACGGGACGTGGATGGCAATCAAATATGTACTGAATTTGCTGATTGAAATACAGGAGGCTGACTGCGTCTGGGCTGCGTACGCAATTAAAATTTTACGACCACTGAATATGAAAAGGTGCTATATCATTTTTGAGTGCTCACCACCCGCCCAGCACACACTCCACTCAATTTTAATTGTCGAATAAATGTTGCGGAAATAATTTGGCACCGAAAAGCATAAAGGGAGCTCCAAGCTGAAGATAAGAGCGATGCGTGAGCAAAATGTGCAACGTAAGCAAAGTAATAAACGAAACAGACGTGAAACAAGTGATAAAAGAGTGAGTGTGCTTAGTTCTGGCAGTGCTCGACTGGGCGATACTCTGTGTGTGTCCAGTCATAGGAGTTAATTTTGATTGATATTATGGAAATCGCTGTCTCATGTTCCCATTAAATATCATTTATCTGCACAGAAACAATATACCCTGTCAAAGTAAACTCACAGAGAATTAAACATTTCTAAGACTGAGTGATAAAAGGGAATCTTGGAAAGAGATAAAGTTTTTCTTGACAATGAAACGAACATCAAGTTAGATCTGCGACGTGCTTCTCGGACAACAAGTAATAAATAATGAACAGGCAAACGAAATTGAAGAGATGAATAAAGTGCACAAGAGATGGGGCAGATGTGGGATACACGTGAAGTAGGTAGAAGTAGGCAGAATATGAGAATAAACAAAGCGCTTATTTAAAGAGACAGCAGTATGCTTTGGTATTAAATCTAACACAATAGCTTAGATATTATATAAATAAATTGAAATGCAATTTTTATGCCTAATTCAAATAAAAATGGGAATTCTATTTATATTATTAACACATTTTTATATCAGTTTTTCAAACTCTTTCTACAGTAAACAAGGATGGAACCCGAACCTTTTCTTGACATTTTTGTATACAATTTTCTGTATTATGTAAACTTTTCTTGAGCATAAAACAAATGTTAAGTGTTACGCTGGGCCACAGATAAGAATTTGTTTTCTCATTTTTATTAGAAGAATTCTATGTAAGTTTAAAATAAAATTTCAAACGACTTAGCATGTAGAATTACTTGTTTACCGCAACAGCAACTCCTAATCAAAGAGAGCAAAGATCATCAAAACTGTCCCCTGGCGATCATAAGAAGAGAAAAACAAGGGAGAAGAACAAAAGACGCATAAAGTGAAAAATAAAGCCACATTTATGAGGCTCGCGAGTCTTTGGACGGGCCCAGCTGGGCGGTTGTGTGAGCATGAAAATGGCTTTCATATTTGTTAGCCCGGCTAAATTGATGGCAAACAGAATTTGGGGCAGCTGCTCTTTTTGCTTGGCTCATTTTTTGTTGCGGCCATGTGGTCGGTGGTGCCGAAATGAAAGGAAGCTTTTAGCAGATACTTTACGCAAATCCCAAGAGAAAACATTGCCGCACTATGCGAGCTGTCGAAGAAGAGACAAACAGCAGGCAGTAGGAGCAGGCAGCAGGCAGCAGGCAAGAGGCTGGCTGCCGGGCGAGCATCATTAAAAGTTAAAAAAAGGATTTTCAGCGGATTTGCGAGTTTTTCGACAGAGCGCTAAACACAAACAGAAGCCATTAATTTGCATAGAAGCGTTTCACAAAAAATATTTGCAGCAGCAAATGTAAGCGCACAAAAGTATGCAGCAAAAAGAGCTACAAAAAAAGCAGCACTGTATATACCCTGGAACTGGAAGTCGAGCTGACACGGAATGCGTATAAAACACTTGGATGGTGTTACAATTTTCTAATGAGATATTATGTTTATGCAGAAAAAATATCTAGAAGAGGGAATCACATCAGATGAAAGAGTTCACTACAATTCTTATTGAAAATAAATGTGAGTTTAATTTCATAATTATATATATTATATATTTTATATTTATTATATATTTATATATTTTAATATGAATAAATCAATTCCTTTGCTGTCATCTTTTTGCAAACGTTGCCTCTTAACCCAACTACCCGCTAGCCTTGCTCACTTATCATGGGTATAGAGCATTCAAATAAAGAACTGAGCTCAAGACTTGGCGACTGTCAAGTAGTCGCATAGTTGTCGTACCCCAGTGCCACTCGACGGCCTGTCAGTCCGCCCGCCTGCTCACCTGTATACCTGCTCACCTGCCTGCATTCTCAACATCCTGGCAGGCGTCGTTGTCGTTGTCGTTGTCCTTGAGTTGTGCTTTGGCATTTGGCTTTGTTTTGCTTAAACTTGGGCCATGGATTAGCTAAATGCAGGCGCACCCTGCCCCCGAAATCCCGCCTCTCTGCTAAGCCTTGGCAAGCCCCTGCCCTTTTCATATATTTTTCCATTTTGCTGCACCCTTCAAGCTAAATATTTCGCCCTCTTGAGTTTTTATGAGCTGCTCAACTTGGCTTTTTTTTCGCTTACTTACACCTGGTGTTTACCTTCTATTTACTTTCACTCGCACCGCCTCTCTCTCTCTCCCTCTCTCTCGCTCTCTCAGTCTCTTTTTCACTTTCGCTGTGTTTGTCGTTTTAAAGCTCTGCCCGTAAGTATGAGCCTCATCTGTAAGGAAGACTTCTTGAATGGCATAAAAATTAAATTCAAATTGCATTCGTTACTCTTTGAGCTAATGAAAGCCAGTTTCAATTTTTACAACATTTTGCAACACTGCTTTATGATGCTCTGAACCTATACAAAATATTTAAGCAGTGTATATTAATTTTGCTTAAGTGTATGTCACAAACAGAAAGTATGTATTCCTGGTCTGTCTGCCTGTCACTTTGTCTGTCCGTGGCTCTTGCCTTTGAAGATACCAAATAAATGGGAAAAAGAGTTGACGCTCAAGAGCTAAACAAATTTTTAGCTCTCTTATTTTGAAGAAAACTAAGAGAAAAAGATTGCTCGTCAAATGATCGAGTGTAGAAACAAACTCAGAGAAAGTCTAAGCAATTGAGCTCGGCTCTAAGCGGGCATGCCATCACCTATATAAAGGCGAGCTGGCTGTAGCATTTCTTTAGTAGCTTTCCTGAGCCCCTGGTGGTCAGTCACCCAGTGCAGTGATTTTTGGTAAATATTTAAATGTTTAATAATAATTGTGGATATAATGAATTTAATTTTTAATGTTTTTTTAATTTTTTATGTATTATTTTATATATATATATTTATTTTATTTTTATATATATATATTTATTTTATTTATATATATATATATATATATATATATATATATATATATATATATATATATATATATATATATATATATATATATATAAATAAATAAAAGCAAAGCCGTCATTTTTCATAAATATATTGTTATATTCATTTAACTATTATTAATAAGAACTTTATTTAAAAACGTGGCCTATGTTGTGTCACTACTAAATGATCTAAGATGATTGAAAAGAATAGAAATCATGTAATTACTAAAAAAAAATGTAAAAAGATTAGGAGCTGGACTAAGGGTACCGTTTAGTCAGGCAAATCCTACTCGCCCTTAGTCTCACACTGCCTTGCTTAAATATAGTGTCTTAGTAATTTATAGTTAGGTATATAATTTGTATAAATTAAGGGGGAAGCATAATAAAGTGTTATTTACATAGCGAAACTGTACTCGGGTGTGTGTGTATGATTTTGGCTGTCCGAGCCCAAACATAAAGCAGCAAGCGGAAAGGAAGTGCAGCCATTTCTGGGCCCCCATTCTGCGGCTGCAACAGCCAGCGAACATCCGCAGCTCGGAGCCAGAAGTTGTAAAGTTTTTTCGCAAAGTGCACAAATAAAAGAGCCAAAACCAGGATGTGAACAGAACATTTGCTGTGGCGGAAGGAGCAGCGTTGCAGCTGCAATTGCAGTCGCAGTTCGCAGTTCGCAGTTCGCAGTTGCATTTGCAGTTTGCCAATTTCTATTTGCTGCTTACTGATAGCCTAATGGGTCAATAGATTTTCGCAGACAGTAGCCCTTCGACTCGGCTTCCAGTGCTGACCGACAAATCAAAGAGCGGAAAAGTTTTATTTTACAAGTTCTCTTTATGGTTCCGGAGCCGCATCCGGTTTAGCGTTCCGACTTGGGGCCCATAAATAAGCCAGCAAATTGCATGCTTGGCTGCCAGCGGAGGCTGGCGCATCCGCCCCCGAATTCCCCGAATCCCCAATGCGAAACGCCCACTAAAATTGATGACTTTACCAGCTAGCTAGCCAGTTAGCTAGTTGTTGTTGTCATAAATTTAGTGTAACTCACGTTTAAGCATTAATTAATTCATTAACAACCCATTGAGCTTTGTTCTTGTGCATTATTCCAGCCTATTGGCTTCGAGTATTTCTGATTTTTGACCACAATGTGCCCCAAATTGAAGGGCCTTTGGCACATCAAATTGAAATTGTGTGTAATTGCCGGGAAATTTTGTTTGCCACAAAATGGACTCCATTTACTGTAAGTGTCACTGTAACTGTACGCCATATTAGGCAGTTGGTCCTGCCACAGCGTTAATGTATCCAAAAATTGTCTCCATATTTCAGCAAAATTTATTTTCTATTTTACATTTTGAATTTTTTTCATTTTTATTTATTCATGTAAGGCCATGACCGCATTGAACCCGGCTCATTACTATTTAACATTATATTAAATTACTAAATTTTATAATGTAATGAATATTTTTATATTTATTATTTATTTAGATATACAAGAATTAATATTTCTTAAATTATTTTATATCTCAAATATATAAATAATTCGAGCAAAAATTTCTGATATATAAATTAAGGAAAAATATTATTTAAAACAATAATTTTGTAAAAAATATTTATAATGATTTATATTTCTTTTGATTTATAATTATTATCATGATTTTTCTTATTTTCTTTTTGTTTTTATGTAATTTATATTAATTTAGCTTCAAGCTTTTCAACTTTAAGTATTTTTTGCCGTACAGCGAATTAAAGTGCCTGCCAGCTGTCTCCATGTAGATGCACTTAACGTGTATTTCCTTTGCCTGTGAGCAGGAGCGGCAGTGGGTAGGCCCCCAGCCACACTGCGAACACTATGTGGTATGTGAAATCCATTTGTATCTTTTATGCGTAACATTGTCAGAGCAAACAAATAGTCGGCATGTGCTCAATTGCGAACAATAATAAACATTATTATGACTATGTTCGGGCACTTTATATGTGGCTGAGTCTCTTAGGGTCTCTTAGGGCCTGGCCATTTGAGTGCCGAGTTTCAGCTTCTCAGCTAAGCTCAACTGCTGGGCTCTCGGCCAATCCGGACGGAGGAGCGTTTGGCATAAAGTTTCATGACGCTAAGTGGATGATTATTTGCGATTACACGGCCAGCAGGCAATGGGAGCCGTAGCAAATCCTTGAAACGAAGGACACGACGACCAGCACACATGGCTGCCTCTGCGTCAGCCTCTGTGCCTATGTGGGTGTGTGTGTGCGTGTGTAATTTAATGAAGGTAGCAGCAGAACGAGACGACCAGGAGCTGTGGAGCGCAACCAAAGCCAATACAAATATGCGGGCCACTGGGTACCAAAGCAATCGACCTTCCTTCCCACACTTTAACTGCTGCAAGCCAGCAGCGTGGTCGAGCCATGATTATGTGTTAATGGTCGGAGCACGCGTTTTTATATTGATCGCCAAATTGGCTGCTAACAATTGATATATGGCAGCCAATTGCCGATTGCGAAACATGCATTACTCAACCGCCAGCCTCCATGGTCCATAGCTGGGCCAAAAGCTTGCTCATAAATGCAACTCGTAAATCTTGTGTCTTTTTTCCTTCTTCTATCTTTTTTGTTTGTGAATTTCGGGTCGCATGACCAGCAGCCAAAAGAGCCAGAAACATTCATTTTATGTCGCTGACGCAACGCGCAGTTGCCCCAAATAAAGCTGCAGCATTTCACCACAAGCGCAGTGAATTATAGGCATTCCAGAATATTGATCGACGCAATAAAGCAATAAAGAAGTTTTAACGCTCAAATTTATGCTGTAAATATTTTAAATTAATATTCGAGCCGACAACGTCGCTTAACACATGGATATATTTTGTAATTAATTAAAATACAGGAGATTTTAAGGGCATTCAAAATTCAAAGAGAAATTCCATTGGATATAATTTATCGGCAGTTAAGAGCATTAATCAGCACTGTTCAAAGTTCAAGGTCTGCCACTTTTCATAAAATAAACAAAGTCGCACTAATTGATTAATTATTTATCTTTTTAATGCACTTCGCAAGTGACTGGACTGGATACATAAATTAAACAAGACAAAACACCTGGCAAACAGTGCCAGCAGAAAAAATACATACATACATACATATATACATACGTCTTTCAGCATGATAGACATATTTAATTATGTTCAGATCGGCGACGCCAGTAACTGTTGGCAAGTAATTCGAATCGATTTTCTTGGCAGCAAAAGACAAAGGATAGAGACAATACGTGTATATGTATATGTACATGTATCTGTGTGAGAAATATATGCATGCTGTGTCTGCTGCTGGCCGAGGCTTCAATTTAAGAAATTAATGTGAAATTGCTTTTGGGTTCGCCACCGGGCGCGAAGTAATAAATTTTTCGGCCATGCGTCACGTGAAGCTGAAGCAGTGCGAGTGAGAAAGCAAAATAATTTGGTGATGGGCAAAGCTCAGCTTGAAAACTTTCATATTTAAATATCGATAAGGCTGTGCACGAGTCTTCGATAAGAAAAATAGATCCATAGAAGTAGTGCAGCTGGACTGCGAAACGATAGCTCGATAATTTTATGATTTATGAGCGTAATAAAATCGACGAGTTTTATACTTTTGAATTTCTTAAGCTTTATACTCTATTTTTACCTACATCATAAAATTTCTTTGCAAAACACGACACGCTCACAGCTCTAACAGGAGAGTTGACCAGCTGCTGCGACCTGAGTCGAGTCTGGAGCGGAAACGGAAGCCGTGCGCAAACAGAACCAAAAGAAATAAAACACAAACGGAAACTTAAGTTCAGACAGCGTGCCCAATATATAAGGTCCATGCGCGCCATGTTTCTTGCCAAAATAAAAAGTCTTATTTGTCGGGCGCTATAAGAAGCAGCAGCAAAGCTGTCCACTAGGGGAGTGGGCAACCATCTGTGGGACCTGGGCAGGTGTTTTAGGGTCGCCGGACCTGTAGGAGGCGTTACGGCTTGTTAAGGAGTAAAAGTTTTCAATTAGCTGCTTGTTTGCTCAGCAGGCAGGCTTCATTAGCCAGTTGATTGATGAAAAGGCTCGTCTCGGTAAACATTTGGCGTTTATCAAGTGCCAAAATGTACTTAAGACGCAAAGTTCTTAATGCTAAAAACGTATTTAGTAATTGGCTAAAACTTGGCTAAGCAGCTTAATGATTTTTTTTTTCAATTAAAGTTATTTATTATCGTAATTAGTAGGTAAGGGGTGCAATAGTATCATTATACAATCAGTATCAATCTTGTTTAAGGCCAGATTAAAGAGTATATTATTAGGCCAACTAAAACAACTACCGAATATGGGAAAATTGTTAAAATTTTCTTACTTTACTTTACTTAAATAAATTCCAATGTAAAAAAAAACATAATTCTGTATATACTTAGGGTATTATAAACATTGTCATTTCCAGGAAAATTGTCTTTTCTTGGTATTCATTAGTAACATTTGCAATCCATCTACTTATGTAAATAAGAAATGTTATTTGCTTTGGTAACCGCAGCTGTTGCGAGCTTTAACCGGAAATTGTGCCGAAAGACGTTTTTAAACAATTTCCGTTAAACTTATACGTCGAAGCCAATTCAATCGGAAAACGATGGATGCGTGAATCGGGAATTGGGAAGCTTGTGGTTGATTTTTCATCCCTGTGTCTGGTATGTATTTGTGTTAAGAAGAATTTTAAACAAAAATTATCATAATTACACAAGCAAACCCTTTGCAAAAGGACTACAGGTTGAGCATAAGCATAAGTGGATCGGACAGAAGGGGTTGTCGGCATTGTCCTAAAATTATCTACCTTGTGCGTGTGCCGGGCAAAGGGGTATTTGAGTTATTTTTTTCATGCAGAAGAAGCATTCGGCGGTCCTCTTAGCTCGGGCTCTTGTACATAATTTTAATCCTTTTAGAATAAGCTCAATTTTATATCAAGAATATGCTTTCTCTTATGCCTTTTATATCTGACTACAGGGTAGCTCTTAGTCAGGCGTTAGCAAATTAAACAAAGTTTTCTGTTGTTTGTCTCTCTGATAAAGGTAGGAAGAAGCCTCCCGCCTGTATTCACACCGATTTATTTGTTGTCTGATGGTCCATAGCCCGAGCCCAAAACCTGGTCTAAGCCACAACGCAAAACACAGCAGCTGCTCATCAAAATTTTATGGTAAAGGGAACTTTGGATGGGCGACCTCTTTTTTGTGAAGCAGCAAAAGTAAACGCAAACAAAGCATGCCAAAAATTATCTCGGTCACTTTTCAAATGCACGCACACTTAGACAACGGAAAACCCGCAGATCCCCAAAAGAGGACAGAGTGGCAATGGGAATAAGTCTGAGAGATGGGAGCGTGCTCAGCTACCAAACACCCACGTTCTTTAGAGGGTCATTGGCTGGACGCCATTTTAAGTTTTTCAAGAAAAAGAGAGAGAGTTGAATGGAATGTTGACAACACTGTTTAGCTAATGTACCGTTAAGCTGCACACTTAATGCCGTTATCATTCTCTTTTGTATACTCAAGTGAGCAGAGTATATCTGTATATCAATTTCCGCTCGTCTATCTGAGTCCGAGCTGCAGCTTCACACAATAATACACATATTCGTTTCTCACAGAGATCAGATTAATAACCTGCCTGAGAATTGGGAAGTCATACAAGCCCGACAGCAGCTGTCTTACTTGTTTTTCGCATTGTCTCCATGCGGCGTAAATTATTTTCTTAATTTATTTTGAAGTGCCTAAAAAAAACAAGATTATGAAAAACTTTCCATTAATGGATACCCCTTAATTTTTAGGGTATAAATTATAATCGTACACCATTTAGAAACATATTAATTTATTACGAAAATCTCCTTTTTCGAGCCAATAGGCCAAGCGTATATTGTATTTAAGTTGAAAAACTATAATTTTTTACCAAGCCATAAGGGACATTATTATGATATTCAATTTCTAGGCCTAATAGAATGAAAGATATCTCATGTCATCATATATATGAATATATATTGCGCATAACTAATATACTCTTATTGCACCAGCTGAGTCTTAAATTGCGTCTGCCCTATTGAATTTAAATATCGTACGCATATTGTAAAATTTGCATTTCCATCATTCACAAACTTTCGTCCATTAAACTTTTTTCATTTACTACAAAGTCCAACACGAACAACAATAACAATTAACATAAAAAAAAAATATAATAAGTGAAAAAGTTGAGAGCCTTTTTTTTTATTACTGAAAATATAGAGCTTTACGTTGGTTATTTAAATTTAATCAAGTGTGTTGGTCAGCTCTGAAGTCAAATATAGAAAAATTGTGGAAAAATAATAAAGAATAAAATGTGAAAGAATTTCATTGCCTGTTGCAATGCAGCAAAATTTACCTTGCCAACGAGTAAGGTCGCTTGCAAAAATAAAAACCTTGAAAGCAACTCATGCCACGCCCAACGCCCATTCCAGCAATTTGTTGCGGGTTAAGGTCGAGCCTGGCTCACTGGCCACAATATTATGCTGCAGACACTCGCACTAACAATGGCAATGAAATGCAGGCAGAAAGGTTGGAAAGCAAGCATGCTGGAAGGCCGGCAGGAAAAAAGGCAGGCTGGAAGGCGGGCAGGCAAAGGCAGGAAATTCAGCCATGCTGGCTGGCCTTCATCCGTGACGTTTAGCCGTAAACGGATTTATAGCCATAGCAGCGCATCTGCGTTCGCCTTGAAGCCTTGGGCACACAGGACATCGTTTCAAGGCAATCCCCTGCTTTGCTCTACTTGCACTTGTTTATGTTGTCATTATATTTAATCCGACGTATGACAAGAATTAATGCTGACGCAATTTTTAATTTCACTTGTTCACAAATACACATATATGGTGGTGTGTGTGAGAAAAAAGAAAAGACCGACTGCAAAGTGAACGCACAAAAGATTTTTTCCTTTCTTTGATAGCCACTTAAGTGGTTTAAAGTGCTTTCAATGTATGTGGCGCGACTGTGTCTTAAAATCTTAGCTGTATGCTAACATCAAAGTCAATGCCAGCGTTAGTAGAAGGTCAATAGCTTAGTAAATGTTGCGGCAGCAACAGCAAACATTTCACAGAAAGGAGCGCAGTGAAATCAAAGTCGGAAAAAATGTATTGTTGTTACTTTTGAAATGCACTTAGAAACGCGCGCCCATTTTAAATGCAACCCTGACAGAGGCTCTTTATGTTTTGTATGATATATTTGAATTTTTGAGAATATCATCATATCGATATATAACAATTGTATACACTCGATAGTACAAAAAACGATATTGTGACACTACATTCGCAGTGACTAATTAAATTCATCTTTCTTTGAATACATGATAAAAACCAAATTATTTACAATATAACAATATTAAACTCTGTGTATTTTTAATAATTTAATAGTATTTGTGTAAAATACAATATTTGACGACTTACATTTCGTTTGTTATACCTAATTCATTCAACTCGTTACAATCAAAAGTAACCATTGCTTACAAATATATTGCGATATGTAAACGCTTTTAAAATATCGCCCATCTCTATTTTGACGCGTGCTCTTTCTTTCCTCTTGCTCCAACATGGCTGATCAGGTAAGGCAGCGCAAATGTGTTCGAAATTAAATAAAATACATCTATTATAGCATTGCTATAACACAGATTTAATGTGCAATGTGAAATTAAGTGTATTGTGAGTTGAGCAATATATTTGCTGTGTGACAACATTGAAAATAAATTGTTTGCTAAAAAGAAAAGCAATAGTGAGCCACACATTCAACCTAACCACACTTCAACGCATGCTGTTTACGCTGCTAAATAAATTTGGAATTGAATTATTATTTTACTATAGCAAACAGAACGCGCATTTCGCAAGCAGCATTCAGTGCCGACAATACGTCGTAAGAGTACCAATGGCAAAAAAAGATTGCGTTTCTATCGTCAAATTGGGCTGGGCTTTAAAGTGCCAGCCGAGGTAAGAACTCGAAGCAAATTTAACTAATGTTGCGCCCCCCTTGTTTCTCTTCCGTTCCATGCCCCACCTGCACGTTTGTGTACCCCGCCACCAATGTAACTTGTATGCCATGCTAAACAGAACGAGCGCGCCTTCCAAAAGCAGTTCGGTGTTAACCTAAACCGTAAGGTCAAGCCCGGCATCACCAAAAAGAAGGTGCTCCGCCGTTACCGTGATGTTGGTCTCGGCTTCAAAACTCCCCGTGAGGTAATGCATGACAAAAAAAAAAAAAAAAACAAAAATCTACCATATAATACATTAACAATATGTTTATGAAACTAATATATTTGTTTTTCTGTAGGCCATTGATGGCACCTACATTGACAAGAAGTGCCCCTGGACCGGAGATGTGAGAATCCGTGGCCGCATCCTTACCGGCGTTGTGCGTAAAACTAAAATGCAACGTACTATTGTCATTCGTCGCGATTATCTGCACTTTGTGCGTAAATACAGCCGTTTCGAGAAACGTCATCGCAACATGAGCGTCCACTGCTCTCCCGCCTTCAGGTATATACACTATAAAATTGACCCGACTCTATCAATAGTTCGCTTCTAATATGATGATAAAATCATGACGGTCTTCATAAAACAAATTGCTGAAGAAACTTGACTCTTTTTACTAAATGTAAAAATACTGAGAACAAATTATAAGTGTAACTCACATACATTTCATTTCTTATTGTCTTATGTCTTATTTTCTTTTTGTGCTTGCAGAGATGTGGAGCATGGCGATATCGTCACCATTGGCGAGTGCCGTCCTCTCTCAAAGACCGTGCGCTTCAACGTGTTGAAAGTCAGCAAGGGTCAGGGCGCTAGGAAGAGCTTCAAGAAGTTTTAAGTGAGGACAACCGCTATGGAAGAAAATAATATTTGTAGCATTATTCTTTTTGAATAAAACAAAAAAAAAATGTAAATTTAATTATTTAACTTTTTAGTATACCTTTTCTACAGAATTTTCAGCAGCTGAAACAAACCATCCATCATTAAAAGGTATGTATTATATGAATCAATATTATTATATTTATTTTTATTTTTCTGATGATAAAATCATGACGGTCTTCATAAAACAAATTGCTGAAGAACCTTGACTCTTTTTACTATAAATGTAAAAATACTGAAAATTATTACAAAATTTCGCTAAGCCTTCACTTATTTTTTATATTAAATTATTTATTTTCTTTTACAATTTTCAGTTTTTCGTTGATGACACTCAAGAGGTTACTTTGATACTTCAAAATGTATTGCTTAAAGTTGATATTAATAAAAGCTTTTATATTAAATAACATATGTGATTTATTAAAATATTGACGAGGGTTCCCTATGCAATCCAACTAAATAACAATAATGCTCTGGCATATTTCTGATTAGCTCGATTTGTACTTTTGAGGCCGCAATTCAAATAGTGCGCCTCTTTGCAGAAGCAAGAAGCAGAGCCAATGACTTGCTATTCGATAATCTGGCAACATCATTCGTAAGCACTCAGCTGTCTGCGATGCATTGGCAACACTCACTCAGACGCTAAACAAAAAAAAAATTAAACCCGAAAAATAAGCAAAATGGAAACAGCGGGACCAAATTCTGAAATTGGTAAAACTAATATATATTCTAGCCAAAATAGGCACTAAGACGTATCTTGAGCATATTTAAAGTGCCCTAGCATACCTATCAAATAAGTTATGTGGATCTAATCAAATATAATCAGAAATTTAAAATCGTCTACAATTTTTTGCATTCTTTGTGCAGAACTGCTGGAACGCGTTTTATTGCGTCTGGGCAATGCTGATAGCGATGAGAAGCTGGAAACTACAGTGGGTAAATTCCTGACTCCTGTCATCATCAAAATTAACTCTCCACACAATGTGGTACGCTCTAAGGTAAAACGTATCCCGGAATGACTTAGCAAAAATGTTTACTCAAATTTGTTGTATATCAATTAGGTGGTCGAGGTGCTGACACATATAAAGCGTCGCCTGACCTCACGTGGACAAGTGCAGATACCAGTAGAAGCACTCCTCGATCAATATGCAGGAGCCGAGAGCACCACATTTCTTAAGAACTTTGCCATCATTTTCATTACCATGGGCTTTCCTCGGCTGCCACTAGAAGAACAGACAAAACTGGCGGCCAAGGTTGTTTGCTGCGAAAGTAAACTTGAGAATTATCAGGAAAAGCTATTCACATTACTACTGCCCATTTTGAGTGAAATGAAGATACCCGATGATCCAGCACAGCGTGGTAATTTGCTTAAGCTGCAAGATCAGCCAGCAATTACTGCCAGTTTCTTAACGTTGCTGCAGGATGTGCTGTTGCTGCCCTACGGCATTACACAGGATCAGGATGTGCCACCTGGACTGAGTCCTTATAGTTTCAAGCGTGTCATTGCAAACAATTGGCGTGCCGAGGAGCTGGAGAAGATCAAGAAGGGCATTGTACGCTTTTTGTGCGGAGGAGTTTTCACTGATAATGAGATTTTTGTGCTTCTCGTGGTTGCCTCAGCTGATACCCGCTTCAGCGTGGCCACGCCTGCCATTGCCGAGCTGAGTAAACTGTGCACCATGCTGGATTTTAGCAGCCCAGCCGTAACAGCGTCTCTTTACACGCTCTTCATCGGAAATCAGAATCAGTTGGCGGAGAGGCAAACGCGTCCCTGTTGCGCTCGAGTGCGTCAAAAGCTGTTGCAGTATCTGATTAAGTGTCGAGGCAAGGGTATCTATGTGGGCAAGGGACTACAAGTTATCTTTGATGGACTCTTCGGTAACAATACCAATCAGAAGTGTAAGGTCCTAGCTCTACAATTCGTGGAGTTGGTGCTGAGAGAGTAAGTTTGCATAGATTATAAACCATTTACGATTTAGCATTTTCTAATTTGTTTCTCACTTTGCTAGTGGTCCACGCGATGTCGTCTCCAAGGTATCCAAAGTTCTGCTAACTGGCATCACAAAAGTAATCGGACGCGACTCTGTGGAGCCGAATGATGTACAAAATGCAGCCTATTCAGCCTTAGCTCAACACGCGCGCAGTTTCCCACAGGATGTTAGCCAGGACTTAAAGCTAGTGCTTGGCTACTTTAATAATCTAGCCACGTGCGCACCCGATTTGCATAGCTCAATACGTGAGGCCCTGGTTTCCATGGCGCCTGCATTTGCCTGGCGAACGAAGACCAAATCAGATGCCATGGATGTGGACAAGCAAGGCGATCCAGCGGAGGTTCAGTTGGACGGACAACAGCATCTGCTTCTGGCCATGCTGCTCGACAATGCCGAGTCCAAGATACAAATTGTGCAGAATGTAACGAGCGTCTTCCTGACCAGTTGCTATCCAGAGTTCTATGCACCAGCACGTTATTTGCTGCTGCTCATTGCAGGCGAACGGTTCGTATTTGATATATATACATATATATAATTTATATATTTAAATTGCATCATGTATAGCAACTCCTTGCGAGAGAATGTGACTACCTATTTGTATGGTACTTCGAAGAAGGATCATGTCAACTATAGCATGCTGTCTTCCATTGAACATACAGGAAAACACACCAGTGAATCGATAAGCGACTTTAATCATTTGTCGCTCGAGCAACGACGTGTCTTGCTGCCCAGTTTCCATATCATGATGTCTCATGTCCATGAAATGGCCAACAAGCGACTGAAGAAGAGCAATGCTTGCGTTGTCATTGGACGAACTAAGCTGCCCTATAGTCTGGATGTATACGAGGAGATGCTCGACTATCTGCGCCTTTGTCTGTGGTATTCCGCGGGCATTGTCGCCGCACCAGGCGATGAGAAATATACCCACGAGCTGCGCAAATATATAATAACCAACTACGACGACGAGGAATCAAATGCGCTGCAACAATATTTACTCTTCGTGCAGCGCGGCGTGGAGGCTAAACGAAGTATGTCTAGTATACTGTATAGAGAGAGATAATTATCTGTTGTCGATTTCATACTTTAGTCTTTCACATTATCAGAATGACTCATCATATTCTATTTTTTCTTAGCCGATTCAACTTTATTATGCCTCTACGATCTGTTGAATGCTGCACCCGAGGTATTTGCGCCCAAGCAGTTACATCTGCTTGAGCCGCTGAGCAACTCGCTGAAAGATGTGTCCGAGGCAATGCGTATTAATGTCGCCCAAGTCTATGGCATACTTTGGGCGTATGGTTTGCCGAGTGATAAATTTGATCTAGAGATCGGTGATTGCCTGAGCACCTTAACGCAGAAAACGCTCGAGCATAAGCATGGCTGGCTGTTGGTACTGGGTCACAGTTTCAATCGAAAAATTGAGCAATTGCGTGAGCAAAATACCAGCACGGACTATGCCAATTGGACACAGTTTGTAAATGCTGTGAAGATTATTGGTAAATGTTAATAGATAATGTAAGCTTTTATTATGATCACAAAGAGTTTTTCATTTGCAGCTAAAATGCTAACGGAATCGCAGTGGCTGCTCATCTCAGCGGCCGTCAAGTGCACCTCGATGATTGGCAAAGTGGTTGAGATACCCAACGTGCCAGTGGAAATTCAATGCAGCACGAGCAACAACGATGACGATGATGATGCAGAGATGGCCGACACAGAGAGCATTCAAGTTTCAACGAAAATGATTATATTCAGCGTTATCTTTCAGCTGCTGCGCAGCACCTCTGTTCGGCAGAAGATACGCGAAGAGGCGGCCAAATGCTTGGGCTATTTGGCCATCGGGGATGGCGCTCACTTTACTAAACGTAATCTGGACAAGTTCTTGACGCTGGCCAAGGTGCAAAAGGATGCGGCATTGAATATTGCAATCTCGGAGGCAATTGTCAGCACTTTGTGTGGCTATGATGTCAACCGGGGTCCACCAACGGAGACTTTTGTGAATGCGCATTGCACCGATGCAGATTTCGAGAAATTCTTGATTGCCCTAATACGTTTGGTCAACGAGCCTAATCCTCAATCGCGACAGGCCATATCAGTTTGGCTGCTCGCTGTGGTCAAGCATTGCAGCAATCGACCCGCAGTGCTGAATAAAAAGCAATTGCTGCAATTTGCGTTCACGGAACTATTATCGGATGATAGCGGTGCGTAGAGTTTCCATTATATTTAAAAATTGTTTATGTTCATATAATATCAAATATTATTTGCTTATAGAATTCGTGCAAGATGTTGCTTCTCGCGGATTGGGCTTAGTTTACACTCTCTCCGATTCGAATAGTCAAACGGATTTGGCCAATTCTTTGCTCGATCAGCTGATTGGTGGCAAAAGGCAGGTGAATCAAGTCACTGGCGAAACGGAGCTCTTTGCCGAGGGTATGTTGGGCAAGACACCAACGGGTGGAAATATCACCACCTATAAGGAACTCTGCTCCCTTGCCTCGGATCTAAATCAACCCGATATGATCTATCAGTTCATGCAGTTGGCCAATCATAATGCTACCTGGACGAGCAAGCTGGGCGCAGCCTTTGGCTTAAAGACGCTTTCTGCGGAATCACGACAGAAGATGCAACCCTATTTGGGCAAGATAATACCACGTCTATATCGCTATAAGTATGATCCGACACCCAAAATCCAAAACTCCATGATATCCATTTGGGATACCATTGTGAATGACTCCAAGGAAGTGACCGAGCAATATTATTGGGAGATTCTCCGCGAGCTACTCGACAATCTTACCTGCACGGAATGGCGTGTGCGCATTGCATGCTGCTTGGCTGTGCGGGATTTGCTGAAGCGTACAAATGGCTTGCGTTTGCGCTCCGAGGAGAAACTTTCGTCATCTTCTACGACTGCCTCGGCCAGTGGCAGCAGCACATGTGGCACACCTCGTCGAGTCACGCCCGAGACGATGGATGTGGATGAGTTGCCTGAGCCGGAGCTGCGTGAGCTTTGGTATCAATTGTTCCGTGTCATGGATGACATACACGAGGGCACACGCATGACTGCCCAAGGCACGGCCTCATTTCTGGGCAAGCTTTGCGTTCTAGCCGCCTCCTCGGAGCATGGAAAAACGGGCACAGCGGTTGCTGCTTCCATTCTACCCTATCTGCTGGAGACTGGCGTGGGTCACAAAGTGGCTGACATACGCAAGGTCAGCATTAAGACTATATCGGAAATGATTGACTCGTCGGGTGCTTTGATTGCTCCACATCTTGCCACTCTTATACCCTGTATGCTGCGCGCTACAGGTGAGCTGGAAAACACCAAGCTCTCGTATGTATCGACACGTCTGGGCGCCGACAACGAGGCACAGGAAGCCGTTGACAGTCTGCGCGCCGAAGCAGCCAAGTCGCATCACACCATGGAGACGATCAACAAGTGTGTGCGCTTCATTGATTACCCCGTCCTAGAGCGCATGACACCGGAGCTCTTGGAACTGATGAAGACCAGCGTGAGTCTGGGCACTAAGATTGGTTGCGCACACTTCGTTTGTCTGGTAGGTGAAGAGGCTATCTCTGAGTCTATGTATTTTCTCTTTGGTATGCATTAGTTTATTCTCCCATTGTCTTTTACCCTTGCAGATCAGTATTCGCCTAGGCAAGGAGATGACACCTCTGGTGGGCAAATATTTGGGCGCCTGCTTTGGCGGCATCAAGGATCGCAATGCCACAGTGCGCAAATATAATGCTAGTGCCATTGGGCATCTCTTGGGACTGGCTAAGGTAAGAGTGCGCCTCAACTTATCTCTTGCTTAGCATTAACCCTCCTTGAATATTCTTTACAGGAACAATCGATAAAGAATCTTTTTAACAAACTGGACGAGCTGTATATGGAGCAGCCAAACAATCGTTCCATTGCATTGACCATACAATCGATAAACAAGCGACACCATGAGCTGCTCAAGGACTATATGGACTGCATGCTCCCGTTGATCTTCTTTGCCATGCACGAGGAGCAGAACGAGGAGAACAAAGCGAATATTGAGTTGTGGAAGGATTTGTGGATTGATATTAGTCCAGGTGATGCGGGCATACGGCTCAATTTGCATGTCATCCTGCCTAAGCTGGAGGCCTCGCTAACTGACGCCAGTTGGTCGCGCAAAGCGCAGGCTGCCAATGTCATACAGAATATTGCCACGCGTCTCGGCAGCTCGCTTGAGACTGCAGATCGTGTGCGACTCATCAAGCTGCTGCTCAGCGGACTTCAGGGCCGCACCTTCGAGGGCAAGGAGCGACTATTGCAGGCATTGGCTGCCCTTTGCAAGCAGCTCGATCGCCAACACGAGATCTGTCCGAATATTATAGAGGCAGCGATGCGTGAGGCACGCAAACAAGAGCCTGTCTATCGGACCATGGCATTAGCTGCTCTCGGCGACATATTGGATGTGCTGGAGGCAGATCGCTTTGAGGAAGTGTACAACATGATCTGGTATTTGCTGGAGAAAAAGGAGCTGCGCGCCGTTGACTCGGACGATGATGAGGCTGGCTGTAGCAGCATTGTTCAAAAGGACCTAACAGCTGATGAGCGCAACAAACGCGCCCAAACGCTCAACAAATTGAAGGAAGCTGTTTGGGAGACCCTTGGCAAGTCGTGGCCCAAGCACGCAATCGAAACTCAACATAGATATCAGCTATTTTTCGCTGAGAATTGCACGAGCATTTTGAGCGAGAGCACACGACCTGTGCAGGTCAGCCTGCTGGCTGCGCTAACCAAGTACGTGGAGCGTTTGTACATTTTCGATGAGACAGCTAAACTGCCCGATGTAGCGCTAGAGCGCAACAATTTGGAGAAGAAACCGAAAACGGAGGCGCCGCCCCTGCAGACGCGCGAGGCCATCGTGCAAAAGATCTGCAGCGATGTGCTGGCCGCAGTCACTCTAGCCGCGGGCGTACCCCATACCGGACTGAAGAAGGAAGCGCTCAACATTGTTCTGATGTTGATCAAGCGCCTCAGCTTGACCAGGGATCAAGCCACGTTGGCGCTACTCAAGCAGAATTTCGAAGCGAATCTGAGCAAGTTTCAACGTGACTCCGCGCCCGAGGTACGCTGCCGCATCAAGGACATTGAGGAGAAACTGGGACGACTCGAGCATCCCAACTAAAAAAAAACTAAAAGAAACCCCATGGAATATACGATGATATAGAAACTTAAGCAAGCAAGTTAAGAGCGTTTCTGGGAATGAAGAAAAACAAATGGAAATATATTTATGTAATGGAAAATTAATAATAACTAATAATTTGACTTGATCAGTGACAGTGAAATGTTTGCCTTAGAAATATATTTAGGTACAGCAAGCCCTCACTTAAACTGTGAAGAATTCAACTTCTTTGCTGCATTAGCTGTCAGAGAAAATTTCAGTAACATGCAATACCAAATGTATAATTATTTATATAGCTATACATAGACCTTGCGTGTTCATGTCTCCAAATAGCAGTACTTTCAATTTTTAACTTGTCCGTCAGTTTGACTTGATAGAGAAAAAGTTAATTGTCATAATACTTACACAGATAGTTTATTGATCGCATTTCACAGCCTTTATATATTGATAGGTAAATCTACTAGTTTTAACTACATGGGATCGACGCAGAAGCGTAAATATAACTCGTCCAATGACTCGAGCATAAAAGTCTTTGGGTTGAAGCGTATTTGGCTCACAGTTTTGTCGCACATTTCCACGCGATGCGTTCGCAGTATGTGTGCCACGCCCAGTTTGAGCTGCAGCAAGCCCAGTCGACTGCCTATGCAACCATGTGGGCCAGCACCAAAGGGTATATAAGTCATGGGTATAATGTCTCTTAAGCGTGACGGCGCAAAACGTTCCGGATCAAAATGCAGAGGCTTGGGCCAGTACTAAAATAGAAGAAATCTTGAGCGTTTGCCTAAAGAAATACAGTGGAATCTCTCTTAATGGATCGCTATAGATCTTTTTGCATATATCACTTAATTTTGTTAAAAATTGCAGATGCTAAACTCTTAAAACTTTCTCTAATCAATACATCAAAATCTCACCTTGGCATCACGCTGTATGCCCAATATGGATATATAGGCTGGCATACCAGGCGGTATGACGTAGTCAACGTGTGGCTGCAGTGAGAATCCCTCTGGTCGTGTGCATTCACGATTGATGAAGGCAGCTGCGGGATAGAGACGCAAGGCCTCCAGGCAAACCATCTTTAGATAGGGCAACGTGGAAGCTGTCTCATAGCTAAGCTGCGCACCCTGGCCAAAGGCTGTGGCCAGCTCCTGCTTTAAGCGGCGTTGCAACGCCGGCTGCTTGGCCAGCTCGTACAATGTGAAGCCCAGCAATGCGGACGAAGTCTCAAAGCCAGCGAGTAATATGATGCCCGCTTGGGAAGCCGTAAAGTCCGAGTGATGCGTTCGCTGCAGTGGCTCGAGCAGAGCCAACAGATCGGCATCCACATTTGACGCAGAATCAGTCTCTTTGCATCGGTTCGTCAGCTGCCGCTCGACCAGCTGCCTCATGAAGCGCGCATAGCTCGAGGCAAAGACCTTGGCGTGCAGCAACCAAGTCCATTGTGGCAAGAAGAAGATGCACATGAAGTGCAGCACCTTCGTGAGATTCGGATGTAGCAGTTGCTTCGTTTGCTCCCTTAGTGCAGATTTACCATGACGCAGTCCACCCACGTCCCAGCTGTAGAACAATCTGCCCGTTACATCGGTCGTATACAGCTGGCACATCTCACTCACTGGCAACACCTGCTCCAGCTGTCCGGCCATACGCTCACCCAGATGCTGCTCCAGCTCGAGCAGCACCTGCTGCATCATGGGATACATGCGCTGCTTCATCCGTCCACTGCTGAACATCTGCGACATACAGCGACGACTCTCTCGCCACACCGGATACTTGGCCAGAGGCAGGGTCAGGGCACCCATTGGATCATGCTGAGCATCAGCGGCTTCATAACGATTCAGAAAACTATTGAACTCCTTGATCAGCACCAGGCGTATAAGTTCCGGATCGCGCAGCATTAGCGCCGGTGTTTGGAATACATAGAAACCGCCTAGTTTTGCGTGCTTAATACGCGCATCTGCATAGATTTGCCTGAAAAGATCACCGAAGGAGATGCGCAGCAGCAGAAGCTGCTTCAGATGACCAAATGGCGTCCAGCTTGAGGCGGGCAAATGTATAAGTCGATGTCGTCTAAAGTAGCTATATCGCTGCTCCAGATAAAGATAGATGAAGAAGAGCAGCGCCAGAAGCAATAGCAGCGGAGCCAAATAGAAAGCAAACATAACTAAAAGGTAGAAAATATAAATACATGAATATCAAAAAATTTATGAAAATTATAAAAAAATAATAAGTATTGCAAATAAATAAATAGAAAAATAATTGAAAAAAAAAAATAAAACAATAAAAAATACATAAAAATTAAATTAGTCTAAATATGTATAATTGCGATAACAACATAACTTCACAAGGATTAATTTCTAGCGTACCTTTTATTAAATATCTACCTACAATTTTGCAACTAATTAATTTTCTTTTATGAATTCATAACTTATAAAATGAATTACATAAAAACTAATCTACATATTTAAATTAAATTTTCTTAATTTATGTATTAGAAAACGAACATAAATTCACTATTTTCCTGATGTTAGTTACTTAATATATCTCAACCAATTTATATCATAGCTAAGGAATATGGAAATATTATTTTAATTTTAGCTCATCTCTTACATAAGTGGACGTGCCTAGACTCCGTGCAGTGAAATAAATGGAAAACAAAAGACACAAAAAGTAGCAGAATAAGAATACATAATGAAATTGGCATTTCATTCACAAAACTGAAAACTGAGAATAGAAAATGAACTCGTGACGCAATTCACTTAACCCCGATTGCAATCGGCGACTGGGCGCTGAGGATAAACACTCAATGGAACGGCAAAGGTGGCAAGCAGTCGCTGGGCACAGCTTGAGCTGACAGAATGACGCTTGAAACAGTGCTGCTCCTCGTGAGTTTTATTTTGGTCTGTGGATATTACTATCTGCGGCAACATTATGCCTATTGGAGCGTCCATGGAGTGCCTGAGCTGCGTCCTCGCTGGCTGCTGGGCAACTTGGGCGGCTTGTTGAGCATGCGTAGCAGTCCAGCAGATTTTATACGTGAGCTGTACAATCATGCGGATGCTCAGGAGAAGCCGTTTGTGGGCATTCATGTATTCCATAAGCCGGCGCTGCTCTTACGCGATCCGGCCCTGATTAAACGTATTATGGTCAAGGATTTTGCCAAGTTCAGCAATCGTTATTCGAACTCGGATTCCAAAGGAGATCCCTTGGGCTCACAGAATATATTTTTTCTGAAGAACCCGGCGTGGAAGGAGGTGCGTCTGAAGCTCTCGCCATTCTTCACCAGCAATCGGCTGAAGCACATGTATCCACTGATCGATGAGGTGGGCCGCAATCTGGATGCGTATCTGCGCCAGCAGCCGCTGCACAATGAACGAATGCGCTGCTTCGACATGGAGGCCAAGGAGCTGTGCGCTCTCTTCACCACGGATGTGATTGCAACGGTGGCCTACGGCGTCCAAGCGAACAGCTTCACGCAACCAAATGGCGAGTTCCGTCGCCATGGACGTGCTGTGTTTCAGTTTAGTTTAAAGCGTGCTGCAGAGTTCACGCTGGTCTTCTTCTTGCCGCAGCTAGTGCCCTACTTTGGCTTCAAGGTGGTGCCCGCCGAGGCCACCAAATTCCTCCGCAACACCATTAACTATGTCATGGCAGAGCGAGAGAAATCCCAGAAGACACGCAACGATCTAATTGATTTACTGATCGATTTCAAACGTAGCACTAAGGACTCTAAGTTCGTTTTCGATGGCGACATTCTGGTGGCTCAGGCTGTGCTCTTCTTTACCGCCGGCTTTGAGTCCTCCTCGTCGACCATGGCCTTTGCCATGTACGAGCTGGCCAAGCATCCGGAGGTGCAGCAACGTCTCAGAGCAGAAATCAAACAGGCTCTGATTGCCAGCGGAGGATGTGTTACTCAGCAGCTGATCGATTCCTTGGAATATCTGCAAATGATATTGCATGAAGTGCTGCGTATGTATCCTCCATTACCCTTTCTCGATCGCGAGTGCACCACTGACGAGGGTTATTCCCTGTCGCCCTTTAACAAGTTCTGCGTGCCCAAGGGAATGCCCGTATATATACCAGCTTATGCCTTGCATATGGATCCGCAGGTAAGTTTCATTTTCAACAATTTCATTGCTCTCCACACTCTCTTCCGCTCTCTTTTCACAGTACTATCCACAACCTAGGCAATTTAAACCAGAACGCTTCTCGGCGAGCAACCGAAAGCAGCAAATCCCGTATACGTATATGCCCTTTGGCCTTGGTCCGCATGGATGCATTGGGGAGCGCTATGGCTATTTGCAGGCGAAGGTGGGCTTGGTTTATGTGTTGCGCAACCATTTGGTTACGACGTCGGAGCGAACACCTCGACGTATGAAATTGGATGCGAAGGCAATAATACTACAGGCCGATGGGGGAATCAATTTGAGACTCGTGCGCGATCCCCTGGGAGTTTGAATCGCACTTACTTGAACGTTGGATAGTCGGATAGTTCATCTGTCAGCAACTGACATAGCACTAAGTTTTCATTTCGCGTGTCTTCGCATTTTAAATTGTTCAAGACGAGCATTCGAACATCAAAATGCATTTTGATTGCCTCCGATATTTGCGTGTCGCTGAGCAAGTTACGAGAGGTGCAACAGTTAATTAATGTATACTAATACGACACTCTATTAATCCCCAAATAAATAAGGGCCGACCTTTGCTCATATTATTGTTACTACAAAAAAAAAATCATTAGCCGCTGAGTTCGAGAATCGAAAACAAAAGTGTGCGTAGCTATGATATAATAAAAAAGCCTTCTTTAATCAGCTTCAAGAGGGCTTTAAGGTTTCTTGTTATCAGAGTAATACTAAGTGAAATAATTATAATAAAAAGAAATTATATAATGAAACTATTTTGGTAAACCTAGGCGTTAGATGGGCTTTATGTATAAATTTTAAATAATGAAAATAAAATAATAACTGAAAAATAAATAAAACAGAATTTTTATAATATAAAAAATATGAATATTATAAAACAAAATTTATATATTTCTATTTTTGTTAAGTTAACAAAACGATTCTTTAAAATATTATTTATTTATATTATTATACACAATAAAATATTTGCGAAAGGCTGTAACTAATAGCTCCCTTGTGAATAGATGAAAAGAGATGGACAGATTTGATTGAACTTGTAATTAATTTTATTATTATTCATAAACTTGTTTATTATATATTAATTATAGTCATTATTAATTCATTTTTGTTTGCTATCAATTGATTAATTATTAATGATTGTTATTATTATTATTCAATTGTATTTTTTTTTAATATTTGTATTATTATTATTATTGTTATTTTATTATTATTATCATTTTTAAATTATTATTCTTATTATTAGTTAGCTATTTGTAATAATGTTGTCAACAATTTAGACCCCTTTTCACCTGCCCTGTGCACTGGCTCAAAAAATGTATTTATAGTTTGTAAAGCGCAATTTGGCTAGTAATGCAGACCCAAATCGATATTTAAACGATTTGTATTGCCCATCAGATATTAATAAATTGAAATTGATCTGAGCAAAACAAATTTATCATGCGATCGAGCAATCTCTAAAACTCTAGGCTCGAAACATCTCCAGCTGTCAGTTGAATGCCAGGGTCAAAACGTTTGAATAATAATTTAATCGCCTTATTTAATACGTACAACGGGGTAATCTAATCAGAGGACAGACATAATAAATAAACCTCAAGCATTTTGAACTGCTTTCATATATATTTGTTTAATGTAGCTCAAGTCCCACAACAAAAATAAATATACAACTAAAAAGTATAAGCCTCAGCATGATTCGACATATATTACCACACATAAAGGAACTTGCATCACAGAGCATTTGCATTCACGTCGTAAAGATTATCCTTAACAATCTCAAGGAACATGCCCTCCTTCAGCTGTAGCACAAAACTTTTCGGATCGAAGTTAATGTCCTTCACGGTCTGCGGGCAGGAGCGCACAAAGTGATTCTTGAGAAAGTGGACCAGACCCAGTTTGGATTGGAGCAGTCCGATTCGGCTGCCAATGCAATTGTGGGGACCCAAACCGAAGGGCAGATAGGCCATGGGCTCAATGGATTTGCGATTCTCGGCCGAGAAACGTTCGGGATTAAATTCATTCGGATTGGTCCAGTACTAAATAATAAATAAACAATTAAAACATGATTGCTTACCACAAAAAAGTTACCTTAGGATCACGCTGCAGTCCATAGACGGGTATAAAGATGGGCGTTCCATTCTCCAGTTTGAAATCGTAGTAGGGCTTTAATGATAGGTCCGCTTCTCCAGCAATGCTCTGATATTCGCGGTCTAGAAAAGGTAAAACTGGATACAGGCGCAACACCTCATCAGTCACCATGGAGAGATATTCGAGTGAATGGATTTTGTCGTAGCTCAGTTTGCCATCCTTTTCTTCGAGGAAAGCTTCATTGATTTCCTTGCGCAGACGTTGCTGCAACTCCGGATGTCTGGCCAGCTCCATCAGAGCAAACGACATGGTTGACGAGCTCGTCTCGAAGCCCGCTGTTAAAAAGACACCAGCTTGAGCTACCAAAAAGTCGTTGCTGTTGGCCAAATGCGGTTTGCCCGGCTCCAGGGCTGCCTCCTTCCGCAGGCCCACAAGAATATCAATTAGATCATTGCGCGTCGTCTTCGTGCGTTCTCGCTCCGACATGACGTGTCCGATTGTAGTTCGCAAGAAGTGAGAAAACTCATCGGTAAACACCTTGATGCGCAGCAATGACACCAGCTTCGGCAAAAAGAAGGCGACAAAGAAATCTTTGCTCCGCAGCAGCGTCGGCTCAAAAATCTTACGTCCTTGACGACGGAACTCAGCATCCGGATTTGACATACAGTTCGCACGCACTCCATACGCTATGGTTGCTATTGAATCGGTCGTAAACCTAGCGCACAATTCCTTGATCTCTGTCACGTATGCGGATTCATTTTTTGGCCTCTCGTTGACCAGCAACGACTCCAGATCTGCCGCTATCTTTAAAATTACTTAATTTAGTTTTGAATTGGCAGATAGTCGAATAGCTAATGCTATTCTCTACACCAGGTTTTTTTTTCACAGTACTCACCTCTTGCATAAGTGGATACATTTGCTTTATCTTTCCACTGGTGAAGACCGGCGTCAGCTTTGCCCTTATCTCCTTCCACTGTGGATTACGTACAAAGAAGAGGTTATTGGAACCAAGGGCATCACAGTGAGGGTCGGTTCGTCCATAGCGGTTAGTGAAACGATTAAAATCTTTGACTAACACCGATTTGATCAATTCGGGTTCACGTATGACCAAACCAGGCTTATTGATCACATAGACGCCAACCACGGCCTCATTCTCCATCCGTGGATCGTTGTACACATTCGAGATGTGCAAACCAAAGGAGTTCGACTGAGTGAACACCGGCAATGTATTTCCTATAACGGGCGTGGGCTGTATATAGGGTAATCCCTTGCGCTGCCAATAGCTGTGATTCCGTTGGAACCACAAATAAATAGCGCTGAGTACGCCGATAATCACAAAAAGAATCGCCGTCAAAACCATTTTCCAGGAGTCTATAAAACAAATTCGGCAGCATTTAGATTTTAATTACTAAATAATATTATTTATGCTAAATGGACTTCTGTTTGGATATTTTAAAAATATATTATTGGCTTAGAGCTTTTACTTCAGATTAGATAGGCTCATATGCATTTATTATCTCTCTTATAAAAGCTACCATTTATTAAAATCTTAGCTTATCTAATACTTAAGTATTCGCGATTATCAAACAGAAGTTTTTTCCACTCGAGTCTTGTTTGTTTTGTTGATAATTTGTAAAAATTAAGTCTTGTCAAATGAATACAAACAAAAACCATATGAGGTATAATGAAAACTTTTCTAATAATCAATTTTAAAGTTTTTATTGTTTTTATTTTTTTCATTTAAATTATACATATTTTAACTATCCATTTCGATTCTAATTGCTTTCAATTTTTTAACGTTTTTAAATTATTTTATAATTTGTATGGATCCTTTTTCACTTTCCGTTTCATTTGTGTTTTAAGTTCTGCTTTATTATCACGAGCTAAGCACTAACTAACCTAGTAGATACTTTGTATCAAATAATGTTATTACACCCGATCTCAAGTACCGACAATTAGCGTGTCTGAAATAACACTTTCGATCGACATTAGTTGGCTTCAGGCTTTTATAGTCACCTACTAGCAAAAGATTACAAAAAGTCAAAGGAGAATATCAACTAGAAAATACGTTATAAACGTGCACAAGATAACTGATTCTATTCAGAAGCAAATACAATACAAAATTTGATGAGAGGCTCCAAAAATATGGGTTACCTCCATATATTGTGTATATGACATTATAAATATATACATATAAATATTCTTAAGACTTTCAATAAGTACAGGGTATTACAAGTTGAACTATTATTAATTTTGCGATAACTACCAATCACATTGCATAAAATAAATTGATGTCAAGATTTGCAAAACAATTCAAAACAACTAATTGACAGCTTTACAATATAAAGTTGAAAAACTTGAATATGTATGAGGGTAGTATGAAATGTTATAAATCAGAGTTATATATATACATATGATGCGTTTAACTTTTTTTTTTCTTAATCTGATCAATTTTTTAATAATATACTATATTATCATGTTCAATTGGGTTTGTAAAAGATTTAATTTTATAATATTTTTGTAACTTCCCTCGTATTTATTTATTATATACATTATATTACACACATTTTGATTCCTTAAATGCTACTATTGCATAATGACGTGGTGATATAACAGCATCAAAGAGATCAACTAAATAGCTGTGCCTGTAGCCCAGCTCTTTGAGGAACAGCAGTCGATCGAGCAGTATTAGGCTCTCCACAACCGGCGCAAATGACATGCGTAGCAAATAGAAGAGCGACATATAATGTTGATCCGATTTGTACTGCTGCAGCAAAGCCTCCAGTTCGTCTTCTTCAATTTTAGCTAGCCAAGGGGCATTTAGTTTCTCTGAGCACTTTTGCACATATTCAACGAAATTCTTAAATTTTTGGACCTTGCCCACTTGCAGAGAATTATTTAAGTTAGGCGCATGCCTGCAGACCAAAACCTCGAGTAATGCGCGATAGTAGAGCGAGATGTTTGGCAGCTCCCTGGCTGACAAAGTACGTTCAATAGATTGGGCGGCTAACATTCGGGCGTTGCGTCCCAACTTTAATTGGCGATCTTGAAGATAGCGACTCAAAGGGAACCCATAATCAGCTGACTTCGCCATCAATGCCTTATTGTCAAAGAATTCCTGTTCCGAGTAGCGTTCGTTCAATAAATGATAACAGCAACCCACATTACACAGCACTCGGCAATTATTCTGAGCATGAAAGACCTGCAAGCAGGTGGCGGCTAGATTTCCACAGGTGTGAAGGCCGGTAAGGCATATGCTAGGATCTACTACTTTTAACTCATTCTTAAAATGTTCCTTTAGTAGATCACTCAATATTAGTTCGGTGGTTATATACCTCGAAGTGGTTTTATATTTATTTATAGGTGCATTTATATGAGTTTCCTTTGAGGAAGACTTTTTATTGCGTCTTGGCGGTGTTTTGCCTTGGTTTAGTATCTCTGCGCGTTCTGTTAATCCGTTCCAAGCGCGCTAATTAAAATAAATAACAAAAATAGTGTTGATTAACGAAAGTTACCAATGGATTAGTACTAAATAAATGTATTATCGATATATCGATATTTATTTGTGCAACCACTCTTCGCAGCTGTCATTTGCGCTTCTTCTTATTGATGCATGCACGACGCGAAAACGTTTTAGCCGGCAAATAAATACGCGTTTTTCTTTTTCATTCCAATAATAAAAAGAAGCAACACATCAAAATGTCAGCTGGTATGCCCATTAATCCAAAACCATTTCTGAATGGTCTAACGGGAAAACCCGTGCTCGTGAAACTGAAATGGGGGCAGGAATACAAGGGATTTCTTGTCTCAGTCGACGGATACATGAACATGCAGCTGGCTAACACCGAGGAAGTTATCGAAGGCTCCGTTACGGGCAATCTTGGCGAAGTCTTAATACGGTGCAACAATGTGCTGTACATCAAAGGCATGGAGGATGATGATGAAGAGGGCGAGATGCGCGATTAAACTAACTCAGTACAACCATTATCATTAAGTGTAAAAAAAATTAAATGAAATAAATCTTGTGTATTTATATATAAGCGTACATACCTGTAACTTACTATCTCTTAAAAGAGCATTTTTGGTGTTTGACTCATTGGCATCAATTCCAAGCACCGAAAATCCATACTGCAAACCCAATCTCGAAGAGAGATATCCTTTACCATCACCAGCATCAACAATGTAACAATTAGAACCAGTTATCGGACTCTTCACTAGTTTGTTTACCAAAGCCGCGGTTAGTTCCACCTTTAGATATATATATATTGACATATATGAGATATATTGAAGATGGTCAATTATACGTACCTCGTGACACTTTTTAGCGCTCATAAATTCTGTAATGTTTAGCTCTGATTGCTCTGGAGCATTTAACAACTGATCCAGTTGCTCAACACTGGTCAACAGCTTTGTACTGTTGGACAAGCGGTGACGCTCGCTAATTTCCAAAAACTGGGCAAGTGATGAAAACTGCTGGATATCAGTAGGGTCAGTTGAAAATAATGTCTCTATGGCTCGTTGCACGTGTTCAATTGTCGGAAGTTCTGTTCTCAATGGCTGAGGTACAAGTTGTTTCCAATAGTCATCTATTAAGTAGTTAACCATGTGGCAATTAATCAAACTCCAGTATGGCGTTAAGTATCCGATCAAATCGTCCAGTTGGTGTACTATCTCGTCCACTCCGACATGTTCCATATTGTCACTTCTTTTAGAAACTGTAATCCTTGCGCTGTTGCGTGGGATGCTCACTTTCCTGCAAAACAACCTTTTTGGTTCCCAGCAAAGCGCACAGTCGCCGATGCGTGTTCCGAATGTGCTCCACAGCGCCAATGATATCCTTGTCTGGATTGTTTTGACGTGGAAATTGTTCAATAAGCTGCCGTAGCTGTTGTAATGTGCGCTGCAGCTTTTTCGTGTGTGGTAATTGCTGTTGGGCCACCACTTGGCCGTAAATAGCACCCAGTTCTTCGCCAAGTTGAACACCTTGAGCGTAGCCTAGTTGGTAGCCCTCCTGATTACCCTGATCACGTCCGTCACTGATACCCTCTGCGTAGCCCTGACGTGCGTGCTTTTCCTCGGTCAACACTATATCATCGAAAAGATCATTTATGTCTCGCGAATCATCAGACATCATTGCAATGTCTTTGCCTAACTAAATTATCGATAAGACATATCGATACGCAATTTTTGAGACATCTCTTTCGTGCTTTTCAGCACTTTACGATAAAAAATAGTTACTCAATTGTTATGCTCGATCTGCCCAAAACGTTTTTTAATAATTTTCTCTATTGCTTAAAGCAAGGCACATATAGCTGGATCTAATTTAGTTCTAATAAAATTGTTACTACTCCCAAGCATCTGCATCATCATCAGAATTGCCCTCATCACTGGACATGGAACTTTTATTTTTTTCCATTGGTGCTGCAATTATTTTTGACAACTGCAGCATCATAGGATTCCCTGCTTGCTCCGCTGGATTTTGATTGCCTGAGATTCCTTTGCGTCGCAGCATAAGTTTATTGTGTAGATCCGCCATCAAATCACCTCCACTTGTTGCACTGCCTCCGGCTCTGGAACGGCTTGTTCCATGGGAGTTTTGTTTGCCCCCTGCATCTGCATCAGGAGTGACGGGTGCAGCAGCTGCTGAACGCAGTCGTCCACCGAGTACACCTCCAGCATTCCGAATGGCAGCCATCAGCTCTGATCGGGGATCGTCTGGCGGTGGCGCCCGCGAATCGGGTATGTTCAAAGGTGTCTCCAAGGATGGGGAGATAGGCTTGATGGCGCCATCAGCTGGCAATTTGGCAATTGATTGAACTAGTGGTGGCGGAGGTGGTGGTGGCGGCGGTGGTGGTGGTGGCGGAGGTGGTGGAGCTTGTGAAATTGGTGGCGCACACATAGCTTGCGTATGGGATTTCCTAGTCATGTGCGTCTGCGCTGCTATTGCGTGCACTGTTATGTCCAAATTACCAGGCATCACATCTAACTTTTCACCCACTTCCGGCAACTCGGGCAAGTCGGGTAAATCGACAAATTGATGCGATGGTGCAATGGGTGTTTGCTCCTCCACCGGTACATACTGCAAGTCATTCGCAATCCCCGGCAAATCAGGTAAGTCCAATGGCACATCGATCGCAGGCGCTGCCAAAGCTGCGGGCGTATAACGCAAATCACCAGCTGGTGCCGTTAGCTTGGTGGTGCCGTGAGCCAGCGAGTGGGGCGCCGGTGCCAATAACGGTATTGACTTTGGTTTGTTGACAACTCCCCGCTTGTGGGTTTGTGGTGGCAATTTTCGCTTCCAAGCATTTAGTTCATCGCTGCCATAGGCGAATTCGTTGCTATTAAAGCGCAACAAAGCGGGGACTGATTTAGTAGCCGGCAAAGCGCCTAAGCCAGCGGTGCTATTCGTGTTCTGACGCTCCATAACTAGCGGAGTCTCTTGCTGCTCCTCGCCGCGCACATGAAAGAATACAGAGTCGATATCCGCGGTATTGTTCGCATCACTTGCTGAATCAACAATGCGGTTGCGTTGGCGGCGTTCCGTTGTCGTTGTTGTTGATAATTTTCCTTGTGTTGGTATAGGCATTTCCAGGGACTCTTTGACCATGGCTGGAAAGGTCACGGGTATGTTGTTTAAACTACCGTTGCCTGGAAAACGGGCAGGTGCAAAAATTTTGATGGATTTCTTGGAACCGACAAGTGCATCAATTTTAGCCTGGGCACACATGACACGTTCATTTATATGTTGAACCTTGGCACCATTTCTTTCCAATCGAGCATCGATGCGGCCAAAAATTGAGTTTATTGTTTTGTTTAGGCAGTCGAGCGACTGTGCTGCTCTGATTATTGTTTCCTCGTGATGTAGATCTGTTGGAATTATCGATACCTGGTAGGCGCTGCGCACATAAGTCTCGCTCTCATCCATTTCTTTTTTATTTTCGGATATGGTAATGAATTAATTATTCGTATTTGGTTTTTTTTTTTTTTTTTGGCGATTTTGAACGCCCTATTGTTGCTCCTATCCAATCAACAGCTGGTTGTGAGAGTATCTGAAGTGCTGCCAACCTACGTGTTGTTTACAAATATCGATTTTATAGTTCCTTGGGATATTTATATCGATATCTTACGATTCTATGCGTCAAAGTGTGGCTCTCAATCGTAATACGCATCACTAGTGCACAATCATCAGATTCATCGCAGTTGTTACGTGAAAAAGTTGTCAAAGGCTGATTTTGTTTTAGTTTAAAAAGTGCTCAATAATTATTTTTCACTGCGTTCAAGTGCTTTAAACGAAGTGTACAAATGTATTAGTATAAAAAGGTATGTTCACCAACTAATATTTATCGTTTAAATTGTTTTGTTAAAATGAACTTGTGCGTGGGTTTAGTATAAACGTGGCTTTTCAACAAACATTGTGGGAAAAATATAAAAAATCTGAAATTCTACAAAATTTCCATTGTCTATTTAGAAAAGGTTAATTTTTAACATAAATAAATTATTGAATTGGTAAATAACTTAATATTTTTGCAACTGTGAAAAAAATGCGTGTTTGCATGTCTGCTGGCCGCCATTTTGAATATTTTCTGAGAAAGAAAAACTTCCCCTAGCCCCGTTACCCGTGTATTTATTGTACGCCAATGAACAGATATATATGTGAATGCCAATATATGTATGTATATATATACATACATATATATATATATATAAATAATTAGTTGCGTGTGGTTGTTTACATGTGCTTTGTTTTTTTTATTTTGTCATGGCTGCAAAGCCACATCAACAATTATAATATTTTATATATGTTTGTATTGTATATATATAAAAATGAGTGTTTATATTTGCCAGTGTGTGACCTCATGAATAGGGATGTTGCGAAAATTTGTATATACTAAAAAACTAATATCGATAAATCATAAATTTTTCATTTGACAATTCTTCACTTGCAGCTTAACAACTGCAATTTATTGTGAATCGTGATACGGATTACAAAGGGTAACCACAGGAGCTTCAAGAGGAAAGTCTGCAATTATGGAGCAATTATTGCAGTCGTATCCGGAGGATGCACGCCGCATTGGCGAAGAATATTTATCCAGTTTAACGGACTTAAATTGCAATAGCAAGCCACTCATCAATATGCTCACAATGCTCGCCGAGGAGAACATTAATTACGCACATGTCATTGTGTGCGTGGTGGAATATCACATCAGCCAGGTTAACAAATAAAGCATAATTAATTAAAACAGCCACAGCACACAGAAACCGAGACACTCACTCAGCCACATATATCAGACATACTAAACAATACACATTTGCAAAAAAAAAAATAGTCCTACGGTCCTAGTCACCGCCGATGCCGCCACATACACGGCAGTTGTATTAACACATGATCTCCATGTCCAAAGTGTGTGTTAGTTGCAGTTAGGGAAGACAATTGATCTTAAGTTAAAAAGTCATCGATAAGGCTAACTGTGAAAACTTAAGAGCTCGATTGCCAATTAAGTACTTATTTTCAAAAATTAAAATTACGTTTTAATATCTACAATATTAACAAATCTTATGAAATCGAAAAAAGCCAAATCAAGATTTTTTTGTATATGTGATCAAAGCGTGTATAAGAAAATAATCAAGTGATAGGCTATTAAATCTAGAAGAAACATGCAATCTACTGGTGAGTTGAAATAATATCATAATTGCTATAATTGTACCTAAAATGGCAACCGAGATTAAAAGCTTCAAACATTTTGTTCTGATAATTATGGCATAAAGTATTTGTAATATTATCGATGGCTTTTTTGCATTTAGAATTTTTGTGTTAAACGATGTGGGAATGTCAACTAAAGGATTATAAAAGAACTGGCATATGAATCGCTTTGATATTACCCCATCTACGTACGCTTTGTATAAGAAACATTTTAAAGTTTAACCAATCAATCAATAGACAAATATATAATAATTCTGTTTTTAAGAGAATTTCAAGTCTATTGGTTTTTTCGTTTAAGCTTTAAATTAAAGAAATATCGTAGCTCAATTTGAAATATTTTATTTGGGTTTTAAGCAGAGACTGATTTATCCACTACAAGGTAAGACGTTTACTATATTTCTATTCTTCTTTTTCCTCGAAACCTTGAAGTACATACAAAATACACAAAGAAATCGAAAAGAAAATTCCAATAAAAGAGAAAATACTTAAACAATTGTCATCAAGTTGTCTTTTATTTTATACAAGAATAAAACGTTGCTTCAAAATATAAACAATGAAAAAACGAACAAATAAATACTCTACACACAGCAAAAGACCAGAAATTTAAAAGATAACAAAATATATACAATTTTGCCAAAAGGAAACACTAAGGAATACATATCATTTTAAATAATCTTATTGTATCTAACTAAAAATTTCATCTAAAAATCTATATTAGAATATATATATATATATTTTTTTGGCAATAGTATTATTTGCAAAGATTTTGTTTTCTACACAGTTGACCAAAGTTTGTAATTCTTTTTAGATATTTTCGTATAATGCAAACTTATACAAACTATTTTCCACTATTAAAATGTCCAAATACAAAATAAATTGGAGTAGTTTTAAAGGTCGCTTGTATAGTTAGTTACAGGGCGTTTTTTTCCTTGGGTTACGTATTTTCTTTTTTTTTAATTAACGCTTTGCTTTGATCAACTGCTCTCTCACCTTCAACATGGAGATGCATTAGTGTCCAGCAGCTGCCGTTGTCGTTGTCATCATCGTTGTTGTCGTCTGTCTTATTAATCGTCAATCGTGAGCCAAGGACTATGTGAATTGAAGTTGCTGATGCCGATGTGCGTCAATCTGTGTCCAAACACTTCGCTAGCGACGTTGTAGAAACTTATGCTCTATTTTTATATTCTTACCTATCTTACCAAATCAAACAGGTTCCGCCCGAATTCAAATTGCCTATACTTTATTTAATTGATTCCATAATTAAGAATGTGAAAAGCAGCTACGTTCAGCTGTTTGGGCAATGCATAGTCAATATATTTCTCAATGCATTCGAGTCGGTAAGTCAGCATCAAATCTAAACTCGTACATTTAACTAAATATCCTTTCAAATATTTCATCCTTAGGTGCAACATTCGCCATCGCAGGTACTAGAGAAAGTGCGTGAACGCATGTATTTGCTACGACAGACGTGGAACGATGTGTTTCCTGCATCTAAAATGTATGCGCTGGATGTTAAAGTCAAGCGTCTGGATAATAATTGGCCAATAACGGCCAAACCCAGTCAGCCCAGCAAAATACATGTTAATCCCGCAATACACGTAAATCCAGATTTTCTAAAAACGGTAAGTTTACGAGGAAAAAGTAATACTAGTTAAATTATAATGAATATTTCCTCATAGGGTATGGTTTCTATGCCCGTGAATTCGGCGCTGCCTAGCGACATGGAGGAGATATTGCAGGCGAAAACACGAGAGCTATTGGAGCTCAAGAAGCGCAAGCTGGAACTGGAATTAGAACAGACTAAAATGCATTTAAAGGAGCAAGAGCGCCAACTGAGTCAAGCTGCAGATGCAATAGCCGTAGCACCGATTAGCGCTGGCATGCCTGCTCCGACAGCAGCACAACGTCCACCAGGCATGGAGACAACTGTACCCCCGCCCAACTTTCCTAGTGGCATGCGTCATGTGCGTCCAGGAGGGCCTGCTTTACCAGGTGCTGCTCAACCGGTAAGACTTATACTTATGCAAATCATAATATATTGAATTAAATATTTTCCCTACTTTTGCAGCCTTTTGTTAACAAACCAAAGGTACATCCAATTAATCCAGCTATGCTCAATTCTGTGCGACAGCGTGATCCACGACTGGTTCGTCAAATGCAGCCGCAGTCAGTACAAATGGCAGCGCCAATACGTGCGACCGATCCACGTCTAGAGGGCCACAAAGGAGGCAACTCTTCCTCCTCCTCAAACTTGCATAAATCTAGTCGTTCACGCAGCAAGTCTCCATTGCGCAACACAAGCAACAGTAGCAGCAGCCGCTCCACCAAAGCCGGCAACACACATCACGGCTCCTCCAGCAGTAGTCGCAAGCGAAGCGAGTCAAAGAGTTCGACGGCGTCAAGCTCATCCTCTGGCTCAGATTTCAGGCATAAGAATAGTAGCAACAGCGGCTCGCCTATCAAACGCTCGTCCAGCTCACGTGACAAATCGGGCAAGGAATACACACACAATGGCAACTCACCAGCGAGCAACAGCAAACGCAAAAGTAGCTCGCCCGCAAGCTCACCAACCAAATCAAAGCGCAATGCCACACAGAAAGCCATGAGTCGCGGTAAAACGAGTGGTTCGAGCAGTGCACGTTCACGTAGTCGCTCACCCATATACACGGATGTAGACATGCGTAGCGTGGAGCGAAGCAAATCGCCAGAGCCAATGACGAAGTCATCGACAGTGGTTGTTCCAGCCCCAGCATCAGCATCAATAACAGCTCCTGCAAATGATTTAGAGAAACGTAAGAAACAATTTTTAATTCTAATCTCACACTTGTTAGCCAACAGACAAATCGTTAGTAAAACAAATAACAAAGTAGTTGAATTATGCACAAATTACAAAGCAAATTGGCGGCACCACAGGCTAAGCAGGGATTATCAGGAATTTAGGTTGGGGGGGTTTGTATATTGAATTTTAACTGTTGATCTCAATCGAAAACCTGTGATGATATGATCATATTGACCCTTCTTATTTAACAAAAATGACCAGCAAAGTGCAATTAATGCTTAAACTATTTCCAAAAGCAAGTTTTTTTCAAAGTTTCTTTATACAATTTAAGTAACTCTAAAGCGTTACTTATATATCATAAAAGCTTGTTCTTATTTAATGCTGAATGAAGCTATAAATATTAACAAATTAATATCTAGAATTGATTTTAAAATAAAAATATAAAGTTCATAACTTATCACAAAATATTAAAAACTTTCCAGCGCTCTGTAGTTTTTAATATTTTTTCGACTCTTAAGCAACTATTTAATTATTACACATAAAAATCATCTCAATAGAGAACAAAACTTAACCTAAAGTTGCCTTTGAAGTACAAATAAGGATCTTAAAGAAAATGTATCTAATTACAATTCAATAGTTTTTCAAAGCATTTAAAAACTGTTCTCATTCTTTAATTTTGCACTTTGCTCGAATTCCTTTGCTGGTAATTCCATGGGTTGTCACCTATCCTTTCGTTCTGTGCTATTTCTTCCAAATTTCTTTTTCGTAGGCGTTGTTTGGTGAGCACTTTTCACTCGCTGCTCCACTTGAATGGAAATTCTGTTTGTGATATTTGATCGAAGAGAGTTATTTATTTAATTTATATTTCCAAAATTTTAAACGAAACTATAAGCCTATAAGAACTATGACATTTTCTTAATTAATACATAAGACCAAATAATGATAAAGTTCAAATTTAATATTAAAGAAAAAAAAAAAACTAAACTAAAAAAAATAACTAAAAACGAAAACAAATCAAATAAAATATATGCGTTGTGAAAACCTTTTGCATTCCAGTTGTTTTAATTAATGCAAAATTTAAATCGTAGCCTGGTGCCGCCTTTTGTTGTAATTTTAAGTATATTTACTTTGTGAAATTGTCAAAAATGAGAAAATCGTGTGAAAAAATTGATGTAAACTGATAAACTAATAGAAACTATGATATGTGCTCTATATCAGTCGATAAAGCTAAGAAGAAATAAAGACTGCAGTTTTAAATTGTTGTAAGAGTCTAACAAACAAAAAACCAAATCCTAAATGAAACTTAAATATTTTTTAAACGTAAATATTTTATAAAACGAAAAATAATTGATTAAAGCGTATTTTGTAGTTGTATTATAATACATGATATAAGTCTTGCCAAATATGTATATATATTATATGTTTTTTTTTTTATTATTATTTATTTTTGTATTTGTAGAACGGCACTTTTATATATATATATATTTTTTTTTTCATATTAGTCTAACCCGTTTCCTTAACGGAAATACAATTGTATAGTTTTTTTTTTTTTTTTTATTATTTATAATTTTCCACTAATTTTTCTAGCTCAATTGCTGTGCCTGGTGTATGTTGATGATCCACTTTTGTTCTTAAATTTTTAACTTTTGTTCTTATAATTTTATTCAAACCCCATTCCTTCTTTAGTTTTTGTAATTTCTCTAGTCTTAGGGCTATGCCCAGCCTCTTTTTTTTACATTTTTCGTAAGAATTCTTTGTTTTTGTGGAAGCATAAAATACAAATTTCTAGATACACATTTCACACTACTTGAACCAGGGCCACGTTCGCCGCATTTAGATGCATCTAGCAAGGACGTCGATTTACGGCCCTTTGCCAATTTGGCCATCATGGCGGCTGCCGTAAGGCCAGCAACGTCGCCGCCACCGGCCATAACACTCGGCACGGCGAGAACATTTGCAGCAACAATTGCAGACAGTGGCAACAGCAACAACGAGAACAACAACACCAGCAGCACAACAAGAATTGCTAGCAGCGCCTCCAACGCAACGAGCAACAGTTCTTCCTCCAAATTGCCTACAAAAGTGTCGTTCAAAATACAAAAACCGTTTAATAAATTAGAAAAATCTACAGCGCATTTATCAACAGCAACACTGTTAACAGCAGCACCAGCAACAATTGCAGCCACAGCTGCAACACTCCCGGCCAGCATTAGGCAATCATCTCCTGCGCCTACTTCAACGGAACTTCTGGCGCAGCAGACCATTGGCGAGAAGCGCTCGGCTACACAGCTGCCGACGAACGCGGATGATGAGGATGACGATGAAGATAAACTGCAGCAACCGCAGCAGAAGCGCAGTAAATCCACCAAACTGGATGCGTAAGTGCAGAGATAACTAAAACGAAATTCTAATGAAATAAAATATTTATGTTTGTACAGCCTCTTTGGCAGCGAGGATGTGGACTTGCGACGTGAACTGCCCGTCAAGTCAAATCAAAATATTCTGGTGCCTGGCAGCATAATTATTGTCGAGGATGATTCCATGGACAATTGGGAGGCTAATAAGGTGAGTTTCATTTGACTATTAAAATTGCACGAGCTCTCACCTCTTCCTATTTAGCAAATCACCAAGTCGCCTGTGAAGAAACCCACGCTGGATGAGCTGCGTGCCAAATTGGTCAAGACGGCTAGACATAACAAGCCACAGCTACAGCAATCTAAGCCGGGTAAGTCATGCTGGCTAAGTCAAATGAATTGCCAAATAATTTTAGAAAATTCCTTCTGGTAGATAAATGCAAAGAATATGCCGAGACGCCACGCATCAAGCAGTTGTCGTCGGACCTTAAAGTCAACGACGATTCGCAGGAGGCCCACGATGAAAAGATGCGTACAATACTTAGTCAGGCACAGGAAATGTTCGAGAATCATAGCATGAATCCAGAGCAATACAAGGAGCTAGTCACCAAGGTGGTGGTCATGAATGAAAGTAGTAAACTGAAGGACCGGCGGCGCGAACCAGCTGCAGATGATGAGGACATGGAACGGAATGCAGCGCGGGATGCAGTGTTGCGTAAGCGCATACCCAAACTGAAGGGCAATGAGAATCAGGCGTCAAGTTCGCCACGCAGTGATGGCGAGCCGCAGCAACAGCAACTGTTGTCGGTGATTGACAAACCGCAGCAACAGCAGCAGCCGCCTGCTAAGCAGCTGAAGAACAAGCGCGATGGTAAGCGACGCAAGCCCAGCAAATGGGGCGAGCAAGTAGACCCAGCTGCAGCACAGCGAGCCGCCTGGCAATTAGCTCAAAACAACAACAATAATAACAACAACAATGGAAAACGAAATGCTGTCCCTGGTGCTGGAAATGTCGGCTTTCGTGGCATGCCCTGGCAGCATCCGCCATTGGTTATGTCGCAAACATCTGTGCCCCCACCATCGCAAGCCGCCTCCATTTTATCGCTGCCGTCAGTGGCAACAGTTAACATCACCAAAGCCATTAATTCATTGGACAACCCCATGGCAGATGTGGTGCGCAGCACAACGATCGATGGCGGTAGTAAGGAGATACGTTTCTATAATCAAGTGGCAATCATATTCATGGATGGCGATGAGCCGCATGAGATTGGCTTCCAGAATGGACAGCGCTCCATCTACATTGATCACAATGAGCAGCCGCTTGTGCTAAACTTCAATGATGACTACAAACCCTTTCAGTTGGATGGACAGCTGCATCGCATACGTTTCGGTCATCCCTCACGTGAGCTGTACATCGATGATCACTGGTATGAGATCTATTTTGGTGGACCGCCAGTTTCGTTGCCCATCGGAAACAAGTTGCACGTACTGAAAGCGGAGGGTCCGCCGCCAAATGTGGACATTGGTCGTGTGCGTCGAGACTTAGTTGTGGGCAAAATCAACATGATTGTCGATGCCCACACAATTGTGCCGCTCTTTCTCGATGGACGCCAACAAACGTTCCATTTGGGCGCAGAGCAGCACTCACTGCAGTTTGTGGATAGTTTTCTTTATGGATTATTAGATGGACAGCTGCAGAAGCTGGAATATGGCGGATTACCAAAAAGCATGAAATTGAATGGCGGCCGCAATTGTTTCATACGCTTTGGCACGCTGCCCAAGGGCGTGCAGGCGGGCAAGACGCACGTGCAAGATATGGTATACATTAAGACTGAGGCGCCAGCGGAACCGCCACGACCGCCGCCAGTGCCAGTGGCTGTAATGCCAAATGTAGTAGCCGCAGCAGCAACACTCGAGCAGCAGCCAGCAACTGTTGCAGCTCCCGGCGTAGCAACAAATGTGGCTCCTGCTGTGCCTCTGCCTGTCACAGCAGCTGCTGCGCTAAGCAATCTCAATATTGATGAGCTCTTCCAGAAGCTCGTCTCCTCTGGCATAATTGCTGGCAGTAGCAGCACAGTCAATGTACCTGCTTTGGATAGCACCTCCAATTCAAGCAAAGAAGCGCCAGCAACAATAACAACAGCTGCACCTGTGGCGCCTGCAGCAGCTGCAACATCTGTAACAGCTGCAGCATCGGTGCCTGCACCGAGCGAGCCCATCAAGCGCATTGACCTGCAGAAACCAGACACAATTAAAACTCGTCAGGCGGCCGTGATAGCGAGTCTATATTTGGGCATGCAATGCAGCAGCTGTGGTGTACGTTTCCCACCGGAGCAGACCATCAAGTACAGCCAGCATTTGGATTGGCATTTTCGTCAGAATCGAAGGGAACGCGATTCGACACGCAAGCCAACATCCAGGCGTTGGTACTATGATCTCAATGATTGGAAGCAATACGAGGAAATCGAAGATGTCGAGGAGCGTGAAAAGAATTTCCTCGAAGCCCAAGGCCAACAATTGGGACCAGATGCCATCGATGAGGTGTCCCAGCAGCGTTCGCTCAACTCACCCGTACCAAGCTGTGCGGCTGGAGCCGCTGATGTGGATCGCAGCTGTGACATGTGCCACGAGAAATTCGAACAGTTCTACAATGAAGAGCTGGAGGAGTGGCATCTACGCTCAGCCATACGTGTTGACGATAAGATCTATCATCCGCTATGCTACGAAGACCACAAAGCTTCGCTTAATCCACCTCCAGTTGCTGATAACGATACAACAGTAAACGGAGATGTAGACATGCTGAATGCCAGCGATGACAATGCCATGGATACGCTGATCAAGCTGGAAGATGAATCGGGTAAGCTTCAATGCAAATCTAAACTAGTTCAATTTATCAATCAATTATATGCTTAGATGATGCCAAGAAGGCCTCAAGCACGCTGCTAGCTGATGATGATGATGATGATGACGTCATTGTGCTGCCCAATGAAGAGCCAAGTGTTACAGAGATTGTGGATGACGACGATGATGATGAATATGTGCCCGTTGCTGTGCCAGCTGAGCCAGAGACAGAGCTGTCAAAGGAAAAGCCCACCAACAGCGAGCGGGAACTGCAGCAGCAGCAGCAGCAGCTTTCGAATGAGCAGCAGTTGGACAAAGAGCAGCATCAAAGAGTGGCAGAAAATGCCAATGAGTCAGATGTGGAAATACAGGAACCAAACATTCCCTTTACCGATCTGGACAGCTATGTAGAAAAAGAGCCAATGCCGATGCTCAATGTGAAAATTAAAGAAGAGCCCAAAGATGACGACGATGAAGATGATGATGATGGCTTTGAGGATGTGGGCACAGTTGTGCAATTGCTGCCACTGCCAGAAGATGAAATATCCATACTAAGCAGTGGTAAGTAGCCTGAAGTGTTTATAAATATATGATATTCATACCATCTCCTGATTAGAAACGCTAACTCATACCATCGATTCGACTGCGTCGCCAGCCACGCTGGAGCGTCCAGCGTCGGTGACATCTCTCTCATTGCCAGCCAATGACGATGAGCTGGAACTGGAGCCAACTGTTGCAGCAGCCAGCAGCGAGGCCGATTTTAATGGTGAGAATCCGCAGGAGACGCATAATTTAAGTGCAGCGGGGCCGGCACCGGCGTTACCTTTGGCTAGCATAGTTAATAAAATAAAAATAAATATCACTAAGAATACAAGTAGTAATAGTCATAATAGTGCCTCAACAACAACCACAACAACGGACTCGCAAGTGTCGGCTATAAGCGTCATTGGCGCCACTGGAACTGCCGATCAGCAACAACAGCAGCAGCAGCAGCAGCAAAATTCCATTCAAACAATTTCCACTATTCCTGTGCTCTGTGGAGGCAACACGTTCGTACCGAAGATTGCCACCAGCAGCAGTAACAGCAGCACAAATGCTCCGCCTGCCAACATTAGCTGCATTTCCGTAATTGGAAGCAGCTACGGCAGCAGCAGCAACAACAACAGTTCACGGGTGCCTGCAACAACAACAGCCACGACGGCAGCAGCAGCAACATCCCAGTCAGCAACAGGTAGTGGTTTGGGCACGACAATACAAAAGTCGAATTCCCCACCACCACCCGCTGCAGTGGAAGCTGAGCCGGAGCCTGTTATCGAGCTGAAGCCGGCGCTGCAAAAGGTTACGCTTAAGAAAACGAAGAAAGTTCAAAATGGTGTCGAAACGTCGGGTCTCTGCTCGATCATGTAGAAAGGGAGAGGGATTGAGAGGCCATAAGCATATTATTCCTAATCTCACTTAATGTGTGTTTTTCTATATAATTAGCAAACTTACAATTTTAATTTAGAACGTTACTTAGTTTTAGGCAATTTACAGACGCGCCAATAGGAGCGCATTTTTTTGCGGTTCTCTGTAGGCATCCCCAAACGCCTACTATCTCTCTTCCCACTTTCATAACCCCATACAGAGCGCGCAACTCTTAATTTATTTTTAATAAAAAAAACAAAAAAAAAAAAAAAACAATAAAAAGAAATTTTTACACACAACGATAAGAGAACGTATACATAATTTGTGATAATTTTAAAACACTCGGGTCGAAATCAAATATTCAGTTAGGCAAATCGGAATTCGATCCATCATTTTTATTCATGTAATGTGCGTTTGCTGAATTTGAAACAATAAATGAAAACTGAATTCAACCCATTATCGATTTAATTCATCTTCATAAATAGATATATTACATATATTTTGAATTATGTTTAAACAATTATTTCAATAAAAAGGCAATGAAAATAAATAAATGTGGTTTTATTAAAAAAATGTATATATGTTATAAATTACAAAAATTAAAATAAAGTGGATCAATTTTAATGTTAAAAACCGAGTAATCCTCATATACAAATAAATATTTATTCATCCACAAAAGCAAATTGCAATAATTTTTAATTTAATTCTGTCACGCGCGCGCTTGATTAGTGATGTAAAATACCATAATCATAAATTTCATAGCAATCAGCTTGTTGCAGACCACGGATCAGCTGAGGTTACCAAAAGGGACTAAAAAATACCTGCCGCTTTGTACTCTGCACGTGGACTTGTTTAGCGTTTACATTTTATTTTAGAATATATAAATTATAATATGTCTTCATCGTTTTTTCTGAAACCAGGCGCCGCCAAAGTGGCAGCGAACAAAAAGCGCAAAGTAAGAAAATGAGAGCAAAGAAATATATATGTGGATAAAACAGTGAATAATCAAACATGTTTTAGCTTAATGCAACAAAAGCAAAAGGTGGAGTAAAACCGGGCAAGAAAACACGAAATGCCGTTCCTGGGCCAAAAAAGCAACGTCGGGCCAAGGTAGACGATGAGGAGATTGCAAGTGATGATGATGAAGAATATAATGAAAATGCCTTGACATTTTCCGCCGATGAGGACGAAGAAGAGGAGACTGCCCAGGATAAACGCTTAAGGCTGGCCAAACAATATCTAACGGAAATTGAAAAACAGGAAGCGGAACGTGCCGAACAAAGAGAACTAAGCCAGAGTATAGAGCAACGCCTGCAGACCGAGTATTTGGACAGTGTGGGACGACTGCGACGCACGATTGCCGCTGACCTTAAATCATCTACGATTCAAAATGTTCTAAAGCACAAGCTTCATCATAGTCCAATCTGCGCGCTTGCTCTTAGTGTAGATGGGAAACATCTGTACACTGGGGCGAAGTCGCAATATGTGCTCAAGTGGTGCACGGAGAGTGGCAAAGTGCTAGACAAAGGTGATGTACTGCCGCATCGTGAGGAGCCCGAGACACCGAAGAAACGGAGATCACATGTTATTTCCATTTGCCTGTCGAGCGACATGAAGTACATGGCATTAGCCGAAGGAGGTGTCAATATACAAATCTGGTGTCCACAGACGATGAAACATATGAATACGTTTAAGGGCCATCGAGACAATGTTACGGGCCTGGTCTTTCGTAAAGGCACCCATGAGCTCTATTCGGCTGCTAAGGACCGTTCCGTAAAGATTTGGTCAGTGGATGAAATGGCATACGTTGAAAGCTTGTAAGTCAATTATTATAGCTATACTAAAGTTTATACTAATCACGATTAATTACAGATTTGGTCATCAAACAGCTGTCACCAGCATTGATGCTCTGAGTCGAGAGCGTGCCATAACCTCAGGCGGCTCAGATTGCTCTTTGCGTATTTGGAAAATAACAGAAGAATCACAACTGATTTACAATGGACATAATGATGGCATTGAATGCGTTAAACTAATCAATGATGAACATTTCGTGTCCGGCGGAGTTGATGGGTGGGTATAAAAATGAGGCAGTGAGAGAATGTTTTACTCATTTTTATTTTGACTATCATTATTGCAGTGCGGTTAGTCTGTGGAGTGCATTAAAGAAGAAACCGATTGGAACAACGCAATTGGCTCATGGCAAGGGAGAGAATGGCGTAGCCAACTGGATAACAGCAATTGCTGTCGTCGTCAATACCGATTTAATGGCAACAGGTGGAGCTGCTGAAGTTTATTTCATTACAACATAAAATTATAACTTTATTTTTATATTTTTAGGCTCTTGTGACGGCTGCGTTCGATTGTGGCAGAGTAATCCGAATGCTCGAAAGCTGCAGCAGATTCAAGAAATACCAATTGCTGGCTTTATAAATGCCCTCACTTTCAATGCTGATGGTAGCAAGCTGTATGTGGCTGTGGGTCAGGAACATCGTTTGGGTCGTTGGTGGAGGCATAAAGCTGCCAAAAATAATATAGTTGTAATTGACATTAAGTCGAATAATGTTAATAAAAGTGAGAAGTAATCGAATCAATTTTGAATCACAAGATTACTATTCAAAAGACTAATGTCCAGCAAACGATTAATCGATATCCTCTTCAATTATTGGTCGATGAATGTAAAGTATCTATCGCAGTGGCGGTCGGTCGATAAGTTGTGGTTACAAAACAGGCAAACATGCAAAGGAAACCGGGTGGCGGATTTATGTCCTTTTTTAAGACAGAAGCTGGACGTAAAGTGGTTTTCTATGCAGCGGGCACAACCACAGCTGGCCTGTTTTTGGCAAACTTTTTGCCACATACATTTGGATTGAAATATTACCGCGATTTCGTACAATGTTATCAGTGGGTGAGCAAATGAAAATTATCATGGGCACATGTTTAAACATTTATTTTCCGTATTCCTATAGGAATGGCATTGAACGTGAGGTGCCAAAAGCAGTGCAGCAACGTATAGAACAAGCAATGGATAAGCTGCAAGTATCGCAGCATGAGCGACAGTTCGTCAAGCCATTCACGGTGTTCGGTTTTGATCTATTTCAAGCGGGCACAACAAAACTTCGCTTTGGCGGTGCTTTGGGAATACCCGTAAATTATGGTTACGGAAGTACTGCAGAAATCAAGCGTGCAGATATACGCTTCCGAGATCGTCAAATCGACTGGAGCTCAGATAACGGAAAACTCTTGGAGAAAGCCATTGTGTTGTCCGAGGATGAACAACTCTTTGGGCTGTGCAAAGCCATTCTGCAACTACAAACACATCGCGTTCTCCTTAACTCAATTTTTCCCAGCTTGAGTTTCTTTATGGTTTACACGGTTGGACATTTTTTGAACTTGCGTCTACAGCTGTTCGCACGCCATGGCAGTGTAAGTTAAGTGTGTATCCTTGTGACATAGTTATTAATCCTTTGCTTTTGCTTTCACAGATGCGATTTGTTATGTACAGCATTTTAGGCTTATTTGGCCTAGGCACTTGGTCCTTTATGAAGGACTTCAATCAGGTGGCTGAAGATGCGGAAATTGACAAGCAACTCGCCACGCTTGGACCAGAATTTGTAGCCGCCGGCATTAGTTATTATGATAAGCATCTTAAGAAAAATATTGCACTCCGAAATCTCATTGGAGATGACACCTACACGGCTATGGGCAATGAGAATTATATGTTGCGACAAAAATCCATGCCGCTGACGGCACGGAAATCCTTTTTCGAGGAGAAATGGCAGGAGATACAAACAAAATCGACAGCGACGCAATAAATAATGTTATTTACTATACAATTTTTGTTTAATAATAATAATAAAAGAGAGTGGTTCAATGTTGAAAAACAGCTTTCAAATAAATCAACTATAAAAAATTGAAAATCAAAGAACATGTTAAGAATTTGAAGCAGTATCAATTTGATATCTCATTTATTGAATAGCTCTTTAATAACAGATATTATCAATCCTTTTGAGGATTTTCTGTTCTTGGTTTGTCTTTGGAATGTCACAGTAATAAATATATAACTTAAAATCTAAATTATCTAAATAAGAAAATAAATAAGTTAACTATAACTAAAAATCATAATATACATTCCTTTTAGAATGTACCTTCGCCGACGACATCGCTAATGGTGGCTACCAGACGACGGGCATGCTCCACGGCGCAGGTGGCCGTCACGAGGCCCAAATGAATGCAGTACAACTCATAGACGCGTACCTTGCCAGCGGCCAGCTTTGGGAAGCAAAGTTCGGCCAGCTCGCTATAGTAGTCCATAGGTAAACAGCCGGGCTCTGCGGGAGATTTATGACCGCCATTTCCATTGCCATTGCCGAAGCCGGTGGAGAGGAAATGTTGCTGTAAATCGAGCGAACATTTCAATATGCCGCCCGAGAGATCCTCGAACCAAAGGAAATAAGAATAGTGAAAGGTACGATCCTTCCACATGACTGTCGTTTGACCTTTCTTTAAATAGTTGCGCGTAAACTCGACCATATGCCAGAGCTTGGATTTGGGCAGCAGTTGCGGCTGCCCTTGGCGTAAGTCGGGGGCCAACATTTGCCCTGAGCTGCGATTTATGTACATGAAATGCACCAGGCCAGGAAAGTCTTCCAAATAGGCATCAATGGAGATGTTACGCGCTGCTTTAACCACGAGAAATTCCGCAAATTCCAAGAGTTTAGCCTCGACTACAGCTGCCGATTCAGCTAGTTGATCGAGTTGCTGATTGCTGGCGATGTCGCAACTGGCCAAGGACAGGGTGAACAGCTGCTTCAGCTCTTCCACAAAAGCGGGTAAATTAGATTCAATGCGTACGAGCAGCTCACGTTCGTAGCTCTTGAAGAACTCTACATACATCTTGCGTAGATTCTCCCAACGGGCCGTAAACTTCTTCACACAGCTCTCCAAATCCTCGTGTTTTTGCTTCAAGTGTCGCTTAAGAGCCGTCAGTGTTTGGCTGACAAAAGATTCGAGACTCTCGTATGCGGGCTTCAGTGCATCCGCATCACCCTGCTGCTGCACAGCGACAATTTTCTGCAGCACAAAGAACGTGTCATATATGGAGCTGGTCAACGGCATGTGGCCATACTCGATGAGCTGCAACAACATCTGATGACCATGAAGGCGGGATAGGTGCACAATGCAAGGAACACAGCCCGAATTGACATCGTGCGTCACACCTTGCAGGAAGACAGCTACAGCTCGTGGAGATCTCTGGGACTGCAGTGCACGTGATAAGATGGCCAGAAAGAGTAGATCAGCCGGAGCCAAGGGCAGCGCTTGGCGTGTGCTATTCAAAGCCACCAACTTGTTCGAGACGAGCAGAAGAGCGTGTGCCCTCTGCTGCCCTCCCGTTTGACGTAGTTGCTCAAGCAATGCATCCAGTGTTACGTGTACTGTGCGTTTTAATTCAGCGTTGATGAGCAGCTTTGGCAATGCTTCCAGCAAATAGGCCTGCTGCTCTTGCTCCTGGTCCTCCCACAGCTGCGACTCATAGCAATTAAGGCACTGCGTCAGCAGCTCCTGTTGCATTACGCCCGCCTGTGATCCAAATAAGTTGGCACCATAACAGTAACGGGTCAACGTAATAGCCACTCCCAGTTGCCGCATCAATTTCTCAATCTCAACTTGGCCAATTTTCAAGAAGGTAAAGCCCAACAGCTCGCCAAACGTCAAGTTGAAGCCATTCTCGCATTGAAAACTCGCGTACGCGTTATCAAATTGACAATGCATAATTCGTTGGGAGCTAATAATCGGGCTGAATATCTGAAGCAACACATTGCTGTCCAGTGGGGCACCAGGTGTCGGTAACAAACCCTGCGCAGTTGCTATGCTGCATATTTTCTCTGTAAGTGGCGCATTCAAGTTCTGATAAGCCACATCGTTGGCGCTATTAAATACAATTAAACCGTTCATTTTCTTATCGGAAAGCGAAAAACGGTTTACGGGTTATGCACAATGCTCTGCCTTTGTTTGGTACACTGGGCACCGTTCACTCGTCTCCGTCGTATGAATGCTGATCCACTTTTGTTTTGCGTTTTGTTGTAAAACGTTACTGTTTGATTTGCAAAAATATTGTTTTCACTTCTAAAACTTTTTGTTACAGTTCAGTGTAAATTATGGTACTTTTTTGCAACTATCGGTAAGGTTCAGTGCTGAAATTCCATCTTATAGATAAGGATTGAGCGTTGCCAGTTGGTTGAGTAAGAAGTTTAGTTGTGCTGTTTTTTGTTAATATAATCATAAATTAAGATCAAATTTAGTGATCATATATTAATATTATATCAATATGCTAAATGTAATAATATTATTACGATTATTATAAGCTATATGTTAAATGTTTAAAAATCACAGTGATCGAACTAGTTCGCAACTGAAATGTTCACCATCATCTGTTTTTTAGACCTGTACGCATGCAGCGTTATCAATAAAGCAAATATATAATTAATTAAATATATATAGATTAAAACAAAAATAATTACGTTATGGGTCGCCTTATTCTCGAACATACGCTACAAGGTCACAAGGGCCGCATTTGGGGCGTTGCATGGCATCCAAAAGGAAACAGTTTCGCTTCATGCGGCGAAGACAAAGCCATCAGAATTTGGTCACTATCAGGGAATACATGGACAACGAAAACGATACTATCGGATGGACATAAGCGTACCATACGTGAGGTACGTTGGTCACCGTGCGGCGAGTATTTAGCATCGGCTAGCTTTGATGCCACCACAGCTATTTGGTCCAAGCACGAATGCATCGCAACGCTGGAGGGGCACGAGAACGAGGTGAAGAGCGTTAGTTGGTCACGCAGTGGTAGCCTGTTGGCCACTTGTTCGCGTGATAAGTCTGTGTGGATCTGGGAAGTAGCTGGCGATGATGAATTCGAATGCGCCGCAGTACTTAATGCCCACTCGCAGGATGTGAAGCGCGTTGTGTGGCATCCGACAAAAGAGATTCTTGCCTCCGCTTCGTATGATAACACGATCAAAATGTTTGCCGAGAGTGCACTAGATAGTGATTGGGATTGTACGGCAACGCTTAGCTCACACACGAGCACCGTTTGGAGCATAGACTTCGATGCCGATGGAGAGCGTTTGGTCTCCTGCAGCGATGATGCGACACTTAAGATATGGCGTGCCTATCATCCAGGAAATGAAGCGGGCATTGCAACGCCCGATAAGATGACTGTGTGGAAATGTGTGTGCACCCTCTCCGGCCAGCACTCACGTGCCATCTACGATGTCTCCTGGTGCAAACAGACAGGTCTGATAGCTAGCGCCTGCGGTGATGATGGTATACGCATTTTTAAAGAGTGCAGCGATTCGAAGCGAGATGAACCCAGTTTTGAGCTATTAACTGGCGAGGAGAGCGCCCATGAACAAGATGTGAATGCGGTAGAGTGGAATCCAGTGAATGCCGGGCAGTTAATCACCTGCAGCGATGATGGCTCCATTAAAATTTGGAAGCTGCAGGAATAGTCCTTAAGGTCTTTGTGTATAATATAAATAATGGCTATATTGTAATAAATTTCTTGGTTTATTTGCTAAGAAATGGTTCGTGCAGAGTTTTATACAATTTCTTGGCCTTGCGTGGCCCTAAGCCCATGACCTGCGATAAACGTTCCTCGCTGGCATTGATCAGATTCTCAAGATTCCCAAAGATCTGTAGCAGAGTCACAGCATCTGTCTTGTTCACCGGCTTAATGTTGGTCAAAGCTGCTACAAGCTATGAAGTGAAATATGAAATATTAGCAATAAGTCAAGTGACCGGATATTGTTAACACCTTCTGGTGGGGATTAGACTCCACGCGCTCCATAATTAAGTCTGGTCCACGCTTCTCGAATTGTTTGTAAGTTTCTATAATTTTGCCCGCCTCGTCGGCATTCCAAGCCAGCATCATTGTTAAATCGGCTAACAAGGAAATTCGTGTTAGGCTTTTCAGTGCATTATGGGGCTCTGGTGTGTCCACCTGTACAAGCAGCACGCGTAATTCATATAGTTTGCCCAGAGCTTTAAGACGTTGACATATGTAATCCGGGTTGAGATTGTGATATTTAAGCGATAGGAACAGTATGCAGGCAGTGCGACCCACTACATAGTCCGGTATTATATCATCTCGATACTCTAGAGGCACATTCAAAATAGATTTTAGAATGGGATTACCGCGCTGTTTCGTATGTACTAAAACGCTGTGAGGATTTGATGGCGGCGGTTTAGCTGTGCCAGTAGTAGAGCTGCTGGTAGTAGCTATTTCAGGCTCTGCTTGTATTTTAGTTTGTTTCGACGCTGTGGGCATATCCATGCATGCCAAAACATCGTCAAAGGAATCGTCGTCCAGGTCTTCCATTATTTAGCCCGGTAACTTAACAAATTTCTCGAAATTCAATTATAGTTATCGCTGGCCTGTTAATATCGATATTATTGTAAGGTGTGGCAACTCTATTATTGTTTTGCCTTTTCCTTTCGAGTTGTCAATTCAGCGACGACGACGACGTGTGCGTGCAAAATTGTTTATTCTTCTACTAAAAATAAATAATTAAACATTCTGCAAAACGATGGCTTCACATCCGGTGTTTATAGACCTGTCTTTAGATGAACAGGTAAAGTTGCTATTATACTTAAACGCATTATCCGTGCCGCGCTACCCTTTAAAGTGAGGTTATGTGTAAAATGACTACTTGTAAATACATAAATAATTTTTATTTTTATTTTTTTTGTTTTTATAATTACAGGTGCAAGAGCTGCGCAAGTATTTTAAGAAGCTTGGTGCTGAAATCTCATCGGAGAAATCAAATAAAGGCGTCGAGGATGATTTGCACAAAATAATTGGTGTCTGTGAAGTTTGCTTCAAAGACGGCGAACCAGCGCAAATTGATGGCATTCTGAATAGTATTGTGTCCATTATGATAACGGTATGAATTAATTAATGAATCAATATATATTATAAATAATAATTAAACTTTACCATATTTAGATACCGCTGGATCGTGGCGAGAACATTGTGCTGGCTTATTGCGAAAAGATGACTAAAGCGCCTAATCAGCCGCTAGCGAAAGTTTGTCTTCAATCGCTTTGGCGCTTGTTCAACAATCTGGACACAGCCTCTCCCTTGCGCTATCATGTCTACTATCATCTGGTGCAGGTGGCCAAGCAATGTGATCAGGTTCTCGAAGTCTTCACGGGCGTCGATCAATTGAAGTCGCAGTTCGCCAACTGTCCACCATCCAGTGAGCAGATGCAAAAGTTATATCGTCTATTGCACGATGTAACCAAGGATACCAATCTGGAGCTGTCTTCAAAGGTTATGATTGAGCTGTTGGGCACATATACGGCAGACAATGCGTGCGTTGCCCGTGAGGATGCCATGAAGTGCATTGTCACCGCTCTGGCTGATCCCAATACATTCCTGCTCGACCCTTTGCTATCGCTGAAGCCTGTCCGCTTTCTGGAAGGTGATCTAATACACGATTTGTTGTCCATTTTTGTATCGGACAAGCTGCCTTCATACGTGCAGTTCTACGAGGACCACAAGGAGTTTGTCAACTCCCAAGGCTTAAATCACGAGCAGAACATGAAAAAGATGCGTCTATTGACATTCATGCAGTTGGCAGAAAGCTACCCTGAGATGACGTTTGACACACTGACTAAGGAGCTCCAGATCAATGAGGATGAAGTGGAACCCTTCGTCATTGAGGTACTGAAGACAAAGCTGGTTCGTGCACGTCTCGATCAGGCCAATCGCAAGGTGCATATCTCATCGACAATGCATCGTACTTTTGGTGCACCGCAATGGGAACAGCTGCGCGATCTACTGCAGGCCTGGAAGGAGAACCTCAGCTCCGTACGCGAGGGATTAACAAATGTATCATCTGCACAACTGGATCTGGCACGCACGCAAAAACTGATACATTAGGACATCCAAGAACAAATAAAATACGAGCGCTGGTATAAAGTTTACATTATATAAATTATTTTGAGGAAATGTGTGAAAAACTAAGCTTCAATAAATTTCTAAGTAAAATCAGATACATAAACTAATTAATTGCAGATTATACGAGAATAGCCTAAAAATTAACCGAGATATGAATTAAAATTAATTTAATTAAATTAGTTTTATGTTTAATTTTTTTAGGTCGGATTTGTCAGACTATTCTCGTAACTTAAATCAGTTTCTGGACTGAAACGTTGTGAATACTTTCTAGCTTAGAACTAAATGCTGGCATATATGTAAGGTATGTATAAGATGAGAGATTTCGTGAGGAATTGTCATGGTTTTTATAACTCTTCGTGTGTCTTTGATTGCTGCCGCTCCTTCTCTTTGGGAAAAGACCAAAAATAGGTGGGAAATCCATGGGTATCCCTTTCCCGTTTAACAAACGCGGTGTACGAAGAGATGCAGTTGCCTATGAAGTGATTTGATTGTCCTAGGATGGCCAAATCCACATAGGGATCATCTTCTGGTAGCTTATGCACACTGATATCCATTCGAGCGAGCGCATTTGTTAGTTCAGCTATCATATGGTTAGCATCGGATGCCACGAAAACAGATTTCACTTCGTTCTTTGGCTGCGATTGGCGCACATTTTTAATCGTTCTCTTTAGTTGTCTGATAATTGCCTCTTTAGTGGGCATACAGAGCTCTTGGTAGAGTTCACCACGTTCATTTTTGTAGCCGAGACATTGAGGCGATGCAAAGAGCTGCTGGCTATCCTTAATGTGCTCACAGGCGCGCACCCAATCGATGCCATTTCGCAGATGCAGGCCAATAAATGCACCACGTGGAAGAACCGTACGTATAAATTCTCGCGCGGCTTCACGATACTTGGGGCTCCATTTCAAGTACTTTTGCAATTCACGATTCTCGAGCTGGACGGGAAAGCTGGCCGGTGCGCCGGTGTACGCCAAAACTGGCCATTTATCAGCTTTGTAGTTTTCTTGCCACTTGGTTGCAATCGAACTGTGACGCACGTCAAAATGCAGTGGACCGTAAAATTCGGAGCCCACAAAATCAATGCTAAAAGTATCCCAGAATGGACCAAACGGATTGCCATCTTTGGCGTGACAACTCGGCAAATCTGGATTGTTTTTCTCTTTTTGCAGACTTTTACGTTCCATATAACAGAAGGATATGCGCTCCTCAGCAGGCCACACCTTATCGGCCAGGTGATCCATAAAGTCAGACATCAGGATGACGCGATGGAACTGCTGCAGCGGCTCCACCTCGAAATATGTGTCGAATGGCACTTGACGAGATCGCATCTCACCTTTTTTATACTCCACCCAAGGAGGCAAAATGAGTGTGCGATTCAGAGCCTGAGCGAAGGCTAGAGAGCCTAAAAAATGATCCGCCTGGTTACCAAAGCGTCCTAAAAAGGATAAGCAATAAACAAATTACGTAAACTAGATATTTCAGCAAAACTTACCCATGCAGGGACAATAGGTAATGTAACCATTGGGATCGCGTTCGAATTTAGCATTTACATTTAATAATAGTATTGAAATAAAATAAATAAATGTTTTAAGCCGCTGCATTCTGCCGGCTTCGTATGCAGCGTTGCCAGACTGTGTAGGATAAACAACTATTTGGCAATTGTCAATAAAAATAGTTACGATATACAAACTTAATGAAAATTATTATTATTATTAATTATTTTAATTGTATGCTTTGCTAAGTTTTAAAATAAAATGAAACATATATTAATACATTTATAGGATAAGCGTCTAATCAACTTATACCACTGTATTACAGCAGCACTGTGTGCAGTTGCCAGATTTTGAAAAGTGTACGCTTCTGCCTAGACATTAAAAAGGCTATAATTGGCTTTTAAAACTGCTATTTACAATAATGCCAAAATGATTCTAAATAGAAAATTTTCCTTAGCAATATAATTGAATTATGTTCATTTTCATCTTACATTGCATGCAATGTTATTATATTATTATTAATTTATCGTCAGATCAGCTGCCAAGCGATTACTGCGCTCTTGTCGTACTACCACTTACATATGTACATTGTACAACTCTGGCATCCTCACCCACAGCAATTCACAGTTGTTTTTATTTGCTCAATATTTACGTTTTATCTATTTCATAAGTTCCGCACGATCGTTTATGAAGGGTTTAAGATAAGCAAAGTATTTCAATGACTTCACAGATCTACAATCAAAAGAAGTTCATACCCACAGCGCCAGAGAAGGGCAGCTTTCCATTAGATCACGAGAGCTTGTGTAAGAAGAATTTCTTAATTTACGCCAGTTGCTTGCGCCGGAACGATAACGACAACTCCAAGTGCCGGGCAGAGGCGCAAGAGTATTTGAGCTGCCGTATGGAAAATAACCTTATGGAAAAGACGGAATGGGCGAAACTGGGCTTTCCGGAAAAGGAGCAACCGACCGAGAAACATCAGCAGCAATAACAATGAAGCCGGAGCGCAATATTTTAATTGCAGCCACAGGCAGCGTAGCAACCATCAAGATGGTGCAACTAATATCCGAACTGAGCGACAACAAGCTACCCTATAAATTTAATGTGAGTATCGACATGCTTCCATTGCCACATCCAATAACAAAATTTAAATGGTTTTTAGATTAAAGTCATCATAACAGAGCATGCAAAGCACTTTTTTGAACTAGAGCAGGTGCCGGAGGATGTTCCCATTTTACATGATCGTGATGAGTGGCTCACCTGGAATCAACGCGGTGACCCGGTACTGCACATTGAACTAGGCAAGTGGGCTGATCTTCTGCTAATTGCGCCACTCAGTGCCAATTCATTAGCCAAAATAGCTGGTGTAAGACCATCAAATCATTAATTAAACATTAGATAAATGTAATACAATATATTTTATGGCAGGGTATTTGCGACAATTTGTTGATGTGCGTGGTTCGTGCTTGGGATTTGGAAAAGCCGCTGTTCTTTGCCCCGGCCATGAATACACGCATGTACGATCATCCCGTTACGCGTGAGCAGATAGAGAAACTAACTAAATGGGGCTACAAGGAGATACCCTGTATATCGAAAACTCTTATGTGTGGAGATACGGGTAACGGAGCCATGGCCGAGGTGCCCACAATTGTTGCATCAGTGGTTTCCAGTTTTCAATTGCCTTTGTAAACACTAAATTAATTTCTAGTTAAAAATAAAAGTAAAATTGTTAGGCCCATTAAACATATAAAATTGTTAAAATGAAGGCGGGAGATCCAACAACTTATCAGACATATTTATGATTTTTGTTTTCTCAATTTATTTGTAATAATGTTTATTGATTAATTTTGAGTGCATCTAGGAGCAAAATGATTTTTTGTATTACTTTTGTTTTTAATTTTGTTCCTCATCTCTATATAATATTTGTTTTTTTTTTCCTTTTTTTTTTTTCTTTAAATTGCATTTTAGTTTCTCAATTAACATTTATATTTTGTTGTTGTTGCAGTGTATATTTGTGTTTGTTTTTCTTTTTTTTATCAACAGTTTTATGCATTTAAATCAATTTTTTATATGCGAATTACAATTAATTTTATACGCTAGATTATGTGTATGCTAGAGATGTTTTGTTTTTCTCGTTTGTGGATTGTGTGGGATGATGATAAACTTAGAATTAGGGAAATAAAAAGAGCTTAGGTATACGAAAAATTACACAGTAAAATATATATGTTATGTAAATGTATGTGTATTGTAGTTGCATGTATGTATATTATGTAGTTGCTCATGTATTTGATTAAAAACGAATCAACTGCAGCGACAAATTATAAAAATATAGTCTTCACGCATATGTCAACCTAAATGTGAAGTTTTTATCGATTCTAGCTTAAACATAATTACACACATAATCATATATGTATATATATATATATATTTTGTGTATATATGTTTATATACTCTTTTTTGTTATAAATTACATTTAATATTAAACATAAATATTTACATAACTTGGTTTTATTCGCTGCCTTTGCAGCTGCCTTTTTCTTTTTGTTTTGTTTAAATTACAACGAGTGTTTTTTTATTTTTTATTAACGTTTCCATTATTTTCATTTTTTATGTGTAGCTGCAATACTCTTTTTTCTTTTTTTTGTAGAGTACGCAGCACACACGTAATACACAACACTTGCTTGAATATTCAGCTTTCATTTTAAAGCTACTTTCTTTATACAAAAGGTATTTGCTTTTCGTGTAAGCGTTTATCAGCATTAGCTTTCGTTTTTTTTTTTTTTTTCTTTTTTCAGTGTATCTAAGCCTCTGCACTTGGTTTTTATAATTGGGTTTCGATTCTATAGTCTAGCTTATAAATTGTCTGGGTAAAAAAGGAGTGAATGGTATTCAACTTTGTATAATCTTCTGCCACTCTCGAATCGTTTTTTCGACATGCATATATATAAATATATATACATAGTTTATAGCAGTATAGCATTAGCATTGCATCTAAATAAGTTTAACTCTATATATTACTATAATACGTTGTCAAGTTGCATCTGGAGGCTTAGCTCTCATCTGATCACACAGGACACGCACAGCTTCGAGGCGCTAATGCAATCATCGTGACAGAAGGCGCCGCATTGCTGGCAAATGACCATCGCGTTTAAAGCACAGGCACAACCATTGTTGGTCGCCTCGTTACCCGGCGGTGTGTTTTCGCCGCTTTGATGCAGTTGGATTAGAGCATGTTGTTGTTGTTGTTGTTGTTGTGGCTGCTGCTGTGTTGTTTGCTGCGTCGTTGCTGCACCTCCTGCAGCCGTTGTGCTTGCTGCTGTTGTCGTCACAATATAGTTATTGGCTGCATCCATAAGAGTTGCCGACGAATTGCTGTTGTCTATGTAGGTAATGTTGGCACCTGTCAAAAGTAGACCACTTCGGTATTAGTTAATGTGCAACTGAAGACTTTCTTATTTAAATATATATATTATTGCATATTACAAAAATAAAAATAAAAATAATACACATCAGTTGTTCATACTTAAGTAGACTGCATTCACAGTTGAGTAGACTAAGAGTTAATCAGTGTATTTGAGATACTTATGATTGACACAAGTTTAAGTTCATTTATCTTTTTAGTTGGAATTAAAATTAAAATTAAATCAGAATTGCAATCTGATTTAATTTACGTTATTTAAAAATATATATTTTATGTAGACTTTTGGGAAAAGTTCAGTAACTTGAGCAGTTACTTACAATTTAAAATATATATTGAAATATTTTATAGAGCATTTTTTAATTTCTTAAAGAGACGATGTATTCGATCTATATTTTACTCAAAGGCCTATAATTTTTGGTAACTTGAACTGCCCTAAAAATATAAAACCAACAATTAATATGGATTTTAAATTTTAAGATAAATTATCAGCATTCATAAAATTTAGATCTCTTTACTTAACTCTTAATCAGCCTGTGAATGCATATAAATTTTGAAATAAAAACATGCAGTTTACATACTCGTTACGCATACGCAAAGGGTTACGTGGAAACAGAAAAAGAATGAGTCAACGTGGATACATGGCTTTTGTTTGCCAAATAGTTGATAAATCTAACAAATCTATGGTGATAATTAATAATACGATGACGTGCCAATTGGTGAAACAATTTCAATTTTGTTGTGTGGGGGGTGATTTGAAAGACGTACCTCGCTAAGCACTAATAATACACCAATTTACCTGCAGCGATATTGCGCCGCACAATATTCGCAGCCGCGTTCACATTGCTGAGTTGCTGTTGTTGCTGATGCTGCTGCTGCTGCTGCTGTTGCTGTTGCAGCTCATTGTGATGCAGTGCATCGTTGCCAGCACTATTGTTGTTATCCACTGAAGCCGGACGCCCGCGTCCGCCCAAGCTAATGCCATTGAGGCTGTGCAGCGAATTCTGCACGGCAACAAACTGCAATGGAATCAAGGGTTAACTAAGTGATTTGCTCAACTGCTCTAGACGCGAATACTCACCTGATTCTGATGTAAAGGCGGCGCACTGGATGCACGCGGTGCCTGATTGTCAGCTGCGCCCACATTGGCGCGATGCACCAGCACATATTGGCCCGTGCCATTCTGATGCAGCAGCTGCTGCTGTTGCTGTTGCTGCTGCTGCTGCTGCTGCTCTTGATTGGTCTGTTGCGTGACCAACTGTTGCTGCTGCTGTTGCTGTGGACTGGACGCACCAGGCGTTGCCGTCAGTAAATGCCGCATCACAGTTGTGGGCGAGGGCTTGCGCTGCACGTACTTCTTCCGCGGAAAGCCGCTCATGCGCGGACCAATCACCTGCACACAGAAATGGATTTCACCTTTAGTCAACCGACTCCACTTGCTGCATTCATATATCTATCCACTTACCTTATAGACGCCCGGTCGGCCCACTCCCAGCACGTTCGGTGGCAGCGCTGGCAGCTCCTCTTGCTTCAGCATATTCTGTGCCGGTGCGGACACAGCGACAGTAGCCACTGCGGGCCCATTGTTCAGAGGCGTCGCCGCCACTGTGGACACATTCAGTGTTGAATTGCTGCTGCTCACTGCAGTCGTTGGCGTCGGCGTCGTCTGCTGCTGCTGCTGTTGCTGGCTGAGTATAGCCGCTGGCGGACGCAGCTGCGCCTTCAGGTTCTCGCGATTCGGACTGTTTTGTATGACTGCCTGGCAAATTTGATAGCTGCGCTCCAGGTTAACAGCTCCGGGCGGCAGACGATTGGTGGTCGCCTTGCGCCCCTTCCCCGTGGGCATCTTTGGCTGCAGTCGCTGCTGTGCAATCGTTGTGGGCACTCCCGAGGGCGGCAGCGTTTTCATGGTCAACACATTGTTAACTGTTGCAACGGTCTGTAACTGCAATGCCTGTTGCTGTTGTTGCTGCTGCTGCTGCTGCTGTTGCAGGTTGCTGTTGTGATTGACCTGTTGCTGCGCTGTCACAACATTTGCATAGCTGGACGGAATTTGGGTATTATTTGTTGCTGCTGCGGGCACCGCTGCTGTTGCTGCTGCATTGGGCGACGCATTGGCGGGTCGTGTCATGGATATGATATTCAGCGGCTTCGCTATGAACTTGGGTGGAATTACTGCTTGTTGCTGCTGGTAAGTTTGCTGCTGCTGCTGCTGTAGCTGCTGCTGTTGCTGCAACAGATTGTTGTTGGCTGCTTGCGCCAGCAGCTGCCGCTGATGCAGCTGCGCCTGCAGCGCAAACTGTTGCAGCTGTTGTTGCTTTTGATCCAATTGCTGCTGCTGCTGCAGCAAATTGGGCGTTAAGAATTGCTGTGCGCCATTGCTATTGATTTCAAAAGGTTTGCGTAAGGTTACGGGCAGCGCCTTATGCAGCGAATTGCTGCTGGTTGCCTGTTGCTGTTGTTGTTGTTGTTGCTGCTGTTGCTGTTGGGCGGCTGCTTGCAATGTTAACTGTTGCAGCAATTGCTGATGCTGTTGTAATTGTTGCTGTTGACGCTGTTGCTGCTGCTGTTGTTGCTGTTGCTGCTGCTGTTGTTGTTGTTGTTGCTGCTGCAGCAAAAAGTTGCCAATGATTTGTCCATTCGAATCAACCAAAATCTGACGTTGCTGCGGTGCAGGGGCAACGGTTGGAGCAGCTGCTGCAGCAGCCGCAGCCGCAGCCGCCGTCGGCTGTTGGGCTAACTGATTGATGGCAATGCTGCTGCTACTGCTGCTGCACAGGCTCAAATTGTTGCTGCTGTCATTGCTGTTGCTGCTGTTCGTAATCACTGTGCTGGATACCTCCATTTCGGCAGCGGACATGGGCACCGCATCACAGAGTAGCTCGTGGGAGATCTACGAATTGATTTTGATTGAAGCTGCAATACGACGTCTGCTAAGCTGACTTACCTCATTCGCAAAGTCGCTGTTGTGGCCCTGCGGCATGAAGGAATGCTGTGTCAATTGCACCACATCTTGCAGCTGCGCCTGCAGCTGTTGCTGGTGCTGTTGTTGCTGCTGTTGTTGCTGCTGCTGCTGCTGCTGCAGCTTGTCCACAATATCTTGCACGGCATCTCCACCGCTGACATCCATGACGTGCTCCACCATTTCGTTCATGAGCTCATCCTGCTCCTGCTGCTCCGCTTCGATGCACTCGACCACATCCTCGTCGTCCTCATCCACAATGTCATCTCCATCTACATCGCCATCGCCATCTCCGTCTCCATCTCCATCTTCGTCTTCGTCGTTGTCCAGCAGATTGTGACACTCGACCATATCTTCGATCACGTCCTCGTCCTCGTCATCGGGCTCATGCACCACATCCATCAACTGAATATCGTCGTGATTCAGATGCTGCTCGACCTGATGCTGCAGTCGATCGACTGCATTTTCGGCCGCTTGCGTCGGTGCTGGTGCCAACAATTTGATGCCACCAAAATTCCAATCGTGCTGCACATTTTGAAACATTTCGCTCGAGTTCAACTCCACCGGCAACTCCACCTGTTGCTCCTGCTGCTGCTGGTGTTGTTGTTGCTGTTGTTGTTGTTGTTGTTGTTGTAGCGTGGCCACCGTGCTGAGCATGGCCTGCATGTTGGCCAGCGTTGTCTCCGCCTGTGTGCCCATTGACAGCGGCGCAGCTGTAGCTCCAGCAGCCGCTGCTGTCGTCGTGGTTGCAGCCGTCGACGAGGAGTTACTGCTGGAGCACGACGAGGATAGCGATGATGATAACGAAGATGATGTGCAGCTACTGGATGCCAGCGAACTGGCAGGCGTTGTATGCGTCAGCGATGAGCCTATCGAGTTGCTAGCCAAGGGCATGGACATGGACATGGCCAGAGTCATACCCGAGTCCTCCAGCTGCTTATCACAATGATCGTTCAGCTTGATGATTGTTGCTGTCGCTAAGGTAAACAAACCAGAAAGAATTGAAGCATTGATAACAGTAACTAAGTGTATATGTATATATTACAATTCGGCGATGATGATGATGAGTAGTAGGCGTGGCTGATGGCTGCTTGGTGATCATGGAAGTAGGCTGCATGGAGAACGTACATTGAATTAATATTAGCTGATGTCTTTATCAAAAGTTAATAAATTAATCTAAATATAAAATAAATACGACAAATATTTGTTAAAAATCAAAAAATAATTGAAATTTTGAAATAATTTTATACACAATACAATAATAACAGAAACATTTATTAAAATTTATAGAAAAAATAAAAATAAAAAACATTTTCAATTTTGGTAACAACAAAACATTATAAACAAATGAATGCATGAATAATATATATAATGAATATAGAAAATGTAACCAATTTTTAAATATTAACAATAAACAAATTCTTAAATTACAATTCGAGCAACATACAATAAAAACCAAAACACCAAATCCGAAACACAAAATATACAATTTCTTTTGACTATTATAGATTATAGATATTAAAATAATAATAATAATATAAATACAACCGCAACCATTTTACTAAATAATTCAGTTAACTACATTTTAGCTAGCATTTCAAATAGTCAAAAGACGCTTACCATGATCAATCGTATCGGCAAATACAAAATCATGGCTGTTTGTGGTTGCTGAGGCAGCTGCTGTTGCTTCTGACACAGCATTGTCCGTTACTTTGGTATCTAATAAATTAAAAATATGAAGTTAATTAAAATACATTATTTGTTGTCAATTATTGGGCACGCACCTTCCGCCAGCTCTACGTTTTGCAAGTAGCCCGCAAAGTTGCTGATGGGATCTACTGCTGCTGCTGCTGCTGCTGCTGGTATTGCATTTGTGATTGTTGAGGTCGCTGGCGTCGCTGTCGTTGTTGCTACTATTGTTGTCTGTGCATCAGGTGTCTCAATTTTATCACAGGTATTGTTGATAGATGTCTGCTGGCTACTGTTGGTTATTGCAGGGGACATTGCTGTTGTTGTTGTTGTTGTTGCTGTTGTCGCTGCTACTGCTGCATGATCAACAACATCTGCAACATTTGCCATGGCATTATTAGGAACAATATCAGCTAATTCACGTTTCATTTGTTTGCTCTCTTTCGACGTGCTGGGCAGCTCTTCCTTCTCCTCAGACATATTGTTCGGATCGCTACGTTTGCGACGCGAGGGGCTGCTCGACGGTCGCTTCAACAGGCGACGCTGTTGCTCCGTTAGAGCGTTGCTGTTGCTGTTGCTATTGCTATTGATTAATGTTTCTGTTGCAGCCGTTGTTGTTGCCTCTGTTGCGGCACTGCCAGTGGTTTCTGCATTTGTTGTGGTTGTCAATTCGCACTTTGTGCTCTGCAAAATATTTGCATAGTGATATAAATGAAGTAATTAACTGTACAATATATTAATTATAATTTACCGTATTAAATTTCAGTTCAGTCTCATTATCACATGTTGCTTGTTGTAGTTGTTGCTGCTGTGTTGGTGGTGGTGGTGGTGGCGGCGGTGCCGGCTGCTGTTGCTGTTGCGGCTGCGACTGCGACTGCTGCCTTATCGGCTCCAGCTTTACTTTGCTACTAGGCGGGTTGACATTCGGCGCACGCTTTGCTATCTTCTCGCCCCAATAGGGCTCGAAATGCTTGACCTTCCATGGATCTAGCTTATTTTTTTCGCGTTCCGCTTCCGTTTTCAGCTTGATTTGATTCTCAGGCGTGAACTCGCCTTCGCTGAGACGTTCACGCCACTCCAAGCAGGCGCGTGCAAAGAACTCATTATTCAGGCAGGATGCGCTTAAACGAATTGCTTCTGTAATGCTGCTGCTGCTGCTGCTGCTGTTGCTGGTGCTTGGCTGCTCTGACTGAAATGGCGACTGCTGCTGCTGCTGTTGTTGGTGCTGCACCACTTCGCTGGCCTCGCGATCCACGCTCGGCAGCAGCTGGATGAGATTGTGCTGATACAGCGGCGGCAGCAATGAGAACGTTTGCTTATTAAGCAGCGCGCGCAGATTCGTCGATGCCAATATCGAATCTGGTGTTTCCAAATCGATCTTGCCATCTTTTGTCTGCTCGATTTGCGCGGCGGTCGTTAGTTTTTTGTTGCTGCGACGACGCGGCTTCACACTGAAGCCCGGTATCGAAGCCAACACCTCACGCATTGTGGATGTTTGCGTGGCTGCTTTGCCGCTGCCCGCCGCTGTGCCCGTGGCATTCGCATTGGCTGCTGCGGTCGCCGCCGCTGCTGCTGCTGCTGCCGCCGCTGCTGCTGCCGCTGCTGCCTTGGCCTGCTGCTGCTGTTGTATACGCCGACTGCTGATGCCGCGCACTGGCGTCGGTGCAGCAGCCACCGCGCCAGCTGCCCCAGCAGCAAGGGTACTCGCGCTTGCTGCTACGGCTGTCGAGGCAATGCCTGGCGGCACAAACAACGCTGGCACCGGTTGCAGTCCAGCATTAAGCAATGCATCCTCACTGGTTAACGTTGAATTTTTCTCAGGTGGTATAGGTTTCACAATAATGCGTGGCAGGTGCCGCCTGTGTATAGAACAAATAAAATATACCTTAATGCATACGGATACAAACGAGCTGTGCTAACCTCAGACTATGTGTGTGCTTGTTCGCCAATGTTGAGTTGAGTGGCGGCTGCTGCTGCTGCTGCTGCTGCTGGGGCGTCTCTATTACTGCTGTCTGCTCTAAGGCCAGCGGATCCTTTTCATCGTCATCATCCACGAGATTCACATGCGCTGTTGCTTCCATAATCACAGGTGTTATGTGTTGTTGTTGTTGTTGTTGTGGAATGATGGCGGGCAAATGTAGTTTATTTTGTGGCTGCAGCTGCTGTTGATGTTGAGGCTGCTGTTGCTGATGTTGCGGCGCGGCTGATGTTGATGTTAATGTATCCGACGTTATCGTTTTCATATTCATATATTTATATATATATATTTTTTTTTTGTTTTAGCTATTTACAACTGGGCTCAGCAATGTTACGTTTCGATGTTATTTTTGTTATTGGATCCATGTCAGATGGCAATTTAAATGCTTTTTACGAGCATACTACAAAAGGAAAAGAATTTTTATTAAACAATGTGTATAAATTTTCATTAATAATAACCGCAAACTCACCTGGCCAGCAGCAGTCTTACCCATTTCAATGGGCGCCGGGGTGGGCGGCAATTAAATGTTGGCTCCTCAACAAACAACAACAACAACAACAGCTTTACAACAATTATTTTGATCCTTGTTTTGTTTTAGCTTTACGATAAAAACCCTTACGCCCAATCACTTTTCACACACACATCTATTACACACGCTAATTTTCATTTGCTGCTCTTTGCCTTTTCCTTTTTATGCATATATATACATATATATATATATAAATATATGTGTGTGTCCGCCGAGAATTTGTTGCCTACAATAACAAACACAACAACAATATTAAGAAGAGAGCAAAGCAAAGTTGGTTGGTTTGTTGCTTTGCCCCTGCAGGAATAATACATATTCCACTAAACAACAAATATAATAAAAAAAAAATAAAAAAAAAAAACAAAAATCCCCCCCCCTCTTATTATTTCCCTCCCCCCTGCCCCCCCCCCAAATACACCCCCCCCCCCCCCCCCACCCCCCCCCCCCCCCCCCCCCAAAAACAAACCCCCCCCCAGCACACCACCCCCAAAACAACCCCCAAACCCCAAATCACCCTTTTTTAACCAAAAAAACACACCCCCCAGAGAGGAAAAAAACCCCCAAAGACCCGCTTTAATTTTTTTTTTCCCAAATTTTTTCTATAAAAAAAAAAAACTTAAAAAAAAACACAAATTACATCCAATATTTTTTGACACACTGTATGTATGCACACAGTCACACACACACACACACACACATGTAATTATAACGCGCACACACACACACACACACGCATGCACGCATATATAAAAACTTTTTGCGTGGTTTGTTTTGGCTTTTTCTAATTGCGCTTTACCCCAGCAGTAATTCAAATTGCACCCACACTTTCAATTGATTAATGGTAGTTCTTATGCACCGAGTTAAAAAAAAAAAATAAAATATTGAATGGTTGCAAAGACACAAACAAAAGCAGAAGCAGAGAGCTACAAGATTTTGGATTCTTTTTCTGCTTCTTGTGGTGTATGGCGTCGACTCTTTCTTACGCAAGCGTTTACATATGCCTTGGCTGCACGCCAACCGCTGTCTTTGTTACGCGTACGGAGAGAAGCTACGCAGCAAAAAAAAAAGAAAATAGCTTCCAATTAATTGAATTAAATTGTTGTTATATTGTACACTAAAATCTAAACATATATAACACACGTTTGTCGTTTCACATTCTAATATTTAATGCCTATTTATTTGACGGTTAAATCATTAGTTATTGGGCTCCCAGTTTGAGAGCAATAGGGATGTTAAAAACTGCACTACACTAGAACTAGAGCTGCTAAACAATTTTCAATACTATCGATATTGATGACGTCGCTAGAGTGACCAAACTTCATTTTTTTTAAAGCTGTCGATAGTGGTACATTACGATATGTGATGAAACCATGGGCTCAAAATGATGAAATATTTTTAGTTCAACATAAACTACTCAATTGAATTCTTAGTCTTATACAATAGCTTATGGGTGTGACATTAGTTGGTTAATATAACACTAAAAAAATTTAATTTTGCAGCTTGGTTAATTTTTTTTTCGCAGGATTTTTTTTTTATATTTTGACAATATGATTTATCGAGATCTTACCATCTATAAGGTTTCAACTATCGATAAATTTGCAGATGGACAAACAGATGTAAACAACGCCGGCAGATATATTATTTTATCGCTGAGTGGGAAATGTTTTAATTAGTTGTTTTGTTTAAATTATCATTCATAAACCCGCGAAGATGTTCTCTATGTGCAAACAGACACACGCGGCCACATCGGTGGAATTCGCCATCTCGTGCCGCTTCTTCAACAATGTCGAAGAGAATCTGGTCGTAGCCGGTGCCAATGTGCTCAAAGTTTATCGCATTGCACCCAACGTGGATGCGACACAGCGCCAAAAACTGAATCCCAGCGAAATGCGACTGGCGCCTAAAATGCGACTCGAATGCCTGGCCAGCTATACCCTCTATGGAAATGTAATGTCGCTACAAAGCGTTTCATTGGCTGGTGGGATGCGAGACGCTTTGCTCGTGAGCTTTAAGGATGCAAAACTTTCGGTTTTGCAGCTGGACGCAGATACGCAAACATTAAAGACACTTTCGCTGCATTATTTCGAGGAAGAAGACATTCGAGGCGGCTGGACAGGCCACTATCATGTGCCCGTGGTGCGAGTGGATCCAGATGCCAGGTGTGCTGTAATGCTTGTCTATGGCAAGCGTCTGGTGGTGTTGCCCTTTCGCAAGGACAATAGTCTCGACGAGATCGAGTTAGCCGACGTGAAACCCATTAAGAAGGCGCCCACTGCATTGGTAACACGAACACCGATTATGGCATCGTATTTAATAGCCTTGGCTGATCTCGACGAGAAACTGGACAATGTGATTGACATACAATTTCTGCATGGATATTATGAACCGACGCTGCTCATACTATACGAGCCAGTGCGAACCTGTGCGGGTCGCATCAAGGTGCGCTCCGATACCTGTGTGCTGGTTGCCATCTCCTTGAACATACAGCAACGCGTGCATCCAATTATCTGGACGGTGAATAGCTTACCCTACGACTGCCTGCATGTCTTCCCCATACAGAAGCCCATTGGCGGCTGTCTGGTTATGACTGTGAATGCGATTATCTATCTGAATCAGAGCGTGCCGCCATATGGCGTTAGCTTGAATAGCTCAGCGGATAACAGCACCAGTTTTCCGCTGAAGCCGCAGGACAATGTGCGCCTCAGCTTGGACTGTGCGAACTTCGCTTTCATTGATGTGGATAAGCTGGTTATATCGCTGCGCACCGGAGATCTCTATGTGCTGACTCTGTGTGTTGACTCCATGCGAACAGTGCGCAATTTCCATTTCCATAAAGCGGCGGCGAGCGTGCTGACGAGTTGCATCTGTGTCTGCCACACGGAGTACATCTTTCTTGGCTCGCGGCTGGGCAATTCGCTGCTGTTGCACTTCACCGAAGAGGATCAGAGCACTGTGATTACCTTGGATGACATGGAATCAGCGGCAGCTGTAGTGGATCAGCAGCAGCAATCGAATGATCAATCGCCTCCGCAATTGGACGAGGAGCAGGCCTATGATGTGGACCAGCATGAGGCGCCGTCGCAAGCCAAATCGCGTCGCATTGAGGACGAGGAACTGGAGGTTTATGGCTCTGGCGCGAAAGCTTCGGTGCTGCAGCTCCGCAAATTCATCTTCGAGGTCTGCGACAGTCTGATCAATGTGGCTCCCATCAATTATATGTGCGCCGGCGAGCGTGTCGAGTTTGAGGAGGATGGCACCACATTGCGGCCGCACGCCGAGTCCCTAAATGAGCTGAAGATTGAGCTGGTCGCTGCCACAGGACACAGCAAAAATGGCGCACTCTCTGTGTTCGTGAACTGCATCAATCCGCAGATTATCACCAGCTTCGAGCTGGATGGCTGTCTGGATGTGTGGACGGTTTTCGATGATGCAACGCGCAAGGCGTCAACAGCTCGCCAGGAGCAACACGATTTTATGTTACTCTCGCAGCGCTCATCGACGCTCGTGCTGCAAACGGGTCAGGAGATCAATGAGATCGAGAACACGGGCTTCACCGTCAATCAGCCAACGATATATGTTGGCAATCTCGGCCAGCAGCGATTCATAGTGCAGGTAAAATCATATTATATCAATATCGTCTCTGGAACATGATTTAATTAATATTTGCACTCAGGTAACGACGCGTCATGTGCGACTGCTGCAGGGCACGCGACTCATCCAGAACGTGCCCATCGATGTCGGGTCACCCGTGGTGCAGGTTTCCATAGCCGATCCCTATGTCTGTCTGCGTGTGCTCAATGGTCAGGTCATAACGTTGGCGCTGCGTGAAACGCGAGGCACGCCTCGCCTGGCGATTAACAAGCATACGATCAGCAGCTCGCCAGCCGTGGTTGCCATTGCGGCCTACAAGGATCTGTCCGGACTGTTCACATGCAAAGCGGACGACGTGCTCAACTTAACGGGGAGCACGGGATCAGGATTCGCGAACAGCTTCGGCGGCTACATGAAGGCCGAGCCGCACATGAAGGTGGAGGACGAGGAGGACCTACTTTATGGTGATGCGGGCAACGCCTTCAAGCTGAACAGCATGGCCGATCTGGCGAAGCAATCGAAGCAAAAGAATTCGGATTGGTGGCGACGCCAGCTGGTGCAGGCCAAGCCCAGCTATTGGCTGGTTGTGGCGCGACAAAGTGGCACACTCGAGATCTACTCGATGCCGGATATGAAGCTTGTCTATTTGGTCAACGATGTGGGCAATGGCGCCCTGGTGCTGACCGATGCCATGGAATTCGTGCCGATTTCATTGACGCAGGAGAACTCCAAGGCGGGCATCCTGCATGCGTGCATGCCGCAGCATGCGAACTCGCCGCTGCCGCTGGAGCTGTGCCTCGTGGGCCTGGGTCAGCATGGCGACCGACCCCTGTTGCTGGTGCGCACTCGTTTAGAGCTGCTCATCTATCAGGTCTTTCGCTATGCCAAGGGACACCTGAAGATACGTTTTCGTAAGCTGGAGCAAATGCATCTGCTCGATCAGCAGCCCACGCACATCGAACTGCTCAACGAGGAGGAGACGGATGAGGCGGAATCGTATAATATGCAGCCGAAATATGTGCAGAAGCTGCGCTACTTTGTCAATGTGGGCGGCCTGGCTGGGATTATGGTGTGCGGCGCGAATCCCTGTTTTGTGTTTCTCACCGCACGCGGCGAACTGCGCATCCATCGACTGTTGGGCAATGCGGATGTTCGCAGCTTTGCCGCCTTCAATAATGTGAATATTCCGCACGGCTTCCTCTACTTCGATACCACCTTTGAGCTAAAGATCTCAGTGCTGCCCACCTATTTGAGCTACGATGCCGCCTGGCCGGTGCGCAAGGTGCCTTTGCGCTGCACGCCGCGCCAATTGGTTTACCATCGAGAGAATCGAGTCTATTGCCTGATCACCCAGAAGGAGGAGCCGATGACCAAATATTATCGCTTCAATGGCGAGGACAAGGAACTGTCCGAGGAGAGTCGCGGCGAACGCTTCATTTATCCAATTGGCTCACAATTCGAAATGGTCTTGATTAGTCCCGAGACGTGGGAGATTGTGCCGGATGCCGCAATACAGTTTGAGCCGTGGGAGCATGTGACCGCCTTTAAGATTGTGAAACTCTCCTACGAGGGCACACGATCGGGCCTAAAGGAATATCTCTGCATCGGCACGAATTTCAACTACAGCGAAGACATCACCAGTCGCGGCAACATTCATATCTATGATATTATTGAAGTGGTGCCGGAGCCGGGCAAACCGATGACGAAATTCAAGCTCAAGGAGGTGTTCAAGAAGGAGCAGAAGGGACCCGTCTCGGCCATCTCCGATGTGGTTGGCTTTCTGGTGACGGGCCTCGGCCAGAAGATCTACATTTGGCAGCTGCGCGACGGCGACCTCATTGGCGTCGCCTTCATCGACACGAACATCTATGTGCATCAGATAATTACGGTCAAGTCGCTGATCTTCATAGCGGATGTCTACAAATCGATCAGTTTGCTGCGCTTCCAGGAGGAATATCGTACCTTGTCGCTGGCCTCGCGCGACTTCAATCCCCTCGAGGTCTTTGGCATCGAGTTCATGGTCGACAACTCGAATTTGGGCTTCCTGGTGACCGATGCGGAGCGCAATCTGATTGTCTACATGTACCAGCCGGAGGCGCGCGAATCTCTGGGCGGACAGAAGCTGCTGCGCAAAGCGGATTATCATTTGGGCCAGGTGGTGAACACCATGTTCCGGGTGCAGTGCCATCAACGGGGTCTGCATCATCGACAGCCCTTCATCTACGAGAACAAACATTTGGTCGTCTATGGCACGCTCGATGGAGCTCTGGGTTACTGTTTGCCGTTGCCCGAGAAGGTCTATCGACGCTTCCTCATGCTGCAGAACGTACTGCTCTCGTATCAGGAGCATTTGTGTGGTCTGAATCCCAAGGAGTATCGTACGATTAAGACGGTCAAGAAAATGGGCATCAATCCATCGCGCTGCATTATCGACGGCGATCTAATTTGGTCGTATCGCATGCTGGCCCATTCGGAGCGCAGCGAGGTGGCCAAAAAGATTGGCACACGCACCGAGGAGATTCTCGCCGATCTGCTCGAGATCGAGCGGCTATCGGCTATTTTTTAAGGTCAAAGTTTGCCCCCAGCAGGCGCCGCCTACGTTTGTAAAGTTAATCCTTAAGCCTTAGTCATAAGTCATAGTCCCTTAGCTATAAGTAATGCCAGCTGCATGTCAACTTAGTCCAACTGCCACACCCCCAAAATATATCGTAGTAGCAACAAAAATAAATTTGTTAAGACGATTGTAGATTCTCTAAACAAAATTAAATATAAATAAAATATAAAAAATGTTTATAAACTATGAAAAGTTTAAGTAATGCAATATTAGATTTTTTTTTTGTTTAATTTCTATTTAAATTTAGGCTCATTTAAAATTTATTTCAAAGGGAAGATGACAAAGCAGATCCCATAGGGCAGAGTTAACCTAAGACCAGAGGTTTAACTAACATAAACAAATGAGTTTGGAAATTAATTGGAAATACGTGCTAAAATTTAACTAAAGTAAAAATAATTCTCTGAGAGTTTTCAGCTCTGCCATGGATAAATCAAATTAGTCATATATATATTAAAGATTTGAATTTAAATATTCTTTTCAAGTATAAACTAAAGAGCACAAATCAACTAAAAGCTATAAACATCGTCCTTTTAATATACATTTTTGTTGCTAACTAACAATATTTGTATGGCTTGAGGCTGGCAAAGCGACAATAATTTAATTTTCTATAATTAAAATTCGCTATTTAAATGGAATAAAACAATTTAGTTGCACTTTGTTTGCTTGTTTTTGTTTTTTTTTTTGTTTTTCTTTTTGTATGCATAGAGATATATAATTAATTCATTGTATAAACTAACAACATCATCAGTTAATTCCAAATGTGACGGCGGCCAACGACAGCTCCGTTTACACTTTTCGTACGTTGCAAAAGAAAATACACGTTTTCACATTTCCACTTATAAAAAAATATATAAAGGAAGCTGAAAGTATTTCCAAATTGTAATTGTGAAAAATTACATAAATTTGCGTTTTATAGCTTAATCAAATGTTTAGAGTGCATATGCATATGCAGGTGTGTAGATGTATATAGAAATATACACATATATATATATATATATATATATATATGCATGTGTGTGTGTGTGTGTGTTTGTGTGTGCTGCATGAAGGCGCTTCAAGAGTCCAAATTTTAACTTGAGCAAACTAATTTAGTTTAGCATAAACAACTGAGGACTGCTCCCCACTTCTGCGTTAACAAATTATGATGCACGTAGCTAATGTTTAGTGTTATCCTTCTTGTTGGCTTAGATCTGTGAACGAAAACGTGGACGTGGCAGGTCACCAAAGACGGCCTCGCCATGCACGCTCCTGGCCAATGCCTTGATACTAGCTGCTATGTCCACAGCATTGTCCAGCACCTGGAGAGAAGAGTTTCATTTTAATATACACCTTTGACTATATTGCATAGTAAGCTCACCTCGTCGTCCTTGAGCAGCACATGCTGTTGATTGTTATTATTATTGGCACGCTCCGCCAGCGGAGAATTGGCTATCTCAACGGGCAGACTCCGTGCGAAGTTCGCAAAATGCATCTGCGCCGAGGACGAGCCGCGAGTGCCAGCTCCACGCATCTCAATCGGCAATGAGCAATCCAAATCGAGGGCATCTGTGTTGATGAAAGACAGTGTGAGCAGTGCTATACACAACTAGCATTAAGAGAGGGCTATAACTTACCCTCTGCCTCGTCGGCATCGCTCATGTTGTCTTCTTGCTGATTCAGCAACTGCTGCTGCTCTTGCTGCAGTCGCTGATAATGCTGCTGCTGCAGCAGCTGATGGATTTGGGATGTGTGGCCTTGTGGTCCATCAACATCCTCCAGATCAAAGAGGTAGTCGTCGCCATCATCAGCGGCGTTGGCGGCGGCGCCGGCGCCGGCAACAGCAACTGGGGTCACCAACAGCAACTTGTTGCTGGTTAAAGCTGAGGCCTGTTGCCGCTGTTGTGTCTGCTGCTGTTGCTGTTGCTGCTGCTGCTGCTGCTGCTGCCTAAAGGTGGGGCTGTTTCCCACGCTCATGGGCGTGGCTTCTGGTGTGGCAGGCGGTGTATCAAAGTTCGACATTTTGCGCGCATTCAAGATTGTGGCGCTGGTCAGCGGCGGCTGCTGCTGCTGCTCTTGCATTAAGCTGGGCGGCTGTGGCTGTTGTGGGGTGGTGGGCGTGATTGGCACACCCGATTCCCGTCGCCCGCTGAGCGTATTTCGACGTCGAGCAGCGCCCGCAGCTCCAATGCCGCCAACACCCGTGACCTCCAGGTCAAGCAACTGGCCTTTATCGAGCACCTCCCATGTGCTCTCAGGTATTTGCTTGATGCGACGCTCTAAGAGCTTAAAATCCTGATTGTCTTTCTCCTGGATGGTCTGGAGCAGCGCAAACTGATGCTGCGTATAATGCTCGATGCGATCATTGGTCGCTATGATTTGGGCCTGCGCGTTCTCCTTGCGACAGTTGTCCAGCTCCTTCAGACTCTGCAGTGCCCGATTCATCAGAGTGCCAATGTCATGAATGTACGGATTCTCACAGCTCCACCTCATCCATGGCGACACTGCCTCAGCTATATCCGTATCAAAGCTGTCCTTGAGTAGGATCTTATACGTCTCCGAATAGGATATATCGTTGCATCTATTGTCCAGCTCGCGCTGACTGCATTCCAGTTCCGAATTGATATACCAGCTATTGAGCGGCGTATCTCCCTTGAAGCAGCGGGCGAACACCACCTGCCTGCAGTTGATGCATAAGTAGAAGCGCCAGGACGTGTCCTCCAGATACTCCATCGTCAGCGTATACATCAGTTCCCTGCGCCGGATGTCAGTTAGCTTCACATCTGCAATTGGACCATGGGCCTAGAAGCACAAAGATAGGGACAACATGATTACTCACTGATATAAAATAAATTTAATAAATTAAATACAATAAAAATGCAATTAATATTTAAATGTCTGCTTCTAGTTTAACTTATGAAAATCGCAAGGAAAGGCGCTTATTTGAGAAGCAAGAGAGAGGGAAATATTTGGAGAAAAAAAGAGAAAACCTTAAGAAGATAGAAAGAGTTTAAAAAATATAATATATAATATATAAAAATAATAATATATAATATATAATAATAATATATAATAGTGTTAGGTATTAAGTATAAGTATTAAAACATTATAAGACTTAATGAGAGTGCGATTGGCGTAGAAACAAAAAGTGAGTTTCGAAACAACTCTTGAAAAGAGAGAACCCATATTTGCTTCCAGCATTTTCTTAATTAGAAATTTGCAGCATAACTAGAAGCCCATTCGACGATCGAAATCCAGGGCGAATATACAAATAATTAGACATAGACATAGAAAATTCTTGAGCTTACTTTCTACTTTGTTGCTCCTTCTTTAAAACAGTTTACCTATTAATTGAATGAAGTCAGGCTGAAGTCATGACTAGCCAGACATGACTGTTAATCGGACTTATATTCAAAGTAGATCAGATTAGGAAAACGATAGCAAAAAATTTAAAAAAATATGTGTTCGTCTTACGCAATATTAACGATTAGATAGATCAGTAAATGTTGATTAATCATCGAAAGATAAAGTTGATTTCCTTCTTCTTTTTTTCCCCCCTTTTATTCTCGCCTTTATCCGTTATCTGCTGGTCAATGGCTGATTAGTGAAACATTTTACCGATAAGAAAGTAAATAACCTTTGCAAAATTATTTGCAATTGAAATAACATATATTTAAATATAAATTTATCTAAGATTCTATATATATATATTGATATATATATATATTGATATATATATATATTGATATATATATATTTATTTACTTGTCTTTATATTTGTTGAGGCACCGCGCACAGTAGTTCAAGTGCAAATTTGTCAATTATGTTTCAAAGAATGTTCATGTCAAGTGGGCGTCACTTGTCGCGTCTTATCAAAACCAGCAGAAGGAGAAGAAGAAGAGAACGTGAGCAAAAAAACAAAACCATTGAAGTAAACAACAAACAATTAGTGCAATGGCAAAATGTTGTAGACCCCGAAAAGTAACAGCAAACTTTATAAATAGGGTATTATGATTGGCAGACAGAAGAATTTTAGTTATAGACATATATATACTCTTGCGCTAATCTGGAAAATCAGAAAACATTTAAACAAAGCAGATTTTATTAATATAATCATATTAAAAACTAAAATCGAAATCGTTTCAATTCCATTTTGATGAGCTGTGATCATTGGCTAAAATAATATAGTTATAGCTCAATCTTGAATAAAAGTCATGCTCTAAGCCTTGTGAATCTGTGTATACAGATGTGTGTCGCCAGTGTTTACAGGGTATTTTTAATATAGACATCGCACTCAATTAAAACACTCTTACTGGTTTTCACGCAGCATAATTATTGGCACAATAAGATGTAGCTTCTTCTCTCTTACTCATTTAAGTACAAACAGATAAAAACATAGTGAAGAACAAGGCAGAGAAGATATATAGAAAAAGAAATATTTTAAGTGCTAGGCAAATGCTTCCAATTATATTTAGATTACAGCGATGTGTATAAAAAAGAGAATATATATATAAATAAAGTTGAGAGCAAACTGACTAAAATAAATAATTTATAGCAAAGTAATACCCCTTGTATACCCCGCCAATAATAAGTATAAAATTAGCAAAAAACGAAAATCGAGCGATACATATTAAAATTAATCTCATTGACTAACTTTCAGTATTCTAGCGTATTTTGTAGTCCATCAAACCGTGTTACTCTGCGGCCATAGCACGTGTTGGCTGTGTGACAGCAATGCTAAATTTGACACTTAGCTTAAATACCCTTTTTTCTCCCCAGCTCATTCACTAACCAAACAGCCAGCCAGGCAATTCAACTGAGTAAAAATTAAATTGAATTGAATTAAGGTAGAAAACGCAAACGTCAACACAAATCAAATGACAATGTGTTTTCTGTCTGTCCGTCTGGCTTGGCTTTTGGTCAGCGATTGCTCTACTGGGAACTATGTAGATTGATACAGAGCATATATATATATATATATATATGTATATATATATATATATATATATATATATATATATATATGTATAACAGCTAAAAGGCAGTACCAGACTATCCGATACGCAGACTAACTTAATTGTCGAAATATATTAGTTAATAATAATAAAAAATAATAATCATATTAATTTTCGTAGGCTTTTAGAATATCTAAAACTTAACATGGACTCTGTCTATCTCTTGATCAAAAGTTATATACCCTGTCTAATCATTTGAATGGATTTAGTCTATTAATATACACACAAGCATAGTAAACAGCAGCATCATCAGGTGGAATTTAAATGCATAAATTAAATGTACATGTTCGAGCTGTCCGTTTTATATGTTTGATATAAGTAATATATATATATATATATATATATATATATATATATATATATATATATATATATATATATATATATATATAACATGTATACTCGTGTGCGATTCGTATTATTTGAGAGCATTATCTAAATGCTTCCGCATTTGCCATTTGCCATTGCAAATTGAGACCAAAGCCAAAATGTTTATGCACACGTGTTCTACGCGTGTGAACAGAGCGGATAAACAGTGTGACTCAATAATCAGTTGATTGATCTAAATGAGAGTATATATATATATATATATATATATATACATATATATATATATATACATATATATATATATATATATTTGTCTTTAGCCCACGTTTTTGGCTGCACATGTTAAATTTCTTTGAGTATGTGTTAAACAATTCTTTCGATGGTCTAAAATTTGCCCCACAAAAACCAAAGCAAAAATTTTAAAAATTATAGAAACTTAATATATACATATTAAACTGCAAACTTTAAATAAATAAGAATAAATATATCGATAAACTTTAAGAATCGATAGCATTTTTTCTTAGCCAGTGTGTCCATGCTCACCGCCGGTCAAGTACAGTGGGCACACCAAATGCCAGCTAGGCCTATAAACTTCTATGGCTGCCATAATTTCATGTTGAATTATGCATATATTAATTATGTTTGTCTCGCTAAGAGCCAGTGTGACCATGCCCTCTGTGCATCGCCCAAGCCCCACAAAGCACATTAAAATTGTTGTCCATGTAAATTTCATATTGTTTTTAACGACTTGTTTACTTGGTGCTGTAATATCTAATCAGCCAAGACTATTATTAATTTTATGTACTGTTTTGTTTTTCGTTTTTGTTGCTCGCTTTTCGTTTGTATTTTGCTTATATAGCAGCAACAAAGCGATTGCATTCATTAATGTCAAGTGTTGTTCTGTGTGTTTTGGACGCGCGCAAGCTCGTTCACATAGATATAGAAACATCTATACATATGTATATATATTTATATGTATAAACATTTTTATTGGGCACGCTTTAGCAAGCTTCTCCTTCTTTGTCTTGTCATATCTGTTTCGCGTTATTCTTGGCTTTGCAGCAATTGCAATTTTCATGAGCTGTTGTTATTGCTATTAGAGACGGTTCTTGGGTTGTCGACTTGCCAGCCTGTCCAGTCATATTTGCGAACAATTTTTATGGTAAGCAAAATACGCCTAGACACGGGTGCACGCCTGCCTAAAGGCTTTGTAGTGTTTTCAATATACCCTTTAGATTATGAGTGTGCCTAATGGGCATTTTGAGTTTGCAATTTGACAATACCTTACTGCAAAATAATTTAATAGTGGAATATTAAATATGGCGTTAACTAATATTTACAATAACAAAAATTAATTTCGTATTCATTTATTTTGAATTAAGATTTATTTTTAATAGTGGAATATTAAATATGGCGTTAACTAATATTTACAATAACAAAAATTAATTTCATATTCATTTATCTTGAATTAAGATTTATTTTTCTCTTACTTATTTTTATTTTATGTATTTATATTATTATTTATATTATGTATTTTATGTATTATGCATACAGAAGGTATCTTCCAGTCTGCCATACTCGCAGCGCCGCACTCTATCCGTCTTATAGATTTTTCTTTTCTTTATTGCACTCTTGCTAAATGTTGACAACTGTAACCGTTAGCCCACACCCATCCTCTCTCTGTCTATCTCTCGCTTAAACGCTAACGCCCTCTTTTGTCTGTTTGCACAAGTTGGCAATACTAGCATTTTGTAACGCACATCTCTTGTTGCAATGTGCAAAATGTCAATGACTTCCACACGCGGCAATAACAATTGAAGCCCAGCAGCAGCAGCGGCAGCAGCAGTCAACAGTTGTTGTTGTCATTGTTGTTGCTGTCGCTTAATTAACACTAAGCAATAACAATTGTTGACTTTTTGTTAATTGAAACTAAATGCGGCCGCTGTTGCCGCTAATTATGTGCTGGTGGCGCCATCTACCGCCTGTGCCCACTCCCTGCACTTGCTGTCTAATTAAATAGCCATTTATATTGAGAAACAAATACACATACATACCTACATATATATGTATATAGATATTTATGGCTCATTTGATGAATCGTTTTTGCTCTATGGCCAAAAGCAAAACGTATGCTAATCGACCCATGTTGAATAATAATAAATAAAACATCGCATGTTCTGCTTCTCCTTCTCCTTCTTCTTTTCACTCTTATTCTTTAGTTCTGCTGCTGCTGTTGCGGCCTCTTCTTCTTCATCTTGAAACGTGCCGACGCGCACGTAACGTCAGCCAACAACAGCTGACCACAAAAATCGAAAATAAATGTGCAAGAAAAATGTATATCAAAGAAATGTTGTTATACCCTGATCCCATTAAAAATGACAAAAAGGGTTTGATGGGTTTGTTAAAAGTATGTAACAGGCAGAAGAAGGTGTGCCATACTCCATAAAGTATATGTATTCATGATCAGGACGAGAAGCCAAGTTCATTGCAAAATCAGTTAAGATTTTTTTTATATTTTTCATTTTAATAGCTAGTCAACTCAGGCATTATGCATTAAAATGCACCTGAATTTAGCTTAACGTTAATTAACGACATTAGAAAACTAAACTATTTTCTAAAGCATCTCGCTAATTTACTTATGTCTGCTTGTCAAGAATTTTCATAATTCAACTTGCTTCAGATGTAAAAGGAAATTATGTAGGCGAGCTGGTTTTCAGTGACTTCAAAATATCCTTGATTTTGCCATAACAAAGATATAGTCCTATAGGGCCAGTCATGCAAGAGCTTCCAGTTGACTCATAATCATTGGTTATTCCATGCCATTGATATTGTCCTGGTTAAAAGCTTACAGTTGAACCAAATCTTGGAGTAGTAACTCCGGGGAAACTATAAAACTTCAGAATCGACTGCTACAAAGGTAAGATATGTGTGCATTTCGAGTTAAGGTCGTTTGCAGCAGAGCCGCTTACATTTCGATGCATTTCAGTAAATAAAAAAATCTTGGCGAGGCCTCAAACGGCGTCACAATTGCTGAAAAATACCAGGCGAACATAAATGAGTAGTAGCGCGCGAAATTTTAGTTAAAATAAAGTAAAAATTGAGTTGACCTTGAAAGTGACAGAGAGAGAGAGTTAGAATGAGAGTGAGAGTTAGAATGAGAGGGAGAGTAAGAGTGAGAGTGAGAGTAAGAATGAGAGTGAGAGTCAGATATTAACATGTAAACATTATTTATCATCCTACTTCTCATTTCTGTTCGCCTGTTAATTTTCACGAAGAAGTGTGCTACATCGACCTTACGAAACGGCTACTGCCGGGCTTTCAAATTCTCAATTTTCGAATGGAATATTTTCAAAAGTACCAGGCGAACAGAAATGAGCAGCAAGGGGGAATAAATTAGTTAACATTGAGTTAATATTATTTTACCAGAGTTATTTTACTTTATGTCATGCCTAAGATTAGTTACAGCAGAGCCGCTTACACTCACAGCATTTCTGTAAATAAAAAAATATTTTAGCTAGGCCTCAAAAAGCATCGAAATTGCGGAAAAATACCAGGCGAACATAAATGAGTAGTAGGGCGCGAAATTAAATAAATATTTTGAGTTGACCTTGAATTGAAAGAGTGTGAGAGAGAGAGGGAGAGCGCGAGAGTAAGAGAGAGAAAAAAAGGAAGGAGAGAGAGAGAGAGAGAAAAAGAGGGAGAGTGAGAGAAAAAGAAGTAATTACTCTCTCACTCTCATTCTAACTCTCTCTCACTATCACTTCCCCCTCTCTCTCTCTCTCACTCACTTTCAAGGTCAGCTCAATTTTTACTTAATTTTAACTAAAATTTCGCGCCCTACTACTCATTTCTGTTCGCCTGGTATTTTTCCGAAATTGCGATGCCATTTGAGGCCTCGCCAAGATTTTTTTTATTTACTGAAATGCATCGAAATGTAAGCGGCTCTGCTGCAAACGACCTTAACTCGAAATGCACACATATCTTACCTTTGTAACAGTCGATTCTGAAGTTTTATAGTTTCCCAGGAGTTACTACTCCAAGATTTGGTTCAACTGTAAGCTTTTAACCAGGATAATATCAATGGCATGGAATAACCAATGATTATGAGTCAACTGGAAGCTCTTGCATGACTGGCCCTATAGGACTATATCTTTGTTATGACAAAATCAAGGATATTTTAAAGTCACTGGAAACCAGCTCGCCTACATAATTTCTTTTTACATCTGAAGCAAGCAGACATAAATAAATTAGCGAGATGCTTTTTTAGTTTTCGAATTTCGTTAACTAACGTTAAGCTAAATTCAGGTGCATTTTTAATGCATAATGTACGAGTTGGCTTTGATACGTTTCATGTTCAGATTTATTTTCATTTCTTTTCTAAGTATACAGCATATGGTATTTATTAACCATGTTGTACATGGTACATATTGTAGTTACTGTGTATAATCAAAAACTAAGATAGAATGGGATTAGGGTATCTACTGTCGAGTTTTCTTACTTGTTAATTATTTATTTTGTTTAAACTGCGGCAAATGGCAAATGTTCGACAGCTGACTTTTATCGACAATTCCGTATAATAACATGGTGTCTGCTGTTAAAGTGATATTTAATGAGCTCCTGCTGCAGCTGCTTCTGTTTACTGTTTAATTTATATTATGAGCTACATTCTATAAAATTATGTATATATACAATATATTATATACAATAAATTCAATGTAACAGCATCAACTGCTAGCTCTTTTCTTTTTTTTTAAATATTTGCTGCTGAAATTAATTGTGTTTAAGTTAACAGAAGCCTAAATATATAACGTCACAGTCATAAAAGCAACCGTTTCCCCAGTGCATGGAAAACTGCGCCTTTACGCTTACAACTTTATTGATAGCAAAGCTGCACATGCATTCCAAACTGTACTGCACTTACAGATCTAATCAAGCAGCGCAGCTTAAACTGTTAAACAGCTTCATATGCAATACATTTCCAACTGCTTGCTGCACACTTGAAAATGCGCCGAGAATAGAAAATAATAATAAAAACAAACAACACACAAAAACAATTGTTATTCATATCAGACTGTCTGACTATAGCCGTCACGCCCTTCTCCCCAAGCCGCCCCCTAACGCCTGTCTGTGTCGAGGGAAATATATAAAACAACAATTTTAACAGCTCGCACGGGTTATGCAAGAGTAAAAATAATAAAATAAATACACAAACTGCATTTGGCGACGACGACGACGACGACGGCGACGGCTGAGAGAAGAATTTGCCGTAAAAAATAATAAATGAATAAATACGAAAACAACTTAAAATATGAATTTGCACATTGTTGTTGTTTGTGGTGCAGAGTCTGGACATGGGCTAGTCGGGCAACTATAATTGATTGGCCCGACATTAATTATATCCAAGGCGTTAGTTTTAGCTAAGTGATTCGCAGACTGAGGCTGTGACGGTGACTCTGTCGCTAATGCGCAGCGTGTCAATTAGCCACGCGCGACAACAGAAACAAGAAACAAAAACATGCGAATTAAACTGTAACGCTTATTGGCAATAGAGCGCTGTAATCACCGCTAACAGAGCACTGGCTATTAACAGTGACTTAAAGTTCTGCTTAGCATAACAACAGCACTGTTAGAACTGCATTAATAGCAAATGGGATGGTTAACAGAACTCATAGCAGCCGAACGTCGGATTAACTTAAATATAGAAATAAATGTAAGCACTCAATTATAGTATATTTATTTTTAATATGTAGATGATCGCAAAATAAAAAATCACAGTCATGTTAAAATAGCAATATAAAAACAGATAAACTACAAGAACTATGAAGATTAGCTACGATTGTTAAATATAGCAAAGTTAAGTATCAGCTGTTGAGCTAACTTTTTGCTAGCAACCATATCGAATAGATGAATCTTTGTTTTTCTTAGATCTGGCCTCTTTCTCACCTGTTTAGCCCTTTCTCTCACTCTCTGCCATTCTAGCTCTTTTGTGCACTTTACCTGTCAACGCTACCGTTTGTTTTGTTTTTCTAATTCTATTTTTGTTTTACTTTTAACATTAATTTTTGTTGTCTCTTTATTGCCTTGTGATAACTCGGCTCATTTCATTTCAATGGCCAAAAAAAAATTTGAGAACGATGCAGTCGGGCATCACTGACAGCATAATACCTGTTCACACTGCTAAATTGAATCGAATATAAATATGGCAATTTTTACTCCAAAGCCGTCTAGGCTATAGCTCCCAGGTATTGCTCTCTATCAACTTCCAACTCCGAGGCTCAAATTTTAAAAGCTCCATAAAGCTTCTTAGAGTTGACATGGCTATACATAAGTACACAATTTGAAGACTCTAATATACTATCATTCGCTAACACGAACGAGTATGCGAAAGGAAAAGAGAAAAGGAAAATAAGCTGTAAACAAATCAACGCACAAAAGGAACTACGAAAATAATCTTTTGTAGATTTACTTGACTTTTTTCATTTTCAACTTTTGTTTTCTATTTCTTGCTGCTTTTATTTTGGTCTTCTTTTTTTTTGGTGTCGATTTGCTTGCGCCTTAGTTCGGCTCACAAAATAATTCCATTTTTTGCTGTATTTGTATTTTTTGCCTTTTCTGTTTTGTTGATTTTTTTTTGCTCGCTTTTTATATTTTTTTTTTATTTTTATTTTTTGCTTCTTTCGGAAAGCGCAAACACATTTCGCCCAGTCGGAGGGGCTATTATCATAAACAACTTTAGACAGCTGGGGCCCTGGTGAAGCACGCGTGCACAGAGACTTGGCGTCTGGCGGGAGCCGAGGGCGCGGCGGTTGGAGACGTAGCATGGGTTGCCTCTCTTAGCATTACGAACGAATTCGATTCTTTTCCGTTTATTTCTCAGTTGCTCTTGCTCTTGCTGTTGTGTTTTGTCCGATTTGATTTTTTTTTTTTTTTTTTTTTGCTATTTTGGTGCCGGGTGCTCAGCAAAAATTTTCCATTGGCTTTTTGGGTTTTGGCTTTGGGTCTTTTGGTTTCTGAGAGACTCTTAACCAAACTCTCTTACATGATGACTCACACCAAGGCAAATGCATATATATATATATATATATATGTATGTATGCATATAATTATCTATTTGATCAGCAGCCTGAAAGCTAGTTTTTATTTTCTTTCTTCACGCAGGGAAGTATCATTTTGAGATAACGTTATATTTCGATATTTTTATGATAAATTGAAATGTTCTAGATTTTAAAATACTGAGTTAAATATTATTCAATTTTCAATTTTTGTATCTTAAAGTCTGATTCTTATTAACTGCAGATATTACAAAATTTCAAAATAATATTTTATTTATTGCATACCCCTAGTTTAATATCTATACAAAAAGAAGAAGAGTTAAGTTGAGTCAACACTTCTTTCAAAGTTCTATCGATAGATAAGCCGAAAGATTTGCGTAATTTTGACTCATTATTGCGATGATATTTCACCTACTTCGAGGCTTCATTTCTTTTGCTTCTTTTTTTTTTGGTTATCTCTTCTTATCAGTGAGTGCAATCAGTCTGTGTTTGTGTAGCCTTTCAATGTCGTTTGAAAACAAATTGAAAATCAGATAGATAAGCCAACCAGCCCAGCCCAGCCAGCCAGCCAGCCAGCCAGCCAGTCGGACCCACGGACCCAAACAAATAACGCACATCGACCGCCCCCCAATCTATGATTAAAAGTTTACATAGTTATTTACTAATAAAGTAACGTTTGCTCAGCTCAAAACGTGCACACGTGTGCCAAGGGCTCGAGCTTTTAATGCCTATACGGCATATGATTAGGCATCTGTTTTATATACATACACATACATATACATTTACATATCTGTGTAAGTTAAGGCTATGTTTGTGCCCTAAGTATATATTGAGTGTTTATTATAATAGTTAAAGCCCATAGACCTGGTGCCAGGTAGACGCGCGCATAACAGTAAATTAAGCGCAACAATGTTTACACACCGGCTGGCTGTTTTGGACCGGGTCCGGTTATATACCCTGTAATTAAGGCCAATTTTAAATAACAACGGGCGTATTTTAGTTACGCTTTGGCTTGGAAAGATCATAAGAAATGAAAATAACAAGTTAATATGCGTAAATGTTATTAAATCGCTAAATATCGTTTTCAAATATATAAATAAAAATAAAAGTAAATTTTCAGATTTTGATTGATCTTTCTATTCGTACTTAGTACAGAGTAACTTCTGGTCGCAGTGAATACCCTACAAGATTGTTTTTTTATTTATATATTTTTATAGCCCCGCCTGGTGGCAAGTAACTGAGAGGGCGGGCCGGCTCGACGGGCTGAGGTGTGTTATCGAAAAACTTTGACAAACAATTTTCGTTTGACGTGCGTTGTGTTTATTCATAGTGTTGGGCCTATTGCCATATCTTTAACATACAGAGTTGTGTGTGTAACTCAAATTAAATATACAAACAGCGGCAATTCGCGCGAATGTGTGTGTATTTGCTTTGTGGTTGTCTGCACTTAATTGTTAGTTTATAATATGATCTCATCTTTTGGCTGCGCGTTGACATTTGCTTTAGGGTATTATTATTATACCTTTTTCTCTATTTGGTAGCTAACTGAAAACCTGATAAGCGTGGCTATTAATAGTTTCTCAACATTTAGGACACTGTTAAGCAGCACAGTCATATGTAAGCCACTGTTAAACGATAGATCACTGTTAAGCACAAAACAGTTCTGCAACTGTTAGACAACAGCTGAGCTACTGTTTATTATCTGCGCCATCTTGCTACTCACTCTCTTTTATCAAATGCTTCGCTTGTGTGTAAGTGTGTGTGTGTGTGTGTGAATGCTCTAGGTGCACTTCTTATATTTGGCTATGTGTGTATATGTGTTTGTATATTTGTTTTTATTTGCTTGCGTTTGTGTTATGTTTATTTGCAGCCAACAAATCTTTTTTGACATAAATTCAACGCCTGTGCGTGTGTGTGAGCGAGAGACGGAGAGAAAGAGAGAGATGGAGGCAATAAACCCCTACGAAACTCACCCCTTAAAACATGCAAGTTGAAACAACAACGAATATATTATATCTAGATACATTCTACATATTCTAGTAAAATTATACAAAAACCCAAATACTAATAAATAAAATAATAATAAAATTAAAGCTGTGCTGCGTCAAAAGGTATTTTCATTTTCTATTCGCTATGCGAGTATGGTTTTTGTAGTATTTGTAGTTTATTTTTAGCCATTTGTGAATTTATAGTTTTGTTTACATGCAAATTGGCAACACTGGCAAAGGCGGCCAATCGAGTGCATGTGGTCAATGCCTGCTACGGCTGCCGCCTGCTGCTTCAGTGAGGTCTGTCAAGAGGTTAAAAGTTAAACAATCTGGCAACATTGGACAATTGTTGTTGTGGCTGTTACTGCTGCTGGCTGCTGCTGTTGTTGTCAAGGTTATATTTGTTAAAGATTAACATTGGTTTTCAATTAAGCGACACGCGCTGCTCTGCTTGACTGACAAAGAGTGGGAGAGTAAGAGAGAGAGAGAGAGAGTATTGAGTGAGAGCAACGACGATTTGCTTTCTTACTATAATAGTAATTGTTCTGAGTGGGGGCTATCAAACTGTGACCTTGAACATTCTGATTTGCGGTTTTTGTTCAAGGGGGTGTTTGCTGAATCTATTGTTGCTGCTTTGTCCTTGCCCTTTGGACGCTTTAATATAACAAATAAAAACTTTCATCGATAATGAGCACAAATTGTTAAGAAAGAAATTCACTCATTTTAAATTGTTTTATTTTAGTACATAATTATTTTGAGAATGAAATAATTTTGCACAAACAATCTTTGGTTTTTGCTTGTCATGCAAAAATATTAAAATGCTGATAGAAACATTATAAATATATATATATATACATAATCACAGCTGCATTAAAATAAGAGATAATTAATATAATCAATGCAATTAAAAAGTCAAACACTACGCACTACCCTACGTTTGAGAATCATACATAGTTTCTTTTTGATAAGACAATACATGTGACAGACAGTTTGACAATTACTGCACTGCATGTAGTCAGCGGCTTTCAAACCATGCAGTTTAAGAGTAACAAATACAGGCGCTGCAAACTATAAGAATTGCCAATCCGAAATTGTTTTTTCCAACAAGTGGCTGCTTGCTTGACAGTTTGACAAACGCTTGTCAGTAAAGTGCATCGTTAAAAAGTAAACCGGCTTGACAGTCATTGAACTGATAACAGCAGCTGCCATCAACAGCAATATTTTCTTTTTTTCCCATTTCTTTCATTCAATTGCAGTTATTATTTATTTATTATTCCGTTTAGTTCTTTACTGTTGATTTGATAATAACTATATTTAGAACACTGCACTGCTGCATTCAGTCTATCTCACTCTCTCTCTATCTCTCTCTCGTTGATTGATTGGCTTTCAAGTCCGGGCAGAGTTTTCTCATATCTTTTGATTTCGTCAGCCTTAATATACTAATTATGCAAATATATAATACATATGGATTTGCATTTTAATATCTTTGTTATTGTTATTCGTTTTTTTTTTCTCGTCTCTTCTCTTCTTGCATTTCTCTCTCGCTCAATTGATATACATTATTTAACAACGTTTTGTCATGATAATTAAAATGTCGCTACTCTTTATTTTTCTCTGTCTGCAGGTGCGGCAGAGCGAGAGAGTGAAACGGTCACTCGCAGTCGGACAACAATAAAAAATTTTTTTAGAGATCTAAAAAAACAACAAACTAATTATGAATCTAATCATAAATAAATCAATTAAGGCACGAACCAAGTGACGTGAGGCGACGCGACGCGACGTCAGCAACAAATTTACTCTATTGTTGTTGCTATTTTTACCGTTTGATAACCTAGAAAAAGAGGCGTCTGTAGCGTGAGTTGCTTGGGGTGTTAAACTGGACACAAATTAAAACTATTGATAAGAGCGTGAGTGCGTGTTGAAGTATGTGTGCGAGTATTTACATGATGTAAAAACTTAACAGCATCACTTGCTCTTCACATACGTATGTATGTAATCATTAAAATGATGAAAAAGTGAGAGTATTTAGTTCATTCTATTAGTATTATCGCTCTTTAACAGCTGCATAAAGTTGCATTAACAGTTTTTATGCTTTATAACAGCTTCACATACCTAACAGCTTCTATTGGTTCATGCGATTCGCACGACTGTTATACATATAATTTGGAAGAGAAGAACAACATAACAGAGTGATAACAGCTAATTGATAATATGATCGCTTCTGTTAGTCCTAAACTAGTTACATACATTGTTATTCTTGATGATTTTTTAATGTAAACTAATTTATTTATAGCTGACTGAGTGATATTTGCCTATTAAACTCTTAAATAGCCTTGTTTATAACGCTACCAAACCACATTCTGTTATTCATATCTTCAACTTCAACTTAAGACAATCAAACAGAGGCCTACGCATCAATGCATAAAGACAATCAGTTCAAGTCAGGGAGAGCGAGAGAGAGAGAGAGAGAGAGAGAGAGAGGGATAAAGAGTGGGGTAAACGGAGCCGGCGGCGCTGCGAAAGAAGCTGCTTGTCAACTGCCATGTGTATTGTTGCTGCTCTGTCCTACACCCTGCCCTACATATGACAGGCTAGTCCACTCCCTCCTCCTCCTTCTACTCAGATGACTCCCTACCCAACGGCTCCCCCCACACCCCTTCGCAAGCTGGCCATTGGTCGCATTTGGAAATCTCAAAACTTGTTTATACAACAAAATGTATAAACAAGTTTATTTTTCTCTGCTCTGCCTATGCCGCTGCTGTTCTTGTTGCTGCTTTTGCTTTTGTTATTTTTTCGGCGGCGGCTGCTGCCGTTGCTGCCTTCCTTCTTCTGCTTCTTCCTCTTCTTTTGCTTTGCTTGTGCTTGTCGTCAGTTTCGTAATTTATTCTAAAAGCGTTCCGTTTTGGGCTCGCTACACACACACACACACAACAACAACAACAACAACAACACATAGGAGCATTTTTTTCTACATATTTATGTATGCACACGCGCACAAACACATACACACACATATTTATATATATATATATATATGTGTGTATTTAAATACTCACTTTTTATATGTATAGATATACAGTTTTTTGTTTTGCTTCTGTTGCTTTGTTTTGCGCTTTGAATTATTCAATATAACACTTTTGGTCTATTTGTTGTGAATATTGCTGTTGCTGTTGTTGTACGCCTCAGCGCTTTTCAAGTGGGTGCAAAGCAACAACAGCAACACTGAAGAACTTTTGCACGATCTCCAGACCGCAACAACAAAACAACAATAATAATACTGCATAACGATTCAATTTCCATCAAAACAAACGCATTATGCAAAACTCGCAAGAGCAAATGATAGAAAGAGAGGGGCAGAGTGCGAGGGTGGGGTGGGGTTGGTTTGAATTGCTTGTGCAATGGGTGTGGCCAGTCCAGCTCCCTAGCATATGAATATCAAACTGTTACTGAAGCTGCGCTTCTGCTGCTGCCCTCTGAACAGCGCGACTGTCAAACTGTGACACGTGCAGCTGGCTTAAGCCACGGCGAAAGACAAAAACAGAAGAAACGGCGAAAACGGTCAGTTAACAGCTGTTATTTGATTTAACCTTGAACAACGATACATACATGCTGTAGATCCAAAATGTTTTTTGTTTTTTTGCAGCTTTACGCGTGTCGCGTCTTGTCAAGAAGATTTTGTTTTTTTTTTTTTTAATTTCGCTTTGTCATCGTCAACATTATTGAGTTCTGATATTCAAATATTAGTCAATTAGTCATGATAAGATAACATAAGAGCGAGTTTGGATTATTGATATTTAAAAACTTTACAGTTTAAAAAGCCACACTTTAAGTACTTATAATATTATATCAACTGAGAGGGAAGGAATTGAAGTAATGTATTCTATAAGGGAAATCTCAATATAAAAGATCTATTGATTATGACGATAATAGGAGTGTTTATTACACTACGAGTGAGTATATAACAAGAAAATAAAAATAATTCGAATCGAAAAACCCTAAAGAAATAAACGCGATCGGTTTGAAAGAGACAAAAAAATGAAGAAGTAAACATGCAGCAAAATACAGAGCATACAGGGTGTCTTCGCAAATGAGCGAAAGAGGCAAAAACAGGTGTAGGGCAAAGTTAAAGTCGTGCGCACAAGCACACCACATACACATACACATTGCTTACTGTGCATTAAATACAAAAGACTACCAATTGTCAGGCAAAAGGAAGATAGGCAATTTCTTAGGCCGGCCAACAACAATGAGCAGAGTTTTTTTTTTCATGAATGACCCTATTTTGTTTTGCTGCTCTTCGCACGCTGCTTTACTGGCGCATACATATCTATGCGTACGTGTGTGTGTCAAGAATAGGCATACAACAGCGGCACGGCCGGCACACAAAGCATAAAGAATGATAATACACACGCACACAGCGTACGCATGAATGTGTGTATATATTTTTGGGTGTGTGTAGTTAGGCCCTATGCTGCGTGGAAAATGGTTACGCTGCGCATAAAGCAGAATGCGATAAAATGCTTATAATTAAAATATCCGCACGAATATATCATATATACATGCTTATGTTATATTCAATTGTATATATGTACATATATGCTGTTACGACTTACATTTTTGAAGAAATCTCCAAAATTATCGCGGTAGGAAAAATTTGGATATTTACGCCTAAATTCGTCTTCAATCGAAGCCTTTTGAAGGTCTTCATTTTCTGATCCCGTTGGAAATTTAACTTTATTATTGTTGGTGCTAGCAGAAACCCCGGCTTGTATATTCAAACATTTGCACGAATAAATGATTTGGTTTGAGTTGTTGTTGGTACTGTTGTTTAACGGCATCATTAACTGATTTTTAATTTCACAAATTGCACTTTAATAATTTATTTACTATTTAATTGTTTTTGATTTTCTTTTATATTTTGCGTGACTTCCTCGGTCCTCCTCTGCGTTTTGGGCTGAAGCGGCGCGGACGCGTACAAAATCACTATATAAAAAACATCCACGACTATCCTTAGTTAAGCACTTTATCGTCCGTCCCGTTCAATGTTATTTTTTCGAATGAGCTCTTCGATTATCGGAACTAAGCGATATTATGTTAAATCGTTACATAGCTGTTAGGGAAGCTGTTAATTACCAGCCGGCAATATGCGGTATGTTAATGCTGTCGACCATATTTTATGCAAATTTATGGTAATTACCATACACTGCATTTAAGTGCTGTATAATGTTCACTCACTTAATAGCTATTATTATATTATATTATATTTCAGCTCCTGCTCAATTCGCAACTCAAAAATGTATTAGTTGACTCAGAAGACACTGGTAACGCAAAGTGAGCAATGTTAACTTAGCATTGCGTCTCTGTCCACTTATATCGATATATTCATTTAGAAATTTACGGTTACACTGTGCAATCAGCTGTTTGGTAAATGGCGCAAATTTTCAAGCCTAAAATTAAAGTTTTTTTGTTTTGTTCAAGTGTAAAATGTGTAAAAGTGTATTGAATTTAGTGCAGTAAGACCGTTCATATGAGAAATGTTCAAGAAATATACCTGTTTGTGTGTGTGTATGTTATATGAACAATTGCTGCTGTAATATGACACTCATTTGCTGTGTACATTGTAACTTTATATAGATATGTAAGTATGCACGTATATTTTTTGTTTGCTTATTGTACACGTTGCTGTGTCATATAAAAAAAATGCATTCGATTCGCCTTGCTCTTGCAGTTGCTTTGTTATGCAAATATTTGTGTGTGGCGCTTGATTAAATTCAGAACGCGCCGCCCAAACATCAAAAATGCATGCAACTAGCTGAAAGCAAAGTAAAGGAAGAAGAAGAAGAAGAAGATAACGATGTTAATAGAAAATATAAGTAGAGGAACTACAAGAAGCTCGGGTCGAAATTCATAAAGACCGACACGTGCCTGGGTTAAGCATTGGCGGTGCTGTCCATCGTCCAGTTAGAAGTCTGGAGTAATACCCTGTAGCTCTGAGTTTTTGTTTTGGGTATATTGTGATTGTCTTGTGGATATGCTTGTCCTCTGCTTCTCTGTCTAGGGTATATATAAGATAAGCATATGTGCGCGAGTACAATAAGTAAGTTTAGCTTTTTATCTTTCTTTATTTTTATGGATCTGCTTAGGGTATCTCCTAGTTGAGTCGTCTCGTTGAGAGCACTCATACTTGTTTCCCTTTTTGACACCTGGAACACAGCGCAGCAGCCTAATGAAAGTGTTGCGCTAGCTGTAGACAAGTGTGTGTGTGTGTGTGTGTGTGTGTGTGTGTATCTGTTGTGTATGTGGCTTACAACTGTAGTTGCGCCGCGCTGGGTCGACGCATTGGTCTGTAATTGAAATTGCGTGGCGTACGCGGCATTAAGTCATAAAAGCAACAACAACAACAACAGCAACAGATAACAGCTTACAACAACTGACAACAACTGACAACAACGTGAACCAGTTTGTCACACTCTGAGGCCAGGCACGTACCCAAGAAGAGGTCAAAACGCACTTGGCTCTTGGATCTGGACACAGCGCCAGGGCCACAAAAAATAAATAAATAAAGACCCCAAGCAAGCAAAATTGTGAAATTTTTTTTATTTATATTTAAAAGAGTCTGACTGCATGTGTGTGTGTGTGTGTGTGCGTTGGGGTCATAAAAGGCGAACGTAGAACAAGTTACCAAATTCTGGCTCAAAACTTAATGAAGGTCTGCAGTTCTGACGAATCGTTTAAACCAACTTTGTCACAGCATTCACCGCCTTAGTTGGAACTTATGTAAACCCTATAATACCAGCGATCCATATAGCGTCCATTGACTTGAATGACAAGACTCAGATGAAAGCCAAAATCTAAATTTAACTTCAAAATATAAAATGGTCACCCTTATATTTATATTTATATTTATATTTATATTTATATTTATATTTATATTTATATTTATATTTATATTTATATTTATATTTATATTTATATTTATATTTATATTTATATTTATATTTATATTTATATTTATATTTATATTTATATTTATATTTATATTTATATTTATATTTATATTTATATTTATATTTATATTTATATTTATATTTATATTTATATTTATATTTATATTTATATTTATATTTATATTTATATTTATATTTATATTTATATTTATATTTATATTTATATTTATATTTATATTTATATTTATATTTATATTTATATTTATATTTATATTTATATTTATATTTATATATATATTTATATTTTTTATATTTTATTGACTTCAGTTACGCCCAACAAAAGCTTATCGTCTATCTTTCATTTTATTTTGTTGGTATATTTAGTTCTAAAGAAGATCTTGGCACATCCTTTCCCAGCGTGCTCTCTTGAAATTTGATCTGTGATAAGGAATATATTTATATATATATATATATATATTTATATAGACCGAATAAGGCGCAAGGAAATGCTGCTGCTGCTGTTGCTGCTGCGGCTCCCTATTGTCTTTGAGGACCCTTTATATAGCCTTGGAGTCTTATCAAGGCGACACAACTTGGATCTCCCTCGCTCTTTCTCCTTCTCGCGCTCTCTCTTGCTCTCTGTCTCCCTCTCTAAATGGTAATACAATACTTTTGTGCTGCAGCTCCTTTTTAATTTTTCGCGAGAATTAAAGGCGGAGGTGCTTTGGCTGGGTCCGCATCTTGCCGTGTCTTGGCTTGGCTTGGCTGGGCTTGGCTTGGCTGGGCTTGGCTTGCTCTAACCGTGATCCTTTGCGCTATCCTGCCAGCTATTATATTGTGTCAGCAACTTTATAAATTGCGCACAGAAAACAAACCGCCCGCAAATGCCAGCCTAAGAATTTCGAATTCTCTCTGTCTTGAGGTCTTCATTGTTAGAGCTGCTGCTGCTGTTTGGTGCTGCGTGTCCTGAATGCCAATCAATCAAACTAATTGCGCGATCCAAATAACCAAATCGATATCGATTTACATAACACAATTGCACGGCACGTTCGAAGCGAATGGAATTTCCATTGAGCTGGGGCAGAGAGTGAACCGAAAGAGAGAAAGAGAAAGAGAGAGAGAGAGAGAGGTCTGTAGGATATCAATATAATAAAGCTGGGCATGAGCCGCGATCGTGTGCAGATCAATGGGTGTGGCAAATTCATAACTCATAAAAAAATCATGTGTCGGACATAACTAAAAGAAAACTGCTTAAGTGGTAAAAGTCTTTAATCATGGGGCATGCAGTTTTAATATTTTGTTGTCAATCAATCAGTCAATCAAAGCGTCAATCAGCTTGCCAGTGAAACAGTCAGAGACTCAGGCAGTATCACAATGGCAGAAGACTCGGTCAACCAATCAATATTTATTATACTGAGCAAGTCAATAAAATGGTGCTTAGTCAATTACTTCAATCTCTATATCAACCTACTTCAATCAGTCAATCAGACATTGTTTATCAGATTATCAATTACTCACTGAGCGTATCAATAGGTTGATCAGTTAGTCATTCGACCAATCAGCAATCATTCGAGCAGTTAGTAGGTCAATCAGTCTGATAATCATTCACTCATTCAACTAGTCTACATAATAACTCTTATATCAGTTAATTATAATTTGTTTACCTTTATACTAAATACATTAAAAAAATGCTGTAAAAGTCAACAACAAACGTAGCTTAAGTTTTCACGCAGCTTTGCAGTCTCAAATTCTTAAAGTTTTATGCAATGTTTTTGCTTTCTTTATGCCAGTCACGAGTCTTAAGCACTCTGCCTAGATTTAGCTACATTAATCTTAACTAAAAATGTTTTCGTGCGCTGCTTTTGACCTGGTTTTGTGCTGCCAAACGATATGTATCTGTGGCTCACCCATGCCACGCCTTCAGCTACAGATGCAGATACATAAACGAGTGTCAGCCGATAGCTGACACGAATGTTGTACATGAGTGAGTATATACACATGTGTGTGTGTGTGTGTGTGTGTATATATATATACCTGGGCAGCCAATGAAAGAGGCGCAATTTGTTAACTGTAAATGTGTATCTGTATCCAAATAGCTCAGCATGTATCTGTCTCTGCATCTGTAGCTGTGACGGCTCCTCAGTATCTTTGAATTGAATGCCTGCAGTTGGTTAGCTCGTGCGCATTGTCATAATTAAGACTTGGTCATATTTATATATATCGTATATCTGCTGAGATCTGCTTATTAATAGTGACAGATAAACATCTGACAAGCTTATTAATTTAATTAAGCGCCTACATCAGAGATGCGACTGCAAATGAAGTTGGAATTGGAATTATAGCTGCTGCGGAGGGCATCATTTAATTAGTTAGGAGCAAAAGACGAAAGAAGTAGGCGAAGCACAATAGAGAGCAGAAATAGATAGATAGGGGAAAGTCGCTGATAGAACGGCATCCAAAGCATTGCCAGGACTTAATAATAAAATAAAAGATAACAAAAGATAAAATAATGATAGCAAAATTAATAATAGTAATAAAAAAATGATAGTAAATTATTATTAAAAAAAATAAAATAAAAATATATAATAATATATATTACATAATATTATATGTTATACATATATTATTATTAATAATAATAAATATTAACAATTTAATATAAATAAAAATAATATGATTTTAAAAAAATTTATTAAAATAAAAATAATAAAACGTCACAATACAAAGAAAATTTGTTATTAATTTAAATAAAAATGTAGATATAAGAAATAAAAGTCTAAACATAAACAAAGTGATTAAAAAAAATTAATGCAAATATATATAAACAAACAAAATGATTAAAAATATTAATGAAAATAATTAAAAATAATAATATTAATAAGAAGTAATTATAAAAATTAATTTCAAATAAATAAATAAATATATATATATAACCAGCAGATATTATAGTATACAATATTAAACTTGTATAGTAAAGATATAGTAAACATATACATATTTATTTCCGATAAGAACCAAACCCCGCCACTTTAATCTAAGAGAACTAAGCATATCTATCAAATAAAAAGTTTCTAAATAAAGGTTTCTAGATAAGTAAAATAAAAATATTTACTTACTTCTTTATTTGTTATGGCTATGCAAATATTAAATAAGAATGAGAGATACAATAAATATAATATAAATGATAACGATTTCTTAATATGAATTATCTTGCAAACGTAATAAGCGAATATTATTTATACATAATTTATTAATAATAACTCAGCTACGAAAGTTAGTTTGGACTTATAAATTAAATGTTTGTAAATGTATATATATATATATATATATATATATATATATATATATATATATATATATATATATATTTATTTATTTATTTATTAAATATATATTTATATTATTAAAAATCTCTTAAAACTTAATAAGCCAAGGGAACTTGGGTATATAAAAATTTCAATTTTCAGAGATGTCGAGTAAAACATGAATACAATCTCTTCACTTCATGAACGAGAGAGATAGAGATAGAGAGATAGGAAATGAAATTGATTAAGCGAAAATGACAGTTAATTGATATAAACTCACCCCGCCCACATTTAGACAGTTCCATTAGGCGTTTGATGAGCAGCCAGTGCTGATTTGCATATGACAGCTATGCTCTATATCTATATGGAGCATAGAGTAGATCCTGACACATTTGCTGTGTCGGGCCCATCGATCAAGTGGTTCGCACGGTATCATTAACAAGCTTTATTGACAACGGATATAGGGCTATATGGCGCTTGAGAAGTCAGTTTCCCAGCGACTGCGGCTGCAACATGCCACACATCCTTGAGCATCCTTGAGCCATATCCTTCACACACACACATTACAGACATAACAGCCATCACCCCCATCGGTAAATCACGCTAATAAGCCGGTAATGAATATTGGGGTACTGCAATCTCGCCCGCTTTTCGCATGTTTGGCACACATTCGCACTGCGAAAAGTCTCCGACTCGCCGCGCTGCCTCCGGTAATCTTACGCTGTGCGTCGTATGCCGTTCCATGCGAACCGGAAGGAAACATTTGCCCCTTGTCTAACAGCGCTAAGCATTCGGCAGTGAGGGTCGTTTTCGTGCCGAGTGCGGGGGCGTAGCAACCCTTGCGAAAAAATCTGAAAGCAAACAGAAAGAGTTTCATAGTGACACTTGGCTCACTGTTACCCTGTAAATTGTGAATATAAAAGCTGAAATTCTCTAATTTTCATTTAAAGTAATTTAATAAAACTCCTTGTTGAATATAAAAATAGTTTTTATTCTTTTGGCACAGCCCCAAGTAACTCGAAAAATATAGCAGCTCGATATTGATATCTCTTATAATGATTTTTCTTATTTTTAATAATCAGGATGTAATCTATCATCTTAGCATTTTCTATATATAGAAATATACCCTATAAATTATTCAGTCATAGTTACATAATTTTATAACCATTATACATATTTACACATTCAATTTCAAGTTGTCAGCATCTTTAATACCCAAGTTCCGTGGGGCTTTTATTCGAGCTAAATTATTATTATTACAGTTATTATTAGCTATAATATTTTAAAAATATAAAAGTCTAATACAATAATTAAAACCCCATACAACTTATTATATTAAATATTATATATAAATGTTAAATTATCTTGCTAAAATAAATATTAGAGTATTCAAAAAAAACTATAAAAAAAAATACTAAACTGCAAACTATGTTTTAAGAGCTTAGCTCTTTCAGTACCCAAATTCAATGAGACAGTCTCTAAGAGCTTTGCTAGTATAAGAGCTGTTTTACTAAAATTTAATATGCAGCTTTATAGAAACTCGTCTTCGACTTCATTTCTCACTGTCACAAACAAAGCCACACCTCTAGCATGCACCACTTCGCGGCGTTTGAGCGGTATAAAAGCTCCGAGCATATTTCACTTTTCCAGTTGTTTAATAAGGCATGCGAAAAACATTTTTGCTCGACATTTGTCCATGTGGAGAGCAGCTCCCAAATCAACCAACCAGGCATAGTTGGTGCGGGGGGGGCTCGCCTTTAGCTTTATCATCATTTGTATCCATTATGAGGCGCTGGTTTGGTTTTGGTTTAGGTGTCCATCCACATCATCAACATCGTCAGCGTCGTCATCATCGTCATGAGATGGCCAAATATGTCTAGTGCTCGCTTCTTCATTTGTCAAAGTTACGCGCGCAGCAAATCTAAAGACTTGCAACGCTTTTCCAAATGTTTTAGACGCTCACATGCCACAGTTGTAGCGCGACAAGGCAGAGGCAGAGGCAGAGTCAGTTGGGAGTGGGAAGGGGAAGGAGCATGGCTGTGGCATGCCTGGCGAAGGCCAACACTTAACTTTAATGGAGCAGCTCGCGGGAGGCAGAGCGGGTACTTTGCTGCTTGCAACAAGGAGTAGCTGCTAATGCGTCGCCAAACAGCCAAAGAGACGTCAAAACATGCAGGTGGGACAACAACTGCAGTTGCTCCACTTGGCTGCCGGTCCGCCAGCCAAGCAGACTTTCAAACGCCGCACAGTGACACAAAAGTTATTATGCTATCAAATCTGAATCGTTGCAATTCAAGTAATTTATTAATTGCATTTCATTTAATTTATATCATTCAATTTATTTTATTTTTTTAATTTTATTTAATTATTTTATTTTACTTTATATTGCTATATATATTTTATTTTATTGTATTTTATACATTTTATTTTACTTACTTCTTTTATATTTTTATTTGTTTTATTTCATTCTTATTTTTTTTTCTATTTAATATATTTTTTTCTTTTTATTTATATCACTCAATTTACATTATTTTATTAATTTCATTTTATTAATTTTTCATTTTACTTTATATTGCTATATATATTTTATTTTATATTATGTTTTTTATATTTTATTGTATTTATTTAATATTATTTTTATTTAATTTAATTTCCTTTTTTATAATAAATAAATAATTTTTTTTTTGTTTTTGTGTAGTATTTTTTTTGGTTTAATATATTTTAATCATTTTATTTTATTATTCTTTTTATTTATTTTATTTTATTGTATTTCATATATTTGATTTTATTTATTTGTGTGTGTGTGTTTTTTTTGTGAATGAATGTATTTTATTTTATTGTATTTTATTTATTTATTTATTTAATTTAATTCGTTGTTTTTTTTTTATTATTTATTTATATTTTAAAATATAATTTGTATTTTATTTATTTTTTTTAAAATATATTTTTATTTGTTTTATTTATTTTATTAATAAATAATAAAGTTTAAAAATAGTTTACATACATCGTAGCCACATCTGATATTATAAATATTGAGGTCAATTAAATTGATTTGGCCCCACGGTAATTGCATGCATCAACTGACTGCAAAAACCCGTCAAATGCCGCAAATACCAAAAGATAAATCGACGCGAATCGATGCGTGATACTCAGGAGGTGGCTTTTGATTTAGATCCAATGGCTCTCGACATATTGGTGACGTTTTGTAAGCTGAAAAGAAAAAGGCACAAAAAATGTGTGGATATAAAAAAAAAATAAATAAAAAACAGTTCGCGGAAACTCGGAAAGCAAACGCGCCTGGCGGTCTGCGCGATGAAAACGATCAATGGAGCTGCGGTTGCAGTTGGCGTTGCAGTTGCAGTTGGAGCTGTGCTTGAGCTAGCTTTGGCTTTCAATTGGAGCGGCGGCTGCTGCCGCTGTCGGAGATTGGTTTTTCAAGTTTTCCAGCGGTCGAACGCATCGGCATGCCGGGCATGGCGCTAATTAACTACTGCCGGTGTTTAGTTGAACCAATTGCTGATAATAAACATTTTTATTGATTTGTGATGATTGCCGACGCTGGCCGACGAACGTTGGCCAGCAATTGTCACCAGAGCACAGGTGCACAGAAAGTGACATCGACGCAGGGCTTCGCTCTCAGTTCTCGGCTTGGCAATTTATTAAATGCAATTTATTTGCAATTGCTTCCGAGAAGCAGGAGGTGCTCCTAACCCTGTCCTGGATTAGCCAGTGCCAGCTCACCGAACCCATTGCCACTGCATTCTAGGAAGCAACTTCTGCTTCAGCTACAGCTACAGCTTCTTATCTTTTCTTTCCTTTTTTCGCCAGGCATAATTGCCACCGGTCTTACAGATAGGCATCACCCAGCGCCAATTTGTTGTGTCGCCTCAACAAGACAAATAAAAACTATATATATATATATATATATATATATATATATATTATCTTATATATACATATCTCATGTGCCACAGCAAATACACAAAAACGAGTTACCCTCGCGCGCACCTTTTTTATGGTCGTTACGTGTCGCGGTCGCCGAAAACCACCAGAAATTAAAACTGAGCACGGCTCAAACAAAAGCGCGCGACTGGCATATACCCTTAGCCAGAATAAGCAGAATCAATTGAAACTTTTTTAATTTGATTAGAAAGCTAAATTGATTTAATTTTAATTTTTCAATAACCTTTCAATTTGGTTTATGTTTTACATCTAGTTTATTCAAAAATAGTATAATATTTAAGGTAACTAAATTCAAATCAAGCTGGCACAACTAAAACATACCCTGTCTTGGCTTTTCAACAAACGGATTTTTAAAAAAAATTTAGACTCTTGAGGGATTATGGGACTTTTTACGCTATTTATAGATTTATAAAAATATCAAAAATAATTTTTAGTTGATTTCTTTAGCTTTTTATATTGGTTGTAATATTTTGTAATATATATATATGTATATATATATATATATATATATATATATATATATATATATATATATATATATAAATATATATACATATTACAAAAAAATATATATATATAATACTATAAAGTACTTTCGAGTAGAAAAATATACCCTGTACTTAGAACCAAGACTATATGAATGCATAAAATATTCAGATCTTCATCTATAGACCAACTTTCATATATACTGCGTTATAGGCTCTGAATCAAATAAGCCCAGTTGATTTTTTTTGTGGCTTTACCATGCTTAAAACTTTTCGAAATAGTTGAAGTCATGAGCATGTTAAATTTGATAGCTCTAGCTCTTGGCAGCTCCAGCTAATGCTTTGCTAATTAATTAATCTAAAGCACAAAAAATGGAATTTCATATAATACCCGTTGCTCTTATGTGGACAGGGTATTGAAAAAGCCACACAAAATATTCGCCATAAAATTGTTGAAGACGCATGTCGTCAGCTTCCATAAAAAATCTTATCAGATTTACAGGCGAAACTTCTAAGTAAACCCATAAAAGAAATTACGCGAGGTTTTCGTATTTTGGTTTCAACTTGTGTATTTTTTTTTTGTTTTGTTTTGTTCGTTTTTATTTCATTTACTCTAAATATTTTGTAGTGTCTTGTGTCGTATTCCTTTTTATATGCTACACATTAAAAATGCTTGGTGCTTATGTAAGACATAGATCATAATTGTAGTTACCATGCGTTGATTATTAAAATGTACGCATCTGTATATATATTATGTGTTATATATTTGATGGGTATACATAAATACGGAAGGTAGCGCAAGGCGCCTTAAACTATATAGATTATTATTATATTATACTTGGGTAGCTTTATTATGATAATACAAACTAGTTATAGAATAGAAAAATTCATTGTGTTTACCTTTTGAAAACTATCACACATTAATCAAAACTACTTTAGTCATATTTCAATTATATTATTACTTAGCTAGGCATATTTTCTTTTTATGTTTGGTTTATCATCATTTTCTATATATTTATGTCTTTAATACTAGGCTGTTCCTTTGAAGTAAACAATAAACTGGGGCAAGATTAAGTTTCTAAAAATATTAATTTAAATTTAAGGACGAAGCATAACTTAATATATATATATATATATATATATATATATATATATATATATATATATATATATATACATACATTTATAAGTAATTATAATAAATAAAATATTTTTTACAATTATTTTTAATAGAAATTTGTAACATAAAAATTTGTATGTATTTCTTTTTTTTAACAACAATTATATTTCTTTAAAAAGTTCATGAAAACAGCTTTATATATTTTTAAAATATTTTTTTTCTTTCAATTTTATCGTTTTTAATTTAAAATAATTTCTTCCTTTGATTATTTCATAAAATCAATATTAATTTTGATAAAATTCTTTGTAAAACAATAAAAAAATGTACATAAAAATAATCATGAATATATATATTAAATTAAAATAAAATATATTCATAATTATTTTAATGCAAATTAAATGTAAAAAAATTGTTTAAAAATATAGAACAATTTTTTAATTGATTTATTTTTAATAAATAATAATTATATTTGCTTCAATATTTTTAATAATTAAATAGGCATACAAATATATTTTTTTGTCATTTGAGACAAATTAAAATTGTATAAGAAATAAAAGAGAATTCAGAATAATTAAAATAATGCTATAAATACCATAAAATAAATAAAATAAAGATTAGTAGCATTAAGTAGAACAGTCTTAGGTATAAATACATACATCGATTAACTAGAGCCAGCTGTGGGGTAGCTGAGTTAGAGTTTATTTTGAAGCGGGAATTATTTTATTTTGGGCTATGAGCTACTACAACATATATACTTAATCTCAAGAGTTTTAAAATGCCATTGGATAGTTTAGAGTTTAGTTTAGTTTCACTTGCTAGATTTAGTAGAGTTGATAATACTTAGGCGGTGCTGCTGGAGCGCTCGGTGCTTAGCAGTTCGCCAGTGCGCAGCGTCTCCTGCGGCATTTGCTCCACTTCGATGTACTCCTCCTCGTCCTGTGGCGCGGGCAGCTCGACAGCGCTGGGCGAAGTGGGTGGCTCCGATTCGTACAGCTCCTGCTTGACATGGCTGGGACTGAGCGTCAGGGGGGAGCTGGCCGTCGAGCTGTGAGCCTCCTGCTTGGGCCGCGCTGCGGCTGCAATTGCTGCTGGCTGCTGGCTGCCGCGCAGCTCGTGCGCTCGCTGATGATGCTCCAGCTCGGCGCGAAAGTAGAACTTCTCGGGGCACAAATTGCAGTCGTAGGGACGCGTGCCGTGCTCGGCTATGTGGGCGAGCAGGCCACCGGGCGCCGTAAAGACGGCCGAGCAGATGTAGCAATTGTAGCCGCGCTGCTCGGTGCCCGCGAACGTGTGCTCGACGAGATGCTCCTGCAGCTTCTGGGCATGGGGCAAGATCATTTTGCACAGATTACAGCGATGCTCCATGTAGGCACTGGCCGCAGCCGTGGCTGCCGTGGGCGTGGCTATTGCAGCCGGCTGCACTTGCTCCTTGCGCTTGCCGTTCAGATTGTGCTTGCGACAGCATTTGTCGCACAATTTGGCAGTTTCGCCGGCGCCGGGCAACGGCTCCAGGCACAGGGCACAGACGGGCTCCTGCAGGCTGTTGCAGCCGGGCGACTTGGTATGGAACTTGGCGTGCAGACTCAGCTCGAACTCCGAGTGCAGCGTCTGGCGGCAGCAGATGCAGGCCATCGGCAGATTGCCATCGTTGCCGTGCTCGCCCAGGTGGGCGCGAAAGGCGGCCACGTGCTCCAGCTGGTGGCCGCAGTGCGCACACTTGCCGGACTGGCCCACCTTCGAGTGCTGCAGCTTGTGCTCGGCGAGTATGGCCGGCGAGGGGAAGATCTCGTCGCAGATGAGACACTTGTGCTTGCCGCTCGAATTGTGGCAGCTCTTCATGTGCTGCTCCAGCTCGGCGCGGCTCTTGTAGTTGCCCGAGCAGTAGGCGCACCTCAGACTGACGCCCGTCTTCAGATTGTGGGCGAGCTTGCGGTGCGAGTGCAGCTCCGCCTCGCTGCGCAGATCCTGGCGCTCGCACATGCCGCAGCTGTAGCTGTTGCCGCTGCCGCTGCCGCTGCTGCTGCCCGTCGCTGCCGCCGCCGTTATTCCTGTCGCGGACTGAACGGCCGGGAGCGCGGGCAGCTCGGCTGCGCTGGCATTGGCCGGCGAGCTGGCCTTCGCCGCATACATCTCCATCAAATAGCGCTGGCTCAGGCCGTACATGAGTGCTGGATGCGGCGCCTGTTTGGTGTCCACCTGCAGTGGGCTGTGGTAGAACTTGCTCGGCGGATTGCTGCCGCCAAAGAGACCCTTGAAGGCCACATTGTAGTCTATGTGCAGGTTGCTATTGTTGTTGTTGTTTATTATTATTATTATTATTGTTGTTGTTGTTGTTGTTGTTGGCGGCATTTGTTGCTGCGGCAGCGGCTGCAGCGGCCGCAGCCAAGGGCGGCAGCAATGCATTCACATACAAGCTGCCCATGCTGCCGGCAATGGGTGACTCCTTGTCCTTGATGCCGCCGTGCTGGCTCTGCATGTGCCTGTCCAGCAGGAACTCCACGTGGAACGTTTCCGGGCAGCTGGGGCAACGGAATTGTCGCGCATGCGCCGCCAAATGGAAATGCATCTCCAGCTCCGACGAGCAGACGGCGCGACAGAACATGCACTGCAGCGGATTGGTCGGCGCCGGCGGATTGCCCAGGCCCTGGTTGCCCAGCTGATGGCGCGTCTTCACATGCACATGGAAGTCGGCATCGTTGCGGAAGAGCTCCAGGCAGGCGCTGCATCGCAGCAGCTTCGACTCCTGGCTGTGCGCACAGGCCAGATGCAGCTGCATCGCCATGCGATTCTCGCACAGCTCCGAGCACAGCGCACACTTGAGCATCGTCTGCACGTGCTCGGCGAGCAGATGCTGATGCAGCTCCTCGGCCTTGGCATAGGACTTGCCGCAGCTGGCGCTGCAGCAGTTGAACTCCGAGCTGCTGATCAGAAAGTGGGCGACCACGTGCCGCTCGTACTCACACTGCTCGGGCAGACTGAGGCCGCAGTGTGGACAGATCAGCTGCATGCCCTCGGCTATGTGGCTCTTCAGATGATTGCGAAAACTCTCAAAGTCCGGCAAGCCGGCGTTGCACTGATTGCAGAAGAAGATGCCAGGCGGTGGCGGCGGCTGTGGCTGCGGCTGCTGCTGTTGCTGCTGCTGTTGCTGCTGCTGTGTGGGCGATGTCAGCGGACGGCGCTTGTTGCTGCTCAGGTCCGTGGGCAGCTCCTGCTCGGGCTTCTCGGCGGCCGCCAGGTCCGCCTTGAGCTTAGACTGCGGTGAGCCCAGGCGATTGAAGTGCTCGTAGTAGGAGTTGGGACTGCTCAAGCGGTCCAAGTGGGTGACTCTCATGTGCTGGAACAGCGCCGCGATATTCACGAATTTCATCGTGCAATACTCGCAGCTCAGCTGAAAGCCATTCGTCTGCCCCTCCGCATCCTTTGGCTGCTGCTGCTGCTGCTGCTGCTGCTCGTGTGTGCTCTGGAGATGCGCATTGAGCTGCTCGAGGCTGCTGAACTCCGTTGCCTTGGGACAGTAGCTGCAGCGCAGCAGCGGCGTCGGCGTCGCCGTCGCTATCGTTGTGGCCGTGGGCGTGGCCGCCAACTGAGCACGCGCCCGCTTGGGAAACTCCAAGCGACTGGGACTACTATCAGAGGCGAGGGCCAGCGCATAGCGGCGCTTGTGCAAGCTGCCATTGCTCGAGATCGAGGCGGAGCCCGTGGAGCGCGGACTATAGTTGAGCGCATTCGGATTGCCGCCAGCGGCCAGTATGGCGGCGTTCTTCTTATGCTTCTGCATGTGCGAGGTCAGAGCGGCGGCCGTGTTATAGCCGCGATTGCACATGCTGCACTGGAACGGCTTCTGGATGTCGTGCGTCTTCATGTGAATCTTCAAGTGATCGCTGCGAGTGCGAAAAGCGAATCAAGAATGAATAACGCATGAAATGAAATGGGTTGAATAAGGATGAGCGGGTGAATACTAGGGTGAAGTAGAGCAGTATATATATTGATAAATATTTAAATATATATATTTATATATTTTTATAAATATTTACAAATATTTTTGGATATTTGTATATATTTATAAATATTTAAAAATATTTTTATAAATATTTAAATATATATATTTAGAATTTTTATAAATATTTACATATTCTTTAAAATATTTATTTATACTTATAAATATTTATATATATTTTTAAATATTTATATATATATATTTATAAATATTATATACATACATCTATAAATATATATATTTATATATACTTATAAATATTTACAAATATTTTTATAAATATTTAAAAATATTTAAATATATATATTTAGAATTTTTATAAATATTTACAAATATTTTTTGATATTTGTATATATTTATAAATATTTAAAAATATTTTTATAAATATTTAAAAATATTTAAATATATATATTTAGAATTTTTATAAATATTTACAAATATTTTTTGATATTTGTATATATTTATAAATATTCAAAAATATTTTTATAAATATTTAAAAATATTTAAATATATATAATTTTTATAAATATTTACAAATATTTTTTGATATTTGTATATATTTATAAATATTCAAAAATATTTTTATAAATATTTAAAAATATTTAAATATATATATTTAGAATTTTTATAAATATTTATATATATTTATAAATATTTTATATATTTATAAATATTTACAAATATTTTTTGATATTTATATATATTTACAAATATTTAAAAATATTTATAAATATTATATACATACATATCTATATATATTTAAATATATTTTTCTATTAATATTTAAATATATTTCTTTATTTATTTTTATATATTTATTTATATATATATATATATATATAATGTATTTATTTATTTATATATTTTATATATATATATATATATATTTTTAAATCATATTTTATATATATATATATTTATATATAAATATATTTTGCTCCTTCATCTCATTCGCTTCACATCAACTATTTTCTAAAACCTTTTCCTCCCACTGCCCCAATTTTTATCCGCCCCATCGGCCACTATGTCCATCCTTCACAACACTTACCTTCGGGAGAAAGCTGCCTCGCAATGCGGACACTTGTAGTTCCTCTCATTTGTATGCAGCTTCTTATGGCGATCTCGGGAACGCTTGTGCTTGAACAGCTTCGCGCAGTATTCGCACTTGAATGGCAAATGTTCGGCGTGGCTCTGAAAGAGAGTGAGGGAGAGAGAGAGAGAGACAGAGATAGAGTTATAGATAGATGCAACGGATTAGAGCGTAAGGCAGAGCCGTGTCAGTTCCAACAAGTGCTTTTGGGTCTACCATATTTAGTTCCGAGCCTCCTAAGCTATTTGAAATTCTTAGAAGATGTCGAGCTGTTGCCGCTGCTGTTGGCTGATTCCTGTCTTGAATTTATTGCTGCAGTTGGCTAAAAACTCGAACTGATTCAGAATCTGCATAGCAGCGAGGGGCCATGGTGGGGGCCATGGTGGGGGCGCGGGCGTTTAACGTAGGTGTTTCGTGGCTTGTGGCTTGTGGACAAAAATTCATCTAAATGCGCAACGCAAACGCCACAAAATGCTGAGACACGGAGTGGACAATGAGTGCCGGGAGGGGCCGTGTTTAGCTCCCGCAACCGGTTTACTTTTTGGGTTCTTTGGCGGTCGGCGCATTCGCTTTGAAGTACAATAAAATTAGCCCATTTGTATGCAGCCCCCCGGCTGAAGTTTGGCTCATTGCACAATATGAGCCTCGAGTCAGCCCGAGTCAGCCGGTGCAAAAATGCTAGCCCGGCCCGGCCCGGCCCAGCCCGGCCCGGCTCGGGATTCTCGTGTCGTTTATGGTTTTTTAAACTGTCGCGCCAATCATCAACATCTCATCACATCAGCATATTCCCCCATATTTCTGCCCCCGCCTAGGATCAAAGCGTTGCGCATTATGTTTGAGCCGCGATACGCGATCTGCCGTAGTCCTAAACACAGTTGCAATTGGGTTAACAACTTGTTTGCTGCTGATGTCATGGGCGTATGCCCCCGAGAGGAGCGAGAGGAGCTTGATGAGACATGCCTTCAAGTGGGTGAGCATTGAGTGTTACGTGTTTGGGTTTTATTTCAAATGCTACCGAAAAAAAACATATTTGTTTCACTCTCTCTCTCTCTCTCTCCCGCTCTCTCCCTCTCTCCTGTCTGTTGCTTTGTGCACGCTTTGCCGTCCTCTAAGAATGCTCTGTTTTATGTGTATAAAGGCCGCTAGATATGCATCTCATATATAGGAATTTTTTCGGCTTCTGCCAGCGAAACTTTGGCATTTTTGCACGAATGCGATCGCCTGGATAAGCGAGGCGGCAGCTTAGAGATTCTATAAATCATCTATATGGGCAAGATCTATGTATGCAAGTTGTTATAGCGATAAGACTGAGATATAGATAATAATGCAAAGCTAAATCAAATTTTATGATTTACATTCAGTTTTAAATTTGAAATCAATCAAGGAATATCAATCGAGAGCGCAGAGATTATTTGGCATTTTCAATCATATTTCATTTTTTTTAGTAATATATCATTATCTCTACAGTCACAGCTTGGATTTGGATTATTTACACTGACTTTGTATATAAAATATAATTTCTAATCTGAGCTTACTTTTTTTAGCATCCATAAGCTCTTGCTCAATTGGGCATGAAGTATATCAAAGCCAATGTTATTATTGTACTTCTAGCTAGCTCAGATATTCACTTAAGATTTAAAATTTTTGTTATATTCTCCGATTTTATTATTATTTTTTTTTTCCAAAAACTTAAGCTACTGGGAATTTATTTCTATTTTCTACAGATTGAACAAATCTCTTTGTGTTGGCCAATTTTAATTATAAATAAATAGAGATATGTTGAGATAATAATATAATTTATAGCATAAAATATATTATAAATTATATTATATTATATATTACAATATTGTATAAATATATAATATATATAAATAAAAATAAAATATATTAAAAATTATATTATACTGTATATTGCAATATTGTATAAATATATAATATATGATATAATATATATAATATAATTTATAATATATTATATAATGTGTCTACAAATAGAGCTTTTTCAGCTGCGCCACAGCGAGAACTATTCATGATCTATAAGATTTGTTTTATAAATATATCTGTATGCACTGCAGCTAAACAGAAATATATACGAAAATCTGTGATTAGCTAATTTTAATATTTAAATTAATTAAAAATATGTTACTAATTCATCTGCCTAAAATCTAATACATATTCCATTGCCCTCCTTTTTGATGGAATTTTTCTCTTGTTTATCAGCCAACAATAATATTAGGCTCATCTTATGCCCCAATTTTATTTTTGGTAAAAAAAAATATTGAGCCTTCGTTTTTCATTATCTATCCTTTTTTAAATTTTCGTGCATATCATTTTATTTATTTTCTTTACTAATACCTTAACTAGCTGTAGGTGCAGTGATTTTCGTTTCCAAGAATCGTTTAGCTAAATACTTAAATTATTTATGATTTTAATTTTATTTTTACCTTGGCACAATGTCAATCTTCAGTTTTGCTATTTAAATATTCAAATCGCCTGATTCGTAGCCCAGTGAAAAGCCTTCCCAGCTTCAACAATCGATAGCAATTAAGGAATCGCACCCCGCGACAAAGGACGCCTCAGAGGCAGCCTTTAACGGCAGCCTTCAGCGCTGACTGACACCCCCCATTTGGAGCCCACCCTAAGCAGACGTGCGTCAGCCGCGCGAGCACTAAGCGTCTTACATAATGTCACGCTGAGTAATTAACCCATTCGTGTCGTGTCTGTCACCCTGAGGTGGAGCGTTCTTCCGCTGAGCGAACTCACCTGCACGTGATGCTTCAAGTAGCCGAGCCGCGGAAATGATTTATCACAGAACTGACACTGATAGGAGCCGTCGCCGCGACTTTTAATCCCCTCCCCTGTCAACTTATCAAACTTGGCGGCTGTGGCATGCCCATGTCCATGTCCTTGTCCTTGTCCTCCTGCAGCCAGTTTTGCATCCTTATTGATTTTGCGCAGCTTGTTCGCTATTTTCAGCGCCTGCTGATGATGATAGTGATGATGATGATGATGATGCAGTTGTGCAGGACGCTTCGGCTTGCTCAACTCCTGCTCCAATTCCGTTTGCTGTGCCGCCTCCCCATTCGCCTTGGCCTCCTCGCCAGGCTCCTCGCCAGGCTGCGGCTGCTGCTGTTGCTGCTGCTGCGGTTGCGGCTGCTGTGAATTGGGCGTCAAAGTGCCATCCGAGATGCTGGGCGAATAGCTCGATGAAGTGTGCGTGCTGTACATATCTGTGAAATGAAAAGAAAAAAGAACAAATAATGTATAGGGTATCAAGTAGTTTGTAATTAAGCGCATGTCGTGTGGGCAGCGACTGCATCCTTATTAGCTTGGCGGCTTTCTCACTCCCCCTCGCCCTGCCTCTGCTCGGACTGTGACTAAGACAGGAAATCAAAATTGGTTGCCAACACTTAATTCAATTAACACATGCAACATGTTTTTGGTGTTGCCTCCACCCCAGACACTGGTCAAGTCAAGTAGATCCAACTGAACACCCCCCATCCCCCCCTGCCCATCTCACCCCACCAATCCCATCTGCTTTGATCTCCCACTCTCGCTGACTGTAAATGAGCCGCACGTTTGTTTCATGCAAACTAATTGCGCTCACTGTACTTAAGAGCGTTTTAATTACAAGTTCTGGCTGCCACTTGACTCCGCATCACACATTAGCATTAGCATCGGGGCAATGAGGGTCACTCCAATAAATACACTGAGCACAATCGGTGAGTGCCGTCGAGTGTCCCGAGTGAGCAGTGCATGTGTGTGCGGGAGACTTGTTAGGCTCATCAGAAAAAGTAACTGTTGAGCTGTTTGAGCTTATTAAAGGTTCTTTACATAAGGTACTCCATATTATATATCTATCTTAAATATATGTATATGCTTATACCCAGACTTTCTTATCTGCTAGAGATCTAGTTTTTGCGTCTCTATAACACAGTTCTGCCTTTGCTCTAATAGTTTTTCTGTAATATATTTTGAACATAATTCATAAATTTATCACATGTATTTTTAAATGTAATTTTTTTTATTTAATATATATATATATATCTTAAATTGCATTTAAAAATATATGTAATATATTTATGAATTATTTTCAAAATATATTACATGTTATATATAATAGGTATATATTATTATATACCTTTTTTATTAATATATATTTATATGTATATATATTATATATCAATATCTTCTTTACATTCAACTTGAAGCTATTTTTAATTTTTTTATTTTCTGTTATTACATATATTTTTATTATAATCATGAGTTTCTATTAATTATCTTAATTTTTCTTATTTTTCTAAATATTCTGGAATACTCGCTTTGAGCAAAAATCATTAAATATTTTTAAATCAATCAAATGAAATTTAATTTAAATATTTTTCTTGTATCTTCCATCTTTTTTTTTTAATTCTTTATTCGTTATTCTTTAGTTTCCCATTATCTAAATTTACTCTATTCAAAATCTATCTAAAATTTTCACCCATAAAATCTGAGCATTTCCAATTTTCTTTTACTCTTTATATCCCAAGTAATTCTGCAATAAATATATATCCAAATCAATAATCTTGTATATTATATATATATATTATATTTTATATATAATTTGAATAAAATAATACAATTGCTCTTGGCCAAAGATCAGCTTAAGATTATCTTCATGCAACTCAGATCCGTTTAATTTCACTAATATAACTAGCGAATTTCTCTCAGTGCACACCACTTCCCATACACTTGGCACATCTATCACCACGCGCCAAGAGTCGTGTCGTTCGGTTCACTTTCCGTTTTGGAAAAACTTTAATTGAAGCTAATTGTAGCCGATGCGTATCCGATCCGTCCCGCTGTCTATATGCATAACTACTATCTATCTAGCTGTATCTGTTAACTGTGTTTCCCTATTTGTTTTGGCTGGCGTCGCCTGAACTCTGATCTGAAGCGTGACCCGTCTTAGAGCTGTCCAAGGAACAGCAGCTTTTGGCCCCTTAATTAGGAAACATGAAAATAATGCATCAATTTAATTAACATAAGCGTCAATTGAGCTCTATCTGCGACTCGACTTCTGAAGTTGCCTGGGTCAAAGAAAGTTAAAAGAGATTTCAAAAATCTTAAGATTTGATGGGGGCAGCTGCCAGCTGAAGGGGCCTAAACTGATTGCGGCCAAGGAGAAAGAGTTATGAAATGCGATTGAAATAAAATTTGACAAGATTAGGGAATATAGATGATGTGAAATGGCATAAAACAGTTTGATTTGAATGGGACCCAGAGCAGCAGCAGTAAAGAGAGAAATTTCAGCAGATAAATCTCATCGAAAATAGTTTGATTATAAAATTAATGATTGATGTGGGGATATAAGAATGAAGCACAATTATTTACATATCATTGAAATGAATTTATAAATATGTACATATAAATATATTAGTATAAATATGTATAAATATATATGAATAATTATTTATGTTTAATATATAAAATCATTTCAATGATATGTGTATAATTCTGTTTAATCTTATATCCCTAATCAAAAATGACCTAGCCAGTCTGGGAAGGCGGAGCATTTAAAATTATAAATATATTATATATAATTAATAAATAATATCTATATTATATATAAATCATATGAAATCGTGTCGATGATTCTATGAATTATATTAAGTTTAGTAAATATATAAGCTAACTTAGTTTCTTTGAAATAGTATATTATTAAGAAAAGAACTAGCTAATCTATATAAAAAGCTATAAAAAAGTTTAGTGAAGATATTTCACTTATATAACATAACGAAATAAATATATATATTTTATATACATATTCATACATTCTTATCTAAAGTTTTTATATATTCCTACATTCTTATATAAATTTTTATATGGTTTAAATAGTTAGTTATTTTAAAGCCCAGTTTAAAAGACTTGTATACATGACTGAGACTCGTATACATGCTAAGCACTTAATGCTCATCAAAGTAAATTATATATTTAAACATATATATAAATATTAAATTTTTGAAAATGTAAAACTTTTTTATTTTAATTTCCCAAATTATAATTTATCCAAATATGGTTTCCTTAACATATAATTATATGCATATATTTCACTAAAACCCCGTCTCAGCTCAAACAAATATTAAAATTCGTATAAACCACCCAAATAGTACTTGGCACCCATTAAAAGATTTTCAATCTACCAATTTTTTAGGCTAACTCTCGTGTAATCGCCACACTAATTACCGTTATTAGTTATCTCCTTGGTCGCTTGAATCTTTTCAATTAAATTCTCCAAACGCGAACTGGGGCCGCGATACAACATCTTTAAGGCCATCATGGCATTGTCAGCAATCGATCACTCAATCAATCAATCAATCAATCATTCAATCAATGAAATTGATTTACAAAACACACAAAATTGCACTAAACATTTATCACTAAAGAACTTTGCAGCTGCTCCATGCGAATCGCCGTGATAAAAATTACAAATTTCGTTATTCAATTAACGCGCGACACCAAAGGATCGCAATTGTTGTCGTTGTTGTTGTTGTTGTCGATATTGGCGCGACAATGTGAACGTCCTAATGCCGCGAGCACCAAAATGTGACTAAATCAGAGCCAAGAGCCAAGCGCCGTAGGAAACCCGAAGCAGTAAACGCCGTCGCTGTCGACGCCGTCGTCGTCGCAGCAGCCAAAAGCAACGGGCGTCAACGCCTATTCAAGCAACAACAGCAGCAATAAATGCGAGCACTTGGCGAACCAGTTGGTTGCCCAGCGCATGCGTGTCTGTGTGTTGGTGTGTTGGTGTGTTGGTGTGCTGGTGTGTTGGTGTGCTGGTGTGTGTGCTTGCATGTGTTGGTGCGTATGCGGCCGCCTGCCTTTTGGGATTCTCGCACCAAGCGCGCGCCGTCGGCGTCGCTGCTGCGCTAACAGCAAATGAGAAGCAGCAAAGCAAAGCAAAGCATTAAATGGCGCCCCATACACAGGCACACATACACAGACGCACGAGCACACACGCTAACGGAAGCCGAAACGCAGCCATGCGTGAGCGAGCGAGCGCAACCAAAAGCACTAAGAGCGAGAGCAAACTTGTATGTGCATGAGTGAATTTGTGTGTGTGTGTGTGTGTGCTGCTGCCTATATACAGCCAGTCAAAAGGCGGAGCATGGGAGCCCCTATGGTGCGACTGTCACATTGGGCGTTCATTTAGCTTATGGGCGCGACAGAGAGGGCGAGCGGCTAACTGCACACACACACACACACACACACTTTGTTAATTTGCTTTGGACTGGCAGGTAGCTGTGCACTTTTATATACATATATTTCTTATTTATGTGTAGAGCAACAAACACAAAAAGGAAGAGCGAAGCTGAGGCCGCAAACAAATATGCAAATTAGGCAAAATGTCAGGTGTTGAAGCTTTTGGAAAGTTTTGGTTTTAACTATCATTGTTTTACCTGCTCTTCTTCTTCTGCTTGGTTTCTATTTGCGTTTGGGTTGGTAAAATAAAAAAGGTTTCTAATTCAGTTGAAAGCGTTGACATTGTGTTAGTTTGAAGACGATTTGTTAAATTTGCGCTAATTAAAGTCGTAAATAATTTATAATTAACTGCTGGGAAATAGTTTTTTCTTACATATAAATAAATTTTTATAAAATTCTAGTTACTTTTATATATTTAATTTTTTTATATTAGATTTTTATATAATATTAAATTTATATAAATAAATAATATTTAATCATTTAAATAATGGAGCTAAAATTACAATTAAAATGATAAATATTTGCAATAGTTGAGAAATAACTTCTTTTTTTTTTTTAATATAAATAATTTTACAATTTTTTAACAACAGAAAATATAGACAGCTTGTCTTTATTAAAACAGAATTCCAACGAAATAGCTCATTACTAAAAGCTAATTATTAAGATAAATTTGACGAAACTTTCTGCAAGCTCATATAGTTGAATAGTTCTTTGGTATATGTATATTCTTATAAGCATAATTATGCATATGTATATATTATTTTATATTATATTTTATAATTTTGCAGAGTTTTTCTTAGACTTAAATATTAAATGTTTACTTTATTCAATATATTATATTATTTCATTCATAGAAACATATAGTAAATGAACTTTCCTTAAAAAAATATATATATAAAATACCTTTAAAATAATATCATATACTAAATAAAAAAGAAATAATAATTATATATATTATATAGAATAAAAATATATAAAATACCTTTAAAATATACTAAATAAAAAAGAAATTTATATTAACTTTGATTTTATACTTTCAAATACAATTCGAATAATATATAAGTCACATAATTGAAAAATCTACCAAAAGTTTTACCACATACTAGAGCTGTGTATAATTAACGGCTCCATTACATTGGGTCATAAATTTCCATTTATTTTTATCAGTCTGCATCATTAGCCGAGGTTGATTTTACTCTCCCATTTACTCTCTCTCTCTCTCTCATGCCCCCCTCGGACAGTCTCTCGTACGCTCTTACCCTTTGTCCTTTGTAATATTTATAACTACATCCATTTGCATATAAAATAAACACATTACAAATGCCGTCAATAAAACGGCGACAAAAATTGACACAAAATGATGAGTCAAAAAAAAAAAAAAAAGGAAAGAAAACGGAGAAAAATCAGTTGAAAAGGCCAAAAACGGCAGCGAACACGTTTAAGCCATTAGCGCTAAAAGTCAGCAAATGTCGCCCGTCAATATGGCAAAAATTGTGGCCAACAAGGACAACGGGCCAGTGCCACCACAGACTGCACTCAGAGACAGTTAGAGGCAACGTGCTGCATGCCACTAAAAGCCAAATTAATTATGCATGCAACAGCAGCAGTAACAACAAAGCCCCAAAAAGTGCAGTGGCAGCAAAAATTATTTTTTTCCTACTGCTGCTGTCAGCAGCAATCAACAGCACGCCTACACCCGCTCCGCCTGCGCGCTGCCGCTCACTTAAACAAAAAACTATTAAAGCAATTAAAAAATCACTTTACACATTAGCAGCTTTTGTTGCTGTGCTGTGCTGTGCACGTTTTTTTTTTCTCTCATGAGCTGCGCTGCCCCATTGCCATTGGTCGCTCAGCAGCCAATGGCATTCGTTCGCTGCGTTGCCAACGCATGCGTTGCTGCTGTGAGCGTGATAGCTATAGCTATCCGTGCGCTGCTCTCTCTCGCTTATTTACTCTGCAGCCGTTGGGTAACTCTCTTGCCGTCGCTGCCTGCTGCTGTTGTTGTTGTTGTTGTTGTTGTTGTTTTATTTTCGTTCGTTCGTACGTAGCACTCATTGACAGCGCTGTCGATTGCGGGATTTGCTTGTGTCTAATTACAGCGAAAGCTACGCTAATTGTGTGGTTATGTGTTGAGCTCTACGCGTTGTTGTCGTTGTTGTAGCTGCTACTTATGCTGTTATATGTGCGTTTGCGCGAGTTTGTCGTTTGAGTCTTTGGTTTGAGTTTGGAAGTTTCAAATTCCTGCCTATAGCTCAATGGTTTAAAGAAAATGTTTAATATAATATAAATATATATTTATATGTACTTAGCAAAAACTAAAATATCGTAAAATATCATGTATAATATATGAATATTTGATCAAATTTATACATTTATATAAATCTATATATTTTTTAAAATATTAAATTTTAGAAAAAATGTCTAAAAAAATAAAATAAAATATGTTCAAACATTGCTCCAATATAAAAGAATTGATGTATAAAATAATTGATAGAAATTAATAGAAAATCCAAAGAAATTTACATATATATAAGATATGTTTAAGTTTGTAATATAATCTTTTGTAAATGGAAGTTTAATGATTTATTTGAAAATTCCAATCAAAAGAACAACTACAAATTCAATTCTAAATTAAATTTCCTTATCCTTATTCAACCGAAATCAAATTAAAATTTCAATTGACCAAAAACCAAAATGTCCACGAGCCAAGAAAACTTTCAACTGGATTAAATAATAGATGTACGCCCCATCAATCCAATACAAGTTGAAAACTCAATCCAAAAAACCAATTAAGGTTAATTTAACATCCTTAATTTTTAATGTTTTGGCGTTAAAAAAAAAATAAAACTTGTCAAATTGTAGAACAAGAAAACCAATTTCTATCCCCCAGTCGAACGCCCAAGTTTTCGCTCTAATTGCAACACGAAAATCGTGAAATTTGTCAAGCTAATTGCTGAAGCAATGGAAATCTTATGGCTAAGCGTTTTCCAGTGTACAAAATAAATTTGCTTAGCGCCCGTTAGAAATATCTCAAATGTTCGGCGGAAAAATGTAAAAGTTTTCAGCATTTGAGTTGGGATTTTTGGCTCTTTGGCTTTTTGCCTTTTTGTCTCTGTGTTAATTACGTTTGACTGACAGTTTTGTGACAGCAGCAGCAGCAGCAGCAGTAGCTGGCGGAGAGTATCACAGAACGACCACGATGTGCCCAAAGTCAAGCAGTTGGGCGGGGTAGGTCGCTGTGTTTTATGCGGACTTATGGCATGGTGGGTGAAAGGGTGACCAGATGCCAGGTAAATGCGCCCTCGCATTGAGACTGCCTTTGTTTTGGCTGCTCTTCCGTATACCCAGTGATTGCAGTGGTAACTGGCAATGATGATCTAAATTTCAATTTAATTATATACACAATTTATATATAATTAAAATTTTTTAATCAAAGTTCCAATCAGATCTATCGAATTTCCATTAACTTAAGTTTCCCTGTTTATTTTAATTTTTATTATTTATATAAATTTCTTGTAATAGTGTTTTTTTTATTTTTAATTATATTAGTTTTATGTTTTTATGTATTTTGATTATTAAATATATTAAAAATTTCTTATTTAAATTATTTTCAAGTTTTATTATTTTATTTTTATATTTTAGGTAGTTTAATTTATTATTTTTATTAAACTGTTTTTTTTATTTTAATATTTTTAATTTACTCATTGATTATTTGATATTGATATTTTATTGTTACAGGGTATCTGCTTAGACACATACCCAGACTCAAATTGTATTGCCGCAATCTATCTCTTGATTTCTGTGCATTTTTAATGCGCGGCTAATGTGACGCCAAAACTTTTGACTTTGACTGAGATTTGTTGGTCAGCGCACGGAGAGAAGTGGAGAGGAGGAGATGAGCATGTTGGCTGTGTGGGTGGTGAGGGCAGAGAGGGAGTACAGGTCCTCCCACTTGTCTGTTCGCTCATGTGTCGTGCTTTTTGGGCTGCTGACAGGCAAAGGGTTTTCGGCTTTTGCTTTTTCGTTGGCGCCCTCATGCATAATAGATAAATTATAAAAATAATACACACACACACACACACACATGTGTGTGTGGGGGTGGGGGTGTGGGTGTGCGGGGTGCCGCTTTAGCTTTAGCTGCCTGTCAGCCATTGTCCTTCAGCGCAAGTGTCCTTTTGTTGGCACATCACCAGGTCGCAGCGCATTTTAAATTAGCCATTTCTATTGCCATTCGCTGCTAAAGTCACTCAAATTGTCACTTTGATGTACTGACAGCTCCGAACCCAAGGTCCACAGCTCGAGTCCCGCTGCCCATGTACATAAATTAATGAGTATATGTGAGCCTCTCTCCCACTCTCATTCTCTCCCACTCTTTATACTTAAAGCCTCAACTGCTCGCTCACTCATTTTTAACGGCACAATTAATCAGACGCTTAAGACCACATTTAATTAGAGGCTTTGCTCCTTTTTAACTGAATCGAAAAAAAAAATAAATAAATTTAAAAGGTTAAATTGAATGAGAATTTTTTATTTTTGTGCCTGATACAAAAAATTCTAATTTTGATCAAATATTTAAATCGCATTAACTTTTGTAATATCTGTGATGCTCTTAGCTAAGAGAGAGTTCGTTTAACTAATCCATGTGTAAATGCTAGATTGTAGAGAGCGCCTCTTGGCATATTTCAAACTATATCTATAATAAATATAGATACAAAGAAATTAGAAAGAGATGCTTAAGATATAAATTTTTAATCTAAAATCTTTGCCTTTAACTATGAGTTAGTATATAAAATATATCTTAATTTACATGCAAATATTGTTTCTCTTTAATATATAACCAATATGCTGCATATAAATTTATAGATTATTTAGATTCAATATTAATTTATTATTTAAAATTCCTTTAAAATATAATTCCTAAATATTTTCGGATTTCCATTCTTAACTCCTTAAGCAGCGAAAAAACACAAATATTACATTTTTTGTCTTAGATTTATGAATATTTATTTTTCTCGTATTTAAAGGCCAATCTCGTGGCCTACTCCTTTTAGAGCCTACTTCGGAGCACAGCTCTTAGGCCGCATCTACCTAAGCCAGACCCAATTAGCTGGGCGCCAGTTGGAACCCAACTGCGTGAGCCTTCAAAATATTGAAGCAAAAGTCAATTTACAGATAAACCAAAACAATAATTAGAGGCACACAATCAGATATAAATACTATATATATATATATATATATATATATGTGGTCAGTCATCGGAACACATAATGATGATCCTTTAAGAGCTATTATTCTCGATGTCAAGTTGCGTAAAAGTTGAATGAAAAATGAAGTGCGCAACTCAATCTGGGAGCAGGCATCAGGTCTGGCTGCAGGCGCTGACACAAATCAATCAAGCGGCAGGTAGAGTGGCGATGCAGTGCGGCTCAGTTCGGTTCATTGATCGTGCAGTGAGTCAATCTTGATCGGCTGTCAGCGCTAATGATGATGTGGCTGGCGACGTGTCGGGTGCGTAACGCCGTTTACACCCGCCCCTAGCTGACGCCCCGTTTTATTTTTTTTGTTTGAAAAGGGTTCGACTAACGATATTTTGTTGGGGATTTTCGAAATTTGTGTGTGTGTTTTTTCAGCTTGATTAACCTGGCCATAATTGACTTTCGCACCTGGCGCACAAACCGCAGCATTGTCTGAGCTTAGACTGCCCCCCACAGCTGGGCACGTGCTCTGAAGCTTGTGGTCGCGAGTGGGGCAGCTGAGTGCTCGAGTGTTGCCACAAACTGCGGCAGCTGCTCTGCCACTGGGCACGCGTGCCATAAAGAGCTGGCAGCTCCATATTGTAGCACTCGTAATTGAAATGCAAACAGAAAATCTTGAGCGCTGGCTGGCCGAGACAGATTAACATGTCCGATTGCCACATCCGTTTGCGGCGATTCCGGTTCCCGATGGCTATCTACACCTCACTCGCTCGATCTCCATCTCCCCCCTCTCCACCTCTCACTCTCTCTCTCTCGCAAAGCCCCGGAAACTAGAACTTCAAGTACCGCTCTTAACGGAACAATCCACTAAAGAAACAAACCAAAAAAAAAAGGGGTCGACAATTCATTCGCGGCTTCTCTGGCGAAATTGGGTTTACGATGGCGAACGCACGGCCGTTTCTTGATGTTGATAATAAACATAAAATCATTTTATTGCCCATCATCATTTTGTCGTCGGTGTTTGCCCATTCGACATTTAACTAATAAGCCAAAGGTAACCAAGGCATAGCTCAAGTGGGCAAAAACTATTGACCGAAGACTTTGCAGTCCCATTTGCTATGCATGCCAAACTATGGGCAACATAAAAGAAAGAAGATGCTCGCCTAATGCCTTGAGGTAAATAAAATTATTTATGGCTTATTATGTTAACACGTGGGAGCTGCCAACCCAGCACTCAAATGGCCAAATTGGGAATTGTTCTAAGTGAACTAGTTAGTTAGCTGGCTTAGAGGATATCTTGAATCTGATGACATCTGGCAAATGCTACCAATAAGGAAATATTCTATCAACAAACATCAGAAAAAAAAGAAGAATTTAAAAAAAATTACTAGATAGCCTTAAGAATTAGGCACGATATAATTTAATTCAAATATATTTTTATTAAAAAAAAAGAGTTTCATATTATATTATTATGAATCAATAATATATAACTATTATTTTTTGGGAATAAGAAATATATTTAAATTATTTTTTATTTATTTATTATGTATATTATATTTTAAACGATATATTTTATTATTGACTGTAAATAATAATTAATAAAAATAAAAATAAATATGTTATTAATTAATTTAATATTTTTTTATATTATTTTTTTTATTATTATTTTAATGTATTGAAAAACTCCGTAAAAGTTAAATAAATTTCATATATATTTGTTTATAGAAATTTGTTAAATAAATTTTATATATATTAATTCATAGAAATTTGTTTAAACAAATTTCAAATATATTTTTTCATATCAATTTATTAAATAAATTTCATATATATTATTTCATAAAAATAAATAAATAAATTTCATATATATTTGTTTATAGAAATTTGTTAAATAAATTTTATATATATTAATTCATTGAAATTTGTTTAAAAAAATTTCATATATATTTATTCATATCAATTTATTAAATAAATTTCATATAATTCATATCAATTTATTAAATAAATTTCAAATATATTATTTCATAAAAATAAATAAATAAATTTCATATAATTCATATCAATTTATTAAATAAATTTCATATATATTAATTCATAAAGATTTATTAAATAAATTTCATATATATTAATTCATAGAAATTTATTAAATATTTCATACAATTCATATCAATTTATTGAATAAATTTCATATATATTTATTCATAGAAATTTATTAAATAAATTACAAATGGTTTTAATGCGAATATTTTCTTTCATTTCAGCGTGCAATTAAAGGTATCGAACAAGGTAAATAGAGCAAACTTCTTAAGATATAAAATTCTTGATTAGCTAGTTAATACGTCCAAATGACAACTAAAATTGGCTTTTTTTATAATTAATATAAAATATTGTTGAAGTATGATGTAAATCCGTACTAAAAGCCAAAAGCAGTATCTTTAGTCGACTCCTAAAGTCAAAGCGCTAATAGCAGATCTCTTAGTTATATTAAACTACTTCTGCATTTCACTGTTAAAATCCTTTGTTAATATACCCAAATAATTGAAGTCTGATGAAACTTTCGTCTTGGCCTCTGTCAATATTCAGTTTCGATTTGATGGCAAAATATATGCAAAGTACAGGCAATTGCAATCATTTGGGCTGTCAGAGAAGCGGGGGCCAGCGGCAGAGGCCAGCTCGAACAGCAGCCTAAATAATGTATAGCCGTATATAAGATTTATGCGGGGCGAAATGGAGCGAAATGGAAAGGAAACACATAACAATACGTCCAAATTAAATCCTTTAATGCCGAGGAAATGGAAGCGTAAGGAAACATTTCAGCGTGTATTTCATTTAAATTACCAAGAATTTATCTTACAAGAGAATACGCAAATGTGAAGAGGTGAGAGGTGGTTAGGGTGGTTCACTGAGGGCCGAGAGTGTCGAGTGTGGAATGTGTGGAGTGTTTCCCCAGGGAGCGGGTGGTGCGCGAAATTGTGCCTTGGAGTCGCATAAGACAAGCAACGGCGAAAGTGGCACCAAAAGTATGCACATGGGAGCCACCAAGAAGGGGGCAGCCAAAGGACAGGGCGTGGACGGGGCACTAAACCAATTGGCGTGCTCTGTCTGTGTGTGTGTGTGTGTCGTAAAACGTTCGCAGACTTTTTATGCGAAATGAAAACGTCTTGCGCGAAAAATAAGAATAAGTTGCCTGGACTTCGCGGAGGGGGAAAGTCCTGCTCTTGCCGCTTGAGTTTTCTTGTCTTTTCTTTCTTTTATATTTTTGGTAAAACTTGGCCAGGCAACACCTAACGCACATAAATCATGCAAAAGGTGGCAACGGCAAACAAAACAAAGCGCTGGGCGTGTCATAACTTTTGCTTGAGTCCTTTTGGCGCGATTCCCAGGACATGGTCAGGCAGCCTTTTGCAGGACTCGCGGGAAACAGACAGCGCGCGAGCGTCTCGCGCGTCCAGCGGCTGCTGCTGCAGGCAAGGCTTGGCAAGCAGCAACCGAGAGTGGGGCAAGCTGACTAGCAGATACCCTGTAATTGGATTAGGTAACTATTGATGACTTTAAGTGCTCAGTTAAGTGTGTGTATATTTATATATACAATATATTGAAAGGGTTTATTTTATTTTAGGTCTAGCCGGCTATATAAGCATATATAACTAATTTATAAATAGCATCTGTGATTAAATTTCTCCCTTTGGTCAACTCAACAATATACCCACCCTCAGCTCCTCTGCAGGGTATTTAAAATTGGTAAAAAGCAAGTCGCTGCAAGTGACAGGGCGTGCCAAGTGCAGCGATAATCCTATCCTCACCCGCACGCCAGCCCGGCCCAACTCTCGAGCGCCTTTCAACACTGGTCTATGTGGAGCAACTTTTCTCTGAGTTTTTTGTATTTTTTGTATTTCTTGCCACTTGTTTAGCTTTGGTGTCAAGGCGTTTGTACACCTGAGATTGCAAAGTTGCGTTTTAGTTTTTGACTTGTTGTTGTTGTTTTGGGCAGTTATTATTTATGGGCAATGCGAAGGCAAGAAAGAGCCATTGGAAGGGCGTTTCCAAGGGTTAAGCGTATAGACACTGACAGATGTACGCATGGAGAGTGCGTTTTGGCTACGAGGCACATTTGATGCGTGTTGACCCAATTAAATGCGGCGTTTTGGTTAGAGATCTTTAGCTTAAACGTGATCTCGGCCCTGTTGAGTGTCACACACATTGTGTGTGGTTCATTAAACTGTGCCATGTCATCTGCTGCTAACTGCTTTAGTGACCAGTTTTCCACCACAGATTGACATCTAAAGCAATTTGCGTTCATTTCTTGTGAAAGCAACGGACGTCGCAGCTGAACAAGCAGCCACAGCCGCGGCCACTGTGAGAATTTTTCGCCACTTTAAGCACAGATCTTCAGCCTCGAAATGTAATTGAGAACGCTGAGCTCTTCGCTTGGAGTTTGCATGGCGAGCAGATGCCCTGCAGCATGCTCAACGAGTAGATACCCTGTGCAGATTGCTGTACGGGAAATGTTTTGGACTAGTAAATATTTATTAATATTTTATATGACACTTGAGGGCATAAGCAACATGCTCGACTAGTAGTTACCCTAGGGGTACTACAGGTATGTGTTATTTAAAGTTTTTATTTATTTTTTTGTAAGCTGCGAGACTCTTAAGGAATTGCAGATAATGAATTAAAAGCTATTTTTAGCATGATTGACTAGCAGATACCCTGTAAATGTGAAATGCTTGTCTATTTATATATCAACTGGCATTTCAGGCCATTATAGTCGACTGACTGTGTAGTCTTAAGCTAGAAATAAAGTTTGCTCGACCAGCACATACCCATTACTTGCACTAAAATATTCAAATACTTGGAAAAATGTATATATAATTACATTATAAGTAAGACATTAGAGCTTATGGCTGTGCCTTACTTAAATTCGCACTAAGAGATACCCTTTAGCCTCAACATAGTTCAAATAAATCAATCTCTGAATATTCAGTTTTTAATATAAAAATAATATAATATCTATGGCCAAATAATAACAAGAAGTAATTATTTATTTTGACCCTAATAAGTGTAGTGTAGTAATAAATAGCTAAATAATTCTAATAAACAATGCTAAACAGCCACTTGCTGGGCCAGCGTGCTACGCCTGCTGCCAGCCTCTGCGACGCACAGGGTATTGCCGGTCCACACGCAAATCCACAGAGCAGTGGGATAAAAAGTAGAAGCCAAATGCCTGGCTCCATTTCTATTCCATTATTTTTCTGTTGGAGACAAGCAGCAATTATTTATGGTCTTAAAGGCGGACATGTGAGGCGCTTGCTTTTTGCACTTTTTGGGTTGTGGACGAGCTTGTTTGTCTTGTAAGACAAATGTGTAATTAATTGCGTCGCATCAAAAGGAAACTTGGAACGGAACTAACTAACTATTTGCATACAGCGTGTCTTAATAAAGAGACCTTGCGCCAGCCTCTGTCTCTTGCTCTGTCAGGTTTTTAAACTACTTGGGCCGCTGTTTCCTGCGTCTTGTACACGTGCTATTAATAAATCAAAAGGACACGGGCTCTGCGTCCGACCGGAAGTCCGAGGCAAAGCCAAACAAATGAAATGACTTGAGCCAAACTTTTTACCGTACTCTACTCTCGTTCTCTCTCTTTCTTTCACTTTATCTGTCTCTTGTCTGTCTGGGCTGCAACTAATTGCATTTCATTGCATACATTTAGGCGCCGCAGCATCAGCTGCACAATTTCTTCGAATCACATCGCCAGCCGTAAAACGTTTCAAAATTGTTGCCAAATAGCCATGGCGCACACCGAACCACAGAGCAAGATTTCCATGGAGCCAGCCACACAACCACACACAAGTGCCGGCAGCTCCTCTCAAGCCGAAGCATATCAAAGCTGGCAGGCGGCTAGGCGCGCAAGGCTGTCTCGAGCTGAGGTGCGGGCAGGATCGCTTGGACTGGCCAAGTGTTGAGTGCTGTGGTCGCTTAACTAAGTGTGTGCACTGAGAGAAAATTGTTGACATGAATGATGAATGAGGAAGAGAGAAGAGAGCAAAAGCATTTCAATCGATTAGTCAAAAATAAATGAAGAGCAAAAGTGCGATACGGCAGTAACGACTGACTAATACTCGCTCGCAGTCAGCGCAAAGCTTGAAGTATTTACGTAATTTAGTGAACTTGTATTAGAATTTAGAGAGAATCTTTCAGGTGTGCATATATTGTAGAATATATATATATATATATATATATATATATATATATATATATATATATGTATATATTGTAGAATAGCAGACGTCTAGACGTTACTTAACTGTTGAATCGATTGACTTTAAGAGTCTATGAGAATATGTGTTTCTGTCTTAGACTATTTGCCAGTCTATATATTCATACAACCATTGCATAAGCAGCTCTATATATTCATAGCTGTAAACATCGAGCTTCAGTAGCGCCTTGAATAGTAGCAATAGTTAGAGTTATAGAGAGAGAGTTATACTCTATTGTGCATGCTCTGAATTAAAGACTAATAAGCGATATTCTTGAATTAAAATATAAAATATATAATATAATAATATATATTTAATAATAATATATATATATATTAATATTAATAATAATATATATAGCAAAAATAAACTTAAATTTAAAAATTAAAAAAAATAAATAAATAATATGTATATCATGTATTGAATTAATATAAAAATATATAATATAATATTAATATATATATATATTAATATTAATATATATATATATATGTTAATATTAATAATAATATATATAACAAAAAGAATTTATAAAAATAAATAAATAAAAAAAAAAATAAATATATAATATATATATCACGTATTGAATTTCAAGTTGCCCAAAACCAATATACTTCTTTTACATTGTGCAAGAGCATCAATAAGACATAAACATCTTCGATAGTTCTATATTATCTATGCAATAGATATAATAATATGTGCCCTAGTTTAACAGCTTAACATGCACTCATACACTCTCTCTCTCTCTTACACACTCTCTCTCTCTCTCTCTCTCTCTCTCACTCTCTCCCTCTCTCTCACTCACTCGTTTCCTAAACTAAATTCAAGACTCTCAGAGTACACATTGATATCGCTCAGTGTAGTCAAGCATAAGGCAGCCCGATAAAGGCATTAAACCAACGCCAGCTCAGTAGACTTATTCAAGCAGTCAACCAAATGAAGTCTGTCTCTTATATGTGTGTTAGTGTGTGTGTGATTGTGTGTGTGTGAGTGTGTGTGTATAGCTTGGCTAGCAAATGGGCAGCCGACAGCAGGACGCGACGCTCGAGTAGAAACAAAAAGCGCAAGAACAAGAAAAAAGCAGAAAATAAATGCAAGGCGAGGGGCAAGCTGAAAAGAGGCGTGGCAGGGGCGGCAGGCGAAAGGGGGTAGCGGGTGAGAGCAGGGAGCAAACAGCAGAAAACGAAACAAATAAACACAGGAAAAAGCATACGAAATGGCACTAGAGAGAAATGTGGCAAAGCAGAGCCAACAGCAGCAGGCGCGGGGCCAGCTGAGGCACGGATGCTGTTGCTGTTGCTGTTGCTGCTGCTGCTGCTGCTGCCGTCGCTGTCTCAGGCTCGTTCGACAGCTCGTAAATGGCAACGAGGATGTATGTGGTGAAAGTGAAGTGGCTCGCAGCCGCATGGCTGGCGCTCTAGCTGCGACTGTGGCGACGGCGTCGGCGACTCCGACTTGGTGTTGATTGCTGTTTGGGGTTTTTAAAACGTAGTTAGGCTGCCCCCGACCGGTGTGTGTGTGTGTGTGTGTGTATGTGTGTGGCATATGGCAACGACACCCGCGGCACAGGTGTAGAGCACCCAGGAGTGCCATCGCCGGCAGCCATATAATACCCCATACGGCAATTTCGATGGTTATGGCAAGGTTAACACTTGAGCCAAGAGGAGCCACGCTTGATATGTGACAAAAATATATACACACACATACATACACATACATATATATACATATACACACGTGTGTGTGTGTGTGTGTGTGTGTGCGTACTTACCCGAATAGAAACTGTCCAGGCTTTGCAATTCCTCATCATCGTCGTAGTCCTCGTCGCCGCTCAAGCTAAGCAAATCATCTTCCAGCTCGTCCTCGGCATCTTCTAGAAATAAAGCAAGAAGAAGCAGCAGCAATAGCAGTTAGTTATTGTTGTTGTTGCTGTTGTTGCAGCTGCTGCAGCTTTGAACTGCGGCACGTTCCACACAGCCGCTAGCTGCATGCCACGTCCCCAGTTGCAAGGAATTTTGATTATGCTATGCCCCTGGGTGCCATAATTCCATGCCCAAGCATAGCCTCAGACTACAGTGCCCCATTCTCGCAGCAGCAAGCGCCCGTTGCTGCCCCCACCTGCCACCAGCCAGCCATGCCCTGGCTCGCCTCTTGCCCTATGACCTTAAGAGCATTTAAGAGCGCCTTTGCGCGCTGCTGCGCATGCGCCAGCCTCTCACAACGCTGAGCGCAAAATGTTGTTTTGGTTTTTTGCCCACCAACTCTCTCACACACACACACACACACACAGACTCAGCGTGAACAGCTGTTGGGCCAGCACGTGTTGTGCGCCTCTGTCTGCAGGCACAAATTCCTGTTGACTTTGAGCCCGTCTGCGACTTGGAACGTGGAATGCGCCCGGCGCAACATTTTCCACACATTACTCATACGCAGTGATTGACGCGCCTTTGTCTCGGCTGTGCCCCAGCTGAGCCGTCTGGCAGCCCGAAATTCATTGCGTTCTGATAACGTTGGCCTCGCTTTTCGAGCTGTGCATTTTTGGGCAATCAGCGCATATTTGTCTTGACTGAATTTGATATGGTTGCGAGGGGAGGAGCTTTGTTATTCGACTATTGATTATCAGGCAATATACTGCGAGGGTGCTCTGAGAGATGTGTTTTTTTTTTTTTATACCCTGAATCCATTGAAAATGGAAATTTCAGGGTATAATGTTTTTGTGCAAATATATGTAACAGGCAGAAGGAGGCGTGCCACACCCCATAAAGTATATATATTCTTGATCAGCTCGACGAGCTGAGTTGAACTAGCCCTGTCCGTCTGTCCGTCCGTCCGTCCGTCCGTCCGTCCGTCCGTGTAAACACCTGGATTTCTGCAACCACAAAAGCTAGAGACTTCAAATAAAAAGCAAAATGCTCGATAATACCATACGCTGTACGAGTTTATTTTTTTTTTCGATAACTCGTCCCATTTCTTTTTTATCGATAACTATCGAAAATATCGCTTTGTTTTTGAGGTCTGGCGTGCACACCGTTAAAGAAAGAATCGTGCACTAATTTGTGTTTGATTGCTATATTGAATCCGCACATTTCGTCATTTTTGGATTTTTGATGCCACGCCCCTTTCGCCCACAATTCAACAAAAACGATAACTCACGTATATCAAATACTAGAGAAATTTGGCAAATAGGTACATATGAATGTCATAATTATTCCCCGAAAATTTCATTAAGAACGTATGTCGAGGAAAAAAGTTATTAAACAATAAAGTTTCCATAGTACAGCCTCTGCTGCAGCCGCAATACTGCGCAGTGAGCATATTACGTGCATGCATATGTTTGTGTGTGTGTGTGTGTGCATGTGTTGTTTACTATTAATGAATAAATGAAGCTCTTAATGATTGGTATTACAGCTCAATGGATTCAGGGTATCTCTTAGTCGAGCAGTCTCGACTAGAGTTTAGTTACTTGTTTTATTCTTATATACTAAACATTAGCTATTTATCTATTATATATATTCATATAAATATAAAGACTCGTCTCTCTTGGAGAAGTTACTTAAAGACCTCAAGGCAAATGCATGTGACAAATTGAACTTAAGCCAGATTATTTGGGCATCAGCCAAGAGTCCAAGACTTGCAAACGCTCCCTGAGCTTTTAACATATTTAAGAACAATTTTGAGTATTTGGTGAAAAGTTTTAGGTTTATTTTGTACGAGGGTTGCTTCAAAAGTATTATGAATTTATGATTTTATATGTGATATTTGATAGTCGATAAATCTATCTATTTAAGGTCAATAATTATGGCCGTTTAGAATTTAGAATTGATGTCTGATTTGACTTGTCTGCGCTTTTGGCCTTTTCAAAATACGAATTCAAGAAGCACATAAAAACAGGCTAAAGACAGCACAGCACAGAACTGAGGCTTTGGCTTGCTGTGCTGCAATAGAGCGAGCAGCTAAGAACAGCAGCAAAAAAGCTTTAGAATCTGATGTTAAGAAAGACAAATTTAGAATATGTGATGGGAATTAATTTGAAGGCCAGAAAATTTGTATAATATATATTTATGAATTAATTGAGCCTATTGAAAATGGACGTTTATATTTTTATATTTGTGCTCATTAATGTATCAATTCAAGATTCTATTAATCTGCATATTTCTTATAAATCTGCATATGAAACTTGATCTCATCAAATGTCATAAAACTTAGGAACAGCTTTTGCTAAATTATTTCAGAGTGAAACTTGTGTCTCTTCAAATTTCATTTAAATCTGAAAATCCATAAGACTTAACTAACCCATAAACCCACCTTTTGGCACTTTTACATTCACACACACACACACACACACACACATTGAACAACCAGAATTTGCTCTTTCATGTAATTAATCCAACTATAGATCCGAATAAAAAGCCATCCGCTAATTAGTAACCCAATTGCAGCTGGAAAGGTGGAGAGCTGAGCGCGTGCAGCTCGCATTTGGCACGGGCTGTTTATTAGTTTCTAATGACGAAATGAAATTTTGGGCGGCAACAGGGTGATTCGCGTGGCGTGGCATGCAACAATCTAAGCGCAGCTTGAAAAACATTTCTTTGATGGCGCCAATAGCGACGTTTTTGACGATGTGCTTTTATGCCGCACTTTGCATACGCGCATAAGCCAGAGGGGCTGGGGCTGGGGTTGCAACTGCGAACGTTGCCACACGTCCAATAATCCTTGTCCTGCAGCTGGGGAATACTTCATCAGCGGAAACAAAATTTTACGAATTTCACTCTCTCTGTGTGTGTGTGTGTGTGTGTGTGGCATGTTGCACGTGCGCCGCGCGCCATCTAGCGGCGGGCACACGAACAACTTGCAACATGCCAACAAACGCAAGTGCAACGTTCGCCTGGGCGACGCGTCCAAATGGCGACTTTGACACGACGTTGCTCACCCCCCCGCCGCCACTCTCACCTGCTGCTCCACCTCGCAACTCTCCTTTGCCTTGCTGCTGATGATTATTCAACATGCGCTCCATGGGGAGCCGTATGGCCTGTGCCCCGCTTTCCCGAACAGTAGTCCGCTCCACCTGCCTCTCCCCCACCCCCACCCCCTTTCAGGTGTCTTCTTTAGCTGCTGTCTAAAACAGTCGCCGCTGGTCCCACCACCAACCAGCGCCACTCGCTGGCTATACTCTAGCAAGGGGCATTACGAAATGACTGAAGAGTATATGAGTGTATATGTATATATGTATATGTATGTGTTTATATGTATATGTATATATGATCAGTTTATAGATCATAGTTGATGTGTTGCAAGCTCTTTAGATTTCTTATCATTTTGTAGAGCATAATTGAGTATGTTTCATTCTCTGCATGCCTTGAGCATAAGTTTCTTTTATATATCTCATATAGAAAGTATTGATCGGAATGAGATTACTATAAATAAGAAATAATAATAAATAATAAAAATATATCTATAGAAATATTTATAAATATATATATATATATATATATATATATATATATATATATATATATATATATATATATATTGCATATACATACCAAATAATAATAAATAATAAAAATATATCTATAGAAATATTCATAAGACTAGCATAGGCAGTGGCTAATGCTGGTGTATATATATATATATATATATTGCATATACATACATAATAATAATAAATAAATAAAATAATAATAATCTATATATTTATATATATTAATTATTATATTATATTATATATTATATTAATTAATTAATTTTTAAAGTTCAAATTTCTTTAGTTATATATATATAAATATATATGTATAATTTATATTTATTTATATATATTAATTATTATATTATATTATATATTATATTAATTAATAAATTTTTAGAATTCAAATTTCTTTAGTTATATATATATATAAATACATATATTATATATAAATATATACGTATAATTTATATAAATTTATATATAAATTTAAATAATTTCAATTTCTTTAATTTGCCTTTTTTGCTTTATTTCATAAATATTTTTAGCTCAAGTGTATCAAATTTGCGTCATATTGCAGTTAACGGCACTTTCTTGTTCTCTAGCTATCTCTCACTCTCATATGCACTCTGCCACCTCACTCACTCGCGCCCTCTTCCTCTCTCTCTCTCTCTCTCGCTCTCGCTCTTTGTGGCGTGCTGCAAAATTGGCTTTCGTCGAATTGTTGCTTTGAGTTTTGCAAATTTTTCGACACCGCTCGCCGACGCTCATTGCGTTTTTATGGATGGCTAGAGGGAGGTGTGTGTGTGCATAGTGTGTGTGTGAGTGTGTGTGTGCATAGCTGTTTGGTTGCATTCATCAGCATCGACAGTCGCCTGGGCTAATTTTATGGCTCGCATCTTGCGCGCTCGTCATGTTAATGAAGCGTACTCTATATGTGTGTATGTGTGTGTGTATGTGTGTGTGTGTGTGTGTGTGCGGCCTGTGTGCCGCTCATAAATCGAACGAAATTTGCATATGATGCTAGCGCCATCTTGCGGCCATTAGACGAAGCGAGGCGAGGCGAGGCGAGGCTCGCGCGCATTTTTATGATGCTGGCCAAGAGCTCTGATGCTGCTTATGCCCTGCCACGCCCACATATGCCATGGCTGCACTCGCGTAAATTTCCCAGAGCGATGCCTACAACACAATGCACAGTGAAACGCAAAACCCAGGAACCTAGTCCCGACCCAGGTCCAGCCGTAGCTATAGCGAAAGCTATAGAAGAACCAGTCCAACAACAGCAACAGCAGTCGGCTGTTGGACACTGCAATGTGAATGAGAGTCCACGCTGCGCCAGTGGCGCCTGTCCCCAGGGAACGGCTGAAGCGGCCGCCAAACTGACTCGTGCCCCAGGGAGCCGCCGAAAGACAGCGGCAGAGGCGGCGTCCAAAAGGGGCGGCGGCAGCAGGGGCCATGTGCTCGTTGCTGGCTTGCTCTCAGCTGCGGCGCTTGGCGGCGCTCGGCGACTCGCTCTTAATTCGATTCGTTTGCCTCAGACGCTGCTCCTTTGCCTTATCCCCAGTGCTTCAGCTCACCACTCCTGCAGCCTCACCTAGTCTCCCCCCGCCCGCTCCCCACTGGCTGCCCCTGCTGCCCGAGCCGCTGAGAATTGTTGCGCAAATGCTTTTTGTGTGTTTCTCTGTTTGAGAATTATTGCAAGCAAAATATACACAAAATAAAAGGAACGAAAATATCAAACGAAATCATATGATAGAGTATATAAAGAGAGAGTGAGAGAGAGAGAGAGTGGCATGTGAGAAGCGCGCGTGGGGCGAGGGGCGGTAGATGTCCATTGGTCTCGCTATATGTCTCTGATGCAATTAGCAGGCTATAAATGACTTATGCAGTTAAATGAATTTGTGCTGCGAAGCGTTGCTCAAATATTTACAGTCGATAGTCGAGTTATCGATAGTCGATAAGTGGACTACGCTGGGCCTAATGCTTGGCAGATGCAAAACAAACTAAAAATGTTGTGGGAGTTTTAAAGAATTTATGCAATTCGATACATGTATTATCGATAACAATTTTGAAGAAACATTTAATATATTTTGTATGTATTGATTTTAAATCGAAAGTATTTTTGTTTCAGCATAGTTTTGACATATCCATAGTTATCTGAAATCTACATATTTATATCGATAACTGATGTAAATATTAGACTTAGGCATAGAAATGTACAGTGGATAAAAATATCAAGTATCGATAACATATATTTGAAAAATGTATTGCTTAAAGTACTGTAAGCCATCGAAAAGTTCAGGGAATCACTTAGCATTTGCGGCCAACTTATGTAACACACTATATAAAGATTAGCAGACAAACCTATTTACAAACTCAATTTATCGATTAATTTAAGGCACACCCAACTATAATCGACATAATCATTAATCAATACGTGGGACGCCACACATGTTAAGCCATCAAAAATTTGTCATGCCATTTGTCAAAATTCCAGACAACATCACGACACACACAGATAGAAAGAGAGAGAGAGAGAGAAAGAGAGCGTCTCTATGCAATTCCCTAATCAAAGCCACTGAAAGCAATGAAGTTTTGTCATAAAATTTAACGCACCTTTCGTGTGTTCCCACGGGTGCAACCCAACCGCACATATAAGGGGTTTCTGCACCTGATAATTTTACTATAAAGCGAAACAGAGACAGCGAGAGAGAGAGAGAGAGAGAGAATGGTAGAGAGGGACAGAGGTAGATAGCGAGACAGCTGATAACTCACTTTTGTTTCATTTTTTTCGATACACAACGGAATAATAATGGCAAAATGAGCAACTTCGCTATGCAACAAGAAGATGTCTCTCTGTCTCGGTTTCGGTCTCAAGATGCTCCCCAATGAGCATACCAATAAACATGCTACGCCCGCACACACACACACACACACAGTGGCATATTGTGTCAGTTGTTGTTCCCCACTCGCCTCGCCTCGCCTCGCCTCGACTCGACTCGGCTGCTTATATGGCAATGTATAATTTTTATTCGCACCCAGGTTGCTCCCAGCGGATGTGTCGTCCTCTCTAGCACACCAAAACGTAGCCAAACTGTCATAGAGCACCCCCTACACACTGGCAGGGCGAACCCCTTCGCACGCCCCTTCGAGTGTGCAGCCGAAATATTGCAACATAAAACTTTACACAAATATAATCTATAAGCAGCAGAACTCATATTAATGCTATAGCCATACGAAAGAGACGGCTGCAGCGAGGCTAGAAAGAGAGAGACTGATATACACTGAGAGTGAAATAGAGTGAGAGAGATAGAGAGAGAGAGGGAGAAAATATGTGTATTATAGCCATAGCCTTGGATAGCGAACGCCACAAGTTTTTGAGTGTGTGACACTGTGGCATTTGCTGCGCCGCACTGTGGTGTGAAACTAAATGTCATTTCATGAGTATACAAAGTTTTAAAAATAATTGTATTTTTTTTTACTAGTTAAAAATAAAAAATATAATAATAAAAATAAAATAATATTAAAATTTAGTTCATTATTATATTTAAATGTAATTTAAATAATATAAATAAAAATATTAAATAATAAACGTAAATATGAAAGATAAGAGATTTTAAATAATATTTTAAGAAATTTAAATTTGATAAAATATTAGCAAATATAAAAAAAAAATTATAACTACTCAGATGAAATTATTAATATATTAAATTAAAAAAAAAAAAAAATAATGAGTAGAAAAATAAATAATAAATAAATATGTATTATAATATAAAAAAAAAATATATTTAAAGCAATATACATTTTATAAAATATTAGAAAAATACAAAAAAAATATGAGTCTGAATAAATGCTATTTAATTTAAATATTACTAAAAAAATCTAAAAATATTAAAGAAAAAAATACGTATATATTAAATATAAGAAATATATTAAATAATATTTTAGTCAATGCACATTTTATAAAATATTAAAAAATGAAAAAAAAGCAAATAAAATGTTTGCTCTATAACTATATTTATTTAAATTATAACAAAAAAATATTTAATCGTTTGCCAGCGCTTTGGCCTCACTGTGCTGGTGCCTGATGGTGCCTCAACTTGGGCCGTGTTGTTGATGCGCACAAAAGGGCCAATTCGTTCTCGCCGGGCTTCGCATGCCAACAGCAGCAGCAGCAACAACAACAACAACAAGCGGCAAAGGCAGAGGCAGAAAGACAATTTTCGGATCCCCCAAACTTATCACAGCCTCTCGATTTCCCTTTAGAACATTATACAACACACTGGAGAGCACTGTAGCAAGCCAGAGCGAGGTGGGCGGCGGACGATGGAAGAGGCGTGGCCATGGAGCAGGAGCAGTAGCCGGAGCGGAGGCAGAGGCAGAGGCAAGCAGCGTGTCCAGGCTTGAGGGCTACAATGACAGTAAACGAGGCGACGCAGCCAGGCAGCCAAGCAGAGGACGCACTGCAGCAGTGTACTTGTCATATACGAAGAGTGAGAGGGAGATAGAGAGAGCGAGTGAGAGAGAGAGAGAGACAGAGACAGAGTGCGAGCGAGTATAGCTGCGCGCACTGGTGATAAAGTTTTGGCTCTCCAACGTGCCGTTAGTGGAGGCCCGCTGCTGTGCGAGCGTGAGGTTAAAACCGGCTTGGGTCAGAGCCCATAAGCAAAACTTGAGCGCTGCCAGGTACAACAACAACAGCAACAAAGGCAACAAGAGCAACAGCAGCACCCAGACGTACAAAATGCCATTCGACTCGCTCGTCCAGCATGGCCTGCTGCATATGCTCCCCATGGCAGCAACTATGTGTGTGTGCGTGTGCGTGTGTGTGTGCGTGTGTGTGTGTGTGTGTGTATGTGCTCCGCTCTAGCCTGGCTGATGATGATGTTCTATGCCGCCATCGCCGCTTGGCTTGTCTGTTTGTCCAGCGGGAATACGTGGCCCGGCAATGGCAGCGGCAACAGAGAAAAGAGCAACAAATAATGAACACACACACACACACACAGGCAGACATATGTGCACTCGTATGTGTGTGTGCGGCATCGGTTTGTGCTCCATTTAAACATGGCGCTTGCTTTATTACAACAAGAACAACAACGGGCCACACCATAACGAGCAGCGCTCTGAATCGATGGCTTTACACACCCAAGTGCCATAATCCAATGACGCACAGGAATATCAAATACAACAACAACAACAGCACACGTGTGTGTGTGTGTGTGTGTGTGTGTGTATGTAAATGTGCGCGTGTATGACGCCGCATGGACACATCAAACTTTATGCAGCGCCAGCAACAGCAGCAGCGAGTTAGTTACAGCCTCATATGCGGCGGCGGCAGCGGCAGCGATGGTTCAGTACAGGGTGTTTCAAGTGAATGTAAAGTAAAATGTGTTGCCTACTTTGTAGCGCAGCAGCTACAAAGCAAACAGACAGGGCTAAGTTTATTTGTTTAATTAATGCAAATTAAATGATTTAAATTATTGATAACAATTATTTTTCTTATAATAATTGAAATTTAATTCAATATATATTATAATGTGATAAATGTGTAATAAATTAAACAGAAAACATTTTTAAGTGGACTTAAAGAAATCGCGCTTGAGTAAGAAACAATTTTTGTTCCTTGCGAATTTAATATTTGTACACTAAAAAATATGCACATTATTCAAATATGAGGTGCTTATATTGCTTAGACTAAATAATAAAATAATAATAAATAATAATATAATATATATTGCACATAAATTAAAGTTTTAGAGTTTTAATATATATATATATATATATATATATATATATATATATATATATATATATATATATATATATAGCAATACATATATATTTTTCATCATTATCAACGTCACATCAATCTGTCTGTCTGAAACTCTTATCACAGTCTAAGCTCATCTAGGGCCATCTATAGGTTAGAGACTTAGACTCTGCTGTATATGTGCTAGTTTAATTTAACATGCTGTTAACTCACACTTAACTAGCTGACTAAATTAAGCACCCTTTAAAATGTAAGCTTGTGCAATTTACAAGCTAGTTGCGCACTTTTAAGCAGTCAGAAGTCAGAAGTGAAGCTGGGAGTTGAGGCTGCTAGTTGCTACACGTAGCCACAAACAGCAACAGCAACAACAACAACAACAACAATAACAACAACAACAACAACAACAAGTTAACATTTGCTATTTATGAGACTGTCGAGAGTTATTAGCTGGACATGTGAATGCCTCATGGGGCATGCCCAAGACGCAGACTCGGACTTGAAACGTGGGCGGGCAAAATGTCTCTCGCTCTCTGCCTCCCCCTCCCTCTCTCTCTCTCGCTGTGTGTGTTTGGGCGGGCTAGCCCTGCCTCAGCAGCTCATATATGGTAGATATATATCTTTTGCCAAAAGCCAATAAAATATGCAAATTGAAGTCAAACTTACCAGCGGCGGCGGCGGCGGCGGCATCAACTGTTGGCTCTGTCTTGCAGTGCCCGTTGGCCACGTTCAGAGACGTTGTCTCTTCTGCCTCTGGCCCAGTGTCTCCAGGGTGTTGTACTTCAGCTGCAGTTGCAACTGTTGTTGCTGCTGCTGTTGCTGCAACATCAGCTGCTGGCTGCCAGTTTTGTTGCTGTGATTCATTGGGCACTCGCGCCCGCTTCAGTTTCTCCTTTCCAGCCGCCTGCTGCTCCTGCTCCTCCTCATCTCCAGTTAGCTCGTCATCCTCCTCCTCCTCCTCCTCGCTCTCCTCCTCATCGGCGCTGAGCAGCTCCTCTTTGGGCTCCAGTAAATCTGCAGCTTTGGCCGTCTTTGTGGCATCGCCAACATTGTCGTCCTCCTTTTCGCCAACTGTGTGTAAAAATAGTAACGTATTAAGGCTAATCAATTGATGAGTCGAATAAACATAAATAAATGGCATAAATGATCGACTAAGATATACTCTGTATCTGACTATTTTGTTAAGGTTTTTCTATTCATTAACTAATAGCTAAATATGCTGTAATTCTTGAGGTATTATATGCTGTTATATTAGTGTGGTCAGATATACCCTTTGTTCAATTAGAGTACAGGGTATATGTATATAAAATCTACAGGCAATGCAGGTGTGCTCAAAAAACTGCCTGTAATTGCCTCTCGCTGTATTAATGTATTTCAGATTAGTTAGTCGTGCATACCCTATATCCAAATTATGCAGAGTATATTACAGAAGCCAAATAGAGATTAATGCTTAGCAAATAGTAAAGTAAATAATCTAAGGTACAGCTCTCTTTCTCTCTCTATCTCTCTCTCTCTCTCTCTCTCTCTCTCTCTCTCTCTCTCTCTATCTCTCTCTTCCACTTTGCATGCTGCACTGCATTGCAAATAAAATCTAAATTGAGCAAGCTAAGATGCATTTCAACTCTTACTGTATACCCCTTGCTCGCTTGAATTACAGGGTATATCGCTGAAGTTATGAATGTTCAATAAACTCACAGCAATTGCCTAATTGTTTGCACCGCTCGCTGTACCCGGCGCTCAGACAGCGAGCATTTGCTGCTCACACACACACACACATACACACACACACTCTTATTCATATTAAAACTCTCTCACAGACACACACGCACACTCATGCAGATTATGCTAAAGCACTCCCCGGGTGGCCATCGTGCCAAAAATTCTATTTACACGTTTTGTGTTTTATTGTTGGAGCCGGGTCTAAAGAAAACAGTTGCCAATAGCTCAAACTCAGCTCCAGCGCATGTGGAAGGTGTCTCTCTGTATGTCTGTGAGAGTGTAAGTGTAAGTGTGTGTGTGTGTGTGGTGGTCTCTGGCAAAGCCGCACGTGATCGATGGCGCTCGCTTGGCTCGACCAAATCTTGAGGGGGTCGTTGGCATTGCCAAAAACAACTGCCTTAAAAGTAATTGCAAGGGGTGCACCACCACCAACAACAACAACAACAACAACAATAAAAAACCAACAAACAACAACAAGTCAAATACAAGCTCATACGAAATGGAAATGTGGAACATGTGTAATTGTGCAATTAAATTGAATTTTTCATAAATTTCCCCTCCCTTTTTCCAGTTGCTGTGAGGTGTACAGCAAATGCTTCTGTGTGTGCGTGTATGTGTGTGTGTGTGTGTGAGCTTCCCTTTTTTATACATTCTGTGTGACCATTGGGCGTGCTACAGGTGGAATATCATTTGCTCAGGTGCCAAGCACAGCAGCTGTGGGGCTAAGCCAAAGAGACACAGAGAGAGAAAATGCCGCCTGAGCAGCTAATAAGAACAGAGCTTAACTGCTTGCTAAGCAGACTTAATTAGCTACTGCTAGCACTTAATACTACTGCTTGTCAGCAGCTAGAATTAAAAACTAACTTGAACTTGCATTTCTAGCTAAGAAGTATTTTTATTAAACTGCAAAAATTTCATTTCTAAATTCATAAATTTCAAAAAAATATTAATTTCAATTAACATTAAATTTGACATAAAGAATTTTTATAGTTATAAAAAATATATTAAGAAATTATCAGCAAATAACGTAAACTTCAATTAGCATGTCAAACTGCTTGTCAAATTGGCATAAAATAAAATTAGCTTAGACAAACAGCTAGTTGACAAATAATGATCAGAATTTAACAATAAATTTTGCTTGTAAAAATCTTTGTCAATAAAAAATATAAAAAAAATATATAAAAAAATATATAAAAAATATATATATAAATATATTATATTTTTAAGATTAGATTTTTCGATTATGAACTTCAATTATTATATTACACATTAGAAACTGAGCCAAGTCTGGCCCAGTGTAGATGATAAAGCCAAGAGCCACTGTGAATGATTTACATTGCCCCCCAGCAAAAGGTGGGAGCACTTAAGGGCAGTCTGTAGGTGGGGGCGCAGCCAGTATAGGGGCAGGAGTGGGCGTCTCATATTGGTGACCGCGGCAAGGTAACGGCTTAAAATATATTGCCAAAAGGACATGCCGGAATCACACCGCAAGGAATCGCCGCGAAAATCAACATTATGCCAAGCCGGACGATTGCCAGAGCCGCGTCCTGAAACCCATTCGTCCTGCTGCTGCTGCTGCTGCTGCTGCATGCTCTGGTCAACATAATGGAAACGTCGACGACTCTTCTGTCCATGCGAAAACATTTGGTTATTATTTCCATATAAAAGGCCAGCGCTGCAGAGCGGGCTATAAAAAGCGCGCGAGCCACTTGAAAGGATGTGTGTGTGTGTGTGTATGGGTGCCAGGCATGGGGAATCAATGGTGCGCAGAAGGAGACTGTGAGGAGGTAGAGGAGAAGCTGTTTGCGGCGGAAGTGCCGCGTATTTTAAAATAAATGCGAGCAAAGGCAGCGGCAAGGGGTTGTGTGTAAGTGTATGTGTGTGTGGGTATGAGAACCAGTTATGGTCGTTAAAATTGTCGAAGCAACGCAACAACAACAGCAGCAGAAGCAGAGACGTAGTCAAGTTCTTTTTGTGGAAGAGAGAGAGAGAGAGAGAGAGAGAGAGCGAGTGTGTGTGTGTGTGTAAGCGCCCATATGTATGCAAGCGATTTTCATTTTTGTTTAAAGCCCCCCAGAGTGCATTTCGCACTCGGTCGCTGCCAGTGCATATGTATGTGTGTGTATGTATGGAGCGCAAGTGCCCGCATGTGTGTTTCTTACTTGTTTTTCGGCTATGGCATGTTTTTAAGCGTTTTACCCCAACCCCAGACGGCGAGCGCCAAAAAGGTGCGCACTTACACACCCACACCCACACACACACACTGGCACACACACGCACACATATTTGTAAACGTAATAATAAGCGTTGTCCCCTTTGACCCATCAATCCGTTGCCACTACCCAAAACCCGCCGCTTGCCACTTTTCCAGCTCCCAAATGGCTACTAAGCGTGTGTAGAGAGCGAGCGAGCGAAACGCTCTGCAATCGAAACCAAAGTGTAACCAGCATGGGGCGGGCGTGGGGCCACGATAGCTAAAAACAAAAGCCAAAGCGCCACAGCCTGCAACTTTTATAATGGCACTGCCATGTATGTATGCGATGTGTGTGTGTTTGTATTAAAAAAAAATATATAATGAAATAACAAACCCGAAGGTGTTGTTAAAAGCGCCAACAATAAATTTCATCAATAGTTTGCGCATAGAACAGCTAGAAAGAAAACAAAAGCAAACAAACAAACGGCGAGTAATCGATAAGCTTTGCCGATCACATTTGGAGTTACCTTGCCACAGGCAAGACCTTATCGATAATTCATGCTGTGCCTTTTTGAGTAATTATTACAATTTCCTTTGTCTCACAGCAAATGCCCAACATATGCAAGAAGAGGACAGCAGTAGAAACATGGATCACTTATATCCAATCGCTGTGCATTAGCGAGCAAATTTCCCTATAGCATTACCCATAAGGGAATTTACCATTGCCCAACTAATAGACTTACATGCATTGCCTTAGCTGTCACACGAAAACGTATGGCAAGACATGCGATCAAGGCATTGACTTCAACTATATCGATAAACAGTTTAGTGCTTTATTGAGAGATGAAACTGGCTTAAAGTGCAAGTATAGGAATTTCCCTTGAGCATTTGCTTGACAAAATGTTGCTGCCAGAAATGCGAGCCCCTGGGCACTTGCGAGACAACACACACAGCGTAGCTGCGATCCCAAACGCCCACAAGAAATCTATTTACCCAACTAGTTACCGTTAGACGCAGCCAATATACATGTGTGTGTATATGAGAGCTGGCTATATAAAGCTACAGCCCAGGCATATACACATAGCCTATGGTGCTGCCACTGCCGCTGCCACTGCCGCCGCTGCTGCTGCTGCTGCTGCTGCTGCTCTTTGCAATGTCATAGCAAATATTTTGCCAATACACGGGGGAGTTGCCTCGGTCGCTCGCTCGTTCACTAGCTCACTCACTCACTCTCTCGCATGTTGAGGAGGACGAGGGCAACTTATGCCAGCCAAAAACTGTCGCAATTTTAAGCCGCGTCAATTCTCCAGGTGTTGCTTTTAAAGATTTTCGCTGCACATTTCTGGGAGGTGAAAAAAGGTGAGTGCCATAGTTCGAGCGCCCCAAAATCAAAGCTAAAATTTTGAAGCTCGCGTTGCTGTTGTTGTTGCTTGTCAATAAGCACGCACTAATACATATGGATGTGTGTGCGTGTGTGTGTGTGTGTGTGTGTGTGTCAGCGAATGAAAATTCCCTAGAGAGTTGCGCATGTTGGCTTTGCTGCTGTTGTTGCTGTTGTCTGTTGTCTGTTGCCTGGCGGCTGGCTGCGCCAATGTCAATCCCCTGGGATTGGCCAGAGCCGTTGCCGACTCCCCTGAGAAATACATGGCAATGGGTTTTCTGTGTTTTGTGCTTTTTACACAGAGAGCGAGCGAGAGAGCGCAAAAAAGAGCAAAGCCAAAGTTCGCTACAAATTTTTTTTTTTTTCGTTGTATACGTTGGGGAAATTTTATACCCGCTACGCTGTGTGCAAGTGCATGTGTGCGTGTTTGTGTGTGTGTGTTACTGTATGTGTATTACTGTACTGTTCACGTGTGTGTGTGTGTAAATTTGTGTGCGGCGCTGTCTTTGGGGGCTTCGAGCCGGTTTGCCAGTTACCGCCTCACATGTGCATTGGATTTATTGTCAATTTTATTTGTTATCATTGTTGTTGTATGTGTGTGTGTGTCTGTGTTTGTGTGAGTTTGCTGTTATTTACACTGACACAATTTGAAATTGTATTAAAAATTAACGGCACTTTGGTTGCCTTGGCTGCAGCTGCAACACGAGTGCAGACTACCATTTTTTTTTTTTTGGGCGCTTACATACACCACCTACCAACACCCACTCGCTGTCCCCCACACTCACACTCACACACACACACACACTCTTAGTTGTCTGACAGTTAGGTGTACCGTTACCCATGGGTCTTCAGCTGCTGCTGTTCGTTGTAGCCCCTTCGATTACCGTCAACATGCTCCGGCTCTTGCTGCTGTTCCCTCTGCACTTGTCACATTTTGGCTTTGGGCCCTGCCCCAAATCAATCAAGCACATACACACACACACACACACAGACACACACACACTCACACATACACGGCTATAAATTTTGTCACTGGGGAACTGCCGCTGGCTGTGTCCAACTTACGTTTGAGGCAGGCGCGCGGCTTTGCCTGTTTGCGCCTCGACATAGCAAATCAGTCGAAATGTACTAAAGACGAAGAACAAGCAGCACAATAGTAGCAAATAAACTGAAGTGTTTTAATAACTATTTTATAACTGTTAACGCGCGTTGCACTGGCAAAAAGCGCGCCAAACACGTGTTTCACTCGAACAAATTTGTTTTGGTTGAAATTTCTCAGCTACTGTGAGCCGTTCGTTATCCTTGCGCCTGCAGCGTTCGCAACTGACTGAAGCTTGGCTGTTGGCCCAAAGTCCTGTCGACATGCCAAAACAGGCAAAGCCAAGCCAAGCCAAGCGAAACGGCAAAGAGAACAGAACGAAAGAGAACTCTCAAACAAAATGGCAAACGACGCAGCAGCAGCGAGCGAGAGAGCGCGCACCCAGAGAGTGCGAGCGGGAGAGCGGGAGAACGGGAGAGGTTGAGGCTGAGGCAGTGTGTGTGTGTGTGTGAGAGCCACCCAAAGGCCGTAAAAGTTGCCGGTCAACACAAATATATTAGAAGGCAACCGGCCTAACCCCTCGGGGGTTGCAACAAACATTTTTTTCATCCCCTAGAGAATCGGGAATCGCACCAATCGGTGGCTGCCCTGTGGGTGCCCACTGGCGTTTTTTTTTTTTGCTTTGCTCAATTTCGTATATGTCGCATGCTGTGACGTATGCGCCGTAGGAGCTTGCCGCCGCCTGTTGCAATTAACAAACAGTCAAGTCAATTATTTTCATGCCCCTCGAGTTTCGCACGTGCGTATGGGGGGTCCTGAGTGCAGTTGCTCGCTGCTCGCTGCTCGCTGCTCCCTCCTCGCTCCTCGCTTAACCAAAGCCAAGGTGCTGCTGTTGCTTTCTCAGCAGCGGGAGTCGCCTTCAGCAGTGCGTGAGAACGAGAAGGCATTGCCGAGAATAGAAAAACAGAAGCAGGAGCCAGAGCAGTAGCAACAGCGGGTGTCTAAATCCTTATTCATCAGCTTCCACTCAATCTCAAGAGCTGCGCCTTGGGTTACGCTTGCGATTCCCTCTGATCTGCTTCACTTGAGCTTCACCCTTAAATCACATTTTTTCAAATGTTTTCAATTCAATAATTTTCTAAAGCAATACGAATTTTTTTACTTTGAGTAAGGGCTAAGTCATCAAAATATTATTCTTTAGTTTCTGAAAACGAATTTAGTCTTTATTCTTACTTATTCTTTCTTACTTAATTTTATATTTCTTATTACACATAAGATGAGAATTTCTTTGTGTCTACTAAAAGCCTTTGACTCTTAGCAAAGGTATACGCTAGGAAAAGGTATCGCTGCTTAGTACATATAGAGTATAAGTAATGGCAGGATTACTTTCATGAAGAAGGATTATTAAATATGATGGCAATTTGCTGTGACGAAACTCCAATTTTAATAAAGAATTTATAATTTTTATCACTCTAGGAAGAAATTATGAGAATTTCGGACATAAATCAAGCAAAAAGTTCCTTATACTAGACAGATTAGATAAATTTCCATAAATGATAGAGAAGTTGGCGCATTTATTTGTAATAAATTTTATATTCAATTTCTCGAACTGTTCAACTTGTTAAGCTGTCAACTAGGTAGTAAAAAGCCTGTTTAAATAAAATGTAAATTGTTTTTTACAAATTTCTCGAATTGATGCTTAAAATTCCAAAGTAAACTTCACGTTGCTGCAATCTGTTGGCAGCTGCTTAAAAATGCGCGCGCTGTGAGCGGTGCACAGCAGTCTGTATACTGCATGAACTGCTTGCTAGCTACTTCTCACTGCTTGCATTGTAATTTAACTGCTTGTGAATGCCTGAGAGTATGCTGCGGATAAAATGAAATTAAATAATAGGGAGAGAGAGAGAAAAGTGGGAAATGCAAGAGAAAAGAAAGAGATGGAATATAAAAAGATAAGGCAGAGAAAGCAAGCCAAAAAACAGAGGTGTAGGTGTTTCAGACATAGATACTTAGAAAAAGAAAGAAACAATAAAAAGTATTTGCAATGAGAGAGGGGAAGGCGGAAAGGATAAAAAATTATAAAAATAGAGAAAGCCTTAAGCAACAGAAAGAGAGAAAGAGGAGAAGAGAAATTGCTTGAATGATAAGTGAAATTATAGCTTGAGTGCTATAATATATTATAAGAAATATTACTCAAATATATCGAAAGTTGTATAACTAATATGAATTTTAATATTAATTTTATAATTTTCCTTTCCATATTCCTCTATTTAATCTTTAATATCAACAATCTACATATTTACTCAAAGCGCTGCAAAAATGTCAACCACAAATCAGAATTTCCTACTTCCCACCACCGACAAATCTCAGTTCGCTTCAAGTATCCGCTTGGCAACGAAACCCAAGAGCACTTCTCGAACCCTTTTGTGGCCCATGCGGAAGCCTTTCGCTGCGCCTTGCTACCCATTGATCAATTCATTCAACTTCTTTGTTTACTATGGCGTACGAGACGCGTAGTAAAACGTAGCGGCATGCAACATCTTAGCCCAAAAACAAAAAGCAACAACAAAAGTGAAGAGACGAGGAGAGCAGAGAAATATGTAAGAAAAGAAAACATCTGTCGCAGCATTTAAAAATCCGGTTGCAAGCTGCAACATGGCCAAAGATGGGGGCCAAACGAGCCATAAGAGCCACATTTAAGAGAACATATGATTGAGTTCCCAAAAAAAAAAAAAAAAAAACACAAAAAATATATATCTAAAATGCACCTTTTCGTATAGCAGCAGCAGCAGCAGCTGCTGAGAGTTAAGGTGAATTGCTCTGCCTGTGTGTGTGTGTGTGTGTGCCGCCTGTTGCCTCAGCACACACATGCCACAAGTTGTTGAGCCGCACACAAAAAAAAGACAACATATTGATGAGCAGGACGAGCAACTCCTGCTGCTGCGGCTGCTCTTGTTGTTGTTGTTCTTGTTGGCTAAAGGAAGCCACATTAAATTTGGAGTTTGTCGCTCAGCAGCTGCCGCGAGAATTGACTGCGCTTCATTAAGACAAAAACTTGCATTTATTTTGTAGATAGGTCAAGTATTAATATATAATATATTTTTTAATCATTAGAAATTGCAGTTCCTTGAAAACTCTTAAGCGCTTATGCTGAAAAGCAGAATACAACTGGCACAGAGTACAAAATAAAAATATTTTAAGCCTTTAAATAAAAAAAAATAAATATGTTATATGGATAAAATTAAAAAATTAATACCTAAATCTAAGTTTATAGTTTTTTACGTTTTCAATATAACTAAAGTCATAAATAATAATAATAAATTATATAATAACATAATGGATAAATCTTAATTTAAATATACCCAAAATAAATTAGGTCATAAATCAGAAAAAAAAAACATTACTTGTTAATTTACCATACTTTATTTAAAATGCACTTATATTATTTCTGTTAAAATTAAAAATTGAATGGCATTTCATTTACTTTAAATTGTATGCCTACAATTTATTTAAGTGTAGACATACAATTTAAAATAAATGAAGTGCCATTCAATTTTTAATTTTAACTAAAATAATTTTAATTTTTTTTTTTAATAAATTAAATGTCATTCAATTTTTAATTTTAACTAAAATAATTTTAATTTTTTTTTAATAAATTAAATGTCATTCAATTTTTAATTTTAAGTAAAATAAATTTAATTAAAAAATTAAAAATTGAATGCCTTTTAAATAAAATAATGTTAGCAAAAAATAAATATTAAATAAGATTATTAATATAATATATATAATATGTTTATAAATATAAAATTTATAAAATATAATATAAATAAATATTATAAAATAAAATAAAAAATTTATAATAATTTTAATATTATTTAATAATACATTTCTAATATCTAATTTGAATATATTTCATTTAAATGAATAATAATGAATTAATTACTAAACTAATTTGTCAATATATTGTATATTCCCAAAATAGTAATATAAATTTGTTTAGTTTATATTATTAAGTTTATATTCAAATAAATGTAATAAATATTTATGTTGTTTATCAGCGCGCTTGACGCTCGACTATTTCTCTCAGTGTGCGACGACAAAAGCGAACAGCAGGCAGCAAAGGTAAAAGGAGTGTCAGTCAGTCAGTCAGGCAGGCGGGCAGGCAGGCAGGGAAAGGGACCGACTACAACAGCAACAACAACACTAAAGGCGAGCAGATGGAACGACCCAAGCAGCCGAACGAATGGCGCTGCCTCTGCCGCTGCAGCAGCGTCGGGCAAGCCGAGCCGACGAACGAGCGAGCGAGCGAGCGAGCGAGGCTCGGCCGAGGCGAAACTCGTGAATCGCGCTCGACTCATTCGAAAATTGTGCGTACAACGCGAAGGACGTGCAACGCGTGAAACTCTCGTTGCTGTCGATGTTGTTGTTGTGCTCTTTGCCGTTGCCGTTGCCGTTGCCGTTGTGTTGAATGTTTTTTTAGTTGCCACCCCGTGGCAAGCAAAGACGTAGCGCCCAGCGTGTGACGTCAGTAGCGACACACAAAATATAAGTTTTCGCGAAAGAAATAGTAAAGCGAACAAGCAGACGAGAAGAAGAGGAGGAGGAGGAGCAGCAGTTGCTGGTGAAGAATCTGTAGAGATCTAAAAACTATGTCTGCGAATAATGAAGCGGAGCCAGCGGCTGCATTGGCCGCTGCCGCTGGTTCCTCGTCGGCGGATGCCGCTGCCGCTGCCGCCGCCTCGGAGTACCTGAAACGCACCTGCCTCATCTGCGGCTGTCAAACCAATCAGACCATCAACATCTATGAGCCGCGCTCCGGACCAAACATCGTGCAATTAATTCAAGCCAAATTCAAGTTTCAGGTGAGCAACAAAAACAAACGAACAAAATAATATCAAAAGAAATTCAGCCCAAAAACAAAAATCGATAAGCGAACCAAATGACTCATGTGCACGTCCTTCTCTCAATGTGTATGTGTGTGTGTGTGTGTGTGTATGTGTGTGTGTGTGTGTGTGTGTGTATGTGTGTGTGTGTGTGTGTGTTGACTGTGTTGTAAAAGGGGATGAAAAGCTGTGCGAGAGCTACAGGGTGCTCAGCCCATAACGTCTAACCCACCGCCAGGTGGCTGCAGCATCCAAGCGTGTGCACTTGAAAGTCGCAAAAGGTTAGCAAAACATTCCTAACCAAGAGAGAGAGAGAGAGAGAGAGAGAGAGAGAGAGAGAGATGGCGCGGAGTAATGAGAAGTGAGAGGTATAGACAGATGAAGAGCTAAAGTAGAGGTAGCTAGGCAGTCAAAGGAGTTACAGGAGTAATTGCAACTATAGAAAAAGCAAACAAAATGAGAAAGAAAGGCGAGAGAGAGAGAGAGAGAGAGAGAGATAGGAAGAAAGAGGGATTGCATGAGAGAGAAAGAGAAGGTAGGAGATAGGTAGAAAAGAATGGATAAAATAGTTGACTTAAGGCAAGAAAAACTAAGGAAAGTCAAAGGAATTAGTGAAAATTGCAGAAGAATAAGATAGAGAGAGAGAAAGAGAGAGAGAGGGAGAGAGAGAGGGAGAGAGAGAGGGAGAGAGAGGGAGAGAGAGAGGGAGAGAGATAGAAAGAGTCAAAGGAATTAGTTAAAATCGCAAAAGAATGCGATAGAGAAAGAGAGAAAGAGAAAAAATGAGAGAAAGAGAGATAGAGAGTGAGAGTTTAATCCGAGTTGCTTAAGGAATTTGCACAGAAATGTCTATAAAGTGTTGAGCAGAGAAGGTAAAGTGTAAAAAATCAGAGAGAGAGAGAGAGAGAGAGAGAGAAATATACAGAGAGAACGCATCATGTAAACAAAAAAAATATAATGATTCTTTTACCATATTATATAGACATATTTGTCTTACAAAATGTAATGTAATGTTGTAATAATGTTGGCCAGTTAATCAGTCATTAGTAAGTGATTAATTGTAGGGCAGCTGCTTACTCAGATACTCAGATAGATTCTTAGAGCTGCTAAGGCTAATAGAAGACAAGAATAATTCTTTAGAGAGATAAAAATCAGATAAAGGCAGCTAATACAGAGAGCTTATATAGAGAGCAGCAATGGGTAGCTCTAAACTAATATAATTTAGTTAGGTCTGAAAGGCTAAAGTAAACCGAATGACAGCAAGGCCATAGAGTTGTAGAACTAGGACAAGGGCAAAGGCTCAATGGCCAATGGCCAATGGCCAATGGCTAGTCGAATGAACTGGAACTAAATAATTTAGTATAACGCAAGCAAGTAACTAAGTAAGCCAAGCGAAGCGAGTGCAGAGCGAGGAGCTGGGCTAACTGTCGCTGGTATCCGTATCCGGCATGCGGTATTTGTGGGCAACTGGGTGCAAGTGGGAACTTGGGTAACTGGATAGCAGCTGCTGCATTTCCCTTTTTTCTGTAATTGGACACTTTGCATGTGTGTGACACTGTGTGGCGGCGGCACTGCATGTCCTTTGCATATGTCCTTTTCCATAATAATATCCAACAGCTTGTTCTAATTCCAAAGTGCCATGGGAACGACAACAAAAAAAAATGCCTCTTTCCTGTCCTGAGTGCGGTGCGCCGCATATTGGATTACAGTCGTGCCCGTGCAGGCATACAGGTAGCCATGCCTCGAACCTGCTCCAACGAGATCCCGATGCCAGCTGCCACTGCCACTGCTGACAATTCGTGAATATCTCAACTTCATTTATGATTGATCCAATTTCTGCGGGCAGCAGCCTCTGCCTCTGCCTCTGCCACTGCCACTGCCTCTACCTCCATCTACGCCTTTAGTTTCTACCTTTTTTTTTACAGCTGCTTGCAAGAGCAGCTGTATTTGCAGCACACACACCTCTATGCCCTCTCTCTCTCTCTCTCTCTCTCTCTCTATAGGGCGACCCGCATTTACGTGCCTTAACAACTCTTGATCTCTCTTCTTTTCGCATATCAGGCCATTGTCTGCTCACATTTCTATGGCTAGTTCAGGATTTTCGTTTCGTTCACCTTTTTTTTTAAACTGCGCAATCAGCGAAGCAGCTGCCTAGGCTTATCTATGGAAAGGATCGTTCTTACTTTTTATAGATCTCTGAGAGATAAGAGAGTGAAGAACAAATAAAAACCGATTTGTTTTTAGCCGTATTGATATTAAGAAATCCTTTTACTATAATATAAATAGCTCAAAGCATCTAGAGTTCCTCTGTCTCTCTCTCTCTCTCTCTCTCTCTCTTTTTGAGCCACTTAAATCGGGAGAAGCCTTAGGAAAAACCATGAAAATTCTACAGAAAAATAGAAAATTTAGGAAATTCAGTAATTGAAGGACTTCTTCACTTTGGGTTCTTCTTCTCGGGTTTCACTGCGTAACTCTGTTAATTGGATTGACGACAATTGAATTAGTTTGTCAAAATAGAGAAATGTGATAGGGGCCAGCTAGATCGATATGAAGGTGGGCAATTAAGATGTGTGTAACTGGAATTGACATAGCATCTAGGATGCACTAGTTCCCAGACGGGCAACGAAGACTGTGTAATAGATACTATGATAGAGCGAGAATTATTAAGAAATTAATTGGAGGATTTCTTAGCTATGAGAATAAAAGAGACGAAGAGAAGGAAGGGATAACTAAAGGATGTAGGCCCGAAATGAGCACAGAGAAAATATGCAAGGTGATAGTAGATAGATAGATGAGATTATATATAAAATATAAAATTTATTAGATAAAATTTAAAATAGAAAATATTAAAGTCGAAAAAAATAGACAACAAAATTATAGATTAAAAAAAAAAAAAAAAAAAATAAAAAAAAAAAAAAATATATAAATAATAAATAAAAAATTAATAAAATATTAAAACTGACATCCAAAAAGAAAAATAAGAATGAAAGTCAAAATATAATATATAAAAGATAAAATAGAATAATAAATAAATAATGAAACAGAAAAGCAGCAAGGTTTAAGAATTAAAGATCAAAGCGCTTTGTGGATGATGAAGAATAAAGAATGGAAAATGAAAAATGAAATATTAAAAATTATTTATGATAAAAATATATGGAAATATAATAAAAAAGATTAAATACTTTTGCATAAGGTCAAAGTTCTATAGAATTATTCAAAGATCTCGCAGTTGTTCAAAGTTCATATCAAATAGACAGTTTTTATTTTCATGGCTAACCAAATTCTAAAACCTTTCCCACCTACATATATAAGTACTACCCTATTTGTAGCTCTTGGTTAATTAGGGCTCACAAAAAGTAACGGAAAAGTTTCAAACAAAATTTATAACAATTTTTCCCATTTATTTGACATAGTTCACCCCAGGCAAGAGTTGCCGATCGTTGCGCTCAGTATTTGCGCAACTAGGCACCACCTGCCCTCTTGAATGCACCCCCATATGACACCCCCGCCATAAAGAATACCAACACCAACACACACACACACACACACACACACACACACACACACACACACACGCGCCGTAAAGCAGCAGCAGCAGCAGAAACTTTACTCTTTCATCTGTCTGCCTGCCTCTGCTCGCCCTCCCTCTCGCTCTCCCCCCCCCTCTGTTTCTCTCTCTCTCTTTCTCTGGCTCTTTATCAGCTTTGCGTGTGGCTCTGTCTGAGTTGCACCTGGCCTGCAATTTGCATTTACCGTTTCACATGGGCCTTTAGCTTCGATTTGGGTTCCTTTTGTGATCCTGCCTGGCGGCCTATGCTTTGCGCGCTCTCCCTCTCTCTCTCTCTCTCTCTCTCTCTCTCTCTCGCTGTCTATCTCTAATCCTAAGCAGCTGTCACTAGCTGCCGCGTGCCTTTTGTCGTGTTTGGCTTGTTATTATTATTTGTGTTTCCCTTTTATTTTGATATTTCGTCGGGTCTCCTTTGGCTACGCTCGATAAGGCGAGGCGCGTGGCCAAACGAGTTTGCCGAGCTGCACCTGAGTTGGTCAGCTAACCCCGCCGTGGCCCTTGCTCTGATCTGGTTATGCCAGCTGCTGCTGGGCGCAATTTTCGGCTGGCAGGTGCACGAATTATTATTGATACAATGCCTCCGCCTGCCGCTACTCCACCTCCTCCTCTGCCTCCTCCTCCTGATTCTTTCATCTGGTAATTAATATGCCACGGTCTCCAGCCTCAACTTGAGTTTTATGTCATTTTTTGCACCTTTGACTTCGGGGCTTCGCATGCTCTCGGAGACTCATTAGTGGTCAGTGGTCAGTGGTCACTCAGCTCTTCGGGCGGCATATTTTCGGTCATGCTTCAGCTGTAATTCCTTGGGCAGGACCTCGACACGAAAGCCTGCTCGGCTCGAGCGTGTCCCAGCTCCGTTTTGCTATCTAATTTGAAGGCAGCTCTAAGCAATTAAATTATATTTAATTGAGGTTTTGAGCAGTGACTGACTAGCTAATACCCTGTAGCTGTAAGACCTCTCTCTCTCTCTCTCTCTCTCTCTCTCTTGCTTGCTTTATTTTATATTATTTACTTACATTTGCTCTCTCCCTCTCTCTCCCTTCTTGCAGCCGTTGAATGAGGATAAATTCCTGTGCTTCAGCTGCAACAATTGGCTTATCAACTGGCACTCGCTGCAGGCGCTCAACAGCAACGATGCCGAGAGCCAGAGCCGCAGCCAGAGCCCCTCCGCTCACATGGGCAACAACAGCAGCAGCGCGGGCATCGTGCAGCAGCAGCAGCTGCCGCTGTCCAAGGGGCAACCCGTCAAGCTGCGGCCAGTGGCCCAGGTGCGTCCACAGCCGCAACCGCAGCCAGAGAGACAGCCTCAACCTGAGCCGCAGCCGCAGCCACAGCCACAGCCACAGCCATCGAGTCGCCTGCCCGCCCTGAAAAACGTAGCGAGAGAACGATCTGTGAGGAGACTGCAGCCCGCTTTGAACAGACGCCGATGCAGACGAACCACCAAGCAGCCGCGGCGTCGTTCCTTGCGCAGCTCGTGCGAGTCCTGCAAGTGGCGCACGCTGCATAAGCGCAGCCTGGCCAAAGTAGCGCAGCTACAGCGACAGCTGAGCAGGCAGCAGCAGCAGAAGCCAAAGGAGCAGCAGCAGCTGGAGCAGAGACTAGTCAAGTCGCCCACCTACCAAAGATTGCCCAAGCCACGCGTCGACGGCAAAGTTGTGGCCATGTTCCGGCGACTGGGCACTACGCTAAGCAGCGAGCAGGCGCAGGCACAGGTGCAGGAGGAGCAGGAATCAAAGGCTCCGCTGAATCGCATCATGAGTCCGGCCAAGCGGCGGCCACGCTGGACACGCCAGCTGGATGAAGATGAGATACTGCTGGAATTCGATAGGGCCATAGGCGAGGTGTTGCCCACAGTGCAGCCAGTCGCAGCAAAGCGTCGATTGAGCTACCCAGCAAAAGGCGCAGCGGAAACAGAAGCGGAGGAGGAGGAGCTTGAGCTGGGGCTGGAGCTGGAGCTGGAGCTGGCTGTTAGCCAAGTAAACCACCAAACTGAACTGCAGCTGGATCAGCTGCAGTTGCCGCAGGGACTGAGCATCACGTTGATCTAAAAATCCAATCCAAAAGCCCAACAAATAAATAAATAATAATAATAAAGAGAAAAACAAATGAAAATTAGTCAAATTTTGCGAGCATTAAATTTAGGCTTAGTTAAACCTTAATTTATATGGTACCTCAACTAAATTTGTAATTGTTAGTCAATATATTAGCGAAGACCTAAGAATGTTAAGTTAATATTTACATATACATACACATATTAATATTATTATTATTATTATTATTAACATATTGATTGTAACAAAGCGAACCCATCACAAAACGTAATGAAATCGTAGTTGAATTTGTTCACATTTGCCATGTTATAGCTATAAAAACAAAAATATAACATATAAATAAAAAATAACTAGCACAACCACAATCAAAATAGCAACCAAATCAAAAAGTTGTATTTTATTTGAATTTGGCGCTCAAATGTAGCTTCATAGCTAAACAGCTGCACAACTGTTGGGCCTCTGTTGTGCTGTTGTCGGCGTTGCCAACCACTGTTACTTAACATACAGCTAGATATCGATATGTTAAAATATCGATAACTTATGTCATACCTTGGCTTGCACTTTTTTGCTGCTCACATCTTTTCAGTCGTCTTTTCGTTTTTCCTGCGCATGGTTTGACGTTGTTCGGGAGTCTTGGCATTTTTGCATTAAAACGCGCTCTCAGCGCTTGTAAATCAACAACAAAAAAACCTTAAAGTTTAAAGTGTTCTGCAAAGTGCAGTGTGCTTGGCTGGTAATTATTATTATTATTCATTGTGTTACGTGCTCAACTATATTTAAGTGTCGAAAATTCTTAATATATTTCCAAATAAAAAAGAAGTTGCTAAAAGTGAGTTGACATTGAAGTGCGTGTGTGTGTGTGTGTATGTGAGTGTGCGAAATTCTTTTGTGTTATATTCTTATTTAAATTCACGCAAATTATAATTCCAAAGCGAAGGTAGCAAAAAAAAAGCAGTAACAACAAAAGCAACAATAGCAATAAGCCGCTGCTGCAGCAACGCGTGCTTATTGCTTTTTCATTATTTGTTGCATCGCATAAAAATCAATAAGCTAAAGAAAAAGAGCTGGCAAATTGTATTTGTTGTTGTTGTTGTTGTTATTGTGTCGGCAGGAGCTTGTCGCCGTCGCCTAACGTTTCCGTCAACAATCGCAGAGTTCGCCTTGAAGCTCGCTCGTTCGCGCGTTCGCTTGTCCGCATGCCTGCCTGACTGCCTGCCTGCCCGCTCTCTCCTCTCGCTCACACACTCGGTCGCTAACTAATGTTTTATATTCGCTATTTCGTGTTATCTTGTTTTTATTTTTTCGCCGTGTTTATTTCGGTAACGCGCGCAGGCAACTAAAAAAATACCTAATTGTAACGCCTGTCTTGTTTATCTCTTTTATCGCCTGGCCACAGAAGCAGAGCTTTTACCTAACTGCATTTCGAAATAACAACTATAGCAAGAAAACAGCTGAAAGCTAAAGGGTAAGCATAAATAAAATATATATCAAATTATTTGTAACAAAATGGCGCCTGTCAATTTGACAAGTTCAATAATCGAAAGTGTATAGTGTTCTCTGTTGCGGTCTCACTCTGGCACGCACAATCGAATTGTATAACGGTTCAATGCACTAGGCGGCATTTGAATCGGTTGTCAATGCTTCTGTTGTTTTGCGTTGTTGTTGTTGTTGTCTCCTTTTGGATCTGTCGCTTTGCTACATTTCCTTCCAGCTGCTGCGTCAGCTGCGGGTGTACCGTTATACGGGTTTGTGACTCAAATAACTGCTTTGTTGTCGTTGTTATTGTTGTCGCTGTGCATTTGCTATTGTTTTTGTTTTCGTTAATTCGCCTTATTTGGCACAGTCCGCAATTTGTTTGTCTCAAATTTGCCGTAATTAAAAATCAAATTGATTTTCCGTTTGCAAGCATACACGCGAGAAGCAACAACAAAAGACAATCAAATTGTCAGTTAGCAACAACAACAACAACAACAACAACGATGGCTGCAACAATGAACAGAAAGCAATTTTCGTATTAAATAGGCAGAGGCAAAAAAAAAAAACTCAGTCAAGGCATTGGCTGCTCATTGTTATTGTTGTTGTTGCCGTTCGCTTGCCACACGTTTATGCCGCGTGTTGTTGTCGTGTGTTGCAACAATGAGTATGGCTAATTTTTGCTTTAACAAAAGTTAAGTACTCGACTTTAAGCTTTGCCGTTGTTAACGAAACGGTTTTTCGTTGTTAACAGAAACAACAACTACAACAGAAACCACCACGACAATGACAACAACGAAGTGAAGAAGAAACGGACCAAACACCACCACACCAACAACAACAACAAGAAAAACCGTTTTTATTTTTATTTCGTGTCTGTTTTTGCCTCTGCGTGGCGCTTAGCCATTACCCAACACTATTTCGCCTAACAACCAATAAGAAATGATATTGCATTAGATTGTGTATCACTCATTCTTTTGTTTGCTTTTCTCCTCCTCTTCTTTCGCTTTCGTCTAAATTGGTCAATTTCTAAGCCTCTCAACTTGTTCAGATTAGCTGGCATTAACTTGAATTGCTTTATATAAATTTCGTTTGTGCGGCGTAACCACAAATAGTTATTATAGCGGCTATGAATATTCTATTTATAGTGGGAAAAAGTTGATTGTTTCTTTTTTATATTTATCAATATAAAAAAAAACTGTTGAATTTATTATAATTTATTAATAAATGTAAAAAATTGGTACTTCCCATACCGGGAATCGAACCCGGGCCTTCTGGGTGAAAGCCAGATATCCTAGCCACTAGACCATATGGGATAGTGCATGTCCCGTAAGCGTTCAAATATTCAAAGTTAACAGCAAAATTTCCTTAGTTGCTCCTATAAATAGTTTCGCCCACTAAAGAAACTATAAATATTTGTATATTTTTAAACAAATTGGATTTATTTTTAAGTAAAATCAAATAAAATATAAAATGCAAAAATCGCACTTTCTAATAGCTATTTAACTGTTTGTTTTGGTCTGGCCATGCAGTAAATAAAATGAAAATTGTTTGTGGGCGTGCAAAAATCTATTTGGGCAAAGTGTAAAAGATTTTTCTGGCTGTCTAGCGGCACAAGTCCCATATTGTCTAGTGGTTAGGATATCCGGCTCTCACCCGGAAGGCCCGGGTTCAATTCCCGGTATGGGAAGCAGATTTGAATTATATACCCTTTTTTTTGTATATATATAATTTTAATTTATTGTAAATTTTGATATAAAAGGTTCCCTTTGATTAATGCGCCATTAATCAGTTTTTTTTTGTTTTTGAAAATCTGTGAACAGCTTCCACTTAATGTTTGACCTCGTAATGGAGCCAATTTAATTGAAGTGCTTTTTTTTTTTTAAATGATGAATATCTGACTGAAAATTTGATCCGGCTCAACGAACTGCTCACGGATGAAGCCCAACTGGCTGCAACTCAATTTTCTGCTGGAAAAACAGCTATAAAGCGGCTAATTCATCAAAAGTGTGGCAAGCAGCGGGCCATTGTTGCAGATGTTGTTGTTGCTTGTCGCTCGTGTGTGTTGGTCCGCCTACTTTTTGCTGTCTGCCACTTTCTTAGCAATTGAAACTTTGTTGTCTGTTTGAGCTTTGGCTTTTTTTTTATATTTTATTTCTATTTTTTGTATGCCATCATCAGCTTTGCTCAGACATTAGAAGCGCGTGTGAGGCGATATACGATTGAACAAGCAGTAGAAGAAGAAGAAGCAGCAGCAGCAGCAGCTGAAAAAAGGCACAGCATAAAAATTAACATTTTTATAGTCTTTTTTCTACTTTTTGTAGTCAGCAGCTTGCTCAAAGAAAGCCAAGCCCGAGAATCAAGACAAGAGTAACAAATAAAATAATACAAAAAAAAGAGACTTTTTTTTTTCTTTTGCTCTTATGTTAAACGTCAAACGTTACGCCAACGCCAAGACACGGAGCTTCGTTTGTTTTTAATGCTAAACCAGTTGAGCTGAGCTTCAGCCAGAACAAAAGAGCAACAGAGGAAAAAAAAATAAAAAAAAGCAGCGCAGCAGCAGCTGTTGCCGCTGCCGCTGCCGCCGCCGCTGCCATCTCACCCTAGCTACGCTGGCTGCATATTAAAGCTTTTTTGCCTGTTGTCAATTCAATTCAATATTTATTTAATGCTGTCTAAGACTTTGTTTATTTTGCTTTTGCTCTGTCTGCTTCGTCTGCCGTCCTTAAGATTAAGCCTCTAATCCGTTTGATGTGGCGGCATTCCGTCTCGTTCCACTTATGCAGTGTTAGACTCCAATTATATTCATATAGCTTATGCAAATTATCATTTATACAGCAGGAAGCCAATCAGTAGTCATCGGCCTGCAATCAGTTTTATATATCATAAAATTAATTTCGAATAGTGTAGAGCAAGTAGTAGCTCCATTACTCTAAATGCCAGCCGGAGTAGCAGCAGCACTTAATTAGAAACAGTCCATTTTGTATGGCAAGCAGTGGCAGTATTTCTCCTCTGCAGATCTGCAGATTGCGCTGCAATCATTTCCATGTACCTCGGCCGTAGCGCTTAATTGCCAGCAATGCAATTTGAATAGCACGGAGTGTTTCGATTTCGCCCGTAGTCTCAGGCGTTAATTGGACAGCAAAGTGCTGAACACGCATTTGGTATTTGCCAGTTCCATTGCAAACAATGTAATTTTGCTCTTTATCTTAAGGCTTAATTAGCAGCGCCTTTCAATTTTTATCAAGCTCTTGTAGCTGCAGCTGCAATTGCTATTGTGACTACTGAAGCGTGTGACCGGAGGTGAAATTTCATTTTTGATTATTTCGGCTAGCAGCAATGCTTGAAAAAAAAATATATATATATATATCCAAACTACGCCGTCAAACTGTCTAAAACTGGCGATAAATGCGCGCAGTTTGGCCGCGTTTGCAATTCGAATTCGCTTTAAATGGACAACTGGGAGTGGGTCACACAGCTGCAGACTGTGCAGCAGCAGCAGCTGATGGCAGAGACCGTAGTAGCGATTATAGGGATGCGGATGGATACCCCGAGACCAGAGACATAGACTCAGCTCAGAGACTCCCAGACCGGTTGGCGCGATCTTTCGTTCGCCCGTTCGCTTGCCCGTTCGCTGGCTCGATTCGATCGCGTTGCGGCATTTTTTGATTCTTTGCTTAAAGCGTAAATATTTCAATTTATTTATTGGTCATGCGTCTCTTGGCCGATACCACTTTCTACCCGCTAGTCTGGCAGATGTATCTACATGTGTCGTGTCTTGACCAGCCCCGGATTTCAGCAACGAGCACGCACGCAAGTAACTTAAATCTGTGTCAACGGCCTTTGACTCGACTGGAGCGGCCCTTCTATATAGTTATAGAGCCCAAGACAGTAGGCGTGTCGCCAACGTCGTCTTTTCATATGCGCATTTTTCACAAAACGTGAAAATGAAATGAGTGAAAACGTTTTGCACTTTTCATGTCTGCTACGACTGCTGTCTACTGTCCCCATCTCTCTTTGTCCGTCCGTCTGTCTGTCTGTCTGTCTGTCTTCACAAACAAACAAAAGCCAAAGAGGTGTGTACGACAGTTTCAACTGCAGGCCATGCATGACCCGCGTGTATTATACGGACGACTACGGCGGTGAAGTAGGAGGAAGAGGTGGCGGTGCGACTAGGCGTAGGTTAGTTGTTGTCTGATTGCCATGCTAAATGGCTAAAGAGAAAACTATGGCAACGCGCAGCTCAATAACCAATACAGCCATAAAAATAAATCACGTCAAGCTGCACTCTATCCAAGTTCTAAACTCAAAGATACCCTGTTTTTTTTTAAAGTAGCTGAAGAGGTCTGAAAGCTTACACGACACATAAATGATTTTCTTAAGCAAAGTTTAGCCGGAATTGAAACTTTGTCATCTCTACTCTCTGTTGTCAAAACACCCACTTAATTGTGCATGTTTGTAGGGTATAATAAAATGTTAAGAAAATGTTGCGAGCAGGCAATGAAATTTACACGTTTTCTACACGCTGCAGCTCACGGCTAAGTTAAGCCATTTGGACTCTAAGCTGGGAGTCGCAGACACACAGAACCACACGAAAAGTGGAGAGACAGAAGAAGCAGAAAAGAGACGACAGTGCGTGAGTCTCTTATAATGATTTGTCTGTAGAAGTTGGCATGCTAATTGGGTTGTATGTGCCAAGCCGTCCACTGGGTGTGAATGTGTGTGTGTGTGTGTGTTAAACGAACGGAGCACTTAAAACCCAGCACTATAACCATTATAGGGTTCATTGAAGTTCACTTTCGCCCAGGGCAACGGTTCCGACTTTAAAGGTCAGCATTTGATAGTTGTTCGTTAAGAGATAATAGCCAAAGAGAACATATTTATGAACGGGCCAGGCGACATCATAAAGATTGTTTTATTGACTAGAGCCGAGGGCTATAGCCGATGGGGAATGAACAAATTATGAAATGGGTTTTCTGAACCTGAAATGGATATGACAAAAAAGAAAATGAATAGAGGAATATTCAATATCGAACTTGATTCTGCTTTGTGAGAGTTAGTTATCCTAGCCACTAGACTAGGAGATTTCTAGACTCGAAGCAGCTATAAATTGCTAATCTTAAGTTATCAGACATTTGATTACTTAATAACTATAATTTATGATTTTCAACAGCTGCTTGAACAAATGTATCCACTTTGATAGCATCATTATCATTATCATTATCATCATCGTTATGATTATTATATCAACTGTGGCTTAAAGTGAAATCCCATGCCAAAATCTTGATTGCCGACTTTGTAACTGCTGTCGCTGATGGCTTATCAAATGGTTTATCCATTTTGGGGAACGTAATTTTTAATGTTTTTGTCCATTGCTGATGATTCCCGCCCGCGTCGGGGCTCGCCTCTTCCCATCATCAGTTGCTTTTTTCATCATCTTTTGCAATTTTTTATTAATTACCAAAAACGAGTTTGGTTTGGTTTTATTTTTGATGTCAGCTCGTGTAAGATAAATTGAATGAAGCTCCTCCGGGGTCTGCACTTGAAGCGCACATAAAAATTGTTGCTTGTCAGCGTTGGGGAAGCGATCAACGAACGGCAACAGCAACAACAACAACAACAACAACAACAACAACAACAACCGTTGCAACTGTGCTAATGCAGTGAAAATCTTGTAAACTTCATTTAATTTACTGACTTTGCCTGATGAATCAATCATTGCGTCTGCTTAGCTTTGGCTATTTAAATGAACCGGTTGTGCCGTCACTGCTCCAGCGCCCCATCTCTCCCAACGGGCGTCTAATGAGCCGCGGCACTTGTCTACCCGCAGCTAAATAAATATAAGAAACTTCAAGTCTGCCAACACTTTCATGACGGGGCAGTCGGCCTGCCTGCCTGTCTGCCAGATAGACAGGCCCACGGACGGACAGCAGCCAACAGCCGGCCATCTGCATCTGCTCATAAGGTAGGGTCTTGTGTTTTCTCCACGCTGGTTGCTGCCTGAGAAAGTCTGCCTACAGTTATGCTTTGAGTTATATGGCGCTTACACGTGTCTCAGCTTACAATTTACGGCTCACAGCTAATTACAAATTGAATATATTAATTGCCTGGGATGCAGCATGAAAATATGATTTGGGGCAGCCGCAAGCAGATTGGCTCCAGGCAATCATTCAATTAGGTCTGGCTCCTCATAATATCAACATGGGATAAGAAGATCGGGGTCAATTATTGCCCCATTTGCCAGACTTTCCAGTTCTTTAAAGGTTTCAGCTTGTTCCTCCTCTTGGTTGCTTCCACAGAAAACGGGTTCGCTTTCCGCGAAACGCTTTGCCATGTGGAACCCGTGAAACAAAATTCTCTCATAAAAACTTACCGAAACAAAAAATCTATAAGAAAAAGAGCGTTTGATGATGTCACCATTGAAAGAACTGCTAGAATTGCAGCTTGAGACAGAGTATGATATTCCATATATATATATATATATATATATATATATATATAGAATGTCTGTGGCATTGCAGCTCGAGTTCATTCATATTTCAAGGGTCTCCACGGGCTCCCAGTTGCATTGGCCAACCTTGTTAGAGCGTCTCGCTTCACTTATGCATATATGTATATCATAACTGTTTAATTAGCTAATGTAATTAGATAAAGTAGTCGGCAATTAAGCACATGGAATGAGTTCAAAACTCGTTTCTCCCCTAAGCAGCTTTTTATAATAAAGAACTGAATTCGATTTGATTCCGATTCCGACTAAAAACTCAGTTGCTTTGAAGGTCTTCAATGAGTCGTCGTAGATCAAGTCGAGTCGAGTTTATTTGACTCTGGCTTGTCTCTGCCGCTGACTCAGTTTAGTCTAAAACTAATCATAATTTATTTAGTTTTCGCTTTGTTCTTGTTTGGCTATTTATTTCAGGTGCCGCAACCCCCTCCCGCCTTAGTTTCAATTCCATTTGCAAATCATTTTTTTTTTTTTTTTGTGTTTCTTTTGCATGTTTGCCAAATCTTTTATCATTGTGTCAGGTCCAATGTCGCTGGCGAGTGCAAAAAAGAGTTGAGTAAGAGAGAGAGAGAGAGGAGAGCAGTGAAGAGACAGAAACATAAAGTTTCTGGTTAATTTTTTGTTTATTGCTTTTATCACACATATTTTTCAAGGTGAGGCGCGTGTTGCGCAGAGACAATGGAAATGAAACATTGCAAATTGCAATTAGCTTAAGCGATTTTAATGAGCTGATTTCAAGTGTTGAACAACATTGCAAATATGTGAGCAAGTTGTATAAATACTTTACAAACACTGAAGCAGTTTTAGCCTTAGTTAACACTAGAAATATGAGGCAGGCTAAAAAATAATGAATTTGAAATAGAAAAGAGTTAAAGCTATAATTAATATGTAGTTTGCATAGACTGTCAACAGTTAAAAACCTTTCTATAACATCTTGGCCAACAAGGTAAAGTTGCAGTCAAGATTGGCGCAGCAACTCATGAATAGCTGGAGACATTGGCCATGAAAAATGATTTGCCAATTGCAATTAGCCCATGCAGCGCTTGCCTTTGAGCGTTAGCCAACACTGCCATCGAGAGCGGCACTTGCCATGCGCCCGTCGCTTGGTCATCATTGTATAATTACCTTTTACTATTTTATTTGGTTTCTTCTCTGCTCTGTCTCTTCCTGCGACATGCAATTACTCTTCAATTACACATTTATTGCCACCATCAGCAGCGGCTTCAGCGGCGCGGCTCGCTTTACGCTGTTGTCTTTATAGAGTTTTGGCTTTTGCCTTTGCCATTGCCATTGTTTTTGCTGTTGCTCTTGCTTTTATGACTACTGCATTCAATTAAATTAATTGCTTTGGAAATTGAGTTCGTTTTCTTCTTGTTGCCGGCTGTCAGCCAAAACTTGTTGAGCTCTGAAATTGATCAGCGAGCGGCCCGACTCGGGCGCCGCTCAACTTTCATTTTGTTGATGGGCTTAATTTGAACTATTTATAATAATTACCTCGCCGAGTAAACAAACAGACAGAAAAAAACTTTAAACTTTTAAAGCGCCAACTTTAAAAATATATGAAAATATAGCACATTTTATGGCCTGTCATTAACGAGCGTAATGCTTAAAGAGAGTTTATTAGCTCACATATTTAAAATTAGAAAATAGAGCTGAGAGTCTAAGTCACTCTCCTTAAGCTCAGCCTTCACTATCTTATTTAAAGATAATTCCTATGAGATCTTTAAATTTACATTTATATATTACATCTGAGTCCGTTACAATATGATAGTTTATAATTTATATAATATAATTTTCTAGTTTCAAAGGTTTCAACTTTGTTTATTTGTGCTGTTGTGCGTTAGAGCGTGCAGAAAGACACAAGAGTCAAAGATTGAGGCTGAGGCCAAACTGACCAGGCTAAAAACATCTAAAACAGCATTGGCTTTGGCCAATCAGCCGAACAAGCAGCAGCGCCCCATGAGTCAAGCTAGTTAACTTGGCCAGAAAAGATTTGTGAAATGGCCAGTTCGAAGCTAACGAAGCTGAGGCAGATATGTGTGTTGGATCTTTAACTAAAGCTCAAGCATAGTTCAAATTGAATGATTAAATTAATTGCTCAGACAATGTATTTTGATAAGACTAACTATGGTAATGATGATAAGGACAATGAAAATATTAATATTAATGCAAATATTGATATGGTTGCTTTTGAAATGACAATAAGAATGAAAATGTTGATAGTAAATATATTGATAATACGAGTAAATATTAATAATGAATATATTTATAATGATAATTATGTAGGATTACAGAGTGAATAATTTCACTGATGCAGATAGTATAATAATATAAATATAATAAGAATAATAATAATAATGATAATCATTTCAAATTTGTTAATGTCAATGATGATAATATTGATAAAAACTTAAATTAATAAATAATGATTTAAAATATTCAGAATATTGTTATTAAAATTGATAAAGATGACAAAATTGTTGAATGATAGTAATAACAAATAAAACGAATTATTAAATCTTAGAGAAAATAAACAATAATAATGATAAGCACTAAGAATGAGACTAATGATATTACTAATAAAATATATGCCAACTATATTGCCAATCAATTATGATTTGGGTAAATATATTATTCGATTAATTCATTACGAAATTAGGTTGATGTTGTTTGTAAACCTCCTTCAGCTAGTAGCGTTATCTTGATGCCAAGGCGGAGACTCGCGCTTAACTCTAACTAATTTACATATCCAGCCAGCAGCTGGCTGACCTAATCTAGTTGGGTAAATAAATAAAACCTCAACTGGCAATGCCGTAAACCAAAACGAGAAGTTAACAAAAATAATGCTGCGATGATTTATAGTATTTTGGGCTTAGGGTTCAGCTATCTCACGGCTATTATGAGGCAGCCGCTGGAGAGCTTTTTACCTCATTGTGTGGTTATCCACACCACACAACACTTGTTCTTTGGTTCCTCTTGCCGCAGACAGTGATATTAGATTACCAAAGTACACACACAGACAGAGGCACTCGTACACCTCGATCAGTTCTTCGTCAGCTTCGTTGTTTTTGTGACCCGAAAGAGTTTCTTTTTCATTGCGGTTTATCTAATTGGGAAATTATGTTGCTACCAGTATCTAGATAGAAATGAGTTGATGCTTAACCCCGCGGCCAGAGTACGTGCTACAAATTGTGCAACACGATGTAATGGGCCAGCTGTGAACTCTTGTGCAGAGTTGGAGTCGCTTGGTTCCACTGCGGCACAATAAACTTTCGCCACCAAAAAATCGGATAACTGCCACTGATTTATGTAGTTGCATGCATAAAGTTGTGTGTTGCACATGAGTAATTTGTCTAACTGAATGGCAGAGCCATATAGACATAAATATATATATATATATATGTATATAATTTGAGGTTAGATTAGCGAGCCTTGCGGTTTGTTGTCCAGCTTTGCGCTTTAATAACTTCATTGTCAATGCAACGAACGGGTGCACAGGGGCAGCTGCAACGACCACAGCAATTGCAATTGCAACTGCAGCCACCATAACAAACAGTCGTACAGCAGCCAAGTAACTAGACTATAAGTATACCCTGCAAGCAAGCCAATTTCATCAATTTCAATTTAATGACCGAAAATTATTAGTTATAAACTTCCAAAAAAAAATAGAGAAAATAATGTAAATAGTCTAATAAAACATATGCCTACTGGTTACATACAGAGTATATAAATCTATATACCCCATCGATATCAAGTAGTACAGGGTATTACCAACAAAATGTGAATGTATCAAACAAAAGCAACAACAATGAGTGCAACAGCGCCTGACTTCTTTTCTAAACGTTCATTGTGCATGCTCAGCCTGCGGCCGGATTGGACCTGATCTAGATGCGGATACGGCAAATGGCAAGAGTAAGAGCAATAGAAACAGCAGCAGCAGCAGCAGCAACGGCAATGCCACCAACAGTGGCATCCACACGGTAGTCACTGGCGATGATATCGTGATCATGAGCGATTTATGAAGAGCCAAGCTAAACAGCAGCAACAGCAGCAGCAGCAGGAGAGAGACAAGCGACGAGCTGCTTAGAGTGGCGAGCAGCGAGCCAAAGGAGAGTTTAAGGAGAGCTGAAGAATTGTATCGAGAGGCGATTTCACAAATCAGAAACGCAATAAAAAATGTCTTCATTGAGATCATCAGCCGATCCGTCCGTCCGTCCGTCCGTCCGACTGGCTTCTTGGCCGATCTTTAGCTACAGGTTTTTATGATCGCATTGCTTGGCTGTGCGATTGATGGTGGGTAGTTTTTATATGACCAAAGCTGACTTTGCCATATTTAGTACTTAGCTTACTTCTCTCTCCCTCTCTCTTTTAGCATTTACGGGTGCATGACTCGGCGACAGCGTCATCATTACACCCGCACAAGCCTTGATTAGATTAGATCAGAGCCAAGACAAGAAAAGTTTAGTGAAAGGAAGCACTCGAATTATGATCAACTTCCCAATTACTTATCAAGCTCAATTGTATAACGGTTTTTAGGTAAACGATAATTTCTCTAAATTAAACAATCGCATCATTGACCAACTCTTAAAGTGGTTTGATCACGGCATTAGTCAACGAATTGGTAAAACATTCCCGTTTCTTAAACCACATGGCGTTGATTAAAGTGAGCAAAGTCTGTAAATTGCAGCAGCTTTTTGTTAAGCTCACAAATGCCCTAACAATTGCAAAAGCCATAATATTACATTATACTCTAATACACTTCGAGCAGCTCCATAAAGCATTGCCCTAAATCAGGGCGTGTCAATTTTGAAAGCTTTTTCTCCAAATCCGTGTAATGCCGATTGACATAACAGTATGACCGCAGCATAATACTGACCCAACCCACAAAGAACATTTACACATAACAAGAGTGCACACTAGAGAGCCATCAGATATGCTCGACTAGAAAATGCCTTGGAAATTACTAATGATATATAAAGAGAACAATTTTGTTTATGGTAAAAATATTTTACTTTGGCGTATATTCATGATATGTATATTTCTATATATCTGCAAATTTCTATCTATACATATACATATTAATTTGAAAAAATTTGATAAATAATTATATCAAATATTGTTTTTCATTCCATATATTTTTACATGAATTTTAATATAATATTGTTTTCTATTTCTCACATTTTCACATGTTTTTAGAACTACCCTCTGTCTGCTCTTTTATATTTTATATATAGAACATTATACCCCCTCTTACACATTCGTGAATGGGCATAAAAACCACACAAAACTTACATAGACATAAAATTTCGAAATTTTACATTGAATTGATTTAATTTATGCGCCGCAGTGAACTCAACTGAACCGACGAATGCTGTTGATTAGATACAGTGCACGGGCTAAGCTAGCCCCCCTCCTGTCTGGCCCCCAGCAGCCGGCAGCCGGCATCCGCCCCCTGCTGCTAGATATCTGGCTATTATTACAAAAGTTTCAAACAGAGAACGAAAATGTGTCGAATCAATTGCTCGATGAATCAGCGTTTGTTGTAAGTTTTACAAGAATTAACAACAACAACAACAACAACAACAAGAGCAGGGAAAGAAAATGAAAAGAAAAAAAAATAATTGTTATCCATTTGTCTCTGGCATATCACAAAAATAGATTCATTCCCACGCCCTCGTCTCTATTTCTAGGTCTACTCTCGATTGTATTGTGCGCTAGTAACATTATTATTATTATTATTATTACTATTACGGTTTCGTGGCATTGCATTGTTTGGCTGACATCGCCTGCTTCTTCTTCCTGTTCCTCTTTCTCTTCTTTGTTGCAGATTGTGCAATTTGGCTCGTTTCCACTTTTGCTAGCCTTTGTACTCTGTGCTTGCTACACTTTTTCATTTTCATTTTCCCTTTCTTATCTTTCGCTCTCATTTGTATGCCACATGCCACGCCCCTCTCGCTGGGCAGGCGGCACTTTCCATAGCTGCAAGTTGCCTGCTGTGTGGCTGCTCTCTTTTGTAATTGTTGCCACTTACCGTTGTTCCAATTCCATTCATTCGACACTTGCTGTTGTTATGATCCGTTAGTTCTGTCTTCGGGTGAATTGGTGAATACCCTGCAAGCATTCATTGTTTGGGCAAATATTCGTTTCCTATGCCTGCTTCTACTGCGTATTCGTATCTTTGGGTCTAGCACTCTCTTGACTAGCGCTTGCCTCTTGCCTTAGTTATTTATATTTGTGTGTGTGTGTTTGTATATAATTTCTGTATATGTATATATTTATAGCTTTTTATACATTTTCATTTTTCCGCAACACTAAAAATAAACATACACGAACACACACACGCACACACACACGAACTCTCACGCCTACATTTTATTTTATATTTAAACTGTGAAATTTATAAACTTTGCAAATTTTGCCGGCGTCAACGACTCACCGATCGGTTGCTGCTCTCCACCTGCCTTCCTCTTAATCTCACACCCCTCGTCCCCTCGTGCTAAAATTAAATTTATTTAAATTTGTTGCCTTAACATTTGGTTGCGCTCCGCCGCTTTAATGCCTCTCAAAGCAAGCGGTTCACATAAAATTGAGCAATAAAGTTACGCGCACACACACACACGCATACATATGTATGCATTTTTTTAAAATGAATTTATTATTATCGATTCCCAAAGAAAGAAACAAGAAAATTAAAAACTATGAAGTCTTACTAATCTATTAAAGCTAAGACAAAATTTCCGTTAAAGTCAATGAATCACAGTTGATATCTGTGCAGAAAACGGGGTAAACCAGTCAAAAAGCAGAAAACAACAACAAAAATCTGATCTCCAGGCGTCAACAAGCTTTTGTTGATGACATGTGCAGGTAGTAGCTGATAAGCATATTACACAGACACACACGTTTGACACTGCGATAAAACACTACAAATTTTGCAAGAATTCGCGTAATAGCTTCCGGTTCAACAACAAGAACAGTGCGTTCGCGGCTCGCTCTCTCTCTCTCTCTCTCTCTTTCGCGATCGATTCATCTTATTCATCCCCCATCACTCTCTGTCTCTCTCTCTCTCGTTCTGCCAAAACATATGGCAACGTCGTGCCGCACCGTTGCTTTGCTGGTGCTTTTAGTTCTAAACGATTCATTGCCGCGTACGTGCGCGTTTTTTAGACGCAGCTTTGATTTTTCATTTCGATTTGTAATTGTTGTTGTGTCTTTTTGGTTTGTTTGCCCAATTTCGATATTTGCTTTTAATAATGTTTGTGCAATCATCAACAACAATAACTATAAAAACGACAACGACCACAATAACGAGTATTGCAACAAATGTATTCGCTGGCTAATGCAAAAGTGTGAGTTGTGTTTTAGTATTGTCAGTCCCCTCTTTGGCTATCGCTCTTGCTCTCTCTCTCTCTCTCTCTCTCTCTGCGTGCATTGTGAGTATACGTCTCAGCTGTTGCTGTGTTCCTGTACTTGCGTGACTTCTTTGGCGCCCCTTCCAATCCATAAGTACAGTGAAGAATTCTACAAATGCACAGCTTCAATTCACCAGCGAATTTTGTGATTTTATAGATGTAAATGTTTGCGATGTTATTTATCAATAAAAAAAAATTCAAATTATATGCAATTTAAACAAAATTCAGTAGAATCAAACATGTTCGAGTGCAGCTGCTCATGTTTGCTATAGCGAGCTTATACCGTACTTATATCTGAGTGTAAATGCGCAACGTTTTCTTATCGCGCGTTTTGCTTTACGTCGTACGGCCTATCAGTTTTCTATAAGTGTGAGCGTGCGTGTGCGTGTGTGTGTGCGTGCTTGTTTGCATTGATATTGCATTTGCACAAGAAGTAGGTTATGGCAAAATGAGCAACAACAACAACACCAGCAGCGACAATAAGAAGAGAGAGGAGAAGTAAATGAAAATCAATCAGCAAAGTGGCTCAGCACGCAGTGCATGTAATTAACACGCAACCAACTGTTGTTGTCTGCTGCTTCGTTCGTCTACCTCTTGCTGCTCTTTCAAACTGTTAACATTGTGTTGTGTGTCTTGTTTGTTTTGATATAATGCCTATCGAGGGTGGTCTACAAACTGTATAAACAGAAGACGATAGCAATATGAAATTAAGCCTGGTTGGGTCGAAAACTTTTGAGGTGACTCTCGGAAAATCTTCTATATCAATGCAGCGACACAATTACGCTCTAATTGAGTGCGTACGAGCAACAACAAGTTTATAAACAACTCCCCTCGAATGGAAAGTGTGAATACAAAAGAGACAACTCCGTTCGCCCCTCCCACTCTCTTTCTGTGCGTCTATGCGGAATTTATGTATCGATTGAAGCTGTTGATGGCGGTGATGTAATTTGCATAAGCAACAACTACATCTTTGACAAGTCTGCAAGCCAGCCACAGCATCTGAGCTGAGCTGAACTGAGCTGAGCAGCTGGCGAACCGCAGACTACATATTTTTTGGTGCGAATTTCAGGTTTGATGCCCACCATAGCGTAGGCAGCGCAAGCGCACTGAATATACATACATATGATGTTCAAATACACTAACTAATTATTATGGAAAGATCTTACGACTATTAAATGACATTTGCGAATATAACGAAAAAGTAGAATTAATAAATAATTAACAGTTTTCTTAATTTAATCAGATCTTATAATAAAATGACAAACTTTTTAAGACAACATTTTATGACGTTTTATATAACCTAGATATAGAGCATAGACAGTTAATTTGATTGCCGAAACTTTTTGAATTGCCGGCTAAACGTGCGAAAAAAAAACTAATAATAAACAATCGAAAAAACTTAAGACGTGGGGTTTATAGCAAGTGCCGATTGATGAGTGTTTAGTCGAAACAATTTGTCGATTTGAGTCAGCAGCGGCCGCTGTGAAATTTAAATCAAAGTCAACAGCAGCAGCAGCAGCGGCGGCAGACGTCAACGTTGCCGCTGCCTCACCTGCGTCGCCATCTCCTGTTCTCCTCCACCCACCCGCCGACAGACAAGACGACTCGAGCCGAGTGTGTCATGCGGCTGGTCTGGTCTGGCCTGGCCTGACTAAACATATGTATAAACGCGAGAGACTTCGACGTCGACGTCGACGTCGTCATTTGCTGCTTTTAGACAATGCTACAAGTTCCTACACCTACGACCTAGAATATGCCGAATATGTCAACAGGTATATAGAGACAGCCAGTATAATGTATATACATATCTACACATACAATAAATTATTATATAAATATTGTACGTCAAACGCCTTATACCTTTCCTATGCATATTTATATCTATCTACATATGTGTGTTTTAGCAATTGAGAAATTCATATATTGAAATAAATTTTAGTTTCTTGTGACATTTTCTGTAAAGGCTCTCGATGACCTTGAACAAAATTCAAAATACATTTATTTATTAAAAAATATTAAGCCCAATAGTTATTTCTTTGATTTCAATTCGATAAACAACCAAATGGTAAACAATTTGATTTCTATTCTTGCTTTTACTCTTTGATTATCTGTTAATTAGTCAAAGTAATCAAACGCATAATGAAAATAATGAGGCATTGTCTCCGGTCTTGTAGCAGCTAAGACGAATCGCTTTTGAACTTGCGACCTTTGGCTGTTTCTAAGCGCGACGCTCTTTGCCCTGCGCCACGGTCGAGAGTTGTCAGCCAGCTGCCGAAGTTGATGCTCTTTCCTTTCAGTTGGGGTGGGCATCTCTCTTTTGGGCTCAATCACAACATGCGCAGTGCGTGGCTGTTTGGCTGATATGGGCCAAGTTTGTCAAGCCGGGCAAGTTGGTTCCATGGTGTAATGGTTAGCACTCTGGACTCTGAATCCAGCGATCCGAGTTCAAATCTCGGTGGAACCTGGCTTAAGTAAATCATTTTATTTTTTTAAATTTTTAAAATGAAGCATATTTATAAAATACACATATATATATTTATATGTATATATTTAAGTAAATATATATTATTTGTAATATCTATGAATGTGCAGAAATGGCTTATAAATGATTCAAAGTTTATTCTTTGATAAGCCTATTAAATATTGTGCGGTTGAGCATGAAAGTTATATTTGCAATTTATATGGAACAGAAAGATTAAATAAGTGCAAATAATTATAATTCAGATAAAAAGGCGGCATATACTCATAGTTAACGAGAAAAACAGTTATGCATTGTAAATTACAACCAATTTAATCAAGAGATGCAACAGAAAATTATCTAAATTAATTATAAATTAAAAAGAGTTGTCAAAAATGACATTCAATATTCAGTTATTTATTAAAATAAAAATTTTGATTTATTATTTATTTATTAAAAATAACTATGAATTATTTGTTAGAATTTGAGAAAATTAAAATGTATATTATAATTAATAATTTTAAATTTATATTTATCTCATGTGATAAGCTATGTGCTACCTTTTTAATAAAAATAGAGATAATTAAATATACAATGTGTGTGTTTGTGTGTGTCTGACGTTTAGTTGGCTTTAGTTAGGCAAATGCGTGGAATTTATTAAATTCAATAAATTTTATAGCCACGCACACGCAGCTAAACCCGTAGCCATAAATTAGAACGAAAATGTTGAGCAAAAATAAATGCCAACTAAATTACTTAAGAGCAAAGCAAACACGCACACACACAAACACACAATTATATAATTATGTACATATAGAGAGCTCCGCTAAGCAACCCACACAAATGCTGCCAAAAAGCTTGGCCCAGTCGGCAACAACAACAACAACTCGAGTCAAGTGTCGGTCAGTCACATAATGTTTGTCATTTAGCTCGGGGGCAGCCCATTTGTAGCGCACTTTCATTGGCAACATGTGGCAACGCCGGCAACAATAACAACAACAATAATTGACACAGATTAACAGCAGCAGCAGCAGTAGCAGCAAAGCTAGCTGCATTGGCGTTGTAATTTTTATTAGATAAAAGCAAAAGACAAAAAATTGTGTCAAGGGGGCTGCCTGACAACCAACACAGCAATAGTAGCAGCAACAGCGAATTCGACGACTACGACAACAATACAAATTAAATAAAATTAGCGTCTATTTTGCACGAAAATGTGTGTGAAAACAATTGGGGGAGATGGAAGATGGGCGCCATAAGCCAAATGCGAGCAACGCAAAGCAATAGCCGTAGCCGTACAACAACAACAAACGAATCGTTGAGCAAAAAATGTACACACGCGTCTAGCGACCGCGACGAAGGCAGCGCGGTCGCTGCGCCGCACTGTCATTGCCGGCTGAACGCCCTACACATGTGCACTAACGACTATTGCTAGCAGACTCAATCTTCATATCCCTCTCTTCGTCTTGCCTTTGACGCTCTCCTGCTAGCGAGCTCTGCGTGTCTATGCTTTTGTGTGTGTGTGTGTGGGCGCATAATGAGAATGAGGTTTTCGGACGACATTGAACTCGAAATGTGGGACTGAAGAATAACTAGTAAAACAATGGAAACAAGAAAACGAAATTAAAGTACAAATCGAATAGGCTTTGCTTTACCCCGATTAGTTGTTGCTTTTGTTGTTTCTTCTTTATTTTCTTTGGAACTACTGTTTGTGCTAGGTGGCTACTCTCCCAGTAGCCATTGACTTGCTTTTCAATAATAACATAAGCAGTACAAAACAAAAAAAAAATAAATAAATTTATTTTTGCCAAATGCTGCCTGTTTAACGGTATTATGTTTATTAATCGATTTTCCGCTTGCAGAATTCTAATTAATTTTCGACGCGTTCTTTTTGTTTTGTTTTTGCAGTTGCGCTTAAGAAGTTACTGGGACAAGAAGCGATTGTTTTACAATTGAATTAAGCGACAACAACAAATTAATAATTGTTGAATAACTCAGAAAGGCGCGCGCGCACCGATACCCACTCACATATACACACAGCTAACAATATGGTGGATTACTACAAAGTATTGGATGTTGCACGCACCGCCACTGACGCTGAAGTGAAAAAAGCGTAAGTACTTTAAATAGCCTGGAAGAAAAAGAGAGAGAAAAGAGAGAGTATAGAATGTGGCGCTCTCATAAGTTTTTAGCTTGACAGTGAGTGATCCGTTTGACATGGACGTGCACACTGTGCACTGCACAGTGGAATGCAATTAACTCTTGTCTAAGCGCAATTAAGAGAGCGCAACACGTCACATGCCGTTTCTCTCTTTTGATTAATGCTTTTTTCTTTAATTTTGTCGCTCTAATTATTTCTCTATTACCTGCAGCTATCGAAAATTAGCACTCAAATGGCATCCAGACAAGAATCCGGACAATTTGGATGAGGCAAACAAACGTTTTCGCGAGCTCTCCGAGGCCTACGAAGTGTTGTCGGATGGTAAGTTAACAATCTGCACCAGGGTTGCCCATAAGTTATATTCCCGTTTCGAAGTATTATAGCTATAGGGTCACATTTGAATCAATTGGTTATCCTTGTTGTTGTTGTTGATGTATTTAGCTCGTAAGCGACGTATCTATGATGCTCGGTCAACGCTGCACAAAACGTCAACAGCAAGCAGCAACAGCAGCAGCAGCTATTCCCGTTATCGCAGCGGCAACGGCACATCCTCGACGAGTGGTCGTGACTACGACTACGATTATTATTATCCCAGCTATAGCAGCGGGTCATCTGCCAGTAGGCGTGGCAATCGCTACCAGGCGTTCACCTTCCGCAACTTGTTCGAGGGCACACCGTTTCACAAACTGTTTGGTAAAAAGAACGAAAAGAAGAGTGCAACCGCATGATTTTTTGGTTTCTCTTTTTGCATATTGCCATCGTTATTGCTTCGCTTTTTGTTTCCGTTTCTTGTTGCTTTTCTTTACCAATTGGGAGTGTCCAATTGGAATTTGTAGCAAACGGATGAATGAGGTGAAATATTAGTATAAAGTATTCACATTTATGTAGCAAAGGGATAAATGAGGTGAAATATTAGTATAAAGTATTCCTAATAATAAATTATGGCTGAATCAATAAGATAAAGTGAGGTAAACAGTTTCTATGACATAAATAGATACAACACATTTAATAAGGCTAAGAAAAATGTTAGATTAAGAGACATTATTTATTAATTATCATTATTATTATGCTTAACAGATCGAAAGAGTGTTTTTAACTCTTAAATTTTAATTTTTTAAATATTCTAATTTAATTAATTTTAAATCAATTTTTCTTGAGCGGAACTCGTTTAGCTCGGAATCTTTTTGACAATCATTTTTACTGCTGACTAGGGGGTATTTCCTAGTCGGCTACTGCAGCGATAAGCGCACTATTTGTTTTTTTGGTTTTGCCTATTTACTGAACTGACGGACAACCTTGAAGCGCATGAAGTAACTTTTTGTTTGATGTTTTGTTACGTCTATTTAATTTTTGCAAAAGCGCGCAAGACACAAACCACAGTCAGCCACCAAACAACATGCAAAGCAACATAATGATCATTATCAACATCATCATCAGTATCAGTATCAGCATCAGCATCTTCATTAGCAACCTCATCGGCATCAGCAGCATTTGCCGCAGCTAGTTCATCAGCTGCACTTGTTTAGGCCTTGTCTAATGCCCCGCCCGCGTGTTACTTTCTACTAAAACAGAGCAGAGAAAACCAAATTGGAGAAATACACTGAAAAGAATCTGTCTAACCCGTTTCGTTTGTCTTTACAGAGAAGAAACGCCGCATTTATGATGAGTACGGCAAGGATGGATTAGGTGGGGATCAGGCACAGAGCCGCACGTATGCTCGTCATTATAATACACACAAGTTTGATGACTTTGACATCATGGGCGGCTTTCCATTCGTGTTCCGACCTCCCGAGGAGGTCTTTCGCGAGTTCTTTGGCGTCAATTCGCCCTTCGCCGACTTCTTTAGAGGTAAGCGCAAAGCACTTATATATATATAAGTGACCCCGATCTAATCTGTATTTGTTCCAGATGCCAATCACTATTCGCAGTCAAATGGCGCTACTAGCAGCAGTCGGCGTCATGGCGGACATAGCCTCAATGGCGGCGTCAACGGCGGCGGCGCGGCTCGCCATCATCACCATCACCAGCATAAATTGGGGAGTCCATTCAACTATTCAATGATGGACTTCTTCATGCCCTCTTCCTTTACTGCCAGCAACAGCGTCGCCACCGGTGGCGGCGGTTTCCACAGCAACGGCGCGGTCAAACGCACCTCCATCTCAACGATATTTGCAAATGGCAAAAAAATGACGACCAAACGGTGAGATTTCTAAATCATTCAATTTCTAAGCGATTCGCTCATGATTGTCCTCATTTTGTATTTGCAGCATCGTCGAAAATGGCAAGGAAACTGTCTTTTCATATGAGAACGATGTCCTTAAATCAAAGACTGTGAATGGAGTATCCCAAAAGCTCTCTTCAATAGCGAATTAAACAATTTATAAAGATGGGCAACAACCGCACACTCACACACATAAACAACAGCAACAAAAGAGAGAAGGATTAAATGCGGAGCGAGAACCTAACAACAAACAACATAAACAATAACAAACAAAAAGTCATAAGTTAAAAAAAACTAAGAAGAAGAAGAAGAAGAAGAAGGAATAAGAGGAAGAATAAGAAGAAGCAAATAATGCTCTTAATGCTTCGTTGAATAATATTATATTTTATTTAACGCATATTTTTTTAATGAAACCGATTGATTTGGAGAATGAAGTAGCAGCAGCAGCAACGACAAACAAACAACACCAACAGCAGCAGAAGCAACAATAACAACAGCAACAACTTAGGGCCGGCAACATCAACAGCATCGAGAAACATAAATTATTTGTAGAAATTTAATTGAAAACAAATATTTTGCGAGCATTTCTGAATCGAAATTCTGAACAATAATTGCAAAATGTTAAATTTATGTTGTCAAACACTTTAGAAAAAAACCGGCCTGAAATATGAATACATTCTGTTTATAAACAAGCAACAACACAACAATGTGACCAGCAGTAAAATTGAAAGCAAACACAAAAAAAAAAAAACTGAAATGCTAAAAGAAAAAACAAATGCTTTAAAGCAATTTAGTTGATAGGTTATATTTTTATTTTTTTAGTTTTGGGCGGGTTCAGTTGTATGGATGCTGTGTTATCTGTTTAATATGTAGCTATAGACTACCGTTAGTCAATTAAGTTGCCACAATACTTACAACAACAAGAACTATCATCAGCAGCATTAGCAAAATGACCAATAAAATGCGTTTGCGTTGCTTTCTTTGTACATTATACGACAAGAAATCCATAAAATAAATCTTAAAAAATATATGTATTCATAGTCGTAATATTAAATTAATACAAACAAACAAAAAGGAAAAAAAAAACGATGAAAAATGCAAAAGAAAACATACATTTCTGACATTGAATGTTTATATTTAATAATTATTTAAACTTTTCTTTCATAGTCTGTAGTCGTTTTTTAAATGCTTAAGCTAAGATTACTCTCACATAACCTAAACTGAGAAAAAAAAAAAAACAAATTACAAATATATATATAAACAATGTATTATGTTTAAAGGAGACACAAAAACAAACAAAACTCAAAAAAACTAATCATAATCGCACTCAATTTAATTCTGTGTTTTTAGTAGATCATTCTCAGCTAAAACAAAATAAGTTGGAAAAACGTAAACAAAAAATTACAAATATAAAAACAAATGCGATAAATGAACCCTAAAATGTTTTTTATTAAACTCAGTTTGAATTGGGGAAAACCGCTCGTAATGCAATTGCCAGTGATGCCACTTATTCTGAGCTCTTGGATGTCATGCTATATCGATAACTACCAGCTGACGATCCCGATAACCTGTTGCTTTGCCGATTGTTTTGTTGCGTGCAACACTGCGCTGTTTGCAGAATTGCTGATAATAGCTTTCTTATTAAGTTTATTTTTATAATTTACACAAAAGTACAAAAAATTACATGGACTTTCAATGGCAGCATATCCACGTGACGATCAAATGAAATGGTACCACGGCCGCTTAACACGCGAGGCTGCCGACGATTTGCTCAAACAAGGTGCGTACCAGCAAAGAAAAATTTGCCTGTGTATGTAGAGGACTCGCCCAGATATTAAGAAAATGAAATATTTTTGCTTATTTTATTAATTGTCATAGGTTACGACGATGGTACATTTCTGGTGCGGGAGAGCAGCACGGCAGCTGGCGATTTTGTATTGAGTCTGCTCCATCAGGTAAATGACGCACAACAACAGGCGGTCGTAAGCTAATTGAGGTTGCACAGTTAACAGATACCCTATATGTTAGCCAATAATAAAAATAATAGTGAGAAAAAATGACTGTATTAACAGTAATTATAAATTGTTGACGGCTAGATAATTGAGTTGAAATTGATAGTCAGATAAAGTTTGATTACATGAGCATACCCAACTGTAATGTGTGTAGGGTATAGCAACAGGTTGTCTTGTGTATGTGATTAATTCATTGCATTTATGTTGCAGGGCGAAGTCTGTCACTATCAAATCAGACGTCACGGCGAGGACGCCTTCTTTTCAATCGATGACAAGGGGCAAAAGAATGTATTGCATGGCTTGGAGACTTTGGTAAAGTATTATCAACAGGAGCCAAATGGATTGATTACCAAGCTATCGCAGCCGCTCATTGGCGATCCGCCTCCACCCAATACTCGTAGCCAGGGCGTGACAAATCTGCTGCATCGCGCCACCAGCAAGAATGAGAGCAAGGTGGTGGTGGAGCTCTTAAAGTGTGGCAATCGTAACTTCGATGCAAAGAACAAGGATGGCCAGACGGCGCTGCATTTGGCTGCAATCAATTGCAATGAGGATATACTCAAATTGCTGTTGGATGCGCGCGTCCAAGTCAATAGCTCCGACTCATTTGGCTGGCAGCCTTTGCATGCAAGTATTGAGTTTTAAGTGGAAGAAGGCAGCTAAACAATTGTCAATTCTCTTTTAGTACGCCTGCCAGAAGAAGGACTCAAGTTTTATTCGCACGCTGATTGCTGCTCAGGCGAATGTGCAGTGCAGGAACATTGAGAACGGCCATGTGCCGCTGCATGTGGCAGCCAAGCACGGCAATTTGGATGCGGTGAAGGAGCTGCTGGCTGCGTACGCACCATTGCTGCCGCGGACCAGCTCCGGCGAGTTTCCGTTCGATCTCGCCAAGGAGGCGGGTCAGACGGCTGTCGAGCAATTTCTGCTTAACTACAAGTTGGCTCCAGCTAACACAAGTCGAGAGCTGTGGTACCACGGCACATTGAAACGGGAGGAGGCGGTGGCCATTCTCAAAAACTATGCCCAGCTGCAAGCGCGCGAGAAGCAGTCGTCGACGGAGCAGCCAGCGGACCCGTCTGGCTACTTTCTGGTGCGTTACTCAGAATCACCAGCAGCGGCGGGCTTTGTCTTAACTCTGCTCGGCGATCAAGTGGTGAAAAACTTTCGCATCTCACAAGCGGATCTCTACCAGAACGGCAACAAGCTGACTTCCAATGGGGTATGCAGATAGATATTCTATATGCCTGTAGAGATAATGAATTTCTCTTTTGTTTGACAGTCGAAATATCTGTACATAGACGATGGTCCGTATTGGCCGAGCTTGGAGCATCTGGTGGCGCATTATATGCGCTTCTCCTATGGTCTGCCTGTGAGCCTAAAGTATCCAGTGCCACCGCAGCCCAAGCCGGACTTGCCATCATTTGCCACCATACCACGTCCCAAGCATAAGCAGCGCGACAACCCACCGACCAGTCCCCATCCTAGCAGCTCCATTCACCAGCCCGCCTTGACCATCACAAAGAAGAAACAGAAAGAGAACAGCAGCTCGATGTTCAATACGCTACGCATCGTCAGTCCCAAGAAGGGTCTCTTCGACATGAACAGCTTGCGCAAAAGCAAAACGAGGAACAAGCGCAGCGATTCGGAGAGCAGCGTCAGCCTTGTGGCCACAGTCAACGAGGAACTGCAGGCGGCAGCGCCGATGCTAAAGAATCTCTCATTTTCAACGGACTTCAGCAATTTCAATGTGGATGCGGGCGATCTGTACAATGTGCCACGCAACAATACGCCCATCGAGGTGCCACCCATTGCCAACAAGACTGACGACGAGGTGGAGTACTTCACCAAGAGCGATGTGGCCATTGAGAGGGAGCGTCTCGCTGCACTGACATCCAATGGATATTTGCCGACGACAGATGTGCACATGCTGCTGGACCAGGAACTCAAGCCGTTAGATGGCAAGCAGATATCGCGCTTGGATTCCATAATATCCACTGGCTCCACGGAGAGCGAAATGGCCAGTTATTTGCAGCGCAAGTGTGTCGGCACCGGTGCCGGAACGATTGCGTTAAACAGCAGCGAGCTGGAGGCTGCCAAGCGACGTTTCTTAATACAGCGCGATCAGCTGGATCTGGAGAGCGAGATTGGCGCTGGGGAATTTGGCTCGGTCTACAAGGGTTGGCTGCGACAAGCGAATGGCCATCGCTTGGAAGTGGCAATTAAGACACTGCGCGACGAGGGCCAGCAGACGATCAACAAACAGGAGTTTCTTCGCGAAGCATCCATGATGATGCAACTGGCGCACAAGTGCATTGTGCGTCTAATTGGCATCTGCAAGGGCGACATGCTGATGATGGTGCAAGAGCTGGCGCCACTGGGCTCCATGCTGCAGTATATACTGGATCACAGTGCCGAGCTGAAGGTCAACAAAGAGCTCAAGCTGTGGGCCGCTCAAATAGCCTGTGGTAAGTATTATTTAATATATAATCAATTTAATTTGCCTGATTTGATTTGATGTTACAGGAATGCATTATCTGGAGACGCAGCATTTTGTGCACCGCGATTTGGCCGCAAGGAACATCTTGCTGACGTCTAGGCAGCAGGCCAAGATAAGCGACTTTGGCATGTCGCGTTCGTTAAGTGCGGGCAGCGATGAGTATCATTTCACGCAAGGCGGACGCTGGCCCATCCGCTGGTATGCGCCGGAGAGCTTTAACAACGGCATCTTCTCGCATGCGAGCGATGTTTGGTCCTTTGGCGTCACACTGTGGGAAATGTTTGCTCTGGGCGCTCCGCCCTACGGCGACATATCCAATGTAGATGCCATCAAGCTGGTGGATAGCGGACAGCGTCTGCCACAGCCAAGTGTCTGTCCGGCTTACATCTATGCGGTAATGCAAAGCTGCTGGAACTATCATCCCAGGGAGCGGCCCACCTTCGCCTATCTCATGGAGTTCTTCAGTCGAGATCCCGAGTATCAGAATCTACCAGAGCTGGTTCAATCGGTGCACATCTAGATAGACAGCTGCTCTGCTCTCCATACAATATTTGTTTCAACTAGTGCAATTATTTTTACACCTACTCAATGTATTCATCTATCTAACGTATTATTTTGTGCTCAGATCTTTCCAAGCGTATCCTGGCCGATATGCTACGAGCATTTGCAATATATACATCTGTATAACTACTTGTACCATATCTATTTCTATTATATTTTTATTATATATATATATATATATATATAAATATCTAAATGTGTTTAGATCACTGTGTCAAATAGCGAACAAGTGCCGTACATTATATTATAACAATAAACCATTACTCTTAAATGTTTTTATACAAAAATGAGTTTTTATTTCCAGTTTGTTTTGGTTTTCAGCAAACTTCTCTTACAGCAGTCTCTTCCAACACACTCTTTGCCTGACCTTGAAAGGAGTAACGAGAGCAAGAGAAACATTACAGCTGTGAGCGCCTGTTTTTGTTCTGTTATCGCACTGTTAATTAACATTTTTCACCCTGCTACTCATTTCTGTGCGCCTGGTACTTCAGACACGTGCTGGTACCAATTTTGCTAACCAGCGGCCGCAACTATCGGCAGCCAACAGAATATGCAACAAAATCGTTTGACGATATTAATTAATTTTCAGCCTGAAAGTATGTTATGGTTTAATTAAGAAATTCTTAATTTTCGCCTGCTACTCATTTCTGTGCGCCTGGTACTTCAGTCACATGCTAGTGCAAATTTTCTTATTTAGCGGCCGCAACTATCGCAGCCCCCTAGGGTATGCAACAAATTGTCCATTCACAATAATCATTAACTGTCAGCCTGAAAGTATGCTATCGATCAATTTCTGGTGCCGCCCAAAAGTTTGCCACAGTTTTATATTTCTTTTCAATGCAATGCTTTTATTTCAAATCATTTTATACAAAATATACATATATATATATATTAAAATCTACATAAATTTAGCTTCTTAGTCATTATAAATGCTTAAAATTACATTAATTATTTTAAATGGCCGCCCGGAAGCATTTTCTATATTTTATTGAAATATGCATTTCGTGTAACGCATTTATTGCAAATTGATGTAAAATCTGTGAAATATTTATAGAAATTGTTAATATTCTTATTTGCTATGTTAGTTTAGGTATTTAGATCAGTTATAAAGATCATAATATGTATATAAATCTGTATGTCAACTATATGAAAAGGCCAAAAACAAAGGCATCAATCAGGTATATAGAATCTGCTAGCACAACAAATATCAAATCGAGCCATTCATCGCCTGCTGCACATTCGAGGTGGAGACCAACTTCAGCGCGTCCATGATGCCGTTCAGGTTTTGCTCATTGTACGCTTGGCCCTGGAGAGGAGTGACCACTGGCACCAGCTGCTCGCTTTGCGGAAGCTGCAATGCGATTTTAGTCATCAGACCCTGCAAGAAAAGCAAATGATAAATTAACTTGGAACATATGGAAGGATATATCAAAAGTGTTGTCTTACAGCTTCCACTTCGACATTTAGCTTGAGCTTCATGCCACTCTCGTTGCCCTTCAATTCGAGATCTTTTTCGACCGTAAACTTCGGTGTCTTGCCAATGACCCAATCCCAGGAGCTAAAGTTGGCGCGCAGCTGCTCGATGCCGGGGAACCATTTCTCCGTGGGATTGATAAGCTGAAAGCCACGCTGCTTCATTGTTTGCGTATTACCGCCATCTTCGAGGGCCATTGCCGGTGTGCGCAAGTACTCGTAGCCCACGGCAGAGAGCAGCTGCTGCACATTCACATTCCGATTCACATCCGCCAGATTGCGTATGGGCGATGGCACCGATGCCGTGGCGCGGCTAATGTAATTGGCCTTCTCCTTGACCAGCGACTCGCTCAGGTGCAGCTTATTGGCCGTGGCCAAAATGGTGCAATGATGATAAGCATTGGGGCGACCCAATTTAGCAGCCGTGCCCGATATCTGAAATATAATAAAAATTAATTTTAGTAGCTGCAAATTAATTTCACGAAGATAAGATTTCAATTTAATAGAATTGATGATAGGCAAAACGATTTTTACTGTCTGGCACAGATTGAATTCCCTTGCCAATTGAATCTGACAGATGGTTACTATAGCAATATTATATTATATATTAATATAAATATTCATAAAAAAAATATATATATATGTATATTTATATACAATCAGATTCTGTTGAGATGCTATTACTGATCTGTGAAGCAGAAATTCATATTAATTTTCCATTAAAAGTTTTTATATATATATACTGGTTGTAACTGGCCAACTGAATGAGAGAGGGCAGTCTCAAGAGTTTGCTATTGACCATAGTTAGCCTAGACAATTGATTGCTGAATCGCTTAATTAAAACAAAAACAAGTAACTAAACTCTAGTCGAGACTGCTCGACTAAGAGATACCCTGAATCCATTGAGCTGTAATACCAATCATTAAGAGCTTAATTTATTCATTAATATTAACCAACACATGCACACACACAAACATATGCATGCACGTAATATGCTCACTGCGCAGTATTGCGGCTGCAGAAGAGGCTGTGCTATGGAAACTTTATTGTTTAATAACTTTTTTTCTCGACATACGTTCTTAATGAAATTTTCGGGGAATGATTATGACATCCTAATGTACCTATTTGCCAAATTTCAAGTCTCTAGTATTTGATATACGTGAGTTATCGTTTTTGTTAAATTGTGGGCGAAAGGGGCGTGGCATCAAAAATCCAAAAATGACAAAATGTGCGGATTCAATATAGCAATCAAACACAACTTAGTGCACGATTCTATCTTTAACGGTGTGCACGCCAGACTTAAAAAACAAAGCGATATTTTCGATAGTTATCGATAAAAAAGAAATGGGACGAGTTATCGAAAAAAAAAAATAAACTCGTACAGCGTATGGTATTATCGAGCATTTTGCTTTTTATTTGAAGTCTCTAGCTTTTGTGGTTTCAGAAATCCAGGTGTTTACACGGACGGACGGACGGACGGACGGACGGACGGACAGACGGACAGGGCTAGTTCAACTCAGCTCGTCGAGCTGATCAAGAATATATATACTTTATGGGGTGTGGCACGCCTCCTTCTGCCTGTTACATACATTTGCACAAAAACATTATACCCTGAAATTTCCATTTTCAATGGATTCAGGGTATAATTAATGATCAAAATTAATTTCCTTATGGCTTCAGCGAAAAGACAAACCCAAGCATAGTTATATAAGATCGGAAGACTAATAATATATATATATATATATATTTTTATAAGTGCTTTGGAGACGTCAGTACATAAGCATATTTGACTTTCTGCAATTCTGCAGCAGGGGCAAAGAAGAAGCACACAAAAACTGCTGAACTATGAATTATGTATGGAAAATTTGCAATTTGGTTTTGCTGCCTGCTCTGGCATCAAGCTGAAGATTATGCTAAGCCGGTTTGAACTGTGGGCCAGGCCTCTGGCCAGATGTTTATTTGTGAATTGCAGCTGATAAGGGAGAACAACATAGATTTGGCCACATGTCTAACCTTTTTGTTAGCGATAACAATATCATCGCGATCGTTGATCTCCGACTTGATGGCCCACTCGCGGAACAGCGAACGCGTCACAATGTTCAGATTGTACTTGCGATCGTAGCGCTCGCGCGGCGTAAAGAACGTGCAGTTGAGGTTGCCCGGATCATGATAGACGGCGCCGCCGCCGCTGTTACGACGCGCGAGCGTAATGCCCCGTTCCATTAGCTTGGACACATTCGCTTCGGTAAAGGGATTCTGGTGGCGGCCAATGACAACGCACGGCTGGTTCGCCCACAGCAGCAAGACATGATGATGGCTAAAGTCAAAGTTCTTATAGAGCCAATCCTCGAGAGCTAGATTCGTGTAGATGTCATTCGATTGAGAGATGAAAACCGATTTCTTGATATCAGCGTCTGCTACGCCGCCGAGCCTTTTACCAGCCGACGACGACGTTTTTGTTGCCATCGTAGTAGTAGTAGTTGTTGTTGTTGTTGTTGTATCAGATGCAGTTGTATTGCTATCTGAGGCGAGCCGCGTGATTTCGGTTGACATTGCGCCCAGGCGCTGCAGCAAGCGCAGCTGGCTCGAATTACGTCGCAGTAATATGCTCATTTTAAATATTTTTCTTTTTAACAATCAGTTACAAAATGTGAACAGCTGTTATTTATTTCTTATTGTGATCTTCTTTGTTATTTGTATTGCACAACTTGGTGCAGCGCTGTCGCTGTTGCTGTTGTTGTTGCAGTCGCTTTTCTTACAAGGAAGCTTTATTGGCTCTGTTGCTATGCCGCGCTCACTCGCTCTCGCTCTCCGTCTCTTTCGCAATCAGACAACGGCAATGCACTTGCTTACTATTTGCGTACGCTGCTACAAAAACAAGGTCATCGCCGCAGTCAGCCGCTAATTGATATGTTGTATTTTTTGGTCACTTTTTAACTGCCGCTGCTCTGTTGCTGTTTGTTAGGTTAGATTGAATTTTAAAGTCTATATGCTTGTCTATGCCTAAGTGTGTGCGTATTACTTATTATCTGTAGCGTTTCTATTTTAGCTTATTATTTTTTTCGTTGCTGCTTTTTTTTCGTTTTTTTTTGTTCAGCACGTTGTTTGTCGTATTTCTCCTTTTGGTTTATTGCTTTTTATATATTGTTGCTTTTGCTTTTGGCTTTTTGCTGATGTTGTTTTGGACTTTAGAGCGTGCTGGTGGGGACTTGGGTATCTGCTGCCACAGAGCTAGCGGAGATTAGGTACTCGTGGAGGGCGGGCGTCTGGTGGAGCCACTTCCAAGTTTGATGCAATCCGCAGACACGCTTTCGTAGACCCAAACAGTCTTTGTTGATGCACCAATTCACTTGCATACTACGCCTTACACCCATCCAAGAAAGATCGGTCTAAACGGTCGACAGGAATTTAGGCCAGCCTCTGGCCAGTCAATAAGCTCTCTTTTCTGCTACGCAATATGCCAAACAATATACAAAAAGTATATAAATCGGTAGATACCGCCTTGAAAATTGGAACCGAAAATTTTCCACTCGAATGTTTGTACAATGCGGGGGATGGAGCGAACGAACTTGGTGTAACACAAAACAAACACTAATACACTGACTATTTAGACAACGGTAAGTGTTGTACGTTGCAATCACGTCTGATTCACTTTGGCGCAAGATGAGCACTAAATAAAAAACCTATTGGAATGGCAATTCCGAGCACATAACATAACAGCTGATTACCTAACAGTGATGCTCCACATTTAACAGTAAGCTTTTCAAAGTGGTATTTTAACATATACTTTTTAAACACAATTTGGAAACACTTTACGAAATTCTTGTATTTTAATTAAATTTACCGAAATTTATACAAAACATGATGGTAAGGTTTACTTGTGAACGCTAGTGGATTTCAAAACAGCTGTCAAGCACATACATAAGTAATGCAATACAATGTGCTTTAAAGTCATTCACTATTAAAATTTATTATGAGCAGCGATCTAAGAATCATTTCAATTGGGTATTCCGCCATTGTTGATGTACTCAGCCTCCAGTGGGTCGATTGGCTTACGGGCGAAGCGCGCAGGTAGCTCCCAATCCTCAATTGCTGGCCCTCCAGTGCTCTGTGGAATTGTAAATAAAAAATTAGAAGCCGAAAATAGTTTTTTATTGAAATGTACATCGCCTAATGTAGTTAATGGGCTACAAAGTTAACCTTTTTGCCTCCGGAATCCTTTGAACTTGCCTGTGCACTTGCAGTGGACTTGTTGGTCAATGCTTGACCTCCCTTCCGGAACTGAATGAGAGGCACACGTTTCGTCAGATGGACAATATTTAAACGCACCATTTTTAAATTGATTTATTTAAAATCCGGTTTGTTTAATAGACAGTAATATGCCGAGCGAGAGTTACGTCAAAACAGCTGTGTGTAAATCCTAAAAAAGGCTGCCACCCCGTTAAATGACTATTAAGTCATTCACACAGAACACCGCCAAGCGAAACATTGCCATTCACAGCTCTGCAGCGCAGAATAACAAAATTTTATTTGTATTTGATAATTGTTGAAAAAGCTGTGTGAAAGTTATCTTTAAGCTGGCCAGCGCAATGAACGTCGCAGCCGGCGGCACCAGTACAACTGCTGGCAGTACCCCAAATAACAATGCCCTGCCCATGGCTCAACTAGCCGATGGCTGGCTTGAGCTAGAATCAGATCCGGGTCTCTTTACTCTGCTCTTAGAAGATTTTGGCTGTAAGTAAATGGAATTGTAAAATCTATTATATTATGCATATGTATTGTAGGCCACGACGTACAAGTGGAAGAGGTGTATGACCTCCAAAAGCCTATAGAAAGTCCATACGGCTTCATTTTTCTCTTTCGCTGGATCGAAGAGCGTCGAGCACGTCGCAAAATTGTCGAAACAACTGCCGAGATATTTGTCAAGGATGAGGAGGCCATCTCAAGCATCTTCTTTGCCCAGCAGGTTGTGCCCAATAGCTGTGCTACTCATGCTTTGCTATCCGTACTGCTTAACTGCAACGAAAACAACCTGCAGCTGGGAGAAACGTTAGGCCGCCTCAAGGCTCATACTAAGGGCATGAGCCCGGAGAACAAGGGCCTGGCCATTGGAAATACACCAGAGTTGGCTTGTGCCCACAACTCGCATGCCATGCCACAAGCGCGCCGTCGTCTGGAACGTACTGGAGCTGGCGTCGCCAGTTGTCGATTTACAGGGGAAGCATTTCATTTCGTTAGCTTTGTGCCCATTAATGGGCAATTGTTCGAGCTGGATGGGCTGAAGCCATATCCAATGAATCATGGCTGCTGGGAGGACCATGAAGATTGGACGGACAAGTTTCGTCGTGTGATGGCCGAACGTTTGGGCATCGCGACTGGTGAGCAGGATATTCGCTTTAATTTGATGGCCGTGGTGCCCGATCGTCGCATCGCAATCACCCACAAGTTGAAAATGTTACGCACAAATCAAGCCATTGTCTCAGGCACACTACAGAAGCTGCTCAAAGCGGATGAGCAAGGTGAGCGCGATGACCAGCAGCGTCCGGATACGCCCAACACGCTATTAGAGCCAAGTGCGTTTACGGCACGTGATTTGCAATCACTGCTCAAGAATCTTGATACGGAAATCGCGATCAATGAACAGCATTTGGCAGATGAGAACGATCGTCGGCAAATGTTCAAAGTAGACGCCAGTCGTCGCACCCACAATTATGACAAATTCATCTGCACGTTCCTCTCCATGCTGGCACACCAAGGCGTGCTCGGCGAGCTGGTTAGCCAGCATCTGTTGCCCACAAAGAAGATAAGTGGACAGAGCGCTGCCAATCGACTCAGCAAACAAAGTAGCGCCGCAGCAGCTGCAAGTACGGCGAATAGCAATGCAAATGCCACGGCAGGAGGCGCCAAATCCCAGCCACAGCAGCAACAGCAACAACAGCAGCTGCAACAGCCGCAGACGGCAAAGAACGGAAAGTCTCCTGGAAAGACGCCGGGGCGCAGACGCAAGGGACGAAACAAATGCAGAAAGCGCAAGTGATGCGCATTATGATAAACTAAACTAATCTAAACTATATATACATTATATAATCATTTTATATATTATTCACCAAAATTGTCTAAACTAGAACTATATATATATATATATATTATATATTTTGTGAAATCTCGCACGGTTCCATAAAAACTTCGACCGAGATAGTTGTCTGAATTAATATTATTAAAGTCTAAGCTTCATTGCAACTATGCAATTTATTACTATTTACCTTTTAAATAGCTACAAATATATTGTTTAATTAAAATGCAATATGACAGTAGGTTAATAAAATTCATTTGAATCACCTGTTCTTGTTCTTCTCTTCCATAATAAATAATTACGCCACCAAATGCCACAAACTACATCTATATCAATATAAAAAGCTATATATTTCTTTGGGAAATATGTAAAATATGAAACAATTTGTTATAAAATATATGTCAAAAACATTTCGAGTTAAGAGATTTGTAAAGGACTTGTTATTTCAAAGAGATTTCACTGTATAAAAGTTTGGTTTATATTCACATCAAAATTCCGAAATTCTTATATTTTTTGGTTTTTGTTTTATTTGATCTTTTTTTTTTTAATAATAAAAAAACATTGTTCATGTATGTGATTAAATGTTTCAAGTACGAAAATGTACGAGTTTATGTATGTGTGACATATGTATATACATATATATTTCTATATATCTATATGGTAATTGTATAACAGAAAAAATAACCATTTCCATATGCTTTCACGTATTCCGTATGTTTCAGCGCAAACTTAAATTATGTAAATATTTGTTGTTTAACAGAACAGAAACAATGCACACATGTTATATATTATATATATATATATACGAATATATATGATTACGATTTCATGTGTTTTATGCTTTTACAAACTAAAAAAATAAGGCAATTGTTTAACAACAAAAAGATTTGTCCTATAAAGCTGGTGATGATTAGGAGGATGCTTGGTAGTGTGTTTATAGTTTTGTTTTTGTTTGTTTGTTTTTTTTTTTTTTTTGATAGACTAAAGCTAAAATGTTCTTCGAGCCGTTTATCTGCTAAGGATATGGCCGTATAAGGTGTGTATATATATATATAGTTAAATTTAACTTTGCTTATGTGAGCAGTACAAGAGCAGCCTTTAAGAAACAAACATAAATAATTATGCTTTTTATTATGTTGTTGATTTTTATTATTTATATTATTTTATCGTTTTTTATGTTTTTTTTTCTTTTTTTTGTGTTGTTTGGAAGTAAAAACACCTTGTTGTTGCGAATTTTGCTCAGTCCACGAAATAAAATAAAAAGTTGACACACTAACATGCTGGACAACACAGTTGACAATTTTGTGACTTTTATGTTAAATGTGTTTTTTGTTTTTGGTGTGTTGTTTTTACTTTTGTGAATTGTGAATGCTCGTTGTTTACATTCACAGTTGCTGCCTTTTTGTCTGCCTGCATTCAACTTGAAACCGTCGTAGTCGAGTCCTCGTTTCCATTTGTTAGCTGCGCGGCTGTGGCTGTAGCTGTGACTGCTTCTGCTTCTGAACTATCCTTTTGCTGTTCAGTGTCATTGGAGTTGATAGCAGCCACAAAGGTTTTGAGTGCAGCCGTTACCTCATTGTCATCGTTTGCCGCACCTTCGTCGCTCGTCTTCAAATGCTTTTCAATCTGGCTGCGTACCTTTACAATATCCTTTTGGCTGTCGAATGAGTGGCAGATGAGCATATAAATTTATATAAATTATATCTTATCAATTACCCACCTGATATGCACAAAAAGAATACCATTTATTGTGTTTAGCATTTCCAGTACTGAGCCCATTGACGGCGGCGTTATGTGTATCGGTGGCAGGTCGCTGGTCAGCTTGCCATTGGAGTAGATGTCGTTCATCTTGCGTTGCAGCGAAACAGCCTCTTGTGTCAATAGACGCAAGCACTCTGCCGACTCCCGTGTCTTATCATGTTTCTCACCAAGCTACAAAATGCATAATCAAGAGAGTGTTAATTAAGCTGTTCATTGCAGCGCTTTACATCAATAAACATGCCTGAGACTTGTAAATGGAGTAGGTCTCCTTTTCGTTGTTCAACGCAGAGCGGAAGTCGCCCATGCAGGATTGAATACGCGCCGTTAGATGATAGCTGACGGCCACGTGCATTGCTTTGTTGCCAAAGTACTTCAGATTCAACTTAAGAGCATGCTCAATGAAACGCAAAGAGAGCTCATATTCACCCAGAGCGTGTAGGATCAAACTTATGTTGCTCTGTGTAAATAGAGGAAATAAACAAAATTCAATTCAAACTGTGGCGTCCATGGATTTCGCCTACTCACGTCGATCAGCGCCACCTCGGGATGATCCTCACCGCAGATGAGAACAAGCAGATAGCGTGCGCGATAGAGCAGCTTCAACGACATACCCACATGTCCATTGGCAAATGAGTACAACGACAAATGTGTCTGCAGAGAGAGAGAGTGAGAGAGAGAGAGAGAGAGAGAGAGAGAGAGAGAGAGAGAATATAATTCAGTATAATTAAATATATGTAAATAGTTGATGTCTTACGTATTCCAGTATGGTCGATGGGTGATCAATGCCATTGACACGCTCGCTCATGATAACCGCACGCTGTTGTATGGCCAACGCGTCCTGGGCATCACCTAATAGATAGCTAAGTCGTGCCAGCATACGCAGACAAGAGCCGTTCTCCTGATGCATTGCTCCAAAAACGTTGTTAAGCAAATTGAGCGCCTCGCTGATCAATTCGTATCCCTCCTTGAGTAAACCCTGTTGAATCTTTGCCTGTCCCGTCGTATAGAAATTGTAGGCGTCTGTGGCCCTCGGACTGATGTGCTTGACCACCGGGAACACGTTAACAATATCATCGTCGCCAAAGGTGGGCTTGTGTTTCGACTCGAAGTTGTATTCACGCAATAGCACCTGGATGCCCACCTTCAAGCAGAAGGCACGTAACAAGCTGATGCGCAACAGTCCATACTTGGCGCTAGCGCTCTCAATGGAATCGCAGTCCAGCTCCCAGTTCCAATATGATTTCACTTCCTTGCGTATCTGCTGCCATAAGGAGCGTGGCGTAACCAGTGTCCAGTCGTAGCTGCTGCTGCTGCTACTCGATGCATTAGTCGATGCTGCATTGGTCGAGCCATTGGCTACTGTGGAGCTGTGGCCATTCTGTGTGGCGGCCGTCGCCGATGTTGATTGCGGCTTGGCGGCCTTATTTGTTTTATTGTGTTTATTGTGCTTGCCACCGTTGTTGCGCGACTGCTTCTTGTGCACATCCTCGCTGTTGAGAGCAGGATTCACCGGACCGGTAGTCAACAGACAATTGAGGAAATGGCTAATCGCAGCCGAGAGATGCAGGGGCTCAGTGCTCTGCATGTAGGTGTAATATATGTGCTTGGTGGCGCGCACGATTATCTCGAGTATGGCGATACGATGCAAGTAGTCCATGCGCGGCATTTGTGCAAGCATTTTGATCACCTTGCCCAGATAGCGCATGTTGATGCCATGGCTGTGCAAGGACTCAGTCAGACTCTGTCCATCGATGGGTGGCGAGGAGTGCGATATATGCTCCTTGATGAAGGCGGGTATTTGCTTAAGCACCAAAAATTCAGCGGCATCTTGAATGAGACGTTTCTGCTTGGCCAGCGATTGAATGCCGCCATCATCAGCATCGAAATGCCGTATGCTTGGCGAGAAGACATCCGGATTGAAGCGGAAATCGAACTCCATCTCCTTGAGCGAACCCACAGCGGCGCAGGCGCGCTTAACAACCTCTGCAGCTTGCACCTCATCCGAGACAGCAACATTTGATTGAGCTTCACGTATAGCATTGACCACTGCCTCGGCTCTCTTCGTATCACTTGGACTTGGCTTCGATTCCTTCTGCTCATTCTCCTTCTCTGTATTCTTGTCTGCCTGCTCAGCGCTGCTGTTTTCGATTTGCTTCTTTTCTGGCTCCTCTTCTTTTTCATTAATGGCGGGCAGTTCCTTCTCAGCCTGCTTCTTGGCATTCCACTGTTGCAGCTGGACTGCAGCAATGCGTATAAAGGTCACATAGCGATCCTCAATGAATGCTTCTAGTAGCTCCTGTCGCAGACAGCACAGCTTATGGCGATGCTCAATGGGAAAGCCCATGTCGGTGAGTTCCTTTCCCAGCTGCACATCTTGCAGCTTGAGGAAGTTTACGTCTGGCGGGAACGTGCGCAACAGATCGAGTATATAGTGTCGTCCATCATTGCCAATGATGCCCTTGCACTCGACAGAGGAGCAAACCTCCACTGGCTCATCACGTTCGTTCAGAACCGAGTGAGACAAGATCTTCAAATGCTTGCCCGCTTGACGCAGCAACTCCAAATACTTTGGATGACTGAGCACCGTTTTACCAAAGTCAATCGAGCCATAGACAACTGATTGCTCCTGCTCACGCTCCAAAATTCCAGGAATAATGGACTGGGCGGTCACACGATAGCCACGGTAGTCAATCACAACTGTGCCCAGAGTATATAGACCCTCGATATCCACAGCGTTATAGACACGCACACCATGTAGATCATAGCGAGGCGCCACGAATGCAGCATGATCGCCGCCCAGTTCCTTATAATGGTCGCGCACATCGAATCCCAGCGAAAAGAATATATTATTCCAGATGAACATTTGCATTTTGGCATCTTCGCCGGGATTGATGGCCAACACATTGCCATCAATGACAGCCATGGCTCCACGTGTCGCAGCCGTCACAAAATCACCGTGAACCTTAAATATTGCGCGCTCGCGCAGCAAGCGCTCTGGCAGTGTCTTGCGGGGGAGTTCCCGAGTCGTCTGCAGCTCCTCGTTCCAGTCGCGCGTCTGACCAGGTATATGCTCCTCGTACCTGAAGGCAAAGTTAAATTCAATATTAAATTAAATAAACGATTTCTGGTTAAGGCTCAACTATGGACTCACCCCAGTTTGGAGCTAAAGGCATCTTCGGCTCGTATGGCATCAATGGTGTGCTCCAATTGTGGCGCTGACCATTGATACACCTGATAGGGAGTCGCCACACGTTCAAAGGCGTGTCGCATCGTTCGTCGCTTTTGTATGGTTTGAAAGGCGCGACGGAACGATGGCGAAATGTGCGAAAGTAGATCGATGAGTGAATGACTCAAATGGCTAGGATTATCCGGTTTCGGATTGAAGCACTCGTCTGTGGACTGATTGATAAAAAAGCCCTTGGAGCAGGCAGAGATATGAAAGCGTTTATCCTCCATGGTGACCACATATAGATACATCAGATCGCCATGCAGTTTGCGTGGCCCAGGTGGTGGATTCCATGCCGATGTGGTCAGCACTTTAAGTGCCTGCGGTCCCTTGGCGTTCTTAACATTTGGATGTAATGGCAATAGCGGCGGCTCACGGACACCGGGCGTCACATAATCAGGCGGCGTGCAGTCGACGGAGTCTGGGCGTGTTCGCTTCTTGTCCAACAGGTCGCCTTGTGTGATGGTATTTAAATATGTTAACGATGTGCAATCAATGCCGTTGTATGCATCGGCCGGATCAAGATTTTTGAGCAGGTCCCGCACATGGCGTACATGGATGCGTGCTTCGCGCATTGTGTACGGCTCTTCGACGACACGTATGGTGGAGCCCTGCTCCAGCGGTTCGATAGTTTTCAACTCAGCAAAATTGTCTAACGTCACGTTGTCCAACTGCAGCGAGAAGCATGTTCTGTGACACGTCTCTTCGCGATCCATTAAAAGCTGGTGGATCTCCTGCACCAGTTCCATGCTCGACAGCTGTACCGACAGCACATCTGAGCCGGGGCTGCTAATGTTGACCGTTATACCAATATCATGTAAGGCATCCAGATCAACATCTTCGCCAGATGCAGCCGCTTCACCCTCGGCAGTAGTGCCGCCATCACCGGATGAGCCAACCTCTGCTGCTGCTGCGGCGGCTGTAGCTGATTCTTCGCCAATTTTCTCTTCCAGCACATTTGCATTCGCATCGGCGGCATCTCCATTGACTGGTACTTTCTCAGCATGTCCATTGCTGAGAGCAGCACTGGCTTCTGCTGCATCAACTGCATCTTGCTGAGGCGGGCTTTTGTTACGATTTTTCTTGCCTACATAAAACAAAGCACAAACCCAAATTGTTATTCAAATTGTGGTCAAAGGTGGAATCCAATGAACAAATACTTTTGAATTTTACATGAAGGTTCCTCAACAAGAATTGTTCATGAACTAGTTAGATATTGATAAACGTTCACCAGTTTATTGTATATTGTTGGATAAGCTGTAGCATTTTAATTTAAAAGATTATAAAAAGAGACTGAAGAATGTAGATAACGTTTCATAACGGTGAAGCTTTAATTCACCCAATGCTATGAGATTATGAATATATAAATGTGATATGCAATTAAATATAAAAGAAGAAAATTTATTTTAAGGTGAGAATAAAATAATTGTGCGATTTTCAAATAGAAAAAAGTTGTAATTGTAGAGATTCTGGGAGCCAGGTGAATCCAGTGATTTGCAAATCTCAACGACCTGACCTCACCTACATTTTGGTTCACTTGTTACATAAGTGCTCAGCGAGCATTTACTTTTGCCATTCACTGTAGCCGGCTACAAGCACATACACATGGCAGCTTACTCACACAAATCCACCTAAGCACACATGTTTCGTTTGCTGTAAAACAAAACAAGAAAAAAGCAAACAAACCGATTCATCGCAAACGCTGATAAGACAGATCAGAGCTGCAAGAATGCAGTCGTTAAATTCAACTCAAAACTCATCTCTTTTTTCACAGAGCCATGTTAATTTCAACAGAGAGCTAGAAATTACAACGAAACCTAATTTCATAAACAAATCTAGAAATGCAGAGCTAGTACATGGATCGAGCGGGAGAGAGATAGAAATAGATAGCAATGGGTGAGAGAGAAATTTATGTTGGGATCATGTTGTTGTTGGTGAATTTCGAAGATGCATAAAAACATGATTTACATAATTAACATGGTGAGATATTGTTTATGTGAAAGTGAGTGCGTGCGAGTTTAGTTTGTTGCATACGAAAGTAAATGTGTTAAGCAAGCACGTGGTAATTGTAGGTTAAACATTTAATTCGTCGCCGCAGGGGGTTAATGAACATACATAGGAGCAACGACACAAACATGTGTATGTATGCGCGTTGCCATGTTTAAGAAAACGCATGAGCACCAATACTTGCACGCACCGAAATGTACACAATACGTAACTTACACTTATACAAATGCAATTGAAACGCACGCGGTAGAGACAACGACAATTGCGCCCAGCAAGAGACAGACATGCCGCATTTAAAGCATTATAGAAAAAAATACATTACGTAACGTAAAAATGTTATGTGACGGACTATTTTTTCTGGCAAATATCGCATTTAACAGTTATCATTGCCATTTACTGGTTTTATTAGCACATATCAAGTTAGAAATGCTAGGACGGGTATAACTAAAGGGTTGGGGGGGTGGTTGCTTTGATCGAAAATGTCATAGTTAACGCACCTTTCTTCTTCGTAGTGGCACTGCTGCCATTGACCAAGTTCTTTTCGCCGGCTGCGGGTGCGTTATTGTTGTTGCTGTTGCTCTTGTTCTCCTTGGCTTTGGCCTTGCCAGCGGCACCAGCGTCGCCAGTCGCCGCATTTTTTGCATCAATCTCGAGCGCCATGCTGCGTATGTTTCTGGTTTAGCGCACAAAAACTTAAATCCAAATTCTATTACACGTTCACGATGCCGTGTTACACAACTCTACGCTGCTCTGGCGACTGCTGATTTCTAGCTTGCTTGCTCTTGCTTTGTGCTCTGCTCTGCTCTGCTCACTGCGCTCAAACCGATTGCGCGTATGTGATTTTGGTTTTTAACTAGAATATTTAATATAAACGACGATTTATTGTCCGGGTGACTATTTGTAAACATATGACAATTCTATCTTTGGCTACGTTAGCATTAACATACAGTATTGAGCTACGATTTTTAAGCGTTAATTTATAAATTAACGCGTCGTTTTTCAGCTGGAACTTGTCAGTGTGACCGATCCAATTAACTTGAAAAAATATATTATTTAACAATAATATAAGACGGTATTTTTGGTATTCTCAATGACCAGATACCATCGAACGTCAACACGCGAATGGTAAAAAGAAAAAGTTGTTCGTTTACCAACAAACATGTCGTTGATTAAAAATTTAGTTAAAGAAACGGAAGAAAACAAGCCTCGCAAGAAGAAAAAAAATGGGGGCTCCGAAGACAGCGATAATGATGAAAAGGACAAACCATTGGGGCCATTTATAAAAAGTGCTACAGATTTACAAAGGTTGAAGCTAGAGAAACTAATGAAAAATCCAGTATGGTTTATTATCGCTTAAGTGTAAACAATAACTTATCGAAGATATATTTACAGGACAAGCCAGTTATTATACCGGAGCAGCGGCGAGAGCGTGACTATATGTCTTCAGTTCCTACATTTGTGCGCAATGTAATGGGCAGCAGTGCTGGCGCCGGCTCCGGCGAATTTCATGTCTATCGACATCTGCGACGCAAGGAATATGCCCGCCAGAAGAACATACAAAACCAAAGCTTAAGAGAAGCTGCCGACGTTGCCTATCAACAAAAATTGGATGATAACAAACAGGCAGCAGAGGAGCGCACAGCCAAAAAGCGTGCCAAACGTCTCAAGAAAAAGCAGCGGGCAAAACGACAACGCGAACAAAAACCAAATGAAGAGAAAAAACTTGAAGCTGAGTCAAGTGACAGTGCTTCTGAAGACGACACTGAGACTAACAAAGAAGCTGGTACAGAGAGCAAAGCCGAAAAGGAAGCAATGATGGTGCCATCAGAAGCCACAAGCACTCAAGAAAGTGAGACAGTTGTTTTAGCCACTCCTGCAGCGGAAACTGAATCTTCCCAGCCAGAGACTTGACTTAATTTAGGCATTTTGTCTTCCCATGTAAAAGAATATATCTTACGTTTAATAAGTGAAACTATTGTTGGTTTTATTATTTTATATATATATATATTTTATATTATATATTTATATATTAACCAGTTTGTGTAGCGATAAAATTGCCATTCTAGTTTTAATTGGCTAGTTATCGATTGCAAATTGTGTGGCTTATCGGGATAACCATCGTTTAAAGCAGCTTTTGTGATGAGAGAAGCTTTTTGCATTTCAATTTTCTTTTTTTATTTTAATTGTGATTTATGCTAAAAAAGATAGGTGTGAGAATACTCTGTATATATATTTCAATTATAAGCTATAATCGAGTGCGCTCGACTATACAATACCCTGTACCCAGTTGGCTCGAAAGCATATGCACCGAGTACATAAGAAATTTTAAACAGAAATTAGATTCTATGTGACTCTGGGTACTGAGCACTACAATTTCTTTAATTGTTGATTTTTGTCGTTAGGTGTTTTATGAAGAAGTAAATTTTATTGTTTACAATTTGTTTGTTTTTCTTTCATTCTGTTTTTTTTCCACAATTTTTGTTGAAATTCTCCTTAATTTTTGAGTGTGTATTAACGAAATTTTCAAATGTTCCACAAATAATTAATAGTGTATACATATATGCTATATTTTTTCTGCCTTTGCACTTATGAACAAGTAGATTAAAATTAAATTTGCAGCATTTTTACTAAAGTAAATCATAATTTTTGCACTTAAATCAAACTTAAACTTGTACACATTATATTTTTTATATATTTATTTTTTATATTGTTTTTGTTTAGATCCTTTTTGCAAAAAAGAACACAAAACTTGGGAGCTGAACTCGTATAATTGTAAAAGCTTTCATTATCATTATTTCTGTTTTTTTTTTTTTATAAAAATTACTTCAATTTCATTTGAATAAAATTCCAAGTAATCCTCATTAAAAAATGGTTTGAAATCGTTCGTTTTACACATAGAAGTGGAAGAAAATACTTTTCTTTCTATTTGATTTCTTGGTGTTGGTTGAACTTGAATTGTCTTAAAAATTGCGCGAGGGCGTGGCATATATATTCTAATTCCTATTAATATGCGCGTATATGCAACGAAAATTCAGAAATGACAACATCGTTAAGTTTCGTGTCTATAGAGACTGTGTGTGTGTTTTTTTTTAGCAATTTGGATTTCGACAAAAACATTTTAAGTCGTACAATTTTTTTTGTATGCATGAATATTTTTTGTTTTTAAATTTTTAAGTGCTTTTCAAAATGGTTTTCACACTCACAAGAAAACTATTGGAAAATTCTACTACAGATCTTAAGTTTTTGTCGGCTAGCGAGCGTGCTTTTTGTTATCTTATCGATTTTTTTGTTTTATATTTGTTGAGGAGCGTGAGTCTACACAGCATTTAAATTAAGAGTAATCGTATGTATATTTAAAGGTTTATATATATATATATAAATATATATATATATATAAGCATGTACTTTGTATAGTTGGTAGGTAGGTAAGTTAGTTGGTTAGAAGGCCATATATTAAATAAATATTTCGTTTCTTTCGCTGTTTTGCTAATTGCTGCTTGCTCGGTTTTAACTTTAACATACACAATACATATTTATATATATATATATTTGTTTATGTATAAATAAATATATAGATAGATATATTTTGAAATATACATATGTAATTCGCATTGATGCATCTGGTGAAGGTGGCTGAGACTGTGTATATTCAAACATATATCTATATATATATGTATATATATATATATAAATATTGTAAATATATTAATTATGTTTAAATTGAGAAATAAGCAAATCATTTGCTGCTGAAATCCTAACGACATTCCCAAACTTTAACTGATTGATCGACGCTACCGGAGATGACATACGGATGCGCTTTATGAAAATCTGGAAGAATAATTCCAATTATAAGAATGAATTTGTGTCAAACTTTTGTGTTTCTCACCAATAGATGTGCAGAAATGCTGATGCGCATAGAGCGTCTTCATGCATCGCTTGTTGCGTAAATCCCAGACCCGAATGGTCTTGTCATCGCTGGCTGATACCAAATATTTGCCACCGGGATGGAATGCCAAGCCCCTCACCCAATTGTCATGCCCGTTCAATGTGAGCAGGCACAGTCCAACGCTCACATCCCAAATGCGTATGGTTTTATCGCGTGAACCAGATGCCAAGAATGGCCCCTGATGGTGACCCTTCTTGTTGTCAGCGCCGGCTGCCTCATTTATTGCTGATGCTGCAGCCTCTGGCGCCCATGCAATGCATTCTACCGTATGCTCATGATCGCGTAATTCAACCTAATGAATATTTTAAAATTGGTTAATCTCAATATAGCAGAGGCCATAAATATTTGTGTTTGCATTCATTAACGCCTCAAACCAATTGCTTAGCTTCATTTTTTTTATCCTTTATAAGGATTCTAATTGTTTGCGTGCGTACCTTACAGTCTTTTGAATTCGTCAACCAAACGCGTATTGTGTGATCATTTGAGCATGTGGCAAAGATGCTGCCTTCAATGTGCACGCGCACCATTCGCACCCACTCCCGATGCCCAGTATAGGTTTTTACACAGTATCTAGTAAATTAGATAAATCAACAATTAAAATATGTAATATTACATTATATTATATAATAATACTAACCCCGTGGCTACCTCCCACATTTTGATTGTACGATCACGCGATGCGGATAGCACATAGTCGCCGGCTGGTACAAAGGCCACCGAGGATACATTATGATCGTGACCGTGCATGGTCTTCACACACTCGTAGCTCTGTTGAAAATCCCACAGTTTAATGGACAAATCAGCACTGCAGGAAGCTTTACGAAATATACATGTAAATTGAAGTTCGAATATTACATAGACAGTTGCTTAAGTTACCTAATAGCTTGCCCTGCGCATCAAATGCCACATCTTGCACAGAGTCTGTATGTCCTTTAAGACTACGCTCATATTCGCCAGTTTCGAAATCCCATATCTTGATGGTGGCATCTTCTGAAGCCGACACCATGAGTGCAAATATTGGATGAAATATAACCTGCTCAAATTACAATTAATGAGCAAGCGTTGTCATTTAATTAATTAAGTTCTCTTACTAACCCTCGTAATGCTAGCTCGATGTCCTGTTAATGAGTATTTCTCTGGCGGCCTGGGTATCCATTCGCCGGGCGTACGTTTGTTCTTTGTGGGTGCACCCTCGATAACCTCCTTTTCAGCTTCGGTTAGCTTAGCCTCTAAGTCCATGACCTTCTTTTGCAGTCGTATGACCGATGTCCATTTCTTTTCTAATAGGCCTCCAAACTTCTTTTCCGCTTCTGTACTGAGATCTGCCTCCTTGCGAAAAGTCTCCAGTGAATCAGCGTAGCCATTTGAGCCCAAATAGTCGGCAATCGCTTGGTTACTAGTCAAATCAAATATTTATATATAGAAACTGTGAGTTAGAATTGTTTAATACTATATGCTAGTGGATTACTTACAGCTCCTCGCGCTGCCGCTGCGACAACACCATTTTCATGCTGTTCTTCGGTTTAGGCGAGCTTCAATTCTTTCGCTTAGAGCCTCGATTTGTTGCTGCCGTCTGCTATTGCAATGCTGTTGAGAAAAGAAACAATGAGAAACAACCTACAGACAAATGCTTCAAGTATTATAAATGAATGACTGAACAGGAAATTGGCTCCACAAAAATATGAAAAGGCATGTTTAGCAAAGAGGCAAGTCACCCGCATAGTTATACCCTTTACAAGCATTTGCAAACAAAGAGAGTATATACTTGTGCAAAGTTATGTGATAGGCAGTGTATACAATGGATGCTCCAGTATATATATATATATATATATATATATATATATATATACATTATATATACTTACTGGAGCATCCATGCTATCCTCTGCCTACCCCATATATCTAATATGCATAATTGAGCATGTTCCTATAGGCTTATCATACCTCTACACAGAGTATTTTATAGTGGGTATTTATCAGTGGTTTCATGTGCTCAATTTTGTTTTTGGCAATATTGCCTCATAATGCGGCATCTTAAGCATGCATACATTAATCTTCTTCTTTTTCATTGTTTCTCAGTCTGCTGCACGATTATAAAACAAAGAGCCTCCGAAATTAATTCGTTTGTGTGTTTCTGGCACAACGAAATGTTATCGGAACGCATGCTCGCAGTTATAGTACGCATTGTTTACAAATCTTTAAAAGCTCTAATCAGATTGCACCGAATATGCAACTCTGCGACTAAAATTGACATCGATAACGACATTAACTATTCGAATAGAATAATAAAACAGCTTCCAAAGATAGAATAGACAAAGCCGCATTGGGGACGATACGATGTTTCTGTAGTAGTTGCTTTAATAAGCAATCCATATTATTGTATTTGTTTTTGTTGGCTATGACAAGAGCAATATAATTAACTCAAGGTGGCTAGTATTCGGCAACAAGCAATAACAAAACACAGGTAGCACGCAATATGCCGACCAATCAAACTAAACGAATCTAAGCGAAAAATCAACGAAAGCATAACGCGATTTCTTTTTTTCATTTTTTCAAAGATAAGCATTTGACGACACATTTGTGTTTCCAAGTTGCCAACTGTAGTTAAGTTACACATAGCAAGCAGCGCCGACAAAGCCAATTAGCAACATCTAACGGTAGTTCAAGCAACTTCTTATAAGTAAATAACGCAAAACGAAAGAGAAAGAATAACACACCAAAAAGTTATAGGTACACACACCCTCTGAAACATAGCAGCATATACAAATATGTATGTAGACACATACTCTTAACGAGGAAATGACGTTTTCAGATTATTTTTGGACGCTTAACCATAGCCGAATAATTTTTGCCGATTTTTTAACTAGCGGAGGGCAGTATATCGATATGTTTATTTTACTGTAAAAAAAAACTGACCAAACAAGTTCACGCAATGAAATCTGCTTTTTTTGCAACGAAGTCGGCATTGAAACTAGGCATGAGTCACGCGAGCTTGAAGCATATTGCGAGAGCAAAGTCAGCCTTTATCAGCTGTTGGGACTTGTTCAAACTAAAAGACACGCAGAGACAATTAACTGCGCATCTAAATATAAAACAAAAATCAATAAACAAAATAAGAAATAGACAACGCTAACGTCACGAGTATTAACAGAACAAGAGTGGGTTGCGTGTAGGAAGGTGGATAATGCCGGACAACGACAACAACCGTTGTGTTGTGGCAACCGGGCGTGCGTTTTGTTCTTATTGGGGCCAGCATTCCAATACACAGACATGCGCCTTATAACTTCCAGCGATGTAACTGTGTGGGTAGAGCTAGTAACGGTGCTCCACAACAACAGAAATAAAATAGCAAGACGGGGGCGTTTGGGTCACACGCTGCACAAGATTTGAAAGGCGTTCACTGACGCTGCGAAAAAAAGGGTTACCAACCATACAAAATAATATATGTATGAACTAATACAAGCACAATATCACACAAAAGCGAAATATTCCAATTTGAATTGTAAATTGGAAATGAATTTGTAGTTGTCAGTTTATACGGCCTGGGAATCTGATGTCAGCATCAAAAACACACATACATCCATATACGAATATATAAGGATGCAGGCAATCGGGTAGCTCTCTAGAAAACGAGCAGTGTGAAAAGAGCACTTGAGAGAGACCTTGCACTTGCCTGTGTGCACTTGGCTGCCATTTGCGTGTTTTTCTCACGCTTTGCCAGTGTTGGTAATGTTAAGAATTTGGCAATGCAGCGAATAAGTAAAAGTTTTCGAGTATCGATTAGCAACTACACTTGCCAACAAAATGTCTAGACGAAAGTCAGATTTAATTCACATTCATTATAACCTTTAGCTGGGAAAGTCGGACAAACAAAACGCACAAACATATTGAGATTGTAAATTGTAAAGCGCTGTAAAAGCTCATTAACAGGCATTCGAGCACGATAAGACAAGTGTGAAAGAGAGAGTAGACAGACAAGAAAAACAGGGCTAAAAGTGTCAGAAAACAGACTTCATAGATAATGGCAACGGCAGCAATTTGCGACCAATTTGCACAGTCAGTCTCAGACTTGGCGACTCCATCCACACCGAACGAAGACCAGCTTAGCTGAGCTCGGCAAATTGCACACGTTCTGGGAATTGCAGTGAGCGCTGTTAACAATTTTACTGCTATATATGGGATCCAAGCACCACAAGTGTTTTGAATGTTAGTGTATGTGTGGCGATGGCCAATGCCAAGCCAAAGCAGCCCAAAACGGAAAACTGTAAAACATTAAAGAGCAAAAAAAAAAAAAAAAATAAATAAATAAAAAACAAGATTTCTACCAAGACACAGGCTGCATTACAGAACTGGTTTGCTTTTAGCTTTGGCCCAATGTAAAAAGCTGTTAGAAGCAAGTGAAGGAATCGAATTTGACTGCTGCCGTTTGTTCTGGCTAAAAAAATCGATCAATTTTCCATGTCCAGGGGCAGGGGTAACAGGAGGCGTAGGAGGATACATGCGCAAAAACCTTATATGTACACAAGCATACACTGACACTAAAACTGACGCAGGGAGCGATGTGTCATCGCTCTATGGTGGTTGTTGTAATAAAAAAGCAAAGCACACTGAGGAAGAACTTGAAAATGTTTTTGTTTTTGCACTTGCATGTTTTATTGCAGTTTAGCTCAGTTTATATGCTTTGCAGCATTATTTGCATAACTTTTGCTTGTTTGCTTTGCTTTTCAATAACAAAAACATACATTCACATACACACACAATAGCACAGTAAAATACAATAACAACAACGACAACAACAACAGCACTGACACTGACGAAAAATAAAAACTGTTACGACGGCCATCTTGAAAGAGCAGCGCAGTCAGCGTCGCTGCAGCAGCATTATAGAAAACTGACAATATGCAAAATTAAGAAAAGTCCAAGTAAATTTGATAATCACACGCACATTTGCCACAAAACTATTGCGTTTTAAACGGGGTTTTGGTTTCTTTCTCTATTATAAGCGCGCACCAATACACTGGCAGTGTCTTCATACATATGACATTTTTTTTCTTTTCTCCCTATTTGCCCATTACACACACTTCGCTGCTGGTGCGTCGCATTACCGACATTTGCATTATGCGTTACAGACTGTGCATCAATGCAAATTTTAATATTTTTGATTGCACATTACGCATACTTACAGTTTTTTACTTTTTTTGTATTTTAAATGTATATTAATTTAATTAATTGGGAAATAATTACACAGAGATGAAGCGCGGCGACAAATGCTTCCAATATCTTTCGATGCTTTTGACGTATCGATGCCCAACCTATTGTTTACCAGCACTACTTGCAGGGTTAACGCGTATTTTCGTTATCGATATTTGATGACTGCGGAAATTATCGATGGCTGTAAAAAATAATTGAACAGCTGTTTTAACAATTATGGCGCAATCTGCTTTAATTTAAATTATAAAAAAGTTTATTCTGTGTTGAAAAAGTCATTGGAAATTTACAACACTGTAACACACATACATCATACAGAGACTGCAATGTATTGTTTTTATCTTGAAGACATATGTACATACATATATACATACACTCTCACTAATATACATGTAGACCCTGTCGGAGAAAATTTGCCTTATCAGTAATAAGCACAATGATACACCATGTGTTATTAATTTTTACGCTCAGTTCTCGTCTAACACTCAACGGAAACGGTTATTTGTTACAAAAAGTAAACGATATCGTTGCGCATATTAAAGTGCAATTTTACAAACAGTTCAATAAAGCACGCGCGTATTGGATGCGATAATACGAACAAAAAATCATATAGAATTCATAACCGTATTGTGAGTGCTAAAAAATTGTTTAAGTTAACTTATGTCTAGGCATGCTCCAATAGCTAATGAATCAATTTAATGAGTAAATTGCCAAAATATGTAAATGATTCGCCAATTATGACAGACAGCCATTATCAAGCCATCGTGATTTTAATCAGGCAGTCATTTCTCGTTCATACTCGTTAGATATGCCAATTGTGATAACGGTTTCGTGCAAAAAAAATTGAAATCAAAAGTGCTGCCAACTGGACTGTTTGTTCTGTTTATCGATAATTTGATTTGTAACGGAAGCACATCCTTAATACAAACCATTAATTGTCCAGATCATTACACTTTGCTATCAGTAATTTGATTAGCAGATCTGTAACGGAAGCGTATTCTTTATGGATTATACACATTTCGAACTGAAATCATTTGATTTGTCACAGTAGCGCATCCTTAATACAAGCCATAAATCCAAAAATCAGATAAATAAATGTATTTATATAAATATATGTGTGTGCGTGTATATATTATTGGACAATAATTTATGACGAACGTTTCGACGGCTCCATACGTCCATTGTTATCAGGGAGCTGTGGAGGCTCTGATTATGTACATATATTGTTGATATGACAGAAAAAATACACCAGAGCCGACAGCGTTTACTTTCTACGACCGTTAAATTGTTATTATTGGCTTATTTGTTGTTTCATATTTGATTTGTGGGCATGCCGAAGCAGAGCAAAAACAATAAAACATTTTTCATTTCGCGATTTGTTTAAACAAGCTAACGCATAGGAAATTGTCTTTTTACCTGATGCCAGCCACACAATACAGCAAACCGTCAAGTAGATAACAAAATATGTCACCCATTGCAAGCTATTAATAATTATCGAAACAAAAAAATGTAATTTTATTTGCTTTAAAATGTCTTTCTCAATGGCAGCCGCTGCGTTTCGAACTACTGGAGTCTATAATTACAGTTGTATGTTTTTTGATCACAAATACACACGTGTATTAGATACATTCCCAATGAGATATCTTAATAGTTTACATGTACCTCAACAATGACAATATAATTCCTCGACAGCTGCGTCATGATCCATAAATTTTGCTCTCTGATTTAAAAGAGTTGAATAGTTGAGGAATCTCAATGGAATTTTTAATAGAGGAACATGAATTTCTTACATATTTTATTAACTGTAGTTAATACTTTAATATTTTGTTATAATTTTATTATTGTAATTTCAATTATAAATATCTTTGCTTTTTAACATTTAATTTATTTGTTATATTTGTTTCTTGTTTCTTATATTTAATTACTTTTGGCACTCATATTTATGCACGCAAATATCAAATCGTTCAGATTGTTATCTTTATCAATAATCGTATATTGCGCTCTCTAAAGGTATTTTTTGGTTTATTTTTCACTCTTCAGTTAAGTAGTCGCATTGTCCATTAAGTGCCATGATAAGCCCTTGCCCAATCCCGGAATTATCAATATATATATATGTATATATATAAATATATATATATGTGTACATATAGAATTTTGATTGTATTTTTTCTTAATCACAATCTTTAGCTCATTGCCAATCTCTCTGCTCTCAATTACTCAAGGGCTCTTTGCTTGCAAGGTTTTTGCCAAGAGCTCGCCTCATATTGTATTAAACATATATACATAAATAGAAAGTAATAAAATATATTTTTATACCCTGTTGACATCAATACTAAAGTGGTTTTTAAATGATTAGGTCATAAACAAGCCCTTTAAAAGTATTTCTATATTGTTCTTATATTGAAATTAATAATATAATAATTAAATGGGTGCTTAATTAAGTTATTCTAATTAGCATACATACTATATATATATATATATATATAGTCATCTAATTAAGCATCCATTTTCTTGTTATATTATTAATTTCAATATAATATGTATAGCACTCTGCATCCATGTTTATAGACTAAGTTGCAATATCTTTTATGTATGCAGCTCAGTCTAATCTCGAAAATAAATATAAATTTCGAAATACTCCGACAACGACATACCCTTACTATATTATATTATATACTATAAGCTTTTGCTAGTCGTTATAGATATTCCACGTTATTTCTAAATACGGAAAATTATAATCGGGCAATTTCGAGTGGCTGATAGTCAATAGCTCTAGAGATTGCTATCAAGAACGAATCGTTGCAAATTAAGATAAATAATATATTTATATATTGTAAATATAAAATTTAATTTTTTCGTGGTAGTCAGGCATACCCAGCAAAAGCTGAACGTTAAGCAGACAATAAAAATTCAAATAGAAAATTGATTCTAGAAATATATTTAATGAAGAGAGCTAAATGAGTCAGAAACTACTTAAAAGGAAATGCATTTAAGTTATGTCTGATCCGCTCTCTCTCTCTCTCTCTCTCTCTCTCTCTCTCTCTCTCTCTCTCTCTCTGTCTGTCTCTTACTCCGGGTCAAATTTATTATAATTATTGAGTTCGAACAATTGACACCTGTACTCACTTTGACAAGTTCAAGTGTCCAATACACTCATGATTCGAGCATTTACATGCAGAGCATTGTTTTTTTTATTTGTTTTTTTTTTTTGAGTCTTTATTGATTCATGCCTAAATTTTATTAATGTGCGCATTGCACTTAAACGAGCGGCTTCCTTATATATGGGGTTCATATATTTCGATACGTTGATTTGTTTTGGAGAATTAATTGAAAAACCGGTTGCATTTTGGTTAGCTGACATTGAACTTGTTTTCAACTTCCGAATCGAACAGAAACAGGGGGCAATGTTGTCGTAAGATGCGGCTCAAGAAGCATGGCAAGCATAGGACTCGGCTCTATGGACTACTCTGTGTACCGTTAATTCTGTATGCATGGACAGCGGCGCTCGCGCAGGTGCAGGCACAGGTAGAGACAGTCACAGCGCTAGCGGATCAAGATATAAATGATGGTGCGTCTATATAGCAAGTCTCGAAGGCAAATACTATTTATTCATTCTATTTCGATCTAGTGGTGCAAATAACTGTGATTAGTACGCCCTATACACTGAGCTTCAGTGTCAGTCCTGAGGATAAAGAGAAATACATTATCGAGAATATAACATGTCCCTCAGGCGGTGCAGCGGTCATCGCTGAAGATCAAATCAAATGGTAACAAATAAAATAATCCGAGGGATCTTAATTATGAACTTAATGCTTTAATTTAGTGAGAATCTTGAGCCCTGCACGAGCTATTCAATTATCGTGGCGCTAAAAGGCACAACGGAAGGCGCCACGGTCTTTGATCAAGTCGTTATTGCGTATACGGGTTATAAAGGTGAGTGGGGGATGTGAAGCACGGAATCGATATTTGAATGTATTTGTTCTCTTTCCTTTCAGATCCCAAAACGACTTTGACTTCCGTTGTGCCAACAGAGACTACAATACAACTGGAATGGGAGACCACCGATCGAGCCTGCGTGAAACACTTTCAGATCTATGCAACTGCACCAGGCATCTCTCGTAGCCAACAAAAGCTCAAAGAGGAGAGCTCCGATACAGTCGAGAATGTATGGCCGTGTCGCACATACAATGTGACACTGGAAACCAGGAATAATGCGAGTGTGGTCGTTGACCGGGACATGAAATTTGTGGACACAGACTATTCAGAGCCCGGCGAGCTGCAACTGACCATAACCAATCACACCAATGCGGACACGCAAGTTAATTGGACAGACCCAATTAATAGCAGCTGCATAAGCAGCTTTACTTTTGTCTGGCGGCGCACTGGCTGTGTCTCCGACGAGGATCAAAAGACTACCACAGCGACTACAGAGCAGGAGGACGAGACGACGACGGCAATCACAGATGATTGGACGGACCAAACCACAACTGTGTCGCAGGCTGAGGCGATGCCGAGCCAGACTAGAGGTGGGTGTTTTTATCAGTTAACTTTTTGTGTTCTCATTCTTCCCTTCTTCTATACCACTCTTGACTGCTCCCTTTGGAGCTCCTATGCTTTAATTTAATTTAATCTCCTTCTATTTCTGCTGCTCCTTCTCTTTTTTCAATCCCTTCTGCTTCATTGCAGTTGAGTGCGAGTGGAGCGAGTACTCGACTGACAGCACCATGAAACAGTATACCATAAGGGATCTACAGGGCTGTGCTCAGCACACCATCGAGGTATACATAAATGCTGAGCGGAATACGACGGCCAAGGGTACGGCTACCTTCATATCCGGCGAGAAGTGTAAGTAGTCCATTACAGCTCTCAATTATATATAAATTTTGGCTCATTTAGTACCAAGTGCTGTATCGCAGCCTCTAGAAGAAATCAATTCTACGGAGTTGCGTTGGTCATGGTCACCGCCCACCGACCATGCCCAGTGCGTGGCCAATTATCATGTGAATCTGACGGGACCCACACAGCGCTTGGAATATGCCAGTGTCGAGACGTTGACCAATGAATCATTTGTAGTCTTTAAACAACTTGAGCCCTGTGGCATCTACAATGTGGAAATTGTGCCTATATCAATGAATGGAACCAGGGGCACAAAGAAATTTCAGAGTCAGAGCACGCTCAGCGAGGATCGTAAGTAGAGTCAAGTTTTTATTAAAGCCTTCAGGCATAACCGTGGAGTAGAGCCCACACAGATCTTAGAGCCGTCGAGCACCACAGGATCGTATTTCATCGAGGTATCCTGGCTGACACCGAGCTATGCGGATCTGTGCATCGATGGTTATCGCATCTCGGGTTGGATGGACGATGATGTTGAGGTTGATGCATTGAGTGTTAGCACACAAAATAATTCGGTCAAATTCGACAAAAATCTTGGTGCCTGCCAGGCATATACCATACAAATAATACCCTATACAAAGGAAAATCTGGACGGAGAGCTGCGACAGATCGAAGTCGAAACGCAAGCAGCAATTGTGAACTACGAAAAGGTTTGTATTTGACGCGTATATATATATATGTACGAATCCGTCTGAATAGCTCTTTGATTTGTAGATCAGTTTCGAGTTGGTGGGAAATGGAGCGACGTCGCACAGCCTGGAGCTGAATGCCAACAATCAGGACTTTAACAATCATTGTCAGACGATCTTTGCGCACATCAGTTGCTTCACCTTCGCAGACGTACCCAACACCTATGCGGAGAAGTATGTGGAGAGCTATCGCGATCGTGGATTTCAGGCGGTAATCGAACCACTTTCGCCCTACACGAAGTATACCTGCAGCGTAGTGCTCCATAATGTGGCTGGGCCATCGTCGACGAAGACCGTGACGGGTCAACAGCTGGAAACCCTAACATTCTGTATGTGCCCAGCTCAGAGGCTACCCAAACTTATTGCCGTACTAAGCGTTGTTTATTCCATTGCAGTTCCCGACCAGCCCCGCAATGTTCGCTTGGACAGTAGCTCCAAATACAGCTTGACTTTTGTCTGGGATCAGCCGAAATATACAAATGGACCTATCAAATATTATCACGCATTCCTAATGCGCTACGAACCGGATTACTTTGTGCCCAGCATATGCAAGCCGATAAACGAGGTGATAACACCCGAGACTAAAGGTAGGCATGCCAGGTAATCATCTGAAGAAAGCCTAACCTCACATTTCATGCATGTCTGCAGGTGACATGACGAGCACCTTCAACGATAGGGCGCCCGCGGTCAAGTACATTATGCAGGTGGCAGCACTGAATGATTTTGGTTTGGGTCAGTACACAGCGCCTGTGATAGGCATTACGCAATCAGATGGTAAGCTAGTGAGCCGAACTTCAATAACCCAATAGATATAATCCTCAAAAACGGTAATAATAGTATCGGATCCCATCACCGATTTAAATCTAACCTCGGACGGTCCCGCCCTGGATCCAAATAGCTATAACGCCAATGTCACTATATCTTGGACTATGCCCTGCAAATCGAACGGGCACATCGAGGAGTTTGTCTTGGACATAACGGGCACGCGAGATGAACTGCAGATCAGTTATCAAGAGCGTGTGCCACCCGATACGCACGACAAGCAGGGACGCATGGTGCACAATATAACCAATCTGCAGCCAGAAGTTAAATATACAGTGAGCGTCGCAGTCAAAGTACAGCACGTGAGCACATTGAGCGCTAGTGCCAAAGCGGATTGGGTTTCACCAGCGGGCTGTGAGTATTCCATAAATATTTGATCTTAGACTTACCAATTTAACGAACAACTCGACAAAGCCATTAGATAATTTTTTGGTAGTGAAAAACTTGTGCCACCTGCGTCACATTGTTTACGTATGCTGTAAAGAGCGTATTTTATATTTTAGTGCTCTAAAATGTAAGGAATTACTTTCCTTTTTGAGCATCACTCAAGTCTCCTCCAAAAGGTGCTAAAAATGCCTTTGTTTACTTTGTTATTGTGCTATCATTTGATGTCTTATTGTCACTGCCAGTGTTGTACAACGACAGCGGCATCCTTACTTTATGATCTTCCTTTCAGTCTTAAGTGCTGGAAATGTTAGAAGTTGCAGCCTATTAACTTTAATGTAATTTTCCAGAATTAAAAATAAATGCTAAATAAATTTTAATCGTCATTTAATTCGTGTTAATCTATTTTTACCTGTAGTACCTTCTGGCCTGGGCGAGGATCTAGTGGGTCAAATGCGTGTTAGCGCTTATGAAACAAATCATCCAACCAGCTCGGCCATCGTGAGATTGCCCCGTAACATTTTGGATTCCGAATCGGGCAAAATAATATATTTAGCATTGTTGCTATCTCAAAAGAATTGTGCGGGCAAGCCGGAGCTCACATATAATGTGTCCAAGACATGGCCGCCTGTTTTGTCCTGGGATAATGTGGGTGGCGATTGCATCTATCAGTATCAAACAACGCCCGAACGCTGGAATCCCAATGAAGAAAGTCAAAATGGACGCGCCGACAACGCTGATGACATCACCTTTACCATAGGCATTGACAAGTGTCCGGATCAGAACAAATATTACTGCAATGGTCCACTAAAACCGAATACGGAGTATCATATGGTAGTGCGGCTCTTTACTAGTTCCGGTTACAATGATGCCGCACTCCTGGAGTTCAAGACGAAGGCGGCAATTAAGGTGACACTTATCCTGGTCAGCGTCTGCAGCTGCCTGCTGCTGGCATTCATACTGGGCCTAGTCGTACTCTATGTGCGTAAGCGAATTGCCTGGTAAGTAGGAATTTGTAGAGATTGAACTCTGCTTCAATTTATATGGTCCTATTGAAGGCATCGTGACTCTGGTCAAGGCATCGAGGATCCTTTTGGCAATGTAATTGCTAAGAACTTTGCGATATTCTACGCCGAAGTGGCCAAGCCGGAGAAGTTGGCGCGTGAGTTTAAGGAAATTACTGTTGTGGCCTTGGATCTGAGCTATTCAGCCTCTGAGCTTGGCAACAATAAAAATCGCTATGCGGATATCTATCCCTGTGAGTTAAGCTTAGACTCGGCGAGATCTTGCACAACTGATCTTAAATTAATTGCAGACGACAAGAATCGTGTTATACTAGACATAGATACAGAGGGATCGGACTATATTAACGCCTCCTTCATTGATGTACGTCTTGGCCAAAAAGTTGCCACATACATAGATCTATAACAATGTCTTTATTTCACAGGGTCACACACGGAAGAAGGAGTACATAGCTACGCAGGGACCAAAGCCGGAGAGCGTTATGGATTTCTGGCGCATGATCCTGCAGCACAATGTGCGCGTCATCGTGCAGGTTACACAATTCCGTGAAGGCAACACAGTGAGCATTCGCTATAGCAAACCAGGTCTTTTTATATCTATATCTTATATCTTACTCCGCTCAGATCAAATGCCATGAGTATTATCCGTACAATATGCGTGGTGTTAACGTCAGTATCAAGTCCAAGGAATCCTTTGAGATCTACGATCGCACAGAGCTTACGGTCGTACACGAGAAATATGGCCTCAAGGAGAAGGTCATACACTTCTTTTTCAAAAAGTGGCCCGACCATGGCTGCCCCGATGATCCCAACCATTTGATTAACTTTGTCAAAAAAGTGAAGGCAGAGAAACGCCCGAGTTACTCGCCAATTGTGGTGCACTGCAGCGCAGGAGTTGGACGGACGGGCACTTTCATAGGCCTCGATTTGATCATGCAGCGCCTGAAGAGCGAATCGAAAATTAACATTTTCGAAACTGTTAAGAAATTACGATTTCAGGTAATTTAGTAATAAGATACATACTTTCTAAGATGTTCAATTCATGAGAATGATGTCCATTACAGCGCATGAAAATGGTGCAAACCCTGCAACAGTATACGTTCCTCTATAGCTGCACCTATGAGCTCGTGAAGCACAAGATTCCACGTGCCGCACTCAAGCTCGAGGTGCGCAACAAAACGGATGCGACGGTGCCACCGTTGACTGCGCCCAAGAAGGTCAGTTTTCCCGACACTAATCTGAGTCGTGTCGAGGCAGCCGTACTGGATTCACCCGACTCGATATCCGAATCGGCTGGTGTTCAGCTGCCCTTCCGCTCTGGCGGAATGCGTCGAACGAACGATTTAGATTCGTTGTATGAGCAACCGGAACGAAAGAGCCCGCAGCGGGCGGACGGCAACAACAGCGAGTGCAGCATATAATTTTATGAGCATTTTGTGACATCATGCATGAGTTTTCTTATTTTTACACGGGAACTTATGTATGTGTATTTATTGTAATATACAAATATAATTTAGCAGCAATAACAGCCAAAGAGAATTGCTTAACGCTAAAGCATTGTACTGTGAAAACAAATAAATATATATATGTAAAGAAATATAAAGGTGCTGGGCATTCAAGAAATAGTTCCTTTCTTCCTTACACTTTTGATTCTTATGTTTTTATTATCCAATTAGGCAACATTTAATAAAAACTTAACCTAACGTAATTTAACGGAATTTAAGAGTAACAGAACGAACTATCGAAAACGTTAAAGTTCTTATCGAGAACCTATCGCTGCTGTTGCAACTCTGTTTTAATCTTCGTGTGAATGACACATTCACAAGAAGTGGAGAACGTTTATTTACAAAGTAAATATTTAGAACCGTCTCAAAATGTCTGAGCGCAAAGTGTTAAATGTAAGTACATATATTATTCTATATAGAAGAAGCCGTTCGCTTATGATCTATATATATGATTCCTTTATAGAAATACTATCCACCGGACTTCGATCCGTCGAAGATACCGCGCATGAAATTAGCCAAAAATCGGCAATACACAGTTCGATTGATGGCTCCGTTTAATATGCGTTGTAAAACATGTGGCGAATACATTTACAAAGGCAAGAAGTTTAATGCCCGCAAAGAGGATGTGGAGAACGAAACGTATTTGGGTATACGTATTTATAGATTCTATATCAAGTGTACACGCTGCTTGCAGGAGATCTCCTTCAAAACTGATCCACAGAACACAGACTATGAGATCGAGGCGGGCGCCACGCGTAATTTTATGGCACTGAAACTGGCCGAGGAGCAGGCACGTCGCGAAGAGCGTGAAGCACGCGAGGAGGAGGCTAACAATCCAATGAAATTGCTAGAGAATCGCACGCAACAGTCACGTAATGAAATCGAAATGCTTGAGAGTCTCGAAGAGCTTCGCGATCTCAATAGACGCCAGCAAACCGTAGACTATTCGACCATGCTAGAGCAGTATAATCCAGCAGAAACGGAACGCGAACGAGAGGAGCGTGAAGAACGCGAAGATGAGGCCTTTGTCAAGTAAGTGTTGACATCAGGCAATTTCTATATATATTTAAATATAATTATTATATTTGCAAAGATCTGTAAACTTCAAAAACAAATCAGAGAGCGGCAAACGTATTGTCGCTGAGGAGATTATAGAAGAGATAACGGAGACCAGGGATACAATTTCAACAGCACCGACAGCAGCCAAATTAGCCAAGTCTAATTTTGCGAAGCCCAACGCCAGCAACGTGATTGCTGGAGCTCAGCTGGTGAAAAGAAAGACGCCTCTAGTGCTGGTAAAGCCTAAGACTGAAGCAGCAGCAGCAGCAATGGGAGCACGAGTGGAAGGAGGAACAACAAAAGCAACTTTAGGAGCATTTGGAGTGGGAAATGGGGCCAGCGCAGCTGTCACTGAAGTGGCAACAGCAACTACAGTGGGCACCAGGCCTCCAGAAAATATAGAACCGTCTGCAGCAGCATCCACAGCTAAATCGACTGTAACAGCTGCAACTGCTAATACAATTGCAACAGCAAAAATACCCCCTAAACCTACAGCAGCCGCTGGTCTATCTCTTTTGGCTGCCTACAGCGATAGCTCTGAGGACTCCAACTGACCTCTGCAACATATAAGCATTTACATCAACTCTGTTTATTTACAAGCTAACTAAACAATATGCTAAGGCTCAAATAAATACGACTATATTCACTATTAAACGTCTATCAAAATTTGTATATATCTGACCTTAAGCCACTATGTTTATGATAAGATCTGTGTTCCAAATAAACGTATTTTCATTTAATAAACTTATATTTTATTTTAGCATTTTAGCTGACTTCAAAAATGTTTCACTTAAATTTCTAAGCTTTTCAAATACTATATTTATATATAGTCAAGGCCATAAGCATAAGGCAAATCAATTTCCATGCATATATATCAAATTTTCGAAAATTAGCAACATAAAATGACTAAAATAGTTATACATATATATGTATGTATATATATATATATATATATAAGCATCCAAATGATATATATATTATATATGTGTTCTATCAATTCATAGCCGATTTCGTGGCAATTGGAACATAAGTCTTAAAGTAGTTAAAACTAAATACTAAATGGTAACAGTTGCTTTATATAAATATATACAGCTGCAGAAAATTATAATAAATAATATCACAAGCGAAATAAACAATAAGAAATTATAAATATATATATATATATATAGAACATAGGCCTAAGTATTAGGGTAAATATAGCAATAGATTATACAGTAAGTAATTAATAATAAATCCATTTAATTTCATAAATTACGAAGACACTGGTATCTGCTTTAGCTGCCATATCGATAAGAATATATATACAGTATACATAAATGATTATATAACGGTATATCTTCTATATATCCTCCATAAGGCTGCCTTCTGGCAAGCGTCGTCAAATCTTTACCTTACTCCTTACTTCTACACTTTTTACTCTTTACATTACGTTTAACAGTCTTTGATCGTTTAGTTCTTTTTCCATTTACTTTTTGGGTGGTTTTTGGGGGGCGTGGCAAGCCCATTTCTTTTGTTTTCATTTTTCTTTTTGGTGTGTTGCATTTTGGTTTTGTTTGCATTTTTATTCTGGCTTTGGCTTTTCATACTTAAATGTCCACCGCTTTGGCTGCTTTGTAGTCGCTAGCTGCAGCCATTGCCACGCCCACCATGACGCCCCCGCCACCATCGTAGTTGTGGTGATTGTTGTTATTGTTGCGTAGGAAACTCTGCTGTTCGGGAGCACTGTGATTGCGCTCATAGAGATCATCCATGTCATGGTAGACAGAGACGCCCAACGCACGAGTCGGCGCAAACTGCAAGTCATTATCATCCGGCTCATCACCCACATCGTCAACATCAACGTCAGGGTCTTCATCCAGTAAACGTCGTCCAGGCATGCCCACTACAAAATCCTCCAGGCTACGTTTCACGGCTGCATCGGAGCCCGTGCCCGAGTCCTTGCTGGATAAATGATCCTGCTGCAGCTCATGCTCCGCCTGCTGAATATAACACAGAGTCAGACCCTGGTCCATGCTCCGTTGCTCATACGACGGCGTCGTGGTGACAATCAAACGACTTTGTGTCTGTCCAGAACCCGACTCCAAGTCCGTCAAGCTACGGGGTCGCAGCTGGGCCTGCGATTGATGACGTTGCTGATCCAGTTGCTGCTGCTGATGCTTGTGCCCAGCGGTATCCAGTAAGATTGTGCGATTCATTGTAGTTAACTGCGTCTGATCTAGCGGCAGAGTATGCTGACTACTACGCGTCGTCGAGCTGTGCAGCAGCTTCCTTCGATGATAGCGCGAAAACCTCCAGACAGTGCAAATGCATATTAAGAGGCAGATAATCGTGATAGTCACCACACTCAGAAGCACCACATCGACATTTAGGCTATCCTCCACCACTGCCAGCTCCGATTGCAGTGTCAAGGTACGCAAGTTGTCGCTGACTTCGCAACGATAATGTCCAGCATCTGTGGACTGGGCATTGACAATGACTAAGAGCTCCTTGCTCTCGGTAAAGTAAAAGCGCTCGGCATCGGGCCCTGTGGGTGAGTTATGCAACGGTTTGTTCTCCTTGAACCACTGACGATGCGGCTGCTCCAATTCCATATTGAGGGATTCGCTGAGACACTCCAGTACACAGGTTCGACCCAGAATGACCTCCTTGTGGACTAGTGGAATGCTAGGCAGGGGTTTGTCTGCAATTGAATAACATTATAGTATACATATTGAGTTTACGTTTCGTTTCCACTCACCATTCACAATTAGCGTGGCATTAACTTTAATCACACCCGCCGGACTCTCCGCTGTGCAGGTATATATGCCCGAATCACTAGGCTTGGCGTTCGTTATCAAAAATGCATTCTCCTCGCGTATCACCTGAAGCCGTCGCTCTGTGGCAGCAGGAAAATCTCTACCACCAAACTTTTGCAAAGCCATCTCCGGCATTGGATCCCCGCTGGCTGAGCATACCAAGCGAGCCGTTTCACCCGCATCCAATGTCAGATTCGAGGGCACTTGCAAGAAGCTGGGATGAACTGTAAGTAGAGAATATAATTAAATTTAATTTTGTTCTCTTTTAGTAAAGTTAATTTAATCTATAATCCATTTTTTGCACAAGTTCATTTGGGAATCAGTAATTAGTTCGATATACACTATTAGGCAACTATAAAACTTAAGTACACTATTCAATTGAACCTGAATTGCACACACTGAATAAGTTCATTAGTTCATTTCTATAATTAATAAGCAAAGCAAAATGCCTATGATCGAATTAAGTGCTTCGATAACTGAACAATTAATGAGTTAGTTAGTTCATTTCAATAAATCTTGGTTACTCACTGCCTATCGAGATTTTGAATTTCTGGCCATAGGTGGATCCAAATGCATTGGACACCACGCACTGGTAACGGCCAGCGCTCGCGTCGGTGACATTGAATAAACGGAGATGACCATAGATTGTCGTCTGATTGGTGCTCTGATCGGGATGTATTTGTGTTTTGGTGCTGGCGCCATCGTGTGCATTTTGATTCTCCACGACGTGCTGACTATCGTGACGCCACTTGATCTCCAGCTCATCGGTAGCAGCAGCCGAAGCGGCAGCTGGTGAGGTGGCCATGCACTCCAATGTTATATTGGCGCCTTTGACAGCGAGCATATTGGTGGGCTCGTTTTGCAGCACCGGCTTGGGTGAGTCAGCTGCAAAGATGAGAAATCAAATTAGAGTCAGCAAAGAGCTTTTTAAATCGTTTCGCTGAGACTTACAGCACTCGAGTTTCGCTGGAGTGAGACGGAACAGTTGGCGATCAAGCAGATGCTCCGGATAGCCACAAACAGCATTCGTGTAAGACTTCTCACTCTGCAAGCCAAAGCGATTGAGATGCCATTGGCGGAACCAAATTAACTCGCAATCACATATAAAGTTATTGGACTTGAAGCTGAGCTTCTGCAGACTTTGCATATGCTCGAATGCATTTGGTTGTATGCTGGCCAATTCATTGTTCTCCAGATTGAGCTGCACAAGATTGTTTAATCCACTGAGCGCTTTGCTGCTGATCTGCTTCAGATTGTTGCCGTAGAGATCGAGGCGGCGAAGCTTACGCAACGCCTTGAAATGCGCCACAGCCGACTGATCCTCAATGATCCAGGCGAGGCGATTGCGACGCAAATTCAACTCCTCCAGATTCTTGACACAGTCGAACGTGTTCTCTGGCAAATACTGCAACTTATTGTGTCCCAAATTCAAATGTTTCAAACGCTTCAGGCAATCCAAATGCTGAGCCTTAAAGTCGCTGATGTAGTTGTGCGATAGATCAAGCCATTCCAGTGATTGGGTAAACTCAAACGTATCAAGTTCGATGCGACTGATCGAATTGTTGGACAAGCTCAAATGATGCAACTTGGTCAGATTGAAGAGGCCCTGGCGAGACAGCGAACTGATGTCATTGTGATCTAGCTTAATGCTCTCAATGTTACGCATCACATGAAAGACGCCATCCTGCAGCGTTTTAATGTGGTTCGCCTTCAGCTCCAGCTTCTGCAGCGATTGCAGGCCACGAAATGTTGACCAATTGATTTCCAATCGATTGGAATTGAGGGTGCTGCAAGAACAGTTATTTAACATACCCCGGCAAAGATGAATTTATAAACTTACAGCTTCTTTAGGCGCAACAAATTTTTAAAGACGCCCACTGGCAGGTTGCTCAGATGATTGTTGCTCAGCTCCAGATCCGTTAGATTGTTGAGTGCAGCAAAAGCCAGCTCATTCACGGTGCCAATCTCATTGCCATTAAGTATTCTGTAAATAGTAATTAACTTAGAAAGAATAGCTCCGCCCAAACATATTTAGCTGACTTACAAATGGGAAATTCGACTAGGCCTCGGAAACAGATTTGCATCCACGGCGTGCAGCTGATTCTTGCTCAAGTCAAGCAATTTAAGTTTGGGCAGCAGAGCTAGAGCCTCGCTCGATATGCGCTGAATACGATTGTTGGCCAAGATCAGTTGACGCAATGCCTGCAGATTCGTAAACATGGGCATCACGTCCAGCTGATTGCGTTTCAGTGAGCTGCGTGAAGTAGTGGGAAGTAAAAAGTGTTAGTTATAAATAATATAAATAGGGGGATAAGTATAAGAGTTGCTATTAGATTATAGCTGTTGCTATTACTAACTATTTTAAGCAGCTGTTAACTGCCTTTAAAAGAGCTATTAAGCTTTATATAAGTATTAATTGTATCTAATTTGGTAAATAAAGATAGAGTGAGCTGAGGCTAAGGTTGTAGATTGCTGCCAGCTGCTTTTAGTAAGAGTTAACAATATTTTTTAATTACATTTTAATTATATATTAAGATACAATCTGCTGTTTAATTATAAATCTCTTGGAAAGAAATAATATATATTTTGCTCATGCAATGTATATTATTTGTAATACTTGAAGCTTTCTTTATCTGTAGCTTAAATTGTGCATTATTTGAAATTCATTTTCAATTGAATCGAAAACCAGATGGCTTCCTTTTACAACTTATAAGCGAGTATCTAAAAATACTCGCTTAGCTAAACGATTATACAGCATTATCTACTATAGATAGCTCAATGCGAATGGAATAATTAGCTCAATAAACTCGTAAATAAATAAATACATATATATATATATATATATATATATATATTTATATACTGTATGTATAGATATAAAATATAATATATTGTTGTTTTTGTGGCTGTTTTTACTTACAGTCTTTGCAGTTCGGACAGATTTCGTATCGCTAGGACGGTGCTGTCGTTCAATTTGTTGCCCGCCAGATGCCTGAAAGAGTAAATATGAAAACAAAATTTATATACACATGTATTTAGGTATGTATGCATATGTGTATGTGGCAAACAATGTTGGCTGATTGGATTTTCGAGGCCCGCAATTAATAGTCCGTAATTATGCTGCAATTACGTGTGATAAGCGTGCCAGAGTCGTGCAATTATTGATGCATTCCACTCGATAAAGATAAACCCCACATTTTGCATAATTTTGCAGTGCATTAAATTGATTAAAAGCAATCCGATAAAATCGCAACCCCCCAAACAAAATAAAAATGAAACGCATAAATAAAAACAAAATATGTGCGGTTCTCCAAGTCGAACTAGATACGACTTGAATTATACCCTAGACCTCAAATCGTAGTACAAGAAATTTAACTTAAATAAAATAATAGCTAAATCTATTCTATCGAAAAAAAAATAATTTTTTAATAAAAATATTTAAAAATAATCTGTGAGAAGTGTAGAATCTGTTGGCTCATTAAATAATAGAATATCATCTGCCCACGTTAATTATCTTACACTGTCAGTTAGGCATATAATTTAATTCATTAATTTTAACAAACAGTGTCCCTATTATGAATTACTAAAGTAATTTAATACACTCCACTTGACACTTAACTAATACAGGGTATACACTAAGTAAAACCCCTGAAAGCTGCGAGGGTTGTTGCGAATGTTTTCAACTGTTCTCTTTTGGGGGTTGTTCAGAGGGTTTGTTTTTTTTTTTTTTTTTTATGGTTTACTTACAGCGTTTGCACATAGTTGGGCACTGCTGGCACACGCTCCAAGTGCTGCTTATCGCAATCGAAGAACTCGTTCTGGCATTTGCACTCCTTAGGACAGTTTTTGTTGTTGATGTTGTTGTTGTTATTTTTGGCATTCGCATTTGCTGCTGCTGATTCGGCTGCAGCCAGCTCTTTTTCAGCCTGCTCGTACTGCCCGCCATCGTCGGCCACAAAGCCCCGCGTTTCCAGCGAAGCGGACGCAATGGAAGACGAAGAAGAAGAAGAAGAAGCAGCAGCCGCTGCCGCGATTTCCAGTGGAATATGCAAGGCGGCAAATTCCTCATCGCCCGTATCCTCCGAATCGTCTTCGCGTAACGGCAGAAAGCGTGGTCGCTGACGTGAATGTTGATGCTGATGCTGCTCTGGCTGCGCAGCCGCTGCTGCCGATGCCAGCGCACCCGTGTTTCCGTTATTCTTTGCAAGCATGGCGAAAAGTTGTTGCTGCGGCAGCTGTTGATTGTAGGAGGCACCGCCCGATTTGAGTAGCGCGCTCAGCGGCGATGTTAACGCCTCGCCGGACACTGACGATGAGGCTGACGTCGACGGCGCAGCAGCTGCATAACTTTGACAAATTGTTGTAGCTGTTATCAGTAGCATGCACGTAATTAGCTGTAATTTATTGATTTTATTGAAATCATGGGCACGCATTGTTGTTTTACTATAATTGCAATTATCATTATGGGCGCATGCTCTTGCTGTGCTTATTGTTGTTGCTTTCACAATTGCGTCGTCGTTTTGCTGTTTGCGCCGCCGCCGGCGCCGTCGCCACTTGCCACTCATGCTCAGCGTTGCGAGGCGTTGCACCATTATTGAAGACGTCATTATAATTTTGCTAATGTAGTTGTTGTTCTCGACGTTGCTGCATCGTTTTCGATAATTATTAAACTTTATCGCTGCACATGCATCCTTTGCCCTTTCCTGTTCTTCGCTTTTAATAGCTGAAACGTGCATTTTGCAGAGTTTTGCTTTTTTCAATTGCAATTTTTTTTGTTTTATTTTATTTTCTGTTTTGTATGCTTGCTAAATTCGATCGTTTTCAACTGCGCTTTTCCTTTTTTTTTTGCCTACATTCCGTTATTCCTGGGCAGTGATAGCGACGTTAATGGCAGCCTCGCCACTGGCCAGTGCTGTAAAGCTCGTTCGCATTTTCGGCGTTTGAAGTTGCTGTTGCATGATCCAGCGCCAATTAACTGCAAAGAGAGAGAAAGAGAAAACATTAGTTTAAGGATGCCACCATATACAAATGATTGTTAGATGTACTCAATTTGGACTAGTATCGATTAAGTGGTATCGATGCTGATAACAATACACAAAGCTAATTCGGTTAATTTAAACAATACATTAACATGTCTTTTCTAGCTGCTGCCGCTGCTGGATTGCAATTTATATTGTTTATATTTGAAGTAAAGCAAACTAAATAAATAATAAATGATAAACAGCGTTAGCAAATGACTGTGGCAGTGTGCAAAATAAATGCTCATTAAATTAAAATACGACCGGATGTTTTTGTGCGAAAAAGAAATAAAACATGATGAAAAAAATAAAACGCGAAACGTTTTATAACACAAACAGCAAAAGACGCACCAGACAGCAGCATCAGCCCCCTAAAAAATCTCTCAACTTGTTGCAAATTTTTGCAGCGCTTTGCATTTTGTACTTTGCGCTTGCTAAACGTCCAAAGCACACAGACCCACCTACACACACACACGCACACAGAGTCACACCTACATAGGCGAATTCAAAAGAAATTCGACGGCGACATTCAGATAAAGCGAATGCTGCGCACTTTTTTCGCTATCAGCTAAATTGCGGCGGGCTCGACATTCAGATGCCTCGCAATAATCGGCTCAAGTATGTACAAATAAAACTTAAGAAAGAAAAACCAGCTCTAAAGATAAATATTTTATAGGCGTGAACACCCAATTAAAATTTATAATTAACTTTGCTGACAAGCAAAAAAAGAGTGAAAAAAAAATGTTTATTGTATATTGTTTCAGCACTTTTTTCGTATATGTTTAAACTAAACATACTTGCACTAGAGCTATTAAATTTGGCATATAACTACTGTCAACAAATCTAAATTGTAGATAGCTTAAAAATTTTTTTGCAATTCACGTTTGTTTTGCTATAAAAAAAGTTAATTCCAAAACTCATTTTATGATTAAAGGCATCAAAAAATACTTAAACAAAAAATATGTTGATTTAGTGAGATGGCATAAATAGAACATTTTTATTATATGAGCGATTTTTATTTATTTATTTATAAGATGCATAAGCTCAATAAATTGAAGTGCTGGAGCCCTGAAATTTGTTACGCAGCATCTGAGGCTTCGTTGAAGATTCTAGGAACTAGGTGAAGTTACGTAAAATGAACGTATCATACAATTAAGATTACATTCTGAGAATAAGATAATATTTTTGCTGCACTGCATTAAGATAAATATTGGGGATTAGACTGCTTTTGACAGATATACCTACATATGTAAATAATAGTAATTATATAAATAGTGCAGTTCCTTTTTATTTACATTTTTAATATACATTTTATTACTACATTGCAAGAAAAATACAATTAATAAAAGTATTTTTAGTATAAAACAAAAAACTAAATATATTTGTAATTATATACAGCGTATATGGTTGACCTTTGATATACATTTCATTTGCTTTAAAGTTTGGCTATAACAACAAATAATAACCAAAACAATTTAATTAGCTAACAAATCAATTGACAACATTCTTTGTGTTGCGCTCATTATTATTTGCTTTGAACAAATAATATGGACAAAATGCACTTATAAGCAATGTTTTTTTTTTTTATCGAGGCCTAACAAACATTTTTCCCAGACCAAAAAAAGAGAAACAAATAGAAATAATAATAATAAAAAAAAACTCCCACCAAAAAGGGCAAAAAGCAAAAGACGCAAAGCGACTTCGACGAAGTCAAACTGCAATAAACTCAGGCATAGACGCAATTACCGCAAACAGACATGACCATATATATATATATATATATATATATATATATAAATATATAGTATATATATAAATGTACTATAGCATATTTAACGTATACGTAACGCACAGGCTATATAGGAGAGGCGGCATTTACTGCTGCTGCCGCTGCTGCTGTTGCTGCTGGCCAGGCTACTAAAAATGGTCTGGCACACACACACACACACACACACATAAAGAGGCGCGTTAAAATGCCCAGACAACCAAATTTAGTAACACAACAACAACTAAAGCAACAACTACAAAGAGCATCGCGTAATGAAATCAAATAAAAAGAAGCAGGAAAAAAATAGAAAAGTGCACACGCCAGAAAAAGAAAAACCAGCCACAAAGAAGGCAGCAACAGAACCAGCTCAGTTGAAGATCTCTTAAACATCTTTTTTTCTTCAGTTTAGTTTTTCCTGTGCTTCAAAGAGTTTTCCACACATCAAAAAATGAACATGCGAGAATGTTGCAGGCAAGCGGGCGTAACTGACTGCAGAATACATTGTAACGATTAAAAATTAAGCAACTGCTTAAGTTGCTCATAAATGTAAAAAAATGTAACAAATATAGCTTTTGTCTATATTTATGTATTCAAAATCTCAAGTCTTTAGCTTCAATAGCCACTAAGCCAATAAACTCTTCTCATTTCCCCAACGAGCATAAGTACATTTTTCACTCCTAGCTGCAGACTCTGTTTCTGCTACATAAATTTATATATATAGTAAAATAGTTTGCTGGCGAGCTGCATTTGAAGTGCCTTTTGATTAGTTTTAGTTGCTAGATCGATAACAACGATAACGATAACAGCGTGAATTGGCCTCAATTCCGTTTGGGAGCACTCCCCCTTACCAATGTGTGGAAAGTCTGCTCTCAATTAGATAATATTATTTTTGTTATGTTGGCTTCCCTTCTATCTGAGACTCATGGCACTCGTACCACTCGATGCAATTATCTAATCAATAGGTTTGCACTGTCTACGATCGCAGCTACGATCGTTGCGGCGGTATCTACAGAGGAAATCATATATATTTATATATATACAAATATTTATACTCTTTTTATACGAAAATTATTGAGCAGTTATGTTGAAAAACTTGTTAGTGGTAAATATTTGAATTGCCTGTGCGGCAAGTGTTTGGGTGAGAAAATTAACCAACTTTTATTTATTTTACTTTGTGCCAGAGTGTTGATAAAAAGGGCAGTAAAAAAAGGGATTGGCTTCGCGCATAAATAACCTCTTCTATTATCTATCTAGAAAGCCCTGAGCTTAATAGATCAGTATTAAATTATATAAATAGGCAGAAGACTTGCGAAAAAGGGAGCTTTAAATACATAACATAAGTTTCCTATCCTCTTACTAATTAAAATTAAACTTTATCAAATATTGTTAATGTTAATATTTAAGCTTCGTAATAAAAGAAGCATCTTTTTTAAGCAAAATTTTTTATGATGATTAATTAAAATGTAAATCGCACTTTAAACTTTACGAAAAAGAAAAGATAATTATTCTTAAATATTTCTAAAAGCAATCAAATATTCATAAAGCACATCAATCTAAAACGCCTATTTTTTTTTTTAAGTTTATCTAACACCTTTGACACGCTTTCAATGAAACTATCGCTCAGCGAAAGCTGCTGCGGGTGGCCGCCCCTCACAACCGATGACAGTTGGTCTATCGATCAATGGTTTAAAAAAAAAACTATTTTTTTTTATATAAATTTGTTTGGTATTGTGCGACAATTTTCACACACCAATCAGCGACGATCAGCTCACTAATTTTTCGACGTTGTCTAAAACTGGTGGCCGCCATTTTGAATTGATTTGCATGCATAAAATGCTAACTAAATCGCATATTGATTAGCATAAGTTCTCTTCAAATAAAATCGAGAGAAAAAACCCAATGTAAGGGCAAAACCCACGCCAATCAATTTTTGTCGATTTATTTTTTAAGTTTAGTTTTTTTTTTTGTATTTTTATTGTTATAAAGTAAACATTTGTTGTTTTAAGCTTTCACTGTGAACTCAATTCTTGGTGTTAGACAATAATAAAATTTACGTTGAGCAAATCAAATGCAGATTTTGTTGAGATTTTTTAGTTGATTTTCGTTATTGGTTTTATTTTTGGTTTTTGTGGTCTTCTTCTTTGTTGTTTGTATTCGTCCACTCCCGCACAATTTATTAGATAACGGTACGAGCATGGGCGAGCATTGTTTTCTTATGAAAACGACAAAATGTCGACGTTGTTAGCTGTCGATCGCGTTGATATGATAATGCCGCACATAAATATACAATGGACGGCCCTAAAACACATGCGACATATGCCATACGCATAAGTATGTATATGTGTGTGTTTTTTTTATCTTAAAAATCGTTAGCTGTACAAGAATAAAAGCATTTGTCATTAGATTTGAGAGCAGATTGTGGCGATAGATGAAAGAGTTAATGTGAGCGAGACAGAGAGAGAGAGAGAGAGGCATAGATAGTGTGGGGAAACTGAATTAGTTTTTATTTTAAATTTAAATTATATAACATTTTTAATGTGTTGCTCTCTTTTAAAATTTGGTTTTATACATTTTACTTCGAGCTGAGCCTGCATTTTTATTGGTCTTAATTTTTACCTGCTGCCTGTTGATTTGCTTTTTAACATTTAAATTGGTAATTTTTCTTGTTGTTGTCAGACTTTTTTAATTTAATTTTATTTTTCTGCTGGCTCGGTTCATTTCTTGTTGTTGTTGTCGCCCACTGCTTGTTTTTTCTGGTTTTTTAATGTACATGTGCGCGTGTGTGGATGGCTGTGTGTGTGATGAAAACGCTTCGCCCAAATGTGATTTTTGTTGTTGTTTCAACTTGTCGCTTTTTTGTTTTTGTTTTTGTTGTTGTTTATTGCCTTTTGCCAAATGAATAAAAATATATACAATATTTGTGTACGTGTGTGTGAGTGACGTTTGTCGTTGGCGTAAAAATACCAATAAAAATGAACCAAAACCAAAATAAGTTGAAGCACATGCAGTGGGCGGTCAGTAATTTGAGTTGGAATATGCTGAGGTGGGCTGCAGCGAGGTGAAGTTGAGTTCATAGCAGCTGCAGCTGCAGCATGCCAAAAATTTTAGATGAAAATCCACAGTGGTAGGCATGCATCAAATTATAGTTAAATTACAGTATAAAACATCATAGGCAAACAGGAAATAATATTTCCTTAAGAAATAAAATGTGACGGCAAAGTTCGAAATTTTTAAGCTACTGCGGTGACCACTATCTTACTTCAGAATTTATATCTGCTTTATTTTTATTTACATTCGCGAATTGGTCATAAAATGTATGTAAATATTGACTTTACTTCAATATACTTTGATAAACATCAAAAGTCAAGGAATTTATTGACATTTTTATGTACATACTAAAGCAACAAGTCAAAAGGTGATATCCAACCAAGTTCCCACTAAGCCGCTGCGCCACATCCGGCTTATACTGCAAATGTAATCAATTGATTTTAATTGCTTATAAGCTGGTTCGTAAAAAAAAAAACATCAGCAACGACTCAACTACAACTACAACTACGAAGCTGATCAGTTGTCAAAGTGAACGCTTATGCTTGTACCTAAAGCATGCATGTGTACACATATGTGTGTGTATGTGTATATATCTTGCATGTCTAATTTGTATGTCTCTCTTTTTAGTGTAATCGATTCGTTTCGCCGTGATCAAGCAGCTATTCAAAGGCACATAAAATTTGCTCGTTTCCATTACACCCCACAATTTGTCTCTCTCACAGCACTGTGCAGTTTTTTTTTCATTCTTTTTCAAGACAGCAACAGCAGCAGCAGCGGCTAACAGCAAGAACAACAACAGCAAAAGAAACGGCAACAAAAATTGAAGCTGTGTTTGTCGCGTGGTCTGCGGAGTCCCTCTGCTCACTGCGGTTCTCTACTCGTAGAGTTTCCTTCTCGCTCTTGTATCTGTTTCTGTGCTGTGGTGCGTGGGCACGAGAACGGAAACAGCGCGCAGTCAGCGTCGGCGTTGTCTGTCGCAGTTGACGTTACGTCAATGCGAACTCTATAGATGGGTGTGTGTGAGTGTGAGTTCCTCTGTGTGTTTGTTTGTATTGGCGTATGGCTTACAAAAACAACATAAAAGGTAAAATCGTTGCCTATTGCCGCGCTGTCTGCGGCAACTAATTAGGTAACGTGCCAGCTACAACAAGAACAAACCCATGATAAGAGCAGCGCAGTCGCTGCGCAGCAACAACGACGCAAATAGCAACATAAATTTTGCACACGCACACACACTAACACATAGAGACACACTAACAACAAAATCCAATAAGAAAGCAACTGCGCGGCCTGCCAGGCTGTCTGTGCCAGCGGCTGCTCCGTCGCGCTGTTTTGTTGGTGTTGGTCGCGTTGCTGCTTTTGTTTTTGTTTTTATTTTATTTGTGCTTTTTTTTTGCAAAAATAAATTTAATTTTGTAGTCATTAATTTTCCACTCTAGATACGAACGCGAGACGCTGCCACCGTTGCCCATAGCTTGTCCTCTCGCTTGCGCCCGCACAACGTCTATATAGACGGCGGCTAGCTAATTAAATAACTAAAAAGAGTTTTTATAATTGTTGGCTTATTTCATTGCCTTCTGGTTGGATGCTTTGCCCAGCACATACACGGAGGCAAGCAGACAGACAGCTGCTGTATGCACGCACGCTTATAACGGTTTATTAAAACGAAGCCACAGCAAACAGGGCGGTAAGCAAGGGTGCGAGAGCAGCGCGGCATGAGGGGGAAGCATTTCAAAGCTTTACTTCAAGTTCAATATTTTTTGCACATGAGAATATTTATGTATGCGTTTGTGTGCGTGTGTGTATAATAAATTAACGTCTTTTTTTATCGCTTTAATGATAAACCGTTTTGCTTGATTGGTCTAAAGCGTATAAATAACAAATAAACAAAGTGCAGTAAAGTATTATTATTATTATTGTTGCTGTTGCTTGTTTGATAAGACTGACGGGTAGCTTGTGATATGTGATATCATATGCCAAAATATATATACGCGCACTCCCCCAGAGGTGTGTTTTGTCTACCAGTCAGGTGGACTGGGCTTAATGAATTAACCTTGGGAATGTCTGATAAAAGAAATAAGTCAAAGAATTGCCGGGAAAAGCTTTTTATAGATAGCTAAATAATTTTTATTGATAATGGGAAGGGGAAATGTATTTTAAGGATACCTCTAAAAAATAAATTTTGATTTTTCAAGAAACACATTTTATGTAATATATTATTTTATAAATACTAATATGTTAGAGTATTCAATAAACGGTCCTTCATTAAGTTCTCCTACAGAAGAGAACTTTGAATTATTAAGAATATATCATATATAAACCCAAAAATATTTGTTTATCATTTTGTATATAATAAAGAACATTTTCCGAAATCAGATTATCTTAGCGACTTATGAGAACATTCTGTGTTACTATATTTAGAAATTGTGCTATTTAAATGTGGAATTCGGCAACAAAAAATATTTTTTGTTTTTAAATACACTATATAAAGATATAAATGAATATGTACCTATGCCTATATGTACATTTAAAGAATTTATGCAATTTAGAATAGACAAAAATTGGGTCTTTTAGCTTTAGGGAAATAAAAAATACATTTGCTGATCCAAACAGCCAAGGCTTTAAGCTTCAGACAGGAAACGAAACTGTATCGAAATGGAAACCCCTTTTCAGTCAAAATATATATTACAATAACAACACGCTAGGAACATAAAGAGTAAGTTTTACAAAAATCTCTTAGAAAAATAGTTTCAATTTGTATGTTTATATATATAGATCATGTCTATCGCGAATTCAGATCATGAGGAAGTAATCAACTTAGAGCCACCGAAGCTGCGTCGCAGCAGCCGGATCAAGCGAAATCAGGAGAGGAAGCGTCAGCTGGCCGAGGAACAGAGTGAGAAGGACAGAATTAAGCGAATCAAACGAACTTTATACAACAGACAACTGATCATTAACATGGTGGACAAAGAGCAATTAGATCAGGTGTACGAGACAGAGGCTGACATCAGAGGAGCTATGGAGAACTCCGAGGATGAATCGGAAGATCAAACGGAGGATGTGAAGAAGTTATTGGAGGCCTTGTCGCAGGAAACTCGACAGGAACAAGTCTTCACTCGTTGCGTCTGCGCTGAATTGAATGGGGAGCTCTACAAACTATTCGACTTGCCCGACAATGTCGAGTATTTGATTCCAAAAAAAAATAATAGAAAAACCAAAAAAAGAAATTAGCTTACATTTAATGTATTTAAAAATTTTTAAGTTTTAAAGAATATATTTGAATTAGTTGTGCGTATATTCCAACGTAGCTTAATTATTTTAAATTGAAAAATAATATTTTAATAAATTGGCATTAATCCTATCTTAGCTTTCCTTTATTTCCTTTAGTCCACATAAATCTCAATCAACTCTACTGAAGTACAAAAGTCTGGTCAAGGCGTTGCTCTGTTCTTTCGTATTCCGCTAAAGAGGGTGTAGTAAACTGTTCATAAATCAAATAATATTTCCCTATTCGAGTTCGAATTCGGAAACGAATTCATATTCCGCGCTCTCGTCTAATTCCATAGAAATTCGTTAGCTGTTTTATAACCCGTGACATCAGCTGCATGACAGAAGTGCACAAATTTAATTTGTTTACACCATGTATAAAAATGCAGATACCCTGTTGTGTTTGGCGCTGTGGGCTTAACAGGCATTGGGTAGTATTAAAATCCGACGCTTGATAAATGCAAGCATTAAAATATTTATAAGTGTATTTTAATGGGCATAAGGAATGTGAGGGTGTAAGGAAATGAACACTAATACGTATACCCTGTATTTTGAATTTAATTTACATTTACATAAGCTTTAGCCTGGCAAACGAAATACATTGAATTTATGCTCATATATGCATATACTTTAGTGTAGTTGAAACTCCATTGCAGGGTATTTTATGAGGCATTCTGGTTTATCTGCAGTCTTTCTGTTTGTTATTACTAAATGTGTTATCAAGCAAACGATAAGCAGCGAGCGACAAACACATTTTATGGCTGCGACAAAAAACAACTTGGCCAAAGGCCCCGCAGAAGAAGACGAAGAAAAAAAAGAAGAAGAAGACGCAATAGAAGCGTTTACTATTTTAGATAATGTCAAGTGGGCATTATTGTTTTATACAGATTTCCTTTGCAGTTCGCCCGACTTTATGTAAGATTGGCAGCCAGCTAAATATAAAGACTAGTTCTTTATGGCCTTAATACCTCTGCACCTTGAACTGAAATGGGTTAACCTGGGTAAGTCGACAGTTACGGATGCACATCAAAGAATATAGACCGAGGCAGGGGGAGAGTGGGGAGTAGCTGGGGAGACGTGTAGGCGTAGGGCGTGGGCTATAGGCATGACCAGCAGCCGCAAATTAATCCGCTGCGCGCAATAATTTTTCGATTTAATTTTCGGTTCTCTTTTTAATTTTTTTTTTTTTTTCATTTCGTTTTCTTTGTTAAAGCGGCTCAAGAAAATCTTCAGCCATGTCAAATTGAGCCCCATTCAAAATGAAAGAGAGAGAAAAAATGCAAAACAAGATGCGAACAAGCCACAGCAGTGGACTGCTCTATTTAAAAGTCAACGAATAAGAGTTATCCTGTAGTTGGAAAAAATATAGAAAATTAACTTTAGATATTGGAAATCTTATATTTATTATCTAACGTGCAGCCAGTTTTTGGGTAAAGAGATGTTTTAGAAAAATCATTTATGCATTTGGATTGATTATTGATTTTATAAAAAAAAAAAAAAAAATAAGCTGATCGTAATATTATCTTTAATATAAACTGTGAATGCAATGGTAATTTTAAGAGGTTATTAAATGTATTATATTTTATTATATATATTTATATATTATATATAACTGTATAAATTTACTTCACATAAACACGAATTTACACTATAGTATTATACGACGCTTGACTCTTTGGCAAAGGGTATGCAAACGTAAAAAAGAACGCAATGCGGCTGTCAAAAGATCTTAACGATGAAATAAGAAGAAAAAAATAAAATAAAGCTGAAACCAAAAAAAAAAAAGAAACGATCCTGGCAGGCGAAGACTTACAAAAACGCGCAGAAGGGCTGTCAAGTTTGCGCGCTGCCAAGTTCGCAGTTTGCAGTCTCCAGAGCCGAAAGAGGCACAGATACACACAGAGACAGGTACACACAGACATACACACACACACACACACACACACTCATACACGCATACTCAGAGTTAGTGCTGTGGGCAAGTGAGAAAACCAAGCGCGACACCAACACCAAAAACCGGCTACAACTGCCGCTCGGGCGTCTCTTTTTGACGGCCCGCGGCCTGTGGCAAGGGAATTGAATTGAATTTCCAGTCGACGGACGTACAAAATTTGTGCCTTTGCCTTTTCGAAGGTGTGAAGAAAAAATAAAATACAAAGCACAGCCAGTCAGACAACAGCAGCAACAACAACAATGAGAGACGACGGGGCACACAGCACGAAATTCTGAAAAACTTCAACTGCAGATCCCGAGATCCCGAATCAAAGAACAGACCACAGCATAAAGCAGAAAAAGAAGAAGAAGAAGCAGCAGCAGTAAGGCAGCAAGGCAGCAGCAACAACAACAACAACAACAACAACGACAACAAAACTAAAGAAATATATATAATAATAAGAAACTGAAAACTGGATTGTGGCCTCTCGTTTTCCAGTGTGTGGCATGAGGCATGGGGCAGACTCTTTGGGATTTCACAGAGGGTTTCAGCATTGTTGTTGTTGTTGTTGTTGCTTGTGCTATGATCTCTCTTCGTTTTTAGAAGCATCTGTTTCTTTCGGGTTTCGGGCATTGTTGCTGTTGTTGCTTTTTGCCACTTCGACTCGGACAGCAGAGAGCTGAAGGTGAAAAGTACTTATAATAAGGAAGCCTGACGGCCAAATGGGCGCATTAAGATTAAGGCAACTCAAAACGTTTTCTCAACTGTCCAACGCACACACGCTCAGCCACACACACACATGGGTGTTCTCTGACTTTTGCCATGACAATCCCAAAAATGTAACACAAAAGCTATACAATCATCTGAACAGCCTTAAGAATATGTTTTTTTTTTTTGAAAGAGATTCCTTTCGTATTGTTGCCGAAGCATAGCAAATGCTCAAAAATAAATTTGATTTGATTTTTTGAGATTTTCTCAAGTAGAACCAAATGAGAACAAAGCGCATCTTTGATTGTCTTCTTCATCGCTCTCTTAATAATCGAATGTCACGGATTAAAGAAAGACTCTGCGCAACTTTGTTGTTGGGTTGAGCAAAAGGTAAATAATAAATGATAAAAAGATACATTTAGACATTTCACTCAATGAATGATTTTCTATTCATCGTGCTGGCTCTTTTATGCCATTTAAGCTATATACGCTCAGGTTGTTCTATGCAGCTTCAATAGCTCTTTTATTAACATATTATATAGGTGCGGGTGTAGCATTTCTTTTCATTATGTTCTATATATTATTGGGTTTTACTGAGAGTTTCTTTAAGTTCTCCTCTATTCAGTTTGCTGACTACAGAAATGATTTTAAGTTATCTAAATATAAAATTGAAATAACAAAAGAATATTATGAAAACGTTCCAATTTTTTATGTAGTACATTTTTTTTATACATTATTTAAGCAATTATTTATTATTATTTATTTATTTTTATTTATTTTAAATTTATTTTTGCAAATATATTTTTGTATACAATTTTTAAGCAATTTTTTGTTAAATATTAATATTGTTATTTTTATTTATTTTAAATTTATTTTTGCAAATATATTTTTGTATACAATTTTTAAGCAATTTTTTTTTAAATATTAATATTGTTATTTTTATTTATTTTAAATTTATTTTTGCAAATATATTTTTGTATACAATTTTTAAGCAATTTTTTGTTAAATATTATATAATATAATATTTTTATTTATTTTAAATTTACTTTTGCAAGTTTTTTAGTTGATTTTTCCTCTAGACAGCGTTTTGAAATTGCAATCTTTTAAAATTATATTTAGCTTTGGCCCAATATTTATTAATGTCATGGAGAGGTTTAGAATAAAAGGCTCTATTGCTGCCCTAATCTCTTATTTTTATGTCAATTTCTTCAAATAAATGTTAGCCGTAAAAAAACCCTATTTTGTTTGTTATTTTCTACACGATTCTCTTTGTCTTTTAATTTGAATTATCCAAACGCATTTCCTTGTAGTTTTCTTCAAATAAATCTATTTAGTAAACTTTTTACACTTAGTATAGAGTTATTTGCTCTTGAATTCATATATCTATCCAGTATTGCTTTATTTCTATGGATTTCTCCATCAATTGCTTTTATGAGAATCAATTTTTTGGGCATTTGCTAAGCTCATCATTGCTTTTTTCATTATAATAGAGCGAGTTGTAAATAATTTAAATATATTTTTTTTATTTTTTTGTGTTCGAAACATGTTTTGTATATCAATAGATCTGTTTAACCCTATGCGGCTAAAGTAGAAGACCAAGAAGAAGAAGAAGCAGGGAGCAGCAGACGTGCACGTAGCAAACACACACGCACACATGTGTGCACCAACACAGGCACACATGTGGCACATAGAGAGAGATACCCACATAATAACAACAACAACATAACCGACAACTATTCAACTTCGAACCGAATCTGATTTCTGAAACTGATTGCGTATGCGTTGCTGTGGCTGTTGCATTTGTTGTTGCTGTTGCTTTTGCTGCCTCGCAGTTGACGTTTTGTGCCCAACGTCAGTTCGAGTTAAAAGAAAAATAACAACAACCTACGTGAAATCCTCCAGATATACACACACACACACACACTCACACACAGGCGAGAGATACAGATACAGATAGACGCAGCGAGCCGCATGGAGGCGACGCGTCGGTTGGCTTAAATTGGTTTTTATTGTTGCTGCTGTTGTTGTTGCACATGTCCATTGTTGGTGTTGGCCGCATTCGTTTTGACCATATTTCTTGTTGCTGCTGCTGCTGCTGCCGCTTCTTCTTCTTCTTCTTCTTGTTTGTGCCTTTCTTTGAAGGCGCATTTAATTCTTTGGAGCCTTGGCCTTTTGTTGTTGTCCCGCTCGGAAGTCTCCGCTGGGGCCTGCCATCCAGCCATCCAGCCAGCCAACGTTCGAGGTGTGAAGAAAAGAATTTTTCTGTGCAATAATCTTGATGCCTTTTTAAGATTTGTTGCTCTGCTCTGTGCCTTAGTTGGAGCTGGACGTGGAGCTGCATTTCTGTTGTTGTCTTCGTTTCGTTTCGGTTGAAAAATGGTTTTGGGGGGCTTAAGAAAATTTACGCCATAAAATGTGAAAATAATTGGATACACACACACACATGCAGAGAGCTCCTTTTTTGAATGCATTTCAAATTGCTAATGATGAGAAGAGCGAAGGTTCAAGTCTTGGCCAATTGCCGCAGATTCCTTCCGTGAGACAAGCTCAGCACACAAAAAAAAGAAATATATAAAGCGAGGAAAAAGAAGAAGTAGAAAATAAAGTACTGGGCAAGGCTTTGGCTTTGGCTACGGCAGGCGCGCAGCCAAGCATTAAATGCATTTATTTATGAGCTCTCTACCCTCCTTTTGATATAATCTTGGCTAAGAAAATTGACGGCCCCATATGCATACGATGCGCATATTATGATATTGAATTTAACTAGAATTCACACCTTGAGGCCCCTCAATAGCCCCTTAACCAACCATATATACCTGCATTTATATATATGTTTATCATAAGGCCAAGCCGCAACTCGTGTTTAGCTGGCAAAGCGATTTCAACTGTTTCTCTCTCGCGTTAAATGTAATGGAAAATCTAGCTGAGGTTTCGTTGCTAAAAACAATAATAATGTTCACAATAATAAGCAATGAGGCCAAACAATTTCATGGCATATTAAGCATCACTCATATAATCAAGGTTAGACGGCGCATCAACTCCTTTGAAGTCTTCAAACTAGCCGTTGCTCTAACTGCTGGATTATATGGTCAGGCCCTCTTAAGAAGGAAATAATAAATCATACTTTTAATCCTCTTAACAGTTTGGCGAGCATCATAAATTGCGCAAAATATGAATCATAAATTCCTATTCCTATCCTACACTTTGCAGGCAGAGTATTATAGGTTGATCAGGCAACGACTTATGGAAAGATTAGCTCAGAAGTTGTGCAGGGTAATAGTTCAAAAATAGAAAAAATGTATATATAACCTAAGTTTGAGATAGAAAGAAAGAGGGAGAGACAGAGAACATTCGACGAGAAATTAATCAGATATATATATATATATATATATATATATACATATGCATACATATAATATATATATATATATATATATATATATATATATATATATATATATAATATATATATATATATATATATATATATATACATATACATATAAGATACAAAATAAATATTATATTAAATATAAATCACATGGAAATTTAAAATAAATTTTATACTTCAAAACTGAAAGTCACGTCCGCTACTATTTCATAGCAAATATGATAATGAAATTATTTATCTTTAATATAGATATTTATATATAAATTGTTTTTTATTTAATATTTTCGACTGTATATATGCAACTTTTCTAAGGAATTTTTTCATATTTTAATAAGTAGATAAGCTAACTAATCGGTAAACGTATTTTATAATGAATTGATTTATTATTAATTTTAGACAAAAATATATCAAATATATATATACACACATTTATTATATATATATAATACGCCAAATTTATCATATGTGTGACATACAAAATTATATAAATTAAATTAATCACAATTAAATTGTATACTTCTTGACATAAAATAAATGACTTTCTGAATAAATAATCTTTAAATATACCAAAAAATTATCTACATACATTTTATAAACCTTTCATTCTTTGTCTATACTATCTTATATACATTTATCATAACTCATTAACTTCTGTTCAAGTCAGATTAATTAATAATTATATCTTTTCAAAACTTGCTTTAGGCATTAACAATATACTTATGCTCATACACAATTTAAATATATAAGAAATAAATTTATATTAGTATGCAATTTGCTATATACCTTTACATATTTATATTTATATATATATACATAAACCGTTTTTGCAAGCCATATACATATCTACAATTTTTCATCCGAGTTACTTTTTTCCAGTTCCCTCGACACGATCGTTAAACAAATCTTTATACTTGGAACGTGGCTTTCGCGCTAATTCATAAATATTTTAGCACATTGCGAATCTTGGTTGAGTGCAAACAATATGCAATAAAAAAAAATAAATTAAAAACTAAGTAGAAGTCGTCGTTGAAGCAGAAGCAGAGGTAAAGCACAACGTATTCAGAATGCGGTAAAAAATTATCAGACCAACTGAAAAATCTACAAATCCAGAATGCATTAACACCTCGCCGTGCGCTCACAGGGGCATTCCTTCTTCCTCTACCCCTGTCACTCTCTTTGCCGCCCACATTATATGTACAGATATATATGTATATATAAATATATATGTGTATGTGTGTAAATGTAGTATATGCCAAGCCCTTGTAACAAAAAAAAAAAAAAACGTTTTTCTAAAGCTTCATATGCACCAACAACAGCAGCAACAACAACAAATGCAACTTGCACAAATCGTGAAAACCCCCGAAGAGCGCATAGAAGAGGAAGAGGCAAAAATAAAACCAGCACGAACATTGAGAGAGAAAAAACAACAAATAGCAGCAACAGAGAACCTCATAACTAAATTGCATTAAGTGTAATTATAACTAATTTGATAAAAATAAATAAATAAAAAAAAAGCCGCATAAATGGCACAAAAAAAAACACATTTTTTCAAAATTGTTTTCATGTTTTGTTCCTCTTCTCTTTCTCACTCTCGACCATGGCAAACGATTAATGCCAGTGGAAATGCTGTGGAAATGATATGCGATTAGTGGAGAAATAAAGTCCCCAGCTACAAATGAAATAATTGTTGAAATATTTGACTCAGCAGTCAGCACATGGCATTTCAATTGATTAATCTAACAATTTCTAATAAGTGCAATCCGGAAATAACTAATACACTATATACTAAGATAAAAAGTTGATCAAATTTTGCAAGTAGCTAAAAAATATAATACTGAAAATATTATAATATTAAAATATGAAGAAATTTGCACTTTTTTTTTTAGTATATATCTTTCATAGTGAAATTTATTTAATTTTTTATAATTATTATACAGTTTTATTATTATTATAGTCCCAATAAAATATATATCTTTTGTTATGTATTTCTGTTATCTATCTGTTAGACCATTCTAATTTCAGCATTTACAATGACGTTTTCTGTATTAATCTTAAGTTTATTAAAAATGCTGACATTCTAAAAATTTAAAGACAAAAAACATTGAAATAATATACAACATTTTCAAAGCTTTTCCCAAACTTTCCCAAACCAAAATTGAATTAAGTAATTCAAAAAGTTGAGTTTTATATGAGTATTCATTTCGAGAAACTAAATACAAATGAAATTTTTTATCTTAAAGTTCTAATTTAACTTTATATATATATATTTTTTTTAAATACGTTGTCTATTTATAAAACCTATAAATAAGTGTGCATTTTTTTTCTAAAGATTGTAGACGATTGATGATGATAGGGGCTCTATTTTTAATTGTAGTTTAGAAATGACATTCTTATATATTATAGAAATGTATGTCACAACATAAAATAATATATATAAATATTTCAATAATGCTAGTTACATAATCTGTGCTCTAGTTTATTAATAAACAAATTAAGATTGTATATCATGTAATGCAATGCTATTATGCAGTTGAAATTCACAAATGAAATATAGTTGGGGATGAAAAGCATGTGAGATCGCTTAGAGCAGATTAAGATTTCTTGAACTTGCGTTCAGATTTATTAAACTGAATAAAAGGCGCACTGTACCGACTGTACCGTGGATTTGTACAATTGCTTGATCAATTACCAGAGCAACAACAACAACAATGGGAGCAAGAACAACAACAACAACAACAAAGGCTGCGGGAACGGCAACGTCAAGATATACAGATTGAAAGCACAGCATAGGCATTAGCATTAGTCCATAGATGGACTGCCTTTAGCTACGGTCAAGAGAGAGATGCAAAGCGAGCGAACGGGCACAATGAACCTACGGTGGGCGCAGAGGGAAAGGGAGGGCATACAGGCAGGCAAAATAAATCATTTAATATAGCGCGCTATTTATCATCTAACATTGCTGCATATCATTCTTCATCTTGGCACACGCACACACACACTCTCACTCAAACACACATACACACAGTTGGGTGCCTCAGGAGTAGACGAAAACAAAAAAACAAAAGTGGAAGTAGAAAACAAGTAAAAGCGCTGCAGGCGACAGAGGTCGACATCGAGATGCCCTGTAAAGCCACAATAACAGCTAGGGTGTATATGCGATAATATGAAACAATTTAAGGTACAACTCCCAAATAAAAAGTAAATCAGAAATTCGCAAAAGATTTGTAACAAATAAACTTTATATTATACGAATTATCGAAAACAAAAGAATTTACTAACACAATATACCCTTTTATAAGCTTATTTGAAATGAGGATATAAATAGAAGTGAAGGCAAAATTAGCGTGAATGAAAACTGCTGGCTGAAGCGTATGGCAATAGAGTTGTTGGTTGGGGAGGTGTGGGAGGCTGGGGGATTTACACACCTAGCAAACGGTATTAAAAAAGGGGGGTGGGGTAGGGGTACATTGCGGTTGCACTCATATAAACAAATTGCGCGAACGGAGCAGCCAAAATGTCTGCTACGGCTATAAAGGCACAGCGTGTCAGTGTGCGTGTGAGTGGATGTGTGCTTGTGTGAAAGAAATGTACAAATGTTTGAATGTCTGTCTGTCGGTCTGTACGTCGATTTGTCGTATCTTTTCTAGTGAACGATTCTGTGTTGTTTATTCGTCACTTTAACACGTTCGATGCTGACGCGCACGCTGGCAGCGGCCAGCGGGACAGCGACTGAGACAGCGACGCAACGTCACTGACACCGACACACACAAACATACTCACGTACACACAAAATAAACTAAACGCAAACGCAGCGGCAAAATTTATTTTTATTTAATGCGCGCCTGCCATATACACACACATGTATGCGTGCGCGCATATCTACATATGTGTGCGTCTGTGTAGTGCATGCCTATCAAGATTGAATTTGGTTTTTCGTTTGATTGTTTTGATTGTTGCCGCCAACTAGACTTACAGCAAATAAATGCGTAACAAAACAATATCATGTAAAAAGTTAAAATGCCTTAAAACTACTATGTACGTACATTTCAGTGTGTGTATATTTATTTTTGTTATTGCTGGCTGGTGCTGCTGCTGTGACTGTGATTTTATGCTCGCTCTCGCAGGCGCTCTTCACTCACTCTCTCTCTTCTCAATTTCTGTGTAGAAGTTCTCACTTGAACTATTAGAATTTTGTTGCCTGCATAAAAGGCAAGGCATTATGCTTATTATGTGTTATCACACATAAACAATACACTTGCATTCAATTATTTACTGTTTTTAGTTAGTTTGATATTGATTTGGAACATACACGCGCTTTTGTTTTCGATTAATTAAGCGAATAGAAACGCAGACAGTTCTAGCGACGCGACAACCTTACGCTTTGACAACGAAACGAGAACTGATTGTAAATATTATATCGATAAGTTGAGAGTTTATGAATGTTCAGCTGCGCTGCGACAACAGTCAGAGCTGCAAAAACAGTGTTGAACAATTCGAAAAAATGTGTTCAAAAACTATTTTTTTGGCTCACCCAAATCGAAAAATGGCAAATTTTCTTTTAAATATAGAGGTCGGTAAAACCATTAAAGCAAAGAAATAAGTAAAATTTTGTTGTGTTCGAGGGTCGCATAACACACAGAGCTGTATCGTGTGGTTAGTAGAAAACACCTGTTCAACGACCCCAGAGTAATAAAAGACAGGGCTGTGTTATTGAAAACAGCTGTTTTGTGTAAGACAATGTCTATCTTGCAAACAATTACAAAATCTCTTTCGATACGTTTTTTAAGAACACAAGGAACTGGCAATGGCTTTCAACAGAATTACTGCTTTATGGTTACCACACCACATGTAAAAATTATAAAATCGAGAACAATACCAGCAACGCGCCGTATATGGGGCTATGTGGCGGTGGCCTTCAACCAGGTGGATAAGGAACGTTTGGGTCGAGTGGGTCCGAATCGCCTCTGCGCCGAATGGATCTTAAAAAATGGTGGTGGTGTACGTTTAACCGAAAATCCTACAAAGCTGTGGAAGGATTACAATCATCTGCCATCGGAGAGCACGCCATTTCGTATTAAGGTCGTAGATGCCACCAATTCATCGATCATGAAAATTGGCTTGCAACATTTCGAGGGCTGCAAGAACATAGACACCGTTATCTTTCACAAATGCAAGCATTTGGAAAGCGATGGGTTGGAGGGGCTGGCATTTATAAGCCAGTCGCTGACTCACCTACAGGTATCCGGCTGCTATAATATCACTGATTCTGGTTTGGCCGCCATCAGCCATCTGAAAAACTTGAAGCAGTTGCTCATCTTCGATATGCTCTACGTGCAGAATATGGACGAGGTGGCCAGCAAGCTTCAACAAAGTCTACCCGAGTGTGACATACAAGCCACAAAGTTTGGAGTGCAATTTAAGAAGTAATCGAATTGAATTTGTTGTTAATTTTCTAGAAATAAATGATTTGAGCTTAGCTGTCGCTGATCTTCTGAATGGTTTAGTCAGCAGCACAGAAGGGTAAGTAATACTGCATTCGTTTTTGGCTCATCTAATAACTTTTCTTTGCTTAATTAGGACTCGTTCAGCGAAACAGGGAGTCTCCTAGCAATGCCTGCAGATGATCCTCAACTATGTCACAGTATATTTAAGCCTAAAAGGATTCTCCTTTTTCTATGCACACATAATCGATAGACTTATAAGACTTATAAATCTGTGATCCGCTGCTGTGCAGCAAAAGCTTATAGACTCAAAAACTATATTAAAAATCCATGAAGTCTTCAGTATCCAGGTGTAATTGGTGCTATGCAGCATATTGTACGATGCCTTAAATAACTTACATAATATTATTTGGTGTTCTGTGCAGTCTATCAGTATTAAGTACTAATTTGTTTATAATCTAGGTGGCAGCTAGTATATAGGGACGTATATCCTCCACATCCAAGAGCTGCTCAGGAGCCACACGCTCGCCACACATGGGGCAATCTCCGTTTTCCGTTAGAATGCTAAAAGGAAATGACATTTTAGTAGATTTTATAATATGTAACAAATTTAGACGCACTTCTCCATATCGCCACGGAAACATAGAAAATCGCATTGCGGACAGGATGTCATTTGGGTTTTGATGATGTGCTGACCCGTTGCAATGCAAATGGGCAACGTTGTCTTGCAGCTGTAGCAGGTGACCTCCATGTTGGCCAAATTGGCATCGCAGATGGGACACTCCATTGTCTCGTCATCGATCTCGTCGCGCAGCTGTTTAATGCCCTTCGGTGCCTTGCGGACAATCGACTCAATCTTCTTAACATAACGCCCATCCAGTTGATTGCGATAATCGGGACGCATGAGCATGGAGGCATAGGTAAATGCGGATTTCTTCAGGCCAGCGCGATGACATTCAATGACAGTCGATGTTAGTATGGGCACAATATCTGTAAAGAATCATTAATTAATAATTATACTAAATGATTGTCTATATCTTACGCTCTGGAAATTGTGAGATGCAGGCAGCCACCTGGACGAGCAGTTTGGCGGCCAGCAGATGGTTACCCAGCTTGACATGGATGCGCACTAGTGTATAGCGATGCAGCAGTATTAAATTGTGTCGCATTTCGGCAGTCACAGAGAGATTATTGCGACGCAGCTCCTGGTACATGGAGTATAGCAAGTCTCTGGCTGATTTATAATTGCCCGAAAGCTGCTCCTGATTGGCTATAATCACTGCTGTCTTAGCTGCATCCTTGTAGTGCTTGCGTGCCATATACAAGCGGAACAGATAACGCGGATCCTTGGGCACACCATCGAGTTCACCAAGCAGAAATTCAATCAACTGTGTGGCAAGCTGTTCATTATTAGATGTCGCCACGCAATCAATGGCCAGCGATAGAGCCTGCGATTCCTCATTGCTGAAGGCAGAGGCTTTGAGCAGAAAGCGTAGTGCCTTGGTGAACTCCCTGGCTAGAAAATAATATTTGCCCGCGAGCAGCGTATATTTCTCGCTTTCAAAGTAATGAGCCAACGCGAGGTAATCTGCGGATTTGGCGTTCTCATAGCGCTCCAGTAGCTCGCCATGGCGACGCAGCTTATTGTGACGCTGGGCCAGAGCAAAGGCCTCTTCCACGCAGCCGCATATGACGAGAAACTGCAGAGCCTGCTCAATGTCGTTAATCTTTTGATAGAACTTGGCCAGCATCTTCGCGGCATCCATCGAGCGTGATTCGAGCACTATTTCGGATGCAGCATGTGGATCACACAGATGATCTAAATAGATGCGAACACAGGCATCCAAGTCGCCGGCAATACGATAGCTGCTAATAGCTTGCTCGAATTGGCCGTCGGATTCCTTGGCCTTGGCATAGGCCGCATGCAATTTGCTGCTCTTCACATGACCCAATATGTTGTTGGCCTTGTGCCACATCTTGAGCGAGATATAATGCCCGCAAGCCTCATCGTAGTAGCCGCCGCGTTCGTACAGTCCGGCCGCCTCTGTCAGATGACCCACAGTGGCCAGCAGCTCGGCGCAGTCGAAGAGCAGCTGCTTGTCCTGCAGCTCCACTGCATATTGAATCTGGTTAAAGTAATGAGTATAGACATCATAAGGCAGAGAAAAGATGTGAAGACGCTTACGCCACGTCGAAAGTCACCCGCACGTATGGAGGTGCGTGCAATGCCCATTTTGCAGAGACGCACATGCTCTTCGTATTCGGGTGTGCTATGCAGCAAAGTTGGCGGCTCCGAGTCCTCGTTGTTAATCAAATCCTCCTTGTAGCCCTTCTCATAATGATACAGAGCATCCGCATAGTTGCCACTGCAATAAAAACACCAATCAATCAGTGAAATTCAGTAAAAATTGTTTTTCCTTTTTGTCTTACGTAAATTCGAGCTGCTGCGCATACTCGCGCGCTATGAAAGGCACCTCATTGGGTTCGTATTTGTGCGCCAATAGGAGCGCTTGATCCCATTGCAGTAAGTCTCTGCTGAGATCCAGAGCAGCGCGTGTGTATACGCCCTTCAACAGATACTCTTTGGCCTGATCGTATTGCGCTAGGAGCATGCAACAGCAGCCGCACAACATGTGCAAATCCTCCACGTAAACCAGTTCCTCCAGGGCATTGACCAAACCAGCGTCGCCCAATTGACGATACGCACGCAGAGCTGTAAGAATTAAATCTTATTTCGAACTGAGTAAATATAATTATATATTTTATGGCTAACCCATTTCCGGCTCTAAGTCGGCGATGGCCTGCTCGCCAAATTGGCGCCAGGCGCTGTCCAATTGCATCTGCTCGCACAACTTATAGGCCTCATCATATTTCCTGAGCTTCAGCAACAGCAGCAAATTATCCGACTGGCTGTTTGTAGGATTGATGACATGCGTGCTCAAGCACTGCGTGGCGTACTGCCCGCCATCGATGTGCAGAGCCATCTCGCCCGCACAGACTAGCAATGGCACTTGGCCAGGATTCAGTTTCGATTCACCCAATCTCTGACTGTATCTGCCACGCACCGAATGACGTGTGAAGACATGCGTATAAGCAAGACGCGAATCATAACTGATGAAAATGTTGGATTGGGTCAAGTCCCACAGGCAGCCCAAACAATTTTTGGGCAGCTCGGCAATAAGTAGCGCCTCCTGGTCCAAGGCAGGCAAATAGATAAAGCCCTGGCTGTGTTCATCAATGAAAATCGTTTTAGTTCCCTCGACGTCCGTGTAAAGTTGGCGTATGCCATTGCTGTGACGATAGATGGTACACGTGTCCCACTTCTCCAGCGAGTAAAACACCAAATGGCCAATCTACAAGAGCAAACATAATTAAGAGCAAATCAAAAATTATTTTTATCAATGACTCACGTCCGTTGCAAAGATGAGTAGCTCCTGGCTGAGTGCAAAGCATGTGATGACCGCATCGCTGGGCAGGGACGAGGGTAGTGCACTGGGAAAGCACGCTTGCAGCTTATCCTTGCAATTGGGATTGTCCGCAGCGATTGCTTGAAGGATCAACTGTGGCGGGCATAAAGCGGCGCAGTAATCCGCATTCAACTTCATGGCCTCAATATTATTAGGGAAATCGCGTTCACTGAGCGGACGCGGCTCATCGCCCAAACTCTTGCCCAGGTCATAGAACCAGACATGCTTTTCCAGGCCAGCAGCAAAACTATACGGGCCAATGGCCAGAAATGAAGGCTCCGTTTCCAGAGGCAGGCGGAAAGGCACTGACTTTGATTTATCTGGCGCATAGACGTAAATGGAAACTTCTGCCAGGCTGCTCAGCATCACCAGACGTGGAGCCGATACAGCAAACATGTGGGGCAGCTTGGTTACATAGGTGTAGACAGTGCCTCCACTGGTAGTGACCGCCAAGAGCTGTCCATCGGGCGACCAATCAATCATTTGCACGCTCCCATGATCCGGTACTGTGATGATGCGCTCCGTTTCCTGCAGATTAGTTATCGAGTGGATCTTGATGCTGTGTGCAAGAAGAAACGGGAATGAAACGTGATTCTTAAATATTAACGTAGTGCTGCGGCTTACTTGTCATCGCCACAGGAGGCAACAATATCGAGAGATGGACAATAGGCCAGGCCAGTGAGCGTATCTTTGTGATTGCGCACCTGCCACAGCTCCTGGCCCACGTCCTTGGGATGCGTAGAAATAGCCACAACATGGCCATTGGAAAATCCCAGCAGTATATAGCCATCTCCAAACCATTTGTGCTGCAACAATGAGCCGTAGCGACTCTGAAACCCGAGTTCCGTTGGGTTCTCCGGCTCCGGCAGATAGTACAAGAACAGCGTGCGTTTGCCAATGATCATGCTAATCGCATTATCGCCCGCTATGCGCTCATCATTGGCCATCTCTGCAAAATACATATCGGAGGGTGCATCGCGCAGCTGAACAATGCGCACGGTGTCACCATCCTCGCTGCTGAGCGAGAAACTTTTGTCATCGGAGCCAAGGGCAAGTAGATTTTGTGCTGACCAAGCGCCGCACGTAATCCGCTTGCTGTGCTTGCCAATCACCGGCGTTCGCTTTCCAGTGCGATGATTATAGATGGACAAATTGCCACGGCCAGTGCCTACAGCTAACACCTGTTGCTGCTTGGACCACAAGATGCAAGTGAGTGGATCACGTAGCCCAGATTCCACAGTCAGCTTTTGTTGCGTCGCATAGTCCCAAAGAGTGATATTTGGCGAGCTGCTGGTAATGATCCCCAAAAGATCACCCTCACAGTCCCACGCAAAGCCCGAGCACAAGCTGAGATAGGTATTTTGTTGGATATTTTGAATTCTTCTATATATTTTTATTATTACCCCGCTAATATAATGCGCTGCACTAGCTGGCCTTGACGATTATATAGGGCGACGGAGCCATCGGTGCCCGTTGTGGCCAGCAAAGCGCCGGCACTCTTTTGCCAAATGAAGTAGACGTCGCCAATGCCGTGCGGCTCATCGTATTTGTACAATATCTTCTCAAATGACATTTTCAAATATTAAACTCCTATAGCAGCATGTTTTTTCCGAAAGTTATTGCACTCCTGCTGCATTTTGCAGAGCTGAAAACTTTTTTCACTTTTCTGTTTACGCTTTTTACCGTTGCTATGACAGCAACAAGTAGTTTTTAAGCGATACTACTCGTTCCATAAAAGTGTGACCTTAACTAAAAAAAATATTGTGCGAATAAATAATAACTGCTTAAGTATTATTAAATTAACATAGTTATCCGTTTTAAATGAAGTCAATAAGTAATGCCGAAGCTTTTGATATGAACATTAATAAATAATTGTTCGCAGGCTCTATTTTTATTGTTGTTTTTTTTTTTCTATTTTTTGTCTTGCCTTCTAGCAAGCAGTGCAACAAACATTTTCCAATTGGATTTGATATATAAAGCTTTTTTTATTATTGAAATGATTTGATGTAATTTGTGAAAAAGCACATTTGCATTAATTTTTTATTGTACCTTTTTTGTTTAAGTTTTTTCCTAGTTATTATGACAGCAACAAGTAGTTTTTGAAAGATACATTAGGCAAGCAGTGTATTGTCAATAAGCAATAATACTAAATAATCTGCTCTTTGTGTTCAGCGTACTAATCTTAAAGTAGCGAACAGCTGTAATAACAAACATAAAATACTTTGTAAATTTGTTATTTTGATAAAAATTAAATTTACCAAAGACTTATACATTTTTATAAGCTACCAAAAATATTAAATATAAACATGTCGGATGATCTGCCCGAGGAATTCGACTTGATAGTGATAGGCACAGGTAAGGGCGTTGTTTTCGCTATTTCTTTTTTTCTTTTCCCAACTTGAGTCTGATGAGTCATAAATATGTGTTTCAGGCTTCTCAGAGTCCTGCATAGCTGCAGCTGCCAGTCGTATAGGTAAGAATGTGCTGCACATTGATTCCAATGACTACTATGGCGACGTTTGGAGCTCGTTCAGCTTGGAGGCATTTAGTAAATTGCTGGAGCAGCCCAGTAGCAGCCTGCGCAATGGGAGCTACACCTGGCATAATGCGACGGAGGATCAGGAGCAGCAGGCAACGAGCTGGACGCGCGAAGCTCTGCTAGAGAAGTCGCGTCGCTTTAGCCTGGATCTGAGTCCACGTGTCGCCTATTGCGCTGGCTCGCTGGTGCAATTGCTTATCAAGTCGAACATCTGCCGCTATGCGGAATTTCGTTCCTTGGATCATGTTTGCATGCTGCACAACAAGGAACTCGTGTCGGTGCCCTGCTCCCGCAGCGATGTGTTCAATACCAAAACACTGACGATGGTCGAGAAGCGACTCCTGATGAAATTTCTGACTGCTTGCAATGATTATGGTGAAGATAAAGTCAATGAGGATTTGCTAGAATTCCGTGGACGCACATTTCTGGAGTACTTGCAGGCACAGCGCGTAACGGAGAAGATAGCCAACTGCGTGATGCAAGCGATTGCCATGTGTGACGCCAACAGCAGCTTTGAGGTGGGCATGCAGCGCACCCAACGCTTCCTGGGCAGTCTCGGTCGCTACGGCAATACGCCTTTCCTGTTCCCCATGTACGGCTGCGGCGAACTGCCCCAGTGCTTTTGTCGCCTGTGCGCCGTCTTCGGCGGCATCTATTGCCTGAAGCGCAGTGTGGACGACATCAACTGGACGGAAAGCGAGCTGCTCGTGAGTAGCGCTGGCAAAACATTGCGCGCTAAGCATTTAGTGTGTGCTCCATCCCAACTGCCGGTCACATTGTCCACACACTTCGGAGAGTCACTGCCACGCATATCGAGAGGATTGTACATCACGTCCAAGCCCTTGGGCAACGAAGAGCTGAATAAGGGCGGAGGCGGCGTCAATTTGTTGCGTCTGCTTTCGTCGAATGGCGACCGAGAGGCTTGCCTCATACAGCTCTCCCACTACTCGGGCGCCTGTCCCCAGGATTTATGTAGGTGTCACAATCACTCGTTAATTACTCGAATTTCAACTCTCAATTTTCTAGACATACTTCACTTAACGACGCCCGCGATTAGCGAAGATCCGGCTGCCGACCTGGCTGACTTTGCGGCGCAACTTTTTGAGACGAATGCCAGCCAGATTCTGTACAGCGCTCACTTTACTATTGCAGCGCCTGCTGCAGAGGGTATTGCAAACGCCGCCACGCCCATACACTGCACAGCCGGGCCGACCTATGAGCAGGACTATGATGCGGCCATAGAGAATGCACGTCAAATCTTTGGTCAGCTCTATGCGAACGAAGAGTTTCTGCCGCGAGCTCCAGATCCAGAGGAGATTGTCGTCGATGGCGAGGATCCGAGTGCATTGAATGAGCACAGTCTGCCGGAAGACTTGCGCGCACAGCTCCAGGATTTGGAGCAGGCCGCACAGCAAATGGATATAGCGGAGTAACAGGAAGAAATTTCAGCAACTTTTTTATTCATCACTTTATTGAGAAAACAAGGAAAAAAAATTCTATATACATGCTAAAATATCAGTTATTTATATATATATATATATATATATATATATATATATATATATATATATATATATATATATATATATATATATATATATATCTTATATATATATATATATATATATATATATATATCTTGGACAATTGAAATTCGCAAAATGTTTTCTATTTCCTTTAGGTTTAGTCTAAAATCAAATATGTGCTTGCGTGAATAATTTACACAATATATATATATATATATATATATATATATATATATATATATTGTGTAAATTATTCATTATATAAACGCTAATTATTATATATATATATATATATATATATTCTATGTATGTGTGTGTGTGTGTGTGATTTATATATATCTCTTCCAAAAATATGCATTATAAAAATGTTTATTTTCTCACTATTTGTTTTATTGCTTGACAGTTGCTGTTGCTTATTTATTTATTTGTTAAAAAATTTTGTGATGCACTCAAACTGTGTGTCTTAAATTAATAGAGAAAAACACAATGTGTTAATTTATTTAAATTATAGCATAAGGTTTAGTTAACAAAGGTAGAACGCACCAATTTAGTCTTATGATTTTTTTTAACGAGCAGCTTTGTGAGAGGACGTTTCTTTTTGCTTTTTTTGTGGGCAGTATTTAAAAGAAACATTTAAATTGGATTATGAAACGATAAAACGTGCATTTTAGAATATATTCCGAGTGTTATATAATGTGTCTTTTCTATATATAAATAAATATGTATGTATGTATATATATATATAGATAGATAGATAAATCTGCTTTTCAGTGCATTTTACAATAAAGCTTTTACGTTCTCGTTTCACTTACAATATCAGCGGCTGCTCAGAATGAGTTTGCTTATTCCTTTTCTTTTTGAGCATACATATATATATGTATGTATGTGTGTTTAAATTGTTGTTGTTTTTATATCTTAATTAGATTATTGTTGATATTCTGTTGGCGTTTGCGCTTCGCATTCATTGCATCCACAATGGGCTGTCGTTTGGCATTATACTTCTTATTCAGCTGCTCGATTTCGAGCTCCATCTCGTGATCAATGTTGCTGAGGCGCTGGTTCAGATCGTCAAAGGTGAGAAACTTGAGAAATTCAAACTCTCCTTCTACATATGCATGCGATTGTGTGTGCAAGTGCTGATGCTGATATGCGGGCGGAGGCGGAGCGGGAGCAACTGCAGCAGCAGCAGCGGCGGCCGCTCCTCCCTGCTGTTGAGAGTTGCGCAGCAAATTCTGTTGATTGTTGAGCGCAATCAGCTGCTCAGTCATTAGGGGATAGGCCATGAGCATGTGTTGCTGCTGCTGCTGCTGTTGTTGCTGTTGCTGCTGATGCTGCTGCAGGCCATACTGATTGATCGCTGAGATTTGCTGAAATTGCATTTCCATATTGTGCTCCCAGTTGTTGGCATCATGTGCACCACTAGCCAAATGCTCCAGCGGCTGCTGCTGCTGTTGTTGTTGTTGTTGTTGCTGCTGCTGTAGTTGTTGCTCCACTGCTGCTGGCGAGTATTCGGTGGTTGCCTTCTCATCGGGGCCCGCATTCTTGCGCTCAAAGTGATCGAGGAACTGTGGGCGATAGCGATATCGCGGCTTCTGATCATCATTCCGCTTGGCCGTGCTCGAATCATCCGAATCCGAATTGATAACCATTGTGCCTGGTGGACAAAAAGGGAAGTTGATTAACAAATTCAATTGTCTACTACGAAAAGAGCTTCAGATAAGCTAACACATATGAAGAGATCATGTACACATATACGCCTCATCTGCCTCACCCAAATTGGACTCCAGTTCGACCATGGTGCCGCTGTCAACTGTGGCCACATCTGCGCTGCCGCCAGTACCACCGCCAGCTCCTGCTGTGCCGGCTGCTGTAGCCGCCGCCGCTTTGGCTGCTGCCTTGGCCATGCCTGCCCTTATGCCGCCTGGACCCAGTGTTGCATCGTCCACATCTTCTGGATGTGCTATCATGGTCGCATCCGAGGCTGAGTTCTCTTGGTATTCATTGAATTTGTTGGGCACCAATGTGCCGGGATCGACAAATGTCTTAACCGTGCCCGAATTGTATTCGTTCTCATCCTCGTTCAGCATCAGACCCGACTCTTGGGTGGCCAGACTCTTGGCCTGGCTCATGGCACCGCCTGCTCGATGAGCGCGTTGTTGCTCCCTTATGGCACACGTCTCCTCCAGCATAGTCTTCAGTATACTGCGATGATTGGCATTGCGTATGAATTCATGCTCCAACAGCTCTGTAGCTGTGGCGCGTTCTTCCGGATTCTTAACCAGGCACTTGCTAACAAAATCAATAAACTCTGTGCTCCAGCGATCGGGCTCCCGGAACGATGGTGGTGGCTTCTGTGGTATCATGAATATGGCACGCATCGGATGTATTTCCCCATACGGTGGCTTCCCCTCGGCCATTTCCAGCGCTGTGATGCCCAGTGACCAAATGTCCGCTACACAATCATAGCCAATCTCCTCAATCACCTCGGGAGCCATCCAGAAGGGCGTGCCAATCACTGTGTTCCGCTTGGCCATTGTATCCGTTAGCTGACCAGCGACACCGAAGTCCGCCAGCTTGGCATAACCTTCGGTATTGAGCAAAATATTAGCTGCTTTGATATCCCGATGGATCTTGCGACGCAGATGCAAGTACACCAGACCCTTCAGTGTATCCGATAGGATGGTGGCTATTTCATCCTCTGTCAGCGTCTTCTTGCGCAAACGCATAATGTCCGAGACGCTGCCGGCACCACAGTATTCCATGCAGATCCACAGATCATATTGCTTGAAATAGGAGCCATAGTATCGCACCACATAGGGTGAATCACATTGTTGCATAATCGAGATCTCCTTGATTATCTCGTGCAGATCGGATTCAACCGGCACCAATTTGATGGCCACTATTGAGCTGCTTTCCTTGTGCAGCGCCTTGTATACCGAACCGTAGCTGCCTTCGCCCAGTTTGTACATTATGTCAAACACTTTTTCTGGCGGCTGCAACAGCGATTCCTCCGACAATTTCTTCAACTCGCCATTGCCATTTGTATTGGAAGACATGTTGCTGGCTGTTGTTGTCGTTGCTCTACGTCTGCATATGCGTAATCCGTGCTAGCGCCAGTGCCACTGCCGTTTACTTCAAATATCTGCGATATATTGGTTTCCAATCAACACAATATCTGCGCTTAGATAATTGCCAATTTAATACAACGATTTTTTTGCACCCACATTTGTTCTTTATTCGCTCGCCAGTAGAGCTGGTGCAGTAAAATTGCTGGTCACTGGTATTTTTTAGTGACTCATGGATAGCACTAGAAAATACACATTTGGTATTTAACTATCAGCTACTAAAAAATTCTTACTTCTTTGTTGTATGTCACTAATATGTAAATGTTAAGAAACACTCTTATATATAGGCATTAATAGTAGGTCATATGACCAGTTAGTACATCTTGTGAATTATATAAGAACAAAAACATTATTCTTTGTTTACTTTACCCCGACGTTCATTATCGGTATCGATACTTTTAAAACTGGCGCGCGATATTTCAATTAATTTTATTGAAAAATATATATTATACGAATAAAAACGAATTAAATGATTAAAAAAAGTCAATTATTTGTCTGTATTATGAAATAGTTTTAACCAACTTACACTTTAAATATACATACTATATGTTGTTGGCAATCAGCGTTGCCAGACTTGCAGACTGCAGCTTGGCGGAATTTTTAAATTAAAAATTTGCCAAACTCTTTTGTGGATTGCCAACGGCGAGAATATAAATACCATTCAATGCAATTTTTATACAATGTGCCTTATCAGTCACTCACTGTGCTTTTGGCTGTCCTAGCAACGCGCGCCATAGTAACGCTCGTGGATACCAATACACACGAAATTGAGAAAATTCCTGAACCTTTTGCTCGGGTTGTCAGTTTGTTGTTTACGCTAGCTGACTACAGTTCGACAACTAACAAAAGGAATGTCTCATACACGCATAACCACCGCGTATGGAGCGCGACCATCGTATGACTTACATACAAACTCCATATCGCTGAAACAACGTTCCAAATCCGCAAATCCACCACAATTGCGGCCATTTAGCGGTATTCAGGGCCTGCGCCCACGTTATGTGCCGCCATTTTCCATACAATCGCAGCAGAAAAACACGGTAGTCATTAACGGTCCTATACACGAGCCACCCGTCACGGCAAGCGCGCGCGGTCGTCCACCGAATCCGAAATGTACGTATTCCCAAATGTTTCCCCAAGAAAACAAAAAAAAAAAAAAAAGATTATTTTGATTATTTGCATTGGCTTTCAGGTCTGAAGAAACAACAGAAATCCATTTCGTCATGCAATCTGGGTGCCACCTTTAACGCCTGCACGGCTATCAAGAATTCAGGGCGTGGCACTTTGTTTCGCATGTATTTCGATCGCGGAGACTTGCCCATTAAAATGGAATATCTATGCGGAGGCGATAAGATTGGCTGGACGGTGAGTCGGGGAAGCTTTGTGGTCAAGCATTAAATCAGACAAGCTATATATATTTAATTATATTTATATTTATATTTATTTAATTTTATGGAAATTGCTTAGGATAGGATAGGGAAATTAATTGATGTAAGCAGCCTGACAACTTTATAAGATTAAACTGTTTGGGAATTCTAAATGAATTGAATTGGACTAGAATCGAACGCACTCTGACAACTTTATAAGATTAAACTGTTTGAGAATTCTAAATGAAAACTTTAAAATGATTGTCGTTGAATTGAACTAGAATCGAACGCAGTCTGACAACTTTATAAGATTAAACCGTTTGGGAATTCTAAATGAATTGAATTGGACTAGAATCGAACGCACTCTGACAACTTTATAAGATTAAACTGTTTGGGAATTCTAAAGTAAAACTTTAAAATTATTGTCATTGAATTGGACTAGAATCGAACGTTTTCTATGTATTTACCCAATTATTTGTTACGGCTTAAAATACCGTTATTAGCTGAACTTTGATTCGTAAATTGGCTGTCAAACAAATCAATGCCAACTAATTGCCAATAGGTGTTAGACCCAATTTTTCCAACCTACAACGGCACACCTGCGTGTCCAATTATTTTTGAAGTGTTAGGAAAAAATAAACTAGAAGAACTTTCTCACTTTTGGGCTTTTATATATATGTAAATATATGAATGTATGTATGTAGGCATATAATATGTCTATTTCCGGAACAAACAAGCGGACGACTGATTTCGTTTCGCATTCACGTTTGCCACAGTAGCTGTGACGTCCAGGTGTCAGCCAGTCAGTCACTCACTCAAAGAGAGAATACCAGAATATAATATATATAAAATAGGGAGCATAGGCTGGCCTGGTCTGGCTTAGTCCTTTCAATGTCATGTGTGAATGCTTTTGGTATGATGCTCGAGCGGGTGCGTTTGTTTATATAGCACTGCGGCATTTCTGACAGTTCATTTGCATATGAGCGATATGAAGTGACAGATATATATCATATATATGTGTATATATACATGTGTATGTGCATATCATGTGCCACAGCAAGTTTGAAGGTCAACCAAAGGAGCCTTAAGTGGGCTTCAGCTGATGTAGGAAGTAGGTATGTGGAGCAGGGATTGCTAGATGTTTGCTGTTATATTATTTTTATGAAAGGGCACAAGGGATATGATTTTATGGAACATATGACAAATAATATATATCTATATTTCTCTATGTATATTTATATATATTCGAATTCCGAAGATATCAAGAAAATTACTTCCAGTTATATAAGTTTATGAAGTTATACATTGCTATATATAATTGATATTTAATTTAATATATTATTACAATGTATAAATAATATATGTATATATATATATAAATATATATATATATATATAAATATATATATATATATATATATATATATATATATATATATATATATTGGGAAGCCGCCGAAAATCTAAATCAAAAAATATATGTTTTCCTTTCACAGAAACTGATTTTTTGAAAAATACTTTTGGTTATTTATACTATAAATATTTATATAGTTAATGAGTTTCCATATATAATTTTATATTATAAGCTATAAGCTCTAGCTCTGAGAACTCATAAAGTTTGATGAAAACTTCGAAAAATAAAACTCAAATAAAAGAGAAAAGAAAAGAAAACTTAAATGAGTTGCTTGAACCGTTTTCAATCACGCAGTTTCTTTTCTCTCTCACTCTCTCCCTCTCTCACTATATATTATGTATACGCTGTAACCCATTTTTATAACTTTACCAGCCAAGGAAAAACATCCTAATAGAAATATATATATATAGGGAATAAAAAACCTTAACAAGCATCGCGTGCACATTTACACCTGTGAAGAAAACTTGTCTTAACTGACACAAACTCACCTGTATTTTGCTTGCAGGTGGACATCGACAAGTTGGACTATAGTCTCTATTTGCCGCTGTTCTTCGATGGATTGGCCGAGCCGAAGCATCCCTATAAGACCTATGCGCGGCAGGGCGTGAGCGACTTGCTTCTTGCTGGCGGCGACAAAATTCATCCCGTAGTACCGCAATTAATTTTACCGTTAAAGAGTGAGTACTTGCCGGCGATGGAGGCAATCAGAAAAACCCAGAAAAAAAAGAGCCAAAATCGAAGAGCTGCCTAGACAAAAAAGTATTTCGTCGTGGCACGCAAATTGCTTTTGCTTTAATTTGCACCTGGAACTTTTACATATTTTTTGTATTTTGTTTTTGGCTTACCTTTTGCAGACGCATTGAGCACCCGAAACGTGGAGGTGATGTGCACGACACTGAAAATTATACAACAGCTGGTCATGGCCTCAGACATGGTGGGTCCCGCCCTGGTGCCCTTCTACAGACAACTGTTGCCCATGTTCAATGCGTTCAAAGTGAAGAACTGTAAGTGCGACTCGAGTGCCAGAATGTAACGAGGGTGGTACAAAGACTTAAAGAGACTATCTAGGAGTTATCAAGTTTCTTTTAATTTGACAATTTTGTTTTTATGGCATCTTTTCATGTTGAGTAGAGTTTATGCAAATTGGTATATTTGTCTTGTAGAATATAGATCTTGTATAAATTCTAGTTAGACATTTCGAAGAAGTTGCTTTAATATAGCTAAAGAAATTTATTTTTACTTATAATCAATAGTTTCTGACAAGGAAATAGCTCTTAAAAGGGTCCGGCCCAGTCCAAGCTGTGTCGAGAACAAAAGCAACTTTTCAACTTCAATTCAAGTGCTTCTTCGATTTCTTAGATTAAATTTTGTAATACTTTTATTATACGAATGGAGAGTGAGCATGGGAGAGTAAGCACATAGAGAGCGACACTCTCGCTCATATAACTTCCACTCCCTTTACAGCAAAGGAAAGTGATAAAGACATAATTTATAATAATATAACTTACAGCTTAAACAATTTCTTCTTGACTTGAACAATTTCTTTACATTGCTTTTTTTCGGCATTTCAAAAATATCTATTTTAAAATATTTTCAAATTTTGTAGTAAACTGCGGCGATGAAATCGACTATGCGCAGAAGAACAATTTAAATGTGGGCGATTTGATAGACGAGACGTTGCAGGTGCTCGAGCTGCATGGCGGAGAGGATGCGTTTATCAACATCAAGTACATGGTGCCGACCTATGAGTCATGCTACTTGAATTGAATACAAATATATATTTATATGTATATATATACTTATATACATAATTAATATATAGCTAAAGAAAATAAGCTTTTACATGTTTTATGCTTCATATACACATATCACGAGTATTTATTGAATTTTACATAGATGCCAATGAATAAATTTGTTATTTCTAATTTTCAATGTTGTTCTTGTTGACGTATAATTGAGTATATATGTTATATAGTATATATAGAGATGTATGTGCGTGTGCAGCAAGCAGCAAGCAGCAAAGCCAATAGCACCGAAAACCAATGAAGAGTTTTCGGGCAGAGGCAGCATTGGGGCGCAACAGCTCAAAAGTGGGCTAAAAAGAGATAGAGATATAGAAAGAGAGAGAGGGAGAATGAGCACGTGTGCTAAAGATATATATATATATTTATATAGATAGTATGTAATATGATATACATGACGGATTTTTGATAAGATGAGATTACTAAGATTGATGATAATCAGCCTTTACTTTTCAGTATATAATTTTAATGACTCAATCGAATTAGGAGCATTATGAAATAAATAATATATATATATATATATATATATATATATATATATATATATATATATATATATATATATATATATGTATATGATATATATATATATATATATAAATATATATATATGTATATATATATATATATATATATATCATATATACATATGAAGAAGTGCAATGTCTTTTTGACTGTCTGTCCTCTAGATTCTTGAATGTAGATAATAAAGTTACTGCTCTGCCTTAATAGCTATTTAACAGATTCTCACACTCCCACTGAAGAGAAGTATATTCATCTACACATAGAGCAAAAATTATTAAGTTTACCCATGAAGGCTACACAAATTGAAAGACATAAAAGATCTAAATTGAATTGAGATGCATTTGCAGTGAGAGCGAGCATTATGCAGTCGGTTAGACATGCTCGCCGTACTTTTGTTTACTTACAGCTGCTGCGCCGCCAGTTTTAATTAGAATTTGGGCGGGGCGTACTCGTTCTTCTTGACATTGTGGGGCGAATAGCGATTGTAGAGGCCCCAAATGGAATTCATTAGCTTATCATTGTACTTGGCCGGCGAATATTCACGTTCTGCGAAGCAAACAAATAACAAATTACTCTCTCAATCAGCCGCTCTCTGCCTCTCTCTCTCTCTCTCTCTCGCTCTCTCTCAACTTACGTGCATTGTTATCAATTTTATCAGAAATGTTAGCAGCGCGTAGGCGCGAGACAATCATGTCCTTCTCTTGGAATTGCTCACGCATCTTGCAAGCTGCAAAGGCTCCCTGTGGCAAGGCCATGTCGCCAACTAAGAAACGAATTAAAAAAAAGAAATAGAAACAAAAGCAATCAAATTAAAAGTAAATAAAGAGCCAAAAGAATATGAGACCGAGCCAAACTTACAGTTCAAACAGAAATTGTTTATTATGAATAAAAGTTGGGCCAGCTGCAGACTGCTTTGATCGCTCACTTTTGAGTAGATTTTCGACACGTGTTGAGCAATTTTCGACTCGTTAACTAACACTGGTAGCAACAGCACCATTCAAAGTGTAACGTTCGTGGGTGTATTAAATATTTTCGAGTAACTTTTTAAGTTTTTCGTTTATAAAACTTTGGTTTGGCCAAAAATATTTAATATGTTATTATTTTTAAAAGTTTGTTTTGCACAATTCTTTGCGCGGCATTTGAAAAAATGCACGATTTATATGGATTTGCACGATCTGTAGCGTAAGAGCTTGTCGAATTTGTAGACACAACACAAAGGAGGTTCAGAACTGAACTGAATCGGAGCTTAAGCGGCAGCGCAAACTTATAAAGATCGCTAACAGACAGCTGGAAGATTTAGCAGAGAAAGAAAGAACGAGAGAGAGAGAGAGAGGGACATAAGTGTGCGACGCCATTTTGGTTTGTGCGAGAGCGTGTGTATGCCTCATAAGGTCTTTTGCTGGATTTTTCTTTTTGCTGGATGCAGATTTTCCAAATAAATATACATAAAGAAATAAATATACATATATTTGAACTAGACTTTTCGACTTTTGTTCACATGCTTGATAAGCAAATAAAATTTAAAAAATCATTTCTAATCACGCTCAGCTAAACTGCGCAGTTTGTCAAAAAGCAAGAAGCAAAAAAAAAAAAAAAAAACAATAACTGGAAAATCTCTCTTAGTCTTTAAGAAAGTGTTGTCTCAACAAATAACTATCGATGATTTTCACATGATAAGACATTTAATAGATGTTGCCGGGCAGCAAATTAATCCATTTTTTTTTTTTCGTAAATAAATTTCTTAGCCCAGTTATTCGTATGGCCGTGAACGTTGTCCACGGACAGCTCTATCTTTAGTCGGTTCATGCGAAGTCAACAACCAAACCGCTTTGAGCCGGTTCGACTCTATCTGTACACGAGTGTAAAATCGGTGCAGACATATAGACATATATGTATACCTGCTGATGCATTTACTGACCTTACTAATTAATATATATAGTTTTTTGTTCTATGTTTTGTTTATTGACTAAGTTGTTTACCAGCTGCGTGTAAACTATATAATGTAATGTAATGTACAAAATATAAACATATTTATTTTTTGTATTGATATTTCTTTCCGATTAACATTGTGAATAATGACAATTGCTTAAAAATCTCTGTAGCCCCATTTTTTACATTTTACAATAATCAATTTGTATGAAAATTGATTACATTTTTTGCCCGGCTGTTGCCAAGCTAATGGAATGACTTTGTAAATGCTATATTTGCAATATTTTATTGAGAGCATTTTTTATGATAATTGTAAAAATGAGCGTAAGTCATCTGCGCAAGTCTCTGACGTGCGATTTGTTTATTCTAGCTCAAACGTTATGCATTCTTTCATGCCTGCAATCAGCATTGCTCTTAGCAAAAAATTAATAAATAAAAAAAAAAAATAAAAGAGGTTGCCCAAAATTGTGACACTTAATGGCTTGTCTAGCCACGAGCGTCCGCAGTCACGTCGACTGATTAGAGTACAATATACATATGTCTATCGAAATACATAGACTCATGCTGGAAATAGATTAGGTGGATCTTGTACTGAGCATGGCTATCAGAAGACATTATAATTGCTCGACAGTCGACATAGGTTGTTTGTTGGAAATGCATGTAAACAAATAAAAATATATTAATTAGCCCAGGCCTTGAATTTATATGTCAAGTGGTTGCTATCAGGTTTGAATTGTTTTTTGCGCTTACAAAACTTAAGCTCGTATCTCAATAGTTTAATGCTTATCGATTAACAGGTGCTGCTTATCTAAATTTTTTCTGCAACAGTAGCCTAAAATAATGGTAGAATACGATATTAGAGATAGTAAATATAGTATGTTATTCTGAAACAGAATTTAATTTAAAATCTAACGTGCTTGACTTTTTAGCACACTTACAACACTGTTTTGCAACAGCTGATAGCTTTTCAGTATTGTGTAACAGTGCTCATCGAGCAGAAGCAGCTGCTCCCTTATAATTTAACAGAATTATGTTAAGCGCATAGCAGTACTAATAGAGTTTCTGCCTGCTAGTCAGGTTGTTCGTCGCCAAAATTAGCTAACAAATAGAAATAAAATACGGGAAGTTGTTAATTAAAAAGGTGACCCAGATATTAAGACGAAACACGGCGAAACGATGTCATGGAAAAAGGAGCTGAAAGTGCTGGCAAAACCTTACTATTGGGTTAATATCCTACTGGCCATATCGTACCTGGTGTCAAAGAAGACGAATGTGATTTGCACGCGCCTTTTTCATACTGCGAACCAGGAGGAGGACATCTGCGATATGGACAGCCGCGAAGTGGAGATACTCTTCTTTTTGATTATTGTTGTCATGATACGATCACGTAAAACGGGCAGTGTCACCATGATCAACTATTTGACCTCGTCGTTCCTCTACACAAAGGTCGCCAATATGATTTTATGGGCCTATGCGGATTTCCGCTACGGATTGGGTTTTCTGTTGCTCTGTGTGCTCGTGGGAATGCTGCTGCCAGAGCCATCGTATCGTGGCCCGGAGCATATAACATATTTCCGCAATGCCCAAACCTTCGAGGAGGAGTTGGCCAGGGATAAAAAGATTACTTGGCTGATTTGCTTCTACACCGTATGGAATCCGAGCTGCGTGAATTTCGCACCCATTTTTGCAGAGCTGTCAGCGGAATATAATGCGAATTTATTGAAATTTGGCAAAATCGATATTGGACGCTTCCCGGACGTGGCGGCCAAGTATCACATCTCAGACAGCAGCTTCTCAAAGCAATTGCCCACCTTGATACTCTTCCAGCAGGGCAAGGAGGTGGAGCGTCGCCCATGCGGCGATGCCAAAGGAAAGTTGCAAAAGTTTTTCTTCTCCAGCGACAATGTGAGAGCCGGCTTTGGCTTGAACCAGCTCTACAAACAGGCTATCGAAAAGCAGCTGCCAGTAGAGTCTAAAAAATCCAAATAACTGGACAAATCGCAAGGGAAACAATTGAAGAGTCATCCCATTGCAAACCCAAAAAATAACACACAAGTGTCATCAATTGCAATTTGTTTTGTACGTGCTAAATGTTTAGTTTCTAGTTCATTTTTTAATTTATTTGATCACTGCACAAAATGTAACAATGCTCGCTGGCACGTACATACAACTATGTAAAAGACCCAAAGCGTTGCCATTGCCTAAATTATTATTTGTAGCTAAATTCAAGTCATTAATTGTAATTAATAAAATTCTTTAAGCTGTCCAAGAGTAGTTCAAGTGTACTGAGTTCATCTCTTGTCTCGTGTTTGTCTTCTTAATTCATTTAAACTAACATTTCCGCTGCCAATATAGTCTGCAGGCGACTTGCATAAGTTACATTTATGTATGTAGATATGTAAATTTAGATATACATTCAAGCCTCTGTTACTAGTAAGAGCTTATGTTACTGAACATAACTAAAATAGAATTCTAACACACTGGTTATATTTGTAGCCGGCTTACTGTGCTGTAAGACAGGGGCAACTATCGAGTTGAATAAGTACTTGCTTTTTCTATCGAGTACATATTTAAATATATATCGTATATTAAAAATTGCTATCGATTCAATAATTGATTTATTTAATTATTACCGTTTACATAGGCGGTTAGTCTATCTCTGACTTATCATATGTTAAAGTATGGCATTGTGAAATTCAGTTGTTTCTTCAAGATTTAATAAAATACCAGCTACTTGTATTTATAGTATTTTGTGAACTGCTTTTTTTTTATAATAAGTACACACTGTTCGACAGCTGTTTTGTCAAATAATTCTTCGTTTGGAAATAATTACGTAAATTCGGCAGGTTAGTCAATTAATAGATACATTAACGCATTTATCGCATAAGCAATAGCCTAAACAATTCAATAAGCTGTAGAGAAACACAGCAATTATATCGCAATGGCTACACCGCGCTATAGTATATAAATTCAATGTTACAGCCATAGACAACATCGTCGGATTTATACATATGTAATTTCTTATTTACTTGAATTTGTTTTGCATCTAGGCAACAATGTCGATCTTACGTTCCAAATACTACGACCATCCCGATGGGGAAGATGCCTTTGGCAAGATTGTGGCTACAAACAAATACGCCATTACCACCGGCTTGGTATGGTCCACATTTGACGTGTTAACTATCACCAAGCCAAGGGGTTACATACCCACGCTGGGACGCTTCGCGTACAACACGGGTCCATTGATGGGCATGGCTACGGCATTTACACTCACTACGCTTGCCGCCACAAACGCGCGCGGCAAGGATGATAAGTGAGTTGAGCTGGCTGGCTGGCTGTGCATTAAAATATTTATTGATCAAGCAATCAAAATCATTTGTAGAATAAATTATCTGATTGGAGGCTTTGCTGCTGGTGGTGTCTATGGCGCATGGAAGCACAGTCATGTAGCTGGCCTGGTTGCTGGCCTGTTTCTTGGTAAGTAGTTGTAGCGTTATATTGAATTAGACGTATTGCTGTATGTAAATGTAATGTTACGTTATAGCATACTTTTATATGAAATATAACGTAACGTAATTAAACTCTACGTTATTTAAATATAACGTATTGATATTATATGCTTTATTTATACTTTATTATTATACTAATTTAAACGTTTTCTTATACTTCTAGGCATTGCTGGTGTCATCAAGAAGATGTCAATTGAACAGGGCTGGGAATTCTTTCCCGATTCACCTACGCATCAATACGGTGGCTTGAATATTGTCAAGAACGATTACACTATTATGGCTGACCGTCCGAGAAATTGGACCACGGAGAAAGTGAACAGCGAGTAGTAAAGAGCGAGCTTAAATGGTTAAATGGCTCTTTCATGTTTTTAGTTATTAATGTACAGATGAGAAATTGGCAATTGTATAGTTAACACAATAACTGAATGCAAATAAATGCCAAGAGAGAAGTGAAGATCTACGACATTTTTAGCAACTTTGACGAAAAGAAAGCGTGCTAATATATGCAAAGAAAAGGAACTGAGCTTAAAGCATGTCAGCACTTTGGCGCGAGTCATTGAAGTCAAAGAAGTCACTGATCACATAACAGTCAACAGACAACAATAACAACAAGAAACACTTTTCGGAATCCAGTCACGCTCACAGTTAAGCCAAGAGATTTTGTTTTTTTTTTTTTCTTTTTCTTTTCTGATTCTCTGGCGGCCCATTTCAAGACTCATGAATGTGCACTTCGTCATTTTGGGTATTTTATTTTCATATGTCTCTTTTTTTACCTTTCTTAAGCGTGACCGTGACTCATGCACCATTGTACATGCACACATGTATGTGTGTGTATGTACATACATATATCTGTGACACGCATAGCAATCATAAAATTTTAAGCTGACTTTCCGATTGGAGCAAGCAAAGCACATTAAAGCGCCTAAGCGCTGTTGGCTTAAGTGCACATGCTTCGAGAGTCTAAACAAATTAGCTGCTAAGGTGTTACTAAATCAACCCTATTAGGTTTTAATGAAGTTCCGGCGAGCTAGAGAACAGGTTTTCGTCTTTTTGGAGGCACTGAGAAAATCTTCAGGAAATGCCATCAATTTGGTGAGAATTGGCAAGTTGGAGCATTTCCTGTTTGCCAGTTGGAGCTTTTTTTACACCGCTTTTTTTCGGGTTTCGCTTTCTTAACCTTTAGTAAATTGGAAATTGCAGCGCCAGCAAATTTTCAAAATCAAGATCTTCTTCTGTCTTGAGCATGAATAATCGCAGCTGGGAAACGAAATGGAGTCCGAGACAGCATGAGGAGGGTTAAGACCTCTGCGTTTTTAGTGTTTTCATAAATTTGTGCGGTTTCATTGTGGCGAACGCGACGTGTTCTTTGCCAAGTTTTCGGTTTTGTAACTGTGACTGACCTCTAAGCTGCTAACAGTTAAGCTTGCATTACGTAATATAATGGTCTCTCTACTCAATTCTCAATTTGTTGCTTACATTACCCATTGGCGTTCATTAAATGCGCGAATTTTCGAGCTCAATGAATAATTATGATTATTAATTATGCCTTTTGTTCGAGATTTTGCTCTCACTCAGCTCAGATTACAGTTGGCCATGTGTGTGTGAGTGTGTGTGCATCGAAAACTGGTACAGTTAATCAATCAATCAATATTTATATATATATATATATATATATATATATATATATATATATATTCTCTCGTAGACAGCCCACGCAAGGCATGAGGGCGTAGCTAATTGGTGTGAATTATAGAGTTTCACAATTTGATAGTTGTTTTAATAGTGTGCCTGCTCTATAGATCAGTGAGAAAATAGATATTTATGAAAGTTGAAGGCAAATGAGAAAATACCTATAGAAAAAACTAGCATAGCTGGCAGCACTAAAAGAATCACAAAAGAAAAAGTTTTACTAAATTGACGATCAAAATTGCCATATGATATGCGCCCTCAGGGGCTAGTAAAGTTTTTCTTTTGTGATTCTTTCATCGCTACCATATCATTCAGGCTGGGATATTGCCATATAATCATAACAATAATAATATAATTCTCATTTCTTAAATTTTGGTGGGCATTAGCCCAGGCCCAATCTTCTATTGAGATTTAATGATAATTTGCGATTTGCATATGAAATAAATATGCGCAGCAATCAGTTATATACATATACATATATATATATATACATATATATACATATATATATATATATATATATATATATATATACTTTTTGTCTGAGATAATGAATTCTGCACGAGTGTTTCACCTTGATCTTTGTGCACGTTTCTCTCCCCTTTTACGGTGCAGCCGCGCAAACCAGTTGAGCAACTAACGCGAGCTCCCGAGAGAGTTGAAGTGCGCCAAGTCCCGGCAGTGCTGCTGGCAGTCACTGAAACTGACTAATCTCTGGCAGCTGCTCCACTTCGCTGTCTGGATGCTTGGCGTGCAGCCACAGCCATAGTTGGGTATCCAGCTGTCACGAGTTGAGCATGAGCATGAGCATAAACTGTGCGATCGGCCAGTGATTTATTGGATGCTGTGCGCATTCGTACGGTTGTCTTGGCGATGACATCATCATCTCCAGCTTCGGCCCCATTGGCATCGTCATTGGCATTGGCAAAAAATAAAAGGCAGCCAAAATTCATTAAAAACAACATCAAATCGCATAATTTAGCGCAACATTTGCGAATTTCACTTTCTGGCGTTGACAAGGAGCAAAAACACAAAAGCAAATGAGTCGCCTAAGAGACTCATCAGTAACAGCCAGCTGAATAATCCTCATATTTCCGCACACAAAATATGGCTAAGCGACCCTTAATAACACTTTCGACTAATTGGCGGAACGTTGTTTGGGCCCGACCCTCTATTAAAAGACACTTATTTGCGCCCCTGAGCGCGCCTCGCGTGTCAACAGGATACAAAGGCTAAGTATATGCAAGGATTACAGCTGACGGTGCCGGGGGAATTGTCCCAAAAATTATTTGTAGCTTATGAATATTATTGTCAAAGACCGTGAAGCTTTCAAGTTAATGGAGGCACTTGAAGAGACAATGGACGACTTCAAGTTTCTAATTGCCATGTCAAAATATTATGCTCCATTGTTATTCTGTGTGTGAGTGTGCTCGTAATTAATCTTATTACGACTGGCCGCTTCAGTCTATGCTGGCATTTATGGAATTGCGAGTCGGGCGGACTCCGTCGCACATTCACATCTTGTAATCCTTTTAATAAACCCGCGCGGGCTCATGCGACACCAACGTCAATTAATCACCAAGATCGGGCTGCAGCTGGGTAATGCCGGCGCGTCGCGGTGCCACAATGCACATCCATCCTCTATGGACGAGGCGGCGGTGGCGGCAGTGGCAAAACACAATTCTGCAATTAAAGATCTGCGACAAGGCAGCCTCTGTCACAAAAGAATACACACACTTACACACACATACATATACATATGCTGTAGATGCATCTGCAAGTACCGCACGCAGTTGCTGTTGTCATCCAATCGGTGTCAAACTCCAACGACTCGGCGTCACACAGTGGGTTCAACATGATTGTAAAAATAATTAAGAATAAATATCTAAATAAATTCCATATTGTCTTACAATATATTAAAAAGTCTTTTTTTAAATTAATTAATAATTACTAAAATAAAAATATTAATATTTGTTTTTAATTTTTGTTGAAATTCTTGAAATATAATAAAAAAAAAATTATTAAATATAATAAAATAAAATTATTAAAGTTTCAATTCTTTAAATATCGCATTTAGAATATAATATTTCTTAAATAAACTCTAAAAATATTAAAAATAATTTTTGTTATATTTGTAACTTATTAACTTATTCTATTAAAATCAATTCTTTAAATTACATAACATTTTTTTTCATAAAAAATATTCAAGTTTGATTTTAAGTGTATAATATTATTTGAAAATGAATTTTATTTTAATTATAAAATATTGTTTAAATTTCAAGAAGTTATTTAAAGCACATTTTATATTATTTTTAAAATCTTTTCTTTTTTATTTTATTTATTTATTTTATAGGTATTTATCGATTTTATATGCATTTATTTATTATATATTTATTTATTTTATACATATTTATTTATAGATATAGAATTTTTGTATATTTATTTATAATCTTTACTGCACCACTGTGCTTAAACAGATGATTTAGCTACTGGCTATGTGGATGCACGTATGCATGGAGATCTTTGGGGCCAGGGACACAATCCATCAGTGTTTGTATCTAAAGTACTGTGCAGCTGCAGCGGGTGATGGTCAAGAAGAAGAGAGCTGAGAGATGGGAAGAGATACAGAGGGAGAGAGAGAGAGAGAGGTAGCTCGATTTATGTTTGTCGTTTCAATGATATTTCTGTGTAGCTGCCGGCCAAACACAGACAGCACACGACGAGAAATGACGGGAAATGAAAGCAGCGGCAGCGACGGCAGCTCGAAAGCGAGATGAGATGAGATGCAAATGCGGAGTCTTCGTACAGAGAGTCTTCGTATCAGATTCACTTAACCCGATCGGCGACAGCCAGCGCTGGCATGGGGGTCATAAGTGCAAAGTAAATAAAATACATATTTCTCAGTTAGGCAACAAGAGGCAGAAGATGATGCTGGCGATGCAACAAATAAAGTGATTGAATGCATTTGGCAGCTGTGAGAAGCGGGGCGAGGGTAGCCAGGCGGGGCATGCCACAAGATTGAAGTGATTGTGAATGGGAAAGCGATTGCTGCTGGGCGAGCGACAATAGCACGCGTTTGGGGTCTTCTTGGGGTTCCTCCACCCACCCTCTCTCTCACACTCTCTCTCTCTCTCTCTCTCTCTCTCTCTCTTTGTATCTTTAGTTAGATAAAAACATAGGAAACCGGTCGCTCAGCTATGCCAACGACAGATTGATTTCTTTTTCGTTTCCTTTTCGCATCCATCAATTGTGGCAGCAGGCAAACCGATTTCAATATGCCCATCCATACCCTGTATCAATTTATATATATATACTATAGTCTCTGCCTGGGCAATGTCTAGTGGGCTGATGCCTCATGCCTCAGTTGTTTTGATTGACATCTTGCGTTGACAATAAAATGTTGCAATGCCCAAGAAGTTCAAAAACATTCGAGGATCGGTCACTGCCGAGTTTCTGTTGACTTCCTACTGTGGCGAATATGTTGCAGATGGCAGTGTTTATGGGCAGCAAGTTTGTAATGAATTTCGTTTCTGATTTGATCATAAATTGAGGGAAATTGTGGCACACAGCGACGGCAAAATGCAGATGCATAAATCAAGTGGAAATTCGCCTCGCTCTGCCATAGATGCATGCAACATTTGCGGCAAATGAACTGCGACACTTGCTATTGCAACAGGGCAACATGCCCACTTCTTGCCAGCGTCTTCTGTTATGACTCCTCTGGCAGCTGCTAATTTACTTTGTCTTTCACATGAAGGCGCTGCAAAATGTGCACAGACTTTTGGCGTCTGCGGCATTCCTTAGCCGTTGCAAGTGACTTCCGCTCGGTTCAGACTTTGCCCGACCGTTGTGAGATTTAGTTAGTTTGCAAGAGCCTCAAGATACATAAGAAATCTCGGCGTCGTTTTTTATGATCTCGCATTTAAAATCAATTTCGGCTGCATTTCTGCTGTTAAGTGGCTCTAATGGCAGTCGATTGACATCGATTCGTATGTACAAGCGCAGGCGCAGGCGCAGCCCCAGCAATTGCAGCAGCTTGAAAGCTTTCAATTGCAACTAGCTACTGCTGCAGCAGCACTTGACATGCCCCATGCACGCCCTTATTTATGAGCTGCACTCATATTACCATCTCTCACTCTCAGCTTTTGTTTCTCCCTTCAATTATGTTCAATCTCTGCAAGGCATTCTCCACAATTCCATTCACAATGCATGTTGCTCGCCGAATTTGTTTCAATGCATTAATTATGCTACTCAAGTACCTAACAGCCATGGGGTATGCACGACTATGTCTTAAAATAAATTCACATTTCAAATTAAATATTAAATAATAAAAAAATGTATTACTATATTTAATAAAAGTTGCTGACACTTATTTTTTTTTATATTTTGTTATTTATTTTACTTTATAGATAATTTTCGTAGTCGCGCAATTTCCCTTATTATTGAAGTTAATAATTTATTTTTGGGCTCTCTCGACCGTCACTTAATTGATTCAATTATGCAGAGCAAATCATAATTTTCGTTTGATAGAAATCTCACAAGAGTTTCCATTGTTCAATGTCGATCACAAGGGGCCCCATGTTGGGGAGTTGCTGTTGCCATAGCGAAGCATCAGACAGTTTTGAGTTGGGTTATCATCTCTTAATTCTAATGAATTAAGCGCTTATAGCTACAATTTACGCTCTGCAACAAGCTAAACAACTTTACGAGCATTTTGATTGATTAATGGAAATTGCTATATATATAATGGAATGAAGGAAATTTATTTGAGCAACATTTAAGGATTTTTTAATACATAAATGAAGTGAAGAAAATTGTGGTATATTGCAGAAGAAAAAAATATTTAATAATTATTTATTTTGAACAAAGTATTATATATTAATTATTTTAATTCCATTTCAATGAGTAGGGTCGAGTACAACTTTACATTTGAGTTCTTTTATTTTATTTATTTTTTTATTTTTATTTTATTTTATAAATTGAAATATAAATTGAATTTTGAATTTAAAATTCAATTGCAATTAAAATTTAGATTCAAATTACTTTGATTGATTTCAATAAATAAATATGTTAAATACTATAACAACTTATCTTTCATCTATTTCATCTATCTATCTACAAGTAACTAACTAACTGCCATCACATACGGAAACATTTCTTCAACTGCTCCATTTAACGTAAAGTTCATTTCGAATGGAATAGCCGCTGGCTGGGCAATTTTTCAATCAAGAAACAGACGGCGAGCTGAAGTAGTGCATCTGGATTAGGCGCATAAATATATGGGGAATTATTCATGGCAATATCGAATTCCGGCATCGCTGACATTTTCGAGGCATTTCATTTCATTTCAAGCGCCACAATTTGGAGCGAGGGCGAGGGCGACTTTTGGTCTGGGCTCTGGGGTCTGGGGTCATCTGTATTGTGGAGACTCACTTGCGTTTGGAAAGACAATGCTCGAACCGTTCAATTGCTCTGCGGTTCGCCCATCTGTGAGCCGGCGCGCAGTATTATATTGAACACATTTAGCTCTTGGCTCCAGACAGAGCTTTTCACTGTGTCACGCTTTAATTTTTGTTTGCTTGTTATTTGTCGTGTCGACAATTGCTTCAATTTCGGCTAGCTTCCGTTTTTATGTGCTGCTCATTGTACCCTCTAAGAGTTGTGCCCCACTGAGCGGATCGATTGAGCGCCAAGTGCATTGACCAATATACATACATGTATATGAAACTGATTTGATTCATACACGTGTATGACTTTATTGTATATATATAGAATATATATTTATATAGAGTGAGTGAGTGAGAAGGATGGTGTGCAATACTTAAATTAATTGATTGAAATATTATATAAAAAATAATAAATAAATAATTATATATAATAATTTAAAATAAATATTAAATAAATAAATAAAAAAAAACAACGCATAAATGGAATAAAAATATTTCACGTTTATTTCAATACAAAACTTGATTCTAGTCTAAATTTTCTTTATATATTTTATTTGTTAATTATTTATAATTTAAAAAATAAAGAAATTAATTTTTTTCATATTTTATACAGAATATTTCAAAATAATCACATTATTAATATAGTAAAATTTTATTTATTTATTTCTATCATAGATTTTTATTATTATTTATTTTATGTTAATAATATTTTTATTCTGTTTATTATTTTTTTAATGTATATTTTATATTATTATATATTTTATTTATTTATTTTTATCATATATTTTTATTATTATTATTTTATTTCTTTTACTATATATTTTATTTATTTTTTTTATTGTTTTTTATCGTTATAAATTTTATTTATTTTTTATTATAGTTGTTTTTTATTATTTATTTTCTATTTATAATATTTTTCATTTGCTTTATTAATTTTGTATGATATACCATTTATTTATAATATTATATATTTTATTTCTTATATATTTTCTTTATTATTATAATTCATTTACTTTCTCTACGAGGTATTTATAAGTCCAAATTTGGCATATTTTTTAACTCGCTTTTGTGCGCCAATTTCTACTTTGTTCAATATTTGATCGCATTGTATCGCTTTTATTATCAATGGTGAGCTACTTTGGCATTCGAATGGGGCGTGGGTGGGTGCTTGGTGGTGGGGCATTTACTAATTGCTACTGTATGACACGCACACTCACACTCACACACACACGCACACACATATTTCTATACATTGTCTCGCTCGCATGCCGCCGCCTCACTCGCTTGGTCACCTGTGCGCAGCAATTCGTGACAATTTTCATTTCTAAATGTGGTATTCGTATCTAATTTACAGTTGCTGCGGCTGTTCTTGAGGTTCGCTGGTTATCGCCTCTAAGACCACGCACAATGACTTTGACTTAGCGGCAAATTGTTGCCTTTGCTGTGGCTGGGCGTTACATAAGAAATATTCTTGTACTTGAAGAAATTTCAATAAAAAGAAACTGCCATTTTGACTATTCATTAAATCGAAATCAAAATTTGTAGTGACTCAAACAAATGCATCAAATTGGAATAAATCAAAGCTTATGCATATACAAATATATATTGTGTATATGTATATAAATATATTTATTTGTTTTCTTTGCTGTGCTTATGGAGTGTCGCATTTTATAGAGAGAACGCACATGCCACAGCAAACAGGCCTCCCCTCCATCGAGGCTAGGCTCTGGCTGGAGTCGAATCGCATCGAGCTGCAATGGAGCCTGCTCCGTGCCCTTGTCACAAACACATTATCGAAATTGAATCACTTGAGCAATTTGTAACGCAAACCACCCCGACACTCATAGAGTATATCTAGTATGTATGGTTAGTCAACAATGGAGGCTGGCAGGGAGGCTGTCACAATAACAAGGCAAACTAAACTGGCGAGATTTCGGTAGCAGGGTGAACTTGATGAAACTAGATAAACATGACCAGAAACATAAAGAGATAAGAACACAAGTTAGGGGTGAGTCTGACTAGAGGATACCCTAGACTCTGGCAGAGCTGCTATATCAACCATGTTGACTTGGCCTCGTCTGTTACCTACCCCATCGACAGCAATATATACCCTTGGCTCTATATATGCAGGGTATAAAAATGTAAGCAGACGTTGTTTATGTTAAGCTCTGGCCCCTTTTTTGTTTTCTTTTTTTTTCGGGCATCAAACTTTCTATTTGCAGTGCATCAATTTTTCGAGTAAGTGAAGCAAGGGAAAGGAAAACAAAATAAAAAAAAAAAAAATAAATGAAATTACTGGCACGCTATAAGGACATCGTTTCATGCATCCTGTGGCGTTGCCTGTTGAGTAATGTGACCGACGCACGCGTCTCGAATGCCAAAAGGAAACGTGAAATTAACCCCGAGAAGCAACACGGCAGCAGCAGCAGCTGCTGCTCCAGTAGCGAAAGGGCTGCCAAACGACCTGAACTGGTATTTCTTGTGGGCGCAGACCATCTGGACTGAGATCCTGGACGACTCGATTGCGCTGACTGCACTAAATCCAGTTGCCACGCCCTGCTGCCTTGTTGTGACAACCCCCTGATCGACAACCCCCCGCCCCACTGTTTATTTATCCCATTTGGTGGTCTGCAAAGTCGTTGCTTACCAGCGCTAAGTCCTGCCGTAAGTCAAACGTAAACAAATGCAACCCTTGGGCTCTCCAGAGCTGTCCTCAGCAATTTATGGCCTTCGTTCGGCAGGAACAAAAGCCACTTTAATTACTCTGCTTTCTATGGGACTTAACTTTATGATTTGCCTTTTCATATATATTTTTTATAAGTTTGTTTTTGTTTCACTTAAATAAACAAACAAAAAGAATCTTTATGAAAAACACCCAATTTTAAATATTTAAATATTTATGAATATGTTTTTCATTGTCATCAATATTGGTTGAGTTATTCAACTTCTCTTTATAAATGCTCCTCCTCCTCTATAAGATCATTAATTCGTTATAGAGCGGCAATTTAATTCATATATATATATATATATGAATATTTTTCATCTTTGCCACGCCCATTGTGGGCGTTGATAAATGAATACAGGGATAAGCTCGAAATATTTCTATAAAATTTTGGTAATCAACATTTTGGAAATCATCAATAAATGCGAAATTTAATTTCCATTAAGAACTGGGCGTGGTAAATCATTAGAGATGCTCGCTTACTAGGGGGCGTGGCTCGAGCATTGTGAATGCATATGCATGTGTTGTGAATACATTTGAATGTATTGTGAATACATACATATGTATGTATTTAAAGTATGTCCATTAATTGTTTGCAAAACAGAAAAAATCATATTTGAATAGGAAAGGCAATTATTTTCATATTTATTTCTTCACAGCTTTTTCACAAAAAAACTTTTCATCTCCCCAAACAAAAAAAAAAAAAAAAAAACCCACTTTAAAAAATTTTCCTTCTTTCCCTTTTTTTTTTCCTTAATGTATTCTTAAATGAAATAAATAAAAAAAATAATAAGAATAGCAACAAAAACATACATTTTCTTTTATATATGAGTAAAGAACCCAAGCAGCAAAAATCTAATTAGAAAAATTGTTATTTTTGCAAAAGCGAAAGTTAACAAGTTAAGCATCGCGTTTGCTAGTCATAAACATTTACCCGTATTAATTATAATCATAAACTATAATTTTCACCCAAGCAACAAGAATCAGTGACCGGAAAGACTGAACTGTTGGCTTAAAAAAAGAAAGCGAGTGATGCCATCTCTGCGTATATTCAATTCATATGGCAGATATATGTATGTATACATACATATATTTTTTATGCATTATATACATACATATGTACGTAAGCAAACTTTAAGTCAACATCGCAGCTCGTTTCGCTAATCCAAGCAGTGAGCAAAAAAAAAAAAGAAGAGTTGGCAAAAAACCGTTTCTTGTCACATAATTTGGTCGAATAACCCTCCGAAAATTCCATAGTTGGAACCACGTCCAGCTTATATGGTAACAGTTGAGCGCTTTTTGCGTGCAGACAAAAAAAAAACAGAATTTTAGTTAAATTTTAGCTCTGCGTGTTAACCAAAACAAGTCAGAAAACTCTAGTCGGAGGTGCCCGACTACGCCATACCCAGATCCCCCTTCCGATCATAGTTTTTGAACATAGCCTCTATATATAACTCGTATATAGAACCTTATCACGCAACTTAAATCAATGACAATGGTACTAAGCATGTCGATCAAAGAGGAACTATGCAAACAAATTCGACACAAAGATTATACCAACACACTTTTGCAAGCTCACAAGAATTGTTCCGTTACTATTAAAGAAGAATATCGAAAACATATTCGCACTCGACACACAGCGCCGAACGGCAATTGAAAGTAGATAGCAAAAACAAATCAAACACAATTCGACCCAAACTCAACGGCAATTGCAATTCTTAGAATATTGTGCGCGAGCTTTTGAGTGTATGTGTGCACATGTATACATAATGAACATGTATAAGCGCCAGCTGATCTCTGTGCACTTTGCAGTTCAATCGCTGTTGATAAGTGGCCAAGCAAGTTTAATAGCTTTTGTGTCTATCTACGGATTTTTATGAAACTTTCATGATGTAAATAATTATAGTTGTTTTTAAAAAGACGAAGCACCCTATACATATGTATACATATGCCATATTTGCCATTGAAATTTGGGGCTGGTATCCAAATCAGTAGAATCAGGGTATAAAAAGTATAAATTTGAACGCTTTACTGAGCTAACAGTAAAGTGGTATAATTTGATTGTTGATAATATTAGCTTTAGGTAACTGATATATCATAAATATAAACAAGTGTACATACATACATATGAGTATATGATTCATATCAATTAAATATTTTTTAGCAAGTTCAATTACATACAAATTTTTCCCATAGTTTGGTATGCAAATAATTTACTCACCCACACACACATACACGCTCTTGAACTCTGCATTTAATATTTTATTTTTTATCAAACACACCTACACCTCAACATGTTTTTTTTTTTGGTATTCATATACATACATATGTATGTACATACGTATGTATATTTGCATGAATGTGTTTGTATTTATGTATTTTTGCCCCGTGGTAAGCAAATATTTTTCATTTTACACGCAACTCGGTGCGAAGCAACGTCTTATCAAAAGTATGTACTATGTATGTAATGCATGCCAGTCAGTTGTGTTTAAGTTTTTTTCATTTTATTACAACTAACTTGCTATCCAGTTCGCGCTTTAGTTGTATGTATGTATGCCAAAAGTCAAATGGATATCCAAGACAGAGTGGCAATCGGACAGCCGTTACACCTTTACACCTTTGTTGCCGTTGCTTTAAAATGTATAAATAAAACATAAAACATACATACATTTGCATCATCTTACGGACTGCCAGCAAAATGCATGCGTCAGCCTGCCGCTTGTTGCTCAAGAAGATCTCATCGAGATCTAGGTGTGATATTGCAAATAAATCATGCAAGAGTCACGCACACACATCAACTAGCTTACACAGACGCTCCCATATGCACACACACACACACACACACACACACACATGTATAACAGATGTCTAAACGCTGTGTATTTCGCTTTTGCAATTTACTGTTTTTTTCTCATAATTGTTTTTCAAGAACAGTTAAAGAGAATCAAAACTTGCGTAATGCAATTAACACAGCTAAGAGCAAAAGAGATAGATAGATTGAGAGAGAGCCCTTGACATACTCAATAGCAAAGAAAGAGCAAAGAGAGAGCAAAAAGATGTGCGAATGCTGTAGTCCAACAAGACGAAACCGTGGCGCAAAACAATTTAAATTCATTCAAAAACTCGTAAACCTAATTACTGTACGCGGAACAGCAACAACTTAAGTGTGGGTCACAGTAGCAGCGTCGAGCATCTCAAATGATATTCAGTGTCAATGTAAAGTGTGTGAGGAGGAGTAACAGCTATCATTGTACATATCTATATACATATGTAAATGCGAATGTACATGTATGTGTTGTTTGTCGCGAAAATAATTACTCGGCAACAACAGGAGTGTATAATTATAGAAAATAGAGATAACAAATAGTGAAAATATGTCACGGTATCATGTGCTTATTTATGCATGTATTTATCTACATTTTTATGTACATACATACATATGTATGTATGTAAGTAATAACTAAGATTTCTTATTCGACCCAATTTTCTATTATGGCTTAGAGTAGAGTAATCAATCACAGATCGTGGTCTAGTGTAAGAAATGTTTTTATGCATTACACACAAACAGGTCAAATAGCTCCAGAACGCAGATCCGGCCGACCAAAAATATTAACAAAACGCCAGGAACGGATTCTGGTGTCCACAGTGGCCCAAATTCCACATACTTCGGCTGTGAAACTATGCCAGAGCCTACATGAATCTGTTGGTAGTAATTTCAGCCCCAAAACTCTTCGAAATACTCTGTATAAGGCCGGTTATCATGGTCGTGTTCCTAGGCGCAAGCCTTTTATTTCGAAGGCGAACCAGAAAAAGAGGCTAGAGTTCGCCAAACAACACATAAATCAACCGGATTCATTTTGGAACACAATAATTTTTAGTGACGAGTCTAAATTTAATTTATTTTGATCGGATGGAGCGCCAAAAATCGGGTGGAAACCTAATAAAAGGCTTCAGCAAAATAATGTGCTCAAAACGGTTAAACACGATGGAGGTAATGTGGTGGTTTGGGGGTGTTTTGCTGCTTCTGGAGTTGGCAACCTCGTATTTGTTGATGACCCTATGGACAAACATATTTATAGAGATATTCTAAAAGAAAATTTAAGTCCGAGTGTTCAAACCCTGGGTCTCAGTGGCAACGATTGGCAGTCTCAGCAAGATAATGACCCAAAACATTCGTCGTATCTTGTTCAGGAGTGGCTCATATATCATTGCAAACAATTCAAAACACCGCCCCAATCACCAGATTTGAATCCAATTGAGAATGTGTGGCACCTCCTGGAACGAAAGATCCGATCTCACCAGATAAGCTCGAAGGATTCTCTAAAAGAGGCCTTTCGCGACGAATGGGCCAAAATCACGACTTATGAAACATCAAAATTAATAAGAAGCATGAAGAGACGTTTGGAGGCGGTTATTCAGTCAAACGGAGAACCCACAAAATATTAGCGTGATTCAGTGACGTTGGAAAAAACAAATTACGTCTTGTGTGCCAATACTTTTTTGATGTAAATTTGTGCCATTTTTTATATTTTTGTCAATGCAATTGAACCAAAGCTGAAATTTAATTTTTTTTTCGTGTTCCATAGTATTATAATACATGATTTAAATAAATATCGTTGTACATTTACTTATAGCTGTTTTTAAAAAAAAGTTACAGCACATGGAAGTTGGATTTTACAAGTGTGCCAATACTTTTTTGACACACTGTATGTATGTAAGTAATAACTAAGATTTCTTATTCAACCCAATTTTCTATTCTGGCTTAGAGTAGAGTAATCAATCAAATGCCTACTGATTTCAACAAGACAAGTTGTAATGGAAAATCTGGACTTACTATTTATATAGACTGATTATATTTGTCATGTGTTACGAATAAAGCAGATTTATACATTTATTTTTAGGGAAGTTTTCTGCTTTGGCTTACAGAAAAGATTTTCGGTGTAGGCTACGCTTTAAAAATATTCAATTGAATTCAGTATTTACATTACATGCCAAGAGAAACGTTCGACGTAAAAATTAATTTAGAAATTGAATATTTCTTGCAATTGTAAATCGTAATTATGTTTGAGTCTCTGAATCGATTCTTTCCCCGAATGCGTTTGCGTCGCAAAGTGCAGATGAACAAAAATATGGATATCTTTTGTCATCTAGTTTTTGTCATTTGCTTACCCATCGGACTGCTCTACGATTATATAGTTGTGATACCCAAGTACCATACACCTGGGGGATATATCTATGCCATCACGGTCATCGCCACTATACTGTTGTACGTGAACTCCATGGCAAATTTGGCGGGATGCATGATAGTCGATATATCGGTTGATCGTGAGTATTTTGCTGGATCATTTATATTTGATTTGATGTCATCCTTGCCTTGCACCTAGGCGAGCGCATCAAAGGCCTGAACGTCGGAGACGATGAGCGCTTGAATTGGCGACATTGCAAGACCTGTAATGCCCTAGCCCCGCCCAGATCGTGGCACTGCGACACCTGTCGAAAATGCATTTTGACACGCGATCATCATTGCTTCTTCACCGGCTACTGCATTGGCCATCACAATTTCCGCTATTTCACCTGTTTCGTAATCTATTCGTTCCTCTTATCGAGCACCCTGATGTTCTTCAATTTAAAGTATTTATTCTGTTCAATGAGTCCGATCGCTAACTTTTTCTTCATATCAAAAGTGACCCTTGCGCAGTTTATGCACAATATTTTCTTTACTATGAATCTAGTTTATCAAATTCTTTCGACCGGCATGATCATACTGCATTCACCGCTTGTCCTGAAAGGCGAACTGAGCTGTGAGCGCTACCACAAGGACAAGCACAACTACGATGCTGGCATCTACTACAATCTGAGAAGTATTTTCGGACAGCACATGCATCTCGCCTGGCTCTTTCCCCTGATCGCGAGTCAATTGCCCGGGGACGGCTACAATTGGAAATTGACAACGAAAGATAAGTCAACGGAAACAATTCAGACACATTTAGCTCGTCAAAGCTTCGTCTAATTTCTGTCTCAGGCTGTCCACCCACAAGTTTGACTCAAGAACATAAATTTAATGTTTAAATCTTAAATTGTAATTCACTGAATCAGTCAACTAGTCTAAATCCTTATTGGCAATTGTTATAGCATTATTTTTACATTTTCAAGAGATAAATTGCTGCCGTATGACACAAAAAAGTTTTTCAAAAATCACATTTTGTTTTATCAAATTTGCATTGAACTTTGAAATAGCCACAAAAATGTTATAAACATTTTCAGTATTCTCTGCCTTAAGTGCATTTGCATTGAGCATCGTGATTTAACGGTTTTCGTACGTGTTCTCTGACTCCATTGGAGCGGGCAATCTGCGGTCAAGTCGAGGCCCTAAAGTGTAAATTGGCCATGTCAGCGCTAATGGATCGACGCACGCCAGCGCAAAAGGAAAATGGAAAACTGCTTATGCCCACGGAGAGCCGCGGAGTGGTCGCAACATAACTGGCAATGAATTGCCTGTAATCGTGCAGGAAAAATACCATGAAAAACTTGTTCAACACGAAAACACGCGCCAAAACAATTCCCAATGCGACGAGAAAGTTGACGAGGCAACAGGCCACATCCAACAGCCAACAACAAACAGCAAACAGGCAACAGCCAACAGCCAACAGGCTGCAGCTAAAGAGCTCGATCGATCCAACTGATGGTTAAAGTGTGAATAGTCATTAGAAGACTGTAAAAGGGTTTCACGTTTCCATTTACCCACTGCACCCGCAGCAGAGTTTCATTGCCTTTTTACAATGTCAAAAAGTTCTTCAAATATTTAAATATGTTTCATTTGAAATATATTTAAATAATTGTTATACCATGATCCCATAAAAATAATTTTTTTATACCCTGAATCCATTGAAAATAGAAATTTCAGGGTATAATGTTTTTGTGCAAATGTATGTAACAGGCAGAAGGAGGCGTGCCACACCCCATAAAGTATATATATTCTTGATCAGCTCGACGAGCTGAGTTGAACTAGCCCTGTCCGTCTGTCCGTCCGTCCGTCCGTCCGTCCGTCCGTCCGTCCGTCCGTCCGTCCGTCCGTGTAAACACCTGGATTTCTGCAACCACAAAAGCTAGAGACTTCAAATAAAAAGCAAAATGCTCGATAATACCATACGCTGTACGAGTTTATTTTTTTTTCGATAACTCATCCCATTTCTTTTTTATCGATAACTATCGAAAATATCGCTTTGTTTTTGAGGTCTGGCGTGCACACCGTTAAAGATAGAATCGTGCACTAAGTTGTGTTTGATAGCTACAGTGAATCCGCACATTTTGTCATTTTTGGATTTTTGATGCCACGCCCCTTTCGCCCACAATTCAACAAAAACGATAACTCACGCATATCAAATACTAGAGACTTGAAATTTGGCAAATAGGTACATTTGGATGTCATAATCATTCCCCGAAAATTTCATTAAGAACATAGGTCGAGAAAAAAGTTATTAAACAATAAAGTTTGCATAGTACAGCCTCTGCTGCAGCCGCAAAACTGTGCAGTGAGCATATTACGTGCATGCATATGTTTGTGTGTGTGTGTGTGTGCATGTGTTGTTTACTATTAATGAATAAATGAAGCTCTTAATGATTGGTATTACAGCTCAATGGATTCAGGGTATCTCTTAGTCGAGCAGTCTCGACTAGAGTTTCGTTACTTGTTTTATATATATTCTTACCCTCCGCAAAATTGATTTACTAACAATAAATAAATGAATACTTAAAAATATTTGAAAATTAATAATACTTTTTATATATGTATATAAATTTTATATAGATTTGTTTCATTAATTTTATTTTTAAATATCTACCAAATTGCTGATTTACATGAAAAATGGCAAAAACTTACCTGAATGTAGACGTCCTTTATTTATGGATTAGGGATCCAACTGAGAATTTCTGAATTACAAAAAAAAAAATGGTAAAATTGAATATGTGAGTAAAATGTGTAAGATTTAAAATTATAAAAAATAGTGTAAAAATATTTCAAATAATATTTTTGCGCCAGCAATTTTGATAAACGAAACATTATTTTTAATAAATGAAGCTACAAGAACCACCTAAAAGACTGAAATATATATTGTTGGTGTTTTTTTTTTTTTTTTTTTAGTAAAAACAAGCTAAGGAGAGCTACAATATACATACTCCTAAAAATATCTTATATATGCATCTTGTATGCCTACTATTTATATTAAGAGTTAACTAAATTAATATGCCCTATGTGAGGGGAGGAGGAGGAGAGAGTCGAAGTTGCAGTTGCCTGCATTGCTGCTGTGGCCAACAACTGCGAACAGTTGGTAAACTTGAAAACTGGAAACTGAGAGGAGACAGAGAAACAGACAGACAGAGAGAGAGAGCGAGAGAGAGAAGACCGGTTTTGCAGAGCCAACAAAAGCATAAAGCGAAAAAGAGACAAACTCCCAATATAAATGCTGGCAATCAACAGTCGCAAAAGAGGTCAAAGTTGAGCACGGCATTCACAAGCGAGTACATATATGTACTTATATGCATATAAATACATATATTTACAAATCTAGTTGAGCACTCCAGTATTAACTTCACTTATAAACTGCTTTAGAGCTGGTGATAATGGAGATTTGTGCTGCATTATTGTTATTAAAAATGTTTATATTTATACAAAATAGAAGAGATTTTCCCTATAAATATTAAATGGCATATAGAAACATAGCCTTCCTTGACGATTCTCCTAGTGTTTGAAGAAGAACTTGTGTTGTCAATGACACAGACCTTGGCTCTACTTATTATCTGCCTTTAGTTTAAAATCTCTGCTATCTTTTACTCCCTCTATCACTCTCTACCTTGCGCCCTTCTTACTACTACTTTACTGAAATTTGGCAAATAGGTACATTTGAATGTCATAATCACTCCCCGAAAATTTCATTAAGAACATAAGTCGAGAAAAAAAGTTATTAAACAATAAAGTTTCCATAGTATAGCCTAGTGAGCATATTACCTGCATGCATATGTATGTGTGTGTGTGTGTGTGTGTGTGTGGCATGTGTTGTTTACTATTAATGAATAAGTGAAACTTTTTATCATTGCTATTACAGCTCTTAGTCGAGCAGTCTCGACTAGAGTTTTGTTACTTGTTTATACTTTTTCTCTCTGTCTCTTTCTCATGTGTCATACTCAATTTCCCTCTGCTCATATCTTTCCCTCCTCACATACTCTGTTCCTCCCTTTTCATTATATTTTGTCAATTTCAATATCTCTATCAGTCTCTCTCTCTCTCTCTCTCTCTCTCTCCAAAACTTTCTCTCTCTATTTTATTCTACTTCTCTGCCTGAAATAAGATCTTATCACATGACCGTTGACTTATTTCATGTCCGAGCTCCTCCCAGCGATTCTTATAAATTGATATTATTAGCAATTAAACTCAAGTTTATTGTGCATTTGTATTATACAATGGGTCTATTTATAAAAATACAGACTACTTCAAGTGATGCTCGCTACTCATACGTCTGGAATTTCTTACATTTATGACTGTTTACATACAAATATCGCACTTTGTATATACGAAGAACAATAAACGATCCATAGGTACATATATAAAGCGACTGCCTCCCACGATTGACTGTGTCAGTCTTTATCTAGTTGTCACGATGTCCACAGTTGCCTTCACGACACCGCCATTCAGCTGAAATTATGAGATTGCAGCTTTCACACCCAATTGTAATTATTTTATAATTTATGATCATTTTCCAAAACACCTTTTCCACGACGGAACCCACAATTTAAATTGTTGCCATAAATCTGAGCTGAACGCACAGGCATGAACTATGTATGTGTATATGTATATGTATATTTATATATGTATATTTATATATATATATATATATATATATATTTATATATATATATATATATTGAACTTCTGTTGAATATGCTCAACAGATGCGTGCACTTCTGCTGTGCCTTTAAGCCTACAGAATCTTAAGATTTTTTCGATTATTATTAAATACCCATGAAATGCTTGAAATCCATAATTAAATTTATATTTAATTTATTTTTCAGTCATACCCAATTCACCACTCAAGCATTTCATATTCAAGATCTGCTAACCATTTCATGTATAAAATACTTTAAGCAATGATCGTAAATATCATATTCATATAAATAAATATTATTTGAAAAATTTGATCTGTTATTTACAATTCAAAAAATATTTTCAAATAATATTTATGTTTGTCTAAGTAATTTTTTTTTTATGTATTTATAATTTTTATGACTTTTGTAATATGAGAATTTGAGTAAGGCCAATCAACTTGAGAATCAATTGATGAAGCAAAGGCACAAAAAAGTATAAATTAGAAACTCTTGCTATAATCGTAAGGCTTAAAGAGCTTGCTAAAATATTGTAATAGGAAAAAGTGGGCGTGGCCGATTGCATACAATTTTTACACCCGAACGACATCAACAGTCGAGTTCATTCATTCGTATGTGTGAGCTCGCTCATAAATCTCAGAACAGAAAGATAACGGAATGCTGCTGTATGCTGATGTATTTATTATATATGTATGTCTGACAACTGCTTATACATACAAATAAAGTATATATTGTGGTGTCATATTGAATCTCTTAAGATGATCGCATACTGAAACCCAATATATTTTCAATAATTATAAATCTAGAGTAAATAAAATAACTCTTTAAATTCCAGGTCTTTTTACAGGGTATTTTCTAGTCTTACACTACACTTAAAAATGCCTGTGACTAGTTGAAAATGTGTGTGTTTTGGGGCTGTGTAGAGCAACACTTTGGTATTCCGGTGTCGGAGTTTAATTTGAAAGCAACCAGAAACGTCATTGCGCTGTCAAACTGAGACTCCAGACTGGATGGAGTGGGTCTTCCGAGTACTGGCGAGCACAGGAGCGTACATGATAATTAAAACTCGACCCTTCGTAGATCGCACTGATTGACAGCGGGGAATCCTATTTGACGTGCAGCAGTCGAGTAGCGTAAGGAGCTGGGTTTGGGCACGATAGCGGCATATTGTTTGGAAATTTGCTATGTAGATCGGGAAAAAAAGTTGTCGATTTGTGTGTTCCATTTAAAACGGGTCGACGACCGCTCGTCATGTCTATGAAAATTATATTAATTATGAAAATTGTGCCGCGCATTTATCAAACCGAGGGAGAAATCAAAGCGCATTCATTTACCAAAAATATTTCCCTCGAATGGCAGGCCAAAGCTAATACAACGATTTTAATTAACAGCGGCCACATTATTTATGGGCTTGTGAGAATTCACTGGAGAGCAGCGGGCGGATTAGATTTGGTTGCAACAAAGTCTTCAAAACAATTCGAATTTTATTTGTTGATCAAAAGCTGCGCGTTTCTCTCTCGCCCCCATCTTTTGCTCCATCATAAACTTTGCATATTTATAAAAGTTTATGACACTGGGCGGAGCAGGATGAGGCTGATGTGGACTGCTCTGGTTATGAGGCGTGCGTCCATCGTCAGTTGCACACGTTCGAGATTTACAATTGGCCATAAATCTTGTGCGCTCCCCTCGCTGCAGACGGTGGCAGTTGCCCATTAAGCGACACCAGGAATCAAAACATGAAAAGTAGCGGTTGCCACTGAGGCAGGAGGCAGAAGGCAGGAAGAGGTGAGGCTGCTAGCACTTGCTTTCGCTTTTCAGGGGATGCTGACATGGCCATCAGCCGTGCAACTGCAGCGTGCAGCGTGCAGCATGCAACATGTCTTCCAGTTTGTTTACTCCGTCTGTCATAAAATTTTAATGCGCACTTTGGCGCTAATTTAGTTGACGCTGGCGTCTGCCGATTTGCCGGAAGATGTGCATTCGCTTAATTGAACTATCCCAACCCCGATGCACAAACTAGACGCAGACCAGCGCCTAGAGTTGCTAGCGGGGCGTGGCTAGCAGCTATTTTTAATGCTCCAGTGAGTGAGAGAGAATGAAGCAGAGGCGGCGACTGAGAGTAAAAGTCTGTTCGATTTAGAAAAGGTGTGAAATTCTTGGAAAATCTGTTGCAGCTAAAGCAAATCTTTATTTTTTTTATCTTCTTTTTATAATCTCTACATTAATAAAACAAAAAATGTTAATTTGTGGCTTTCTGCTTATAAATAGAGTCTAATTTATTTGGTAATTGCAAATTAAAAGGATAATATTATTTGAAGTATTCTAAACATGTTAAGCCGCAAAATTTGAGTAAGCTTTTTTGATTTCAGAAATGATGAATGAGAATTTAATTAAAATTCAAAAAGCCAGCAGCTCGCATGATCCAAATGTGAAGCTTATAAATGCCTAAATTAAATCGGATGTGAGTATTTTTAAATTAATATATGCGTGTGTTCCAAGTAGCTTTCAATGGAGTAAAATAATAATATAAGAGTTAATAGAGCCTCTTAGGCAAAGCCAATTTTCACTATTATATGTATATATATACATATATATATATATATGTATTTTTTTTTTATCATATGATTTTATGCCATACATTATATATATTTTAAAGCTATTGCTATTGTCATTTAAATCATAAACACATAAAAATTTCTCATGCGCATTCGTGCCTCGAGCTCTGCTTACTGAGTAAAACGTATGCATAATTATGAATGAATGAATTTTACAAAATAAACTATATATAAAATAATTGTGTAAGGCCAATCTATAGCTTTTATTTTTTATTTTTATATTTTATGTATTTTTATTTTATCTTTTTTTATACCCTGAATCCAAAAGGAAATTCAGGTATGTTGGAATGTATGTAACAGGCAGAAGGAGGCGGCCACACCCCATAGTATATATATCTTGATCAGCTCGACGAGCTGAGTTGAACACCCTGTCCGTCTGTCCGTCCGTCCGTCCGTCCGTCCGTCCGTCCGTGTAAACACCTGGATTTCTGCAACCACAAAAGCTAGAGACTTCAAATAAAAAGCAAAATGCTCGATAATACCATACGCTGTACGAGTTTATTTTTTTTTTCGATAACTCGTCCCATTTCTTTTTTATCGATAACTATCGAAAATATCGCTTTGTTTTTGAGGTCTGGCGTGCACACCGTTAAAGATAGAATCGTGCACTAAGTTGTGTTTGATAGCTACAGTGAATCCTCACATTTTGTCATTTTTGGATTTTTGATGCCACGCCCCTTTCGCCCACAATTTAACAAAAACGATAACTCACGTATATCAAATAATAGAGACTTGAAATTTGGCAAATAGGTACATTAGGATGTCATAATCATCCCCAAAAATTTCATTAAGAACGTATGTCGAAAAAAAGTTATAAACAATAAAGTTTCCATAGTACAGCCTCTTCTGCAGCTGCAAAACTACGCAGTCAGCATATTACGTGCATGCATATGTTTGTGTGTGTGTGTGTGCATGTGTTGGTTACTATTAATGAATAAATTAAGCTCTTAATGATTGGTATTACAGCCCAATGGATTCAGGGTATCTCTTAGTCGAGCAGTCTCGACTAGAGTTTAGTTACTTGTTTATTTTTTTTTTTGCTTTATTTTAATTTTGATAAGGTATTTTGATAAATCATTTTCTTGTTTAACTAAAATTCACACCTTTTGCAAATATTGCTATCTTTTCCTCACTCGTCGCTCTCTCTCTCTCTATTTCCCCTCTCTCTATATTTGTTTATTCTGCATGGGCGAAGCAACCCTTTCGTTGCTTAACAACCAATTTCAACTGTTTGATGGCAGCAGCTGCTAAAATATATATTTATATATTTATATACACTCACATACATACATATATATTTATATTCATTGAAGTGGCAAGAGACGCAAAGTTCATTCAGAGTGCAACGACGAGGGTGAGCCTGAGAGCTGAGCCAGCTGAGACAGCGCAGCCGCAGCGCGTGGAGAGTGCAACAAAAGAATCTGCAATTGCAGCACAGCAGAATGCAACTCAAATGGATAAAAGCAAGCAGGCAAAACTGTGCACTGCTAGACGAATACCCTGTAAATAGCGAAAATCTATGAGAGCTGAAATAAAAATGATTCTGAGTAGATTTTATCAGAATAAATATTCTATCTATAAATAAATATTTAGATATATGACTAAAGTTACATTTATATGATTAACTATTTCCCTAATGATCATGTATGCCCGTTGTTAGCTGCGTCCTAGGGTATACAAAAACAACTGCCGACAGCTGCTGAACGAGCGTACGAACTGCCAAATCAGCTAAAGCCAAAAAGCTCAGTTGAAGCTAATGGCGGTCTGGATTATTATGGCTAATTATGCGCAATTGCAGCAGGGGCTGACGCTGCGCCTGTTGCTGCCACAAAAACAGTCACAGTCGGGGCAACAAGCAACAAAAGGAGGTCGCGCATGCGCCGCATGCAGCAACAGTAGGCAGTAGGCAGTAGGCAGTAGGCAGCCATGTGCCTCAGTTGAACAGCGATTGGAGATTGGAAGTGGAACTGGAGCGCAGATCGTGCCGCGGGCTGGACTGCTTAATTGCTGTCGCTCAATTTTCAGCAACGTTTGGGATTTGTCCAGTTGGATTCCGGTTCGTGACTCATTGAAACTTTTGGCGATGTAGCAACGGAAGTTGCCACAGGAGCAATGCCCACACACTCGTGTTGCACGCTTGACCTGGACTGGGCCGCCTGGCTGACTGCCTGGCTGACTGCGTGGCTGCCTCTTTGCATGCTTAGCTGCTTCAGTACTGAATCCATTAAATATGAAAAGTATGTGACAGGCTTGCTTTGATTTAAATTTGAATATTATATTGACAATCATACAAAAAATTGTTAATAACATAGATATTTGCAGCCAAAGTCAAAAAATTAAATTTTTTTTTTTCAGTGTGCCAACTTATCGTGGACTGTGTGTATGTTGTTTGACATAAAAGTGTTCACGATAAGATAGGAGTTACACATAAATACTCTTCATGTTTGTGCTTCATCAACAATTCCAATGTAAGAGCTTTACAAACAGTTCATGGAAAGATACAAACATATTCTCTAAATATTTTAAAAGATACTGAGGGACAGATATGTATTTGAGGAATAAGAGACAGAAAAAAAGAGTGAGAATTTTTTGCCTGTCTCAAAGAGAGAGTATGAGTTTCAGAGCTACAGAGATATGTATATTTAAAGAGCATTAGAGATTGAGAGAGAATAATAAATTCTTTTCTCTCTTACATATATATTGTTTCGGAATTTCTACCCATCTGTCTAGGTCTTTCTCATGAGGGCGACCTCATTTTCACTCTCTCCATCCTTTTCCTTTTTATTTCTCTCAATCATATATTCTCATGTTTCACTGTTTCTCAATTTATATCCATCTGTCTATGTCTTTCTCAGAGCTCAGAGGTCAATCTCAATCTCTCCTATTTTCTTTTTCACTTTTTCGTCCCTCGCTAGATTTATTACTTTTATCTCTCATTTTCTGTCAATTTTTTACCTTGTCTATGTCTTTCTCAGAGCTCAGAGGTCAATCTCCATCTCTCCTATTTTCTATCTCTCATTTTCTCTCAATTTTTTACCTTATCTCTCTCTCTCTCTCTCTGCTTTTGTTTCTCTCATTCTCACTCTCTCTATCTCTCTCTCTCTCTCTCTCTCTCTCTCTATTTCCCACTCTCCCTCATTGTTTTTCTCTCAATTTCTAACTCTATCTGTCTATCTACTTCTTTCACTCTCGCTCCCTCATTCCTTCTAAATATCTCACTCTCTCTCTCACTCTCTCTTATTCGAATTCCACCTCTGAAACTGCCGCATCAAAATGCAAATTGAGCTAATGTCTAAGATCTGACATGAATCTGTCAAATCTAAAATAATGACAACAAACTGCGCAGACGCAAAGCGTGTGAAAAGCAAAGCCGCAGTTGTCGCAAGCTCCATTGGTGAGAGGAAGTGAGTAAGAGAGAGAGAGAGAGAGAGAGAGATAGACTTGGTCTTTAAGCAACTAAAATCGAATTAAAATTTTTGCCGAGTGCGATTTAATTTTTGGCTGATGAACAAATTAACATTTTATTCAAATTTAGCGCTCGTTAATGTGACTTTATTTTTTTTTTTACTTTTCAGCGTTAATGAATTCATTTCTTAATTATTCGCTGTAAGTCACGTCAACAGCTTCGAGTCGAAAACTTGCTTTACATTTTCTGTTTCTGCTTCTGCTTCTTCTTTTTCTGCTTGTGCAATTTTCTAAAAAATTAAGCAGCAAAATGTTGACGCTTAGTTAGGGTATCGGATAACCGAATTGTCGAGAAATTTGAGAGCGTCCAGAAATGGCATTGCCTACTTTCGCGCAAAGTTATAAATTGTTGGCTGTACAAATTATATGCACATAAACAATTTTGTAATGAAGAAATTATCTAGAAATTATTTAGAAATTATCAGCAAGAAGCGGCCAAAGGTCTGGGAGAAGCTTTCTTAGTCGGGCAGCAGGTGCAGTCGAAGCCACAGCAAAGCGGATGACACCTGTGCGCTGGCTGGAGTATCGCTGCTTATCATGATAATGACAGACCTGAGCACACACACACACACACACACACACACGGGAGAACCGAAAATTTGTAGCTGCTTTGGCTATAAAAACAAAATTGCAGCGCGCTGCTGCCTCGAATGCAGTCGAGTGTGTAAAGTGAAGTTGAGGTCGTGTGAGGATGTGCCGGGGTGTGGCCAGCGCAGTGCGGTTGTAGCTGACTCTTTGGTGGTGCTAGTGGTGCTGGCGGTGCTGCTGCTGCTGCTGTTGCTGTTGCTGTTGCCTCGCTTCGTTGGTTTCGAGCCTGGGAATTTGTTAAAGCGAAGTCGCGTAATTGACCTTTTTTAGTTTTCACTCATTTTTTGGTCACATTTCCACAGCTTGGCCAGAAGTAATGGAAATGGAATTTCAATATGAATGCCGACACGCCCACAAGATAATATAATATATGCAGCACACACACACACACACACACACACATTTATATATATTTATATTGAGCTTGTTGTCAACTATTTCATTTATGTTTATTTTTCAGATCGTTGATGAATGGCAACAAACGTGATTTGCATAACAAAAAGAAAAGAGAAGAAGAAAAAACAGTTTCAGTTGCTCAACTCAAGCATTAAGCAATGAAAACAAAACTACTAAAACTTAACCATATACATGTGTGCATGTATGTATATATATATGTATACATATGTGTGCTTTTGTTTACTCATTGGCAGCTGCGGGCAAGCGCAACTAATTGCAAGCCCTGCCATATGGGAGCACCTTTGGCTCTGATTGTTTAGACAATTTGATGGGAATTTAGCTCAGACTTATTTTATGTGATTTTGCCAAAGAGCTATATCTGAAAATCTCTTACCGATTATGGCGCATTGCATGCTCAGCAGATATTCTGAACGCCAATGCCTATATATATATATAAACAGCTGTTGCTTGTGGTGCTACAATAAGCTTGATCATAATTTTCCTAACTAGAATTTCTATATATTTTTATCTAAATTTCAAAAATAAATAAATAAAATTAAAATAAAAATTGCACTTAAATTATATTAAAATTAAATTGAATTTAGAAATTATTGTTTTATGTATTCAACGAGAATTTGCTTTGGGCTTTTATGAATTTTTAAATATCTTAGCAAAAAGTAAAATTTCAAAATCTGGACTTTAGCCAATTTCAGCTATAATTAGCAAAAAATATTTTATAATCTGGAATATTTAATATCAGCTATAATTAGCAAAAAATATTTTATAATCTGGAATATTCAATATCAATTTGGAATATACCCAATATTAGTTATCACGTTATCATCATTATCAATTTGGAATATATCCACTATGAGTTATCATCTTAAACTAATTATAGCAAATTATTCCTGCACTTGAGGCTGCTCGTTGCATAAGTCTTGCTTCTGCTTTAAATTATAAAATATTTTCCTCGACTAACATAAATAAGTCTAATTTAATACTCATATGTATATTCGCAGCAAAAACTACAAAAGACATCGTGAAGCATCTCACATTAGTAAATTCATTTGCGAACTATTATTTGCCCGCATTTGTCTGACAAAAGTCGTACATCCGGCTAGGTATGGGGCTCACAGCACAGAAGTGAGCTGAGCTGAGCTGAGCTGAGCATCTGCTAAATGAATAGAGCTAATAAGCAGTATTTAAAGATCTTTGATATGAGACTTAAATATCAGAGATCTTAGATGTAAGCATCTCAGTTCTTAGAGCGAAAATTTCTAAATCTAGATGTAAGGATCTCAATTCTATACATTTTTCAGATCTTAGATCTAAAATATTAACATAAGCATTAGGTCGAAATAATTCTTTATCCGTAATGATATGAGATCTAAAAATCTTAGATTTATAGATTACAGATCTAATGTTATAGATATATATATTTATATAGATTCCAGATCTAATGATCTAAAGATGTTAGATCTTTAGCTTTCAGATATGTAGATCGGAGAACACTACGATCTACATATCTGAGAGCTAAAGATCTAAAATTGAAAGATTTCAGATCTAAGGCTCTCAGATCTTCGATCTAAAATAATAAAACAAACATATTTATTATTAAATTATATTATATATATATATAAATATATATATATATATATATATATATATATATATAAATCATATTTATTATTAAATTAAATATTATTAAATATTTATATTTTCTCTGCTTGCTCTCTTCTTCTTCTTCTTCTTCTTCTGCTTAATTGTCTTCTTCATTTTGCGGTGTGAATATTCCGCGAGCTTCGTTTGAATTTCGCGCTTCATTTGCCTTTTTGGGGCACGGCTTCTACATTTCCGGCTCAATAAATTAAACGAAATCAATTAAAGAAGTGCGCGCAGTTTTGTGGCTGCCTCTGAATGTGTCTAAATGCGCTTTGAGCGAAGCTATGAAAATGCGTGCAGCGCTGACCCCAAAAAATATCGCTTGGAATGTGCGTGCGCACGCGCCAATCCACTAGGCCCCACCACGCGCCGCCCCCCCTTCCCCTTCGCAGGCGGAAGTGCACTGTCAACTGGCCGAAGCTGGGCTGCCTTTGAAGCCGCCGGCCGCCAGCCGCCGGCCGCCAACTGTGGCAAGCAGCTTGACTTTTGGGGCAGGCACGTCCAGCACCAAATTAACAGACAGCCAAACGGCAAACTTGAAAAGATCTTTGTCTTTGTTTCTTGTTTTTATTTTATGGCAGCGCCGCATGGCAGTTACGTTTTTACATAGACAATTGCACTTTAAGGCATTGTCACTCCCCAGCCCCAGTCCTCAGTCCCCCAGCTGACCTCATTCGTAAAATGCAATTTACGCAGAAAACAAACAGCAAAAAGCTGAAACCAAATAACTATGGCTGAGGCTATGCCACTATCTGTCTTTGTGCAAATAGCAACTGCCTACTCTAACAGTTGTTTACGAGCTTAGTTAATATACTACTACTAAACTCAACTGTCATTCGGTACGAATCCATATGCTGCGAACTCACACAGTTCCAGATAAAATTCCATAATATTTATTATTGATATTTTTATTAAGGCTAACGCATACATACTGCTGCCACTACTACAGATAGAGAAATATTTGGAAATATTACATTAGTATCTTTAGTAGGGTTTATGCATATAATTACTATTTCTAATGTTGCTATACACTAATGCTACTATTCTTAGTATATTTTATATATTGAGACTACTTTATCTATTGCCACTAACAAAATAACTACTTCTATTACTTATACTACGCCCATCTAGAAACACTTCTATGACTTAAACTTCTACTGCTACTCATACTAATTTTACTACTATTTAGGTTACTTTAACTATTACTATCTCCCAATCCTAATACTATCTTCATTACTTTTGTAACTTATATTATCCCTATTCTTACTTCTATTATTATTAATCCTGCTCCTAGTTTTAATAATATTATTCATAATACTACATAGTACATAGTATATACAATATGCAATATATACAATAGTACATAGTATATACAATAGTAGTAGTAGAAGTAGTAATAGTAATATTAGAACTAGTAGAAGAGGTAGCAGTAGCATTATTACTATTACTACTACTACTACTACTATTTCTATTACTAAACCTAATTAACTTAATTCCCAATCTATTAATTTCTCATACTTCTACTACTACTTCTAATACTTCTTCGATTAATATGTCTACTACTATTTTTACATCCACTATCCTACTACTTTTATGACTACCATTCTAATATAATACCAATTCAATAATTCAATATAATATCTGTACTAATTCAACTAACACTTTTATTTCTATTTATCCTAGTCCTACATCTATCTCTACTACTACTACTACTACTACTGCAACTATTACTGCTTATACTTCTACTTCTACTCCTACTTTTACTCCTATCTCTATTACTGCAACTACTATTATTTCTACGACTAATTCTATTTGTCCTATCACTAATTCAAATGCCACTACTTCTAGTACTTTTACTACTACTCCTACCACTATTAATATTTCTATATTATATTACTATTTTTTTATTTATACTGCTATTGCTACTACTACTCCTACCACTATTACTATTTATACATTATATTATTGTTTCTATATTTCTACTACTATTACTATTTATAAATTATATTATTGTTTCTATATTTCTACTACTATTACTATTTCTATATTATATTATTATTTCTTTATTTCTACTACTACTACTCCTACTACTATTACTATTTCTATATTGTATAATTTCATTATTTCTACTACTATTACTACTACGTCTACATTTTTGACTTTTGAGTTTTGGTAAAAAAATTTGTTTTTAATCTATAAATTGTTAATGTTTTAATCCTCGGCTCACACGGCTAGCAAAGCGACAGCTGCAAATGCCAGAAGAGCTTACAAAAAGCGCGCTGTAAAAGCAATTTGCGTGCCTCGAGTGGTGGGGCGTGGTGCCTGGTGTTGCAACAACTAAGCGGATCCAAGCAGCACACGCATTGCTATTGCATATTCCCCCCTCTCTCTCTCTCTCTCCCTCTCTCTACACCCTTCCCTCTCAGTCTGACTGTCTCAAATAACAACGGTTGGGTCTGCGGCTCTGGCAATGCCCAAACGATCGACTAATTTGTCAAATGCCTGACCTGCGTCCAGTGCTGCTCGGGGCTGGGCTATTAGAGAACAATGCCAAGATTTTCCAGCCTCATCTAACACATCTTCGAGCTGTTGAATCATGAGAGTCTTCTGCTCAGCCTCTATGGGAATTGTCCGGGCACTCTCAAGTTGATCGGTTTCAGCGCCATTTGGTGCTAGATTTCGCGCTGTGTGGCCCCTAACAGGGTTAAGTACCTCATAAAGCGGGTCTGTGCGGTAATTGAAATGGGTTTCCCTACTAATACGCTCGTCAAGAATGTTGAAAAACTTCTTTGAAAACAAAAGAATCCGTGCTCAGATATCATTTGTAGCGTGTAAATATTATGAGTGCGTTTTATGTTCAAAAACTTTAGCTGCATTTATTTAGTGTTAAGACACGGCACATATTCTGGTATGTATTAGACATTGAGTGTGAAACCAATGCTTAAGCTCTGTAGCTTAGCCACGTCTCAGTGAATGAGTCACTTCTTATGGCCACTGAGCAGCGAAACTTCATGGCTCAAATCACAGCGTTAGACAAGCTTGTCGTATCGCTCAAGCCGAAGGTCATTATAGCAGCTATAAGTTAGTCATGTTCATATCTTCTAGACTTAAGACAGTCTAAACTGTCTGCTTAAGATGCACGCTTACAATGTGTAAGGGGTGTATTAGCTTCCGTGTCTTGTGATCAATCTAAAATTAAGGAAATAAATATAAATTTAAATAAACATGAATTTAATAAATAATATACATTTAAATTTAAATAAATACAAAGTTAATAATAAATAATATAAATTTAAATTTAAATATATACAAATTTAATAATAAATAATATAAAATTTTATTTTATAAAAATTTAATATTAAATATTATAAATTTAAATTTAAATAAAAACAAATTTAATATAAAAAAAAATAAATTTAAATTTAAAATAAAAAAAAATTAATAAAAAAAAAAAAAAATTTAAAATATAAAAAATTTAATAATAAAAAATAATAATTAAAATTAAAAAAAAAAAAAATTTAATAATAAATAATAAAAAATTAAAATAAAAAAAAAAAAAATTTAATAATAAATAATAAAAATTTAAATTTAAAAAAATAAAAATTAATAATAAATAATAAAAATTTAAATTTAAATAAAAACAAATTTAATAATAAATAATAACATTTAAATTTAAATAAATACAAATTTAATAATAAATAATATACATTTAAATTTAAATAAATACAAATTTAATAATAAATAATATAAATTTAAATTTAAATATATACAAATTTGATAATAAATAATATACATTTAAATTTAAATAAATACAAATTTAATAATAAATAATATAAATTTAAATTTAAATATATACAAATTTAATAATAAATAATATAAATTTAAATTTAAATAAATACAAATTTAATAATAAATAATATAAATTTAAATTTAAATATATACAAATATAATAATAAATACAAATTTAATAATAAATAATATAAATTTAAATTTAAATATATACAAATTTAATAATAAATAATATACATTTAAATTTAAATAAATACAAATTTAATAATAAACAATATACATTTAAATTTAAATAAATACAAATTTAATAATAAATAATATAAATTTAAATTTAAATAAATACAAATTTAATAATAATATAAATTTAAGTAAATAAAAATTTTAATTCGCTTTTATATAGTGAAAATAGTCTCTTGGCTGATAGCTTGAAATTTCTATATAAATAATATATATAAATAAAATAAATAATCTCAGGTGCATTGATATATTGATATAATCTAGATAGCTCTACTATTATTAGAGTCTTCAATAAATAGGCAAAGCAAAAAAATATTAAAAAAAATGTATAAGTATTTAAGCATTTACAGCTTTAGGCTGAGCTAAATTAAATACTAAAATCTAGTAAAAAAAATTATTTGTAAGTTACTCTATAAATAGACTGCATATATAAATAAATTAATATAAATATATATATAAATATATAATATAAGATATATATTTTAAGCTATACATATAGTAAGCATCTTCAAAGTATTTCAGAAAATTTCTATTGAAGATAGAGCAAGATCAGATATATATATATATATTGTTATGTTATCGTGAGTTATACATGTATATAGAACATAGCAATAAATCGAGAAATTGCATAAATTCAAGTTAGTTCTAAGCTGCATCCAAGCCAACACAAAAGTTGCCCTGAACTCTGAGCCAATTGTCGACAAATAAATGGATTGGCTGACCTCCGACCGACCTGGTTTATGGGCAGCCTTAGAAGTGTTAACATTTGGTCGCTTTGCAATGTAAACTGAATCTCTTTTGTGTGTCTGCGTGTGTGTGTGTTTTTTTTTTATTGGCCACGAGCAAGCGTCGAGCTACTCCACTTTGGCTATTCTTATTTTTTTCTTATTTTTGATTTTTATTTATTTTTATATATTTTTGTTTTTTTTTTTTTTCACTTAGCTGTCTCAAATGTCTCTATTTTGTTTACTTCCATTTGTCGTCGCAGTTTGTTTCTTTTATTTCAATTAAGCAATTTTTTTGTGTCTGTTGTTGTTTGTGCCAAAAAACCTTGAAGTCATCGCATTTTGGATTCGTTTGCGCTTCGAATTTGAATTTTCGCTGTGTTGGCGCAACTTCAAAACACACTGGCTGTCAGCCATAGATCTCTCAGTTTCGTATTGAGAGCATGTCATTGTCACATAAGCCTTTCAGCTCTAATGAACAAATGTTGTAAGGAACAAAGCTGCAAAGCGGAGGAAGCGAAGGAATTTTTTTTCAAATTTTGCTTATGTAAATAAATTCAGTTTTGAGTTTTAAGTCTGAGTTTTGATATACTTAAAATATTTTAGAAATTTTGTATATATTTTTTGTATTTTTGTATAATGTATATTTTTTTTATATTTTTTTTTATTTTTATTTTGCATATTTTTTTTATATTTTTGTATTATGTATATTTTTTTATATTTTTTTTTTTTTTTTTTTTTTTTTTTTTTTTTTTTTTTTTTTTTTTTTTTTTTTTTTTTTTTTTTTTTTTTTTTTTTTTTTTTTTTTTTTTATTTTTTTTTTTTTTTTTTTTTTTTTTTTTTTTTTTTTTTTTTTTTTTTTTAAATTTTTTTTTTGTATTTTTTATTATATAAATTACTAACTAAGAAAGCTAATATTCAAAACAGCTTAATCATTGAAATCGAAGTCATGCGCAAAATAAATACAAAAAGATATAAAATTTAAAATGTTCTCAGTTTTTCTAAACTATATATTATTATTATTTTTCTAGAATTAAATTTAATTAATTTATTTATTTTTGTTTGTGAAACCTAATCAGTTTTGAATATAGTTTCACTAACAAGACTTACGAATATATTCTTATATATTCTATATACCTACGAATATATTCTCAAATTTTTCTGATTTACTAAGAGCTAAGCCAAGAAGCTCAGAGAAACACGCATATTTATATATTGTTAAAAGCCAAATTAATTCTATTTTTATTTATTTAATTTTGGGTTGCTTAGTTTTTTTTTTTTATACTTACATGTTCAACTTTGCAACGCAAGTTGCTGGCAGCCAAACATTTAACCTAGATCAAAATCAAAATGAAAGTATTTCTATTTGGTCTCTGAAATGATAATGAAGTTTTATAGTGTTTTATGTGTATATAATATATATATATATATATAGCTTACCTTAGTTTAGTAAGCTTACATAGCTTAAGAGAATCCTTAGTCCAGAAATTGTGTTCAGGCATGCGCAAGTCCTTTGATTTTTCCTTCAGATATAAAGTTATCAAAGACTTCAGATTTCAATATGAATTCAGCCTTATCTGACTGCCAGTCGAGTTACAGTTGAATGCACTTATTGCAACAAGGCCTGGACAGTCGCCATGGGGTGAATGTAGAAATGTTCAATATAAAGTCACTTCAGCTCGGCATTTACTGCTATTGAACTGCAGCGACGCAGTTGACGACGCAGCGGCATTTATCAGAGCTGTCAAAGAGCTACCCATAAACACGCGCTTATCCATGTCGAATATATATATTCCAATATATTTCATGCAGTTCGATAAAGTAAACTACCTCACAATACCATTTTATACATGAGGTAAGTACACCCAGATATATATGTGTGTGTACCTAACAACCTACATATTCTGCTCTTATCAACTATACCCTAGCTTTTGTTATGTGATGGGCGTTTTAGCTTTATCTACCTACATAAATGTAGATCGATTTGGCCTTTTGGAAATTCCTTTTTGGTTTTGTATTGTTCACATTTTATGTTTTCTGGCGAGGGTTGCTAGCGACTCTCTCGCTCTCTCTCTCCCTCTCTCTCTATCTTTCTCTCTCTCCCTCCCTCTCGCTCTCTGCTTGTGGGGAACTCTAATTTGTATTAGGGTCATATTTCACTTGTAGGGTTTCCAGCGAAGTTTCATTTTAATTTTATTGTCATCGTCGTTGCATTGTTTTTTCCCCATTTTTGTTTTAGTTCGATTTTAGGTCTACGTATATACGAAATATTGTTTCCACCCTGTGGTCTGTGCGCTGGCATTAGTTTTGAGCCCATCACGTTCCACTGGGGTGGCTGCCAAGAGCATTTCGTGGGTTTCCGCATATTTGGCAGACTCCTCTACTCCCGTTATTTCGCCGCCTGTTCCTTTATTAATAATCGACAATTGTTGACGCACATTTATAGCCCAATACTGTGATAGCTGACATATGGATTTCTATTTTCTATCACGCTTGATTATTGAGAACAAAGAAAATGTTTTATTTTAATCGAAAAAAAAAAAAAAATATTTATCAACAGGTGAAATAGTTTCCAGGCTATTTCCGGTTAAGTGTTTTTTAATAACCATAATTTAGAAGCTTATAACATTTTGAGTCATAATAGAAACAGTTTTTTCTAGCTTTGATAAGATTTATTTGAAGTTGAACAAGCAAGAGCCATTTAAAAACAAAAAAAAAAAAAAAAAAAAAAAATATATATATATATATATATATATATATATATATATATATATATATATATATATATATATATATATATATATTTATATATACCAACTTTTATATACCCACTAAATATATGTTGCCAGTTGCATTTTCATTTTCTTTCCTTCACCGTCAAAATCTCTACTATAAAATCTTGCTGCAAGTAAATAAATTTCCAGTTTTTTATATAAATATTATATATACATATTTATAATATAAAATATCAAGATTTCGTATATCGCTTAATTAGCCTAGCAATTTTCAGGAATTCCAAATTCTTTGTAAGTCGATGCAGCAAAGCAAAAAATACAAAGAAATAAAAAAAGGTGTGCAAATTCACACTCGACGAATGCAAATGAGTCGAGCCAGCGCTCGACAGCAAGTCCAAAGTGCCAGACCCCTGCTCCGCCCCACTGGCTGCTCGGCTGCTCGGCTGCCCGTCACCTGTGTGAGAGCTGCGGCAGCGGCTGTGGCCACATTTGCAGCTGAAACTGAATCACTCGGAAACATTGCAATTTAAGCAGAAAATATGGACTTAAACTAGTTTTGCCACGTTTTCGCCCTCAGCCTGAGGCTTTGAGTGGCAACTAATGCTCGCTGACAAAAAATGTGAATAAAACAAATATAGCGCTAAAAAGTAAAAGCAAAAACAATCTGAACATTGCTTTCAAAAGCGCTTAAAAGAAAACATAACATTTTTTAAAAAATGCCAATTTTCGCTAGTTAATTTTTACAAATATAAAAAAGTCATTTTGTCTATGTGGCGCGCGCCTTTCTATTTACTCCAGATGTCGTTGTGAAGGTGTATATAATATTAATGCCACCAGTGTTGCGTGCTAAGTAAGAGAGTTGAAGATCGTTGAGGTTGAGCGAAGCTAGGGGAGACAGATATGGATATAGGGAAATTATTGGTATATATATAGTGAAGAAGATATAGGATATATATATATATATATATATATATATATATATATATATATATATATATATATATATATATATATATATATATATATATATATATATATATATATAAATAATATAAAATGTAAATGTTAAATATATAATTTTGTCTTTAAAATATATCATAAAATAAATTCTAAAAAATATATAAAAAATTTATTACTTTTTATTATTTTAATTAAATAATATTTGTAAGACTCCATAAACAAATTTAAGTGAGTTAAAATAAATAAATAATATATATAATACTATTAAAATGAAGTCTTACCCATTTTGGCCATATCAATTAATATATACTTTAACCAAATATGAATAAATGTCTTTTGCTTAATGCTCACGCCTTAAGCGCGGCATCAATTTTGACATTTCGATACGTTTTTGGCCTCACAGTGCAATGCTTTGCTGCGATATGCCAAGTGAAGCTTACAGTAGCTGCAGACATGTGTGTGTGTGTGTGTGTGTGTACGTGCTGAGCATGGCAAATCAGTTGATGGGCAAGAATCTGAAGCCGGCACGTCGCGCCGTACAGCATTTCTAGTTGAAGCACATGGGCCGCGATGGTCGATCGGTCAGCAATCGTAGCTACAAAAATTTCCCTTTATGAGCGATCTGTATTATTGATTCCAGCAACACAGGTAGCTGTGTACCTGTTGGCATGTTGGCCAACTAATAGCCAACTTAATACAACAGCCACGTCGCCAGCTTCATAGAGTTATTAGTGTCGTCTTAAAAGGTCTGTGCATGAGGTGGAGGAGGATTGTGCCGATCAGCTCTCAATGCATAATCAAAGAATGTATATATACACATACATACTTACATATACATACATATATTTAATACAATGCCAGATCTTTGTTCGTCTGCTTAAGTCTTGTTAATTGAAATTGTGATGAATAGTCGCAGCGTGTTAATGAGCGCTTGCAGATGCCGGGAGCATTGCGAGTACCTAAACGCTCACATACAACATTCCTGTTCAGCCAGTTGGCAGTTATTAATCAAGAGCACAAATATATGTACATACATATGTATGTGTATGTGTGTGAGGCGAGAGGAAAATTGCAGCAAAAGAGCGACAACATAAAGATGGGAAACGACGTCGACGTCATCCTCATCAACAGGTAGTAAAACGTCAAGACGTGCCCATCAATACAAGCGTGCGTGACATGTTCGGCTTCAAGCGAGAGAGCGAAAGACTGAGAGAGTGAGGGAGCGAGTAAGTGTGTTGAGAGAGAGGCAAGCGTGTTCAAATGATAGAAGAAAAGAACCAAAAGGAAGCAAATGAAGTTGAGCGCTATCTTGCGAATGAGCAGCAGAAAGACAGAAACAAAAGCGAGCACAAAATACAAATTCACTCGGAGCTTAGAGCACAAACTTCACTCAAGAACGAAAAAGAGCTGAAGAAGGCGGCGGCATTCAACAGATACACACCTCGCTGTCAAGCAGTACCAAAAATACTGGTTTTCTGCAGGCGGCCAAGTTCGTTACAAAGATTTGCTTTCATTTTTCCGTTAACGGCTACTCTGGCTGTGTATATATGTGTGTGTGTGTGTTTCGTGTGTATCCGAAAACACACACACACACACACATTTACACATGAATAGTTAACTGCGTGCGCGCGTGTGTGTGAGTGTTTCGAACTGCAGCAGCTGCCTTATGTGCGTCTGTCCAGGTAGCGTTTGAGCCGCGTTCTCAAGTTGGCTTTGCTTTGCATCTTATGCTTTGTTCGCTTCTTTCGCCTTGTCGCTCTTTTATGTTAATCCATTGGCTAAACATTCCCAATCCCAATCCCAATCCCAGTTCCCGTGCCGGGCTACGCACACACGAAACACACCTGAGCGGCAGCTGCAGCTGCGCACGGCTGCGGGCTCTGCGGACAGGTAGCAAAAGGTTATTTGATTATTCAACAGCCATTTTTTTCTTTCATTTTCGGTGTTTGTTACTGCTTCCTCTTTGCCGTTGCCGCTGCCTCAGTCTCAGCCTCTACCTGAGCGAAACATCCTCAATTCTGATAATTTTTGCAGTTTTTTTTTCGGTTTTTAATGTTTTTTTTTTTTTTGTTATCGTTTGCTTGGTCGAGATAAAAACACATCTGCCGTTTGTGCAGGGCCTTTCCGCAATCCAAAATGATTCGTATATACTAAGGGAATGTTATATATATATAATATATAAAGAATTCTTATAGTTTATTGAGAGGCAATTTCAGAGTAATTTGAGCATCTGGAAATAGAATTAAAGCAATTGGATACATACGATAGCCAACGATGGTTAGTCGATTATCGATTTGGCTGGCTACGGCGCACCTGCACTCTATGCAGCGCATATCAATGCTTGCCCCAGTTTGATGCACGCGCTGTAATCCATATACTCGTGCCTCAATTGATTTACCCACGCTCACACACACACACACACACACGCACACGCACTTGGCGGTCTACTTTTCAGTCGAGCCCGCTGATAATATAATGGGGCTTTTCCTCAGTAGCCGCAGTCACTGTTCGACTCTCCCTCTCTCTCTCCCCCTTTCCCTCCCTTCCATTCTGGCTTGCCTTATGTAAACATTAACGCTTGAAAATAATTCGCTTCGTGCTGCATTTTGTATTTTGTTTATTTCTATTGGTCGCTGTTTATTTTGGAGCTTTCATAAGAATCAGTTTATAAGCACAATTTTGTCTGTCTCTCTTATCGATCATTTTTCGAAGGGGGCACACACATATGCACATACATACACATGTATGTGTATGAAACTGATAAGCGATCCAGCATTGCTGTGCAGACGTGTGCTCCAGCGACATCGATTTCGCTCTTTTTGTCTTCTGTCCTAAACACTTATCGCGTATCGCATTTTAGACTTACTACCAATCAGTGTTATCAGTGTTATGTAATATACATATATAATATATATATATATATAATATATATATATATATATATATTTTTTTTTTTATTCCATTAAACTTGCCGTGCAGAAATATTAATTATTTATACAACATATATTGATAAAGGATCATTCAAAAAATGTTTCTTTATCAAAAAACGTGTTTTCTTTATGAATTTTGATTGTGAAATCCTTGGCTTCAAGCCATTTACCATAGGCTGAATAATTGTTGTAATGAATATATACATATACATACATATATATATATATATATATATATATATATATATCCTTTTCTTATCACCCCCATAGGTCACATTGCAGGTCTTTTTAATGCTGTAAATCGTAAGTAACAAAAACATGAATTCTTTTTTTTTTTTTTTAATATATTTTATGTTTCATTTTACACAATTTCAAGTGTGTAAATTTATTTATATAAATAAATTTGTCAGTTAATCTTCTGCGTTAACTTGTAAAAAATAGCTTTGTTTTTAGGACTCTGTACGAAAAACGACGTATAAAAAATACATATCGCATAATTATTTATTAAACATTTCTTAGCATTAAAATTCCGGGTTTTCAGGCTACTTTTATTCGTTCTCCAACATAGAAAAAACTGCACACGCTCAAGTACACATACACTGATATGTGTTTATATATCTATAAATATATATGATAAGAAATTTACATCGAAAAATTAAGAACTAAAAAATAGCATTAAATTAATTTCGAGTTCGTTTTTTTTTTTTTTTTCTTCTTATAATTTAAATATTAGTTCGAGTTCGGAAGTTGAAACGAGGCTCCACAACCTGTACATATCTGGAGCTGGGAGTCTGTCTAAGCATAAATGTGTAATATATAATGCCTTTTACGTAATCTATTTATTTATATTTTATATATATATATTTAAATTAGTCTTACAACTATTGTTGGGAATATGTTAATCAAATGCAATGTGTGTTTTTTTTTTAATTCATATTTTGATGTTCTAAGCATAAATATATGTTTTATATTATGTATGTATGACATATATATATATATATCTGTATATATCTGTATATATAGTGTATATTTGTGTTGAGTTCTATATTTTTTTTCTTCGAAAAATACAGACAACAATGCTGCAATGATATTTTGTTCGAATTGCTTCGCTAAATTAAAGTTTAGATTTGTTTTACGTAAGATCAAGATCACTTTCTGTCCAGTATCGACAGAAGCCATAATTTCTATGCCCTTGCAATGCTCCTCTATTTAGTATAAAAAATCTATATATTTGCAATGTCTTAGTCGGCACGTCGACAGGCCGGGCTGGGCCGAGTTGGGCGCGCACGGCTATGCCGTCGTCCCGTCGCCCCAAGCGCACTTATCGTAAAAGTCTTTTTAATTTCGTAATCGCTATTCGGCTTCTCAGATGCGCCAGCCCTGATCGTCGTCCACATTTGAATCGGTGTCGGAAGGCTCCTCGCCGTACATGTCGGCCAGCTTGCGGAAGCGCGGTCCAAAGTTGGACAGATAATCGAAATTGAGATCACCGTCGTCGGTGCACGACGCCAGGCTGGAGAGGCTGCCGTCTGAGTTGCCGTCGCCCTCGTAGGCATAGTGCCGGACATCGTCGACCGTGTTGGCGCCGGTGTCGCGGTCACAGTTCTCCTTCTTGCCGCCGAGAAAGTCACCAATATCGGGTATATCGTTGGGATCCCGCATGCCCGATTGCAGTGCATGCGGATCCTTGTACAGTTTCTCCTCGTAGAACGGCTGAGTTCGCAGAACGTTCAGATCGTAGTCGGTGTCCCGCTCGCCGCCGCCCTCATCCTCATAGTTGATTATCGTTTCGCGTATGTCGTCGATGTCCTTCTCATGCCAGCCGTTCTTCTGTTTCCTCTGCACAAACACGGCCAGAAAAAGGATGACAAGCAGCGCCAAGCACGTGAGGATCGCTATCAGGAAGTTGCGATCGATGCCAAAGCTGACGGCCACAGCCACCGCCCGCAGGCAGCCGCTGTCGATGTCCCGCGATAGCGACGGCATGCCCAGGTTATAGGTGCGATCGTTGATGGTCAGGTTGCGCACGCACCCAAAGAAGCCATGCTGATTGGGCACATGCGTCCAGTTGAGCTGACGGCCGAGGCGCGCCAGATCCACGGGCGTGCCGCCCAGCTGCAATGGCGAATTGACGTTGAGGAACTCGTTGGGGCCCTGCGGTGCGCCCAGACTCATGCAGGTGGACAGACGGCAGTTGTCGACGGTCATCTCGATGCTGGCTCTTTGCAGTATGATGTCCAGCTGGTAGGAGCGACCCGCGGTCAGTTGAATGTGCTGATGCTTGATGCGCACCATGCCCGAGCCGTAGTCCACGCTGAGCACCGGATAGCCCCTGTCCAGCTCCAGGGCCAAAAAGTCCGAGATCGGCAGCAGCGGATTATAGCTGAGCGGACCCAGGTACATGATCAGACCCTGCTCGTGCTGGGGCGCAATCTCGAGGCTGATGCGCGTATTGTCGCAGGCGGAGACGGGCTCGTAGAAGGCATAGCCCGTGCCGTAGAAGCCCACGGAGACCAGTTCGCAGTGGGGACCCGTGAAGCCATCAATGCAGTCGCAGGCGTCGTTCTCGTCGTAACGTCGACTGCCGCCATTGAGGCATGGCTGGGAGACGGGCACCGCCTCGCAGACGCACTGGGCCTGCACGAACGCATTGACGCCCACAAAGGAGGTCGTGTTCGAGTAGATCATGTAGGGCACCGAGCTCTTGTGCAGCTCGTTGGTGCACGAGCTCTCGCACTTGAGCCGCTCGATCAGGCACTCATCAATGTTGACCATCAGCATCTGCAGCCCCAGCTCGTTCTCGAGTCGCTGTTGGGCCTGACCCACCATGCCATTGAGCTTCTCGGGCTGGTAGTACGGCGAGCCGTGGGCGGAGAAGCGCACGTCCAGTGTGCGATTCTCATTCTGGAGCACCGTGAAGACATCCACATTGGATACGGAGGTGTTGAACAGCTTGGCCAAGGAGTGCTGCAGGCGATCCTTCAGCGAGAAGACATCGTCCGCCATCACGTCCCGGGGCACACTGATGAAATCCTCCTTGCTGATATTGTAGAAGCGTATGCTGCCGCTCTTGTCCACCGCCTCCTCTGGCAGCTCATGCACTATGACCGTCACGTCGGCGTCCACCGAGTGCTTCTGTATTTGTGGGGCGTCCTCAGTGACCACAAACTCCAACAGATATTCGCCCTCCTGTGTGCCCTGGAACATGGTTATCATGCCGGTGCTGGGATTCAGGCGGAATTGCTCATGGGGTATGCCGCTCTTCCACTGGAAGTACTTGTCGTCCAGATCCCAGTCATCGTCGTCATCGACAAAGACGCGGCCAATATCCGTGTCGGGCGCCTCGCCCTTGTAGTTGTACATGAAGATGCGCGAGGAGCCCTCCGACATGGCATTGTCGTTGACATCGCCAATTATGAGATGCAGAATGCTCACCGAGCTCTGCTTGGGCACGCCCGAGTCGCTGATGCGTATGGGTATGAAATACTCCTTTTGCTGCTCCCGATCGAACTGCACGTTGGCGAACAGGTAGTCGTTGTCGATGCTGAACTTGGACTTGATGTCCGGCGAGGCTTCGCTGTCGATGCCGAAAGTGAAGGGCGGCCCATTCTGTGGCTCATCGTTGTCTTTGGCCAGCAGCTGCACCACCTGGCCGGGATTGCGATTCTCCTGCCATATGACGGGCATTTGGTTGATCAGGAACGGCGCATTGTCGTTGATGTCCTCCAGCGTGATGCTCACGGGCTTCACCGACTTCAGGGATGTGCCAACGCCGTCCTCGTCACTGGCCGAGATCAGCACCTGCCAGCTCTTTTGACCGTTGGGCGGATCACGATCGAGCGGCTGGATGAGTCGCAGGCAGCCGCTATTGTCGATGGTCAGCAGCTTCCGGTGATTCTCCTTGACAATCGAATAGATGATGTGCTGGTCGGCATTGCGATCCTTGATATCCGGATCGTATGCCTCGATATTCAGTATGCAATCGTTGGACAGAACTGGACCCTCCGGTATCGTCTTGTTGTACTCCTCCTTGAACACTGGCGGATTGTCGTTGACATCCTCGATTTTGACCACCACCGTGGTGAAGTCGTCGTAGACGCCATCGAAGGCGCGCACCTTCAGCACGTATTCGGTGATCGTTTCGTAGTCCAGACGCTGATTGACCGTAATTTTGCCGGTCTTCAGGCCGATCTTGAAGGCGTCGCCCACGTTGCCGCTCTCAATGCTGTAGACAATCTGTGAGGCATTGTCTTCGTCCTCGGCCTTCACCTCGATCACCTCGAAGTTGGTGTTGGCATCCTCGAGCAGCTTGTCCGCCAGGTACGTCATCTTCTGGAAGTGCGGCTTGTGATCGTTCTTGTCGCCAATGGAGATGCGGAACACCTGATAGCCATGATTGTGATCCCCGTTGTCGAACAGGCTCGACGGCGAGTTATCTGTGGCGCTCACTTTCACATTGTAGAAGTCGCGCTCCTCCCGATCGAACGTCGTCAGCGCCGTGATGTTGCCCGAGTTCGGGTCGATGGCAAAGATTTCCTGATTGTCGACCAGGCCGAAGGTGATGATGTTGTTGGCCGGCGTGCCGTCCATGTCGAAGGCGCGCACCTGCATCACAGGCGTGCCCGGCGGCTCGTTCTCCAATATCGTGCCGGACTTCACTTCCGTGAAGAACGGAATGTTGTCGTTGACGTCCTCCACTTTGATCTTGATCTGGTGCTCGGCGGCCAGCTCGAACGTGTTGCGCACACTCATTGTCAGCGTGTACTCCGTGATGGCCTCATAGTCGAGACTCTTGCCCAACTTGATGGTCACCTCGTTGCCGATCTGATTGAAGACGAACGTATTCTTGCCGTTCGTCTGCTCGGTGCGGCCGGTTATCAGCTCAAAGATCACCTCCGGCTTGTCGGGCATGTTGGAGACGGCGCTCAGTGTCGCAATTGGTTGCGAAAAGTTCTTGAGATCCTCCTTCAGGTAGATGGGCTCGTCGATGGGATCGACAAATGTGGGCGGCTTTATCGATGACTCGACCACACGTATACGCACCTCGATTTGCGCCTCCTGCAGCGGATCTGGCACGATATTGAAGGCGCGCACATTTATCGTATATGTCTGCCCGGGCCGCCTGTCGATCGGCCGGCTCAGATAGATGATGCCCGACTCTCTGTCGATGCGAAAGTATTGAAAGTCTCGCTCCCGCAAAATCTCGTACTCCACGATGCTATTGTTGCGATCATCAAAGTCGCTGGCACTGATCGACATGACCACTGCGTCGATCTGCAAGTAAAGCAAAAATAATTTCGATTCAAGTTCCATATTAGAGAGCACCAGTTCCACTTTCATTCTTGCCACTCTTGCCTGCCACACTGCGATTATGCACATTTTGCTCAAATGAAAATTTATGCAGCAAATTCACACCAAACCAAGCCACAGCCGAGCACGAAACTCAACTGGCGAACTGAAACCAGAAAAGCGAACAATTCGCGCCCTCAACTACAGAGGCCACTCGCCATTGGTAACCTTGGTTGATTCGCCGTTAATTCCACAAACACCTTGACACTCTTTGACTTCTATAACTTTCGCCGTACTGAGAAAACAAACTGGTCTTAAGGCATCGCCTCAGCTTTTTCTTTAACTAAAGTTGATGAGGTACGAATTTACTTTCAAACTGTTTATTTAAACTCTATAACAGATTTATTGATTAAAGAATTTTAATATATATTCCTATAATATTTTATTCTATTTCATAGATTGAATAAAGTCTATATCAGATTATCTATTTTAGGTTAAACAATTTTAATATATATTTCTATATTTTGTTCTAATTTTTAGATCGAATAAATTCTAAATAAATTCTACATCAGAATTATTGATGAATGCATAAATTTCATTTGTATTCATAAATTTCTATATTTTTGTTCTATTTTTTAGAAGTTCTATTCTTCTATTAAATGAACTCTATTTGAAATTTCCCTTTATTTTTTAATGAATTTTAATATATAAATCTATAGAATTTGGTTCTCTTAGCTTGCTTTCATTGAGGTAATACTGTATTTAATTTATTGATCCATTTAGGGCTGTGTTTTGCCTCATAATCAATGGTTGCTGAGGGCAGGTATTCTATATGGCTTTGGGTCATGGAAAGAGCTGAGCATAGAAAATAAGTTCTATTCAAGCTAACTATATATAGTTGAGCACTTAATGCTTGGCTAAATGATTTAGGCAAATTAAATATCGTAACTTTATTCGTTTATCTAAATTATATATGAGAAACATATATAAGATATATGTTACATATATATGATATATATGTGAAATAAATACATATTTCTGGAATTCTAGGTAAACTCTTAATTTTATCTAAACTATTAATAGAATCTACTTCTGCCTCTAGTATAAACAGAGTTAAGTCGCTGCGACTCGTTTGGCAGCTTTTAAGAACTATTTGTCGTGGGCAGCGAGGTTGTATAGCTTCAAGGTTTCGGGATTGACTCATCGAGTCGCGAGTTGAGCACTGCAAACTGAGAACAATGAACCCCAACCTGTGCCTTTGCCATTTTCTTTTTCTTTTTTTTTTTTTATTACCTCCCTGCTTTAACCTAACCAGCTTTTCCAGTTGAACGCCCACTCCCACGCACGCCATGATCCCATCCTGGGGCAACTACCCAGTTAGACTCTATATATGAGAGTATCACCATGCTGTGTCCACACTTGCTACTTTTAGCTCACATTATTTGAATTTGCTCTGTCTCTCTCTATATATAATAGATTAAACAGATAAACTTTTATTGGCTTATCTCTGTCGGCGAATATTCAACTCACATTTTGGTTCTCTTTAAATATTTACTCTATTTTGAATGCATATATAAATAAATAAATATATATAAATGTAATACACTTTCTGTATTTTATTTTTCATTTAGTTTTTAAAATAAATTCATACGAAAACCTAATAACTTATCTTTATCTTGAGACTTCTATTTAGTATTTTAAATAACCTCTTAGTTAACTGGAGTGATTATTCAAAAATACTTAATATTCAAAATAATACATTTAACTATGTTTTCTTTTGCTCCACTGTATATTTTTTTTATTTTTTAATTAAAATACTAATTCTGGATTTACACAGAGATATAAATTTGTATCTGATAAATATTTTGTTTACTCTCAAGTTTGAATTACAGCTCTCGGCACATACAGGGTGCCCTAGGCCTTATAGCACTCGGCGCACAGGGTGCTTCTGAATGCGAATTTCTACCAATTAAAAATTGTATTTAAGTCAACTCACAGCACGCGGCACGGGCGCAGATCAAATGACGGTAATCCGTGGTCCGCACATTTGACCTCGACTGCGCTTGGTGCTTAGTGTGAGGTACTCACCATAGTGTTCTCTGACATGGACTCGTCGTAGCGTGCCTTGTTGAAGACAGGCGGATTGTCGTTGATGTCCTCGATGGTCACGTTGAAGGTGCACACATCGTCCAGGGGCGGCAGCCCATTGTCTGTGGCCTGCACCGTCACAAAGACGAATTTCTCGTGGATGGGCTCGTCGCGGTCGAAACTGTGCGCCGTCGTAATGACGCCGGAATTCGCATGGATGGAGAACTTGGAGCGATCGGAGGGTGCCTGTACCAAGCTATAGATGATCTCCTGATCGGGATCCGGATCGGTTGCCTTCACTGTGAACACATATGTGTTCTCCGGCTGCTCTTCCTTTACGGATGGCGCGTAGCCGGCGCAGTTCTTGAACGCGGGCTTTCGATTGTCGCCCAAAAATCGATCGTATTTGTTAGCCATATGAATTGCAGGTGTACTCGGGCTGGAGTTGTGGATGGAGATGGAGGAGACCGCTTGGAATGCTTCGACAAGCAGAATGGGTAAGCAAGCGAAGGTGGCAACAACAAGCGATATCATCGCCAATCTCTGCTGCCGAAGGCAGGTGTAACAACAAGTGTTTGTTACTGTTGTTATAGAGCGACATTTTCGCTTGTGCTGCTGATGTGGCTGTTGTTGAGAGGGATTCGCATTGCTGTTGCTGTTGCTGCTGTTGTATTGTGAATGTAACGACATTTTATTGCATTTTATTCTCTGAACACGGAAGGCGGATGGAGAGGGGCGTACGTGAATGGGGGTCTCGCTTCAATCAAGTTTCCGAAAGCATCGTAGCAACAAAACAATAACAACAAAAAAACACCCAAATGAATCACCCAGTATTTCTATTGGTATGGAATTTAGTATTTTTTCTATTCTGATATTCTATACTATATCTGTGTGTTTGTGTGTGTGTGTGTGTGGCCGATCACAGCTTCACGTTGCTTCGCTTTACGTTTTCTATTGAACGCGAATTTTTAAAAATTCGCTCCTTGCTCTCGCTCTCGCACTCGCACTCTCTTCCGTTCACTCACAATCGTTTGCTTGTGTTCGTGTGTTTGGCAGTTTGTTTAGACTGCATTTTCATGGCAACCGACGCACAAATACTTTGTAAAATCGAACTTTAATCAATTTGCAATTAATTTAATTAATTTTCATTCAACTCGCTGTATTTTATTTCATTTTCATTTAACTTTAGAATAGCATTCACGCTTTTGCTTTGGTATGCACATTGATTGCCGACTTTGCTTTGTTCACTTCTTCGTTGTTGCGGCTCTACGGCTTATTTCACTCGTACGAACAAACAGGTAATTCCAGGTAAAAAGTGGTTTCACGCACAGGCCGCCTCTTTCACAGGCGTGTATGTGTGTGTGTTTAAGAGCGTGTTTGTTCTTTGCACTTGTATTTGTTACCAACACATCAATGTGTGTGTGTGTGTGTGTGTGTGTGTGTGTGTGTGTATGTGAGCGTTGGTAATACCAGGAGAAAAGGCACTTTTGTTGCTTTTGTGACGTTTACACAAGTCACAAGCTCGGTTTTATTGGTTGTTTAATTGTTCACGGCTCTTCGAATTATTATTTAACTATATTAAATTTAAGACGAATTATATTTGACGTTTATTGGTTTTTTGTTTTGCTACTATTTTATTCACAATTGCTTTGTGATCTTGTTAGAAAGCAAGCTAGACGCGAAAAAGCGGCAACAACAACACGAAAGCCACTCGGAGATCCGCACGATTCAACTGCGAGAGTCATAATGAGCGACAACCCAGAAAAAGAGCGGCAACACAACGATAGAGCGACGTTGTGTTTCAAAAGTTATCGATATCAAAAGTAACCGATGCTATGTTGTGAATGCTGTTTATTAACATTGTCAGTATGGTACGACTTTCTTAGAGGCTGTCGCACTCAGAGCGATTTGAATGTTAATCTTTGGAAATTAAAGTGAAATTAATAAGATTGATGAATGTCACCCAATATATAGTATCTCATACTTGTGGTATTAACACAGTCAGAATCACAATAAAGTAAAACTTCGAAAAAGGTCATTGCTTTTACTGAGTCCGAACGATTTTTATTCAACTAATCCTAAAAGTATGTATTTTTTTTTTGAACTGTACTCAACTATGCTGTCATAGCTAGTCAAAAGTTACAGTATAATTAGTTTTGAAATGATTCCGTAAAATACTTTTAAGTAATATAGATTTAGAAAATTGCATAAATCTTTATTTAATATGCAAATATACATTTTAATTATGAACTTTAATTTTGTCGTGCAATTCCAAGTATATCGATATGTTTTATAGTACAGTATCGTTAAATTGGCTCTAAAGTATCGATGCATGAATGCGATGTTGGACTAGTTACTAAGTAATATACTAAATAAATACCAAAGGAAAAACTCTGTCATCGTCATCGTTCATTGTCTTTTCATTAATTGCTTGAAAAAGTAAAAAGGCCGGATTAATTTTTATACGGGTAGAAAACTTAAGTTTAAACAATATTGGCGGAGACACTTGCCACTTGCAACTGCCGTGCACACCCTTATACACGTACCGTGCCACCAACATCAGCTACAACAATAACAACCTAAAAAAACCAAACACTGCCCCGAATTCGTGAATCACCAAACGAAATAATGGAACAAACACAGATTACAGATGCGGAAAAGGTTCGCATTGTCTCCGAGTTTATACTGCATGCTCCACCCGGCGAATTCAACGAGGTATTCAACGATGTCCGCGAGCTGCTGAAGAACGACTCCTTGCTGAAGGATGGTGCCAGCCACGCCTTCTCCCAATACAACAAGGACCAATTGACGCCAGTGCGGCTCGAGGGCAGTGAACACAATGCGATCATCTCTGAGTACAATGATTTGGGTGAGTAGTCCAACTGAGTTAATCTGTAGGGGGAGGAGGTGGCTTAAGAGTTGCAGTGGGCGTCAGCTGCTGACAGTTTGTTTGCTTATGCTTTTGTGGCGTTTACCATATATGGGCATACGCTTCAACGAAGACAGTCAGCCGAAACACACATACACATACACACACACACGCACGCACAATATTTACAATTCGTTACAGTGGAAGAAATCGTTGTTGCATTAGACATAAAATGATGCATTGATTAAAGTTAAAAAAAAATTAATTAAATAATTTTAAAAATTAATGCAACATGAACTGCAACATAAACTAAAAACTAAAAAACCATGAGAATTTCATAAATTTATTTTATTTTTTATCAAAAATTAGTCAGATAAAATTGGTTACATTTTTAAGCTCGCTTAAAATAGTTTAGCTTAAATATTTGTTCTTGAATTATTGTTTCTTATCATAGATATAGAGATTGATAAGATTACAAAATTTTATAGACATTTTTCATAAATATTCTTGGCGTTTACAGGGAATGGTCGCTTCTATGATCCTCGCACAAAGCAATCCTTTAAATACGATCACTTACGGAAGGAGGCGTCCGACTACCAGGATGTGAAGGCTGATGCCAATGCGGAGTCATGGCGCGCTGCCCTGGATCTAGCTGCCTTAGCATACACCGCCAACCACTACAGGCACGGCGTAAGTTAAATTAATTCATTATATTCCTGATTAAATATATATTTATTTGTGAATTTTCTTGGGCTGCAGGTGAGCTCGGTGTTTGGCAAGTCGCAAGGCAACCAGGTGACGCTGACCATTTGCATTGAGGATCATCAGTTCCAGCCGAAAAACTATTGGAATGGCAGATGGCGTTCGCAGTGGCACGTCAGCTTCCAAACTGGCAGCGGCACGGCGGAGCTGAAGGGCGTGCTAAAGGTGCAGGTGCACTACTATGAGGATGGCAATGTGCAGCTGGTGTCCTCGAAGGATTGCCGCGAGAGTGTGGTTGTGTCCAACGAACAGCAGTTGGCCAACGAGGTTATACGCCTGATCGAGGAGGCGGAAAACGAATATCAGTTGGCCATCTCGGAGAACTACCAAACCATGTCGGACACCACGTTCAAGGCGATGCGTCGACAGTTGCCCATAACCAAAACCAAGATTGACTGGAGTAAAATCGTATCGTACAGTATTGGTAAAGAGCTAAAGACTCAATAAGAACAGGAGCAGCAAGCGGAAGCCGGTGGCACGCCAATATCCCCGTTGCCCATGGCAGTGCCGACGCAGTCGCAGATCAAAAGACCCAACAGTCTTCCACTTGCAATGGCAAACCGAGAGTAGTGAGCGAAACGAAGCGGAGCGGAACGGAACGGAAATCGCAGCAAGAACCATATATATATATATATACACATACACACACTATCTATTTACGATCGTTAAATGTTGGCGCTTAAGTAATAACTGTCTTTAATTTGCTTATTTCTTACACAAGAACCAAATGCATCAATACACTACATCAACATACATATATTTGCACAGTGCATACATTTTCTTATCTGTTATATTACGATGAAAGTGGATATGTATATATATACATATATATATAAACGAAACACACACACCATGTATCAAATCAATTAAACTTGGATGACTGTCGTCAGCTCGAACCTGGATCATAGTCACAATCGCCGCCAACAGTCGCCTTTATCGTTTAATTAAGCGCGTGTTTTTAATAATAATATTAATAATAATAATAATAGAATGCATGTACTTTCAACAATGTATTATAAATTTATAAGAGCATCGGTCCAGTTATGTATGTAACCCTTGTCTCTCTCTCTCTATCTTTCACTGAAGCTGGCATCAGTTAGATCTTAAGTGACAGCAACTTGCAACAGTAACAGTATAAACGATTTATAGTCTTTTTTTAAAAAACGAACAATAATTTAATGCATTCAATAAACACACCTATACAATTGCCAGATAATTAACTACTATTAATATAAATATATATATATATACAGAACAGCGCAGCAGAAGCAAACAAAAATCTATGTTTTTGTTTGATAAGACTTTGGTTTTATTTTTGAAATTTATTGTATACTAAAATTGATATTTAAAAAGCTTGCATAGTCAAATTTAATAAGAATAAATGATGAAAATTGAAGATTTTGTTTATCGCATGCGTCCACCGTCCGCCGTATGGACAAACGCCGCCGGCTCATCCACCTGATGCAGCGGCTGTGGCTTCGGGTATGTCTGTCTCTCATAGTGCGGCACGCCGTCTGGCAATTCCGTGTGATTGCTTTCCGCACGCTCGTCTCCCAAGTCGTCAATTTGTTTTTTAATTAAAAAACGCTTATTGGGATGTTGGTTCGCCTCCAACTCCAGTCGATCTATGAGCCAGCCATCTCCCCGGTTGGTTGCCCAAAAGAAAAGTGTGCCCTTGTCCCGGGGGCCACTTACAGAAATCTCAAACTGTGCTTTGTCCGCATTGCACGTATTGCTTGTATTGGACATGTCAAAGCCCGAGTCCTTAATGGGTTCGCCCAGCAAACCAACAGCACCTAAAAAGAATTTGTTTACATTTTAGCCGAACAGCTGATCACAGCATGATCTATCGCCTTACCCGAGTGTTGGCGTAACGTTTGCAGCGCCAATTTGTAGTATTCTGTGGAACGCACGCGATCTTCGAGCTTCCAGCGCATGTACATCACTGCCGAAATTGAGGCCATGGCTCCATACACACAGATATTGCCAAGTGTCCGATTGGATGGGAGCCGCAGCTTTATTGTCGGCATTGTTGCATCGAAATTTGCATTTGTTCAACTTGTATAATTTTGTTATCGTTTCTATTGCCGGCACAGGGATGATTTTCGATAGATTACCGATAGATTACATGTGTGTGGCCGTTTGAGGAATTTAATCTGGTTACACAACTGAATCGCAGCTGTTCGTCCGTATTGTAAATGGGAAATGATTTAAAAACTGAAGCTTAAATCGTAGTCAGGCATAAAAACTACAAATATGAACAATCTGACGCTTACCTTCAATTTGCTGAGGCAGCGCCTCACGCTCTCAGCGACGGCAGCGCGCTGCTATGCAGCCAAGCCGGCGGCCGCCGCAGCTAGTGAGTGTCAAGAAGCTGAAATTTATAGTAAAATTAATAATTGCAATAACTTACAATGCAGCGGGCAAAAAGAAGAAGCTGGGCAAGCTGGGTCCCATTATGGAGAAGAAGGTGATACCCGTGGAAACGGATGCCAACAAATTGGTGAACTACGTGTGCGGCAGCAACTACCTGAAGACGGGCGAAGACATCAAGGTGAGTTCATCAGCAAACTGACTTCCATTATGATGGAACTAATCTTTGCTCGTTTGCAGCTCAAGCCCGACTCGGAGTACCCCGACTGGCTGTGGACACTAAATACGGAGCGCATCATACCGCTGGAAGAGTTGGATCCCGATACAAAACAGTATTGGCGCCGCCTGCGTAAAATGGCGCTGCGGCGCAACAATCAATTGTCCAAGCTGAAAAAGTTCTAAGTGCATTACTTGGCCTTCAACTCCATAAACGCATCGTTCTTTGGCCAGCCGAGAATTCAGTCTATTTACCTTGCTGTTGGAGCAAGAATAAACACTTCGATTGCCTTTATTGCTACGTTCTTGTAGCAAGTCTTTATTTAACAACAAACTGCACTTATCGATTATATTGTTTATTTTCTTGTACGCTTACGAAATGTATAAAACACATGCGTAAGACAAAAAGTTGACTCAATATTGTAACACAATTCGTGAGACTAAGTAGAAATGTGGCTTTATATATCATTGCTGCTGTGGGCAGCTGCAGGAGCAACGGAGCTCTCGAGTAAGTACTCCAGTTCAGCCGCTGCACACTCAATTATATCTCAATTATGCTCCCAGAGCATGTTGTGTGCTATCAGGGCACCTGGTCTGTCTATCGGCCGGAGGAGGGCAAGTTTGGCGTGGAGGACATAGATCCGTTTCTGTGCACACACTTGGTGTACGCCTTTCTGGGCATACAGGAGAGCGGCGAGCTGCGTGTCATTGATCCCTATCTGGATCTCGAGGATAACGGCGGACTTGGCAACATCAAGAAGTTTAATGCGCTGAAGCTCATGAATCCGACGTTGAAGACGCTTCTGGCTGTTGGCGGCTGGAACGAGGGCTCCAAGCGCTTCTCGATTGTGGCCAACGATCCGGAGAAACGTTCGCGTTTCGTCGAACAAGTCGTGCAGTTCTTGCAGCGACATGGCTTCGATGGCCTGGACCTGGACTGGGAGTATCCCGGGCAGCGGCATGACCTGAACAGTAACAACGATCGCGAAAACTATGTAACCCTGCTCAGGGAGCTCAAAGCGGGCTTGAGTCCCTTTGGCTACATACTCAGCGCTGCCGTGGGCTCAGCTGAGTTTTCGGCCAGCCAATCGTATGATATTCCAGCCATATCTGAGCACTTGGACTTGATCAATGTCATGGCCTACGACCTGCACGGTCCGTGGGACGAGTCGGTGGCCATAAATGCTCCTCTCTATGCGAGCTCGAATGACACCACGAAACGGGCGCAGCAGCTGAATGTGGATGCCGCCATCAAATACTGGCTGGACGCTGGGGCGCCGCCAGAGAAGCTGCTGCTCGGTGTGCCCTTCTATGGCCGCTCCTTCACACTGGCCACAGCCGCAGAGCATATGCCCGGCGCAGTGCACATAGGACGCGGCATGGCCGGTCCCTACTCACGGGAGCCAGGTGTGCTGGGTTACAATGAGCTGTGCGAGCTCTTTCAGCGCGAGCCATGGACATTGGGCTGGGAGGCAGTGCAGCAAGTACCGTTTGCCTTCAAGGATCGCCAATGGGTGGGCTATGATAACGCGAGCAGCCTAACACTGAAGGCACAATATGCCATGGAGCACAAGCTGGGCGGCATTATGGTTTGGTCGCTCGAGTCGGACGACTTTCGCGGCAGCTGCGGCGGCGCGAACTACCCATTGCTGCGCAGCATAAATCGTGTGCTCTTCGGGAGGGAGGATCCCACTGGACTCGCCGCTGAGGTGCAGTCGGGAACTGCTGAGGTGCACAGCAGCTTCTCCTGCCGCGACAACACTGAGGGCTATGTGAGGGATCCGAAGAATTGCTCCAAGTTCTATTACTGCAGCGCCGGTGCCACGTTCACGTTCGACTGCCAAACGGATCTAGTCTTTGACTACAACACGAACAGCTGCAACTATGCAGATTTAGTAAAATGCTAGGCGGGAATGCACAGCCGAAAGAATTTCTTATTTACTGACTACTATTCACTATGTGTACAATGTTCACGGAGCGGGTAGGTGAGGGAGGGGTTACTCAACCACTCTGAGGTTGAGCGGCAGGTCGCGGAAGCTGTAGCCAGGTTGGCCTGGACGCCAGGTGACAAAGTTGTTTGGGCATTTGACCTGCTCGGCGGGCTTGCACTGACCCAGCTGCTCGTCGAAGTAGTCACCGTCCGGGCACTCGTAGTCGGTGCGTCTGGCGTCGCGGCACTCGTAGTACAGTTGACAGTTCCACAGATTGCGGAACATGCCCTCCTTGGGACAGAGGCCGACGCCCTCGGTTACGGGCGCCTCAGTCGTGAGAACGTCTGGATTGCCCATTTGCGATACGATCACCTTGAGCAGCGTGAAGCGCTCGCCGCATCGGCCATGGAAGTCGTCGGCGTCGATGGACCAAGCCAAGGCCCCGCCCAATTGTTGACTCTTGGCCAGATGCATCTTTGCGCTGATGCTCTTGCCGTTCTCAAAGCTGATCCATTGGTCATCCTTGTATGCATATGGCGCTTGCGCCTGCTTGTCATACATCACTCGCCACTTGCCCGCCTGGGTGCAGTACTCGGCGTAGGTCATGAAGCCCGGTCGCTTCGAGAATGTGTGCTGCAGGCCGGGTCCCGTGCTGGGCGCACCCAAATCGGTTTTGCTCTGGTCCCGAAGCGTGTGCGTTTGGCCGAACAGCGGAATGCCAAGGATGAGCTTCTCTGGCTTCTTGCTATGCTCCACCCAGTGCTTGATGCCGCGCTCCACACTCTGACTACCGTTACCGTAGAGCGGCGACATGTAGTTCACCTGCTGCCCGTACACATCCTGGCTGTCATGGCTATTGAGTATGATGAAATCCGCGATTTTCGCTATCTTGTGTATGTCGTAGGCGGCGAGAGTGCGCTCATCCAGGCGCGCCGAAACGGTAACCAGCAGCAGAAAGTGATGCTCCTGCAGACTATGGAGGGCAAATGGTCAGACTCTTTACCCAGCCACAAACTGCATCACTTACATAATCTTCAGCTCCTTCAGGAAGGCAACAAAGTTTTGGCGATCCGCATGGCGGCCACCGTGCAGCGTCGGGAACTCCCAGTTGATGAGCACTCCGCTAAAGTCCCGCTCAAAGAGGAATTTGGTGAGAGTTATGTAAAACTGATCGCGTTTGCGTAGGCTCGCTGTCATCTTGGAGAATCGTCTGGCGTCATCCTTCGTATCGCCCACGGATAGAATCGCCTGATGGTTGTCGCGTCTCATGCTCAAGATGTCATTGAGCAGTCCTGTAACAAATACGGAACTAAGCAGCGTTATCTGGGGCATATCAGGTAATACTTGCCTCTCTTTTCGAGCATTGCCTCATTCATGACCTTCAGTTCGCCCGATCCCATGGGATCCAAGCTGGCCACATTGCCATAGACGAAGTGTGTGCAAAGCTTCCTATCGATGCTCCACGAATTGAAGTAGCTCATGCCCTTGCGATTGTAGGACTCGACATCCCAGTGGCAGAATATCGAATCTACAGAAAATACACATATATATTTATATATATAAATTTATATATATTTTTTTTACTCACATTTTGAATCTGTTCCATGGCTGGAGGAGATCAGCGAAGTCGCTATAAAAAAAATTAAATACAGAACTTTCATAGCGCCAATTGCAATTGCACTAAATGAAAAAAAAAAAAAAACACTAGAAATTTAAGATTTTTGTAATATTCGCTCGCTCGAGTAATTCTTTGTGAAATAATATAAATAATAAATAAAATCGAATTCAGTTTTACTAATTTAGTGTTCAAGTGTGAGTGTTTTTTTTTTAAATATAGAATGTGTGCTATAAACTAGGTAATTTTTATTGCAAAGGTTACTTGAGTTTGGGATGAAAAAAAAAAATATTTTATATATTTTTATAAAAATTAAATAAAATATCTTAGCGTTGCGTAAGCTGAAAGAAATTATAATGAAAAAATTCTGAATAAATTTATAATGATAAATAAAAATAAAATAATTATAATATTTATCAGAATAATGAGATTTAGCTTATTTATAATAATAATCATAATAATAAAAATAAAATAATTATAATATTTATCAGAATAATGAGATTTAGCTAAGCTAAGAATAAAATAATTATAATAATTATCACAATAATGAGATTTAGCTTATTTTTAATAATAATAATAATAATAAAAATAAAATAATTATAATATTTATCAGAATAATGAGATTTAGCTAAGCTAAAAATAAAATAATTATAATAATTATCACAATAATGAGATTTAGCTTATTTATAATAATAATAATTATAATGAAAATAAAATAATTATGATAATTATCAGAATAATGCGATTTAGCTAAGCTAAAAATAAAATAATTATAATACTTATCAGAATAATGAGATTTAGCTTATTTATAATAATTATAATAATTATAGTCACTTAATAAAGCATCTTTGGACTTGGATACCTAAAAACTTTCTATAATGAATGTGAAGCATAAATATAATTTTATTGTATTTGATAAACAAAAAAAATTCTTTTTTAAAGATTATGTTAATTAAAGATAAGTTTATATATAAAATAGGAGCTAAGTCTTACGTAGCACTTAATCAAAGAACAAACAACATAGAAAATATTATTGCATATATGCAAGTAAATAAATAATTACATAATATATTCATATGCATATATATATCTATTTATATATTTGCATATTTCTTCTTTTTTTTGGCAATCAAATTTTAATGTGCCATCAAATGTGGCCATAAAGTACGAAGGAACAAGCCATATTCATATCATTATGGAAAACCGAACTCAGGTACATAAACTTCACATTGTTCTTTCAGCTGAGCATACCGGACACTCACACACACACACACATACATACACATTTAAACAGTCGCGCATCCGGCACTTTATGTGTGAACAAGAGTGAAACAAATTTTATGATTATTACTGATTTAAGAACAAACAAAGTCGATCGATTTTACGCCAATTTGTTTGCATAAAAACACAAATTTAAGCACAACATGCTGAATGAGGGGTATAAAAGAAGAGCACAGAAGAGAGAAGCAGAGAGAAATTTGTAAAATGTCATTTAAATTATCGAATGAAGATGAGAGCAGACAGAGGGATATTTATATAGATAGAGAGAGAGAGAGAGAGGGGGAGACAGAAGGACAGATGAAGATAATGTCAATAATGACAATCAGAGAGTGGTCGAGAGCAGATAACAAAAAACAGAAAGTTTGATTGATATATACATGTAAGAGAGAGAAAGAGAGAGAGAGATAGAAAAGTAGAAGGAAAGAAGTGCGGGAGCGAAAGTTGAAAGAAGAGAGTAAGATTGCAATAATAAATACATATGTATGTATATATATATGTACATATTTACAACTAAATAAAAATAAATAAACATTAAGAAATTAAGAAAATGATAGATAAATAGAAAATAAAATAAATGTAAAATAAAATAATAAATAAATGAAATAAAATAAAGAAATGTAGAACGAAATATAGAGAGTAAAGTGGAAGGAGAGATTAAGAGAGAAAGGGAGAAGAAGCTGAAAGACAGAGTGAGAGAGAAATAATGAGGGAGATAGAAAGTGAGAGAAATAATAAGATAGCTAGATAAAGAACGGAGATGGACAGAGCATGAGAATAGGAGCATTTGCTATGCTAATCAACTATGTAGAAAGTTTACCTTAGACTCACACATATCCCTTAATGGGGCTTAGTGAGCTAATCCGATAGAATTTTATTAATAAAATAATTGTGATATTGCCATAGTCGACATGGCTGGGAGAAGGGGTGCAATGTTGCACACAGAAAACTTTGAGAGAGTATGCAAGCAGCTGGAGACGTGTGCTAAGACCGTGAGCTCTGGCCAGGATAGCCCAATAGCTTCAATATCTTCATCTTCATCATTATCATTTCAGGGCCTAAGCTATGAAGAGGCCTCAAGCCGCTTGGCTTTGAATGGCAAGAATAAAATAAATTTGCCCGGGAAGCCCGAGTTCAGATTCCAAAAGTATTTGCGTAACTGTTTTTCTGGCCTGGCCGCAATCATGTTCATAGCCATGGTCTTCTGCTTCATACTGCATCACATGGAGCTGCAGAAGCACGCGAATACGGAACCCAATCTGGAGTATTTGTTTGTGGGAATTGTTTTGTTGACAATTTTTCTAATTTCTGGACTCTTTCGCTACATACACGAGAACGACGACTTTCTGGTCGCCCGGGCATTCATGGACTTGATACCCATGTACTGCACAGTGCTCAGGGACGGACGCAGGCAGATAATACGCTCGGAAGACGTGGTCGTGGGCGACATACTGATGCTCACGTATGGCGAGCGCATTGCGGCAGATGTTCGCATCTTTGTCGCCCAGGATCTGGAGGTGAACAATGTCGCGCTCACTGGCTACTCCTCGTCAATCATAATCATACCGGATGCCACACATCCCAACAAGTGGATGTCGCGCAATGTGGGCCTGGCGTGCAGCCACGTCACGAAGGGCTCGGGCCAGGGCTTGGTCATTGCCTGCGGCGATGACTCCGAGGTGGGCATCATGGCCCGCCTGAGCACAGAGCCGCGTCCCATGACCAGGCCGCGCAAGCACCTGCGACAGGTCAGAGTTGTGTTGCCTGCCATAATTCCCGATTCCCACTCAATTTCCCCAACTGGCTGCAGGTTAGCTTTTACAAGTACATCATCTGCGGCATCATGGTAGCTGCCGTCATTTTATCGCTGACACTGGATGGGCCCAACATCCTAATGCTGCTCGAGTTCTTTGTGAGGCTGACGATATCGTTGTCGCCGCTTTATCTGCCCAGCCTGATATTCTATGGCCTGTGGAGCACCAAGCAGAATTTGATGAAGATTGGCTGCTATGCACGCAACATGGAGGCCGTCTCCACGCTGGGTCTGACGACGGTCATTTGCAGCAATTTAATTGGCTCGATGACCCAAAGGCGCTGGAAGGTCTCCGAGCTGTTTGTGGACGGCAAAATGATAACCGTGGAAACGGACTTCAAGCAGACGAATCACTTTTTAGAGCTCGTTCGCGTCTCGATACTGTGCAATCATGCGAACGTGACGCCCGGCCAGAGGGGCTTGCCCCAGAGCGAGCACAATTTCGATGGCACCGACTACGAGAAGGCGCTGCTCACGTTCGCCCTCAAGTTTGTGACCAGCATCGAGATGCTGCGCTTGAAGTATAAGCGATTGGCCTGCAAATCCTTGGACAACATAAGCAACTTGCAGGTCAGCGTCCACAGCGTACAGAACGACAGCGACCAGACCGAGTATCATCTGTTTGTGTGTGGACCCTGGAGCGAGGTTATGGAACACTGCACCACTTGCTATCTGCAGGACGGCAATGAGCCCATCAAGCTGAGTGCATCACTTCGGAACTCTGTGGGCCGTCATTTAGCAATGCTCAATAAGCTGGGCAGGCACACACAGGCCTTTGCCTCGAAGCAGCTGCCCAGCGATGACTATATGCTCTCGCTGGTCTCCAAGGGGTTGAACTATGCCAGCCACAACTCATTCCAGAGCTTCATGAACATGTATAGCGATTCCATGTGCTTTATGGGCCTCATTGCCGCCTGCAATCCGCCGTATCCGAATGTCATCGATGCGGTTAATCAGTGCAGAAATGCGGGCATCAAGATGGTGCTCCTCACCCGCTCCGATGTGCTCTTTTCACGTGCCATCGCCAGGTCGGTGGGCGTCATTGGGCAGCACAGCGAGACCGCCGAGGATGTGGCCGAGCGACTCAATATACCCATATCGCAGGTGGAGAGCCGCATGGTCACAGCGGTCACCGTGAACATGCAGAGCATGAGTCACCAGTTGCATCATCAGCGCTGGAGCATCCAGCAATTGCTGCTCGCCCACGTGGACGTCGTCTTCACGCGCATTGCCGTCGCCCAGCGCCACCTGATCATCGATGTCTGTCTGCAGCTGGGCTCTGTGGTCACGGCGCTCGGCAGCTCGGTGAATGACACGTCGGCCATACGCTGTGCCAGCGTCGGCGTCTCTGAGGGCGCCTCGTCGCACGTGAGCCAATCCTGTGCCGACCTCATCATACTGGAGAACAACTTTGTGACCCTGGTCAAGGCCATTGCCGAGAGTCGTCGACTGTTTGAGAACATAAAAAAGGCGCTCGTCTATGTGCTCGCCACGAACATGGCCATGATCTTGTTTCACCTATTTTACATAGTGCTTAGGATGCCATTTCGCATCTTTCTGATGCCCTCGTTTTTCATAGCGTTTTTCGTTAACCTGGTAAGGAATCGCTCAACGAGCCGAACCGGCAATTTTCTATTTCAGTTGCTCTCCTCAGTTACCATCCATAACGCTCTTCTATGAGCCCGCGGAATTCGATCTCATGAAAATGAAGCCGAGAGTCAATGACGATTTCCTGATCAACCGTCGGTAAGACTTGGGATCTATCTGTCGAATCTCTCAATTTCCCTCACTCTCATCAGCATGTTGTTGGTGTCCTTCATAATTGTGGGCATCATGGAGGCCGCCGCCGTCATACTGGCCGTCATTGTCTACCTCTTGTTCAATGGCTTTCTGCCCGAGGCCTTGGTCGGGCTGAGCGTGCGCTGGTATGACGACTCCGTCAATGATCTGATTGACTCGTATGGCCAGGAATGGGCAAGTATCTAAGCATGCTAATGTCTCAAGTCTCTGATCAACTTCGTCTACAGACGCGCGGTGCACGCATCCAGCTGGAGTACGAGATAACCTCGGTTATCATCATCACCCTAACCATTATGCAGGGCGCCAACCTCGTTTTGACCAAAACGGCACGTGCCAATCTCTTGAAGCAAGGCTTTGGCAACATTCGCCTCAACATTGCCATCATCTACATGATCGGCCTCTGCATCCTAATCACCTTCCTAAGCTCGCCGGATCTACTAAAGAGTTTACCTATCAAGTGAGTGTCCTCATTGGAGCAGATCGAAGCTATTCTCTCATTCATTTTACCTTTCGCAGCTATTTTCCCATCTTTATGTACACCTTCCCACTGGCCTTACTATTCATCCTCTTAGAGACAATACGCCGTTATTTGATGAGAAAATATCCCAACAGTTGGCTCGAGCATGTATCATATTACGGATGTAAATAAATAAAGGTTTGTATATTGACAATGTATAAAATAATGGTTGAAATTATTTGATGAATTATACATACGAGAATAAAAGTAAAAAATAAATGAATTAATTAATAAGCGAAAAAATTAATCAATTAATCGATAAATATACCCACATATATGGTATGTATAGTAGACAAATATGTATTAATATTTTTATATATGTTTTATATATTCTGATGAACAGTGCATTTTATGTTATTAATGTTGTTTATTTTCCCACCCCTCTTTAATTTTGTAATTTTTTTTTATACATTAATTCAAAATTTGCAATTAAACAGATTGCCATCAAAAAAATTTAGTTAATTTGAATAAATAGCCACAATATTTGTGTCTAAAGTCGAAAAATATGAATTTTTCTCATTGTGTAAACTGTTTCTTGACAGACTGTAGCTTATACGCATATTTTTTCATGTCCGAAATCCGATGTTAGTTTAGTTTTTAAATATAGAAAAATAATCAACCATCATTATTGAAAAATATTATTTATAATAAATATTTTAATTATTAAAAATTAAGATTACCTACAAGTAATTTGTTTTTAAGTCAAAATTTTGCTTTAAGCTTATACGCATATTTATTCTCTCTAGTGCATGTGTTGTCGTATAATGAAGTGAAATTGTAAGTTACTGTACTAAGAATGTTGACCAAAGACGAATAATGCAAAAGCATTCTAAAAATAGATAATAACGGTACATTTGTGCATAGCCACAGCATATGCTATGTTACTTTATTACTAAGCAAAAGAGAAACAATAACATAATTGCACTTATACTTATAACTGTAAGAAGTAGCAGGGTGAGTTGAAGCTGTCTGAGCGGCAGTTTCGTTCTCCCTATGATCGCTCTCCTTGTGCTTGCACTCCTATTTTCGCTCTCCAGCCTCACAATCTCTTCGTAAGTAATTGTAAATGTACTAAACAGCAGTTGCGCTCTCCCTATGATCGCTCTCCTTGCGCTTGCTCTCCTATGCTTGCTCACTGGGCACAAAATGTACTCCAAAGAATAAGAATTGAATACATGAATTGGAAGCTCAATAATTATACCAAGCTTAAAAACTGTTGAAAATGTGTTGAAGTTTTAACTTGATTAAAAATATTCATATTCACGTTCAGTCCTGTTGATAAATATTTCCAAAAAGTTTATTTACTTATTAAAAAAAAAATTATAAAACAAAATGCCAAGAATTAATGTATTTTTAAAATATTGCATTTATTTTGCGAATAGCTCGAAGCTGTGGTGGTGTAGCTGCAATTACTCACATCAATATTTCGTGTGTGTGTGTGTCTATGAGTACCTTGTAGATTAATTAATTATTTAATTAAAGTTGCATATTAATATTTTGAGCTTCTACATGCAGTTATTTATGTAGGTACGAGTAATTTTTTTTATTTGTTTTATTTAATTTTAATTTTTTTTTGTGTTTTTTTTTGGTTTTATTTTCTTTTTTAGGACTTTACACGGTTTGCTTTTGTTTTCAACATCAATATCAATATTTGGTTTTATTTAATGCTATTTTGCTTGTAAATTGTAAATATGCCTTTTGATTAAACTGTTGAACATTAATGCATATACTATTTATGTTTGTATGTATTTCGTATGTGGTATTTTTATTTGTATTTGTATTTGTATTTGTTTTTCTCATATTGCGATTATATTTAGTTATGAATGCATTGAGTGCACATTTAGATATTCAACTTACGTTCAACTATTTGTCGAGTATTTGAAATAATTTCCATAGATATCAGAGCCCGATATTAAGAGTTTCTTCTCTATTTCCGGCAACTGAGAGAAACGCAAATCAGTCGAGAACTGATTCTGGAAAGCGTTTGTTGAGCTTCGTCTTCAG